>CM046670.1:91724633-93151508 GCA_025594165.1 Tamias sibiricus | reverse complement strand
AGTGTTCACGGGCATAAAAAGATTCTTAGATAAATTCATGAATATCAGGTGAAAATACTCGAACACCTTTTATGGCTCTCAGCTAGCCGCCATCTAGCTATCTCCTCAAATAGGGCTCTTACAAATCCCCACACACTCTGCAGAGCATGGTGTAGTGTCACCCTGTCGGGCATCTCCACGTGTGGAAGGGGACCTCAGGGACAGTGACCGTGCCTGTCCAGCGGCTGGGAGTCACAGTGAGGGTCTCTGCCCCCAAGCCCATGTGGCCCTGTCCCTGGGAAAGCAGGGTGGCTAATCTTCCCTCCACTGGCTCCTTCTCCACCCCCACTCTGGGCTTTTGCAATTTTACGACTCCACCGATGCTAAGAGTGTGTCCTAATGAATGGATTTCCAATAGCAATTCATCAATTAGATAAAAACTGCATCTGATGGATTTTCCCGTGAGGTTGGGCTGCAGCCACTTCTTGGAAAGGGGGCCTGATCTTGCTCTGACTCTAACTTCTCCACTGACGGTGTCTTATCTAGGACCAGGGGTAAGTAAATCTGTCTGACGGCAGGAAGGAGGTATCCCTTTCTCTTCAGTAAACCATGTTCCTTTTGTAGACCAGTTTTTAGAATCAACAAGTCAAATGCTTTAAAATTAAAAATAAATTTTAAAATAAAGCAATTTCGTTGAGATAGGTGGGGGAAGGGGATATTGATGTTTCAGGCATGAAGAATTAGACAGGGTTTGAGAATAGCAAGATACACGTTACCCAGCGGGCAGAGCCCAAACTAGACCCAGGCTTGTGATGGGCAGTGTCTTCTCTCAGATTCTTGGTTCCCAAAGGGGTCACCAGGGCACCCTGGCACCTGCCAGGCTGTAACCAAGTCTGGATGTTGAGTTGGCTCTGTTTCTGGATAGAGTTGACCATTGTCTTCTGGGCTACTGTCTTATCACAGAGATTGAGAAAACCTAACCCTTTCTTCCTTTCTTCCTTAGTAACAGGAAAGCAATGTGCCCTTCTTGAGATCTTATAGAAACAAACCTCCTTCCACTTGGCAAAGAAGAGAGGTACCTAGGAAAAGTCTTAGCTCAAGCTATCACTGCAAGACCAGTCTAGGAGATTTCCTGCAGAAACATGGTAAGTCTTGAGAGGAAGGCCCTGTTCCTTCAGATGAGGCAGCATTAAACTCTATTTCCTGTGTGTCGGTTGTAGCCTGTGTGGATATTGAGGCATCTGCGGGGCCCCAGCAGCCTGGCTTACCCAGGAGCAGGCCACCGACAGCTGAGCCTCTTGACGTTTGATCCAGAAGTCCACTCACACTGCAGACCTGACCCTCTTCCTTGTCTAGGCCCCAGGCTGGCCAGGTGCAAGTGCTCATGAAAATTCAGAGGAGCGGGGGTGGGTCTTCCCAGAGAAGCCAACCTTGCTGGACGGTGAGCGTGCCCAGGCAGGGGAACCACAAATCTCTGGGCAACAAGGTGATTAGGGTCAGGAAGGGCCCCGGCCTGGATGGGGCCAACAAGGTCACTTGGGGCAGGAGAGGGGGTGGAAAGTCAGCATGAGGCATACAGATGGGACAAAAGAGCAGAACACGAGCTCTGTCAACAACACCCCAAGACTCAGAGCTTCCAAAGGAGGTGAGAGTAGAGTGAGGATGAGCTGCTCCTGCCCGTGGCTGCATGTGGCGCTCGAAGCCAGGTTGGAGGTACCCGCGGAGTCGCAAGCCTTCAGTCCTGAGGGTGTGTCGGTGGAACAGACACAGGTGCATTAAAATATGTGGCAATCATAATCCACAGCCCATGTGTATTATCATCTTAGTATTCTATTGTTGTTACATTGTTAAGTATAACTTGTAATATGTATTACACATATAATTATGTTACTGATGATGCACTATAAGTTTTTATAGGTGTTCCGCAGTTGGAAGATGGCACAGAGTTGTTTTTAAGGCAGGTGGAGGTGTGGGTTCCTTCATGCCAGGAACCTGGCACCACCTGGACGCGCTCATTTGCAATTGAAATCTCTGCCTTGGCATTTTAAAAATAAACCTAACTAGTTTATTAGTTTCCTGGGCAAGACTTAAGTAACTTTGCTATGAATGTGGAATGGTTTATTGATTTTTTAAGTAAAACCTTGCTTTTAATTACAAAAATAAATCGTGCTTGTAAAAATTCAAGTAAAACGTGTATAAAATTAAGAATTCCCCTCGGACCTCATCCCTCGATAGGAACGACTAAGCGCTTGATTGTGTCCTTCCCAGCATTTTGCTCTGCAAATATAAACACATCAACATGCGCTACGGTTGATGGCTTTTTAAATGAAAAATTTACAGAGATAAGTGTAGATTCACTGCAGTTACTAGATGCCTTGGCCCAGTTTCCCCGGTGATAAAATCTCGCAAAATGATTGCAGAGTATCACAGCACCGGCTGCTGCCATGGATATAACCCTTCGCCCTCTGCCAGGTGTTCCTGCTTTACCTGTTCTCGCTTGTGTGGGGCTGGGGGGTGTGCCATGGGTATGCCCTCAGCAGCCCCCCCACATCCCTGTGTTCATGACCCAGAGTCCAGACCCTAGGCCATCCAGCCCCACAAGGCTCCTTTTGCCCTTGAAGAACCACACCTGCCTCTTTCCTATCCTGTCTGGGATTGGCTTCTTGACTGAGCTGAATTCCCTGGAGACTCACCAGTCATGTGTGCCAGGTCTCCTGTTGCTGGATCTTGGTCCGTAGCGTGTGTGCATAACAGCTGGCTTAACTCAGGCCTGCTGGAGGACGCCTGGGCTGGTCGCTATTTGGGGATATTACAAATAAAGTTGCTCTGAATATTTGCATATACAGGTTTATGTGTGAACAAGAGTGTTTGTCCCCCAGGGACAGATGCCCAGGGGTGCAAGAGTTGGGTCATATGGCAGTGGCATTCTTTTTTTTGTTTTGTTTTTTAAGAAATAGCCAAGCTCAGTTTGGGGTTGTGGCTCAGCAGTAGAGCACTTGCCTAGCACAAGTGAGGCACTGGGTTCCATCCTCAGTACCACATAAAAATAAATAAATAAACAAATAAATAAATACAGGTATGTGTCCATCTACAACTAAAATATATTTTAAAAAATAAATAGCCAAGCTCTTTTCTAGGGTGGCTGTACCATTGACATTCCCGCCCACAATAGGATCCAGTTTCCCTGTGTCCTTGCCAGGACCTGGTGGGGTCACTACTTTTTTATTGTAATCACTCTGAGGGCTGTGCTGCAGCTTCTCACTTGCTAGTTCACAGCTCTTTAAAAACAAAGATAAGATAAACAGTTGTACCTCTAACTTATATTAATTGACTGGTCGAATCACATTCCATTATGTAACCATATCACAGTTTGAGGGAGCCCTGATTAGGAAGGGCTATTGCAGCTAGCTGGAAGCCATAAGTTCCACCTGATATGTATGTGACGCACCTGTAGGCACCCGCAAAGCTGAAGGTATATAACCGGGTGAAAGCGGTCCGAGTTAGATAGAAGAATGACTGGTCAGAGTTAGGCCGAGGCTCCCAAGGAAGACAGAAGACAGAAGGAAGAAAGAAGAGAGAAGAAAGAAGCTCTACAAGAAGAAAAGCTCGCTTTAATCTTTCTCTCTAAAAATCTTTCTTTCCCTCTCTAAGCTCTAAGAAAGTAGAAGTAAAAGTAGTAAAAGCTTTACTCTGCCTCCGAGAGTTTTCCTCCCGGTTTTCGGTACCAGGCAGCTTACAACAGTTTATTAATTTAGTTATTTTCCTATCATTCATTTGATTTATATTTTGCTACTATAAAATGTTATTAGTAGTACACAGGCATACTTTAATTTGCATGTGCCTTTGTATATTCTTTATTATGCTTCATAATCTCAGCATACATACACATACATTAGATAAATCTTTGCTCACTCATATGACAGAATCTGTAGAACTGCCAGGCAAAAAATATACACATTTGAATTCTGATATATATTTCAAAGTTGGCTTCCAAAAGTTTGTACCAATACAAACTCCCAGCAAGACTACAATGATCATTTCCATAGATACCCTACAATAGTAACACACTTATTTTTTTTTTTAAATATTATAGGTAAAAGGTGATTTCTCATTCCAGTTTGCATTTGTACTAGTGGAGATAAGCATATTTCTACATTATTATTAGTCATTTATATTTTGTCTTTCTCTTATCTTATTGTGCCTATCATGTCATTTTCTTATCTTTCTACTGCTTTGTCTTCTATTACTAATTTATGCTTTAAAAGGCTTCCTCTACACAGAATTTTTCTCTTATAATAATTTTACACGTTTTGCACTTGCACCTCAATTTATTTGAAACTTATTTTTGTTTGTGATGCAGGCAAAGATTGCAGCAGAGGCTATTGGGGCTGCATGTAGTTGCTAAGACCCAGAAGTGCTAAATTCATGTTCTCCCAGACAGGCTTTGTTATGGTCTCAATATGAGGCAGCCTCAAAAGCTCCTGTGTGAGACGATGCAGGAAAGCTTAGAAGTGAAATGATTGGGTTGTGAGAGCCTTAACTTAAATCGGCGCATTAATCCCCCGATAGGGATTAACTGAGTGGTAGCTGTGGACAGATGGGGTGTGGCAGGAGGAGGTGGGTCATTGGGGACATGCTTTGGGGATATGTATTTTCTTCTTGGTGAGCAGAGCTCTGTTTCCTGGTGCCATTTCCCAGTTGCTTTCCTCCACACACTCTTCCACCATGGTGTTCTGCCTCCCCTCCAGCCCAGAGCAATGGAGTCAGCCATCTAAGGACTGAGACCTCTGAAACCATGAGCCCCAAATAAATGTTTCCTCCTCTAATTGTTCTTGTCAGGTTTTTCAGTCACAGCAGCAAAAAATCTGGCTAAGACAGGGTTTAACCAAAGACCATGCTGTATGGGTGATGGGGGGTGCTGCACGCTTAATCTCTGCTTGCAGCAGGTTTGGGATTGTTTATGCTGCCCCCACAGCTCCCCCAGGGCTGAGTGGAGGACCTCTCCAGGGGCTCTGCTTGGTTTCCTCCCTTCCCGGTCTTACTCTGCTTCTCCCATCCTGGTTGTTCTTTAAGAGGTCACCTTCATGCAAATCCTCCTCTTGAGCTGTTGGTGATGAATCTAATGTAAGACAAAAATCGATTTTATCTTTTCCAGGTAGAGTGCTAATTTTCCCACCATCATTTCTAGAACAGCCCAAACTGTTGGGAAGGTCACACTTATTCTGTGCTGGCAGCAGGAGCTTCTGGTAGGAGGGCTTCTTTACCCCAGGCTCCCAATGTCCTGCAGGACTACTGGGAGCAGTGGGTGGCAGCCCCATCGGAGCCCTCCTGTGGGGGCTCCAAGTGTCAGGAATTTCCCAACATAGTCCACACAGTGTGTCCTGATGCAGACAGGACCACCAGAGCCGCAAGGGCTTGTTCTACCATAAGTGATATTTCATGGATTAGTTCATTGTCCTTTTCTGCTTCCTCTAACTAGAACGTGACTTCCATAAGGGGTCTTGTCTGTTTCCCAGCCCCTGAAACATTGTCTGACACACAATGAGAACCTAATAGATCGCTGCTAAATGAGCAAATGTTCCACATTTCCATATATTCCTGTCTGTGGCCTGTCCCATTTATTTATTTGTCAGTTGCTGGGCTAGGGCTATGTCATTTTAGCTATTGTGGTATTTATTACCTTTGGAAATCTGAAAGAGCAAGTTTCTTGGCTATTCTCATTTATTTACTCCACTTCATATGAACCTGAAAATCAATTCATAAATATCTCTGCAAAATTACATTGAGATTTTAATTGAAACTGCAATGCATTTATAGATTAATTTGAGGAGAATCGCCATCTTTACAACACTATCTTTCCATCGAGGATCAGAGATCTCTCCATTTATTCAGCTTTATCACTAAGTGCATATATGTTTATCACCACTGAATCTTCTTGATGGATGACTATTTATCATAATAAAATGTCCTTCCTGTCTGTAGTAATGATTTTTGTCTCACAGTCTGTTTTGTCTGATACCAGCATGGCTGCCCTGCTCTCCTTTGGTTACTGTTTATGTGGCTTATCATTTTCCACCTTTTTATGTCTTCACATTTATAGTGTGTCTCTGGTGAGCAGCACATCATCACAGAACATTTTTTTATCCATTTCACTTCACTCCCTGTCTTCTGAGTGTTCCGTCTACTTTCATGTAATTTTTACATTTACAGAAGAGCATTTACATCTGTTCTTTGTTTTCTCTATATTTTACATATTTTATGTTTTCCTACTTTTAATGCCATCCCATGTGTTAAATGCATACTTTCTAGTACTAATTTAATTTAATTTATTTTTATTTACTTGTTATTCATTTTACTATTTTTTGTTATTTTATTAGTGATTGTCCTGGAGATTACAATTTATGTCTTAAAAATATTCTAGTTCAGATTAATCCCAATTTCATTTAAATAATACATAAAAATTTTACTCTACTATAACTCACTTTGCCTCTCCTTCGAGCTGTTATTATCATATAAATTATATCTATGTACATTCTAGGCTCATCAAACAAAGTTTTATAATTATTTCTTTCTACAATTGTCATTTAAATTAGTCAGAAGGAAAGGAATTAAAAACAAACACAACTTTTATATTTAACCTCTATAGTTACTTTTAGTGGTACTTTTTTCTTTCTTCATGTAGAATCTAGTTTCTATGTCATGTCCTTTCATAGAGGACTTTCCCTTGCATTTCTTATGAAGCATGTTTTCTACAACAAATCACTCTGTTTTGGTTTATTTGGGAATATCTTACTTTCTCCTTTTTGAAAGATAGTTTTGCTGGATATAATATTCTTGGTGATAGTTTTTCCCCCCAGTCCTTTGAATATGTCATTTGTTAATTTTATAAGACAATCTCATATTTGATGTGTCTCTTTTACCATCTTCGAGATTTTTATTTTTATTTTTTGGGGGGCTTCTAAAGATGGAAGCTAGGGCTTCATGTATACCAGGTAAGCACTCTGCCTTTAGCTATACCTGGCGCTCCTCAAGATTCTTTGTGTTGGTGTTTGACAGTTTCACTATGACAGGTAGAGGTGTGTATTTCTTTGGTTTCTGCTTCTGAAAGTTATTGAGTACTCGGATGTGCAGATTTATAATTTTCATCAAATTTGGAGAGTTTCCATCCCTTATTTCTTCACATATTTTTTTCTTTTCCTTACTTCTTAGCTGAGTTGTATGCATGAGAGAGTGTGTGTGTGCTAGTGGCCTAGGGATCTCTGAAACTCTGTTCAGTTTTTTCATTCTTTATGTTTCTCAAACTGGATTGTTTCAATCTTCCTTTTCTCATGTTTGCAGATTCTTCCTTCTGTCAGCTCTTATCTTCTGAGGTTTTTCATTGCAACTGTTCTAATTTTCCACTCCAGAATTTCTACTTGGTTCTTTTTTTTTAAAAAAAATAATATCTACCTTCTTATTGATATTCTCCATTTGGTGAGACATTGTTGTCATGTTTTCTTTTAATTCTTTACATATTTTCCTTAGGTTTCTTGAACATACTCATAATAGTCGATTGAAAGTATTCATCTTGAGGGCTGGGGATGGGGCTCAGTGGTAGAGCACTTGCCTAGCACATGTGAGGCACTGAATTCGTGCCACATAAAAATAAATAAATAAATAAAATATAAGTATTAAAAAAATAAAGTATTCATCTTAAAGTCTAGTGTCTGCAGTCCAGTCCCTGGCCTCCTCAGGGACAAATTCCATTGTCTGCCTTTTTTCCCATGCATGGGCCACACATCCCCATTTCTTTGTGTTTCTCATGGTTCATTGTTGAAAATAGCACATTTTAAACAATATAATATGGCAACTCTGGAAATAAAATTAAACTCCCCTCCCCAGATTTGTTGCTGTTGCTACTTATTGGTGACAGTGCTATTTGTTTGTTTCGTGATTTTTCTCAGGCTAATTCTGTTAAATCTGTATTCTTCATCTTGTTTAGCTACTGAAGTATCTGCTTGGTTGTCTTAGTGACTGGCTAATGATTAGACAGAGATTTCCTTAAACACCTTGAGCCAATAAGTCCCCCAACCTTTGGAGAGAGAGAGAGAGAGAGAGAGAGAGAGAGAGAGAGAGAGAGAGACGGGAGGGAGAAGGGAAACGGAGAGAGAGAGATACAGAGAGAGGGGGGGAGAGAGAACGTGCCTGCGTGTTGTGAAGGCTTTTAATACTCCTGCAGGCAGCTTGACACTCTGCCTTACTCTCTACTTCCTGCTTATGCAGAGGCTCAAGGTCACCCAAAGTGAGCAATTAGGGCCTTATAGGTTATTCTTGGTTTTTCACAGAGCCTGATACATACACATGACTTTCTAGGGTACCAGAAATACATCCAAGCCTTTCAAGGCCTGCTTTGCCCATCACATTTCCAAGTATGTACTTTAAGTTTTGTGGTTAGACTCTAGTTGGACCCAACTGGTATTGCTGCTGCAGACAGTTGCAACATTAAACAATTGCCACTGATTGTTTTTAACAAAAACCTTGGGGACAAAGCTGTTGGCACAGAGCTCTGATTCAGGTCAAATAAAAACGTCCTGAGAATAGAGCTGTTCTGGAAGCTGCCAAACACATCAAATTGTGACGGTTGTCTGGGGCTTCTGGGGAGATCCAGGCCCATTCTGCTCCCCCTGTGGCCACAAGGCTGCTGTTTTGACAACCGCCATGGGTGCATGGCTATCGGTTTTCAAGCCTGTCCCAGAACTGGGGAGAGGAGACGGGGTGAGTGCAGGTTGGAGCTCCGCAGGCTCACAGTGCTGACCAGGGTGCAACTGCTTTTCTGGAATAAATTTTCTTTGGATTGTTATTGAAAGCCTTTATTTCCTAGAGTTCTAAAAAGTTGATATGGACATTCCTTCCAGTGTTCCGTTGCTTTATGGAAGAGCAGGTTTCAGCCTTCCTGGTTTTTCTCTTCCAAAAGGGCTTCTCCCAAGTTACCTTTCTTTTGTGCCCTTTGGCCATCAGTAAAGCCTGTGGATTTCTTCTCAGAATAATTTTTAAATGCATAAAATAAAAATAAGACTTCAATGAAAACCAATTATATTGAAACAGTTATCAAAACATTTAAAAATTATGTGATATAGTAACATATGTGGATTCTTATTAAAATGAAATTGTGCCATCTATTGGGAAATCTAATGACTATCATGATTTCTTTTGTGTGTGTGTGGTACTGGAGATTGAAGCTTCGTCAAATACTTCACCACTGAACTACATCCCCACCCCTAATTTTTAAATTTTATTTTGAGACAGGGTCTTGATGAGTTGCCCAGGCTGACCTTGACCTTGGGACTCCTCCTACCTCAGTCTCCCAAGTAGCTGGGTTACAGTGTGCACCACCACACCCAGCATCTAATTACTAATCAATGATGAGTGTATATATTATTTGGAGATATCTGCAACAAGTGTAATGAGATGTGAAAAATCTCTATGATTTTTATTTATGACAAAATTATCGTGCTAAACTGCTATGACATGTTATTACCGAGAAGATGCTAAAATTCCTTTGAATTCTGTGCATCCGTTGGAAGGTCTGTATCCCAAATTAAGAACCTGAGCAGGTTACGAATCCCAGGCTCTCTAGTAGAGGGCTGTGGAAAGCAAGACACTTGCCTCCTAAGAACGAGAAATCGCGACGTGACAGATGGCGTGTTTGTGGAAACCTGGGGGAGCCTCCTGCCGCCTCACAGCTCCACTGAAAATGCGGAGGAGGCACATTTTTAAGACACATACTCAGGTATGCAAAATGTATCTGTCTTTAGTTTTCTAGAACTAGATTTAGTTTCTATCTTTAGGCCCTGTTCCTCTAAGTCTCAGGAAATAAAATCTTCTAATTCAAAAGTTTCTCAGTTGACTCATGATAAAATTCGATAGTTTCTGTTGATCTGTTCCCACTTTCTCCCTAGAGTCGCAGCTAATCTCCCTGGGCAGAGCGGAGGCATCCAGTTACCTCCAAACTGGTATCCCTGGGATGTCCACATGCCCACGAGTGCGTGTCAGACACTCCACGTGACGCTGGGTGCCCAAGTGGACCTGCTCTTCACACTTTAAGGTAGTGACCCACAGCCTGGATCTGTGAATCAGTTGGGATTTTTTTTTTTTAATTCCTGATGTCCAGACCCAGCTCCAGAGATTCTGATCCAATTGGTTTGCACTAGGCCAGGCATGAGCCTGTAAAAATCTCCCAGGTGATTCTAACAGGGGTCCAGGGCTGAAAATCATCGTTTTTCGAAATCAAGAACTTAATCCTGTGTTCTCAGATTCTGTTATAACAACTTCCTCTCGGAGCCATGGAAGTCCCGGAGCCTACCAGGGAGTGTGAGGGGCTGAGGGTGAGGGGAGCAGGGTTCACATAACGGACAGTTATCTTTTTTGGGGGGGCCTACAACAGCTGAACCCCTTTCCTGTAACCGGGGAATTCCCCAACTATAAGCCTTCTGGTGAGAACGGTTCTTTCTGCTTCTGGAAGCCAACAATGCCAAACACTCACTCCCCCGGCCTCCCTTACAGCCAGCACGTCGCACGTGGCCCTGATCTTGAACTAGAGTTTCATAATGCAAACGAGCAGAGAGAATTCTCTGGCAGCAACAGCAGTTCACAGGGCCGTCAGATCCCCATCCTGACGTGGCCTTGGGATGTCCAGTGGCCAGAGCTGGGGCAGCACTGGCCTTGGAGGACGAGAGTCGCTTGGCAGTCTGCACGTGCCTCTGTCTGTGGCGTGTGATCTGGCCCACCAACCCTTCCAGACCTCGCACGAGTTACCCATTATGGGCAGATGAAGTCCCCTCTGCTTTGCTCAGCCAGATTTGGGTTCTGCTTGCTTATGACCAAGAAACCGCTTGGTACAGAATCAGAGGAAGAGTGATGTAAAAAATTGGTTGGCCCTTCAGAGAACCCTGCACCTAGAAGAGCAGGCACAAACCACAGTGCCCGTGGGCCTTTCCTCAAGCTGTCCCCCATTCCCTGAGAGTTAACAAACTGTAAGAGGGGACAGGAGAATGCCTGCATTGGGATCTCCCGGATGCTTGGTGGAGAGTCCCTGCAGGAGCCCTAATTAAGGAGATAGCTAAGATTGCGGTTAGCTGTGAGTCATAAGCATTACCACCTTCCATGGTCTCGTGAGACTTGGCCCGGGACATTGTAGATCGGGTCGGCGCCATTTGCATGATCTCGCGAGAGTTGGCCCGGGGGATTGTGGATCCGGTCGGTGCCATTTTGTGGTGGTTGGAGGAGTGTGGATTGCGTGTTGGGGTGTTGTTGGAGCCGGAGAGAGAAGCTGGCAGAATAAAGAGCCTGGCAGAATAAAGAGCCTGTTCATTTCCAGTCTGCCTCTGACCTTATTCCCGCGGCTTTGTTGCTCCAAGCGGCCTTCGCTTCAGGCAGCAACAAGTCCAATTCTTGGTTCTTGCCCCAGTATGACTGCAGCATAGTCTGAGGGTGTGGAGCCTGGGTCCCTGCATGTTTGCTGAGCTCTTCAGTGAGGCTTACACGTGCTGACGCAGGAGAGTCACTGGTCTCGACAGTGAATCTCAATCCCCGGTGCTGATTTAAAGGAATACTTAGAGGAGAAGAGCTCTTGTGCTAGAAAAGACTGGAGAACATGGAGGACAAAGCCTTCATTTGCAAGAAGAAAACTGACGTGAAGAGAGATGAAGTGATTTGTTCAAGGTCAATCCTTTCGTGGGGATGGGAGTGGAGGACAGAAGATTCTAGAAGGTGGACCAGTGTTGAGAAGGAGGGGCCTGTGGCCATCAGTCAGGGGCCCACCAGAAAGGCAGAAATCTCTGCTTGCTTAGAATTTAATGACCAGAGTTAGAGCTGATAGCAAACAGGTAATGAGGCGGTCCAGAGACTGGCAGCCGCAGAGGTCACCGTCTCCTAGGCTACAGGGGGAAGAGAGGTGGTGACATCATCAGAACCCAGGGGCTGTGATCATGGAGACAACCTGTCCAGCTGCAGGGGGCACCTGAGGACCTGCAGCAGCTGCTGGTGAGGCTGCTCTGGGCCGGGAGCTGAGGGAGCACTGCACGCTCCCCCTCCTCACTCCCGCCTCTCTCCTTCCAGGGCTCCCTCCACCAAGCTTCTCCAGAAAGCAGCTGACACCAGAGCCTGGAACTCAGTCCTCAGTCATCAGACCACCTGGTGACCCAGAGTGGAGAAGAAAGTAGAACTCAGGGAGGGATCGGGGGCAGCAGGCCACATCAGAACCTCTAGAGACCTGGTTCTCAGGTTCCAGGGCGGAGAGGGAAACTGAAGCCCAGTTGGGCTGAGAGTCTTGCTTCACTTAATACGTAGCAGAAATGGGAGGCTTGAGTCTCCACTCCATACCCGGCATGAATTGCTGCTGAGCAGACAGCTCCTGGGCTGCTTTTGATTTGGGTTCAGCAACTATGTCTTGCATGGCCCACAGGTCAGCTGCCCTTGTGGCATTTTAACACTTGATCAGGGCAGGGAAGGGATGTTGGGGATGAGGGTGGAGCACTGAGACTGGTGGCCTGGGCCCACTGTCTAGTGAAGAGGTTACTCCCCATCCGAAGGCACCGTGTAGCATGAAAAGATAGCAGACCTCGGTGCCTTTGGGCCTGAGAATTCCGTGCACCCCTAGAGATAATATGCGAAGTCCTGGCTTCATAAAACCAGGGCTGGCACTCATTCACCACCAAGCTCTCTTTCTTGGCTTGCTCGTGAGGGAGGCCAACCCAAATGATTTTAGGGGAGCAAATGGTAGAGTCGGAGGGCCAGAGCAAGATCTGGAAGCTGGTGTCCTCATTTTCAGATAAAGGACCCATGACATGGAGAGGTAGTACAATTTGCCTAAAGCCATAATGAGTTGGTGGCAATTTCATTCATTTTGGCTTGTGCAAAATCTAAGCCTTTCTTCCCAGTGGCCATACATTTAGCAATAGCAGAAGAGATCAGATAAGATCTGAGCATCCACTGTGCTCCCTCTATGACTGGCTGACTGATGTGTGACCTTAGCTAGATACTGGGATGTAGCTGTCATCAATAAATAAGCGCTGAGGGCTGGGGTTGTGGCTCAGCGGCAGAGCGCTCGCCTCGCACGTGCACGGCCCGGGTTCGATCCTCAGCACCACGTAAACATAAATGCTTTGCATTGTGTACAACTAAAGTAAATAAATAAATTTTTAAAATTAAAATAAAAAAATAAATAAGCGCTGATCAACTCAGTGCCCAGTGCAGACTGCGAGGCAGGAGGTCCAGTTCTCACCGCGGTGCTGCTGGAGTCAGACTTTGAGGAAACTGCTAGACACTGGTGTCCTCAGAATGCAGTGACCTTTAAGGTTCCTATCAGGCCCTTGCTGGGCCACCTGGGCCTTTGATCAACAGTGGCTATTTGCAGAACAAGGCTTGGTCTCAGCATTGGGCTTTCAGCTCTGTCCCCTTGGCCCTTGAGTCACTATTCAGCACACAGCAAGTCAGCACCCTCTGGTCTGTGGGGAAACAGCCCTGGCTAGGAAGGCCCCGGAAGGACCACATTCTCCAGGCTGTGCTATCAGCTTTGACTTTGAAGATACGGAACGTGTGACACATTGCCCAGTTCCTGGTTGAGCTGACCAGCATTTGAACAGCCTAGCGCTGGCTCCAGTGACTCCAGCAACGCTGCACAAATCTGCTTTTCGTATTTAACCAGACTGTTTATTTTTCCCATGAGACAGGACAGAGGTAAAAATTCTGAGTGTTGTCTTTACAATAAGATATTTTTGTGGAACTGGTTTTTGTCTATGAATGTCAAGATATGCCATGCAATCTCTTTTGGCTTGCTTGTGAGAAAGCTGACCCAGGTAATTTAGGAAAGTGAAAAGGTAGGGTTGGGAGGCTGGAGCAAGGTATATCCCAAGACCATGACTCAAACAGCTGGGTAGAAACCAGGGGTCTGCTTTTAGTTTTGCCCTGAAGTTTGCTCTTCAGCTACCAACCTTCATCCTAAGACTAAGGTTCAGTGTGTGGATTGTGGAAAAGAAGTGGTCAGTTAGTGCACACAACATATTTTGAAAGTGGAATAACTGCACGGTGTTGTTATTAACATCCTGGCCAATAGCAATAACATGTGAGTCATCCAAAGAGCCAAGTTCAGATGCACCGTGTGACCTTCAGCCAGCCCAAAGCACCAGGAATCCCCTCTCCGCACACACGTTATTTGCATTCAGGCCACCAGTTAGTTGTTGAAAAAAAAAAATTTAAACCTCTTTATGTGATGGTGTAACCCATTACGGGGGCAAAAAATGTTTAAAAGCAAAAGTGCACAAAAGCATTTTCCTGTTCTCATAGGGGTTGGGCTTGCTGCTTTGGAACAGGAGTGGGACATACCATGGTTCCCTAAGGGTTACACAGAGTCACTCCTGCAGTCAGTGAGAACTACAGAGGAAGTGGGTGAGTGAACCTGTAAGGACGGCCGTAGTGATGGGCCCCAAGGCCAAGGCTGTAGCTGAGGAGGAGCCCTAGGAGCAGGAGTGGAGAAACAGGAATACACAGGACAAGGAGCTAGGGCACAACACAAGAGCAAACCACAGAGCAGCAGTGCAGGAGCCCTGTTTGGGGAGATGGCTAAGATTGCGGTTGACTACGGGCCATGGAGATGTTTGGGCATTGCCGCCCTCCGTAGTCTCACAGGACTTGGCCCGGGATCTCGCGGGACTTGGCCCGGGATCTCGAGAGACTTGAGTGAGATTGCTGATTGGGTCTGCGCCATTTGGTGTGTTGGTTGTTTGGTGGTGTGTGTGGTGCGTGTTAAAGTCGTTGTTAGAGCCAGAGAGAAAAGTTATCAGAATAAAAAGGATGTTTGTTTCCAGTTCACCTCTGAACTTCTTCCCGCGGCTTCGTTGCTCCAAGCGGCCATCGCTTCAGGCAGCTACACAGCAGACCCAAGCCGAAGGAGCTGGGCCTGGGTTCCTGGCACAGTCCTGGACAGACTGTCTAGACCAGAAAGGTGGGTGCATACAGCCCAGGCAGTCTTCTCAACAGGACTCCAATGAAGCAAGCCCTACTGCCTTAGAGCATTCACTGTATGTAATGCGTTGCCTGTCTGCCTGTATTGCATGTAACACATACACAACATCCACTGTGATACATTGCACTCAAGTATACATTGTGTATAATAATGTGCACACATATGTGCACAAGACACCTATTCTATGTAACACACACATACATACATGCAACATCCATTGCAAATAATACATTGCAGGTAGAGATACATTGTGTGTAATAATTCTGTGCACACATGCATACATAAGGCATCCACTGTATGTAATACATTCTTACCTATGTAGAAAGACTGTCATGGAGAGATTTACTGGAGGATACCGCTGTGACCAACACTTGATAAAGAAGTGAAGTATGAAGAATTGGGCAGAGGAGTTCAAATGTGGTGTAGGATGTGGTCAAAGCAAAGATTTCTCCAATCCCACTACTCCGTGAGGAGCCCTAGAACTGGGACTGTCCTTCAGCACAGTCTGGCCTTGAGGAAAGGGGACCAAGAGCATGTGCCCCTTCTTTCACAAATCACCAGATGCAGGCTGCACTGGGGAGGGTGTGTGCTTGGCAAGAAGCTGCCGTTGGCCAAGGACAATGACAAGGATTCAGCTGGGAACAGCTGGCCACCACCACTCCTGGCAGCCGGGATGATGCTTCAGCCCAGACGGGGCATCTGCAGCCTCTTGAGATCAGCACGTCTCTGTAGAGATGAAGAAGCTGATTCAAGAATTCATGTGGAAAGGCAAAGGATCTAGAATAGCCAAAGCAACTCGAAAAAGAACAAAAAGAAGGACTTGTTCTGCTTGACTTGTTATAAAGCTACAACAATTAAGACTGTGTGGTACTGACATCAATATAGCCAAATCAATAAGGAACGAAGTGTCCAGAAATAGATTCACACATATGTGGTCAAATAATCTTCAAAAAAGGTGCAGGAGCAATTCAGTTGTCATTCAACAAATGGTGCTAGAAAAATTGGTCCTTTCACAGGCAATGAAAAAGTCATACATAAACTTCAGTTTATATATCACAGAGTGCACAAAACATTCAAAATGGATCACAGACTCTCTCCCAAATGGAGAACCTAGTGCTATAAAATTTCTAGAAGAAAACAAAGAAGGTCTTTGTGATCTCTGGTTAGACAAAGATTTCTTAAATACACATCAAAAGTGCCACCCATAAAAATATGTTGATAAATTTAACTTTATTAAAATTAATAACTTGTGCCTTAGGAATGCTGTTAAGGGAGAGAAAAGCAACCCAGAGACTAAGAGAAAATATTTTTTAATTATACGTCTGATGGAGGACTGGCATTCAGAATACAAACAGCACTCTCCAAAGCCCAATAATATGAAAACAAAGACCCAATTTTTAAAATGGGAAAAGATTTAAACAAACACTTCACCAAAGAAGATAGTGAAGGAGCCCTAATCAAGGAGATAGCTAAGATCACGATTAGCTGAGAGCCATAAAAGATGTTCAAGTTCCACCTGATATTCATACATTATTCAAAGAATCTTTGTATGCCCGTGAACACTGTGTGACGCACCTGTAAGCTCGAGCTGCAAGCACTTGTCCTTGTTAAGGCAAAATGTATATAACCGGGTGAGGTTGGTTAGTAGGCTGGCGGACGGTGGTGGGCAGAAGGAGGCTTGCGGAAGGAGTTTGTGAATGGAGTTTTTTTTTTTTTTTTTTTTTTTTTTGTTTTGGTTTTTTTTTTGTGGTACCAGGGATTGAACTCAGGGGCACTCGACCACTGGGTCACATCCCCAGACCTTTTTTTTTGTATTTTATTTAGAGACAGGGTCTCACTGAGTTGCTAAGTGCCTCACCATTGCTGAGGCTGGCTTTGAACTCGCGATCCTCCTGCCTCAGCCTCCCAAAGTGCTGGGATTACAGGCGTGCGCCACCGCGCCCGGCTGTGAATGGAGTTTGTGGTTGGAGTTGGAGAGGTTGCTGAAGCCGGAGAGAGAAGAAGAATAAAAGACCTTTTTTCATTTTCATCCTGTCTCCGAATTTTCTCCCGCGGCATTGTTGCTCCAAGCGGCAATCGCTTCAGGCAGCAACAAGATAGAGAGCAGATAAGCCTGTAGGAAGATGGCCCAGCCATTCTGCTCCTGAGTGTTTGCCAGGAGAGTGAAGCCCTTCGTCCAAAGGATACATGAAGGCCTCAGCAGCTCTCTGTGTGCAATAGTCCAGACTTGGAACCCTCCCGAGGCTCACTGGTAGGTGAGCAGACAGACCATGGTACCTCCATACAGAGGGATATTGCTCAGCAGTAAAGGAGAAAGAATGACAGGTAAAACACAGCAACACAGATGAGTCAAGAAATTATTTTACACTCAGTGATTATGAGTATAAAAATCCAGATCAAAAAACAGTACCCGTAGGGCTGGGGCTGTAGCTCAGTGGTAAAGTGCTTGCCCCGCATGCATGAGGCACTGGGTTTGATCCTCAGCACCACATAATAATAAATAAAGATACTGTGTGTTCCTCTACAACTAAATAAATATTAAAAAAACAAAAAGCAGTACCCGCCATCCGATGCCATTCCTACATTTGCCTTTTAGAAGAGGAGGGCTGATGCACAGTGACAGAGGCAGGTCAGGTGCTACTTGGGACGGGCAGGTAGGCTGGGATGGGAAAGAGGACTCACAAAAGGGGCTGTGGCACATTTTGGGGCGTGCTGAATATGTTCATTATCTTTACTGCGGTGATGGTTTCATGCATTTGCACATTTGTCAACATTTATCAAATCATACACTTTAAATTGTGAGATTTATTATATGTTAACTATGCCTCAATAAATGCATGTTCTAAAAAATAAAAATAAATAGGAAAGGGGCTGGGACGGTGGCTCAGTGGTAGCGCACTCGCCTAGCATGTGTGCGGCCCGGGTTCAATCCTCAGCACCACATAAAGAATGAAATACAATTGTGTACAACTAAAGCAAATAAATAAATATTTTTTTAAAATTTTTTTAAATAAATAAATAGGAAAAAAAGTTCTTCCTCTTGCCTCATATAGATCAGCTTCCACGTCTTCTGATACCTCAGCCCCAGTGGACAGCAGGCAGGTGTCCAGTTGTCCACAAAATTCCCACTTGGCAGCCTGGCCCATCCCAAGGGGTTTATCAAGGCATCTTTCCCAGCACCGTTCACTGGAGCAAAGGAAATTCAGGTGCTATCAAATATTTAAAATTTTCCCCAATGCAGGAGCCCTGTTTGGGGAGATGGCTTAAATTGCGGTTGACTGTGGGCCATGGAGATTTGGACATTGCCGCCTTCCGTAGTCTCACGGGACTTGGCCCAGGATCTCGAGTGACTTGAGCCAAGATTGCTGATCGGGTCAGCACCATTTTTTGGTGGTGTGTGGTGCGTGTTAGTCATTGTTAGAGCCAGAGAGAAAAGTTATCAGAATAAAAAGCTGTTTGTTTCCAGTTCACCTCTGAACTTCTTCCCGCGGCTTCGTTGCTCCAAGTGGCCATCACTTCAGGCGACAACACCCCCTATACTAATTCTTAGTAAAGAATGGACATAGATTTCAAATAAAACTCTGGATACATGGAAAACAATATGCAAACATTAGAGATGCTCACAACAACGAAATCAACAAATCAAATAGCAATCATTTGGGTGAAGGAGGACTTCTCCAGCAATTGATGGTCTACAAGTTTCCCAGGGCTCCTGTAAAACGGCACCACCAGCAGGAGCCTAACCTGTGGGAATCAATGTGCTCACAGGCCTGAATGCTGAAAAGCCAGGATCGAGTTGTCAACACAGTTGGTTTCTTCCGAGAGCAATCTGGCTTTCTCTTCCCCTCGGCTTCCCCCTGACATTTCTCCTGAGACTTCCTTCTACGCTGGTCTGTCTCTGTGTCCAAATTTCCCCTTTTTGCATGATGATGAAAATAACCTTGCTTCCAAAGCTCTTAAACTAAACTGAAATTGAAAAAGAAAGGCAAGTTTCTCCTTACAAGTCATGCTCAAGTAGAGCCACCTGGAGGACCTCATGTTAACTTCACTACCTCTGTAAAGACCCTATTTCTTTCTTTTTCTTTCTTTTTTTTTTTTTTTTTTTTTTTTTTTTTTTTTTTTGTGGTGCTGGGGATTGAACCCAGGGCCTTGTGCTTGTGAGGGAAGGACTGTACCAAGTGAGCTATATCCCCAGCCGTGTAAAGACCCTATTTCTAAATCAGGTCCCATTCTGGAATACTGGGGCTCGGAACCCCAACACTGCCCTTCCTGGGACGCAGTTCAGCCAGGAACAGATATTATAGGACATTCAGACCCTAACGCAGGGAGGTGCTCAGAGCCAGAGACAGGAAGGAGGAGCCTTGATTTAGCTTGGCATTGTTTTAGCAAGCCACCATCGGTGCCACCTAAAAGAGAAAAGGCAAAATAGGCTTCACGCCATCTGTGCTGGGTGAGGTGTCCTCCAACGGGGCTGCAGGTTTTCTACAGCTCAGGCTGCAGGGCGGGTGGCGCTGCGTGAGGAGCCGTGATTTGCGTCTCTGAGTTGGATGATCTCTCAGTTTCTGTTCAGTGGATCAAAGCTGCTCAAAAAGTGCTTAATTGGTTTTAAAAGATGGGATTATTCGTATGGTTATCAATAAGGAGCATCTACTGAATACCTCCTGAGGATCCAGAGCTCAGTGGTTCCTGCCCAGGTTCCTACCACGTTGCTAAGTTCAGTTCTCTCCGATGGTCCTCCACCTGGGCACTGTGGGCATTTTTCTGTGGCGGGGCCTGTCCTGCACATTGTGCATGCAAGACCACATCCCTGGCCTCGCCCCAAGGATGCCCTGGCACCCTCTCCCTGTTGCCGCCTGCAGCTACGATACCGCAGGAAAGAATTCGGAGGCAGACTGGGAATGAGTAGGTTCTTTATTCTTGCTTCTCTGCTGACTTCTCTCTCCAACTCCAACTCCAACAACCACCCCCAACTCCACCTCTACCTGGTTAAATACTCTTCACCTTAACAAGTATACACGTGTCACAAGCTCAACTTACAGGTGTGTCACACAGTATTCACGGGCACAGAAAGATTCTTAGTTGATTACAATAAAGTCAGGAGAAAACAATTAAATGCCTCCTCTTTGGCTCTCAGCCAGCCGCCATCCTAGCTACCTCATTAAGGCTCTTACATCTCCCCATCGTGACAGCCCAGATTGCTTGCAGTCGAGAACCACTCACCTGGACCCCACAAGAGACTCTTTTTTTTTTAATATTTATTTACTTTAGTTGTACACAATGCAATGCATTTATGTTTACATGGTGCTGAGGATCGAACCCAGGCTGTGCACGGGCGAGGCGAGCGCTCTGCCGCTGAGCCACAATCACAGCCCCACAAGGGACTCTTGTTTATTGATAATGTCCTAACCCAACCTACAAGACTCTTTCCTCTGACTAATCTTTCTTTTAACAGGAAAGTGCTTTGAAGACTTGCATCACAGTAATGACCAGACTGATGTGATGGTTTAAAAAGTGAAAACCAATTAAAACCCTCGCATGGACCAATAGGACCTACGGCCACCTCAGAGTTCTTATGTGAGCCCAGAGGCAGACCGAGATCAGAGCCTTCCCAGAGATGTGGGGCTAAGCAAGGAGGCCAGACACCACCTCAGCCTACCCTCAACGCCAGTAAGACCTTTCGGATGATCTGCATTTGGATCTCAGCTCTGCACTTACTGGCCACCCATGCCTCCTCTCTGAGCCTTAGTTCCTTCACAGCAAAGTGAGGATGCAAATATGTTGTAGAGAATATCATCTGCCTATCTTCATATCCATTTTCCTGTTGAATGTTTAGCTGATTTTGCCACCAGAAAGAATACAGTTCCCAGCCTAAGATAGGGAATAACTTTCCCTGCTACCATCCCATTCTCCTTCCTGTTGCTTGAAAGGAGGATATGATAACTGTAACTAAGGAAATGACAACTGGAATTCTAGCAGCTATTTTGTACCCAAGAGGAAGGCTTGGGACAGGAAGCCACAAGCTAAGAAGTAAAAAGATGGGGGCCTTGGCTCCCTAATGATATCAGGGGGTCGCCTACCACCAGGCTTCCCCCGTGTGGTGCAGAAGTAAACTCTTATTTTAAGTCTTTTGGAGGCATGCAGCCCCACCTCATCCTAGCTCGTGGTGAGGATCATGGGATTCAAACATGGAGGCTCCACAGTTGTCCCCAGCCCATGACACAGTGTCTGGACCAGCGGGTGATCAGCCTTCCATGGGGATGGAGAGCAGATCATAAACATCTCCCTGCCTATTCTTACACCTTCGATTGTAACTTCAAATGTACATTCATCCACCCCTGTTTGGAGTCCTTGTATCTGATTAGAGTTCCACATGTAGCAATTCACCCTTATTAAGTCTTTCATCTAAAATAAAGTTGTTGTTCCTGGAGAGCTCTATTTACACCCTCATATTTCATTGGTTGCACATGTATAATGAAACCATCTAATTAAGATAACGAGCACTGTGGTGGAAACAGGTTTGGGAACAGCAGCTGCCTCTGGGTGAGCGTGGGGCTGTGTGGAAGGAGGGAGAGCTGTGAGGCCAGGGCCCCGCTCCTCTGATGGGAGGGACGTGTGGCAGGGAAGGAGGCGTCCAGAGCAAGGGGACACCTCTGGAGGCACGTCGTCACCTCACTTAAACACCACCACTGCCGAAGGTGCAGCCAGGTGCTGAAGATTTCTCCCCAGACACACAGGCAGCAGCACGGGGGTTCCCGTGCGCCCCTCCGAGGCTCCAAACGTGCACTTGCTTCTTGCTTCATCTTATTTCTGCCCTGCAGAGATGAAGGAGGAAGGCCCCCAGCGTCTACCCCGAGTCTGATTGATGTCAGTGGATTCCTGGTTCTTGGTGGTAGATTGCCGGCAGCTGGTGACTAGAGCAGGCGGGAGAATAGAGAAAATCCTGGGAGGAGCCTGGGGCATGGCGTCAGTCCCACCCCCAGCAGCCCCTCCGCCACAGGGCCTCGATGGCGGGTCAGGTGGTTCTGTGCCTCTGCCTCACGGGTCGCAAAAGACTTAATACCATGGCCAGCCCCTCCTGACACCAAACCCCACGAGCCGCATTCCCAGGTAGACTCCAGAGAGACCCACAGAAGCCAAAGAAAGCCGAGCCCAAGGCTGGATTTAATCGCTCTTCAGAGAATTTTTGGTCAGAGGAACCAGAAGATCGACGTTGAGCGAGTTTGGTCCTCTCTGGGCAGTGGCCCACTCAGACAGCGCTGGCTGGGCACCAAGCCTCGGGACAGTGGGCGAGGCCACACGCAGACACCAGGAGGGCATCCCCGCCCCAGGGACTTCACAGTCTGGTGGAGACAGACAAGTGAACAGGGAAGAGCAGAGCAGGCAGCCAGAGGCGCCCAGGAGGCCAGCGAGCTTCAAAGAAGGACAATAGATCAAGCGACCGTGGTCTGGGTTGGGGAGCGGCCCTGGGCTTTCAGTGGAGGGACAGCGAGCTGAGCCCCGAAGAGCCAGCAGTCAGTGGGAGGAGGGGTGAGACCAGAGAAGGCGCCCACGCGGTGGGCCGGGTTTCGGACCGGGTCGAGTGCAAAGGCCCGGGGTCCCCAGACTGTAGAACTGCTCTCAGGACCTGCCCTACTCTCCCTTCGTCCGGGTCACCTCCTTCCTCTGCCCATCAAGTCCGGCTCATTCTTCAGGGCTTGGCTCAGGAGTCACTTTCTCAGGGACGCGGTGGTCTTCCAGCATAAGCGAGGCCCGAGCCAGAGCAGGGAGGGTCTGGTGAGGCGGGCGCAGGGCTGCTATCCTGCCGCCAGGGAAGCGGGGTCTTAGGAAAGAGATGGAGAGGCCACGTGTGCACGAGGGGGCTAGCTCTTGCCCCCGAGCTGAGGGTGGGCTGGAACTGGGTGTGATTGGGAAGGAGCTCTGCTCGGGCCCTGCGTGGGCCAGGGAAGCTGGGGCACTGACACCCGACTGACAGCCGTGGCCAGCCCGAGCTTGGACCTTGCTCTGTGCCCTGCGGGACTCACCTCCCTGACTCCCTGTCCTTCTCATGACCACCCGAGGTAGGTGAAGGTAGGGAAGAGAAGCACCTGGCCCGGCCGTGAGGCGAGAAGCATCCCCCGCCTGGGTCCAACCACGTCACCCCCACACTCCACCTGCTAGTGTGCGACCAGGCGTGGACAGATGGGAGACAGGTGAGCTGAGGGAGGGGCCTCTGTCCCAGACAGGCGTGGGGTGCTGCAGGTGTGAGGGGCTCTGGGGACTGGCTGGACTTTGTCTCCTTTCTCCTTCTGCCACCCATCTGCCTTGGAGGTCTTCGTTTCATGCTGAAATGGGGCTGAGTCAGGGTGTTGCCCCCAAGGAGAATGACGGCCGCCCGACTTCGGGCACCTCCGGCAGGCAGCAGTGAGCCCGTCTGGGGGCCCACCCTGGGCCCTGATGGAGGGAACAAGGAGAGTTCCCGAAACTGCTTGCTGGACCCCATAACGTGGCTGGTGACAGGCTCTGACAAACAGCATCTGCACCAGGAACCAGCTGTCGCGGGGAGCAGCTGCGGTCAGGTGCTTCAGGGCACCTCCAAGGCACATTTTTGGATGTCAAAAAAATTCCTGTGCCCCCACAGTGTTTAAACTGCATCCCGTGGAAGCCGCAGACTGAGGCGTCTTTGTTCCTGCCGAGTGACTCATGAACGCCCTTTGAAAGAGAACGAAACAGACGCGTCTTGATGAGAACACATGAAGAATGCAGTGCCTTTTTCCAAACAGCCACCAGGCCATCTGATTTAGGCCAATGAGGGCAAAGCTGGCGAAGCCCCCGGGGTTGACCTGCCCCAGGAGGACCTCGTCCTGGCCCACGAGGAGGGTGGGGAAGGGAAGCCAGCTCTCCAGGAGCAGTGTGATGGGCTTATCGCAAAGAGACGAAGTCCTTTCAGGCAGGACTGATTGAGCTCAGCACGGTTCTGTGTCCAGGAATTCTCCCAATTCTCCTAACTCTCCAAATGAGGAGCAAGGGCACAGAGAGAGCGAGGAACTTATCTAAGGCCACACAGCTAGCCAGTGGCACAGATGAGGTGCAAATCGGGCAGTCTGGATATAGGATCTGGGCTCTGGTGGAAAGAGCTCTTCCATGGTGTCAGAAAATCTGGGCAGGAATCCAGGCTCCACCCTTTACAACCTGTGTGCCCTCTGAAAAGTCACTCAACCTGCCTGAGCCTTGGTTTTCTATTCTGCGGTTGGAGGGCGGGGCCTCTCTGATGAGGCTGTTGGAGGATCTAGCCCCCCCCAGCTGATCTGAATCCAAGGTGAGCACTGTCCATCCATCTGCCCTTGGGCCTTGCTCAACTAGCCCACGCTTTAGGAAGCCCTTTGAATCCACAGTGTTGGGTACAGGAGCAGAGAGGAAAACTAAATAAAAAGGCAGGCAAGGGTCTTTTAGGCCTTTAGGCTATAGTCTTTTGTTGTTCAAATGGTCTAAATTATTGGGGCTGAGGTTGTGGCTCAGCAGTAGAGCACTCGCCTAGCACATGCACAGCCCGGGTTCAATCATCAGCACCACGTAAACGTAAATGCATTGCATCATGTACAACTAAAGCAAATAAATAAATATTTTAAAACTGGTCTAAATTATTGATAGTGATACCTGCCCTGGCATCTGTACATATGTGGGCTCCTGAGACACACACACACACACACACACACACACACACACACAACCAACCAACAGGAATTGTCATATTTGAACTGCAGCGTGTCTTCCTAAGTGTGAGGAAGCACCTGCAGCGTGGCCTTGGCTTTGGAAAACTGGGTTGAGCTTGGAGTCCTGGGGACACATTTCTTCTTCTTCTTCTTCTTCTTTTTTTTTTTTTTTTTTTGTACCAGGGATTGAACTCAGGGCACTGGACCACTGGGCCACATCCCCAGCCCTTTTTTGTATTTTATTTAGAGACAGGGTCTCACTGAGTTGCTAAGTGCCTCGCCCTTGCTGAGGCTGGCTTTGAACTCGCGATCCTCCTGCCTCAGCCTCCCAAGTGCTGGGATTACAGGAGTGCGCCCCCGCACCCGGCCTGGGGACACATTCTTTTCAGGAAATGTGGCTGGTTTGCATCAGCCCTGGGTCACTTCTCTTCAGTCTCTTCAACTTCTAGAAATCCCGCGTTGTTGACAAAGGGGAACCAACCAGGCATGGTGGGGAAAGGCACGGGAGATGCCGTCTGGGCAGGTGCTTGATTTCAGGCAGGTGCCTGGGGAGGCCCCTCAGGGCCGTCAGCAGCACTCGTGTTCTTGAACTCTGGCTTCGCGACAAGAAGGGAGTGATTGTCACGTGGGGCCGGGGGCCCTGGAAGTGGCTCTCCCCCTGGGTGGAAGTTCCTGACTGATTCCTCTGTGGCATTTCCAACACCTCCCTCTGCCCCACCTCTCGGATGGAGCGCCTGGCCGCAGTCCTAAATGCCCTCGGGGTTCCGCCTGGGAGAGGCCTGGGTGGTCTGCCAGCTTGCAGACCTGTGGGACTGCACCGAAGCCTGGCTCAGGGCTGGCCTCAAGCTCCTGGCAGGGGCTCTTCCTGACCCTGTTCTCAGCTCCCCCCTGGCCTCGGGTACCCTGGGATAGGACAGCCCACCGGGAACCCGCCGGCTCCATTGATCTACTTCTTGATATTGAGACTTGCTAGTCAAGCAAGCCAGAAAATTCCCTTTCTTTTGTGAAAGTTTCTTAGAATTGGGTTTTTGATCTCTCAAAACACAGAGAGCCCTGACTAAGGCAGAAATGTTTTCTAGAGTGTATTGAACACCAGGCTGAGCCCTGTGAGCACTTGAAGGAGCCCCAATGAGGGAGATGGCTATTGCGGCTAGCTGGAAGCCATAAGTTCCACCTGATAATAATCATATGCACGTGACGCACCCGCAAAGCTAAAGGTATATAACCCGGTGAAAGCGGTCAGAAGCGGCATTCATTCAGTCAGTCGTTCAGTCGGTCGGAAGAAGGGTTCAGGTCGGAGAAGAAGAAAAGAGTCAGAGCGGCCAGAATGTAGTCAGAAAAAGAAATAAGAGTCAGAGTATAAGGAAAAGAGTTTAGCTACAGAGACTAAGAAAGAAATGAGAGCTACAGAGACTAAGAAAGAAAAGAGAGCTACAGAGCCTAAGAAAGAAATGAGACAGAGACTAAGAAAGAAATGAGACAGAGACTAAGAAATGAGACAGAGACTAAGAAAGAAATGAGAGCTACAGAGACTAAGAAATAAATGAGACAGAGACTACGAAATAAATGAGACAGAGACTAAGAAAGAAATGAGACTAAGAAAGGAAAAGAGTTTAGCTAAGAAGAGAAGAAGAGATAAAGAGAAAGCCAGAGACTAAGAATAATAGATTCCTGCCACCGACTCTCCTCCCGCAGTATTGTGGCTGTACGTCAGGCAGCTACAAGCACTGATCTTGGGAAGAGGGGAGTGTTGGAAATGCTGGAGTCGACAGCTGGTGCACCCTTTCGCACACTCCTGCTGAGTCCCCTGTGCCCGTGCTAGACCTGGCCCCTGGTCAGCACTAGAGTGCCCTGCCCTGGAGACACGCACTGTAATGTTAGTCCGTAGTAATTTTCCATTGCTGATACTGTATGGAGTCCTGCATTAAGTCCTTGTCCACTAAGATGCTTAGTTCAAGATGGTGGCAAAAGTCCACTGTTGGGAGGTGGAACTGGAGGTGCCAGTGTTGGGAGTCCCAGAGAAAGAGGACAGAGGTGGCACTTGAGCCCAGCTGTGGGGCGGGGGCTGCCATCAGGCAAGCGAGCGGCCTGGAGACCCACTAAGCACAAAGACTGAGGGCGGCTGGTTGGTCGAGTCAGCCCGGGAGGCGTGGTGAGGGCCGGGGAGTTGGTGTAGAACCCTGGAGCTGCAGCACGGGGCAGAGGTGGGGGAAGCCCCGGGGGTGCTCCCGCCGCAGCCCCAGGGGTGCTCCCGCCGCTCACTGCGGGGGTTCAGGACGTTGCTTCAGAACTGGAGGATGGCATTGAGCCCAGCTCCGCCCTGTGACACTGCATGCCACTTCACCTTTCTGAATTTCAGAAGGGCCACTGAGGCCCTCCCTCTTTGCCTACCTCAGAGGTGCACCAGGTGAACGCTGTCACCTGTAACATGCCACGTACGTGTTGGTTGGAAAACTTGATGAGCTCTAAGAGCATCGAAAAACCCTGGGAGTGTGAGGAAGGGTGGCTTCTGGATCAGAACCCGCGGGTCATTAAATGTTCCCTGGAAACTATGGAGACAATCAGAATTTGGGGCCTGAAAGGTGGCGGTTGCTGCTCAGGTCTCCGCTGGGCCCCCGCTGGCCCCTGCACTGGGAGGACAGCTGGAGTTGGCAGTTTCCCTTCCTGCCACCACATCGCCCTCCCAAGGCAAAGTCTGTCACTCAGGATAGGCACCGGCATGGACTCGGGCACTTTAAAACTTCTGTCCCAACCAACAGAAGTCAGTTGCCGCCCCAGACGTGGATTCCCCGGATGATGGATGGAAGCTGTTAGTGGGACCTTGGTGAAGACCTTGCCCACTCTGATGCTGGCTCCCTGGATGGCCCATCCCTGTCCCCCCGGCCCTGCTGGGCCCTGAGTCTGGGACCACCCCACAGAAGAGTTGCTCCCTGAGTCACAGGGTGCCCCTTGCAGGCTCTTCTCCTCGGCGTGTGGCCTGTGCTAAGTCATCTGGGCTCGAGAAAGCATAGTTCAAACCCAGAGCTGGAAACACTGGGGACAAGAAAAATGTCCTCCTGACACCAGCAAGGAAGGACTTCTTGGGGGGCAGCTAAGGCCTGTGCCATCCCCTCTTTGCCTCGCACCCCAGGACACAGGTGACAGCAGGAGTGAGGTGGCCCGCAGGTGAGGCCATTGGGATCACGCGCTATTTCGGGACCTTCCAGCCTCCACAGACACACTCCTTCTCGATGCTGTCCTGGGACCAGGAACAGGGCAGGGCTGGCTGCAAGCCATGTCCACTCCTGGCTTCTGCTCTGGGGAAGGGACAGTCCAGGTGGCCTGGCCCTCCTTCATTGTTGTGGAGGATAACACCGTGGAGATGCCCTCCCTCGAGGGCACCTCCCCTGGCAGACTCTCCCGTATTCTTCCTGTGGATAAATTCCAGAGAGCTGGCTGTGCTCATTTCTGATTCATGAGGGATGTTTTTCTTTCTTTGTGTGTTGGGGAAGGTGTGATGTGGTGCTGGGTGAGTCTGAGTGCTACACCACATGTTTCTAGAAACTTAAAGGGTCCTTTAGCATGGGTGCAGCTGCCTCATGTCTGGGTTGAAGGCAGGTCTCCACTGTGGCCTGGGATGTCTAGAGTGGGACTCGGAAAAGACAGTGCAGAGAAGGGCCCTGGGACAGGGGGAGGCACCCAGGCTTTGGAGACAGGCAAACCCCAGGTTGAAGTCCCAACTCTGGCCCTTGGCAGTTAGGGACACCAGAAGCATTGAGCTTCTCAGTGCTTCGTGGAGTGAAGGTTTCCTCATCTATGAAACGGAGGCAAGAAGCCTACCTTACAGATTGTTAGGATAATGACATTTACAAGTGCCCATCAAGCACCGCCGTGCAGTAGGTGCTCACAAACGTTGGTTCTCTCCCTTTCCACTAGCCAAACACACTCAGCCCTACAAGTCTAAGGAATTGATGGGAATAAAAGATGCCTATGGTTTTAGGTAAAGATGGACACTTGCTTTTCTGTGGCTTCACATGGGAGCTCTGTCTTCCTTTATCATTTTCTCAGCCATCTCAGACCTGGAGAGTCCTCATCCTTACTGAAGGGCAACTGATGACATCAGGTGACATCAGGGGCCTGGGCTTTCTCTCTGGCCCCACTCTGACAGCCTGCAGTGACAGCTCGTCCCTCCTCCTAGTCAACTGACCCCTGGGGATCCCTTCCTCTGATCTCAGCTGCTGCGAGGGACCAGCCCAGTTGCCAGTGTGGCTGGAGCAAAGAGTTTGGAACTGGGCGGTTGTTGCTGCCTGAAGCGATGGCCGCTTGGAGCAACGAAGCCGCGGGAAGAAGTTCAGAGGCAAACTGGAGACCAACAGCTTTTTATTCTGATATCTTTTCTCTCTGGCTCTAACAACGACTAACACACGCCGTACACACCACCAAAATGGCGCTGACCCGATCAGCAATTTCGGCCAAGTCACTCGAGATCCCGGGCCAAGTCCCATGAGACTACGGAAGGCGACAATGCCCAAATCTCCGTGGCCCATAGTCAACCACAATTCAAGCCATCTCCCCAAACAGGGCTCCTGCAGGCGGTCGAGGACACTGCCTCAGGAAACCAAGGCCCGGCGAGGGCCCTCTCCTGCTTCTCTGTTACACGTGTTCTAGCTAGAGTCCTGCCACTCAGCTCCTTGAAGACAGCCACTGCCACAGTCCTTTGAGCACTGACAATGATTTCAGTCCATGGTCTGGTCTTCCTTCCAGGGTCACCACTGTCCCAGATTCAGGCAAAACCAGTATGACTCTCTATAAGAAGTACTGATTGCAAGAAGTTATTTACCATGAAGGGATGATCACCAGGCTGTATCTGGTAGTTATTTTATTCACATACTAAACTCCATTCAAAAGACGCCTGCAAAATAATAAAATGGAGGGGATCTTGTGCGTGAGGATTTCTGAGAGCATGATGCATTTGAATTGCAGGTAACTCACCCCACAGCCATAAATACACTGCAGTGGCACTCATGTCGATGCCACCCGCTGGCGGAGGTGGCACCATGATCGGCTTCGTAAAAAAACAGATCCCTATGGATGAGGAATCATTCCCCAGGAAAGCGCTGGAATGCAATCCAGACCTCGCTCACTGAACATATGTTGAAAGAGGCCAAGGAGCCCGAGAGCTGAGAGCTGCGTCACCAGCTCTCTCTCCTTAACTGCACTTTGTTCTGCACGCTCACCCTGCCCCACCCAGGGGAGGGAGTCTCTGTGGTGAGAGCTGCTAAGATAACCGACATGCTATAAAACTCTGAAGAATTATGAAAAGCCAGCAATCTGCTTTCTCGTTGCTGCCAAGGAATGTGCTTCACATTTTATTGCCTAGAAAGATACAATCGCGCACTGCTTTTGATCTGGATGTTGCTGTGCTAAGCTGAAGCCCTCCTACCTGGGTGAGCTTGTGTGGTGTTGGGACCACTTGTTTGCTCTGAAATCGCTGACCACTGGGGAAGGGGCCCTGACTTTTCATATGCTTTTTCCTGGGTCGGTGCCGAGAGAGATCCTCCCGGAGTTAAATCCTGCTGTCTTTTGTGGCTACCAACTGGGGATGTTTGCCTCCTCCTAAGACTCAGAGCTTCTAAGACCTTCTAAGACTCAGAGCTTTTAGAACCAATATCTTAGGGTTGTAGCGAGGGGAGGTCTGCATTTCCAAGTCTCATCGAGTCCAGCTCATGCCTCCTCCTGGAAGCCCTCTCAGCCTGGCAGTCCGGGGTCTCTCCCTCCTTGGAGTTCCCAGAAACACCTGTTGTGTCTTTGGAGGCCACTTTCTACATTCTGTGGCAGGTCGTGGGCGTTTCTCTGTTCGTCCTCGCTGTAGAGTCCCGGTCCTTGAAGGGAGAGGGTTCAGACCGGAATCCCAGTCCCAGCACATCCTGAAGGTGCATCTATAAGCACGTGGTGGACCCTCTTCATTCAGCTTATGAGGTGGTGCTGTGGGAATTGGGATATGTGCCCAATAAGGGCTTTGTGAGGAAATGACTCGTGAAGTCGACGGTGTGTTGGCAGGCACGACAATGACCCTCCATACATGTGTTGAGTGAATGAATGAAAGTTTGACTGAATGAGTGAGTGACTCTCCGTTTTCACTGATTCATACGTAGGAACAAATCCAGCTTGCCATCTCAGCAAAGGCGCTCAGTGCTTGCGCGATTCTGGAGCGCATCTCCCCCCCCCCCCACTCCAGTGCAGGGCAAACACCTCTGTCCAGCTGATGCCAAGACCTTTCCAAGGAAGCAAGCTCATTCTTCCTGAAATCAGTTAATCCAATGAAACACTGCTAGAATTTACTCACAAGTAATAAACTAAACCAAGGTTCTCAGACCTTCACTGAAGAGATGTCCCTTCTATTTTGTCAAATCTACTTAGCGTCTTTATTGCTTTTAGCTGTTTGTGTGACTGGGAAAAAAGTGTTCCTCCCAAACCTAGGAAAGCCACAGATCCTCATGGGGACTCTGAGGGGCAGGGTGTCCCAGAGCTACGTGTGGCACAGTCAGTATAGCCTCCCTTCCCCCTCTGCAGCCCAGGCTTAGACTTCCTGAACAGGCCTATCGCAGCCAAGAGGTTTCACATCACACAAGACCAGAGGAGGTTTAAAACCCCTGAGCTCAGCCGGTGTTGCTCAGTGGTAGAGGGCTTGCCTGGTGTGCTGGGTGTGATGCCCAGCACAGCAAGACCAACCAAACAAGCCAACCCCTTCCTTCCTGCTAGGAGCCTGTTTGTGAAATGTGCTGCGTGTGAACGGGGAAGCTTCGGGGAAGCTTGAAGGGCCCACTGATTCCCCTACGAGACTTCTGGTTCCAGCTGAACAGGACCCTCCAGTAGAGAGAGAGAGACACCGGGAGACTCACAAAGGGCTCGTTTTGCCCTGGTGTAAGTGTTTAAAGCCAGCTCTGGGCCTTAGGGAAATGAAGCTGAAAGGAACACGTACTGAATTCCCTTTGCAAACCCACGGTCTAGGGACAGAGAGAGACACGTGAGGTGGAAAGTGCTATGTGTTGGTCCACTTTCCGCCACTGCGATGAAACAGCTGAGACCGTCAACCTGGAAGGAGGAAAGGTTATTCGGGCCCAGGGTTTCCGCCCCTGGGCTCCCAGCCCTGGGGCCCTGGGCCTGTGGCGGCATAGTGCATCATGGTAGAGCCTGCAATGGAGGAAATGGTTCACCTCACAGAAGCCAGGGAACAAAGAGCAGGACGGGAAGGGGTCAAGGTCCCAATATCCTTCAAGGGCACGCCCCCAAGAACTAAGTTCCTCCAACCAAGCCCCACTTTCTGAAGCTCCCAGCACCTCCCAACAGCACCACAGCCTGGGGATCAAGCCTTTGACACACAGGGGGACACGGCAGACCCACCATGGCGGGTCATAACAGAACAAAGCACCAGGAGCAGGGGTGGAGACGTCCCCGCTCCACCTGGGCAGGGCAGGTGCTGCTCTGTGAGCGTTAAAGATTTTGAGCTGTTTTGGAAGATGGAAAGAGCTCCGGGTAGACAAGGGGCAGCTGAGGCACCAGAGCGTGACCTGGGAGCTGTGGACAGTCCAACCCGTCTCCTCACCTGCAACCAGGAGAGGTCTGGAAGATGCAAATCTGCTGGAGACCGCTCTGTGGCTCTCTGTCACCCTAGGAAGGTGGCGGGTCTCACCGTGGGGTCTTCTAAGCTCTCCATGACCAGGCTTCCGTCTCACCCCAGCCACAGCACAGCTTGCACCGCGACACTAAGCTGTCACCTCACTCTGCAGGGACTCTCCCGCCCCCAGTTGGCAGCGCCCTCTCTCCCCTGGATCAGGGGCCTCCTGGGCTCTAGGCTCCTTCCTGTTTAGTCTGCCCTCCCCTCCCGATTGTCGGCTCCGGAGGGCCAGGCCTGTGGCTCACGGGCTCACCACCAGACTCTCGGAGTTGGCGCAGGATGTAATACAAAACAGGAACCAGGAGCGAAGGAACAAAGGAACCAGCTATGTGTGATTGTGTCTCTGGATACATATATGTGAGGTTGGAGGGAAAAGAGGCTGAGCGGTCAGGTGGTCTAGACCGTGAAGGGCCTGAGACAGCACCCTAAGGGACTGGGGTTTTATTCACAGGCTGTGGGGAGCCACTGGAGGATTTTTAAGTGGGCCCCATACCAGCTTTGCATATTTGAAGGATGGCGTTTGGCAGGATAACTCCGGCGCCCACGTAGGCAGGATCTGATAGGGAGTGTCTCTGCTAGAGACAGGAAGATCTGTGCTAAAGTCACATATGCCGTGCAGGGATGAGGTGGGAGGTGAAGACAGGGGGACAACAATGTGGGTAATTAACAGATGGAACCATCGAGATCTAGAGCCTCAAATTGCAGGGTGAGGGAGGAGGCCCCCAGGGGGGTGCCAAGGCTTCTGGCTGGACAGCTAGGGGAGAAGAGCAGACTCCATCAGTGGTCCCGTGAAATGAAATCCCAGCTTACTCTGGGTTAGCAGGCGTGGGGGCCTCCAATCAAACCAAAGCATTCCTCTCTACCACCCCTGGTTAGCCTTTCTGAGAGGGGTGTCTATGGGTTCGTTTGCCCTGCTGGGAACTCTTGGACTCGAGAAAGGTGAGGGTTACCGGGGAGTCCCACTTGCTAATCAGGTGGCCCTGAGTCCCTCCACAGGGAGTCGATCTCTGCATTTGGTTCGAAGGGGTGAGCAGGGCTGTCAGGAGTGGCCTCTGCTCCTAAGGGCTTCAGGCTGGATTGCTGTGTCATATTACGGAGCCGGGCACAAAGGCGCCATTGATCAGCTGGTGACCCTGCTGTCAAATCTCTTGGTCATTGCCTTGCTGTGCCCTGCCTCCAGTCAGTCACTCAGGCTGCCCCAGTGTGCCCAACCGGCCATTTCCACAGGCCCGGCCCAGCCGGGGCCTTCTTGCCACATTCAAGGGTTCAGGACCAGACCCTGGTGAAGCTGGGCGTCCTGACCGGAGTTGTTATGCTGGGAGCCGTATGGAAAATTTGAACAGGGCCTGAACAAACTGCACAGCTCACTGCTTGGCATAGGCAAGTGGGACTCACCAAAGTGCAATGCAGCGTCGGCCAGTGAGGTCAGCTTTGGCTGCAAACCTCGAACCGAGCGGGAGAGCCCAGGACAGGAAGGAAGGAGATGCTGGAGCAAATGTAGCCAGGGTGTAGCCCTGTTCTAAAAACACCCACAGCAAAAGAAACCTTCAGAGGCAAAGTGCCTGGCGCCACATCCCGAGGGGTCCGTGGCTGCCAGGGGCCTGGCATCTGACCCCAGGGATGCCCAGGGCAGCTCACAAAATGCCGCTCCCCAACCAAGTGGCTAGGCCTCCGAAAACAACTCATAAACTCCTTGCAAAGAGAGTCACACACAGGGCCTTGCAGACATCAGGAATTCCACAGGGCCGAGAAAAAGAAGTCTCTGTTTAAAGCCAGGAGTAGGTCTCTTATGTGACTAAGGGTTGTCACTTCTGCACAGAGACAGGAAATATCCATAGCTCCAAATCATACGGGCCACCCACCACTCCCTGGGCGGCAGAAAAGCACTTTCAGGATGAATATCAGGCACTTTCAGATCCCTCCAGAGCACTGTTGCTCTTAAATTATCATTTTGCCAGTGGTTCCCCGGAGACTTATGAGGGTCTGGAAGGGGCTCCCCCAGCTTATAAACTCGCTCACCTCTAGACTGGTTCCTCACGTGCATACCCGGGTGAAGAGATCCACAGGCTTTGGTTTTGAGTTTCTCCTCTAAAATGCCGGATAAAGCTTTGCAAAGTTGCGTTATTTGCAATACTATTAAAAATATAGATTTCCAGGACCCGCCCCTGAAGACTGATTCTGTAGGTCTATCGTAGGGCTTTCTGGAATCCGGAATTTTTTTTTTTTTTTTTTTTTTGTGGTACCAGGGATTGAACTCAGGGGCACTCGACCACTGGGTCACATCCCCAGCCCTTTTTTGTATTTTATTAGAGACAGGGTCTCATTGAATTGTTAAGTGCCTTGCCATTGCTGAGGCTGGCTTTGAACTCGCGATCCTCCTGCCTCAGCCTCCCAAAGTGCTGGGATTACAGGCGTGCGCCACCGCGCCCGGCTTGGAATCCGGATTTTAAAAAGGGCCCCTGGACATCCCTTACGATTAGACAGGCATTGGCAATGCTTTTGAGCAAAGGGGCCCTGGTACAGGCCAGGCCCAGTTCCATGGTCATTGTCACCAAGGCCCAAAGGGGGCAGGAGATGCTGATGTGGGTGACTCCAGGGACCTAGGAGAGGCCTGAGCTGGGCGTGAAGACAGGGAGGGAGGTTCAGAGGGCCAGAAGGCAGCGCTCAGAGCAGGTTGAGGTGGGTTTTGCCAGCCACTCCTGCGAACCTCGAGTCTGCGGGGAGCTCACCCCTGGATAACATGTTCTAAATAAGGCTGCTGCGGCTCAGATGATGAGTCACAAGGGTGGGGCTGCTTGGGCAGGACCCATTCGGGACCTAGTGACAGGACAAAATAAATGAGTCTAGAGCGTTAGGAGAAGATCTATTTTGGGGCTGGTTCAGCGGCCCTTCGCAGTCAGACCTTCGCTGAGGGTGAGCTGTGTGGTGCTGGTGTCTGCCCTCCAGTGACCTTGTGCCTTGTTCTGCAGGGTGAAGGTCACCTCTCTGAAGGGCCTTTGGGGTGGGCGGCTGGGCGCATGCCCTTTCCCCTCCTTGCCTGGAGACCAGCACAGCACTTGGCACACACCACGGCCCCGTGCATGTGGCAGAACCTCTTCAGTGGGGATCCCTCTGCATTGCTGGATTTCAGGACTCCTGGCTGGGTGACAGAGGGGCCCACTGGACTCCCCAGAGACGCTGGTGACCACCGCAGCTTTTGATTCTAATTTTCTCTTAAAGGCATCAGGAACCACTTGGCCCTCTGGCCAGAGACCTGACTTCATTTCAGAACCTGGTCTCAACCTGTTTTCCATCTTCGCTCCGCTGCCCACCCTGACCAGGCTCTGCCTGAAATGGGTGAGCTGGGAGCCCCTGGTGGACCAGGCTCGAGAACCCAAACTGCACAGCCTCAGAGGGAGGGCTTGCACCCACGGGGCCTTCTCTCTCCAACCCAGCAATGTCACTGTGGTCCCAGCTGGAAGTCCCCAGCAAAGCACTGACCGGCAGGAGCCTCGCTGACAGAGGCAGTATCTGCTCAAGGAATAAGAACTAAAGTCAGGAAGAGGTCTCTGAGGTGGGACAACAGCAGACTTGAGTCCTCCTGGGGCCTGAATACTGTGATGTGTGTCTTCTGTGGTTTAGCTCTGGTTTGGGGGTTTGCTCCCTGAGAGGTGTTAAAAACGCCCTTCTTTGATCATTGAAGAAAATGACCCAAGGGAGAGATGTTTTCAAGGGCAGGATGTCAAATATAAGACTAATAATGGATTTTATTGAGCAACTACTGTTAGATCATCTCTAATTCCTGTCTTAACCCTGCTAGATGTGATGGTGCTTTTGTAGTGAGTGAGCTATGTGATTAACATAAGCCATACACATTTGTGTCATTGCACGACGTCAGAAATTATTGAATAACAATAATTTCACAAGCTACAACACTTTAATCGGTTGTTATTCTCTGAGTGCTTGTGGATTACCTGATTGTCATGAACAGGATAATTGCAGGTTCTTTTATTCCTTTTTTTTTTTGGTGTGTGTGGGGGGATTCAACCCAGAGGTGCTCTAACATTGAGTCACATCCCCAAAACCTTTTAATTTTGGGGGGGGGTACCAGGGATCGAACTCAGAGGCACTTGACCACTGGGCCACATCCCCAGCCCTTTTTTTAAAAAAATTTATTAGAGACAGGCTCTCACTGAGTTGCTAAGTGCCTCGCCATTGCTGAGGCTGGTTTTGAACTCGCGATCCTCCTGCCTCAGCCTCCCAAGTGCTGGGATTACAGGCGTGCGCCACTGCGCCTGGCACCTTGAATTTTTAATTTTGAGACAAAGTCTTGCTAACTTGCCCAGGCTGGCCTCAAACTTGTGATCCTTCTGCCTCAGTCTCCCTAGTGGCTGGGATTACAGGCATGCACCACCACACGGGTTCCAATCTTGATTACTAATATATCTGTAACACTCAAGTCGCACACCATAGTTCACAGAGTGATAGATACAGGTTACAGAAAGGCTAAGAAGGGGTTGAGGTGGCCTTAGGGTGTTACGGGGTGCTGTCCTAAGACCTCAGGCGGAGGCAGAGACAAATGCAGATCACTGTGGATGGTCAGAAGAGGGTTTCCCAGAGCCAGTTCCCCACTTCCGGCAGATTCAAGGTGAGGGTCTGGACAGAGGGTAGTGTAAAGGTGTCAGCTTGGCGTGGGCTGGGCATCATAGTCCTGGGCAGGAGAAACTGTGCTGAGCTGGAGGCTGGGGACAGAGAATCAGGGGTTCATTGCTGTGACGATTTTCCCGGGCAGGGCTTGTGAGGAGTGACCAGATGACGGGGTCAGTGTGCTGCAGTGCCCAGCCTCGGGGCCCTCTACTTCAGGAGTCTCAGGTGAGGTTGCGGAGCTCCTGGGCCTGGTGCTCCTGGTGTGGTTTGGGGCGCTCACATGTCCAGGTGCTCCTGACTTAGTTTGGTAATTAAGTTGTCTGTCACATGTGATCACGTGGGTCTGGACGTCAGGGCCTGTGCCGTGGCCACGTGGTCCTGGACCTCTGGGCTGTGCTGGGCAGATGGTGGTTGTTTATGTGCACAAACAAGGTGTACTTGCAGCTCCTGGCAAATGCTGCTTTATAAGATGGAGCCAGGCACAGCCTGACCACCGCTGTGTACCTCAGGGAGTGGCCAAAGCAGGACAGGCCGGCTTGCCACAACCTCCCTCCCGTCATTCCATCTCCAGGAAGAAGCTAAGCCTCCCAGGGAGGCCCAGTCAAGGTCAGAGAAGGGTGTGAGACTGTGATTTCAACTGTGGGTTCCAATCTCTACAGGTCTATGCCTTTTTTTTTTTTTTTTTTTTAGTTTTTAATGCTTTTTATAATACCAATTTGTAGATTTTTTTGATAACAGCTTTACTGAGATGTAATTTACACACCATGAAATTCAGCCATCTAAAGTGTACAGTTCATATTCAGAGCTGTGTTACCATCACTACAATCGATTTTAGAAGAATTTCATCATGCAAAAAAAAAAAAAAAAAAGAAACCCCATCCTTTAACTGTTACCCCATTTCCCGCCCCCATGCCCTTCCCAGTTTTAGCAACCAATACTATTTTCTATCTCTATAGACGTCTGTGATGGGTATCTCTATAAATGTAATCACGTGTGTGGTTTTCTGTGGTCGATGTCGTTCACTTAACACAGGTTTCAAGGCTCATGCGTTTGCAGCGTGTGTCTGCACTTCCTTCTTATCAGGGCTGAATAATATCCCACTCTTCTAGGGCTTGAGTCGCATGGCCCTCGCCCCAAGTCCCTGTGCCGAGACCCTAACCCCTAGCGTCTCGCAGAGTGACAGGATTTACAAGTAGGGTCTCGGCAGATGTGCTTAGTTAAGGTCATCAGAGAAGGGCGGGTCCTGACCCAGTGTGACTGCTGTCCTTATGAAAAGGGGGAACTTGGACACTGGCAGGGACACACACACGGGGACGCCGTGTGGAGATGGAGGCAGAAACTGGGTGACGTTTCCACAACCAAGAGCTGCCAAAGATGGCCAGCAAACCGGCAGACACTGGACAGAGGTGCAACAGAGTCTCAGCCTCAGAGAGAACCCCCCCACCCCCGGGTCCCCGACTCGCAGCCTCCTGCCCCGGAGGCGGTGCTCTTGGGTTGGTGGAGACGGCGGCGTGGCGGTTTGTTGGGCACAGACCACGCCCGTTTCCCACCCATGGGGTCACCGACGTCGGGGCTGTTTCCACCTTGGCGCTATTATGAAAGCCACCGACCTTCAGGACCACGTGACCTAGTGCTCGCCTGTCCCCAGGGTGTGTCCTCAGGGGTGACTGCTGCTGCGTGACCCTGTTTAAGCCTTTCAGGAACTCCGGAGCGTTTTCCAAAGCAGCTGCCCCATCGACAGACTGCTGTCCCGCCCGGGGGGGGGGGGGTGGGGGCTCCGTGTCCCTCGTGGCCACCAGCCCTGTCTTTGATTCTGCCATCCTGGTGGGGCGAATGTGAAGTGGCAGCACTCTGCGGGGGGCTTTAGGGGACGTGGGGACGGATCCAGCCCAGGGCCTGCCACAGGCCACACAGGTGCTGCGCCACGCACCTGCCACCTGCCCCACGTTGAGGTTTTGACCTGAGTTTCCCTGAGGACTGGTGATGTCCAGTGTCTTGCCATTTTCCCCATGAGGATGTTTATATCTGTCTCTGGATTTGTTGCAGGTTTGGGTTTTTTTTTTTTCCTCTTGCAGTGCTGGCGATGACCATGGCCTTGCGCGTGCAGGGGAGGGCTCTCCCACCGAGCTCCACCCGTCAGTGAGACTTCCTCACAGACCCAGGTCCTCCAGCTTCCAGCTCCTTGTCGGATACTTTATATAAAGAACTATTCGTCCTTACGGTCTGTGGGGTTGTTTGCTTTCTCTCATCATTTATTTCTTTGTGCTGCTGGGGTTGGAGCCAGGCCTGGTGCACGCTGAGCACACGCTCTACCACTGAGCCAGGCCCCAGCCCTTCGCTTTTGGTGCGTGTTTTGAAGTGTGACGGTGTTTAATCTGGACAGAGTCTGACTTACCTATTCCGATCTGGGCTTTGCCCACTTGTCGTCTGCAGGAGCCCTGTGTGGGGAGATGGCTTAAATTGCGGTTGACTATGGGCCATGGAGATTTGGGCATTGCCGCCTTCTGTAGTCTCACGGGACTTGGTCCAGGATCTCGCGGGACTTGGCCGAGATTGCTGATCAGGTCTGCGCCATTTTTTGGTGGTGTGTGGCGCGTGTTAGTCGTTGTTAGAGCCAGAGAGAAAAGTTATCAGAATAAAAAGCTGTTTGTTTCCAGTTCGCCTCTGAACTTCTTCCCGCGGCTTCGTTGCTCCAAGTGGCCATCGCTTCAGGCGGCTACAGTCGTCCTCTATACTTGCCCCTCTGCAGCCATTTCCCCAGGAGCAGCCAAAGTGGTCCTTTAACAAATTTTAAGCATAAAGTGAATCGTACCAGGGCTTTACCTGCAGGGACAGCACTTGCACAGCCTGCAGTCTGTGCTGCCCCCTCCTTAGTATCAACCCACACTGTCTTCCCCTGGCGCGGTGCTCCAGCTGCTCTGAATGTCTTCTTCATCATCTCTGCCAGACTCCTGCCTCAGGGCCTTTGCACATGTCCCCTTGCAAGACTTACATGCAGCTACTCTTTTTCTTCATCCCAGACCCAGTTCAAATGCTGCTTCCCTCAACAAGCCTTTTCTGATCGTCCTCTCTAATGCCACTACACCCCGCCTCACCCCAGATGGCCCTTTTGTATCACCCTGTTTCATTCCTTTCAGTGGGACTTAAATAAAATTATTCCACTGCATGCCTTGTACTTGCATTTATTGATCACATACCTTCCCCTGCTGGAACCTAAGTTCTCTGACACCAGTGACCTCTGACTCATTCACTGTTGCACCTCAGTAATTCTTAGTAAACATTGGTGGAGTTAATGAGCAATGCATCTAAGCAGAACATGTCAGTGTGGTGCTCAGGAATGCAAGAAAACTTCCTGAACTGAAGAATCAGGAAGGACCATCAGCACAGCCTAGTTTACACACGTGGCGATGCTAGGTTTCTGGCAGGATGGGAAAACCAAGTCCTGGCCTGTGGACCTCCTTCTGTAAGCTGGCAGGATGCTTCTCACACAGCAGAGTGCAGGCGGGTGAGTCGGGAGCCTGTTAAGTCTTGTGTAGACTCTGACTCAGTAGGCATTGCTACCCGGCTCCCAGGTGCTCCTGCTGGTCACCATGAGTGGCAAGTGTCGAGGGGCAAGAGCCCCTCCCTTCCTGTGCGATGATGTCACATCACCTCTTGTTGAGACTGGGGAACCCACTAAGGCTCCTGACAAGGAAGAAGAGCTAAACATTTCAGTGTCTAGTGGGTGACCCAGTCCAATCACCACGGACAGCCCCTCCCAATCAATGCTTGAATTCCTCTGCCAACATCTTTCCCAGATTTTGAGCAGAGAAGACATCACGGGACAAACCCCACCGTGCCTTAGCCTGAGTCAAACTCCTGGCTTTTCCTGATGTTGAATTTGTATGTCTTCTCATTCTGTATTCTGAAAGACTAGCAACTCTGCTGACATTTATGAGGCACCTACTGTGTGCCTTTCCTGTTTTAGAGCTAGAGGTACCAAGATAAATAAGACATTCCCCTTTTCCTGGGAGCCCAGTCTGGTGACAGGGCAAGAGGAGAAAACAAGTGTTCTAGTCTTGATGTACTGTGCACAAGGGAAGCAGCCAGGGCTTGGGAGAACCAAAGCACTTTATTTCCCCAGTGAAATTGAGACTTAACAATTCAGTGAAACAAGTGCTTCCATCTTGTATGACTCATTATCTGGTGAAAACAATTACTTCACACACCAAAGAGAACAGGGAGGGGGAAGGAGGAAGGGCAGGGGAGGCCGTCCATGGGCGCTAGGCTCCCCGGGCCACGCTTGACTGCATTTCCTTACTAGCTGCACCCCAAACTCTGTGGAGAGAGGGCCAGACGGCCGACTCCAACCAGAGGGTTCCAGAAAGAATCAAAAAGAGGCTTAGCCTTCGGGTGAAGACCGGAGCTTGATCCTGGAGGGTGATCAGAGGCGCTCCGGCAGAGGGGTTGGAGTGAGGGACTCAAGGATGAGCAAGGCCATCAGGTGGTCAGGGAGGGAGGGCAGCTGGCGTGTCCCAGGGCGTGGATCAGACACAGAAGTGAGGAGAACCACGGTCCACCCTCAGCACGGGAGGCCGGGCGCTGTTGGCTGGGGAAGGGGCAGTTTGGTGCAGCCTGCACACTTCCCTACAAAGGGCCACACGACCATTTGGTGTCCATGGCAACTACTCAACTACTCTGCCCAGGACAGTAGGTAAATGAATGGTGTAGCCATGTGCCAAGAAAACCTGGCGGCTCTTTACATGTGAGCGCCATTCAGTTTTCGTGTGTCATGAAATATTATTCTTTTGATTTTTTTTTCACCTACTGGAAAAGGTCAAAGCCACTCTTAGCTCAGGGGTACCACAAAAACAAGTGGGGGAGGGGTGTTTGGACCCTGAGCTGAAGTGTGCCAACCCCTGGGTCAGAGCACAGCTGGAAGAGGGTAAAAGACAGGAAGTTGGGGAAAAGCCTAGAATGGATTGTGACCAAGGAGCTTAAATTTTACCTAGTGGCCAGTAGGATGTTTGTTGGCCCAGGCAGGAGGTGCTCAGACGAGGTGCAAGTGGACTTCCATGTGCCCGAGAAGGCTCCCAGAACCCCCGAGAAGGGGTCTACAACAGGGGGGAAGAGGGTGATCTGACTCTAGAAAATAAATTATTGCAAGCACTCTTGAAAAGCATTAGCAAAACCTATTTACACACAGAGTACTAATTAAACTTTTCTTGTTGCTTTTTCATTAAAACAAACCCCACCCTCTGTTGGCACTTGTTTGTGTTATTCCAAGTACTTGAAAACAACAAATGGCATTTTCTAAATTACTCTAAGACAAATAATATTTATTAACACAGATTGCCTTTGCTCATCTAACCCAGTGTGTTGAGGTTTTATCCTATATGTGTTTAATTCCATAGGCATGACTTAAGTGTGGGAAGGCCCTGGGCTCCGCCTCTCCGCAGAGAATATACAATTACACTCACTGGGACTAGTAAATATTTAACAGCCCACTCTGGGGGGGGGGGGAAGTGTGCATGTACACTAATAATTTTATTTTGATTTTTACTGATTTACAGGATTGTAGCACACACTTGATAAGTAATTACAAGTTGCCTACTACTCTCTATTGTAAATTCCACGTAGCTAATTGACAGCCAATCTGTCTGCAGAGTTCAACCATGATGACACAACAGAGCAACGAATAAATGTTTGTTATTATCCAACTCAATAAAGAAGTTACCCATGTCATTGACAAATGAGTGTAGTTCTGACACCAGCGCTGGTTGACATTTGTTTATGTTAACGAGTAAGAAGAAGCGCAATGGGAAGACGTGGCTGTAACTTCATTTACCTGTCCATGACAGCAGCGGCCTCTCTGGTGCATCATGAAATAATGCACAGATATTGAGAATATTCCCTCAAAAACTTTGTGACTCACAATGACATGACTACGGATGTGACTTTTTTTTTTTTTTTTTTTTTTTTGGTGGTGTTGGAGATGGAGAACCCAGGTCCTTGTGTGTGGAAGACACGGGCTTCACCACTGAGCTACCATCCCCAGCCTGACATGACCGATTTCTAACTACAATCTGCATCGTTAACATTTTCTCTGTCACTTTATTCAAATTAGACAATCAACGAAACAATAAATCAAGCCATGAGTTTTAGCATTTGTCAATTTCTCTCTGTGGACAGTTTCAAGCTACCAGCATATGGAATCAAGAAGAGATTTGTGGGAGCACACCAGGGTATAGCATTTCTACTGTACAGATATAAAAAACAATCTGTAAAATTCCTTAAAAGCTGACAACTGGCTCCCTGGAGTCAATAGAAGCTGACTCCAGGATAGAGCTGATTGTCCCTCACTTATCTAGAATGGTCCCTCGTACTTCAGCACTGAGCGTGTCACCAATAGAAACCTTGTTAAGACAAAACAACGGCCCTCAAGCACCCTTTCTTTAAAGTTAGCTATGAATAAATCAGCTTGTCATCTATTCTCAAGAATTAGCTCTTGGGCTGGGGTTGTGGCTCAGCGGTAGAGCGCTCGCCTAGCACGTGCGCGGCCCGGGTTCGATCCTCAGCACCATGTAAAAGTAAAACGCATTGTGTACAACTAAAGCAAATAAATAAATATTAAAAAAAAAAAAAAAAAAGAATTAGCTCTTCTGGTCATCTAAGAGGTGCTCCTTCTCAGATGTCCAGGACTGATGATTAGATTCTCAGTAGCCACCTGGAGCTTTTTGACTCCAAATACAAACCCCGGAGAGCGGAGCCATGCGTGCTGGAGCGAGGCTGGGGTGAGCGTCTCTCACCCAGGGAGGCTGATCTACCCACCACAGGGCAGCAAAGCGGGCTCTTTCATTTGTGAAGTAGCTCTGGAGTGCTGAAGTCAGATGCCTGGAAAATAGGCTCTTCCCTCTCTGTTGGGGACCAGGGGGTCCCTTCCATGGCACTGCTTTTGAGAAAGGACCTTGTGGTGTGGAAAGGAGACTTCCACTTGGCTGGGTCCCCTGCTTGTTGTATCTATTTGATTACACTCTTGGCCACAGTTCTCCTAAGGCCCCGGTCTGTCCATTCCAAGAGTAATCATTTACAAGTTAATAGCAAGTGGCCGAGCAAGTCTAGTGTGAAACCAGCCAACCCTCCAGCAAGTTTCAGAGTTAAGCACATATCGCACACCTTGATCTAAGAGAGAAAAATGTCAGGTTCTTGTGAACTACAGGAGGCAGACAATTCCTCTGGAAAATGGGCTGTTGGCCAGTCTCAGTGGGCTGCTGCACATTCTCCTTTTCCCCATGGTTCAAATGTGGTTTGACCCTTATGTGGTTCACGTGTTGAAGGCTTAGTCCTTAGTGTGGTGGTACCTTTAAGAGGTGGGGCCTAGAGTGAGATGATTAGGTCATTAGGGACCAGGCCCTTGGAAGAGATTAGTTGGTTTTCTTAGGACCTCCATTGCCTCTCATGAAAGTGAGTTGTTATAAAAGAGGGAGCTTGACCCTGACTCTCTCTCTGGCTTGCTGCCTCACCATTGTGATTATTCTTGCAAGTATTCCCAATGACATGCTACCATCCACCATGAGATCTTTGTGGGAGACCAAATAGATGGGACTGCTTAATCTTAGACATTCAGACTCCAAAGATGTGAACTAAATAAACCTCTTTATAAAGTTCCAAGCCTTGGGTAGTTTGTCATAACAACAGTAAGTGGACTACTACTACACTTGCTATCTTGTTTTAATAGTAGAGGACTACGGTCTCTTATATGAAACCCATAGGTTAGATATGTATAGATTCACAATTTCTCAGATTTTAGAATGGTAACACTGATCATCTGGTATAACTTTGAATTACCCCTAGTGGACTTGGGGTAATGCTCTCTAATCAAACACATTTATATTTTCTAGCAAAACATAAATATTCATATGAGTGGGATAAACAAGACTACATAGCTTTATGTCACCTCATCTTGGGTAATTTTTATCACTATGAATGAATGAATGAATGAATTTTGAAAACTATTTTTTAGATACCTTTAATTAATTACTTACTTAATTAATTTATTTATTTAATGTGGTGCTAAGGATCAAACCCAGTGCCTCACACATACTAGGCAAGTGCTCTACCACCCAGCTACAACCACAGGCCCAAGAATTATTTTAAAGACTAGATTTTCAGGGCTTTTTAGACTTAAAATGTTCAGATTAAGGGAGTACAGGTCTGTGATGGCATTGTCAGCATCTTCTTGATGCATTAAAAATTGTGTGTATATAATGTTTTCTTGATGCTCTTTTAATTTTATTTACTGGAAGCTCCTTATTCCTATATTAATCCCAGAGAGGCATTGGACATGTTTTGCTCAGGGCTTGCTTTTGTCCTAGGCTTTTGCACTGGGCAAGTTAGATTTCTAGGGTACAATGGAGAAGTGACTGCCACTTTCGTGTCCCTTTCACACCACAAACAGACTTGGTAACTGCTTGCTTGTTTCTACCAGCCTTCTCGGCCACTTCTTAACTCAGCACAGCTTTGCAATTTTACTTTCTGAGGCTACTAAAGATTCTTTTTTTAAAAAAAATATTTTTATTAGTTGTTGATGGACCTTTATTTTATTTACTTATTTATATATGTGGTGCTGAGATTCGAACCCAGTGCCTCACGCATGCTAGGCAAGCGCTCTACCACTGAGCCACACCCCAGCCCAGACTAAAGATTCTTGTACCTCACGAATCATACGAAACTACAAGAATGAAGAGCAGGAGCTGCCCATAAAGAGAAGACGGGAAGAACACCAAGCTTTGAACTTGTAGGAAGAGCCTTGATTAATGCTGGACTAGACATCCAGGAAAAACACTATTCCTCTTAAATCTCTCATAACCTCCTAGAAATCAGACTTCTAAGATCCAAGATGCAAAAAGTCATCTAGGGTGCTCTCCAGCCTCAAAGAAATACACACAGACTGGAGCTGGAAAACTAAGTGGGCGGGAACAAAACTGCCCTGTGTGGAGAGGATATACTAACATCAACAATGCACAAAAGACTGGAATGGCACAAAGCTGCAAGTAGAGGAAACCCCAAAAGACACCAAAAGGGTGAAACCCATAAAGGGAAGAAAGAGGCAGGGATATGTACAGTTTTTAGATTGTAATTCATTGCCTAGTACAAGGATAAAAGCTACCCACTAATGCATTTATTTTAGAAAGTTTAATTTCACATGCAGTGCTACTAAAATACCAAAAGCCATACATAATGTCTGACCCATGCTGCCACCTCATATGGCAAATTCTTACATGGGAGCTTAATAAAGATCGTTTGACTGGTCCAGTGTCCTACAGTCAGGAGACTTTTTGTCTCACATATTGAGTTTCCAATGTCTCTCACACTTCCTCCGTTTCAGATGCACAAAAGGTTTTTGTAAAGTTTCTCTTGGTTTTATTGCTGGCAGCTACAGAAACCATGCCACATGCCTGGTGTTGAGTTATAGGGTGTGATTTTCTTTGACTGGTGTCTTCAGAACTTCTGGGTTTTAAAATACAGCTATGAGAATTTCCATGGGAGCTGTAAATGAAAATCTGTACTAATTCAAATTCTTTACTGGCCTAGTTATGTCTGAGATTGGTCGACTGGTGTTGCTGCGCGTTCTGAGAGCCCCTGCTCAGACATGCCCCAGAGTCCACGAAGGTCGCCCCACTTCCTGCAGGAATACCATTCCGGCGTTCGGTGCTCTACCAGGGTTGGGCCTGGCCTGGCACCCTAAAACTATATACTCCTAAGAGAGAACACTTGTAGATGTAAAAGCTTCGGAAACGTGGCTGGGACGCTTACTCGGGGCCAGTCGGAGCTCTTCCAAGTCAAGGACCTGGGACGCAATCCCCACTTGGCAGTTGACTTTGCTCTTGGGCCAACTGTCTTCTATACAAAACAAGTACCCATCTCCTTATCTGTCTCCCAAGACCGCCAGATGTAAAGCACATAATCACTGCACGGCCCCTGCTCCTCGCTGTGACCGGATCCACACACACTGCCGGGCGGCCAGCCCCCACCGTGCGGAGGGACTGGTCACCGCGCGGGGTGCCCCGGGCGGAGCGCAGCCTCCAGCAGGGGGCGAGCTCCTCCCACCGTCGTCTCGCCGGACGGGCCTTCCCCGCGGTTTGGGTGGGGATTCCGGGGGATTCCTCGCCAGGGGTGGGGCGGGCCCGCGGAGGGGAGGGCCCGGGGGAGAGGGTCCCAGGCACCCTGCTTTCGCCCTGGCGGGCCCGGGTGCAGGCCCGGGCTCGGGCGGGCAGGGAGGCTTCCTTGCGCCGCCAGCCCGGGGGGCGCGCCCTCGAACCCCGGCGCGCCGCGCGCCCCGAACGCCGAGACAATGCGGCGCGCGGAGGCCAGGAGCGGCTGGCGGGCCGCGGCGCGCGCCGCCTTCCTTCCTGCAGGCTCCGCTTCCCGGCGGCGCGGCGGCGGCGAGCGCGCCCATTGGCGGCCCGGCCCTCCGCGCCGCCCCGCCCCGCGCCCGGCCGGCCGCCGCCCCCGGCCCGGACCCGCCCCTCTCCGCGGGAGGCGCTCGGGGCCCGCGGCTGGGTGGCTGGCAGTTCCCGCCGGCTCTGCGCGCCCGCCTCGGGGCTCGCTCGGAGAGGACGCGGCGGCGGACGCGGCAGCCCTCGGCGCGCGGGCGGACGGCCGGGCCGAGCTGCGGGGCCGCGCCGCCCCTGCTCCCGCGGCCGGCCCGCGCCCTGCGGCGGCGGCTCCCGCGCTGCGCTCCCTTTGTCCGCGGGCCGGAGCGGCGGCGGCGCCCGAGCGCGCGGCGGTCGGAGCCCGCGGCGGCGGCTGAGGCGGCGGCTCCCCCGCGGCCGGCCGCCCGCGCGCCGCGGCGATGCCGGACCAGATCTCCGTGTCGGAATTCGTGGCCGAGACCCTCGAGGACTACAAGGCGCCCACGGCCTCCAGCTTCACCACCCGCACGGCCCACTGCCGGAACACGGTGGCGGCCATCGAGGAGGTGAGCGGCGGCCTCGCGGCGGGCGGCTCGGCCGCAGGTACCGCGGCGCCGCGCCCCGGGCCGACCCCGCCCGCGGCCCGCGCCCTCCCGCCGCTGCGCATCCACACCCGGGAAAAGTTTCTCGTGCTCCTGAGCCGGAGCGCCCGGGCCAGCCCTGCCCGGAACAGAAGCCCTTTGTTCCCGTGGAGGTGGCTCGGGGGAGAGGCCGGGTGGCCACCTTGGGCCTCTCCGAGATCCCGCGCGCCAGCCCTCCCTTCCCTCGCGGGGTTCGGCGGCGGCGTCCTCGCCCCCCGGCGCGGCCAACTTCGGCCCGGGAGTCGCGATCGGCGGCGAGCGGGGGACCCCGGTACCCGCCGCGGCCCGGGGTCCTGGGTGCCCGCGCGGACCTCGCCAACTTGTCCCCGAAGTGGCCCGGTGGGGGCAGCTGTGCGCCCCCCCGGCCGTCCGCTGCAGCCGCCCGGCGCCTCCACTGTTGGTCGGTCGGGGGACCCGGCTGCCCAGGAAGGGCGCCTCGCCATCCTGGGCCGCCCTGCCGCCTCCGCACCGTGCCGGAGAGGAGCGCTGCACCGCGTGTGCGGAGCCGGCGCCTTGAGGTCCAGAGCCCTGAGGGCCGCTCCCTGGGTACCTGTGTCCCACCTGCTGGAAGTCCGGTCGCCTCCCTTCCTCTCAACCTGGGAAAGGCCTAATTTTAGCAAAGGGCTTTCAAGGTGCAAAGTCATCGTGCCGAGCTGCTAGCCTGTGAGCTCTCCAGATGCCGGGGAGAGGGAACGTTGAGGAGTGCAGCAGTGAGGTGGAGAATTAAAGCAGCCTGCGGTGTGGGAAGGGGCAGCCCGCGAGTCCAGGGGCCACGGCCTCACCTGGATCCTCGCTTTCCTTCCCTACCGAACGGGCTTAGGAAGCTGCTCTTCCGCATCAGAGGCATTGTGTGCCAAGTGCTTTGCGCTCATTATAGGTGACCGGTTTCAAGCCAGCAACAGTGAATTGATGATGGCGTTTCTTTTGGCTACAATGTCAAGTTACAGTCTTAAAATTGAATGTTGTAGGTGTTTTTGGAGGAAATACTTGGGCCACAGTGAATGGGGGTGTGTGTCACCAGTGAGCGGTCGCGTTACCCCTCCCCCTTTGAACAAAGCATCTGCTGTTAGGAATTGGTGGTGGTGGTGGGGGATGTAGAGTGTTTTTCCTTAGTGGAATTTTTTCTCTTCGTAGACATAAACAGTCAATACTAGGCTAAATGAAAAATACCAGATTCAGCATTCTGAATGTTGAAGTATGGCTAGGGCACCTCCCTTGCATGCCTCTTCTCTTCCCTGTTTTTGGCAGAGAGCTGCAAGTAAACCTTTGGTGCTGAGTTCTGTGATTCTCAGAGCTCTTCTCTACTTTTATCAGCAGGGCTTAAAAGGATGTCTTCAGATGAGGCAGGTGGGGATGGGCTGATGGAGTTTTTTCTCTAGTGCCAGTTGAAAATAGGAAAATATTCACAGTGTTTTGAAAATACATCATTAATAATACTTATGGAAATGATTGCAATCAGAAAGGTAGCTGTTTATTAAGGGAAGGAGCTTTGTACGTGATGCCTTAAAAAAAGGGCTTGATTGTATTTAAAGTTCTGTTGCCTTTTCCCACTGTAGTTTGTCAGTTAAATATTATTAACATTGGCAGATGTTGGAAAGCCAGGCAAATAGGAGTTGCTATTAAAATTGGCATACCCTTTTTCTGATTGATTTTACAGTAGATGAATCCAAGCTTCTTCTTCTTCTTCTTTTTTTTTTTTTTTATGCTGTGCAGGAGATTACCCTAGAGCTCAGTTACCAAGCAGATTAAAGAGAGACTGGATTTGGTCATTTTGTTAAATTGCAGGCTTGCTTCATGTTGCCATCTGAGCACAAGACTGGGTTGGAGTTTCAAATGTGGAAAAATTAAAACCATTGCAGGTTTATCTCACTTTAAATAAATGCAGTGTACATGCTGTGATGATGACACGTGTGAACTTGGATTCATGGCTACATCTGAAAGTTGTTTACTTTCTGAGGAATCAGGATGGGTTGTTTAAAAAAATGCTTTTTTTCCCAGAGCACTTAATGTTCAGTTCCATTACAAAAACTTGTTCTGGGGCTGGGGTTGTGGCTCAGTGGTAAAGTGCTCACCTAGCATGCATGAGGCACTGGGTTCGATCCTCAGCACTACATAAAAATAAAATAAAGATATTGTGTCCACCTAAAACTAAAAAATAAATATTAAAAAAAAAAAACTTGTTCTGTGTATGGTTTAATGACAAATGATTCCCAAAATATTTTGGGGTTTTGTTTTATTTTTTTTTCTTCATTTGTTTTTGTTTTTTTTTTTTTTTTTGGTATTGGGGATTGAAAGGGGGGGGGAGCTTTATCCTTGAGCTATATCCTTAGCCCTTTTAAGTTCTTATTTTGAGACAGGGTCTTGCTAAGTTGCTGAGACTGGCCCTGAACTTGCAATCCTCTTGCCTCAGTCTCCCAAGTTGCTGGGATTATGGGTGTGTGCCACTAGGCCTGGCAATATTTTGGTTTTAAACAAAACATTTACTTTTTGTGCTGTGATGACACATGAGAGAGGATGTTGTGACAAAGTTTTGCATTTAACAGAAATAAAATAAATTTTAAAGTTTAGGCCTATGTTTAAATTAATTGTAGAATTAGTAGATTATTTTTAAATGAATTAACCTTTGTATATATTTATTTCCAATGGAGGTTGTGTCTGTAAAAAGTCATTTTCCAATGGAAAGGTGCTTTGGTGCTGGGTGTGAAATGTGCTTTTTTTTGGGTACCGAGGATTGAACTCAGTGGCACTTGACCACTGGGCCACATCCCTGGCCCTTTTTGTATTTTTATTTAGAGACAGGGTCTCACTGAGTTGCTAAGTGCCTCACCATTGCTGAGGCTGTCTTTGAGCTTCCGATCCTTCTGACTCAGCCTCCCAAGTGCTGGGATTACAGGCGTGTGCCACCGTGCCAGGCTGAGATGTGCTTTTTTGATTTGCATACCTGTAGCTGAAATATGACTAGCTGCCTGGTCCCTACCCTACATTGCAGTCATCACATGGGTTGTCTTTAGTCTGAGCCCTGCTCTGTAGAGGAGGAAATTGAGGCTGGGAGAGGTCATTATTTGCTCGAGTTTATAGAGCTAGTAAGTGGAATTTGAACCTGACTCCATGCTATCTTCAGAAACCAAATGCTTTCCTCTAGCTTTAATAATCCTGCATTCTCTAAATTGCTCCTTCGTGAGGTCAATCTGGGTTCGCGTTCACACTCCAGAATTTGCAGTTTGTGAACTTGGGTGAGATACCTAACATTTTCTCATTTTCCTCAGCTTTCTAGACTGGATAATCATACCTCTCTACTTCTGAGGATTGTGGTGAACACAACAGCACCTATCAGACAAATAGTTTAATAAATGCTGTTTTCCAGATCCTGTTGTAGCTAATGCACAGACCCTGGAGTGAGGGTGGGATTAAATGGTGGGAGTGTAGGGGAAGGGGACGAATGAATGAGTGCATGAGTGAAAGACCACTTGCACACTCACCTTTTAGCTAGTGTGCTGTCTTGGCAGCAGGTGAGTGTACAGCTGTTTTCAATTTTCACTTGGCGATCCCTTTCTCTGGATGAAGTAATTATTTTGCACAATTTTAGCAAACTTAGCAAAGTCTGGTGCTGCAACTGGCGTCTGCCTTGTGCTTTTGGAAATAATGGAGAAAATAAGTAGTTTTGGCATAAATCTGAAGAGTGAGCTGTTTTTCTCCCCCCTTTGGGGTCTCCTCTTCCCCCTTAGTTTCTTTGAGCCTCTGGGCGCTTTGACATTTTCTTCAAAATATGGAAAAATTGTGTATATACTTGGATGTTCAAGTTTTTAGTTAGGCCCTCTGTGTGACACCATCCATTCTCCCTTGCTTATTTGGCATTGATGTAGTTTTAAAAATAAATTTGATGTTGACTCCTTAGTATTAAAATTTAATCTACTTCCTTCTGGGGCCATAATCTCTACTCTGTTGTCCTCGGTTACCTTGGAAATATCATTGCTGTCATAATCACAGGGTTCTAACTACAGGGGGACAATGAACATCTGGGCCACGCAGACTCCCTGGGGACCTGCTGTCCTTGGGGCCAGACCCCTCCCAGCAGTTACGTGGGAACCAGGCCTCAGGCTATTTAGGCACGATTCCAATTTTGCATTTTGGCCTTTTGTGACTTGTTTGCAAAGCAGCTCCTTCAAATCCCAGCCTGACAGATTCTGAATCTGTGGCGAGAGGACAGTACCTTACCTGGTACATTCATATTCTTGGAAGTCAGCCTCTGTGGGTCAGATAGGGCCTCCTCTTTATGCTGTTCTGAAGTCTGAGTTTATGTATTTTGAACATTTTGAACCACTTAAGCAGGGAAAGGTCTTTTCATGTGCGCTTCCCCTCCTGCTGGATTCAGTTTCTCTCTTAGGATTAACAGGAACAGTACTAATATGGTCTAGGGGCAGAAAGAGGCACTGCTCTGAAGTGTTGTCGGAGTATCTGTGAGAATGTCCGGGTGGTGTTGATACACACGGCTAGGAGCCTCCTCCGGCACACCCGGGGCTCTGAAAAGAAAGGGTCTTATGGTTTTTAACAATCAAGTCTTGAAGCCAAACTAGTCTTCTGAGGGTTGCCACTTGCTGTAGTCACCAGGGTGGTTCAGTATGGTCTTCGTGTCTGCCTTCCTACCTTAGGTAAATATTTATCCACTCCTGAGCTGGTGGCAAACTAGGCCTTAAGGTAGGATTTTCACATGTGCCAATCTGCAGAGGTCTGCTCAGGCCTAGAATTTGAAGTAATCCTTGATTCTTAAGACTCCACATAGACCAGGCATGGTGGCACACGCCTATAATCCCGGTCACTCCAGAGTCTGAGACAGGAGGATTGGGAGTTCAAGGTCAGCCTCAGCAATTTAGGTCCTAAGCAACTCAGTGAGACCCTTCCCTTAAATAAAATATAAAAAAGGGCTGGGAATGAGGCTCAGTGGTTGAGTGTCCCTGGGTTCAATCCCCATTACCAAAAAAAAAAAAAAAAAAAAAAAAAAAAAAAAAAAAAAAGACTCCGCATTGTTAGGGACAGGTGCCTTTTGTCCTGGATCACATATATTCTAGACCTGCCCCACCCAAGGTGGTAACCTGAGATTAACATTCAGCTCCTTGGCCACACTAGCCTCATCCCAGATGCTCAGTAGTCATACATGGCCGATGGTGACTGTTGGACAGTGAAGATTTAGAACGTTCTCAGCATTGCACAGAGTTTTACTGGGCATTGCAGTTTGAGACCCTGGCAGTTCCAGAATGACTTAGCAACCAGCAACATTGGCTGGGAGCTTGTTAGAAGTGCAGAGCCTCAGATCCCACCCTAGACCTGAGTCAGAACCTGCATTTTCTCAGCACCCCAGGTGCATTAAATGCATGTGAGAGTTTGAGAGGCACGGGTCTAGATGGGGATTTCTGGCTGCCCATCAGAGTTGCTTGGGGGGGGGGGTTGTGGACCAGAGGAGCCTGTCCCCACTCCCTAAAATTCTGATTTGTTTGATTTGGGTAAGGCCAGGAGCCTTGGATTTTAAAAGACTCCTTCCAAATTGGTTGCTAATCACTGATACACAGATGATTATGTAATGTAATGTCAGATGGTGATCAGTGCTGTAAGGAAAAGTTATGCATAATGAGGAGATAGAAAGTGATTTTGGAGATTGGGAAACTGAAATCAGGAAAGGCCTCTCTGCAGAGGTGACATTTGAACAGTCTGGAATGCAGAGGACACCAGCTATGGAAGGTCTGTGAATAGAGGAACACGGGAAAAGCCTAAGCTGTGAGTGGGCTCAGAGCATGTAAGGACAGAAGGAAGGCCAACGTTCCAGAATAGGAGTGGGCAAGCAGAGGAGGAGAGACAGAGGGGCAGGCAGGGCCAGATCCCCCAGCCCTTTCTGGCTTGGAGAGGGAATTTGGATTTTGTGGTGGTGTGATGGGAAACTGTTAGAGGAATAACATGGTCCGATTTATATTTTAAAAACTTCACGGTGGTTGTTCCAGGGAAAATAGACCAGCCGGGCATAAGAGAAGAGAGGAAGACTAGCTGGGGTTGGGGGGCCTTTGCATCATCCAGCATGAGGGTCTTCAGCGAGGTGGTGACAGTGCCACTGGGGAGGGGTCCCTTGAGATCTGGGAAGAGCAGGGAGAACCTGCTGGCAGGTGACTGTGCTGTGCTGGTAGCGTGGGGTGAACAGTGGGGTTCCTGTCCCAAAGGAGGCCACAGCCAAGCTCAGTCCATCCAGGCCACCTGAAGAATGGGCCGCCGGTTGGACCCAGGGTGAAGCTGGCACTGTCCAGTGCAGGCTCGTGTTAGTACGGAGGCCAGCTGTGTGCCGTGCAGCATGGCTGGTTTTGGAACTTGAGACCAGTCCCAAGTGTTTGTGTTGTCTTACTGCTGACCCTGGGCAGGGAGGATTGCTGCATGGGGTGGCCCCAGAGGGTACCTTGCTGCTGGCTGCTTTTCTGGGCCGGTGATAGCAGGTGATACATCTTGACTGTGCCTTGTACTGGCATGCTGTCCCCACTTCAGCTCCCCCAAACACTCCTCTTTTCCTACTGAAAAGAGGTGGTACATTCACCGGGACACCATTCTGTGGTGTGACGCCGTGTACTGTGGTCACAAGTGGATTGACTGCCAGGGCCCTCCAAGGTGCTCTTCTACCTTTATCGTTTTATCACGTCAGCAATGCTGTGAAGTAAGTGGACTGTCAGTCAGAACGGCTCTGCTGGGCCCTATTTCTGTGATGGTAGTCATTTTCATAATGGAATTTGGTTGAGTTTGTTCTTTCATAAACGTACATTGGACACCTACCATGTGGAGGTAGGTGTCAGGGATGTACAACAGGACAGGACCAGCTTCTTCCCCACAAGGGACTTACTCTCTTGTCTGCAGCTTGTGCCACGGATCCCCCTGAGGCTCTGGTTAAAGGTGGTGAATGTCTTTGCAGAAAGCTGTTTTAATGTACAGAATAAAAAACTGAAAATTTCAAAGGAGACCAATGACATTGAAATCCAGTTAGTATTTTAAGAACTTGTGTCACACTAACATCTGCTTCTCTACTAATATCAGGATTTAGCAGTGGGCCCAATAAATGCCTTAATTGTGAAGTACTGTGAATGTAAGGAATACTGAGGCACTTCTGGTGATTACAATGTGATGCTACTGTATCTTTTGTTGGAGCTACAGGTGTTGCTAACACTACCACCCTGTGTTACTTTCATTCATAATTGAAGAAAATGCTGAACATCAGTGAGATGCAAGTGAAATAGAGATGTATGTCTCTCTTCCAGTCCAAGTTTATGGACCCCCTGAATTCCAGGCTTGATGTTAAGACTCTCTGAGTTAATTGCTTTGGGGAGTGACTGATTCCTCAGCTCTGTTAAGGCTTCATGACTACTCTGCAGGCCTAGCTGGGGAGGGCTGCTCCCTGAGCAGACAGTAGCATGGTAAGGTAGTGAGGTGTTCAGTGCTCTGGGGGACAGGAAAGTGACAGAGTGATGTCAGCGGGGCTCCCTGTATCGCCTTGGGTCAGGGCCAGCAGCTTCTCTGGGCCCACGTTAGCATGGTTTTGCGTGCCTCAGAATGCAGCCGGCTTGTGAATCGGATCGCAGGGGTGCTATAGTCAGATGGTCTTGTTTGCCTGGCGTGTCATCCGCCGCCCTTGGTGCTGTCCGGCCAGCTCCAGTGTGGAGTGGTGGTAGATTCACAGGCATCTTCTGCCTGGAGCCGCAAGGGAACACAGGGTCTGCACTGTTTGCCGTGAGGTTACAGATGAGGTTCCCAGTCTGAGATGCCGCTGCCACCCGCTGAGTGGGCCTGGTGCATCCAGAGCGTGGTTGAGTCGATGTCAGTCAACGATGGCTTTCCCCCTTTCCCTCTTGTCTTGTCTTTCTAAGATTTACCGGGTGCTTACTCCTTGCTGGACATACATTGATTACAACTCACTTAGTTATTAAAAACCACAGAAGGTCTGGAGAGTTGGGTCCCTTTTCCAGGTTCACAGAGCTGGGAAGCAAGGGAGCCGAGGTCCAGAGCCCCGGTTTGGGTGCCCACCTGCTCTTTCTTCTAGCAGCCACCTGCTCTCTAGGGTCCATGCCTGAGAAGGCCCCAGTGTCCATGTTGGTTTCAGCACGCTGTGTCCCTGGCGTTTCTTGAGTGGTTGCTTCTGGCAAACCTGGCTGCTGCTCTTTTCTCGCTGCCTCCTCCCTTCGGTTCCTCTCCTCTCCTTTGCTCTGAGGGCATTCCCTTCCCTGCACCGCCGTGAGTCTCCCACCTGGTGGGAGGCCTGCCCTGCTGGCAGTGTTGTTAATGATGGCATCTTGCCACTTTGCTGGATGTGGCTCTGTCAATAGCATCGGGTTGATGAAGACAGTTCTCTCAAATGACAGGCTCCCTGGCCTTTTAGGAGTCTAACTAGCCAATCAGGGTCTGGGGGTGGGGCCTCTTTCCCTAGCTTCTCAGAAGAAATCACCTTATTAGACCTTTTCTCTTTCTTGAACAATAATAACAACGGTACTTTGAGCCTTAATTTGTGTGAAGACTGAACTATGTCTTAAGATTGATCAGTCCATTCTCTTAATCCTATGAGAGGTCCTATTTCCCTACTTCATAAAGAAACAGGCTCAGATGAGGGACTCCGGTCTGCTGTCCACAGCCAGCAGGTGATTGAATGGTGTCCCCAGGCCCTGTTCCTGTTGGCCTTTAATGTACCTCTGCCAGTCTCCTGCCAGGGTCTCTTCCCCTGTGGAGATTCTCTGACTTAGGGACAGTGTGATTGCATGCCTCCAGGGTCATCAGATACTAACCCCTGGGGAGGCACTTAGCATTGGGGTATTTATTGAGTGCCCTTAACTGCCAGGAAGTGTGTTAAAAGGACAGGTCTAGGGCTGGGGTTGTGGCTCAGCGGTAGAGTGCTCGCCTAGCACGTGAGCGGCCAGGTTCGATCCTCAGCACCACGTAAAAGTAAAAGTAAATAAACGCATTGTGTACAACTAAAGCAAATAAATAAATATTAAAAAAAAAAAAAAAAAAAAAGGACAGGTCTAGCCCCTGGGGCTGAGGGTTGGAGCTGCTCTACCATGGGCAGCCTGCAGTGGTGATCAGACCTGCAGGGTGTTCCCTGGGTGTCAGCAAGTCTGTGTTTGGAGAGGTGGCCCTAAAGAATGAGTCATGGCTCTGCATGTCTAGGCAGACCCCGGCAGAGAGGAGGCGGCCCTCTGCTCCAGACCTTGCAGCGGTTTGGAGAGGACTGGAGAACCTTAAGTCCTGTACTGTGCTCCCTGGTAGCCCTCATCTGCCACGGCGCCGCTCCTGGGCCCGAGAGGTGACTCCCAGCCAGCTCCTTATAAGGTGGAGGGTGGAATGAGAGGAACTCCAGCCTGCTGGCTGCAGCCCACCACCTCCTCTTGCCACTCTTCACTTTTCCTGACCCTCTCCTGCTCTGCATCTCTCTCGGCTTTTTATAGTCACACTTTTCAAGAGGTTAGAGAAGAGAATGAACTTTCCCTCTCTTGTCCCCCTCCGCCCCGCTCAGCCCTCCCCCATAACGTGGTTGGAGGTTGAATGTCACCAGCGCAGTGCTGGTTTCAGTTTGGGACCAATGGAGATGTGTTGGCTAGCGTTTTTTGCGGTCTTGGCTGTGTGCCTTGGCCTCTTGACTCTAAGTGAAAAGCAGGTCTTCGATGGTCTCCGGGATTTGTGGTCACGAAATGGCGCGGAGGGCTTGTCACTGGAGGATGCGCACCCCTGCAGGAAGCAACGACTTTGCCATGCACCCTGTGGGTCCCCTTGGTTATTGACAGAGTGCAAGACCACTAGCCAGGGGCTTGGGAGAGCTGGGTTCCAGTTCTAACCTGGCCTTCACCTGCTGTGTGACCTTGGGCAGTCTCTAAATTGGGGGATTGGGAGTGGGTGATCCCTGGCCGCCCTCAGCCTGCACACTCCATTGTTCTTTGTGTTACATAGATTCTGTTTGAAAAGGCTCTGGAATAAACGCTTGGAATAAAAATTAACAAGCAGTGGTAAGTTTAATAGCCCCGAGAAGGTCATGTAGGTGCTAAATCATGTCTTTAGGTTCAATTATTTGTTTTCTTTTAAACCTTTCTGTGGCTTCCTGAGTACTTTTGTTGTTGTTTGTTCCTTTTTAAAAAGTTGAGATTTAATTCACAAACCATCAAATTCGTACTTGTGAAGTTTCCAACTCTGTGATGTTTGGTGTACCAACAGTGATGTAGCCACCACCATTGTTCAATTCCAGAACATTTCATGACAACACAGAGACCCCATACCTGTGGGCAGTCCCTCCCCCTCTCCACAGCTACTGATCCTGTTTGCGTGGACTTGCCTGTTGTGGGCATTTTGTTTATGAAGTCATGCGACGTGCAACTTCTTGTGTTTGGCGACTTTTATATACCCCAGAGCTCATCCAGGTTGTAGCATGACTGTCTGTCTGTCTGTCTCTCTCTTTTTTTTTTGGTTTGGTACTGGGGATTGAACCCAGGCTCCCAATCATTGAGCCACATCCCCATATTTTATTTAGAGACAGGGTCTCACTAAATTGTTTAGAGCCTCACTGAGTTGCCGAGGCTTGCTTTGAAGTTGTGATCCTCCTGCCTCAGCCTCCCCAGCTGCTGGGATTACAGGCATGTGCCACCGTGCCCGGCTCTCCCTGCCTTTTTATGGCTGGGTAACATTTTATTGGATGGTATAGCACATTTCATTTATCCTTTGTGAGTTGATGGGCCTTTGGGCCATTTCTGTTTTGGGGCTATTATGAATAATGCTGTGAATATTCCAGTGCAAGGCTTCGTGTGGACACTTGTCTTCACTTCTCCAGGGTGAATGCCTAGGAGTGGAACTGCCGAGTCATACGGTTACTGCGCTTCACTTTTTGAGGAACCACCAGGTGGCTTTCCATAACGAGCGCCCCCCCTTCACGTGCCTGCCTGGGGCATGTGCGGGTTCCAGTTTCTCCTCATCCTTGTCAGCGCTTGCTGTCGTCTGTCCCTTGATCATGCCCATCCCAGAGTCTCTCACTGTGGGTTTGTTGGGTTTGCGTGTTGGGTGACGTTCCGTGTGCCTGTGGCTGTTTGTATCCCCTTTGGAGGAATATCTCTTTGAGTTGGTAGCCTGTTTTTATACTGGGTTGCTTGTCTTTTTATTGCTGGATTGCAAGTGTACTTCAGACATTCTGGACGCTAGGCCCTAAACAGATAATTTGCAAATATTTTCTTCTGTCTTCTGGATTGTCTTTTCACTCACTTGGTGTCCTTCAAAACACACAAAATCATCTTTTTTAATGAAGCTGTTTTCTTTTGGTTGCTTCTGCTGTTGTGTCTAAGAAACTCTTCCCGCCTGAGGTCCCAAAGACGGATGCCTGTGTTTTCAGGTTTTAGCTCCTGTGCTCCCTTTTGAGTTAACCTATGTTTACTGCATATCCGGTTGTCCTAGCACCATTTGTTGGAAAGATTGTTCTTTCCCCCTTGAGTGCTCTGTGTCTTCTACCAAAACCAGTTGGTCTTTGGTGCATGGCTTTATTTCTTGAGTCTTAATTGTAGTCCATTGACCCTTATGTCTTTTTTGTGCAAGAACCAGAGTCTCCATTATTGTAGGTTTAGGGTAAGTATTAAATAGGAAGTATGAGTCCTCCAAGTTTGTTCTTCTTTTTCAGGAATATGTTGGTGGTTCTTGGTCTCTCACATTTCCATTGGGACTTGAGGTTCAATTTCATTTCCTGAAAAACAACAACAACAACAACAACAACAAAAACGGCTAGGATTCTTATGGGGTTGTGTGGAATCTATAGATCAATTTGGAGAGTGTAGACATCTTTTTTTTTAAATATTTATTTATTTACTTTAGTTGTACACAATGCAATGCATTTATGTTTACGTGGCGCTGAGGATCGAACCCGGGCTGCACACGTGTGAGGTGAGCGCTCTGCCGCTGAGCCACAACCCCAGCCCCAAGTGTAGACATCTTAATAAACCACCTTAACATCCTTTAAACTATGAACATGGGATGTTTTTCCACTTATTTAAGTCTTTAATTTCAAAAATGTACCTTGTTAAGTTTATTCTTAAATATTTTATTTTTTTTTTTGCTATTGTGAATGTACTTATTTTCTTAATTTTATTTCTGGATAGTTTATTGTTAGTGTCTAGAAACACAGTATATTTTTGTATATTGATATATCAGAGATAGCTTTATTTGTTCCTTAATGAGCTGGCTGCCTTTTCTTGCCTAATTGCCGGTTCAGTTCTTAATCATGTTTAAGTGCCTAATGATGTGCACAGAATAGAGGCTCAGTGACTTTCCCTAACAACTGGTACCAAAACAACCCTTTTTATGTACAGCTGGAATTCCTCATATTTACTTGATTTGTTTTGCTCCTCCTCGTTGGGGAAGATTTGCCTGCTTGTCTGTCTGCAGAGGGAGTGAGTGGTGACGTGTCTGGCATTGGTAGGTGGGTTTCACTTGGCTGTGGTGTTGGGGTCACCTGGAGGCTTCACAGTTCAGTAGGAGCTGCCCGTCTGTCCCTGCAACCCCGCTCCTTGCCACTGTTGCTCCTGCAACTGTTTTGGTGTCTTCTTATCATAAGCATCACCTTGATTTGTTCCTGATGGACAGCTACTCGGGTCTTGACTGGAGGTAATTGTTGAAATTCCTGGTTTTCTTCTCACTTTATAAATGTTTTTTTTTTTTTTTTTTTTTTTTTTTTTTTGATAAATAGGGAGGAGGTGTGTTCACTATGGGAGCGGCTGGGTCATCAGAACCCCTAGGTTTTGTACGCTGTGGCTGCAGCTCATCAGGTTGTGAGCTTTAGACCTGGAAGAAGTCCAGGTCTAAAGAAGTTCTTCTGGGTCCTTTCCCAGCAGGGAGAGCCCTGGATGCCAAGGTTGGGAGGCAGGACGGGGGCCGCCTGTCCATCTCCTTTCTCTCTGTCTCGCTCCTGGCCCGCCTTCTCTCTGGGGACAGGATCTATATGTTGCAGTCTTCAGTAGTGCCCGAAGACCCCATTTCTCATCCCCTGTGCCCATTCCTTCCCTGCATTTCCTCTCAACTGTCCAGACTCTCTGGGCCCACATTTTCTTTTTAAAGAAGCTGCCCCTCCAGAGGGGTCTTGGGAGTCGGGCTGCAGTTTGGGATTTCAGGCAGAGGCCTCTGCCATCTCTCAGGTCACACGTGTAAGCTGCAGCATTGGCAATGACATTGAACGCTGGCCTCCTTTTCTACCATCCGGCTTCAGCTTTCCAAAGCAGGGCTTATTCTAGCTTTTCAGGTGATTTATTATCTTCTATAGCAACGCTGGAAGAAGCTTAATTTTTGAAGTGCACGGTTTTCTTCTTTATGGTCAGACTAAAGGAGGTTCCATTGATCTTATGACAAAATGGCTTTAGTCATCACTAATATGAAAGCTCTTCAGGGTCCCTGCTTTATTAGCTCTTTTAATTCATGAACCTCCTTGGGTCTGTCAAGCCACTTGTACCCTAAGCCAGTGAGGCCTGCTCTGTCACATCAGGGCTTTATTTCTGCCTCTAATACGATGTGAGCTGCGGTAGGGTTCTGCTAGATTTGGGTTTGAGTAAGGAGTGGTAGTGTCAGCAAGTGAGTGTTCCGAAAATTTGTTTTTGCTATTTTTCCAAAGGAAAATGTACAGTTAGCTCACAAAACCTGTCAGTCATAAGGCATGCCCGAGTGCTCGGGAGTCAGCAAAGAAGCCCTCCAACTCGAGGCGGAGGGAGCCTGGAGCCGCTGGCGTGGTTTCCCGGTAGGTCTTGGGCATGGCGTCCTCAGCTCCCAGAAGAGACCACGCAGGGAGATGGGAGAGCGGCCAGGCCTGTGGGGGGAGGAAAAGGGAGGAACTAGACCAGTGTCGAAGGGCCGGGACGCCTCTCCAGGAGTCCCAGGGGGCCTCACTCGGCCACAGTCAGCGTCTCTAGGTGGGTCCAGCTCGGTGGTAGGTGCTGGCCTAGTGCGAGTGAGGCCCTGGTTTTGGTCCCCAACAATGACAGCACCACCACCAAACAGTTAAAATCAGGGTCCTCTGCTTGGTGGGCTGGGAGGCATGTGGTTCACTAAGGAAAGTCTCCGCAAAAATAGGTTCTGAGTTCTGCTGTGTGATTTTGGTGGCTTGAGTTCACTAGAAGACCAGCGTCCGCGGCGCAGCCTGCTCCTGGGTGTTGGCTCACGGGAGGCTCCGGGGTGTCCGAGGATGGAGCTCGGCTCTGGTGGGATGACACGGGAATCTGTTTCTGGGACGTGTGGCCTTCTGTGAGATGAGCCTTGGCGTGTGGGCATCTGCACTGAGCGCCAGGACAGGGAGGGCAGCCCGCAAGTCACTGTGAAGTGCAGTCCCCTGGCTGACCTCACCCAGCTCTGGCACCCCCAAATCTGGAGACCCCGTGTGCATACGCTCCCTAGTTTCCATGTGGGGTCCCCGGCCTGCCCGAGTGCACCTGGGGTAAGGACTGAACCTCACCCTCGCCCATCCCGGAGCCTGGCGCTTGGTTCTCAGGAGATGCTGTTGACTGTCAGTCCAGGCAGCCCGACTTTGTGATTTCATGACTTTCCTTTAAAAGGTTGCTGCGTATTTGGAAATAAAGTTATTTTGGTTGGCAAAATTAAGGTTGTCATGTCATCCTTTGAAACAATTAGAGAGACAGAAAAATCTTTTAAAGAATTATCGGAGTGTCTGCTCTATACAGCTTCCTAATTAATATCTAATTTCTTCTTTGAAAAAAAATATTGATCCTGCTTGTTCCTCGGTAGAGCTTCCCTAATATCCTGTAGCCCTCAGAGCCACTTTGCTCTCTGGATTCTTGAAGTAGGTTCTCTGACTCACCGCGTGACCCTTTTGTCCATCCCCTGCCATCCATCCTTCCACCATCCGTCCGTGTATATAGCACTGGGGCCGACCTGGGTGTCTGCTCTGAAGCATGACCTTGTTCTGCATGGTGAGGCCAAGCGCGGTGGTGTGCACACAGCTCTCGGTGCCCCTCTGTGGGGCATGGTCTCTCCTCCGCAGCGTGGATCTCATCAGAGCGCGGGCGGGCAGCTTGAGTCGAGCTGTGTGACTGCAACAGTGCAGGTTGGCTGAGTGCACTCGGACTTGTCCTGTTCCATCAGGACAGAGGTCAGCAAACAGCCCACAGCCTGCTATGCGCAAAAAACTCTTGGCTAAAAATGGTGTTTAGGGTCTCTAAGGGGAAAAGAAAACACAAAGAATATCCAGCAGAGACTGTGTACGTGTGGCCCCCAAGCCTCAAATGTTTCCCACCGGGCCCTTGGTGGGAAAAGTTTGTCCCACTCCTGGTGGAGAGCGTTGGCTTCAGGTGGATGGAGAGCCCGTCCCCGCTGGGGCAGTGTATTTGGGTGTGAGGAACCTTAAAGCCACTTGTCCAGTGCTCCATGTGACATGATGGGTCCTTGTTCAAACATCTGCTGGCTGCAGTGACCAGTGGCTGGCCATTGCGGAACCACCCCTCGGTGACTTACATGAAGTGGAAACATTCTTCCCGTTCGCCCCTTGGATCCTGGTCTTGCCTCTTGAGGTCATCATTAAGCCCAGGGGACAGGTGGGTCGGAGCTGGATGGGGAGGCCTGAGATTCTCCCCGGGAATTGATTGAGGAGGGGCTCGGGCAGTAGCAAAGCCTGAGCAGAGCTGGACCAAAGGAGGCCTGGTCTGCTGCGGGAGTGGGAGGCAGGGAGGGAGGGGAAAGCTCAGGACAGGCCAGAGGCAGGGAGACTATGGAAAGAACTGTCTGCACAGGCGAGGTGGGGTTGGGTCTGAGTTAGCGTGTTGGGAACACAGAGTGTATGGCAGGGTCCTTAATGGCGACCTCTCCCTGGTCAGACCATCTGTTGGGGTGGCTGTCACCTGGTTGGTGGGCATGTGGCTGGTTCGTTCGGGTCTTCATTTCTTTCTTTCTTTTTTTTTGTACCGGGGATTGAACTCAGGGGCACTAGGCCACATCCCCAGCCCTTTTTTTTTTTTTTTTTTTTTTGTATTTTTTATTAGAGACGGGGTCTCACTGAGTTGCTAAGTGCCTCGCCATTGCTGAGGCTGGCTTTGAACTCGCGATCCTCCTGCCTCAACCTCCCAAGTGCTGGGATTACAGGCGTGCGCCACCGCACCTGGCTTCGGGTCTTCATTTCTTCCTTTATTAAAGCTGAGCACCAGCCTTGGATGCCCAGAGTTCCTGCCTTCTAGGGACTCCTGAGCTGGAGGGCAGGAGAAGCAGTAGTTCTGCCAGGGAGAGGCCCAGAAAGCTTCAGGGACTGGCACCTGGGTGGTTTCCTGTGTGCCTCCTCGCACATGCTTGCCTCAGGCACCCCAGTGCCTGGCCAAGGGCTGGTGGGTTGGGTCTCAGGCAGAAGGCCTCGTACAGAAGCATACCGGAAGCAAGCATTATAATAAAAATACCAAAAGTTGGGCTGGGGTTGTGGCTCAGCGGTAGAGCGCTTGCCTAGCCCCTGTGAGGCACTGGGTTCGATCCTTAGCACCGCATAAAAATAAATAAAATAAAGGTATTGTGTCCAACTACAACTAAAAAAAATATTTAAAAAATACTAAACGTATAATAAAAATATGAAAAGTACAATCTCGTCTTTGCCTTTAAGGAACCTGCTACTTAAAAATAAAAGATCAGTCATTCAGTCAGCCACTGAATACCTGTGCATTTATATAAAGCCTATTGTATACCTGTATACTCTGCAGGGAGTGGACCATCCTCCCCTGAGGCCATGCAGGGCCCTGCAAGGTCTACCTGCCCGTTCGCCAACAACGATGCCTGTGTCTTGATCTGAGAATGATCATTAGTGGCTTGAAAGGCACTTGCCAACGTGGGAGTCCACTTGGAGAGTCTCGCCAGCCGCCTGCTGCGGGGTAAATGGGGGAGGGGCCAAATCAGCCCAGGGGGACGCTGGCCTCTGCCTGAAGCTCTGCCTGGCTGCAGTACAAGACTACCCTGTGTCACAGCCTCTGCAACCTGGGAGTGGGGACTTGGCTAACAGGTCACAGGGAGCCTGGGAAAGCAGGGCCCGTTGCCATCTTCTAAAAATGCCAGCAGGCTCCGACCTGGGCTGGCATCTCCAGTCCCACCAGGGATGAGAAGTGTGTGGAGGTTGGAGAGGTGGCACATGGCACCTGGCTCTCAGGAGCCAGCCCCCTCTGCCTGTTGGGGTGAGTGGCCCCTCAAAGGCTTGTTCCTGTGGAAGCTGGGGACAAGTGGTTGTCAGCGGAGCCTGAAGGGTGAGGGGGTGGCTGCTCAGACAGCCCCTCCTGTGGCCCAGGAACCTGCTCTCTGCCTGGGCGACTCCAGCCCTGCTCTGCCTGGGAAGCTCCCGCCCTCGCCAGCAGCCTCCCCACCCACATCCTGCATCTTTAGGGTGTTGGTCTCTCCTGCACCTTCAAGCCCCAACCCTAAGGCACACGCTCTGTGAGGGAAAGAACTTGGCATGAGCTCCCGTGCCCCGCAGCACCAGGCACTTAAGCAATGTCACCTTCCTGGTGTGCTTCAGCAGCAGTCTCTTGTAGAATGCAGGGCGCTAGCCACACAGTGGACCTGCTTCCTGTGTTTGTCTTCTCACTTCCTGAAACCAGCTGCAAACTCCTGAGAGCAGGAGTTCATTTTTCTTTTCTTAATAAGCTCTTCGTTTTATTGGTATTCAACTGTTTTCAAAACACTATTTTCGTAGGACAGGCATAGTGACATTTTACAGCTTGAGGAGACAGCCTCCCTGAGGGCCAGTGGCTTCTTAACACAAGATATCAAGTGGGTGGCCCTGAGACTGGACCAGGATCTTACAGCTCCTGTCCAGCGAACCATCTTCCTGTTTCCCAGAACCAGCGGAGTATCTGGGAGGTGCTTAGTAATCATTTTATTGAGTTTTTAAAAAAAGTGTGGGCCTAAGCCGGGCGCAGTGGCACATGCCTGTAACCCCAGCACTTGGGAGGCTGAGGCAGGAGGATCTCAAGTTCAAAGCCAGCCTCAGCAATGGCGAGGCACTTAGCAACTCAGTGAGACCCTGTCTCTAATAAAATACAAAAAAAGGGCTGGGGATGTGGCCCAGTGGTCGAGTGCCCCTGAGTTCAATCCCCGGTACCCCCCCCCAAAAAAAAGTGTGGGCCTGAGCTTGGAGTGTGCTCGCTCTGCTTCTGACTTCTCTGTCTAATTCCTGTTTGGAGCCGGGCGTCGGGCGCTGTGTGCCCTGTCTGTAATGCATTACCGTGTTTAGAAGGGACTGGAGAGCACAGATAATGAGGAAGTATTCACACGCTACGTCAGAAGAGAGTTAATAGTACCGGTTACTATTAATACTGGTGGTATCAGCTGTTCCAGGCAGAGGCGCTGCGTATTCCTAATAGCAGATAATAGCAGCAGGACTGGAGAGCGCAGGGCAGATATCACTGGGTAATTATAATTAAATGCAGTGGGTTGAATCATTTAACATGAGGTTTTAGGAATTCCTGGATTTTTGTGTAAAACATAATTTATGGCCCATGTTTGATGAGAAGGCTTTGGCTGTGTGGCCCTGGAGAAGTCATCTTGAATTATTTATCATGGGAATGGAACATCCCTTTGAGACACCCATAGCTTCCTTTAGTATTAAAAATACGTTTGTGTCATCTGTCATAGTGGGTATTCTAGTTTCAGTGCCTATTTCCGTTTTTACTTCCTGCCCACTCACTGCTGTCCTTAGAAGAGCCGGGGATTTGGGGTGATAGCTGAGCCATGCCCAGTCCTGGAGTCTCTCGTCGTGTTGCTCCTTTTCCCCATCCCCTTGGCTGTGGTGTTTGGTGGTTACCCCCTCTGGGGAAGGGTGACAGGGTGGCTGCAACAGGAGTGGGCCCCCTCTGGGGCTGCTGTGTCTGATGGGGTGAGTGGCACCCCCCCTCCTGAGCAGAGTTCCTCTGTGACGGACACATCAGCGGTCTCTCTCCATCTGGCCACTACAGCTTTGCATTTCTCAGGTTCTCGGGGACAACAGGCTGAGTGTGTGACCAGGCACACCCAAATGCAGGTCATTTCTGTTGATACCTAATGCATGTAAATTTATGCTGCTTGGTTGACAATGAAACTATGAATAGTACTCTTCCTAAACAGCACCGTAGAGCCAGTATAGTTGGAATATGAGTTTTGTCATCACAGCAGTGAGACCCGCGGGGGGGGGGGGGGGGGTCCTATTGCCTGCCGAATTTCTGTGCCATTTCCAGCAGCTCCCAAAGCCCCTCTTAGGGCTGCCGGACTGGGGGTGGGAGATGTGGTGTCTGCAAGTGCTGCTGCCTCGCCTCCCCTCGGAGGCTGGGGTGTCTTGTCATTGATGTGGGACCCTCATCAGGGGCTGGGCTGGACAGTGGGCAGTCGGGTCAGAGAGGGGACTTGGCAGAGAAGAGTTCTGTGATGGAGGAGGAGGTGTTGAGAGAGGAAGGAGCGTCTCACTGGGCAGAGGAGCCATGCAGATTCAGACAGAAGAGCTCGTGGAGGTGTCCTGTGCTGGAGGGGACCCCAGGCAGCCTCTGTGGCTTCCGCGACGCGCTTTGCTCTTATTCTGGGCTGACGGGGTGTTACCCCTTCCTCTGAACGCCCCTGGGCCTGGACTCCTCTCTGTGGATAAGCAACCCAGACCTGCATAACCTGCCCCTGCTGACCTGGGCACGGGGTGGGGCGGGGGCAAAGCAGCCAGGAGATGTGACCACCCTCCTTGGTGTGCTGTTGGTGGGTCCGAGAGGCCCCGTGGGCTAGCAGAGGGTGGAGCAGTGCATCTGGCCCGCGGTGGCTGGGGTCCTGTAGAGAGTCTGAGGCCCAGCTGGCCCTGGGAGGACTAGCGGGTGCTGAGCAGCCTGGCACATCCGCACACAGGCCACTGGGAGGTAAGCCTGGAGTAAGTGGTGAAGGAAATGGCAGCGGAAGACGGGTAGAGAGAGCCTCCTCGGAGGGGGTCGGGCGCGGAGCCTAAGTGGGGGTGGGGCTGCTTAGAGAGCACCGGGAGCGCGGGGCCTGGAGGTGGGTGTCCCATGCCGCCTCAGCTGGAGGTGGGTGTTGGATGGTGGCCTACTTTTGTACTGGGAGGTTGTCAGTGTGGCTGGGGTGCAAATGAGTGGGTGGTGGGTCCTGGCCTTGTCCCAAGGTGGAGAAGGTGCTGCTGAGAGTTGTTTGGTGGTTTCTGCGCTAAGGGGCTGTTGCGTTTGCTTCTCCAGCCTTCCTTGAGGGCCTGTCCTTCTCGTGGGCACAGGGCATGTGCTGATGCCAGTGGCGTCCTGGATTTCTGGGAGTTCACAGTTTCAGGGTGAACAGTAAACAGATGATTGCGGATGCAGAGGCCGTTGCCACGGCAGCAAGAGTCACAACAGCCCGAGGGAGCGCAGGGACTCAGATGACCCCCTGTGGGCTAGTGGGCCAGGCTGGACCCTGGCGAGGGTCTGCCAGGAACTGCAGGCTGAGCCAGGGCCTGGGAGGGATCTTGAACTGCAGGAAAACCCTCCTAGAGGCTGGCTCCCCAGGGCAGGCCTGTAGCTGTCTGGAATGCAGCTGTCCCTGGTGGGAAGGACAGGGAGCCTCTGCTCCTGGACACAGGCTCTGCTGCTGTCTCCTGAGCTGCCTGCAGGTATGAACAAGGAGAGGAAGCTCTTTCCTCTCTGGGGACGAGGCTAGGAAAATGCCGCAGTTCTAACCAGCGGACTCTGATGAGGACCGCGGTGTGGGCACAGCACCGTGCCCAGAGGCAGCTGGCAGGGCAGGCTGTGCCGTCCACACCCAGCACAGCCTCGGTGTGGGGAGGCCGGGGCTCCCCACAGGGGGCCACTTCTTGCCTTCTGGTAGCACAGACCCTGCCCCTCCGGCAGGGCGGTGGCCGTGCCTGCCGGGCTGGTCTGCGGTTCTGGGTTGCCACTTTCCCCGAGCCACTTCCTTCCGTTTTCTTGTGCCAGTCTGGGCAGGAGGGATTCCTTCCTGCAGTGGGGTGGGAGGGAGGGGAGGCAGCGGTTGGGCAGTTCTCTCTGCTGGCCAGGTTTGCCAGGATCGGTCTCCCTCCTCCCTCCCCTGGCCAGGACCTTGTCATCTTCAGGGAGCAAGTGACATCTCCTTTGGCTCCCCACTGGGACTCTGGCTCTACCTTCTTTCTCTAGCCTCAGTCGAGAGGGACCTGCTCTGGGGCTCCTGTCAGGTCACCTCTCTGTTTGGAGCCCCAGTTTTAGTGAGCGTCTTATGAGGTGGTGACTGCTTGGGCTTGGAAGGCTTGGCTTGTGTTGGGACACGGTACCTGCCACCTGCCTGGTGGATGCCAGGAAGGTTTGCTCTGTGTCATACCCGGCAGCCTCCCGAGGCCAGCTCTGCCCAGCCTCCATTCAGAAGCCTGGACACCTGCCATGGCCACACTGCTGGAGGGCTCTGGCCTTGCTTGTTGGCTTGCCGGAGAGGCGGGCTTCTGTCCACCGCGCCTCTGGCTGTCCCTGGTGTCCACACTCGTTCCCCGTACTCATTCTCTGGTTGGAACTCTCCTGCCTCTGCCTTCCTCTCCTGTGCCACCTGGAGGGTTTGGTACCCTTCCCCAGCCCTGTCTGAGCCGTCCCCCAGCTGACCACACACCCTTTGGGAAGTGGCGTCTGAGGCAGCGTGGCCTGCCCATGCTGCTTCTCTCGTCCTGTGAGTCGTTCTGCGGCGTCAGTCTCTTGACACGGGCCCTTCTCTCCATTCCTACAGCTCAGTTTAGACTGCTGTCATTTGTCACCAGGATTATTCTACAGTGGCTGCCCCAGTAAAAAGATTTGACCTTGAACTTGGCACTCCTGACCTTCTGGACAACGACCAGACTCAGGCCCCAGCCCTGCCTGATCCCACCCCTGCCCCTCTCGGGCCCACCTGTCCGGTATCTTCTGTTCTGCTGGTCCTCTGCCTGGCTCTGCCCTTGCCTCCTTCAGACCTGCCCTCCTGGTCCTCCCTGCTGGCTCCTGAGGCTCCTCCTGCGGCTCCGGCCCCGCCTTTCCCTGGGCACTGAACACCTCTTCTCAGGGCACGTCCTTTATTTGGTGTGTTTTTCTTTTCTGACTCGCCTCCACCCTATTGGATCATCAGCTTCATGGGGGCGGGACCTTCGCCTGCTTTAGTGATGCATCTCCAGCACCTCGAATTGTGCCTGGCACGCCACGCCATGCGTGTGTCTGTCGGGTGCCTAGAGCTGGCCAGCAGACACAGCTTGAGGGGCGGGAGTGAAAGGCCGCCCTCCTGGGGGTTGCGTGGTTACTGCTTCTTTGAGACCTTCTCTCTGACCATAGGGCCTTGGTCCTAAGAGGACAGAGTTTAAAAGTCGAGCTGGTGTAGGTCCCTCAGGAACTGAGTCACGGTCCCATGCTGTGTAGAAAGTGGGCCCTTGGCCCTCTGGAGTAAGACACCCTAGGTTGGACGTGTGTCCAGCTGCAGTTTTGTTCCCCATCTGTCACCAGCTGGGCTCCACAGAGTCTCGGAGCTCCCAACTGCTGCCTAGTAGGAGGGGAGAACCCGGGGGGCCTGAGCTCATTTCCTCACTAGGTGGGACCACAGCAGATTCTGGGCACGGCCCTGAAACCGTGGCTCGTGTGGCCGTCATCCAGCAGGGCTGGGAGACTGACCCAGTGGGTGTCTTTGGTGACAGTGATTAATGTCCATGTGACAGTTGACATGGGGCTGGTGTTTTGCTGGGGCTTGGGAGTAGAGAAGTCACAGTGCCGCCTGCTCTGTCCTCGTCTTGTGGGAAATCTGTCTGTCTTCCAGTGTCTAAAGGGTCACCTTGACCAGAGGCGTGCCTGCTCTCTGTGTCTTTTCCTTTGTAGGCCCAGGTAGCTCTGTAGTGTGTCTAATTTCTTTTCAGAAGCAGCTTTTTATAAATTCTTCTGATTTCTGCTTCAGTAATGCTGGTAAGGTGTGAATGGTGGCCTGGGACCAGCCCGCTCTGCGGGACGTGCAGGGAGAGTTGAGAATGGCCCATTTCTGGCAGAGCTGAGGTTCTCCCTCAGCTGTGCAGTGAGCAGGGCATCTCTGGCCCTGAAGCAGCTGGACTTCTGCTCCGACGCTGCTTCACCAGCTGATGCCAGTGTGGCCCTGGTCAAGTATGCTCATTCGCTTGTTTTTTTTTTTCCTTTCTCTTTTGTATTGGGGATTTAACCCAGGGGTCCTACCACTGAGCTACAACCACAGCCCTATATTTAAATTTTTTAAAATTTAATTTAATTTTTTTTTTTTTTTTTTTGTAGTCGTAGGTGGACACAATACCTCTATTTTTATGCAGTGCTGAGATTGAACCTAGTGCCTCACACATGCTAGGCAAGCGCTCTACCACTGAGCCACAACTCCAGCCCCCCCAGCTCTATTTTTCATTTTTATTGAGATAGGTTCTCGCTAAGTGATTGCTGAGGCTGGACTTTAACTTGAGATCCTCCTGCCTCAGCCTCCTAAGTAGCTGGGATTACAGGTGTACGCCACCATACCTGGCTTCATTTACTTGTTTTTATCTAACAAACACATATATCATACTCACTGTGTGCCAGGCATGAAATGCTCCACAAACATTAAATGTGTTTAATCTGTGTAGCACCCTTGTGGGTAGGTGCAGGCACCCCCGAGTTTAGAGAGGGGGAGTGGACGCGGTGGGAGTCGCAGCTGGACTGCACCTCAGGGTACTCTTGAGTGCATGCTTCGTCCTGCGCCTGGGCCTCCCCTGGGCCTCCAGCTGGATAACATGGGAGCCAGTTCACAGACTGCACAGAGAAGGCTCTGTGTTAGAACCTAGTAAGGGGACTGGAAGGTGACGGGCTGCCCCGTCTCATGGTGAGGGTGCTTGTAGCTGTCTGGCTGCCGCTGCCTGGCTGGGAGTGGGGGGGCCAAGGTCACGGTGGTAAGTGGCCTTCCAGGGCCCCTGGGGACAGGAGGAGGAGCAGGGAGCGCTGGGGGAGGGGATGGCAGGCCATCAGTGGGCGTGGGTCCAGAAGCTGGCCAAGTGGTGGGCAGAGCCAAGGTGCAGGAAGGTGCATTTGTTGGGTGCAGTTGTTGGACTGTCAGCGGAGGTGGGGGCAGGTGGAGTCTGGAGAGCGGGCTGGTCAGCCCCGTGGCTGGCCGCAGAGGCGAGGCCAGCAGCCCCCTTCCGGCCCTGCAGATTCGTAATGAGCTTTCCATATTGTCTGTTTGTTCTCCCTTTAGAGATTCTCTCCCACACCTTCCTTCCAGTGGATTTCTAGAAATACCCCATTCTTCATGACTCACTGATGGAGCACATCCTGTTTGGGGAAGTGTTGAGAGGAATTTCAGAGGGGAATGGAGTTTCCCGCGGGGGACGAGTGTGCAGGGGAGGTGGCTCTGTGGTCCACTTTGTCCACCTCCTCCCGAGCAAGCTCCAGACACGCTGGGCGTTCCCACCTGCAGTCTTACCTCCTTGACCGACACGTGCCCTCTGGAATTTTCCTCTTGGCTTGCAGGCAGGATCCATGTGAGGCTGGAGAGACTGATGGTGCAATAAAGATGGGGCCTGGGGTTTGACCTGGGTGACGGAGATCACCTCTGAGCCACACAGGTGGCCAGTGCTCGGTGTAGCAGGGCAGCCGTGGTGGAACAGGGGCCCAGTGCCCTGGACAGAGTGGCTCTGAGAACTAGGAGATGGCTTTGCCTCCCAGGAGACCGCGCTGAGGGAGAACGTGGCCTGTCCTTTGGATGGCTCTGATTTTGCCCACGGCTTGCTGTTGTTTCAGTCTCACGGAGTCAGAGTGTTGCTCGTTCTAGCAGAGGCCGGTGTTCAAGTCACGCTGCTGTGCTTGTCCTTTGTATAGCCCCAGGCCCTTGGCGGGCCCATGGGAAGCTCCTGCATTAGGGCGTTGGGGAGCAGAGGATCTGAGAAATAACAGGGAGCGGAGGGAGGACTGGAGTCCTGCAGGCACAGGGGAGGGGTGGAGCTCTGGTGCCCAGGAAGAGTGGTGTGGACTGGGCTGGGTGGCCAAGTGGCCAGTGTGGCCTCACTGTGATGAGGACACTGAAGAAGCAGTCGGCTAGATGCTGCCGTGAGAGTCGTGCCCCGTGACCTTGGTTGGATGTTGAGGCCAGCGGATGGTGTGGACAGTGGGATTAGGGTGCCCAGTCCGGCAGCTGGGCCCCTGAGCGGCTCTGGCAAGGTCTGGAGACATGTTTGATGGTTGTGGCTGGGGACGAGGGGTGCTCCTGGAATCTAGTGGGTGGAGGCCAGGGACGTTGCTGAAATCCTACAGTGCATTGGTGGTGGTGGTGGCGGCTTTCCAGGAAGAGTGGCCTTGCCCCAAGGGTCATCAGTCCTGAGGTTGAGAGGTGGCTGGGCCCCAGGGGTGTCCCTGCACCCCAGCTGCTCATGGGCCTTAGTTTGCTGGTGAAGCAGGGATGGGCTTGGTGGGTCCGAGTTTCTTTCTCTGTTGGGTAGGAGGAAGATGATAAGGAAACTTTCATAAACCAAAACTCAGAGGTGACCAAGTGCCAAGAAATACAGGTCAGGATTTCAGGTCACAGGGGTGTATCAAGTCCACAGAGGTCTTTGGAGTTGGACTAGGAGTTGGCTGCCGATCCTCTTGGACTCCTGACGTGTTCTTGCCTTTGCCTGTATTTTGTTTTTCTGCCCTTTAACCTTGCTCTGTGCAGAAGCCAGGTGCCCTCTTTTGGGGGGTATATTTTAATATCTTAATTTTGTGTTAATAAGATGCATAAAATGAAAGCTGCCTTAGTACTGACGTGAAGAGCTTGAATTTAATTTACTATATAAAAATTCTTAATTCAATGTTTATTAAGAAGACTTAAGAGAGCTAAAGGGAATTTAGATTGATAAAAATTAAAACAGACTCTTGCCCCGTTATTGTGCACATATGTGTGTTCCTTGTGTGTACTTGTGTGTGTGTGTGTGTGCGCACAGTGTATTTTACCTTTTCTTTTTGTAATATCCTGCCTTTAGAATTTGGAACTACAGTTTATTTCTATCACAGTTAAAATTATTTTTTTCCTTGTCTTTTCCTGTGTCGGAGAAAAGGTTTATTTTCTCAGAGGGCGTCGGCCGCTTCTGATTGACTTCTTGATTCATGTTCTCCTGAGCTGAGGAGCTTAGGCTTCATCTTGTTAGGGTGAGGGGGGTCTTCAGAGCCAAGGGCGGGGGGACAGGCAAGGTCTCAGTGTGGGAAGGGTCCCTCGGAGATGGCGCGGTTGCCAGGCAGGGCCGGGGTGGGGCGACGGGCAGGCGGACAAGGCAGAGGCCAGGGAGGGTGGGCAGGGACGGCTTGGAGGGACCGGCAGGAGGAGCAAGCCTGACCTTTCGGCCGTGGGTGCTGAGGAACGGGTGGGAATCCAGGAAAACACCCGCCTCGGGCTTGAGTGGGCGGAAGCTTTAAAGTTTTAGGAAAGGGTAAAGAAGTCCTTGTTTGTACATGTTTTGATGATTAATGTTGCCTTCAGACTTTTGCTTTTTAAAAGTAAGTGAAAATGGAGACGTTTGAAGGGCCCCCCGACGCCTGAGGCTGGAGGAGAGCATCTCTCCTTTGTGAAGTGCTTTGGACACTGTGCTCTTGGCCGCCTTTGGCAGGATTAGGAGGACCGCCTACTCCCTGGGGCTCTCCACTGTCTGGTGGGAGGGCTGGACTGGGACCGCTGCTGGGTCAGGTGGAGGACCTTGTGGCCAGCAGGGGCTCAGGTTTCTTCCTTTGATTGGCAGAATGGTTGTTTTGTGCCTCTTCCGAAGGTGTTAGGGAGAAGGTGTTAGGGAGAGCGTGCTCTGGGTCCCGTCTGGGTCCGAGGGGTCCCGTGGTCAGGCTGTGACTCCCTCCACTGCGGGAGATGGTTAGTGTAGGGCGGAGCTGCAGCACTGCCTGGGTGGACTTGGGTCCTGTGCTTCATGGTGCTGACCTTGCAGGTGACCTTGCATGTGGATCAGTTTACTGATTCTATGTTATAAATGACAACTTTAGATTACATACCACTTCTTTGTATTTGCTCCATTTTAAAAAAATTCGCCTCCTTCTGGTCTTCGGTAGAGAGTGGCATGTTACCCTGGGCGAGGTGGGTCGTCCCTCTTTCTGGAGCCTCCTGTTTCCCTGTCTGTGGGGCCGGAGGGCGGCTAGGCTCGGGCAGCGCCTGGTACCCGACAGCTTCAGTTCCAACACTCCGGTGTTTGTCACCTTAAGGCAGAACGTTCATCACGAAATGAGCCAGATGACCTTTCCTTGTCCACAGCTCTAGTGGCTGCAGCCCCCTTCACGTTACGAAGCGCAGAGTCCTGATTACAGTTGTCCCTCGTACCACCAGAGTGTCTTTCCTGAGGACTTTTCTTCCCTCCGGTCTCCCTCATGCGGAGCCCACTGCAGAAAGCTTCGGTCGTGTGGACAGGGGTGTCCCAGGCTGGGTCCCCATCAGTCTGTGCCCTGCTGTGCTGCCGCAGGGCTTGGTGGCTGTCCCTGCAGGTTCCCTGCTGCTGCGGGCTCGCTGAGGTTTTGTCGTGAATGGGCGTTTGAATCCGTCAGAGGCTTTTCCTGCAGCGGCCGAGGGGGCCACATGGGCTTCCCCTTTTAACTTGTCGGTGTGTGGAGTACGTTTCATTTTTAAGGCTGTTACTGCTCTTTGCTGTGGCGCCTGTGTGTAAGGCAAGCAGATTTTGTGTCGGCGTGTTGGGATTTGAGGGTAGCTGTTGTGACCCTCTGCAGAGCGCAGCCAGAGTTGCCACCGCTGCCCCGCCACACACTCACCTGCAGGGTCCAGTCTGCCCCGTCAGAATTCTTTTGGAAATTGCGTGGGGGGGGGGGGGGGGAGGGAACACCAGCCCTTCTGCAGCCTTACCACTTGCCAGACGCTGGTGTAGCAGGAGCAATCCCATCAAGCTCAGGGCTGTCGGTACCATTTCCTTTATTTTATAAATGAGGAAATGGAGGTTCTGTTTCTTGGAAGATGGGAGAAGTGAATTCCCTTTCCCCTGACATTACTGAACACTGTTTATGCCAACCACTCTTCCATAGTGACGTCCTCGTGTCTACAGAAGATGCTGATGGAGGTTGAGTGACTTTTCCAAGGCCTCCGAGCCCTGAGAAGCAGGTCTTGTGTTGCCGAGCTGAGTTCCTTTCCCTTGGGTGCTGCGAACAGGTGGCTTGTGGGAAGGAATTGAGTCAGGGTGGAAAAGTAGATAATCTCCTTGAACAACACGGTCCAGGTTTTCACAGGAGGTCTTGATAGACTTCTTTAAATGACAGGACAAGTGCAAAGTCACATTTCAAAACAAAAATATTATGAGCTCACATGTTTATATTTTAGGATAACAGTTTTTCTGAATTCAGCAATGTCCAGGAAGATACTTTATTGATAGTAAGTAATAATGGTGCAGAATCTTGGTTGATGCATGTAAAACATTAGTTCTTTGTTTCCCCTGTTTTCAGGGAGAGGTTTTCTGGTCATTGTCCTTTTCTGTGTGCCCAGCAATGGTGTGATACTGAGTTCCTCAGAAGCTTACTTGGAGTCCAGTGTATACACACATACACGAAAATGAAGTTGATTTAATGCTCATGCCTCGGAGAAACAAAAGTACTGTGGTTTTCTTTTTGCAGATATGTATATTTTCAATGCAGCCAACATTTACTAAGCAACTACTGTGTACAAGACACTCTGCTAAATCCAGGAGAGAGAGGCAGAGGAAAGGAGTGGCTTTTTGATCTGCACCTCAAAGGCAAAAAGAGGACTAAGTCTGGGCCTGGCAGCAGAGGGGTCCCTGGTTGAATGTGTTGGGGTCCGCATAGTTTGTTTAGGAGAGTGTATTAGATAGGGCAAGACGCTGTCATTGGAGGGACACTTGTGAATTTCACACCTGGATCGACCGTTTGGTGGCTCTGTGCTCCCGGGCATGGTGTTGGCCTCTTTTAGTTTAGTTTCTTCATATGGACAAAGGAGATGAAGGTGATGGGTTCTTCAGGGGCTCACTGTATGCTCCCATCTTAGCAGTGAGGCTGGGGGCTTGTGCTCTGTGCTGGAGTGAACTTGATTTGGCCCAGGCAGTGGGTGTAGGTGTTTTTGGATCACCGTCCTCTGGCGTGTGCTTTGGTGGCTCAAAGACAGAGTCTGGCCTGGACTGCAGGAAATGCAAGTTCAGTTCCTTGCTGAGACCACCAGTTGCTTTCCTAGCCTTCGCCCAGGGCCCTCACAGTGGTTGTGCTGGGTGACTGTTGAATACGTGCACCAAGGTTTATGGTGACCTCTTGTGATCTGCTTCTGGGGTTGCACCTTGGGAAACAATCTTGCCGGTCGAGTCGGCCAGCTCTCTGCAGCAGCGTGGCCAGCCTGATGGAGGTGGTTCTCCATGTGCCTTCAGCGTGGCCGGTTGAACGTGCAGTGTAGAAACCGTGTGGTTCTGTGCTTTGCGTCTTTGTTCCTAACTATAGGGGAGAACAGTGTGGCCACACAGGTAACTGAGAGTGTGATCCCAGAGCCTGTGCCCAGCTCCTTTTGGACAGATGCAGGGAGAGACTCGTAGGCTGATCACCCCTTCACCACCTTTCCTGTTTCTTCTGCTGCTCCAACTTTTTTTTTTTGCTTTTCCTTCCTCCTTTATGGAGGAAACTTGCCCTCTCTGGAAAGTGTGATGTTGGGGAAGTAGGTTTTGATGGTATGATGATTGATGGGTGAGGCTGATACATAGGTGTAAGATCTTGGGGTGCATTAGCTCCTGCTTCAATATAACAGGCCCATAACAAAGAACACAGAACAGATTTTTGTTATTAAAAAAAGAGGTGGGGCTGGGATTGTGGCTCAGTGGCAGAGCGCACTTGTGAGGCACTGGGTTCGATCCTCAGCACCACATAAGAATAAATAAATAAAATAAAGGTATTGTGTCCATCTACAACTAAAAATATACATACTGAAAAAAGAAGAGGTGTAAGAGCTTTGTGTGCTTGCTTTATTTTGGGCTACCCTGCACGATGGCTTGACGTATTACTGAGACAAATTGTGTGGATTAACAAAAGCTTATACTGCAGTTTCCAAGAATAGGAATGCTTTGCCCTGGTGAACCTTGAAGTTTTTGTACATTTTTTGTCCACAGATTATAATCACTGTTGGTTTAGGAGCTCAGATGGAAAGTGTGACTAAATCAGAGAAGTAACTCTTAAAAACTGATATTTTGTTTAGAAGCATCTGCTTGCTGTATGTCTTGCAGATGAACTGAGTTAAAATTCTTCTTAGATCTAGGTTGGTGGAAGATCAAAGATACGACTGCATTTTGCAGCAGGTGGGGAATGGGGATTGAGGTGGTCGTTCCCACTCGGAGAAGCTGAGGCTTGTTTGGCTTTTACCTAGATTAAGTTGAGGCAGAATCCATGTGTAAGTAGATCACTCTGGGGCACACTCATTCGTCGTTTGCTGTTCATTCATCCATCTGCTGCTTCTGCACCCATCACTTATTATGCTAGTTGCCAAGGATTCTAACTGTGTGCCTTCTAGGGCCCGCCATCTAGTTGTGAGGGACAGAGACAAGTAATTACTAGGAAATAGTGTGGTCACATGGTCAGCAAATTGCATCCTTCCAAAATGAGAAGTAGGGTGTGTGTGTGTGTTGTGTTTTTGTGTGTGTGTGTGTGTGTGTGTTGGTTTTTATGAAGCAAATATATGAAGTTTTCTTTGGGGAATTAGTGAAAATATCCTTTTATATAAACTCATTAAAATAATTGGAACATATTCAGACCTTTACGTGTAGAGTACCTTAAGGGGCCATTCATACTGGAATCAGGTGAAAACGCTTGCTTGGGAAGAGGAGGTGGATGTTAATTTGCAGGGGCAACCTGGGCTCTACAAATGCTGGAATGAAGTTCATGTTGTGCGACGTGGACGGGACAGACCTGCTGCAGGAGCATACGGCTGGGGAGAACTGGCCGCAGCTCAGGATGCCAAACTGAGTTGAGGGGCCCACATAAGCCCTTCCAGATGCCTCAGTAGCCTTGGTATTTGCTGGGTCAAGGGACAGAATCACGCACCTGGACCCTCACGTGGTGGAGCCGGTGTCAGTGGTGCTCAGTGATCTGAACACCAGGCGCCCCCTGGAGCACTTACAGGAAGAGCAGGCCACGGCTTGAGGGTTTATTCCGTGTGATGCGGGTGTGTGATGTGGAGGCAGAACATTTTCACAAGGTCCTCCCTGAGGTCACCTTTAGAACAGTGGTTTGGACTTGCTTGTTTTACAGGGTCACATGACGACGGTGCATTTAGCCAGCATGAGTGGCGCCCTGAACCGCAGCACGGTCTCTCTCAGCACGGTCCCGCAGGCCTGTGTGTGGCGTGTGGCCCCGGGCAAGGCACTTCCTTACCCATCCGGCAGGATTGTTGGGAGAACTCGAAGACGAGATGCACGTGTAGTACACGCGGGTGTCCCTTCGACATGCGTGTGCAGTACACGCGGCGTCCCTTCAAGATGATGATGTTGTTAATGGGGATTCCAGGAACTGTGGTTGGTTGTGGGTAGAGAGCTCCGAGCTCCTCCCTTGTGAGATCTTCTGGCCTGAGAAAGACTGCCGCAGCCGCGTGGACCCACCGGTGATGTGCTGTCCCTGGGCTCTGGAGTCACCTGGGCTGGGCTGGGCTCCTGGCCACAGGAGGCTGCACAGCCGGCTGATTTATTCTCTGGTTCCTGGGGCCACTCATAGTGGTGGGTGTGGAGTGTTCTGTTAAACAGGCCTTAAGAGATTCGTCACACATTTATTTTTGGTCAGTTGTCAAAGTGGTGACAGTTCTCCATAACCTCCGCTCCGCTTCCACGGCTGCTTTGCCTACGCGTCCCCTCCCTGTCCGGCGCAGCAGTGCTCTTGGGTCCACCCTTCAGTCAGCGACTCCCTCCTGGGGTACCAGCGTGAGGCTGGTGAGCACAAAGCCTGCACAAGTCCCGCCGTGGCCTCGGGGGCTGCTGTCCTTGCGCCCTCCTGTCCTCTCTGACATTGCTACACGTTGTCCGCTTGTCATCTGTCCACGGGACAGAGACTGTTCTGTTTGCCCTCGCGATCCCTAGTGCCCAGGATGGTGCCTGGGACGCCGCTGGTTCACACTTGTTATTTTCTTTTGGTCTTTGTGGGGGCCCAGCTGCAGGAAAATGGAGCCCTGTGTTTCATCATGTAATCATCAAAACCTTAAAAATGAGCATGCAGAGGGGGCGCGGGTGGTTCTTAAAGTGTGAAAGGACAGAGGGTGACCTGGGATGAGGAAGAGTGCAGGCTTGGGTGGCATGAGACCTGGTTTGGGGGCCGTGGCTTTGCCCCTGGTAAGCCTGCTTAATGGTGGAATCTTTATATCTGGGAATAAAAAAATGGATGGAATTCTTTGTAAGGCTTCTTCAAAGCCCTGCGAGACATTTAAAATAGGAGAGCTTAACCAGCTTGTGACCTGACTAACTTCTCATTAAGCACGCACTACCCTGAGCGTGGAAATCTCCATGAGATCTCAATCATGCAGCTGTAGGTAAGGTTTCATCCTGGGCCCAGAATAAAAGGAACTGTGAAAATCTGCACTTCACCCACTCTTCAGTGCAGCAAGCCTTCCTCGCTTCCCTCTCCTTGATCCTCTTGATCCTTATCTGCATCCAAAGCGTTCAGCCCGTCCTGGTTCCTTGGGCGTGGAGAGGCTTGCCCCTGGGAAGCTAATGGCTTCCCCACAAGGCTGCCTACCCGTGTGTGCAGGAAAATTGTCCAGAAATATTTTTAATTGAGGGGAAGGATCATCTGGCTGACAGCAGTCTCTATTCATGAGTTCTGAGGCACAAGCTGCATGGATCTGGTGCTGGGGGCAGCAGCTGGAGAGCCTGACAAGGGTGAACTCTGCTCCTCCGTTAAGGAGACTGACTTGCCCATCACCAGAGAGGCCGCCATCTTGGACTGGCTCCAAATGACCAGATGCCTGGGGAGTCTCAAGACTGTCCACGGCCTGGGCCTCATTTGCACGAGGTGAATCAGTTTAGCAGTTTGCCTGCCCGGTAGGATATTGGCCTTGGGACCTTATTACTGCATGTTCCACTCTCTGCCCACATCTTAGCTTTTGATTTGAGGGCCTCTGTGGATCCGCTGGTGGCTTCTGTTTGAAGACTCAGTGTGGTCTGGTGGAAGGAGCGAGGATGGCACTGCTGCTCACGGTCCAGGGTTCAGGTTCCACCCCTGCTGCTTACTGAAGGCTTGTGTGTCTTTTGATGTAAAAACTCCTTTGGGTCCTGAGATTCCTCATTCTGAAGTTTGGGGATGATACTAAGTCATTAATGAAATGAAACTGTAGGAAACTCATAGCCAGCACCACAGCAGATGTGCAGGGCGTGCAGCGGCCAGGGCTCTTGTGTTTTGCATCTGCTGACAGCTCCCTTCCTTGGATGGTCTGCCTTTACTGTATTTCCTGTCTTGTGTGTTTAAAATCTGGTGCTAACCTTGGTGGATCCAGGAAACTGTCACTCTCTGGACCTATTCCCTGCCCACCCCCGCCAACCTCTTTGGGGTGTGTTTCCTAGCTCTTAGGCGTAATTATGTTCCAATCATCCAGAGGTCAGACTCTGCCATCTGGAATGTATTCAGGAACCGGACGTCAACAGAAAAGGCCTCTGAGCTCATCTACCCTGGAGTCTTGGCCATCTGATAGGCAGAGACGGGGCGGCTGATGGGGGGGGGGTCCAGCTGATGGGAGGGGGCCCAGCCGATGGCAGTGAGCCATGGCAGGTGGCATAGAAGGTGAGCACCCCGAGCAGGCCTTTGGCACACCCCACCCTGACTTCAACACCACGTGTGCTCACTTCAGTCCTGAATGCCGAGGCACGATTATATTCAACATTCTCTATTTAATCAAACAGTAAGATATAAAGTTGGTCTTTCTGGGTTTTCCAACCAAGATGGTTTTTTAAAAGTCATTGATATTTTGGTGTCATTTTTCCTCAATAATTAACGTATGTGGAACTCTTCACTTTTCCAGTGTGGGGAAAATGCTAGAATGTAGAGACAATCACGGGTGTTGAACTCAAGAGTCCAGGGTGTGAATGCGTGTGCCTGCCATCCACTTGTTAGATGGCTTGGTGCAAGTTAGCTTTTTGAGCCTCGGTCTCCTCATCTGTGCAGCAAGGATCTTGGGACCTCCCAGGGTTGTCAGGATGAGACTGACTGGTGTTGACTGACAGGTTGTCAGGATGAGCAGATGTGCTGGTTTTGCTGGCTTGGAAATCCTTTCTGCTTCCTGCAGTTTACTAGGCCAATCTCTTCTGCGCTTGTCTGCCAGTTACTTGGTAAACTTTCTTGGCCACTGGACATGTACATGTAGGTTATATATTTCAGTTAGATAATGTGTTCTTTTTAGCCAGGCGTATCGTGTCTTTGAACCCAGTGTGGGACAGTGGGGAGTCTGGCCCTCCTGTGTATCTCTCAGAGAGATTTTCCCTGCCTCCGAATCCAGAAAGACAACTTGTGTTAAATAGTGCCATCCTTTGAATTATTTATATTACCTTCTCCAAAGCATCTGAGATTCCTGGGATTTTAGGTCTAGAAGAGGTTTAATTTGGTACCTTCCTAGACAGAGTGCATGTTTTTTGTGGCTGGGCCCCAGCAGGGGCTGAGAGGTTGTCCCTTTGCCAAGGCCACATGGCTGATTGGGGAGCCCTGGGGTTTCTTGGGGTCTGCATAGCTCAACTCCAGTGGCCTAATACCTTGTTCCTGTGGGAGCCTTCAGCCTCAGGACTCCACCCCAGGAGGACTCGAGGTGTGCAGTGAACCCAGAGTGAACTTGGTCTTGCACCAAAGCCTGTGGCTCGGCCCTGCCTTTAGCTTCTCTCTGCCTGCCCCTTTCTGCCCTCATGTCCCCAGGGTCGCACCAGTGCCTCCCTGTATGGTGACTTTTGTATCTGTCGTGACTGTGGTGTCTGATGGCTCCGTTCCTATAAACCGGAGCCACACATTGGGCTTGCCTTGTGCTGAGACAGAGTAATGAGGGGATTCCTAGGGTGAGTCTGCACGAGCACTCCCGAGCTTGCCAAGGTCATCTTACAGCTGGGATCTCGCTGAGGTCATGGGGATGGCTCCTGGGAAGGAAATGACAGGCCGACTTGTCCCATGGACTGCAAGTCTGTGCCTTTGCAGGGTGGGGCAGCACAAGTGGTGGGTGGAGGACGGTAAGGCCACAGTGATGGCTGGCACCTGTGTGGGCCGGTGTTTCCCATGCAGGCAGGTCTTAGGAAGTGGCCTGGGGCATTGGGGCACTGCCACTTCCCGAGGTGGGGGACTCTTGAGGGTCCTGCAGGCGCTGCCGTGGGCATGGTGAGAGGGGGCTTGCCTTGCTGTAGCTTTCGGTTTCCAGGCTTTTGTTTTGGGCTGGTTCAGCTGCGGTCCCACGGGAAGGGTCCAGGAATGTCTGGCGGTCATCTCTGACCCATCAAAAGACCCCATCCTATCTGAACCATTTTTATTTGGAAGGTTTACTTGTTTTCTTAAGCCTCATTACACAGTTTCTAGAATTCTGAGGCTCTTATGTGACTTTGGACGTGGGAATGGACAGCACGGGATGTTCTGGCCGGGACTGGGGCCCTGGACTGTAGTCACTTCACAAACTTGGAGGTCTGGAGTGTTTCCCATTCCACTGTGGGTGCAAAGAGGTGGAGGAACCGGCCATCTGGCCCCCAGGGGAAAACAGGGCCATGGCTTCATTGAAGCTCAGGCTACACACAGGTGCCAGACATGGGTAAACAGTGAGCACCCAGAGAAGGACAGGTGACAAGCTGTGGGCTCGGGAACTCTAAGTCCCCGGAGATGGAGTAGAGGTGCCCCGGCCTCCGACATGTTGCAGCCTCCCTGCTCACACGGGGTGTGGAGGTGGAGGGGAAGGGACCATGGAGATGAAATTCAGGGCAGCCACGGTGGTTGGTGGGGACACAGAAGCACCCGAGAGGAATGAGACCCTGACCTCAGGGAACCCCAGCCTCCAGCTCCGAACAGGGGAGCAGAGGACACGTGGTTTTGCACAGGTGCGATCTGAGCACAGGGGCGGGGCGGGGCGGGGGGGGGGGGGCTCTTGGGGGAAGAGACGTTGGGAGGGTCTTGAAGGATCTGGGGGGTTTGGATTGGAGACAGGTTGGAAGTGAGAAATTGCACACTGAGCGTGGAAACCAAGGGCTCTTCAGGGACACAGCGAGAGGCAGCCTAGAGTACAGAGGCGCTGCACAGGGTTGGGAGTGGGCATGGGCCCGGCGTGCTGCTGTCACAGTTTTCTGCTGTGAGCAGCGTGGCCTGTGGCTCCTCTCAGTCACTCGCGTCATGGAGAAGGGGGCTGAGGCGGGCCCTGAGCACCGGCACCTGCGTCCCCACCCTGTGCGCTCTCTTGGGCACATTACTCCGCAGCGGCTGCTTCTGGGGTCTCTGTGGTCCAGTGGGTGCTGAACCCTGGGGACGGGGCTGGATTTGGCCTGCCCCGCGGGGTGTGATGGTGGGAGAGGCTCAGAGGAGGGCCGCTCATCCCCAGAGCCCGCGGAGCGGGTCCTGTGTTCGGTGCCTGCAGACAGCGGGTGCAGCTGGTGCTTCGCGGAGAGGCTCGGCCTCATCTGAGTCTTCCTTTTCCTCCAGCCTGGCTGGGTGGGGGCTGGGGCGTGGTAAGAGAGAGGGTGGGGGCAAACCTTGCTGTGTTCCTGTCTCTGCTGCCCTTCGGTCTTGGGAAGGGCAGTGCGGGGAGGTTCGTCTGGCAGATGAATGGTGATGAATGACACGAGGGAAGGTGGCTGTGGCCGGGAGATACTAAATGACAGGAGATGCTGTTGTTGAGGGAACTGGCGTTGGGGAAGGTCACTTGGGAGTTCACTGGCTGCGGTGGACAGGACAGGGAGGGGTCTGAGGCGAACGGAGACTTCGGGAGTAGGGAGTGTGCACCAGCACCACTCGGTGTGTCCTTAAAAAAGTTCTTTCCTAAAACCCATCTGTGGCTCGTTGAGTTCCTGTCACCAGCTCTCTGTACTAAATCAGATGTGCTTGGGACAGAGGGTTGGTGCCACGCGCTTTCCCTCTGGGACACTCTGGGAGTGGCGTTCCTGCCGCATCCCGTCTACAGACAGGGACAAGTGTGCTCTGGAGGGGAGGGAGCCCGCGGGGCCAGGCAGCGCTGGCAGGTGGCCGAGGCCCCGCTGGTGGACCTGCACCAGGGCCGAGGTGACTGAGCAGATGACAGCTGGAGTTAATTGACGGCTCTGGGCAGGCAGCGGAAGTTATTTTAAAGGCCTTTGGAAGACACTACATAGGTGTGTGCAGATAGTGCAGGTCCAACCCAGCCCCACGCCAGGGGCCTTGGCTTCCCCTGCTTCACGCCAGCCCTCACACCCGAGTGTCCACCTGTGCAGGGCGCCAGGCTATCTGAAGACCCAGAGAAACAAAAGTCACGGTGGGATTTGTTTGTGTGTTTTTTAAACCGTTTTTAAAATCGGCTCAGTTGACGTGTGCTCTACCTTCAATAACGCTTGCGAGTCTTAGTGTGCATTCGGTGGTCGTCCTGTCTCACCGTGTCACAACGTAGGACAGGTGAGGTCAGCACTGCCCTCCTACCCCTCTGTGGCTGGCTGCCTGCGCCACCCAGCAGTCACCATCTGCTGCCTCGGCAGGTTTGCCTTCTCCAGAATTCCATACTCATCTCACACACACTCATTTCACAATTTCTTTCTAATCCTCCTCCTCCTCCTTCTTCTCCTTCTTCTCTCCGTCTTCTTCTTCTCCTTCTCCTTCTCCTTCTTCTCCGTCTTCTTCTTCTCCTTCTCCTTCTCCTTCTCCTCCTCCTCCTCCTTCATCTTCTTCTCCTTCTCCTTCTCCTCCTCCTCCTCCTCCTCCTTCGTCTTCTTCTCCTTCTCCTTTTCCTTCTCCTCCTTCTCCTCCTTCTCCTTCTCCTTCTCCTCCTCCTCCTCTTTCTCCTCCTTCTTCTCCTTCTCCTTCTCCTTTTCCTTCTCCTCCTTCTCCTTCTCCTCCTCTCCTCCTCCTCCTCCTCCTCCTCCTTTTTCTCCTCCTCCTTCTCCTCCTCCTCCTCCTTCTTCTCCGTCTTCTTCTTCTCCTCCTTCTCCTTCTCCTTCTCCTCCTTCTCCTTCTCCTCCTCCTCCTCCTCCTTCTTCTTCTGTCTTCTTCTCCTCCTTCTCCTCCTCCTCCTCCTTCTTCTCTGTCTTCTTCTCCTCCTTCTCCTTCTCCTCCTCCTCCTTCTTCTCTGTCTTCTTCTCCTCCTTCTCCTTCTTCTCCTCCTCCTTCTCCTCCTCCTCCTTCTTCTTCTCTGTCTTCTTCTCTTCCTTCTCCTTCTCCTTCTTCTCCTCTTCCTTCTCCTCCTCCTCCTCCTCCTCCTCCTCCTCCTCCTCTCTTCCTCCTCCGGAGATTGAACCCAGGGCTTTGTGCATGCAAGGCAAACACTCTACCAACTGAGCAATATCCCCAGCCCCCATTTTAGAATTTCATAGCATGTAACCTTTTGCGCCCGGCTTTTTCCCCCTGAGCCGGGTGCCCTATGGAGCCACCTGCCCGTCTTGTTCTTCTTATTGCTGAGCAGCAGAACCAGGCAGGGTACCTAAGAGGTGCCCTCATGTTTCCTGACCAGCTCCTTCAGTGGTGGGCTTCCCAGGTTTGGGCTGTTGTGAATGAAGCTGAGTGAGTGTTGAGTACAAGTCTCTGTGTCGACAGACGTTCTGTTTGAACCTGGCCAAGTACCTAGGAGTGGGGTGGCTAGGTGGTACCCCGAGTATGTGAACCCCAGGAGATATTGCCATCCAGTTTCTAAGGGGCCAGTTTTCATTTCACTACTAACGTCCGAGCTCCAGCTCCTTCGCGCCCTGCCCACAGCTGGTGCCCTGGCCACTGTGCCGTCTTGGTGGGTGACTTACATTCCCTTGTAATGGGATGCTCAGCATCTTCTCATGTTTTCCTTGGCCTTAGTACATGTTCTTTGATGCCCACACCTACGCCATGTAAGTGGCTTTTGAGCTCGTGAAAGTTGTCACAGGAGTGGAGGTCTAATGTGTCGAGTGATTCTCCCTGGAAAGGGCTATCCAGAGAAGTCCAGCCTTGAAGTGACAGGAACTTGAACCGAGATTTTGAAAGATAGACGTTGTGGAATAATACTGCAGGTACTCCTGGGAGCTGGGAGAATTCATTCTTGCAAAAGAAATTTAAAGAATCCACAGCCTGCAATTTACTTTAAAAAATTCCCCTGTAAACCAGGTACAGTGCGTGCCCCAAATCCCAGTGTTTCTGGAGGCTGAGGCAGGAGGATCAAGAGTTCAAAGCCAGCCTCAGCAACTCAGGGAGCCCTGAAGCAACTTAGTGAGACCCTGTCTCAAAATAAAAAAGGGCTGGGGATGTGGCTCAGTGGTTAAGTGCCATGCGGCTCAATCCCTGGTGCCCCCAAACAAACAAACAAATCCATGCGGAGCTTTATGGAGTTGGCTTACTGTTGTCTTGTGGGGTGGTCAGTATAACGTAAGTGAACGTGAGCTGAAAGAAGCATGTTGGTCCTGTGTGTTGGTGGCCTTCGATTTGGCAGGTGGTGGCATTGGGGACTTCAAAGTTCACTTGTGCAGAGGTAAAGGGACTTGCCTGGGATGATGAAGAAAATTTGCGGTAGGACTAATGTAGCCTGCCACCTGAGGGAGGTTCTCAAGGCTTTCTGCATCATCTTTCATATTTCCAACAATTGTTAAAAAGTTTTCAAAAAAGACACTCTGAGGCGTGCTGCAACAGCGAGGTGATGGCCTCTCTGCATTCTGCACCTCTGGGAGCCAGGCTGTGGGTGCAAGGCCTTCAGATTGATTCTCACCTGCCTGCAGCACGGCGGGAGCTGGGGGACTCAGGAGCTAGAGTTCTCAGGAAGCTTGTGGCCTGGAGTCGCTCCAGCGATTCAGCTCCAGCGTTAGATCGCCTTTAATGCCTTGTTAATAAAGACCTGCGTTTGTAGAAGAGCTGGTATGAACTGCAGTCTGCCTAGTCTGAGGTAGTCCGAGGTGCAGGAGAAAAGCTGTTCTAGGGTCCCCTGCAAAAGAGCAAGTTGTGCTGGTGGCCCACTAATTCATTACTTGAGGGCCGACTCTGTGCCACGCATGGCTCTGAGATGACGAGGACAAACACACTGGCCTTCGGTGGGCACCAAATGTTGAATCGGTATTTAGAACGCATGTGTGCGTGTGCCCTGCCTTCGGTGAAAGGTCCGCAAGACGGCAGAGCCAGCTGTACGCGGAGAATCGCCGTGGGACATGTCTTGCCGAGATGATGTGGTCCACAGGCCTAGCCTTCCCTGTGAGTTTCCGTGCTGCTTTGAGATAAGTGCTGCAAGGACTTGTTAGGTGACATCAGTGGTAGAGAGTTGGAACGAATTTCTTACTATTTCAGAGCTTTTTGCTTGTGTTTCCATACAGGGATGTCTGTGACCATCTGTTTCTGTTTATTTGTGCAAATCCGAAATGTCTCTGTGAGTCCACTGCAGTGAAAGCACAGGCCGTGACATCCGTGCCGCCCAGCCCCAGATGAGCGGAAACAGCCCCGTGTTCTCATCGACGAGCTGGGAGGATGTGGGCTCACCCCTCTGAACAGTCTCGTTTTAGAAGAGACCTTTTAAATCCATTTCACACAGAGAAGTTAGCTCCAAGAAAACACCGGCCGGCTGAACGGAGCCAGCAGGGCTAATCTGCCGGCTGTCTGTCCTGTTCGGTCGTCTGTCCTGTTCAATCTCAGCCCTCCGTTCTGTCCATCCTGAGCTTCTACTGCAGCCCACGTGCTGGGAGGGGCCTACTGGCTGTGCTGGCCCCTTGATTCATTTGACGTCTCTGCTGGAGCACCTCTGGCTCTGCTAACTACCAGCCCATCCCTTTATTCAAGATGCGACACTGCATTGCCTACTCCAGGGGGGCTTCCGTGAGCAGAGCCCGTGATATCACAGGCCTGTTTGGTGGCAACTGGGGAGCAGTAGTGTAGGATTCCATTCATCCCACATTCCTGGAGTATCGCGGGTCACAGAAGGGAAGACCCCCAGTCCCTGCCCTGAAAGGAGTCCATTGTCTTATCCTTGTCCTCTGGGGCTCAGTTGATGTGAAGTCTCAGTTGCCCTGGGAGACTGTCAGTCTCTGAAAGCAGGGACTGCGTCACAGTGATCTCCAGTATAGCACATGGACTGACCGCAGGTTTTTAAAACTGGCCCTTTCCTAGGATGAAAACGGCTTTGTTTCCTTGGTGTGTTATTTCTTGACTTCACAGTGGTCTCCCCGGGGCAGATAAGGAAATGATGTGCGTGTCAGGCCAGGCGGGCGTGTGCAGGTGTTTGAGCTGAGGAGGGCGCAGGGCATCTCGGCTGTCTGTGGCTTGGAGATCTGTGCCTCAGTTCTGTGTTGCTGTGACAGTGCTGCCTGTGTCCCCCTGCCCACGTTGGGGCCCTGAGCAATAGCACGTGGCCGAGTGTGGTGCTGGCGGGAACTCGTCACTCACCTGCTTGTGCTGGGAGCACGTCTGCACCCCGACTTTGTAAGCTCCGCTCACACACTTCACTTCTGCCCATCTGTTTTGAGCAATCCAAGCCAGGGGATGCAGTGGGATTCTTAGGCATTGCTTTCTGTTGTTACCAACTCTTTATTTTTAGTTTTTTTTTTTTTTTTTTAGTTGAAATGCAACTCTTTATTCTTACAGTTGAAATGGGGCGATAGCCCTTGTTCACAGTAGTAAGAACTAATCGTTTATTGATTTTGTTTTTGTGAAGACTTTCAGACAGAGGTCTTGGTTTCTTCAGGAATAAGGACCTGTTACATCATATATATTTGAATACGGTTGTATTATTTCCTCCTTGAAACTATGACGAAAGTGAAAACTGGTAAAGACAGGAGTCTGACAGGATGTCACATCCATAACCTCAGAGGACAAATGACTTGTCTAAGGCCACCGCAGGAGTAGGTGGCACCTGCTGATGCCCAGGGCTCCCAGTCCTGGCCAGTGACCTTGTCCCTGCCCCTGTCCCTGTCCTTATCCTCTCACTTTGCACAAACCGCTGCGGCGGTCCCTGTGACAAGCGGAAGTCTTCCCGTCTGGCCGTGCTGGCCCTGTGCAAGCGGAAGTCTTCCCGTCTGCCGTGCGGCTTGGCCGGCAGCACCTGGTGAGCGGCAGCTCCCTCGAGTTGGACCTTCAGAACACAGACTGCCTTCACGTGGTGTTTCCTTCCTTGTCCTCGTCACAACCTTAAGCACAGCCTGTTGGGGGGACTCCACCCTTCGGGGCCAGCAGACCCCTCTCCTGTGCCTGAGCCCCACCCTTGAGTGACGTCCCCGCGGCGTGCTCTCAGGGAGCGCAGTGCGCATCCTGTGGGGGGCCTGGGCCTCTCCACAGTGTCTGCAGCCAGGTCTCCCCTCAGCCAGGGGTGTCCTCCGCGCGGGTGGGAGGCCTGGCCTCCTCCCTCACTTGGTGCAGCCTGGGAGCCTCCCCTCTTGCTCTCCTAGCTGGGTTTCCAGTTTTCTTTTCATTGGATGGAAAACGGAGAAAGGAAGAAAAACTCACAGGCGGAAGCTGTTCCTCAGGGGAGACTCTGGTCTGCGACTGCTGCAGCCCAACAGCCCCCGCCGCCCTCACAGCACAGCGGGGAGCCGCCCTGCCCACGGTGCCCCTCCTGTCCTCACCTTTGCCCCCGCTGGCCTTGTGCCCACAGCCTCATCCTGCCCCAGGCCCTGCCCTCGGCCAAGCCACCTCTCCTTGCCAGGCACCCTCGCCTGGCCTTGTCCATTTGGCCTCCCCTCAACCTCCTGCTCTTGCCCCTGGCAGGTGCTATCTGAGGGCACAGCCAGACGTCTGGAGGAAGACAAGGAGCAGGCCTCTGCACCCTGGGGCTGGGCCACCATCAGAAGTGCAGCCCCAGGGGCCCCTTCCTGCTAGAACAGGGGACGTGGCCCGCAGTGAGTTGTCGCGCCGAGGGTTCTTCACACGACTGCTCGTGAGGCCCACGGTGGAGCAGCCTGCCCGTGGGGGCCTGGAGGCTGGAGCCGCCTTCCCACACACCTCCTGGCTCCCACGCATGACGGGAGGGGCCTGCACAGTCTTGGGGTTAAATGGAACAATATGAAACCCAGACCCTTCCCCTGTTCCCGGACCCCACTTACAGAACACGGTCCCGGGCGGGCTCACCTCCCTTCTGGCGTGGGCCGCTGTCTGGTAGCCTGGTTGCTCTGCCCTGTGACCTGCTGGGCTGGGGACAGGCCTCGGCTGAACCAGGACCCTTTGCAGCTGTCGGGGCTTCCAGTGGTTCCGTCTGCAGTATGCGTCGCCCCATTTCAGGCACTTGGAAATTGAGGCCCAGGGGATCAAGAACTCGGTGTGTGGAGATGTGGGAGAGGAAGGGGGTCTGTCTGCAGGCCTGCGGTCCCTTCTGCTCCTCTCCTCCCTCCCCATTCTGGCTCCCCCGCACCCTGCCTTCTGCTCCACCACAGGGGAACGGGGCCAGGGCGTTTGGATGAGAAACAGGAGCTCAGAGGTGGAAAACTGAGACATGGCAGGACCAAAGAGAGTGGAGATTGACATTCCCCAACCCCCAAAGCCTAGGAGTAGCCATTATGCGTTGGAGGATGTGTGCAAATCAGGACCGCTGCCCGGCTCTTACCCACGCCGCTGGCCCCTGGGGAGATTCTGAAACACAGGAATGGTTTCCCAAGCTGGCCTGGGTTGTGCCTTTGCTTCTGGTGATTGGCAGATGCCAGCAGGCTGGGTGCCATTTGCATGCCGTTAGGGAGGCCAGAGCTAGGGTTACTGCACTGGCCAGCGTGATGCCCTGAGCCCTTTCTTGGTGAAAGGGGTGGCAGCAGTCTTGGCACAGAGTGGAGCTTTGCATGGCGTTAGTTCTGGGTGGGCTAGTGGGAAGGGGTTTAGAGGAAGCGTGGAGGATCGGGTAAGCTGAGAGGGAGGAATCCCCGGACCCTGGAGAAAGCAGCAGTGGGTGGCCCCGAGTTCCCGGCTGTGGAAGCAGCACTGCTAGGAGACGGGCGCTGGGAGCGTCCCGGAAGCCGCCCGCCCTCTTCCTCCACTTGCTGGAGCACCCCTGCCTTCCATCAGTTCAACACCAAACAAATGACCCTGGGCAAGTCCCTTAAATGTCTTGGGTCTGTTTCTTCTGCTTCAAGTCCGGGAAGCGGACGGTGACTCTGCCAGCCGGATTGTGCATCAGGTGGTGAACTCAGGTGCTCTTGGAGCCTCTGCTGCTGAATGGTGCGTGGGGTCCAGCTTGAGACTGCACCTGCTGCCGTCGTTGTAACTCACAGGTGTCTTTCAGGTGCTGACAGCACGTTCTGAGTGGCACCCTGGGTGTGTTGTTCCTTGGGAGCACCTGGAGGGCCTTGGGGGACATCAGTGCGGCCCCTGGACATCAACACTGTTGCTGTTTGTGGGGGAGGTGGACAGAGCCAGGTCTGGCTGGACCCCCCCACGTGCGGGCGGGCACCCGGGAGGTAGCGCCAATGTCTGAGAGGGGCGAGCTGCCTGGAGCCTTGTCACTAAGTAGTGTCCCTCAGCCGTGGAGTCTGGGGCAGGGCACTGTCCTGCCCCCTCTCCTTGTCCCTGCACTTCACACTGGGGTTCACACTCTGCTTCTTTAGCCCTAAATGTTAAAGCTGAGAGGACAAGGGACGCCCCTCCTCCAGGCTGGCCCTGAGCATCCTGCCGTGCCACCTGCCCTCTGGCCCTTGTGGGAGTTGGAGGGAACCACCAGGAAATGTCTGGAGAAATCCAAGTGCGGATGGAGGGACGGTCCTCCTGGTGGGAACGCAGGCCGGCGTGAGCCACGGAGGCACCTGGTTCTCTCAGGCTTTCTCACCACGACCAGACCTGAGAAGTGCCGGGAAGGTGTGTTGCACTGGCAGCTGGTGGGTGCCGACCGGATGCTGTACATACGTGGGCGATCTCATCCCACAGAGCAGGTATTGTCGTCCCCAATTTACAGAAGAAGCTGGAGTCCGCGAGGTGAAGTTATTTCAGAGCCGTCCAGCTAGAACCAGGTCTGGCTGAATCTAAACCCAGCGGGCTGTGCCCCAGCCCTCTCAGCACCAGCTCTGCCTTTCCCCATTTTTGTGCCTCTGTTCCCTGCGACCTCTGGTTACAGTTGCAAGACAGAGTTCCAGGAACACATAAAACACAAACATGTCAGCGGTGGACAGCAGGAAGGCGTCCGTGGAGGATGGGCCCAGGGGAGTGGTGGCCACGGCGGGAAGGGGCTGTGCATGTGATGAGGCACGTGACCATGTCCCCAGACAGACCCCCGTCACTGCAGGAAGCAAAGTTCTCCTTCTTTTTATCTCCATTTGGGGCTCAGAAAGACATCTCGGCTGTCTCCCGAATCCTCTCCCCTGCTTGTGTTGCTGAAGTGAAGTTCATGTGCCTCAGCCTCACTTCCTGGGGAGATCTGCCTGGTCAAGGACCCCATTGTCTTCTGGGACTGAGTCCCCACTGAAGGTCTCCTTCCCAGCCTCTGAGCTCTGCCTCCAGCATCAGCAGGGCCCCAGGGGCTGGCCCAGGGCAGTGGCCACTGTACCCGGCTGCCTTGACGGTCTGTGTCCCACACCCGCCAGTGACCGCTGGACGCCTTCTGCTGCGGTGTGTCTCTTGTGTTGCTGACCCCTCTCCTCAGGCAGCCCATTTCCCGCCTTGATCTGTGCCCTTCTGCTAAACTGAGGGGCAGTGCTCAGGAGGGCGGAGGTCAGGAATGCCAGCGAGAGAGGCGTCTGGGCCCTCTGAGTCCCTGGGCTCCCCCTGGAGGAGGACGCCAGGCAGGCCCAGCCAGGAGCAGCTGGAGCCTTTGTGTCCTGTGGGTGGCCGGCCCTGTCTTACCCTGCGCGCTTCCCGTTTCCACTCCCTCCTAGCTCCTAGGAGCTTCTCTCTGTGTGTGCGGGGGGCAGGGTTTGCGGGTGTGGCTGGGTGCTTGGTGCTTTCCACGTGGCGAGCCCGAAGCCTCTCCCGCTGACCCGACATTTCTGCCTGGGAGTCGCCCGTGTCTGTTTGGACTTTGTGGGTTCATGCCACGGGGGCAGTCCCTTCGTCATAGTGACAGCTGCCCTGCAGCTCGCGAGCACGTAGTTTGCGTGGCGGTTCTCCTAGGGTGGGCGTCTGGGATCTCCCCCACCTTTCAGAGCAGTACTGAGCATGTCTTTTCAGAACCAACTCGTGGGAAAGGAGGGAGGTGCACTCCGTAGCTGGGGCAGGCGGGAGCTGAGCTCCTCCCCTCCCCGCGTGACCCATCATGAGCGGGCGCCCTTGCCCCAGTGTAGCAGGCACTTCTGCTGTGGCCCCCGCCACTGGCCTCCTCCCTCCAGCTCCTTTGTTCTTCAGGGTAGGCCCTGTCTGCCAGGTGGCCACCATGGCCCGGTCCAGAGCTCTCGGGGCCAGCGCTTCGGCCCAGCACCTTGGAGTAGTGCACCTTTTCTTCAACCCATAGAACCGTTTTCTCTTTCATCATTTATTTATCTCTAAACAGACGAATGCAAGAATGTCTCCTGTGCTAAATATTCCAAATGGTGTCCCCAAATGAGCCTCCTGTCACTGTCCCCTTGCCTCTCCTTAGGAGCCACCAACGCTTCTTGTGCCACCTTCTAGAGGATTTTCTGGGTGTGTTTTTATACATGGAAACGTGCAGCTTTGAGCATTTTTGTCGTCCCTTATTGTTTAATCTGTCCTGTGAACACGTGTGTGAGCCCGAAGGTAAACAGGTCCTCCGCTCCGCCTTGGAGGAGAGCAGAAAGGAAACCTGCAGGACACCCTTAGACCTTTTCTTCACCTTAGTTTTCAAATGTTTCAAGAATAGCGTGCTCACGTTAATGGCAGTGGGAGAGAGAATCTTCATCACCACCAGCAGCAGCAGCGGTGGCAGCTCCCTGGCCGTCCCCGAGAGAGGCTGCCTTCCGCCTGCGTCTGTGGCAGCCTGCACAGCGTGTGCGTACGGCGGTGTTTCCCACCCGCTCTCTTTAGCAGCACTTGTTTTTTCTTGCTTTCGCATAGTGTGTGTGTGCACTATAATGAAGCTTGTTTCCCTGCATCAAAGACAGCTGTTTTTGTTTTTGTTTTACTAAAAACAGCAAAAATTAACTCTCTGTTGGTTCCAGAGGCTAACAGTCTGACGCTGAGGTGTCGACAGGCCACACTCCTGGAGGCTGTAGGAGACGAAGATAGAATTTAAAAAAAGTTTGATCTTCGTCGTTGGCAGAGCTGCACTGGCTGCTTTTTGGCCTTGATGGCAGGTTATAAAGGCGATGGCCGGTTGCCTGCACAGAGCCAGGTGCTCATGCCAGGCCCCAGGCCCTGCTCTGAGGGACGCCCTGGTACCCACCCTCAAGTCTGGCCCAGGTGGGAACAGGATCCAAGAAATGAAAATCGAAAGCAGGAGAAAAAGGAAAGAAGCATTTCTTTCCCGTGTCCTGCCCTCGGGGTCACCTACTGTAAGGTGGATGAAGTCCTTCAGCACAGTTGCCTGAAGCTACCTGGCGGCCTCAGCAGCCAGTGCTTGGAGAGAGCTCAAAAGATGGCGGCAACCTGAGCTCTGATTCTGCCAGTCCCCAGATTCTCTCTTGTGACTCAGGAGTGGGACAGCAGGATTCCTGGGTGCCGTGTGCGTCTTGTGCATGACCAAAATGCTAGGCGATGGCTGATTCCACGAGTTCACTCCCATCTTGGCTGCACATCCTGGCTCTTCCTCCAAACTCTAGTGGATTTTGATTTTTTTCTACAAAAACTGCTTTCACTTGACTTTGTGTGTGTGTGTGTGTGTGTGTGTGTGTGTGTGTGTGTGTGTGTGTTTTTGGTGCTGGAGATTGAACCCAGGGCCTTATGCATGCAAGGTAAGCACTCTACCACATTATGTATACGTACTTGTGAAACTTATTATTTCTTTATTTTGGTACTGTGGCCTGCACCTGGTGCACACTAACACAAGCCCTAGTCACTACCTCCCGCCAGGGCTAGCACCATTTCTTTGCTTTCAGATTTGTAGTTTCGCCAGGGGGGGAAGATCTATCTCCCCAAACAAGTAGCACGACCTAGTTTTGCCTATACGTTAGAAGGTTTATCGTAGGAGATTCGTCTGTTCCTCTGCTTTTAACATTTCTGTTAAGTTCATTCACGATCCTTGCAGGTGAAGGTTGTTCTGTTCCGTTGCTGCGTCCCTCTCTTGCGTGGATACCTGATGGGTTTCCCTTTTACCACTGACGGACGCTGGGTGTGTCCAGTGTTCGGCTGTTTTGGAGAGTGTGGCGGATGTCCTTGTTCTTCCAGTGTGTCAGATACCGTAACGCTGCCCTTTGGGTTCATCTTAGGCACATGTGTGTGGCACAGCGGTGACTTGGCTTGGACGTGTCTTTGATCCTGATTCTGAATGACGCCTGCTGTTCTTGGCCTCCGCTGTATTCCCAGAAGGAGGTGTGTCCGTCGTGGCTCTGGCTGTGCCGTGAGCCCGCAGGCTGCAGAGCGGTTCTGTGTTTCCTGGACACCGTCGCGAACGCTCCATGCTTTCTGCAGGGCCGCACGTGTGAGGAGGCGGAGCTGCCCTCCGAGTGCGTCCTGGCTGTGTCTTGGCACAGCGGCCCTGGAGCTCAGATCTGGCCATGCTTTGTGTTCTTTTGCCTGCTGTCTCCAGAACCGTGGTTTCCACTCAGGTTGGCCTTTCCTGGATGGAGTGAGGGGAGAGGCGGGTGGGCCACCACAGGGCCCCCCCGGCATGGCCAGGCTGGGGTGTGTAGGGAGCCCGCCCCTTCCTACCTGTGCCAGCTTGAACTGGGACGCCAGCGTGCTGGGACCAGCTTCCTGGGCTGGCACATCCCCTCGTGCTGCTGGGTCACGGCCAGGAGGAACAGGGCCGGCTGATGCCGTTGGAGAAACGTTTTGCATGGAGTTTCTGGGCCAGAATCAGCAACTGTAATATTTTAGGCTTTATGGGCCGAGAGGGAAAATTGAGGCTATTTTCTGAGTACTTAGTTATTAGAGAAAACAATTCCTCACAAATTTTCTTAATGAAATTCAAAACATAGCAGTAATCATGGACTACGATTTTGGCAGTGGGGGCCTACTGGAGAGAAGAGTGGAGTTCTTCTCTGGGGGGTGACATCTCTCTTGGTTGGGGTTCAGAGTGAGTCTTCCCCACCACCGCATCATGTCCAGCTGGAAATGTGCCTGTACAATCCTTCAGGTCGTGGCCGTGTGGGCTGGATTTGGCCTGTGGCTGTGGTTTCCCCCTCCTGAGCCAGGCCACTCCCTCTGACCGCCTGGAGGTCACCCCACGGTACAGCCTGTCACATGAGGTGGCACCTCCTTGCCAAGAGGGAGGCATCCTAGGGTTCTGGGGGCCCACGAGGAGGAGACCGATGTCCTGCGTGGCACGAGCTCTTCAGGAGGTGGCAAGGCCCGAGGGACCGGTCGTTGTTAATGTTTCTCGTCTTCATTTTGACGGAAGCGTCCTCTGTGGCTGTGGCAGCCCTGTGAAGAAGGGGCGTGGGCGGTGCTGTGGGGTCCTGGCCGTGGGCTCGTTGCCCACCTGCCACGGTCCCCACTCCCTGTCCCCACTCACCGTCCCCACTTACCACCCCAACAGTTATTTATTTTCTTGGAGATATTTGAGACACATCCCTACGGTCTCGTTTATGCAATATATTTACTCTATAAAACTTGTTTTACAAACTGAAGGTCAGCTCAGGTCTGGCCCTGAGTTTCGAGGTTTGGCCTGAGTTGTGCTGCTGGCCAGCTCCTTCGGTCTTTACTGTCTGTTCTCATTGTTACACACTCACAGCTCGTACACACATATTCCGGTGCAAGGTTCAGCATTTTTCCTTCTCCCCAGGGTGAGTGGATCTGGGGGTGGTAGGTGTGTGCCAATAGAATTAGAAATCGCAGCCAAGTTGGCAAACACCTTGAGTTTATGGAGACTTTGAAAAGTTCTGTTATTACCTCTCTGAAATTCCAGTGCTGCTTTTTGTAAATAACGGACACAGGCCTTTTCTACCACTCTGTCTTAATCATTCCCACTTTCCCTGACCAAGTTTAACCTTAATTATCTGTAAGCATGCTCTGTAATGAAGGGTGTGTTCTCGAGTAGGGAGGGAATTGCTTTTCTCTCTTGCGGTTTTAATTAAATTACTTCTGCTGCCTGCTCACCTCCACCTCCACTCCCTGCTGAACAGCCAGAGCCAGAGCCTCTGTCCACTCATCCTGAGTCAGGAAACGCCCCTTCCCTTCAGCAAGAGGGCGAAGGTCCCAGACAGTGACAGGGGTTTTACGAGACCGTGTGCAGCCCTGGGTGGGGAGGGCCACGCCCCACACATCCCTGGAGGGAGTTGTGGGAGTCTAGCCTCCCTCACCGCAGGGGCCACCACCTCCTGCTCCTGTGCCTCTGGGGTCCCAGCAGCTGGAGACCTGACCTCTGCTTGAGAGGCAGCGCCCATCCCTGGCTGGTTTCCCGGAGTCTGCTGCCCAGGCACCGGCACCAGCACACACGGGCTCCTGAACTGTGGTTCCAGCCAGTGCCCTGTCTTGGCTAGCCTTCCCCTGACTCCACTTCCTGCCTGGCCTGGTAGCTTCAGGTACTGGGCTGCACGTCCCCTCGGGCTCGGGGAACACGGGGCCTGCCAACGTGCCGTCCAGTTCTGGGCCAGGTGTGCGGGAGGCCCTGGGAGGTGAGCGGAGTGCTGGGCAGGCGCAGAGGCAGTTCTCTTAGCACCCGTGTGACTTCAGGTGCCGGTGGGGCGGTGGTGGGGACATATGGTGTCCATCGCACGCACATGCTCAGTAGTGGCTTCTTCGTTTGTGAGGTTCTCCCCCTTCCTGCCTCCCAGCTTGTGGAACGTGTTCAGGAACGTGGCCGAGCGGTGCTTGTAGAGAGCCCACCAGGTCGCGGGGGGCGGGGGGGGGGGGGCGTTGGAGTCGGGCAGTGTGTGCTTTACTGGGTCCAGAGTGTCTTCCAGTGTCCCTTCCCCGGGGCGGAGGTCGTGAGCAGCTGGGACGAGCTTGCAGGACTCCTGTCTCTGCCTGTAAGGCTGGACTCTGCCCTGGTGCTCTTGCCTCAGGAGCTGGTATTTCTGCACAGCCTGAGCACACCCTGCCTGCAGCAGTGTTGCTGATGGCCCCGGGCCGGGAGGGAGAGGTGTGTGCCACCGCACCAGGCTAATGCTTTGTTTTTCAATGGACATTTTTAGGCTTAGGATCATAGCAGAATTAAACAGTAGAGTTCCCAGATAGCTCTGTCCTTGCACACGCACAGCCTCTCGAATTACTCTGTGGGCCAAAGTCCTCGGTATGCTGTGCGCTCTGTATTGTAACCTCTGTCCAATGTCTGGGCCTTGGGATCTCTTTCCCATCTAAAGTTGCCAGCACTGATTGCATCTGTCTTTAGCATCCGATAAAGTCGCCGTTGTTGCATTAGAACCAGGACTTAGGCTGCTGCTGTTGAAACTGGGTTGAGAGGGGCCCCGGGAGGCTGATGGCCAGGCTCTGTGCTCCGAGAGACGGTGCTGGGTTTGGAGGATGGGCCATGCTGTGTTTTATGGCCCGAGCCCACAGTGGGTGACCGTCACCACTGTTGTGGGTCTGTGTTCACCACACCTGGCTGGGCGCTCCCCACACAGTTCTCCGCTTGGTTGTCACAGCAACTCTGTGACAGGTGTCACTGTCCCAATGTACAGATGCCCTCTCCCTCCCATCACAACTCAGGGTCGACACTCTTTGTTCTTCTGTTGTTTAATTGGGCAGCAAGGAAACGTTCCCTCTAGTTCTCTAATCTCCGGCTTCGATGGGTCATTGCAGATGCTGTTTGAGCACCTGCTGCACGTAGGCTTTATATGAGCCCTATGCTGCTGCTCTGGGAGAGTTGGGCTGTAAAATTTGGCAAATATTAAATATACAGTGTGTCTGTTTAACCATTCAACCTTGTAAAGCAGGTATTGCTGTTGCCAGCTTCTGGAAGGGACTCGAGGCGTGGGGGAGGGCTGGGGAAGTGCTTCCTCACAAGCGAACACGTTCCTGCGTGTGCCGGTCCCAGAGCGGCTCTGCCTCCCCTGCACCACCGCGTCTGTCAGGCAGGTCTGGTCCTGCAGTGTGGCTGTCCCCTGGGGACTGCTGGCCGGGTGCTCTGTTGGGGGATGGGTTATAAATGTGGGGACAGGCACGTGCTGAGCCTTGCAGGTGTGCACAGAGCAGAGCCAGGTGGGAGGGTCTGGCCAGGGCCACTCACTTCATGCAGAAGGGGTGTCAGGCAGGGCGGCTCACCCGCTGCAGATGGAGAAGGCCCTGAAGGAGTTGGCTCTTGGTTATCGCCAACCACACTGCTGCTCGGCGCCATCTGAAGGCCAGGCTTCTGCATGATGCTGAGGGTTTGTCCTACAGAAACAGCCCCAGGGGCCTGGCGGTCCAGCAGGGGCCTCTAGAGGGCATCTCGTCGGGCTGCTCCTGGTCTAAGCACAGACACATTTTCATTCTAATATTCTTTGTGTTTTAGGCTTTGGACGTGGACCGGATGGTTCTGTACAAAATGAAGAAATCTGTGAAAGCCATCAACATCTCTGGACTGGGTGAGTACACGCTCTTCCCGGGTTTCTGTGTGAAGACGTCGCCTCTGACATCCCGACACTGTAACACCACCCTCACCAGCTAACGAGTGGGGCTCCCCCGGCTGGGCATGGAGACCAGAGGCAAGCTGGGACGTCCCCTCCAGAGCACCAGTCACTGCCAGCCAGCTAACGAGCGAGTACACCTTCCTGCCTCTGCTGTTTGGGTTGTGCAGTGAATCACGTCAGAGGTCCCTATCCATTTCTCTCTTCTCCAGTTCTTGCCTTTCGTAGTTTGGAAAGAAAGTAAATAAATACACAGTTAACTAGTCAGAGCAGCGTTTGATCTAGACTTATAAATGTGTTTTTAAAAGAACCCTCTGCAGTGTTTGGCCTAAGGTCAGGCTGCGTGGACCTGGCCGGTCTGCTCTCCACAAATCCTATGAGTGATGGAAAAAACCCACCGAGTGACTCTGTGGCAGCCTTGGGAGACTGAAACAGCGAGGAGTCCCAGAGAGAGTGAGACCAGGCTGGTGGGTTCTGACAGGAAGGCTTGCCTGTGAGGGCGTGCGCCCCTGCCGAGCTGCAGGAGTTGGGGTGCCTGGGGCGGAGCACTCAGGGTCCTCCGTGTCTGCACCGTGTCCCCTTCCCCCTTGCGGTGTCTCCCGTGACCAGAGTGGTGAGTGGAGTGGAACAGGGAGCGCCCTCCGTGGTGGTGATGTGCACAGGGTGTGGACCCCACGGCCCCTCAGTGTAGCCAGAGCACAGGCTCCAATGGCTGCTCTGACTGCTCGGTCTGGACGCTCTCGCCCCAAAGGCCGTGCCGCGTGGAGCACCGCCAGGTGAGAAGATCAGATTCAACTGCAGTTGTGCAAGAGCTCTACAACAAGAGCTGCAATCGCTGCTGGCCAGATTCAAGAAGGCCTGGGGGAGGAATGTGTGGTGTGTGGGGTCGAAGGTCGTCAAGGGTCCATCCTCCCCAGACGGGCTCAGCTGCTCCCAGGTCCAGTCAGAATTCAGGCAGGGGAGATGGACACGCTGATTCCGAGGTGGCTGTGGACGGTGGTGCTCTGCCTCTGCCTTCTTCCTGGGTAAGGTGACGGGGAATAAAAGCAGTATAGTCTGCTGCTTGTGCAGAGGCTGGCTGCATGGCGGCTGCCCGTCAGGAGGGGGGCTTGTGTGACTCCCAGGTCTGGCCCAGCCCCTGGCGGTGCAGCGTGTGGACAGCCATGTGATGGGCGGAAGTGTCAGGAGGTGGTCGTTGGAGTCAACACTGCCGGCTGATTTGCCTTTCTGACCTGTGTTGCTGAGCACGTGCCACAAACTTCATTCTTTTACCTGCCCCTGGAGCCATTCCTACAGTGCGAACCCAGTGATGTTTAAAATCTGCTTAAAACTCAGCAGTGATTTCTTGTCCACATGGAAGTTTGTGGAAGTGAGTCCCATCCAGGGCACAGGAGAGATGAGGAAGGCCTTGGGGCTGTAGAGCTCCAGGAAATGGAGACAGAGCACAAGTCAGCAGGTTTCTTGCCCTACACAACCACCCACAGACAGATCTTTTTTGGGGGCGGGGGAGCTGGTGCTGGGGATTGAACCCAGGGCCTTGTGCATGTGAGGCAAGCTCTCTACCAACTGGGCTATGTCCCCAGCCCCAATCCACAGATATTAATATGCAGATGTGGATTGTGAGAGGATGTGGTCTTAATATTTTCCCAATTCATGTGCCCCTGAAGCTGCCCCTGCCTCTTCGCGTCACCCTTCCGGAGACCTCAGGTTGGTGAGCACTGTGGGAACCAGGTGAGGCCCAGCTCCTGCGCACCGCCTGGGCCAGGCCACCTGTGCAGAGGTCCCTCCCCACGCCTGGGCGTCCCCGGGATGCCACGTTAGAGTCTTCTTCCTTCTGCCCCAAGTTCCTCTGCTTGAAATGGCATTTTGCCACTGAAGACTGGGAGGTGGGGAAGTTCATTCAGAGTCGCAAAGCTGGTAAATGACAGGGTCGGGATGTTGACACGGCTCTTTGGACACCAGTCTTTGTCCTTCCCAAGGTCTCTCTCGTCCAGCTGGCTGGCTGTCCGCCTGACCTTGGTGGGGGGTCTCCTATTTTTGTCATCTTGTACCCGTCTATTGCATCACGCCAAGTTTGAGTTATTATAAGTTCATGAGTCTGGATTTTTTTTAAAGTGCTGGCCCTGGAATCTTTATTTCAGAACGAGTGTCGTCTGCTTCAGAAAGTCACCTGAGGAAACTCTATACTTTGCCTGCCGTGATGCTGACATCGTTCACGGCACTTTTGGAACCCTTCTCTGAAACTGCTTTTTGTAGCACATTCTTTTGAATATATTTAGCAGAGGAATCTAAGGGTAGATTAAATTGTTTTAGAACTAGACATCAGAAGTCAGTCAGGCACATTCAGCGAGGGATTAAGCTGCTGTCTGCCCTGACCGGCAGATGCGTTCAGCTGGACGGGCTCTGCCGGCGGCTCCCCAGAGCTCCCTGCAGTGCTCCGCTTCCCAGGACGGCTGTCTAAGGAGAGCGCTTGCTCTGTGTGTGATAGAATAGACAGTGAAAATATAATTCAGCATTCATGCCTCGCACTGCCCCTTACCTTCTCCAGTCTCATATTGCTTCATTTCTGTGAGATTGGGGTGCCCTGATTTGTCCTGAGCCGACCCCATCTGACCTCTTGCTCCACCCGATGTGTCTGTTCTCCACCTTGGTGAGCCTGTGGTGACAGACCTGGTGCTCCCGCACAGCCGCACCCTGGGCTGTAAACACTCTCCCCTGCCCCAGTCACCTGGGTGGGACCTGCCGGTCCTTCCACACCCGTCTAGCTGAGACTCGATAAAGAGCTAGCCTTGGACTCTCTTAAGTGGCTTAAAGTGGCACAGATTTGTCTTTCAGATCTGCAGGTGAGGAGTGTGACATGGTCTCACTGGACCAACATCAAGCCATCGTCAGGGTTTCCTCCTGGCCTCTCTCGGGGAGAGTCCATTTCTTTAGCTTGCCTAGCTTCTAGAGGCCACCTGTAGTCCTCGGCTCTTGGCCTCCTTCCATCTACAAAGCCAGCAGATGACTCTTCCTCACACTTCATGAGACAGTCTTCTCGGGTGTCTATCAGAAAGCACCACAGCCCGCGGCTTAAGCAGTGGAGTTGCTTTCTCACAGTTCTGGGGGCTGGAAGTCCCTGGTCCGAGTGCCCCTGTGGTCAGGTTCTGGGGAGGATCCCCTGGCTGCGGGCAGCTGCCTTCTTGCTGTGTCCTATAGGGCAGAGAGAGGAAGCAAACTCGCGCACTAAACCCGTTGGGAGGGCCCCCCAATGACTTCCTGACAACTTCCCAGCGGCCCCATCTCCAGATAGCATCAGTGTGGGTTTGGGCTTCAGTATGGAATTTGGGGAGGCACAGTTCAGTCCCGTAGTGATCACTGACTCTTCCCGTCTCCTCCTTTGACATGTAAGCACCTGATCACATGGGGCCTCCCGCAGATAATCAGGATAATCTCACCATTAAATCCACTTGATTAGCAGCTTTAATTCCATGTGCAGTCTCAGTTCCCCTTTGCTAGCGAGCCAGCAAATTCAGTTCCCATTGACCAGGATGGAGATGTCCTTGTGGAGGATGGGACATTACTCTGAGGTTGAATCACTTTTTTTTTTTTTTAATTTTTATATTTTTAGTTGAACATGGACACAATACTTTTGTTTTACGGATTTATTTATTTTATGCAGTGCTGAGGATCAAACCCAGTGCCTCACATGTGTAAGGCAAGGGCTCTACCACTGAGCCAGTTGAATCACTTTGACTCTTCTATTTAACCCCGAATTAAAGGGTCCCTAATATGCAGGTAGAGTTACACTAAATATTGCTTTCTGCTGTTCTCTAGTGGCTTTGTGTCGCCCGCTGATCTTCGTTCCTTGAGTGACTGCAGGGCCTTGAGGTCAAGGACCACTTCCAGGAGGCTTTGTGATGTGGTTTGTGATGAGGGGCTCATAAGTATTAGGATCCAGAAAGCCTGGATTGAAAGTTAGCAGTGCCTCCCAAAAGTTTGCAGCACTGAGAAAGTGGTTTCATCTTTCTGAGCCTCAGTTTCCTTGTATGTAGAGTGGGGATATTAATACTGGCTGCTAGAACTATTAGGTCTACCTGAGCGAACGTGAGAAAGCAACAGGTCCCGACCTGGACACGGGGTGGGTGTGGAAGCTGCGTGTGGCCTCGCTGTGCACCCCCGCCCCCAGTGGCTGGCACAGGGGCAGGCCGACGCATGGTGGGTGCCTGGTGAACTCTCAGTCGCACGTTTCATGCCTGTGCTGAAGGTTCTTAGACGGTGCTCATGGTGTCGGAGAGGTCATCTGGTGATTTTAGACGTGGGCAGTGTGTTGGAGCGTACCCTCTGCTAGGCGAGGACTTCTGGACATTTGTGTAGAGAGAGTTTTGAGATGCCTTGGACCTGGGGTTGGCACACGGTCCAGCCACCTGTGTGCTCATGACCTATGAGATCAGAATATTTTTTACCATCTTACCAAGTACTTAAACAGTAGCCTCAGCCTTGCCTCGGCCTGTAAAACCTTAGATACTTACTTTCTGGCTTTTTAGGAAAAAGTGCGCTAATCCCTGCCTTACAGCAGCGTTTCTAGAACACTAGAGTAGAATCCCCTGGGGGTCTTATTGAAACACCATGGCTGGACCCCACTCACAGAGTTTCTGGTTCAGCCCGTCTGGGATGGAGCCTGCTAATGGAACAGTGGCAGGGATGGAGCTGGTCTTGGATAACACTGCCCCGGGAAGCCCCCTCCTGCCTTAAACCTTGCACTGGGTCAAAACAGTATCTGTGTGTCATATGTATGTACTCAGAGGCAGTTTTCTTTTTTAAAGATTTTTTTTTTTTTTAATTTGCTTTAGTTGTACACAATGCGTTTATTTGTACGTGGTGCTGAGGATCGAACCTGGGCCGCGCACGTGCTAGGCGAGCCCTCTACCGCTGAGCCACAACCCCAGCCCCCAGTTTTCTTATATAATAGCAAGTCATTAGATTTGCTCCCAGTTACAAAGATGACAACAGGTGTGTTTTCTGGAACAATCTTAGGAATAGGTTTGTAAAAGCAGATTTATAATCTGTTGAGAAAGGTTCCTACGATGATAGTTTTCCTTGCTCAGTGGACTGCTGTCTGACCTCTTTAAAAAAAAAAAAAAAAAATCCAGTACATGTTTATTTTAAAACTCTTATTAGTCGGTATTTCCCAAGCTCTGTTTCAGCCCACAGGTGATTTTTCCCCTGCTGGGAAGTTGAAGCTAACATTTTTCATCTGTGTTTGACACATCAGTGGGTAAAAAAATTCATCTTTGTCAGGGAGGAAGCAGCAAAAGACTTTCATTTTCACTTCTCCAGAATGACTCTCTTGACACCTGTGTTCCTATGGAAAGTGCGGTCCTCTCCTTACTCAGTCTGAATGTCGTAGAGAAATCATCACATCTTGAAATGAAAAGTACAAAGAAGGAAATGCTAATTTTCCTCAAGCTCTTGCCATCTTCACCAGAGAAGAAAATCAGAGTTCACGACTTGGTGTTTCTTTTATTTGCAATGCTAATTAGAGCGTAGTAATAAAGTCAGCTTAGAATTAACACAGAGAACTGTTTGTTACATATATCTTATGACTAGAGTGGGCTAGTTCAAAAGAAATATTCGACTGGTCCCTTCTCTCTTGGCTTCTGAATGTACCCCTGCAAGCAGTAGGAGCCCTAGAAAGGGAATTGGGGCTGTGTTAATGTATTCATACCGACTGTAACTGTCCTTGACAGGACAGGACCAAAGAGTGTGCAGTGGTCATGGACAATAGCCGGTCCACACCTTGACCTAGCTGCCCGTGCTGGCCATAGCTGGGCTAGGTACATCCTCTGGCAACGCCAGCCAGGTCTGGCAGTTTCCTGAGGACTCCAGGTCAAAGGGGATGTCCTCGGAAAGCCTGAATGACGTTTTGGAGTGGATGGAGCTAGGGTGTGTTAGAGAAGGGAAGAGCGGGGCGGGTGCTGAAGCCGTGACAGTGTGGGACTGCCAGGGAATGTCCCCAGGAGCCTGCAGTGGGGTGCTTCTGCCTCAGCAGACAGGCTGTGCGTCCTTCCTGTGTTCCGGAGCTACTTGCTCGCGGCAGCTCATCCAGGAGAAGCTTCAGGAGAGACAGACTGCAGTGTTCTCAATGGGCACAGGCAGAGAACTAATGTGATCTAGCCATTGCAGGTGACAATGACTTCCTTATGTTAACTTCTTTAAAAAAAAAAAAAAAAAAATTAAGTTGTAGTTGGACACAATATCTTTATTTTATTTATTTATTTTTATGTGGTGCTGAGGATTGAACCTTATTGTAAAGATATTATGAGTTTAGTTAGGAAAATTTAGAAAATTCAGGAAAGCATTGGAACAAAGAAGTTTCATTGACCGTGGCCAAATCTCGCTGTGTGTTTGACAGGAGAGGTGTGGGGTGAGCCTGGTCTGAGCCCACCTGGAGCTGTGTGGCCCTGGGCTGGTGATTCTGCTCCCACAGTCTGTCTCCTCTTCTGTAAACACCCACTTCTGAGATCGCGCCTGACCTGGCCTGTACTGGCCTGTAGCGGCCGCAGCTTCCAAGTGCTGCCATTTTTACCACCGCTGTGAGCATTTTGGTGAATGGTTTTTCAGCCTCTTCCGTATATTTTACAAAATTGAGACTGAACATCCAATTTTGTGTCCTGCCTTTTGAATTTTTTAAAATATTTTTTTAGTTGTATATGGACAACTAATTTTATTTAATTATTTTTATGTGGTACTGAGGATCGAACCCAGTGCTTCACGCGTGCTAGGCAAGCATTCCACCGCCGAGCCACAACCCCAGCCCCCGTATTCTGCTTTTTTTAAACTTGGCCCTCTGTGCTGACCATATCGTGATTTTTAAAAGCCAACATAATATTCCGTCTTGTGGCTAGACTGTTCCTTAGCAGTCTGCACGTTGTTGGAGCTTTTTACATTTCCGTGTTTGCTCTTTGTAAATGGTTCTGCACACACATCGCTGACCACCTTGACTACTCCCTCAGGGTGGATTTCTGGAGGGGGGCTATTAGGTGGCACAACTGTTGTTAAAATTCGTAGTACAGATCTCCATGTTGTGAGCTGGGAGATTTCTTTTCTGGCTTGGCTCTAGAAATGAAGTCTGGAAATGGCTTTCTCCCACGGGACGTCCAGGGGAAGAGACCCTGTTGGGAAATGGGTTTATCTTGGACTTTAAAAACTTGCTAAATAGGCACGATATATCTATATCCTGTGTTCTAAAATTTTAGGATTAGTGTTAGGTTTTTGTTTGCTTACGTGAGCTTAGCATTGATATTTTTTAAACATCTCACTTTGCCTTTAGCGTTTTTTTTCTATTAATAGGTATAATATAGTCCATGTATGATTTTTGACAATACAGTCTTTGTTTTATCTTAGGTCTGATGATCTGAGTGCATACCCTCTCCAGGAAGGAAATTACACCAATATCTGTTCCTGTTAAATAGCAGCTTTTAGTCCTGGTTTGTTTTGTACTGCTCTCAATAAATATCAATAGCACTCAAAAAAAAAAAAAAGGACTTGCTTTCCCACGAGATCGTGTGCCACAGGCGAGCCCTGAAACCAGTGCTGTGCAGGCTTCCAGCTGGAGGGGAATGAACTCCTGTGCCTGGAGCTGCGCAGAGCACCCTGTGTGCGTGGGGTGCACGTGTGAATGTTAATCGTCATGTCATCTGGGGTGTGACGCTGCTACCGTGGAGAGCTTGGTCTGTGTCTGAATGGGGCCTTCGTGAGCTATCTGGGGTGCTTTCTGCCCGGCTGGACCCCAGGTGGCTGGTGGTCTGGCCTGGAGATGGGTTGGAGGGACCCTAGGAAGAATACTGGGGCCAGGGCCAGGTGGCTGACGGGTGGTGCAGGCCAACCTTTTGCTTTCCTGCTGGTTATGGCACTGGCTGCTCCCGGCTATCACCACACGTGCTTGCCTGGACGGCTATAACGTTCGTCTTAGCCACAAGCCATGGATAGTGACAACATGACAGGCAAATGCAGAAACACTGCTGGTGTGGATGAAGAGTCAGGGACCAGAGTCAGGGAACCCACGTTCTGTTCCAGCTTTACTGCAAGCCAGTGGTGGGACCTGGGTGCACTTGCCACCTTCTCTGAGCTTTGGCTTGCTTGTCTGTAGAGAGGACTCTGGGTCGGTCACCTTCCAGCATCCCTGGACTGAAAGTCCCCAGCAGTAGGCATGATGGCCCCCAAGGAGGAGGGGACAAGAGATCTGAGCTGCCCCGTGATGGTCTGAAAGTTCAGAGCAGGCTGCAGCCGGGGGCTTTGAAAGAGGCAGCGTCGACAGCCCCTGCACACGAGGGCCTCCCTGGTGTTCCCCTGGGGTTGGCGCCTCCCTGTTTCTATCTCTGTTGCTTCACTATTTGGCAATTCCTACCTGTCCTTGGAACCCCAGCCCAAACGTCCCCTTTGTGCCATGTGAGTCCTCAGTGCCCAGTGCATTGCCTGGCACATTGCAGGTGACTTGTGCACACACTGACGTCTCTACTGGGTGTTCATCCCAGCTCCAAAGAGCATGCTTGTCCCCGTGTCACACCCTACACACCGTCACACCCTGTGGTTGGGCTCAGAGTAACAGGTGAAAAGTTCAAGGTGAAGGTGGAAGTCGTGGAGGTGAGTTGGCCGTGGGGGACCCTGCCACACACGTCTCTGCTGAGGGCTTGCCTCCTCCCTGTGCTGTGACCCTCCAGAGCTATGTGCAAATGCGTGGCCGGTCGAGGAGGAGTAAGGGCTGCCTTTCATCCTGTTGGTATCTGACAGTTTCTGCTTAAACCATACACACTGGGCCTGCCCCTTGATATCCATTTCTTAAAATAACAGTCAAGTAAACTAAAAAGCACGCACCAGAACTAATCCTCGCCTCTGCACGCAGCATGAGCACGGCCTTGCTTTCTCCATAGCAGGTTTCCAGGTGGGAGTCTCTCAGCTCATCCCTAGAATGGACCGGCAGGTTCCGGGCAGCACGGTGTGGAGGACAGGGACATATTGGGATGGAACTGAAGACAGGTCTCGTCTCGTCCTGGTGTGGTCTCTGCTGCTCAGATTCTGATTTCCCTGAGTCCCTCCCAAATGAGTGCTTCTTGGCACTGATCATTAATAGGGACCGGAGCTGACGATGCACTTGAACCAGGGGGAGGTGAGAGCAAGCCCTTCTTAGGAGAACAGCTTTCCTAGCTCTGTAAATAAAAGCTGATAGACCCAGTCTGGAATCTTTCCAGAAACTTTATTCCCAAGCTGTTTATTTTGGGTTCCTATTTTAAGTTTGTTTTGGGCAAAAGAAAGAGACACTCAACTACTTTCCGTTCTCTGGTAGGAAAATCTCCAGCTGGTAGGAACCACCCCAGCAATTTGGGGCGGTTGGCGGGTCAGTGAACCTACTTAAGGAGGGTTTGCTGTTCCTACAGTGGGCACCAGGCTGGGTGTCCCAGGAAGACAGACAGGGCTTACGGCATCTGTGAGACTCTTTATATTTGTTTGTGGGGTGAAAAGTGTGGGTAAAAACCCCAGTTAGACCGGCGTGCTGCATTCCCACTGATCTAAGCTGTGGCTATTGGAGCATCAGGAAGTAACGGTTGCAGGGGTCCCAGAGCTCCCGGTGCAAGTCTGTGAGACACTGCCGGACAGTAAGGACGGCAGCAAGCCAAGTGTTCACTGACCACCCCGGGGTTGCTGGGGTGTCACACATTGTTTTGAAGATTTGTAAGGGAAATAGTTTTTTTAAAAAAAGAAGAAAGCCAGGCGCGGTGGTGCACGCCTGTAATCCCAGCACTGGGGAGGCTGAGGCAGGAGGATCGCGAGTTCAAAGCCAGCCTCAGCAATGGCGAGGCACTTAGCAACTCAGTGAGACCCTGTCTCTAATAAAATACAAAAAAGGGCCGGGGATGTGGCCCAGTGGTCGAGTGCCCCTGAGTTCAATCCCCACTACCAAAATAAATAAATAAACACATAAATACATAAACAAACAAACAAATAGGAATTTAAAGAAAGATACTTAGCCTACTCCAGGCTGTCCCTTGAGGAGCCCAGAAGGAGCCCGGCAGCTCTTCGTGCTTCTTGGAACTGGAACGTGAAACCATGCTTGTCTTTGCATCTTCGTGGCAGGTGGGCTGACCTCCGCGTAGGGAGGGCAAGACCCCCAACAGTTACCGGGGGCTGGGAGCGGCCTGCTCAGTGCTTGGAGAGGGGACTCTGATCTGGGACAGGTCGCATGACCTCGGAATGCCACTTCATCCGTAAGAAAACCAGGCTGATCACCGCCACCTCCTAGCATTACCCATTAGACCCCACAGAAGACGCCAAGCCACCTCGCAGGCCTCTGTGCCGAGTCCCTTCTCTTGGGTGTCCACCTACAGCAGCCACAAGGACTGGCGCCACGAGGTTCCCGCGGGCCTCCCCATTTTCCTGCTGTGCTCTTGGGCGGACATCACCCAGCACCAGCACTGTGGAGGAAGTGCCCACCCTCCCTGTTGGCACCACTGTGAACCCCACAGAGCCCCAAGCCCAGAATAGAGCTGGTGTGGAGTTGCAGTCTGCTGTGGCCAGCAGCTTCGTGCTGAAACCACACGGGGACTGCCCACGTCTGGGCCACCAACTTTGAGATAGTGAAAAAAATAGCGTGTGGTTTGAAAGGACCTGCCCTCCTCAGTTAACCACATGCTCTGGAATTAGAAATAGAAATAGAAGGGATTATTGATCCATCTGTGAAATGAAATTTAGAAAGCTAAAAATTGGGTTCTTTGGTTTTGGCACGATTGGCCATTCACAGCTATGAATCAGCAGCCAGCGTGACGGCAGGAAAGAGTGGCCGTGGGGCGAGGCGTGCTTGGGTCTCTGCCACTCTCCAGCTTTGCTTCTTGGGCTGAGCCGTTTGGTCTCTTTGAGCCCCAATTTCTTACCGGCGCTATAGAAGGAACACGTGTCTTTTGAAGTTTGGAAAAATTACATGCGAAGTTTGTGCTTCATGTAAATGGCATCTGCCTCTGCTCTTCCTGTCCTTCGTGCTGCTGGTCACGCACTGACCGTCCTTACCTTGCTCTTTGATTCTCACCCAGCCTGTGAGTATCTCACAGGGGCCTGGCCTTCTCGTGGCTGATAGACTGGACCACAAAGCGCCCGGGACTTCCCGCGGGCACGCGGACTTCACCGGCAGACCCGGAGCTGGAGCCCGCACCTTCTGAGGACCACTCCCTGATGCCACATGCTTTGGGAGCTCTGTTTCTCTCTAAATTTGTTTGCTTAGTATAATCTCAGACATGCATTTAATTTATCTAGGATTCCTAGGCCCATTAGTGAAATGTTTTCCAAAAAGGATTAGGACTTGCACATCAACATTAATTTTCTCCTGTGTTTGCCAGATCCGCACTAGAATCCTCCCAGAGGTCTCTGGAGTCAAGGGCACAGTGCGTCCCTGGGAGGATGGGCAGGGGTTTTCTTCTTCCCTGATGGGATCCACTCGTGGGCCACAGGAGTGGCTCAGGGTCCAGGGCTGCTGCCCTCCAGAAGCAGCTGGTCCTCCATTTGCACCCATTGTCAGGCCTGGGCATTGGTGTGGGCTGACAGTGGTTCTGTTTCCTTGAGGGAGGATTCAGGGGCTGCAGAGGGGCTTCAGGATCTGTCCCTCGGTGAGGGAGCCACCACACAGAGGCCATGTCTGCCTGCTGGGGCTCACATGAAGTCGACGCCATGCGTCCACCTGCCCACCGTGCCTGGCAAGTGGTTGTGTAGGCTTTCTAATTGCGTGAAGGAAACCCAGGACTCAGGGGTCTGTGCAAAGGAAAGGGGTTCTATTACAGACTGGCCGCTTTCATTGGAAAACGCCTCCCCCGCTCCGTGAGGAAATCACTCGGCCACGCTGATCTACCGGCACTGCCTGTGTTCCCTGCTGCTGCTTCCTGAAAGACCCGTGCATGATCTTGATGTCCAACAGGGATTGAGAACCAGCGGGCTGGTCACCCGGGGTCCAGATTTCCATTCGTTAAGGGGCTGCCTTGAAGCCTGTGATAGTGAGATGCCGGCAGCTGGATGAGAGTCTGCTTTTCACACCACGTGTGTGTGGCCTCACATTCAGGCACAAGAAGAATACAATTGGACCTTCTCCCCTAAGTGCTTCCCCTGCGTGGGGGAACCACTCTTCAGAGAGCTTTCAATGTAGCATGTCAGTGGAAGGATAGGAGAGGTGCGGTCCCACGCGCATCCTGCAGGAGGGGCGGGTGGGTGGGGTGAGTAGGAGTCGGGGAGGGCAGGGCCCAGCAGAGGACCGGAGGTGACAGCTGGCCTCTGCTGCCCTGTTCTGGGCTGAGACCATTGCTGTCCCTATGGTAAGGAGAAGTGACCACAGTATGTTTCTCTTCTGAAGAGGCATCCTGAGCTTCAGGCTGGAGAGCGGCCAGCATTCTTGTCTGGTTTCTAGGAGAGGGCTTAGTCTGGGGACCCGTGACTTGTCACGTGGGCCAAGGAGGAATCTTGGAGGCATGGAAGGATGGCAGTCTTGCCTGATGTGCCTCAGACCGTTGGACCTGGGCAGGGCTTTTTCCTGCTATCTGCCGACCTCCTCCTTTGGGACCTGTCGCCAGCACAATGGGTTGCTGTCGATACAGCATTTCCTTCTGTTCTTGCAACTTGACCTTTCTCTGAGTTTTGAGTTTTATTCTGCTGATGTGTCCGCTTTCTTTTCATGACGGAGAGGAAGCTGGTGGGCGGATGGCGTGCTCATGTGTTAACGGTCTCTGCTGTTGCAGCACACGTGGAGAACGAGGAGCAGTACACCCAGGCTCTGGAGAAGTTCGGTGGCAACTGTGTGTGCAGAGATGACCCGGATTTAGGGAGTGCGTTCCTGAAGTTCTCGGTGTTTACCAAGGAGTTGACGGCGCTTTTCAAAAACCTGGTAAGTGGGTGCCCGAGGGTGTGTAAAATGCCCGCAGTTTCCCAGTGGGATAATCAGGGTTTCTTTGGTAAATTAGGAACACATTCCATCACTCCTGTGGAAACTGAAGGAATTGAATTTTCTAGACACATTGGGTCAATTTGGAATAAAGATTGAAATTGTAGCTTTTACTATAGTAAATTGTTAAATCCACATTGGCATTTTTAAACATGTGCAGTAGCAGGACAGAATGGGTAAATGCATTCGTCTTCTTAAGGGCCTCTGACTTCAGGTTTTAATAGTTTCTAACCTGTGTGGAATGGTGTGTTTCTGGTGATTACAGTAGGCATTCAGACGGGTCATATTTAATAAGTGAGTTTCAGACCCCTCTTGCACAGCACGGTAACCTGTAACCAGGCACAGAAAAGGCCATGAATATTCAAAGGCCTTCTGTGCTCCAGTACATAGAGCCTAAAGAGGCAGGACTGGAAACAGCCCTCTCAGTTTTGGGCAAGCAGAGATTCGGCTGGTGCTTGGTAACGGGGTGAATGGGCCCATCTTGAACGTGGCAGCCCTGTGCCGTCCTCACTGTGGGAACAGAATTCCAAAGCGGTGGCAGCCGAGAGGGCTGCTGTGACCCTGCCCAGAGTTTTCTTCCAGGAGTGGAGCAGGCCCTGGGGACCACCCCAGCACGTCTTTCCTGTTTCTCTTTCCTGGCTTCTTCAAAAGGTCGCAGAAGAGCAAGTCAGAGCTTAGTAATGCTCCCTGTGTGGGTCATGTGTCTTCCTTTCCCTGTCTGCGAGCTCCTAAAAGTGAAAAGATAGCTCATGGTCTTGAAATGGTGCTGGTGGTAGGTTTGCACACCTGGCACTAGGAGGGCAGGAACCAGGGAACACAGTGTGTGAGTTAATGATGGCAAAGAGCAAGATCGTTCCGGCTCTTGGCCTCCCTCCCTGTCTTCACTTGTAAATATTTACTCTGGAAATGGAGAAAATAAAGACCTCTCCTTGTGCTGAAGTTTCTTACTGGATGCATTTGAAATCTCTTGGGACTCTGGTCAAGCTCGTCACCCTGCACCCCTGCCTGGAAGAGGAGGCCGCTCATGTGCCGGGCAGCCAGCCTTCACGGGGGCCCTGGCTGACGTGCACAGAGGGGGTGCACTCCGGAGTCAGGAAAGAGCGGAGGATTTCTGTTATTAACTAGGGAAATCGCTTGGTTCCGGGGTGAGGCTCCGTGGTCGCTGGCACAGCGGGGCCCCTGGTGAAAGCCGGACAGGCCTAACCCCCCCCTCCCTGGAGAAGCCCCTTCACTCACGCAGAGCAGCCTCCACAAGGGAGAGGCCGAGGCAAGCAGGAAAAAGAACTTGGAGGAAAGAGCAGTGCGCAGAGCAGAAGAAAACGAAGAGAACTTAATTTATCAGAGACACCCAAAGAGATGGTGGGGCAGGGATTAAAGAGGGCGCGTGTGAGGGAGACCATTAACATAAGACTCCAGTGAGGAGGTTTGGAGCAGAAGAAGTCTCTCAGAAAACAGATGGAAGAAAAGACAAGAAGGAAACATGAGAGACAAGGGTTAATCCCCAGGCTCCAGCATCCAACCAACAGGTGGTCCAGGGACGGGGCGGGGGGCAATGGGGTGGGGTGGTCACTGCAGCCACAGGGGTCTCCAGGCTGAGGGGCTTCCGAGTGGGGAGGGCAGCTGAGAGAGGAAGCAGAGCACTGGGAACAGGGCAGGCCGGGGAGCCTGGGGAGGGGTCGGGGCCCAGGAGGGCTGCTGAGGGGTGTCTGGAGAGCTGCCTGCCCAGGACAGCTGGGGATGCTGGAGAGAGGTCCGGGCCACTGGTCTCCACCCCCGGGCAACTAGCTTTTAAAAAATCTTTACTCAGTTGATCTCTCTACCTGGACCTGAGTTTGTGGACAGAATACAGCCAGCTAGTTGCTTCTTCAGTCTGGGCTCGTTTGATCCTTACAGCAATCCCGTAAAGTGAGTCAGTGTTACCCCACCTGGTGTGGCGAGGTCCTGGGTGGTATGCAGAACCCGCTTCCCTCTGGGAGGCCCGGGACCTTGGCCAGCTTTGGGTGTGCACCTGCTGGTTAGGAGGGCCACCACGCTGCTTTCCACGTCGAGGAGTCCAGTGTGAACTAGCCTGCACGCAGCTGTCCACGGGGGCAGCTGCCAGTTAAACGGTGCAGAAAGCCGGGCGGGCGGGAGGTTGGCTGGCCTGTCGCTCATCTCCCATGGCCTGGCCACGATGCAGTGGACCCACAGTGTGGCAGGCGTGGGCATGGAGGGCGTTGCATTCCCCTCGCTCCCCGTGGCTGCTCGCGGGAGAGCCCTGCGCCCTCCCCTTGAACATTGGCACGCACGCTGATGGCTTACGGACAGAGCTGGGGTTCAAGCCCAGGTCCTAGAATGCCCCGCTCTGGTGCTTCCAGTGTGACCTTTGAAGGAACCAAGGCCTCTTGTCAACCCACGGTGAAGAAGAAGACTGAGCATAAGAGAAGACCATGCAGGGAAAGCACAGGGTAGAGGGACTCTCAGCTGGCCATACTGCTGGGGGTAGGAGGCAGCCCAGGGCCGAGCTCCTGCATCCTAAGAGGAGGAGGAGGCCAGGCCAGCGTCCAGGTGAAGCGCGAAAGTGGGCAGGGTGTGTAAGTAACATCCTGGCACCTAGGAGGTGTTGGAGTTGTAAGATCTGTGCGCTTGCCAAAGCCCTGTCCGGCTGAGTAGCTTGACGGATGCGTGTGTTATCTTAGTGTTGGCTTTTCCTTTATGGAGTTAGGACTGTTTACTAGCAAAGATCAAACAGAGAAGATCTCTTGTTAGAGCCAAGAGCAGCACCCCTCAGGCCTGGTTTTCCAGGCGCGTGAGGAGTAGAAGTTGTGGACGCAGGAGCACGGAGCCATCCGCAGCCCACGTGGAGGGGACAGAGCTGATTGTGGGACAATTCTCCTTTTTTGGTATTTTGTATGCTGTTTTTATTCCTGTTTTTGGTCACATCTGTCTTATCTCACATTTTCAAAAGCTTTCCTTTGCTTTCCCTAAGACATTTAGAAAACATCTCAGTTCTGTAGGGCCGAGAGTCTCCACTCCACCTCTTGCCCAGACAGGATGATAATCACCACCTTGTTGCTTGAAGTCGAAGGACATTTGTAAGGCAGTCAGAGCATTTCCAGAAACAGGCCCACTTGGGATAAAGTGAGAATCTCACCTTCTTAATAGGTGAGATTCTCACCTTCAATAAGCCTGGGAGTTTCCTCTGAAGTCCTGCAGGAAAAAGGGAGAAGCCAGGCAGCTCCAGAAATGGTGCATGGGTGACGTTAAACAGACCATAAAGCCAGCCCACTCTTAGCTCCTTTCCCCTTCCTGCAGAGATTTCCAGCGGCCATTCTTTGTGGTGAGAAGTGGCCTTTTCATGATAGGCTGTAACACGAAACCAGTTTCTGAAAGGTTAAGGACAGGTAAGTGAGCCGGGCTTGGTGGTGCACGCCTATAATCCCAGCACTTTGGGAGGCTGCGGCAGGAGGATTGCGAGTTCAAAGCCAGCCTCAGCAATGGCGAGGCACTTAGCAACTCAGTGAGACCCTGTCTCTAAATAAAATACAAAAAAGGGCTGGGGATGTGACCCAGTGGTCCAGTGCCCCTGAATTCAATCCCCAGTACCACCAAAAAAAAAAGAAAAAAAGAAAGAAAGGACAGGTAAGTGGTGTCTGTCTGTGACTTCAGAGAATGGGTGATAAAAGGGGTCTCCCAGTCTGTGGCACACTCCGTGTGAAGGTCAGCGTCAGGCAGGGGCCAGGAGGGCCAGCGGGGCTGGGCTGGGGTGGAGCTGCCGTGTTAGAGCAGGAGTGGCCCAGGCCGAGGAGTCCACTCACTCACACCTGGACGAGGTGTGGACAACCAGAGTTGGAAGACACCATAGCCACAGAGTGAAGGACGCTGGCCAGGTTCCGATGGGTGAGCGGCCACTGTGGCTTTGTAGTGAGAGGCCCTCGCCTGGCCGGTGCTGCGTCCCGCCTGGCTGTCCATCATCATAGAGCAGTACCTGGTCTCAGCAGGGTCGGGCTTCCGTAAAGCGCAAGCTGATCCTGCATATTATTCAGGTTTGTCATTTAAAGTCCAGCCCTGGTCCCCACAAGCCCTTACCTCAGTACTTCCGCAGCCTTTTTTTCCTTTTGAGTTCTTTCCTGAGGATGCCTTGTGTTTTAATGTGTCTTAGCAATCTTATCAGACAGGGCCACTCCTCACCTGCACCTCTTTGAGAGGAAGATTCAGTCACTGTTTGGGGGCATAAATTAATGTGCTTGCAGTATCTGAGTATCAGCCTTTAGATCAGCCCCAGACTGTTGGTCTTCACACCTGCTTTTTGTTTTGTTTTGGTACCGGGGATTGAACTCAGGGGCACTCGACCACTGGACCACATCCCCAGCCCCCCCCCCACCTTTTTTTTGTATTTTATTAGAGACAGGGTCTCACTGAGTTGCTAAGTGCCTCACCATTGCTGGGGTTGGCTTTGAACTCACGATCCTCCTGCCTCAGCCTCCCAAGTGCTGGGATTACAGGCGTGCGCCACCGCGCCTGGCACACACCTGCTTTTTAATATTGGGATTCCTTTTCCTGTTGGTGGCTGTTTTTGTTGCCCTCGAGGTTTGCTGCTCGTTCCACAGTGCTTTGAGCTGGAGAGCAAGATGATGGACTCATGAGTCCGTAGGCCTTGAGTAGGCAGTGCTTAGGGCTAAGGCCTCTGGGGGGAGAGGGGTTTGAATCTGGAATGTCCCCTGAAGGACCATGTGTTGAAGACTTTGTCCCCAGCCTGTAGCACTGTTGGGAGGTGGTGGAACCTTTAAGAGGTGGGTCCTAGTGGAAGGAAGGTAGGTCATTGGGGGTATGTCCTTGAAGGTAGGAGGTGGAGCCTAGTGGAAGGAAGTTAGGTAATTGGTGGTGTGTCTTTGAAGGTAGGAGGTGGGGCCTAGTGGAAGAAAGGTCATTTGGGGCGTGTCCTTGAAGGGGATATTGGGAGCCCAGTCTCTTCCCTTTTCTCTGCTTCCCAGCCACAATTGCATGAGCAGCCTCCTCTGCCACCTGCACCCCACCATGATGTTTTGCCTCACCACAAGCCCAAAACAACAGAGCCAACTAACTAACTGAATCATGAGCCAAAACAACCTTTTTCTCATTTAAGTTGATTATCTCAGGTGTTTTATCATAGCAATAGAAAGATAACACATGAATGGACCAACTGGCAGTTACTTGAGATGCTCAGAAACCTTTGCCACTTAGCTTCTAGTGTTTCCACTTACTGTTGGACATTCCATGTCTAGACTCATGAGGCTTCCACACTCTAAACTATTTCAGGTAAACCAGTCTCCATCTGAAAACAAAAGCACATTTTTGTTTAATTGAAACAAAACTAACAAGGCCGGTATCAGAGCCCTGTGTCCTGGTGGCAGCATAGCCACGTAATTGATAGGCTTGATTTGTACTTGGGAGATGCTACCTCATGGTCACTCCCATGGTCTGAGGACTTCAGAGGTCAGAGAAAGTGGGACAGGCCATAGTGGGAGAGGAGAAGGCAGTGAGGCCGAGGCCTCAGAGAGGGGGACTCACAGAGGTGAGGCCTGGGTGCTGGCTGGGAGCTACCCACCCACTGGTCCTCATGGGGCAGTGCGCTCCGTGACTCCTCTCTGGACTTGGGTTGGACGCCCAGCGTGCTCTGCACACTGTAGGCAGCCCTGAGACCCTGGGGATGCAGCCTCAAAAGCAGGAAGCAGTGACTCCTTGCCCCCGGCTTTGGGTCCCTGGGTCCTTCAGGTGGGGGTGAGGCAGGAATGTCCTGTGGGCTCTAACAAGCTGTCCTTGAGCCCACCTGCACACACATGGGATTTCAAGGCTGAGAAACAAATGTCCTCACAGCTTCTCAAGTGTGCGTTGGCGGTGCTATTAGGATATTGTCATTTGATGGATTAGTGAGCTCAGGACAGAGTTTGTTTTTGTCATCTGTGCTTTATCAGTTTCCGACTATTCAGAGGACAACTGCCTGCATCCAGAGCACCTCAAACTCGTACCTGAGACCTGGGAAGGCTGGAACAGGGAAGGTGGGGGTCCGTGCGCCCCGCAACGGCCCTGTGGGTTCAGTGGTGGGAGGCCTCTGTGACTTTCCCCTCACTTTCTGCAAAGGCAGAAGATGAGTTGCGGCAGCAGGAGGAGGAACACTGGTGGGGCCTGGAAGCAGCAGGTGATCACCATTCTAGGCAAAGTGTGCAGGGAGGAGCCTTTGGAGGGTGGGAGAGACTTGAGCCCACCCTCAAGTCTAGAGAAGGAGCTGGCAGTTGAAGGCATTGCCATATAGAAGGGGGGATTGTGTCCCTTTGTGTCCTCCTGTGGGCAATGTGCCCCTGCCTCTCTGTGGGGAGCCATCAGCAAATTTTATAGAGAATGAACTCAGGGTCCTGCCTCCTTAGTGTGCATCTTCTACTCTTGTGTTTTTTGTGTGCTGGGGCTGGAACCCAGGGCCTAGCACATGCTAGCCAGGCCTCCCACAACGGAGCTATGCCCCTTGCCCTGCATTCCCCTTCCTTGAAATTTTCAGCTGTTTATTAATCATTGCTTAAAATCAAAACTTGGCAACCCACATCAATACCTGCATATTTCAGGTTCTAGTCTATAAAGCATCTGGACAGTTTGGTTGGTTTTGCTGGGGGCGCTGGCTTTGTAGCCACAGAGCATCACTGAAATCTCCTGGGGCTTCTTAGACATGCAGACTGCCCGGGGCCTACTGAAGAGGTGGGCAAGGAGTGGGCACGGTGAAGCCTGCGAAGCCTGCTCCAGAGCAGAGGTTCAGAGTGAGGTCGCAGAGCAGCAGCACCGGGAACCGGTCACAAAGGCAGCGTCACAGGCCCGCTTTGAGCCTGTGGTTCTCCAGCTGCGGTGTCAGCATTGCTGGGATGCAGGGAGCCCACGCCTGTTGGGCTCACCCCAGAGCTCATCCCACCGCCTGGGGAAGGGCCCAGGAGCCTGTCTCTAAGAAGTTGCCTGGCAGTGCTGAGCATGCTGACCAGGGCCCGGCGGGTCAAGGGCTTGACTCCTGCCCCGCGGGCAGGTGAGAGGTAGGGTGGCGCCGGCACAGCTGAGGCCAGGGAAACACCTCCTGCCTGGGGTTTTGGAGGGAGTACATCCGAACAGGTGCGTCCGTTCTTGGCTGGTGCCTTGCTGCACGGGAAGGCCTAGGGGTTTAGAAGAATTGTGGGTCCCGAGAGTCCTGGGTTCTGCTGGCCTCCAGCAGTGGACGACTCATGGGCAGTTTTGTCATTGGTCTAGTAGGAGAAGGGGCAGAGGGTCACTATTTTCTCTCCGCTCAGAACCTGAAGGGTCAAAGCAGCATCCCTGCGGGAGAAGTGCGTTAAAGGCAGAAAGCAGGTCAGCGGTCTCCCTCCCTCTTCTGGTGTGACAGTTGCCAGCGTGTTCTCGGCAGCCAGCTGGCTTTGACCTCTTAGTGTGGTAGGCATGCAGGGTTGGCCTGGGCTCCGCCTCTCCTTTTAATTAAACGAACGCTCAGAGCTGCTTCGCTGCCAGGGAGACGGTGCTGGGCACACCTGTTCACGGGGTCCTCTGTGAGAGGTGCACAGAGGACACGTGCATGTGTGCACGAGTGTTCGTGTGAGCACGTGTGGCAGACTAGGGCAGCACTGTCGGTGGCCCAGGGGACGTCTCTTACACCCAACGTGGGAGTGGCCCAGGTGGCTTTTTTTGAGAGTTCCCACATGCTTACGGGTGCGTGCAAGAGGACCAGGGTCCACCCCGGCCCATCCTGGCCTGGCCTGTCCTGATGTAAGCCCTGCTCCACGGTCTCAGCAGTGAGAAGAAGGGAAGCGCTCTGGCTCAGACGGCACCTTATAAGAAGGTCATCTTGACCACTACTCCGAAGCGTCCCTGTCCTGCCAGCCATCACAGGTCGCCGTGGAACAGTGATGCTCAGACTGAAACAGCTCAGAAGTCCATCAGCAGGTGTCTGGATAAACGCCCTGTGGCATCTCCGCCGATGGAGTAGTGAAAAGGAATGACCACCCCTAAACAGTGGCCTGAATGAATCCCAGCCTCAGAGTGTTCTGAAAGAAGCCCGAGGAGCGACGATTCGCCATTCCATCTGCACGAACCCTGGGAGACAGACTCTAATGGGGCAGCAGGGCTGGGTGGGTGGTTACGTGGGGGCCGGAGCTGGGGGTGAGGGGATCTTCATGGATGTATCTGCGTCATGACATTTTACGTTTCCAATGTGTGCAGTTTATTGAACGTCACACCCCAGCAAAGCTGCTTAAAAGAAAAGTCGCTGGTTGACAGCCCTAAAGTCCGATAGGAATGTGGTGGGAATGTCTGGGACAAGCCAGCAGCCCCGGGTGGCCGTGGAGAGCTTAAAGGGCGCAGTGCACCTGAGGAGCTCGTTCCTGACTTCAGACCCATTCCGTGCACACAGGGGAGGCACTCGCAGCCGGCCTGTCCTACCGCCCAGCAGGCCTGCCAGCCCTGCCCCTCACCAGTGTCCGGTCTTGGGCCAGCTCCTGGAGGTGACTGGAAGGTCCAGCTCTTGAGGACTGTTTCGGGCTTACATATGCTCTGCTAAGATGCCCTTCACACAGACGTTGGGGTGTGAGGTCTTTCCATCTGCTGAGGCCTGACGGGAGTTTGCCCGAGGTGGACAGGGGCTCTGCCTTTCTTTAAAGCCTGAGCGTTCCTGTTAACCATGTGATCAGTTAACATATGCTCAAGTTGGAAAACTCCCCAGATCTCAAAGCATTGTCTTTTTTTTTTTTTTTTGGTACTGGGGATTGAACTCAGGGACACTCAACTACACCCCCAGTCCTAGTTAGAGACAGGGTCTCACTGAGTTGCTTAGTGCCTACTTTTTTGCTGAGGCTGGCTTTGAACCTGTGATCCTCCTGAGCCACTGGGAGTACGGGCATGTGCCACCATGCCTGGCAGCATTGTCTTTTTTACCTCCTGATTTTTCTCCCAAAGTGGGTGTATTAAAATAAATTTCATGACACAGATAAGTTTCAGGTGAGATTCTTTGTCCACATTTTACATAGTATGGAGACAAGAGAGGAGAGCTGTAAGACCTGTTCTTCTCTAAATTCTCACGGCTGGAGCTGGATTCTACCCAGGGGTTTTTAGGCTATTCCTTTAAACTGGAGATCTGTGACTTAAGAGCCTGAGGTTCAGGCTTCCACACAGGGCCTTTGGGCAAGGTCATTTGGCGAAGCAGCACTGCTCGCTGAAGTCAGGAGTGGCCGCAGCATGACTCTCCGGGTGGAGCTGCATGCTGGGGCTGGCTGTGGGGTCCAGTGACCTCGGCCAGCAGGGCTGGCACGTCTGCGCCCTGTGAGCGGCGGCAGGAGGGGTAGAGCTGGAGCTAAGGAACCTCAAGGCCCCAACGTAAAACAACTAGCAGGAACAATGTGAAAAGATGGCCGTGTGGCTGCTCTGCCCCGCCCCGTCGCTGCTGACCGCCTCTGGTATTAGCTTCATGACTTCATTCTTGATCCCTGGCAGTCCCGTGTGCTGCCTGCCCGATGACCGAGTCACTTTATTTGCACTTGTGAGACTGCAGACCTTTGCCTTTGAGTGACTCATCTTGTTAGACACGTCCAAGTGAACTCAGAAAAGCAAAGACAGGAAGAGGCACAGAGAAAGAGGATTGTTGTTTTAAAAGGTTGCATATTTGCTGATCCATAGTTAATAGCAGCCATTAGGGGTTTTAACTCGTATGAGGTGGGCGAGCTGTCCCAAAGGCCATTTTATACACTGTGCTTGTCAAGAGAAAATCCGAACATGAGAGAAAGCTGGTGCTTGCTGGGCGCTGAGGAAGGGGCTGCCCGGGCAGGTAGCTCTTCTGTCCATCACAGGGGTCTTGTTGCTCATGAGCTGAGGCTGGAGCTGTCTGCACACAGGGACGTGCGGTCCTCGTTTGCTCTGGTCTTCACCTCTCCTGGCCGGAGCTGGGGGGTTCCTTCAGCAGCTGCCCTGCGTGTTCAGTGAGGAGGACTCCTGCCCTGCTGCAGGCCAGGCCTGCATGATGTCTGGCCCCACTCACCTGTTCTCTGGCCAGGCAGAAGCGGGGCCACATCTGGAAGGTTCTACCTGATGCACAGTGCTCGTGTGCTGTGCGGGTCACACAGGCAGAGGGCAGAACCGCCAAGGCAAAGGGCCAGGTGTCCTAGAGTGTGGGAGACTTACTAGCGGAGCCACTGGTGGGGTCTGCTTACACCTGTAGCCGTTCCTTTAAAACAGGCAGGCAGGCGGCTTCCTGGAGGTGTGTTCACTTACGTAGGTGCCGTCCATGTCAAGCCGTCAGTACTTTCCCGTAACCAGCCCTCACAGCCTCCTAACAGTTACCTGTATTGCCTCAGCTCCAGGCTACCACTGGTCTATTTTCTGTTGCAGTAACTTTAAGTTTTGTTTTTAAATATATTTTTTAGATATTGATGGACCTTTATTTTATTCATTTATTTATATGTGGTGCTGAGAATCAAACCCATTGCCTCACACATGCTAGGCAAGAGCGCTACCACTGAGCCACAACCCCAGCCCCAGTAATTTAGTTTTGATTAGAAAAGTTAACAGTTTCCCATTTTGGTTAATTTGCATGACTCCGAGAAGAAAAATTGACTGAACGAAGCTCAGACTCCCTTGTTGACCTGGTGCCCAGGCTCCAACAGTCACCCTCGCTGTCCCCTCTACTAAGGCTGCTGCCTTGGCCACCGCCCACACCCCCCCATCAGCACGACAGCATTTCCCCTTTCTTTTCGAGGCCTGTGTCACATCCCTGCTCAGCAGAGCTTTCCCCTGCGCTCAGGCTAAAAGTCATTTTCTCTTCTTGGAAGTTCCCTGCTTCGAGGGCTCATGGAGTCTTCACTTGTAGCTCGCTCACTCACGCGGGCAGCGCGGCCCCGTTGACAGTGAGTTCCCCCCAGGACTGAGGTTCTAATTAGTCTCCATCCCTGACCCCTCTGCACCTCCCCAGCCTCCTCTCCCTCCACCACAAGGCTGCCTACGCCTCCTGTGAGGTGTCCATCACAGTTGTGATTAGCTGCTGCGTGTCTCATTCACATGACACGGTGGGCCCTGTCCCCATGTCCAGCCCAGGATGATCGCACCCACTGCTGAAGTGAACGAAGGCTGAAAGCAAGCTAGCCAAGTGAGGACGCCTGTAGGTCACGTGCTCCTTGGCCCTGTCGTGTCCCGCTGTAGTACCAAGCTCTGCCCACCCTCCCCCCTGGTATTTGTAGTCAAAACCTGAGTTCTTATCTCAGTTATGTAGTGGATAGTCTTGAGGCAGATGTGTAAGCCTAATTGCACCTGGTGTGCTTTTCCGTGCTGGGGAGGATCTGGTTTTCCCACTCACGCATGCAGTTATACCTACACATCCTCTCAGTGGAAAACCTGCGGGGACTCTTCCTATAAATGTGGTTCCTGACCCACAAGCACCTTACTCCCTCTCCCCTGAGTCCACCCTGTGGCCGCATGGCTCTGGTGCCACCCTGAGCAGCTCTGAGCCTCCCTGCGGAACAGTTTTGCTGCCCCCTCGAGTGCCCACCCCTTGTCCAAGGTGGCCCAGCATCGGTTCCTGGGCAGGCCCAATCACAGTGTGCCCGTGACCAAGTGGGGCTGTGTGAGGGTGTAGACAGATAGGCAGAGTCTCATGGGTCAGTAACTGGGACAATTTACCCTTCTTCCCAACCCTGGATCAGCCAGCCTGATTGCTTAAAACCAGAGTCACCCTGTCATTATCAGGAGCCAGTGGTCTTTGTGCAGTGTAAATACAGACTCCGTGGTGTGTCTCAGAGTTGGTCGCTCTTGGTGTGCGCAAATGTATTTGTTTTCTCTACAGGACAGGCGTCCTGTTTCCTTTACCTTTGTAGCCAGTTGTCGCTGTCTACAAAATAGACTCAGATACACGTGTGAAGAATGAGTGGGTGAGTTCACGTGTGCATTTGCTGCGTTGTTTGGCTGGAAGGTGTTACCAGAACCCAGGTCGTGTCTGAAGCCTCTGTACATCTGTCCCTCATTCGAGATGCTCAGAAAAGTGCGAGAGTGCAGGGTTTGTTCCGCCCACGCTCTTGGAGCATCCCCCTCTGGACCACACCCTGTGCTAGCAGCTCTGGGTGCCTGGGACGTAGCGTAGTGACTCTGTGGGATGGATGCAGGGGAGCCTGAAGAAATCCAGGAAAAGGACAGCACCGGGAGTTTCCGGAGGGGGTCCCTCCTGCTGGGGAGGCGGGGGCCATTTCACAGGAGCCACTTATGGTGGGTGCTGCTCTGCAAGGTGAGGATGAGGCCGGTTAGACAGCACGAGCAGCGGGGAAGCAGAGTTCAGGAGGCCGACTGAAGAAGAAAAACTGGCAAATAAAGATGGAGGGCATAGGGTCTTCAAGGCATGGTAAGCAGTTTGTGTCTATTGGGGACGTGGCCCCAGGTAAGTCTGCTAGGGCCGCGCAGGAGGGATTGGGGCAGGCTGGTGGCAGGGATGCTGCCCTCTCTGTGCAGAAAAGGGGCACTGAGGCCTCACTGAGGAGGCCTAGGACGCGGCATGGAGGGATGTTGTCGAGGGCCCAGAGGTCAGAAGACTTGGGGTGGTGGAGTAGGGTGGAGCGTGGCCCCAGGCCGCAGGGAAGTGCCGCTGTGCAGAGACCCGAGGGCCTGCTGCAGGTTCCTCCTGCGCTGCTCCAGGATGGAAACCAGGTGTGCCTCCCCCTGGGAGGTCAGTCCCCAGCAAGGCCTCTGTGTGTCACCATCCCTTCCAGTCACCCGCAGACCTCACCTGAAACCAAGCCTTTCGGTGACGAAGCATTTCCCTCTGCGAGCTGATGGCACTGTGCCCTGGAGGAGTGCCCACTACACGAGAAACGTGGAGCTCTTTAGTTCTGAGGCCGAAGTTACCCCCTAGATTTCTCTGAAATGACACTCATTGATGGATCACTTGTTTGGCAAAGTTGTTGACCCTGGGGCTTAACCACGGAACCACATCCCAGCCCTCTTTACTTTTTATTTTGAGACAGGGTCTTGCTAAGTCGCTGAGGCTGCCTTTGAACTTGTAGTTCTCCTGCCTCAGCCTCCCAAGTTGCTGGGAATAGAGGCGTGCGTCCCCTCCGAGTTGGTCGATGATGCAGCAGGCACTGTCCCACACCTAACAGTCTTTTCTCTCTTTCTTTCTTTTTTTTTTTTTTTTTTTTGTGGTACCGGGGATTGAACTCAGGGGCACTCGACCACTGGGTCACATCCCCAGCCCTTTTTTGTATTTTATTTAGAGACAGGGTCTCACTGAGTTGCTAAGTGCCTCGCCATTGCTGAGGCTGGCTTTGAACTTGCGATCCTCCTGCCTCAGCCTCCCAAAGTGCTGGGATTACAGGCGTGCGCCACCGCGCCTGGCGCCTACCAGTATTTTCAAGTGGATTTTTGTCTCTGAAAATCATATCCACCCGACAGTGCCTGGAAATCACATCCCCTATTGCTGTAAACATGGCACCTCGGTTTTATCTCCCTATTGAAGATGATTGAACTAAAAATGGTTTTATGTGCTCAATTGTGAGAGTGAAGACAAAGGTTCCCAAGTCCGTGCCCTGCCCCACTTCTGCTCTGGGACTGTTAACTGGGTGCTGGTAGCCCAGATGGCTGGAGGGTAGGCTCAGGCCAGGCCCAGGAGGGAAGAGGAGGGGCTTGCATTGGGGGGAGTCTTGTGGGGCTCCGTATGCGAGTCCCTGCCTGGAGGTTCTCCCTGGCTGGGGCTTTGCAGCTTTTACTTCACTGGGGTTCGAGCTGCCGGGGTGGTAGGCTGTCCTGCCTGGTGTGCCCCGAGTGTGTCAGGAGGGTTTCATTCCACTCGGTTTGGTCCGAGTGCAGGTCAGCAGTCTCCTGCCTTCCCGCTGCAGGGAGATCAGGGCCCTAAGACTCTGCCCTTGTCTCCTTCCTCCAGCTGCACCCCTTCACCCGCTCTCACCCATGCCTCCTGCACCCTCACACACACCTGTACCCACGTGCACCCCCACACACACAGCACCCACGTGCACCCCCCACACCCTCACACACAGCACCCACGTGCACCCTCACACACACCAGCACCCACGTGCACCCTCACACACACCAGCACCCACATGCACCCTCACACTCACCAGCACCCACGTGCACCCCCACACACACCAGCACCCACATGCACCCCCCACACACCAGCACCCACGTGCACCCCCACACCCTCACACACCAGCACCCACGTGCACCCCCACACCCTCACACACCAGCACCCACGTGCACCCCCACACACACCAGCACCCACGTGCACCCTCACACTCACCAGCACCCACATGCACCCCCACACACACCAGCACCCATGTGCACCCCCACACCCTCACACACCAGCACCCACGTGCACCCTCACACACCAGCACCCACGTGCACCCTCACACTCACCAGCACCCATGTACACCCTCACACACCAGCACCCACGTGCACCCCCACACCCTCACACACCAGCACCCACGTGCACCCTCACACACCAGCACCCACGTGCACCCCCACACCCTCACACACCAGCACCCACACACCGTGCACCCTCACACCTCACACAGCACCCACGTGCACCCCCACACCCTCACACACCAGCACCCACGTGCACCCCCACCCCTCACACACCAGCACCCACGTGCACCCCCACACCCTCACACACCAGCACCCACGTGCACCCTCACACACCAGCACCCATGTGCACCCTCACACACACCAGCACCCACGTGCACCCTCACACACCAGCACCCACGTGCACCCTCACACACACACAGCACCCACGTGCACCCCACACACCCTCACTCACCAGCACCCACGTGCACCCCCACACCCTCACACACCAGCACCCACGTGCACCCCCACACACACCAGCACCCATGTGCACCCCCACACACACCAGCACCCATGTGCACCCCCACACCCTCACACACACAGCACCCACGTGCACCCTCACACACCAGCACCCACATGCACCCCCACACACACCAGCACCCACTGTGCACCCCCACACCCACACACCAGCACCCACGTGCACCCTCACTCACCAGCACCCACGTGCACCCCCACACCCTCACACACCAGCACCCACGTGCACCCCCACACCCTCACACACCAGCACCCCACGTGCACCCCCACACCCTCACACACCAGCACCCATGTGCACCCCCACACCCTCACACACCAGCACCCACGTGCACCCTCACACTCACCAGCACCCACATGCACCCCCACACACACCAGCACCCATGTGCACCCCCACACCCTCACACACCAGCACCCACGTGCACCCCCCACCCTCACACACACCCACGTGCACCCTCACACACCAGCACCCATGTGCACCCCCACACCCTCACACACCAGCACCCACGTGCACCCCCACACCCCTCACACACCAGCACCCACATGCACCCTCACACTCACCAGCACCCACATGCACCCCCACACACACCAGCACCCATGTGCACCCCCACACCCTCACACACCAGCACCCACGTGCACCCCCACACCCTCACACACCAGCACCCACGTGCACCCTCACACACCAGCACCCATGTGCACCCCCACACCCTCACACACCAGCACCCACGTGCACCCCCACACCCTCACACACCAGCACCCACGTGCACCCCCACACCCTCACACACCAGCACCCACGTGCACCCTCACACTCACCAGCACCCATGTACACCCTCACACACCAGCACCCACGTGCACCCCCACACACACCAGCACCCACGTGCACCCTCACGCACTCCATACACTCCCCTCCACACACCCGTTCCTCCTGCACTCACGGACACACCCTCAGGCCCCTCTTTGCACTCAGCGCTCTCTCGTCGCCTCCCAGCAGACGGAAGCCTGGCTCTGCCCCCCGTGGTCTGACTCCAGGTGGCGAGCTCTTTGCGGGGGTGGGGAGGGGGCCCGGCCCAGCCCAGCCTGGGGCAGTGATGGGAGCCCGAGAGCCACAGGGGCGCTGCCTTCATTCCAGGTTCTTCAGAGAGGTTCTGACATGGCTGCTTTCAGATACGCTCTCCTCACTGTAACTGCCTTTGCTCAGCCTTCATAGCTGGACAACGCAGGCGCTACTAGTGAGAGCACGCAGACCTTTGGTTGGCGTGTAGAGTACGCAGACCCCGCAGGCAGGTGTTCCATCTGTGAGGTGGTCGGCCAGGAGGGCACGGGACTGGGGGAGACCTCCACTCTCGTGCTGGCTGGCCAGATTTTAGGGGCCGGTTAGTCGTGACCAAATGCCCTCTCTAACATCTTGCTTACTTTAGATTAAAAGGCAAATGGAGTAAGAATTTCCTCTTTGTTTTTGTTTTTCAGATTCAGAATATGAACAACATAATCTCCTTCCCTCTGGACAGTTTGCTGAAGGGGGACCTGAAAGGAGTGAAAGGGGTAGGACTCGAATCCAGGTCTCGGGCCCTTCGCTTCTCCCAGAGTCACAGGAGCAGGCAGGGCTGGAGGGGTGCTCGGCTGAGTTCTTGGGAGTCGAGTTCTTTGATTGGCTCTGCATGTGATTCCTGGGTCTTATCTGGGCACCTCTGGAATCCCTGGCTGACCTGTCTTAGGGACCTCTGCTGAGACTTCTGGGTGTCTCCCTTACAGAATGTGCCAGGAGAGAGCATTGCCCACCCTCCCTGTGGGGGCCTGGAGGACAGGCCATCTGGGTCAGTCAGAGAAACCAGAGGGAGGGTGCCCTGGGCAGGGAGGGGCGGGCCCACAGTGGAAGCTGTGGTGGCAGCTGGCAGAGCACCGAGGACCTTGCAAGACCATTGAAGAGCCAAAAGATAAACAGGCAAAACAGGGTTTCCCTCTTCCCACAGAACCCCGTTGAATGGGGCATCACTAGGTATAGGAACGGTTTGATAGAATTTTGAGGGTGCAGTAAGTTTTGGAGCCAGGCTGTCAGAGAATACAAGGTACCATCCCCAGACCATGCAGAGGAACCCGGGGAGCCTGGGTGACTTTTACATCCTGATTGTCAGACTCAAATCAGGGTCACGTGTGTCAGGGAGACTCACATGCTAATGGGAAAAGGCAGAGTCCCTTTCTTTTAGAGACAGGTATGGAGTATTCCAGATTAGATTTTCTCTTTCTGGATTCAATTTTAGGATAAACCAAGGGCAGAGAGTTGGGAGGGGCGACGGATGATGGGTCAGGTGTGTTACTTGGGAGATGGGCACACTGGCATGTCTCTGTACCTTTCTGTGCATGTGGCATCTTCTGCAATCAGTACTCTAAAAGGAGAAAGAAAGAAGTGCCGGCACCCGTCTCATTAAAAGCCTGTGCTCTGGGTTCTTTATTTTTTCATGGGGTTTTGTGCATCATTTATTACAGAAATTAATGTTCCGTTCAGGACTGCTCTAGGGATGAGGAAGTGTGTCTTGCTCAGAAGTTAATGATTTATCCTGCTTAATTGGCGCTTCTCTGTTTACAGGACTTGAAAAAGCCCTTTGATAAAGCTTGGAAGGACTACGAAACAAAAATGTGAGTGTTTTCATTTTTAAAGATATGTGTAGGTGATTTGAGATTTCAATTTTAAATCACGTTTGATGGCCCCTGGGGATCATCTGAATAAACCTTAAGCTGGGCAGGACACCTGAACCAGGTTGCAGGTTTCTCATGATGACAGGTGCTTCTGTGGGTGCTTGCTGCGCTTGGGTGGTGGCCTCTTCCAGAGCCCTTGTCCCTTTCTCTGTGGCATTGTGGTGGATACACAGTGTCATGTTCAGGGAAGTTAGGACCAGTTTCTCCCAGGAGGCGTCTGTCTCCTTTCCTGATTTTGCACACTTTCTCATTGTATTGCCACTTGCGATAGCAGTGCCATGCTCAGACTTTCGTCGTCTTGATGATTTATGAAAACCATCTGCGTTTAGCTCTGGGTCTGTGTTTTTCTGGAACACCAGGCTCCTTGGCTTTAGAAAGATTCTGCAATACCGTTCTCCTTCTGCGTTGCTTGATTGCTCTGTCAGAGCATGAAGGACATCTGTTGGGCTCTTCCATGGGACGTTGGGCCTGCCCCTGCTGACTTTAGATGATTGTATAGCATTTACCTCACAGCTTCTCATTCCTAGGGTGGGGAGAATTGAACCAGCTAGAATTGAGCTGGCCATTGTGGGGAAGAGGGGTTTCAGTTATTTTAAATACTGGGGAAAAAAAGAAAACATTTTTAAATGCTTCGTGTTTACTTTGCATAATCTCTGTGCCTTGGGGAATGGAGACTTTTCTGAATGGAAATAGAAACTTCCATACAAAGCCATCTGGTAAAGTGAGAGGTGTTAGGAAGGAACTCAATTCAGATGTGAATAAAAATGTGTTTTGTGCCAGGTGTGAATCCCAGCACTTGGGAGGTTGAGGCAGGAGGATTGCGAGTTCAAAGCCAGCCTCAGCAATGGCGAGGCACTTAGCAACTCAGTGAGACCCTGTCTCTAATAAAATACAAAAAAGGGCTGGGGGTGTGGCCCAGTGGTTGAGTGCCCCTGAGTTCAATCCCTGGTACCAAAAAAAAAAAAAAAAAAAAAAAAATTTTTTTTTTCCAAACCAGCTTTTGATGTCTTTTCAGTAGTGAAAGATCATAAAGATCAAAGTAATGAATACCCAACCTTTGATACTTATTCTATCCATGGAAATGTTAAATTTCCACACAGAGTTGCTTGGATTCCAAGTGTGGCGTTTCACTAATGGGGCAAGATGATTTCAGCTGGGGGGAGTGCTGAGCCCCAGGATCTTGAAGCTCTGTTCGACCCAGAGAGGCTCCACCCGGTTGTCCCTGGCCCTTTAGCATCCTCTGTCTGGGACCAGTTGGATGAGAGACGTAGGGATCAGCATTCCTGCTTTACAGATGGCCTCCCAGTGGGAAGGTCTTGAGCCAGGGCCAGGAGGTGGATTTGCTGACTTGCGTCCAGCTGCTCCTGTTACCCCTCAGCAGCCTGCCCAGAGACGCTTCTGTGCACAGCTGGACCATGGTGTCGGGGGAAGATGTAGAAAGAGGCCTCTGGGCCTGAGGGGGAAGGCCCAGGAAGGGGGAGAACGCTACCTTCTGTGTGAGGAAGACCCACTTGGGGCAGAGGCACAGCTACATACACACCCCAGAACCCGAGGAGGAGGGAGCAGTGCCCTTTTATCTTGAAACAATTCTAGGCTACACAAAGGAGGTAATTTTTTACCCTCAAACAGGCAAGGTTCCTTATCCCAAGAGGCCTTGCGATGTGTGTGACTGGGTCTAAGGCATCCTTCAGATTCCTGGTCAGTGATTCCATGCTGAAATTAAGAGAGATGGCCTGTGTCAGCACCGTCTTGTTCCCTGAGAGGGTGTCAGTGGCCTTGGAGTTGAGTGAGACTGGGGCAGGGGCCTGGGGCCTTCCAGTTAGACCCCTCCCAGATGCCTGGATTCATGAGTAGCATCCCTACCAAAGGCCTTCGTTGCTCACGTTCTTCTTTTTCCTTCACGTTATTGAGGATGTACCTGCCCAGCACTGAGCACCATGCTCAAGAGACATACTCTTCTTCTTGCCTATTAAACACTCTTGTGTGCACGCACCCCTGCCCCACCTCCTGTGACGGGGACTTCTGGAGCCCCATGTGGCCCATTTCATCACTGAGCAGCTTTGAGGAAGGTGCCACCTGTCTTGAGGTGCCCACCTCGAGGCCTACAGGAAGTGCTGCTCCCCAGGTCTTCACAACAGCCCCTCAGATCAAGTGATTTCTGTTGGCTTTCTTTAGTTTCCTTTTTTTCTAGAATAAATATTCACAGTGACTTCCAACCCTTCATAGCCGATGTGATTCTGTGGCCCCTGTGGCCCTGCTTCTTCTCTTGCATGTCCTCCTGCCGGTCAGTGCTGAAGTGTGCACTTGATGTTTAGGTAATAAGCGTTCCGCCTGAGATCCTTAGGAGAGAGGAGTGGAGAAACGGGGAGGAGGTCTGTTTTCTTCTGCAGCTTGCGCACCATGGCAGGCCAGGAGGAGAAACTGGCCTGGCGTCACAAACCCGGGAGTGGGCATGTCTGGGGAGAAGAGCGGCAGGGAAGAGCGAGCGGGGTGTGTGCAGACCTGCCTCCTCTGCCCAGAGCAGAGCCAAGCAGGTGCTTGGGAAGTGCTTGCTGAGCAAGTTGTGGGGAGGCCAAGTTTGACATTTTTACGATGACAGCATTTTTCTTCCGTGAGCATTAGGAGGCCGGCCTGTGTGCTGAGCATCCTTCTCGCGGGCTGCTGGCTCACGGACAGCTTTGGGGCCGTCCAGTGCAGCCTTCTCTGCCAAGAGGCCTCTTGATTTACCTGGGCTTTTTTTTTTTTTTTTCCCCCACATGTAGAACCAAAATAGAAAAGGAGAAAAAGGAGCATGCCAAGCTCCACGGGATGATCCGTACTGAGATCAGTGGGGCTGAAATTGCCGAAGAGATGGAGAAGGAAAGGCGGTTCTTCCAGCTGCAGATGTGCGAGGTAAGGGGCTGGGAACGGTGGGTCACCAGGCTGCCTGTGGCCTCCCCACGAGGGTCGCTCAGACCTGTGGCTTCCGAGAAAAGACCAGCTGGATGATTGAACTCTGCTTCTGAGCCGACAGTCATTTTATAAGGGGATTCTTATTCTCATGGTGGGTAGACTTTGGTTACTCCGGCAGCAACCTTTGGTTAGAAGTCGAGAACGTCAAGAACGTCTTTCTGGACTCGTGTCTGCACTTTCCCAAACTTGCCTCCTCTCACTGGGATCAGCTCAAATTCTTCAGGTGCTTTTGAATGCGTTGTCTGGGTCCCCACGGAACCAGTGACCCGGGAGAGGTGAGAAGGCAGAGGGGGAAACTCCGTGGCACTTTGTGACGTCTTCCAGCAGGGGCAGTGTGTCCTCCCCAGCGTCCCCTGCTCCCTGCCTGTGCCCTGGGTGCACCCGTCCTGTGGCCTCAGCCTCGCCTTGGGGAGGGGGAAGCAGCGGGACAGACCCTGGGAGCATTTCTCCAAAACCAGAGACCCTCGGACCACAAGGGCCATTGCTCAGAGCCTTCCCGTTTCTGGGCCTTGCTTGTGGGTGTGCGGGAAGAAACCGCTGCCACCGCTGCCCTCTGCCGGGGCTGCCAGCCTGCTCAGAGCAGCACTTCCATGTGGACAGGCTGGGGGGAATCTTCTTTACGATTCCTCTCTGTAAACGTTTATGATTATCCCTTAGAACAAGTTCCGGTAAGGAGAATTTCTGGGTCAAAGGATACACATCTTCTAAGCTTTGATACACTGCCAAGCATTTTATTAAAGATGTATCATTTTGATACGTTGCCAGATGTCCATTTAACCGGGAGTAAATACCAAAAGGAAGGGGGAAGAGGACAGGAGGGCCGTTGTTTCAGAGAAAAGGAAATTTGTAGCTTATGGTTTCAGAGCAGTTTCCTGCCTCCTTACGCGGTGGCACCACCCACCTGGGAGAGCACGCAGATGTGGGCTTACCGTGTGTGACGGTTGGCAGCCTGCGTGTCTTGGCAAGGGCCAGCAGATACGCCAGGGCATTCTGTCTCAGATGAGATGTCACAGTCCTCCTAACAGCGGAGGTATGGGGACTTAGTGGAGTACTTGTTCTGGAAGGCTTCAGGAAGAACAAACTTATTTCTGGATGCTATTTTTATAGATCTCCAGAGCTTCCTGATATCTTAGTGGTCACTAATGAATTTTCCAAGTTAAAAATGGCTTTAATTGATTTCAAATTAAGATGTGTGTTTTAGGGGGCTGGGGTTGTGGCTCAGCGGTAGAGCGCTCTCCTAGCACGTGTGCGGCCCGGGTTTGATCCTCAGCACCACGTAAAAATAAATGCATTGTGTACAACTAAAGTAAATAAATAAATATTGAAAAAAAAAAAAGATGTGTGTTTTAAACAGTCAGGTTTAGGGGGAGTATCTTGGGGTTAGTGACAGTGCCAAGAGTCTTAGTGGCAGAGTTGTAGCTGTTGGTATTGGATGGTGACCTGCCTAAACAGAGGGGCCCCGACACAAGCCTGTGCCCAGGGAGATCTGGGATGGTCAGATACCCCAGCTGTTCCAGCACCCTCCTTCCTTGCAGCCAGAGCAAGGCTGTCCCTGCAGGACAAGGGAGAGTGTCCTGTTAGCAGGAGCTCTTGGCTCTCGAACATCGAATTATCTGCCTGGCAGAGAGTTTGTGTGGCCTCACTGAAAGAAGCCTTAGTTATGGCAATCAGAGGACCCGAGTGGGCTGTGCGCATCGTAAAGGACCTCCAAGAGGTAGCAGAGCTGGCCTGTCTCAGAAGCTCCCACTAGAGCCCTCTCGGCGCAGCACTGTGATTGTCCCCTCTTTGTCTCTCAACAGTATCTGCTGAAGGTCAATGAGATCAAGATTAAGAAAGGAGTGGATTTACTTCAGAATCTGATCAAGTATTTTCATGCCCAATGCAAGTAAGTCCCTTTTCTTTCTCGTGGTGTCATTTGAATGTCTCCCAGGGCATGGTAGCCTGCAGTATTGAGTGGAGGAGAAAAAACTCTCTTAGGAATCCCCCGTCAGAGGAATGAAGCACTGGCGCGTGCTACGTGGATAAAGCTGGAAAACCTGGCGCATAGAGGGGGACGCACCCGGAAGGCCATGTCCTGCATGGTTTTGTGTGACCGTCCAGGAATAAGCAATTCATAGAGACGGAACCAGACGGGTGGTCGCCACAGCCTGAGGAAGGAGGACTTGGGGGACGATTGCTCATGGGTACAGGGTTGCTTTTGGGGAGCAATGTAAAAGTTCTAGAGTTGGTGCTGGTAGTCCAGCTTCATAAATATACTAAACCCACCCTACTGTATACGTTAGAAGGGTGAACGTAATGGTTTGGGAATTATATCTCAGTAAAAAGTTAAAGTGGGGCTGGGGTTGTGGCTCAGTGGTAGAGCACTTGCCTAGCATGTGTGAGGTCCTGGGTTCGAGTCTAAGCACCACATATAAATAAAATAAAGATTCGTTTTCAACTAAAATAAAATATATATAAAAGTATATATACAATATTAAAAAAAATTCACAGTAGTTCCTGAATGTATTTATTTTTGCCCTTTTCATGTTGAGGGGCAAACTAGTTTATCTGACACATGATCTCAGGTGTTTTTTTGTTTTTAAGAGAAATGAGATTATGTTGATCCAGGGTATTAAATTAGGAAAACTCTCTCTTATATCACTGCTATTATAAGGCCAGGGACCTTGACGAACGAGGGAGGGTGCCAATAAGAAAGGAGGAGAAGCTTCACGTTTAACCTCACCTCTGCCCTTCGCCATCGGTCTCACCGCCTGCTTCTGCTCCCAGACCCCAGTCGCCGGCAAAAGCGGGCGTCTGTAGACAGTCGTTTAGGCCCCGCCTGTTCACTCACTTGCCCCACAGACTAGTCAGGCTCCGTCTCAGATGCAGTGATGCCCAGGACAGGAGGCCGCCCTGCTCCAGAGTCGGGTCAGGGGTTGAACTGAAAACCCGGATGATGATCAGTGTTCTGCAGTGTGGGAAAGTGAGACCGAGCATGATAGAATAACCTGGTTTAGACAGAGACTCGGGTGGGTGTTTTCCTCCTGTTCTGTGTTGTTGCTCCAACGGTCAAAGCGCCGTGCCCAGCACATAGCAGGTACTCAGATATTTCTTGGATTAGCTGTAGGCCTCTTTGTGGAGACTGTATTCTGCAATCTCGAGGAGCCAGCAGGTGAGTGGGGAGGGACATTCCGGGGGGCGCTGAGGTCTAAAGGCAGGAAAACAAAGGCCAGGGTGCCTTTGTAGTGAGGAAGTGAAGAAGCCCTAATCAGGGAGATGGCTATTGCGGTTACCTGGGGGCCATATGTTCTAGTTTCCACCTGATATCAATAATGATTCAAAGTATGCACGTGACGCACCTGTAAAACTAAAGATATATAACCGGGCGAGGTCGGTTAGAGAGAGTCAGAAGAGGGTTAGACGTCAGAAGAAGAAGAACGCAGTCAGAGGAAGACATAGTCAGAAGAAGAAAAAGAGTCAGAGCGGTTAAGAGTTCGAGAGGTTGCTGAAGCTAGAAAAAGCCAGAGAAGCTAGAGAGAAAAAGAGAAAGCCAAAGAGAAAAAGAAGAATAATATAAGGAAAAGAGTTTAGAAGCAAAGAGAAAAAGAGAATAAAAGAATCATTCCTGCCACCGAATTTCCTCCCGCGGTACTGTAGCTGCAACAGAGAATCAAAGCATCAGGCAGCAACAAGGAAGGAGTGGCGTGAAACAAGAGTGAATGGAAGGGACTGTGGCGTGGATGGCCGTGGTGTCTCCTAGGGTTCAGGATTTGACCCCAGGTGTTGGGGTGCCCTGGAGTGGTTTTAAGCAGAGGATCTATTCACATGGAGCTCCGGCGTGTGCCGGGCCCTGTTTGAGGTTCTGCGGGTCCACGAAGCCCAGAAGCAGAGCTCTCCTGCTGGTGGACTGTGTGTTCCTCTGGTGGAGACGCTCAGGAGGCCCATGAGCAGACCCCCGCCTTGGCTGGGTCAAGGCACGAGTGGGGACAGGGAGCGGCTTCTGGAAGGAGGAGCCAGAGGCACCCGAGTGATGTGGACCTCCGCGTGGGCGCGCGCGGCTCCCATCCTGGTGTAGCTGGAGAGGACAGTGACTCGTTGGGCACGGCGGGGGTGGGAGGTGTGGACTAACTTGAGGAATCTTCTGGAGGTGGACTCGCCATGCCCGGCGTCTTACCTTCCCCAGACAGGCTGTGCCCAGGCTGATGCACCTTTTCTTTTTCTTCTTTTTTAGTAATGGGGTTTGAATCAAGGGGTGGTTAACCACTGAGCCACATTCCCAAGTCTTTTCTTTTTTTTCTTGAGATGGTTTCACTAAGTTGCTGAGGCTGGCCTCCAACTTGTGATTTTCCTGCCTCTGCCTCCCGAGTCCCTGGGATCACAGACTTGTCACCACATCCGGCTCTACTGTGCCTTTTGTGCACACTCTGCTCCTTTGCCTGGAATGTTGTCCTGTGGCCCTGTCCCCTCCCTAGCTCCTTCCCTCTCCCAGGACCTAGACTGTGAGCTCTCAGCTGCATTCTTGTCCCTTGTCCAAGGGGACGCGGAGCTCCTCCTGCCCTACTGCGGCACTCTGCACGTGTCCTCTGGGGTGCCCTCTGGTCTCATCTCTCTAAGAGTGAAGGATGCAGTCTTAGGAGGGGCTGTGCATGCCCTCAGTCTCCCTCGGGGCTTGGTGCAGGTGCCTGGCATGAGTGTGCAGCAGGGCCTTGTGCCAGTGCCTGAGCTGTCACCTCTTGCCATGCAGTGGAGACAGCACTGCTGGAGCAACCAGGCCGCGTGGTGTGGGAGTGTGCACAGGTGCCTGTGCTAGGTTGGGAGAGCCCAGAGACCATCCCAGAGGGTGAGAGACCTCGCATCTGTAGGATTTCCAAGATGAGCTCTTTGGCAGACTCACTTCCTGCGACACATGACCGCAACGTGCAGACCCCCTCTAGGTCTCGTGTAACCTGGTACGAGGCGGTTTAGGAAGTGGGTCGCTTCCTTGCTGATATTTTATTTTTAGGAAGAAGCTATTCTGGGATTTCCTTTTTTTCCTTTATTTTGCCCAAACTATCAGTTGGGTAGCAACAGACCACTTGTAGAAAAGTGAACTAGTTGGCCTTTTATGGGCATGAGCTCAGTGACCTATTAAAATAAGAATCTTCCGTTACTTCCTTCTTGGATCTGTGTGTGTGTGTGTGTGTGTGTGTGTGTGTGTGTACACTACATGATCCTAAATCGGTCACGCTGCTTTGACTTTTTAAATTCATATTTTATAAATAAAACGTAGAGGCTGAGACTCAGCCGTGGCTCATGGACATTTGGCCATGCATGCGTTCCACCTGTGGGAGTCCTTCACGTTCATTAAAGTTCCCATCAACCCTTCTTGGCCCAGAAGCCCAGCTTTGCCTGAGGACGCCGTGCCGGATGAGCAGGGCTCCCTCCCCGCACGCCGGCCACTGGGGGTGCATGAGGCCACCATGTTTCACAGAGATCCTGGCTTGACCCAGAGAAGTGCCTGAGTGTGCGTTAGTTTTTTTTTTTTTTCACTTGTTTTTTGCTTTTCTCTGTTTTGGAGAAATACTTCCATGTTCTTTGTCTTTTATTTCATTTAAAAAAGAATTTTGCATCTCTGCTTCGTTCCTGGATTTCCTGAAAGTTCCTCTGTCAGCCTGGCCTGCTGCCGAGGGAGGGTCCCGTTCTCCAGTGGAACCTAGAGAGAGGGCAGCCTTTGGAACCCTAAGTGAGACCCTCGATGGCCTGGACGTGATGTGGGAGGGACTTGCTCCTCCAGCACATACCTCCCTGCCGGACCCGTGACACCAGCTGTTGTCCCATGAACTTAGGGGGCTGAGTGGATCCGACTGGGGTCCAGGGTCCTGGAGAAGCTTGTTCTCCAGTGAGGGAAGGGTGGGACCCCAGGCAGACCCTCAGGGGACGAGGGATGCAGTGTGATGTCAGACTGTGATCCCTGAAGCCTGGGGTGGGGCGATGTGTCACGTGCTGTGGAGCCAGAGGGGCGTTCGAGATCGCATCTAAGCAGGTGCATTTTCAAGGCTTGAAAATCTGGCCAAGCAGGCTGGAAAATGTGTGATCAAAAACAAAGTTTGATCTGATAATGTCCATGGTTTAAGTTCCTTGACTGAAGCTTGGAAAAAGTTAATGGGCCCCGCTTAGGAGTAAGCTGCCAGGGACTTGTGCTCAGGAATGCCGCGGCGACCGCAGCCAGCAAGGCGGCCCTCCAGCTGCTCTCTGGAAGCTCCCCTAGTGCCCGGCTGCAGTTTGAGAGAATACGTGGGTGCCGCAGCCCACCTCATACGGAGCTCGCGGAAAGGTGGGGTTTGAAAATCAGAGGGAGGAGGTTCTCCAGGTAGAGGCAGATGGGGAAGACCGGGGAGGCTGAAATCCCCATCGTAAATCCAAGTTTCCATCGTCCATCCGAGTGGACGTGCACTGCGGTGCTGGAAACGGTCTCTGTGAGGAGAAAGCCGTCCCTGAGCCCTTGGCTCCGCTCAGGGCTCCCACCGCGGGGAGGGTTGCCAGGCTGCGGAGGTGCCAGGGCAGAGCGCCTGCTCCCACTCCCCAGGGCACCTCTGCCTTTAGCCTCTGTGACGTCTTTCCTATTCCCCCTCCCAGCACTCTCGTGTTTCTCCCCTCCTTCCCTCCCTCCCTCCCTATTTTATAAGAATTTGAAGTGATTAAAGAAAGAGTTGCACAAAGAAGATTTGTAGATGAAGACTTAGAACCTGATGAGTTCAGGGCGGAAGGGAACGGGGCAGTCTCTCATAGCGGCAACTCTGCAGTGCTCCCAGATTTCCTCTGACGTCTGGAGGGCACACGTGCTCCCTGCCAGCCCTGGTGCCGGGAGTGGAAAGTGCAGAGGTGTGCAAGACCTGCCATTCCTGCCCTGGTGCTGGGGAGGACACCTGGGTGGGTCTCGGACGCAGTGGTCGTGCCAGAGCCCTGCACTGTCTTCAGAAGGGGATTAGTCAGGTGAAGTAGAGGGTCAGGAGTACGAAGAGCTGTGTGTGCGTCCAGAGAAAAAGGTGAGAACATTGCAGCAGCCCTAGCTGGGACCCCTTCAACTGGCTGCAGCGATTTGCAGCCCACACTGTGTGAGCGCCTGTCCTTGCTCCTTGCAATTGCTGGCCCGAGGCCCGGCTGCGTTCTTCCACGTTGTTTTCAAGCCCACGAGACACGTGGTAGACAAATGGTCCCACAGGGCCATTGCTGAATCTAAAAGGAAAACACGTCTCCTGAGAGGAACACAGGTGAGGCCCCCTCACCTCCTGCAGGCAGTCTCCCCGGTCCACGACTGGCAGAAGCCGGCAACCTCTCTTCTGTCCCTCCCGCGCCTCCCTCCTGGAACTCGAGACGTAACGGGAGCATGACGTGGTGGACAGTCACACTAGTGAGTGCACAGCTGCCATTGTGGCAAACGTTTTGAAGTGAAGGACAAAATGCTGGGAGAGTATTCCAAGGAGAGCCCTTTGCAACATGGAATTTGGAAGGCCTCCGTCACAGGCCGCGTTCACCCTAACTTGAAGAATGACTGGGAACAGCTGGGTGGAATAGACACTGCAGGCAGAGGCCTGAGGCTGGAAGAATTTGGTGGTCATGGGGGACAGAAGGAGGCCTGTGGGCCTAGAACCATGTGACTCAGGGGGTGGGCACTGTGGCTGGAGGCTGGAGGCGGCAGGGCCAAACTGCATTGGCAGCGCAGGGCTGCTACTGGGTCGCGCGGTCCTGAGCCTCTTGGGAGGTGGCCTCCTATTCCCCGGCAGAGTCCCACGCAGGGCCTGGGGCGGGCGGCGCTGACTCGTTGTGCCAGCCCTGCCTGACTTCTGCTGCGTGTCCTGGATGCCGCCTCACAGTGACCTCCCAGCTTCCAGTGCTGCACTTACGAGGTTCCTGTGCTGTTTGACCTGAAGTCCCCACCTCTGTCCACTCTGGGCGGAGCTGGGCGAGGCCTGGGCATCTAAGCTGCCTAGTTTTTGTTGTTGTTGTTTTTTTCCACGTGGCCGTTGCTGTGGGCGAAAATTCTCCCATGTCTTACTCTTGTAGCACTCTATGGCTTTTTTTCCTTTACCACAGATCCTTCCATTTAAATGCTCAGAAGACTCTGAATCAAAGCTCTTGCTGCCATTTTCAGTAGAATCCTGTTTCTCATTGTCAACCCAAGATCTCAATTTATGTGGGTCAAGAAAAATCATAAGTGCTCAGGCTAATTGTAGTTCCTTTTCTATTCTTCGAGTTTTGAGTGTCATTTTATTCTTGATTTGCCTGATATTTTAAGTTTCTATTCACATAGACGTTTCCCCCAGGACTTAGGTAATGATGCCAGTCACTTTTCTTTAAAGCGGTTTTTCTCCATTTAACAAGGTTATTTTTCTCCTTTATTAAGCAAGATCTGTGTTTTTTCTTTTCCCTAGTTTTTTCCAGGATGGACTGAAAGCAGTAGAAAGCCTCAAGCCTTCCATTGAAACACTCTCCACAGATCTGCACACGGTGAGCAGTCCTTCGCCAGTCCTCTGTGCTGTCTGGTCTGAGCACCACTGTGCTACCCAGCAAGGCACAGCCCCACCCTGCCTGGCGGAGCGTGGCTGGGGAGGGTGTGGCCACCCAGGGGAGCGGTCACTGCACTGCTACAGCCTCACCTCTCTCTGCTCCGTTTGGCTTTTAAAGATCAAGCAGGCCCAGGACGAAGAAAGAAGACAGCTGATGCAGCTACGCGACATCTTGAAGTCAGCACTGCAGGTCGAGCAGAAGGAGGTGAGGGGATTTAATTTTGAAAGATTGCTATTTAAGTCTCCGAGGCCGTGGGACTGAGGGGTGTGAGATCCCGTCTGCCAGGGATTCTCCGTCCTCTCTGGGGCCGTGTCGGGCAGCACTGAGCATCTCATGTGTGCTTTAGTTTGACCAAAGCATCTTCTTAGGTTTGTCCTGGGGGGGGGGGGGGGGGGCACCACCATGGGCATTGACGCAGGGCGGGCCTTCTTGCTCTGTGGCAGCTGGGCGTTTCGTGGGGCCTTTCTCACATCACACACTTGCCACTTAAGCCCGTTGTTCTGTCCCTGGACCTCTGCGGTTTGCTGGCCCTGACACTTCTGGACTCTGCTCCTTGGGATGGAATGGACCAGGTGGCTGCCTGGGTCCCTTCTAACCCTGAGACTGCTCTGTAAGATGCGAGGAGTTAGCTTCTCTTAGGGCTCTTGTCCTGGGGGGCGCATGTCCGTGGTCTGTCCCCATCACCTGTCATGTAGTCACAGCTTTGTGTGCTCACACTAAATCTGTATTTTGGGGGGCTCATGAAAAGAACATGGAGGTAAGTTTTAAAGGTAATTTTGTGATGTGTTCACTACAACGTGGATATTACAATGTGAATTTCTTTTTCCCTCGAGTCACAGAGTCACTGTGCTGCCCAGGCTCACCCTGAACGCCTGGGCTCCAGCAGCCCTCCTGCCTCGGCCTCCTGAGTAGCTGGAATAGGAAGTGAATTTACCATAAACCTACCTCCTTGTCAATAAAGAAATGTGTCTAAAGGTCCAGTAGGTTTTGGATAAATAACCATTAGTCTGCTTAACAGAGCAGAGCATTCACTGTTGGTGCTTCGCTGTAAGATCTTGTACTATAACTGAATGTTGTTGTTTTTCTCCCAAATGCACTTGCCTTTCGTGACCGAAGTCTAGGAGAGTAAGTAGCTCAGTATTTTAACAAATCAGAGGGGTCTGCATGTGTTGTTTGTGAACTTCAAACTCCATGTTTCTTCCGCACTGACTGGCTAGTAGCACTCTAAATTTTAACCCTCCTCTTTCATTGTAGTAGATTTTGCTAAAGGCTAAAGAATTTCAGTGCACAAACACGATAGAGTGGGCATGTTTGGAGTTGCTGGTTCTTCTGTGAAGAGGGAGCAGCTCACCCACCCGCCCGCAGTGCTGGGCTCACTGTTGTCGGGGCCTGTTCCCTCTCAGACCAGCGCCTTCCTGCAGCTAGCCGTGGGCAGCTTGGGGAAGCCCCTGCCTTCTCTGCCCTCCTTCTCTCACACGGGTTGGTAAAGTGAGAGGCCAGCAGGGTGACACTGGGAACTGCCGGCAGCCTGGTGCCTGCCTCTCAGTCTAGGGAACGTGGGTCCTACGTGACTTGATATCCCCGAACATGTGATGCGAGCACAAAAAGAAAGGAAGGCAGAGCATGGAGCCCAGAGAAAACTGCAGCCTGGCTGTGGGTACAGGGGGCGGGGCCAAGCCTGGAGGCAGGAGGCCATCAAGGTCTTGCTCCAGGGCATTGGTGCAGTGGTCAGAGCTTCTGAGGAGGAGGGCGGGACCTGTGAAGCAGAGCCCAGGTTTGAAATGAGGAGGAGCAGCTGGGTCAGCGGCACCGGCACCACGCAGGAGCCGTGTTTGCTCTGACTGCAGAGTGAGGCTGGGGACAGCTGCTGTCGCCAGGGCACTGTTCATTTACAGCTTTGCAGAAATGTGTGGGAGACCCACCCGCACAGCCAGGGCCTCTTAGCGTCCATCCTTTGGTGGGTTCTGCTGGCCAGTCTGCCTGCCCTGCTGGCCTGAGAAACTCAGATGAACTTTCGTTACTTTCCTCTAGCTTCAACCCAGGGGCTGGCCACGTCCTCCAGTCAGTCTCCTGGCTGTGACTGTGTTACGTTTCCTGTCCGTCACACTTTGCACTTGGGTGATGGTATTGGATAGTCCGTGAACACAGTTGCAAGGACTAAGCAAATGTGCGTTAGTTAAGTTCACTCGTTTTGAAATGATTTTCAGGATTCGCGTTCCAGCCTGTGTTCCCCCTCTAAGTACAGTGGCCAGGCACTGAGCCCGGGTCTTGCTGTTGAGGCTCTCCTTTCTTCTGTTGGATTCTTCTCTGTGACTTATAGAGCTGGAGGTGTCGGGTGGCTTTGATTCAGCATTGTGGGAATTCTGCCTGTGATGTGCACTGATGGTTCATAGAGTGGGTGGCCTGCCCCAAGGACGCCGCCTTGATGGGCGGGTGGAGCCACTGCTCCTCACTTTCTTCTGCCAGTTTCAAACTCCATCCTTGGAAGAAGTGAAGAACACAGCCACTGCAGCATGGTGGCTCAGGCTGCTCTTCATCACCCTGTGGCTGTGCTTTGGTTCACGGGATCATATGCCTTTATGATCCCAGTGTAAGTCACACCTCTGAAATCACCTGCCATTCAGATTTTGCTGGAGGTATTTTTCTGCTCTCTGCAAAGAGGATACTATTCTTTGGTTTTTTCCATCACTTTGTTAGGAAAATTTTAAGACTTACAGAAAAGTTGAAAACCTGTGCAGCATGCACACGTATGCACCCTGGCATGTGACTTTGGGAAGACCTTTCTGCCAGGTTAAGCCCCTCAGTACTGCTGGGTTTTGCACGATCTCTCTCCCAGCCTCGCCTCTGCCTTTCCCATCACTGTACACCTGTGGGGCTCTGCTGGGAGGGGCCCACTGCGATGTTGCTGAGTCTCTGCTCTCCGACCCTGGGAACAGCCCAGTCTTGGGCTACTGGGGCGGTACTCGGGCTCTGGGATCAAGGTTTAGAAGCCCAGGTGCTGAAACCACAGTGTCTTCCCACTCCACAGCTCTCACCAGTGGCTTCTCTCTCCATCAGTGCTGCTTCTCCTTCTCCAGGTCCTTGTCTAGTGGGATGTGGCTGGACAGTGGTGCTGTCCGGTGGCAGAGGCCCCACAGGGCCATAATCTCCCCTCGACTCTGGCTTCTGGATTTGTGGACCTTATCACGCCTCTGAATCTGGCCTTATCAGAAACCTCTGCTGGGAGGCCCCTTACCCGTCTCCCCTGCTGAGCTAGTGCCCTGCGCTGTCCTCTCCTCTGCCACAGTGGAGGGCACACTGCCTTGATTCCGGGATCAGCGACCCTTTCTTCTGCACTCATTGCAGGCCTCACACCCCCCAGCGGAAGAGAGGCGCACTTCTCCCCTCTTCAGGGCTCACAGTCGGGGTGGAGCTGAGGAAAGGCTGCTGCGGGTCCCCTAGAAGTCACCTCGAGGATGCTGGAGCAGTTGGTGCTAACGCAGGTTCAGGTTTATGCCAGGCAGATTTACAGTACCATTCTTCTGAGTTTTAGATTTTACATGATAGTAGCTTCAGTTTTGCCTGCTTGTTTGGACGGAGTCAGGAAGTGCCTGGTCTAAAGAAAAGAACAAAACAAGAGTCCTGTCTTCCTTGAGGTGTGGCGCAGGGTCTGGTCCTGTTGAGGTGGGTGTCCTTCATCCTGCTCCTGAGACCTGTAGACGGTCCTCACTTGGGTATGTGGCGAGCTCCAGGAAGCACTGTCCTGACTTTACCACTGATTTTTTTTTTTTTTTTTTTTTGGTGGTACCAGGGATTGAACTCAGGGGCACTCGACCACTGGGTCACATCCCCAGCCCTTTTTTGTATTTTATTAGAGACAGGGTCTCACTGAGTTGCTAAGTGCCTCGCCATTGCTGAGGCTGGCTTTGAACTCGCGATCCTCCTGCCTCAGCCTCCCAAAGTGCTGGGATTACAGGCGTGCGCCACCACGCCCGGCTTACTACTGATTTTATGCAGGCTCTTTTTTCTCCCCAGGTTGATGCACATACTTTTTCGTTGTGCAGTTAGGTCTTTTGTCAAGGTTTATCTAGTTCTCACAGGGTCCTGCAGGTGAATAGTACTTCTGTCTCCTCTCCACTCATTGCTCCCAGCAGCGTTGAAAGCTAGGCTTGCTCTGCACTTCTGGTGCTCTGCGAGAGCACGGGACCTGGGACCTCGCCCCACAAGCCCGCAGCTTGCAGCTTGCCCTGGTTGCCCCGGAGGTCCCGTGGAAAACCAGCCCCTTTCTCCCATGTGGGGCCCATGTGCTTAGCTACTTGTCGCTTATATGGAGCTTGCTTAGCACACCACTGAGGGCTCAGATGACGCGTTTTTTTTTTTTTTTTTTTTCTTTTTTGTATTTTTGTTTTTCTCAGAGTTGCTGCATGTGCCCTATAGATTTTTAAAAAGTCAGGGCAGACATTCATGTTTACGGATTGGAAGACTTGGTATTGGTGCGATGGCAGTAGACTCCAAGTGACCTATAGATTCAGTGTCATCTCCATCAAAAAATCTCAGTCAAAATCCTGGCTGCCTTTTTACTGAAATTGACAAGCTGGTTCTGAAGTTCATATGGAAATACCAGGGACCCAGAATAGGTAAAACCATCTTCAAAAAGAAGACTCACATCTCCTGATGTCAAAACTTACGCCAAGGCTATAGTCATCGAGGCAGGGTGGTATTGGCCTACGGGAGACAGAAAAGATCAATGAAACAGAGTGGAGAATAAAGCCTCGCACTGTGGCCAGACAGAGGGGAGGAGAACTGGTTTCCACAGGGGTCCTGAGGCAGCTGGATGAACACAAGCCCGAGAATGAACATGAACCTGCTGCGTACCACGACCAAAAGTTAACTCAGAATCCACTGAGACCCAGGTGAAAGAGCTAGAATTACAAAAGTCTTAAAAGAGACTTGCAGGTGTAGATCTTGTGTCCTTGGATTTGGCAGTGGTCTCTTACCCATGACCCCTAGCAGAAGAAGCAGTAAATTGGAGTTCATCAAAATTAAAAGCTCTTGTGCTTCAGAACTCCTCTTTCAGACTCGAGCGTCCAGGCAGGTGCGGCCCGAGGTCTGCAGTATCTCAGGCCTCAGTGGGTCTTTGCCTCCAGCTGCGGTGTTTGGCCCTCCCGTCCCTGCGTGGCGGCCACAGCTCCCCCTGCCTCTCCACATCTTTCTCATGCTATCCCCTTTGCCTCCAGGACCCTCCCTCACGCTCTGCCAGTTTTTGCCTGCACCTTAAAGCTCACTTCTTCCAAACTCTTCCTGCGGTTTTCTCCATTTGATGCTTCAGGTCTTGAGCAGGTATTTATTTTTGTACTCAGGACTAAAGTCAGGTACTTTACCACCGAGCTACATCTCCAGCCCTTTTTTATTTTGAGACAGGGTCCCGCTGAGTTGCCATGGCTGCCTTGCCATCCTCCTGCCTCAGCCTCCCGAGTTGCTCTGGTTAGAGGTGTGCTCCACCCGCCCGGCCAGTTTTTGCATGCTGCTGTTCTTGGTTTGGATCTCGTTGATTTCCATGCCACGGTTCCTTCCTGGTCTGCGCTGTGCTCCGTTTCCCTGAGGCTGGTCCTCTGCTTGCCGTCAGCGAGGAGCCTCTGAGGACCCCCCTGGGAGGAGGCTTGGTGTACTGGAAGGGGCATCAGTGTGGGACGGGGGGTTCCACTCCTCGCTCTGCTTCTTCAGCAAATCAGTTTCACTGGGTCTCTGTCTCTTCTGGTACCAAGTGAACTGGCTGTGGCCGGGGTGTGAGGTTCTCCGTCAGCAGAAGCAGGCACACCTCACGCGGCCCTGCCTGCTTGGCTGTGACTGGCGGTCCTTGTCTGGCTCCCTCTTGCTTCCTACGTGCTACCAGAGTTTCCAGCACGGGCCCTGGAAGCCCTGTTGGCCTCAGCTTGGGACATGTGGTGTTACTTGTGAACATCAGTTGAGCCCTGGTTGGGGGCGAGGCTTGGGCTCCGGGGATTCATGGCTGGTCCTTGCCAGAAGCTTATCGCTGAGTTTGCCAGGTGCAGGGCACTCAGTCTGGTCTCAGCTGACACACGGCTGGTCTCCCTGTGATTGCATCTCCCTGCGGTCAGGGTCGGAGCCGGCTGGGTCAGTGCCGCCTGCGCCCACCTCCTTGAGACTGACGGGTGAGGAAGGGTCGCTGCTGTCCTATGCCAGGTGTTTGGTGTGTGGTCTGGTCCTTCATCAACTCTCTTACTGGGTCTTGTTTTCCTGTTGGGCAAGAAGGAAACGGGCAGGGAGCCCAAGTGGCTTGTTTTAAGTGAGGATGGTTTTGCTGTTTCCCGAAAGCCCTTGCTCTCCAGTGTGTCACAGCGCTTTCCTTCCTGTCACATCCACTCTTCCCTCCCGGGGACCGGCGCGAGGGGCTTAAAGCTCAGGGTGAAGTGAACCCGTGACTCCAAGTTACTTGATCTTTCCGCCACTGGGGAAGTACTGACCTTCTCCAGCCTGCTAGATGGCTGTTAGGAGTTCCTAGACATGGAGTTCATGTTTCTTTTTTGGTGTGGTAAGAGGGGGGGATTTTCTGATTTGGAAAAAAAAAAACCAAAAAAACAAAAAACATTTAGGCATAAGTTTTCTGTGTGTACTGCTTTTTAAAAATTGGGATCTGAGCCGGGCGCGGTGGCACATGCCTGTGATCCCAGCACTTGGGAGGCTGAGGCAGGAGGATCGTGAGTTCAAAGCCAGCCTCAGCAATGGTGAGGCACTTAGCAACTCAGTGAGACCCTGTCTCTAATAAAATACAAAAAAGGGCTGGGGATGTGGCCCAGTGGTCAAGTGCCCCTGAGTTCAATCCCCAGTACCACAAAAAAAAAAAAAAAAAAAAAAAAAAAATTGGGACCTGGACGATGTATTAAAAAGCAAATTCTTGACCATTTTTTAGGACTCACAAATTCGCCAAAGTACAGCTTACAGCTTACATCAGCCTCAGGGAAACAAAGAGCACGGGACCGAGCGCAATGGCAACCTCTACAAGAAAAGCGACGGGTAGGTAAAGTGGCCTTGCCGTCACTGGAGCTGAAACAGACGTTCGTGATTTCCTGTGTCCAAAGTGTCTAAACTCTTATTGTTTTTCCCTCTTACCCATAAGGATCCGAAAAGTGTGGCAGAAAAGGAAATGCTCAGTTAAAAACGGTTTTCTGACCATATCCCACGGAACCGTAAGTATTCTCTTCTAATCCGTGGTCCACGCTGTGTGTAGGGTGAAGTGTGGCTGGAGACCGTGGTGGCATCTGGGGACAGGGGTGTCCTGTGTGTAATGTGGTGTCGAGGCTGTGTTTGGTAAAGCCCGCTCACTCCCTGTCTGGCTTTGGGCACCTGCTGAGCCTTCTCTACTGGGAGGAGCTTTGTTCATCTTGCTTCAGAGTTGGGAGTGACAGCCAGGTGTCTTCACCTAGAAGCCTGTGACTTCCAGAAAGCTGGGAGTGACTGTGAGCCAGGTGTCTTCACCTAGAAACCTGCAACTTCCAGAAGGCACAGAGCTGCAGATGGCACCCCCAGCTATCCTTGAAGCAGAAAAACTAAAGGTCTCACTTGGGAAGATTTCTACTTTGTCATGTTTCAGTGCTCAGAACTCAGAACCAGAAATCCAAGAGAAAAGAGATTTCAGTAACTTTATTACAAAAGTCTCCCACACCAGCCCAACCTTATTTTATTTTTTATGGTACTGGGGATTGAACCCAGGGCCTTGTGCATGCAAGGCAAGCGCTCTACCAACTGAGCTATATCCCCAGCCCACCAGGCCCAGTCTGAATTAACTGATTCCTCTTCTGTCTTCTTCATAAGAACCCTTGCAAGCAAAGCAGCCCTGCCTGGTGAGCTTTTGAGAAAACCAAGCAGAATAAAATACCAGTCTAGCTTTCAGAGACCAGGAACTGGACTCAGCCACAAACAGCTCTCATCACCCGTCTTCTCTTCCAAGAGGCTTTAGGCATATTACCCCCTTGCCGTGTGTGACCCGGGCTGGTGAAAACCACATGGGCTGGTGGACACCTTTGAAAAGGTCTCGAGGCTGCTGTTTTGTTCTTGTTTGTGTTTCTTCTCCCCAAGCCAGGCCCGGCCCTGTGCGCTCAGCAGCCTCCACGGCATAGTGGAGGGTGGTGAGCACAAATCACCCTCCATAAAGCGTTTACAAAACACGCCCTTCAACTGGGTCTTCCCTCCCGCCTCCCTCCGGCCCCAGTGAGAGGCGGAGCTGGACAGGAGCACAGATGAGTTTTCCAGACCCTTTAGAAAGAGTATCTACCACTCATTGTTGGGGGTCTTGAGAAGCAGCCGTTCTCAGTACTTGCTCTAAAGGATGTCACTGAAGCAAGGATTGTGCTGCGCTCCCTGGGGGGCCTTCATTCTTGCTGATTCCGTCAAGGGAAGGGAGAGGGGAGGAGCAGTGCCCCCGCTGGGTGTGGCCTGCAGGGTCTCTGGCCCTGGGGTGGACTGTGTCTCACCAGGCAGCTGAAGGTCACCCCTTCTCCACAGTCCAGCATGACTTGCATAGTCACCACCTCAGCTCTGGGCCTGTGGTTCAGATCTTTTTCTTTCCCCACAGAGAGATGCTCGGGCGAGGAAAGGTGTGAGTGCCGTAGACAGAGCAGGCGACTTTCTTTCACTGTGTGTCACCTTGAAGCCACGACTGTGCGGCCAGGAGCCAGCCAGCGTGCTCATGGTACACACCCCATGCCTCCTGCCTTCCCATCGCTCCTGCTGCTGTCTAGCTGGGGTTCACCCTGAAGCCAGAGCTGCCACGAGACGTTTCATCTCCTGCTCTCGCAGCTCTCGGGTCACGAGGCACATCTGCGTCGTTAGGCGTTCCCCGAGGCCCAGGGCCTCAGCCTGCGCCACTGAGGTGCTGTGACAGAGGACAGGGGGGACAGGCCTGGCGATCCTTCGCTGGCAGCACAGTTGACTTCAAGTCACTCGGGTGCTCGAGTCCTCTAGGGGACGAGGAAGCCTAGTTCCCCTGACTTCTGGGTGGACTGGCCCAGTTTCTGGCAGACAGCACAGTTGCAACTCCAGGGCGTGGACAGCCCTGGGGGGGGGTCGCAGAGTGTGCGTGTTTAATCAGAGCTTTGTGTTGTGAGGGGAAGCCCTCTCCAGGGATGCTTCATCCTGCCATTAGCAGCCACTTCCTGCTACAGCTGCAGGGATGCAGGTGGCTCTGCCCTGGCCTTGCAGGAACACAAGAATGAAATTCTTACAAGATTCTTATAAAATAAAAGGCTGCTTTCCAGCCCTGCCCCCACTTGCTGAGTGTTCCTTCCCCTGTTCCCTGTCTTGCTCTGGAAGCCCTGGAAGTGAGAGTCCCGCAGCTCCCTCTAGGGTTCTGCATCTACAGAGGGTGGCTCCTGCGGGCTGGGGTGACTCCTGCGGAGAGGGGTTGAGAGACGCCGCTTTGGTTTGGTTTGATATTGACTTGGCTTCTTGGGCAGCTCACTTCTTTTTTTTTTTTTTTAAAGAAAATTTTTATTTATTTATTTATTATTCTAATTAGTTATACGTGACAGCAGAGTGCATTTCGGTTCATTGTACACCAACGGAGTCCACCTTTTCCTTTTTCTGGTAGTGTACGATGTAGAGTTGCACCGTATGTGCAGTCATACATGTACCTAGGGTAATGTCTGTCTCATTCCACCATCTTTCCTGCCCCCCATGTCCCCTCCTCTCCCCTCCCGCCCCTCCCCTAGGTCACTTCTTGAGCAAGCACCTCCTGAGTGTGCTAGTTCACCACCAGGAGGAAAGGGCACATTTCCAAAGACCTGACTTGGACACGAGGTCTTAGAGGAGCACCTGGCAAACAGCTGGGAACCAGGTCTTTAAGAAGGGGACGCCCACGGGGCGTATTTGCACTGTTTTGAAAACTCTCCCCGGGAAGCTGGCAGCCTTCAGCAAGTGAAATGGCTGTGTTCTGTCTGCAGGCTGGGGTGAGGGTAGCACTTAGAGGAGTTCAGTGAGAGACCCAGTTGGTGTTCCCTGGCAGCCACGGCCGGTGGCGGTTTCTGGCGCTTGGGATGAAACACTCAGGCTGGTGTCTTCTTTGCCAAGTTCACAGTGCTGCCCCACCACCAAGGGCTGCAGGCTATGTTCCACTGGAAGAATTTCCACTAGCTCTTAAAGCATCTAAAAAATTTTAAATGAACACCAATCAGGCAGAAAGAAGAATACAAAATTCCTTTTAAAAAGTCTGACAAGCCGGGCGCGGTGGCACACGCCTGTAATCCCAGCACTTTGGGAGGCTGAGGCAGGAGGATTGCGAGTTCAAAGCCAGCCTCAGCAATGGTGAGGCACTTAGCAACTCAGTGAGACCCTGTCTCTAATAAAATACAAAAAAAGGGCTGGGGATGTGGCCCAGTGGACGAGTGCCCCTGAGTTCAATCCCTGGTACCACAAAAAAAAAAAAAGTCTGACAAATGGTAAAAAGAATGATTATAATAGCTGCTTTGCTAATAGCTGTGCCTTCGTGGCCAGCGCTCGGGCTGTGGCTTCTTTCCCTCCCCTAGGCTTGTGCTAAGCCAGGCTGCCCAAGCAGCGCCTGTTACCTTGTGAAATAGATGAAACTGTTGGGTGAACGGATTGAGTGATGACACTCTCTTTCCAAATTGCAGCAGGGAGGGAGTTTAATGGATAGAATTTTCTCCCATCAATTTTTCTCACAGCTCTGCTGTAGCTAATGATTCATCTGAATGGACCAACAGCAAATTGTTATTAATGTAAAACTTAGAACAGCTGATGTTCCTTAAGATTGCCGGCTTGCATTCTGTGCACCCCCTCTTGTGGTTGTCATTTTCATTATCTAGTGGCATTTGTGCCTTTATCATTATTCCTAATTCAAATATAGGCACTGGATTATTTTTCTATATTTTGTGGTTTTATTTGCTGTGAAGTAAGAAATTTGTCTTTGAGGTGTGTATATTGGTAGAGAATAAATGACTTTCCCTATGCTCCAGGGAAGAGGGAAGAGTCAAATATACAGGGGGAGGGAGCAATCCTTCAAACTGTGGTTCTTTCTTGCTTCAAAGAAGTCCAGGTGAGGGACTGCCTTTGGTGGACACCACATCAAGGCCAGGGAGATGGCAGCTGAGCACCTGACCTAGAGCCCAGCTGTCGTGTTGGAACCCTGGCTTCCCTTCTCCCAGGCTGTAGAACCCCATCAAATGGTTTTAGGTTCTATCTTTATCTGCATCACTGGAGTAGTTCTCAAAGGGCATTTAGGAATATTGAATGAAGGAATCCATGAAGAATGTTCACAACAGTACCTGGCTCGTGTGGGTATGTACTGCTAGTAATAGCTGAGTAAGTGTAGCTCTTCTTGGTCAAATTCATCATCTTGTTCATTAAGTGCTTCCACATTGACCAAAAGGCCTGGGCCCTTTAATGGCTCCTGTGTCTAGGAGCAACAGACACCTCAATCTGGAGGTAGCTCTGAGAACTGTACATCTCCCGTGGAGGCCAGACGGGCTATACACCATGTTATGGTCCCTGGTCAGTATGTGGGGCTACTGCTCAGCACTGTAGAAAGGAATCATTTGTGTATTGGTGTCTGGATGAGCCAGTAACGCTATTGGTAAAGATCTAAAATTGATGGTGCTTTTACTTTGAGCGGTTAAGTTTGCAAGATTAGACAGCTTGAAGTTTTCTGGTACTGTTTCCTGATGATCCTAGAATTCTGTTAGCAATCTACGGACAAAGGTGAATATCCAGTGGCTAAAATCCACACAGCCACAAACCAGGAAGGTCCGGGACAGCCCTGTTTACCTGACATCTGTGTATCCAGACCTCAAATCCTTCACCCTTTATCAAGCCCAGATCCTGCACGCTGCAGGGTTGGTCCCATTTCAACGGAGGCTTCTGCACCCGCACTTTGTAGTTATAGTAGCAAGAAGCCTTTGGGTCTGTGAATGCACAGGTCCTCATGGCCTGCCCAGTGTGTGTCTGGAGTTCTCCCAAATCCATGCTGTTTATCTCGAAGCCGCGTGTGACCCAGGGAGTGGGAACACAAAGGCTTGGAGACTGAGATGTGGTATTTCGTCTTTCCTTTGGCAGCTCAGTAGGTTAGTAAGGTAAGCCCTCTCCTCTGTGGCGATTTCTCCAAGGTCTTAAGGCATTTTACCAATCAGAATTTTGTTTCTGAAATTATCTTCTTATCCTCTGCCCTTACTCTTTGGAAAAATTTTGATTTTTCCTGAATCTAGTAAAACAGCCATTTTGACACAGCTCTGATGAAGGTGTGCTCTGATCTCTTTGGTGTCACTTGTGCGAATGATGCGTGTTTTGTTGAAAAATCAAGGGACGGTGACGGTGTTGAGGATGGTGAATCTTATCTGTTGTCACTTCAGAAAGCAGGGAAGTCTCTCTGTGATTTTCATGCTGAGATTACTTTTCCCGGAGATGAGGTTTTCACTCACGAAAACACTTTTAAGAACACTAGAAGTTGAGCTGGGTACCCAGGTCCCCTCCATACCATCTGTGCCACCTGTAAGAACAAAACCCAGTGCTTTGGGGCTTCAACCCTGGAGTGTTTTGGTCTCAAGGAGCTCACTGCCCCAGCCCTGAGGTTGTCACTACTCTGCCCCTTGCCAGGCAGGTTGTGTAGACCACCTGTGAGCCCTGGCAGGGAGGACCCCTTGTGCCGGCAGGTTGTGTAGACCACCCGTGAGCCCTGGCAGGAAGGACAGTGTCCTTGTGTGGGGCTGAAGTCTCAGACCTGCTGCCCATGTCAAAGTCTGCCTCTGAGAGTCGTCCCTGCAGACGGTGAAAACCGCTCACGCCTGCTGTGTTTCTGTGAGGCAGATGGTGACCTGCTCCTTCCCACTCACGCCTTGTTTTTTGTTTGTTTTTAATCAGGCTAACCGGCCTCCTGCGAAGCTCAACCTGTTAACCTGCCAAGTGAAGACCAACCCCGAGGAGAAGAAGTGCTTTGACCTTATCTCACGTAAGGCTCGTCCTCAGGTGCTGGGCCTGGAGAACTTGCTCTAAACGCTTTTCCAGGGCTTCAGTCCCATGTCAAACGCTGCATTTTAAAGAATTGATTTTTAGGGGCTGGGGCTATGGCTCAGCGGTAGAGTGCTCGTCTCGCATGTGTGAGGCCCTGGGTTCCATCCTCAGCACCACATAAACAAAATAAAGGTATTATGTCACCTATAACTAAAAAGAAAAAAAAGTATTAAAAAAAAGAAAGAATTGATTTTTAAAGAGGTTCGTGGCTGCTGGCTAGCCAGTCTCTCCTGTTGAGGGTCAGACTTTGAGGGCTCATAAACCCAGAGACGGCCTCTCGGCTCTCCAAGCCTCGGGGCTCCTGTTTGTAAATAAGGAGGTTGCACTGGCTAGGCCCCAGGTCTAAAGTCCTGCACCTTTTTATTTTTCCCCTCAAAGGACAATTTTGTTGTCAAAAGCTTCCACCATTTATTTGCATGACATTAGCAATACTAGAAATGAAAAAGACAGTGGAGCCCTTGGAACTTTGGTTTTGGACATTGTTCATCTTCCCCACCAGGGAACTGTCCTTTCTGCTTCTTTTCTTTTTCATGCTTTTCTTCTGTGTGGTGCACACAGGAGTCACCACAGAACTGTCCGTTGTGGTGAACGTCTGCACAGCATCCAAAAGTGAAGGGTGCGTGTTGTCTTAAAGAAAACGTGATAAGCCCCTTGTCCTTGGTTGTGCAAAGTGGCAGGGTTACATTTCAGGGAGGGAAGGTCCAGTCTCCCCTTCGAAGATGTGGCCACAGGGGTTGTGGCCCAAGTTACAGCCTGTGCGTTGTGGGAAGGTGAGCTGTGCTGCCCACCCTGGTGCCCAGCAGGAGGGCCTCTGGTCAGCCTGTGGATGTGCACTGTTGGGGTCATGTGGTCAGATGTCACAGCAAACTCGAGAGATGACTGCTGCCGTCTCTGCTCATCCCTCCACTGTGTCCCTTCTCGACCCAGGGTCTTGGGAGGTGTCGGCAGTGGGATCCAGGCACTGGAATGGTTTATAAAATACAAGGGGACTTTATCCAGCTTGGAGCCCCCACCCCATCCATCTAGTGCTTCCACAGATTCCCGTATCCCTGCCAGCAAAGCTTTCTCTGGGACCCTTCCTCCACTTCCAGCGTTGTGAAATGCTGAGACCTGACCACAGGTTTGATTGTGGCCACTGCTGGGTCACCTGCCTGCAGATAGCAGAAAAGGAAGGACACTTGATGTTGTGACTGGGGCAGATTCAGAGATTTTCCACTTTCTGAAATTGTAGCCAATTTTTAAAAAATATATATTTATATTTTCAGTTGTAGTTGGACACAATGCCTTTATTTTACTTATTTATTTTAACGTGGTGCTGAGGCTCGAACCCAGGGCCGCACACGCACTAGGCAAGCGCTCTACCACTGAGCCCCAACCCCAGCGTAAACCACGTGCTACCCTAGTAGCAGAAGTGTCCTTTCGTAACAGATCAGCACTTGGTAGCCAGTTGAGCATGGCTTAGCCTCACGCCTCACCCCTCACACAGAGGTGGATATAGCACGACCTCGTCTGTCCCGAGTCACCAACAGCACAACTGATGGGACCCCAGCAAATGCCATGTGTGCAGAAGCAGTTACTGCAGAGTCTGCCCTGGCCCTCAGCACACTGGGCACCAGGAGGGTCAGAGCTTGACAGCCCCACTGCAAGGCATGGGGGAGGTGGGCCTGCATGCTCTGGTTAACCCAGACCCTTACCCAGATCCTGTCGGTGTCTGCTGCGGCCTGCAGCATGATGACGGTGTGGTGGTCCTCTGTGGAGTGCGGAGGCTGAGTCTGGCTAGAGGTGCTTCTGTGAGCTTGCCCGGGGTCATTCTTGAGAGCACTGTCACTGCCCCTCCCTGCTTGTCCTCCGGGGGTAAAGTGATTCCAGTTCTTCTCATTTTTCATCCCCAGTTTGTTTTCAATATGACCCACTCCCTTCAGAGCACCCCAGAGGAAATGCTTTGTGTCGTGCCCTGTAGGCTTGGGCTCTTCAGGCGTGAAAACCAGCCCGGCTCAGGGCACCATCTGGGAGATGTGCACAGTGGGCAGAGCCCTGATGTGAGCATCCCGAGAAGGAAGACCTGGGCAGGACCCCGTTCTCCTCTTGATGCCTCCTTGCCCCCTGACCTGGCTCGTGGGATGAGGGTCACCAGGTGCTTTTGAGCTCTTGATACAGTTGGGCAGTTGGGCAATCACAGCAAGCCACACAGCAGGCAGTGGGGACGTGCTCTGGTGCGGATCTGCCAGCACCCAGAGTCGACCCTTACCCATCGTCACCTGCAGAAGGCCAGCAGACGGACTGGCTGCCTTCAGGTAGTACCTGCAAGATCCTCCTCCTCCACTCTGCCCCAGCCAGAGACCCCCTGTGCTGGTCCCGAGGTCAGCAGGCACAGCTCCTCTAAGAGGACGCATCTGGGGCAAGGCCAGCCTTGGAAGCTCGCCTAACTTCTTGCCGTCACACATATCCTTCCTGCGGCACCCCCTTCGCAAAGTCAAGTCCTAAGTCATTTTCCTTGACCCCCATAACCAGCCCAGGTGATGGAGGGGACCAGAGAATTATGAGGGGACCCAAAGCAGTCCTCAGGGGACTCCGCCTTCCAGGTCCACGTGATGTTTAGAGGTGGGACCTGGGCCAGAAGGAGCCCCACAGGCTCCCAGTGCCTCCCTCGTTGTCCCACGGTTCCTGCTGCTCCCCTCCCGTGGTGGGGGCTGCCGGAAACCAGGCTGGAGAGTCGGCAGTGGGGCGCTCATCTGGACCTGTTCACAGCTTGCCTCCTGCGAACCCGCGAGAGAGCCACACTGGTGGCAGGTCTGCCTGAGTGGGTCCTGTCTGACCATGCAGCAGTTCAGGGTGAGCCAGGGTACTGGTGCTACCCCAGAGCCACAGCTTCCTGGGAATTCTGAGACTCGCGTAGCAGATCCTCTGGGGTAGTTTGAGCTGTGAATCCGTCCCCCTTGCCTGTTTCTCTCAGTGCGCGAGTGTGGCTCAGCCCTTGATATTTGAATCACAAAATCAAGTTCACTTTTCTAAACTTGAAACAGTTTAGTTAAACCTTGTTCCCTTCCTCAGAAACAGGTGGGATAGGGAAAAATGTTGTTCCATATCCCCTGGTGTTAAAAGAGACAAAAAAGATGGCGAGGTGCAGGGGGAAGGGGTGGGGCCAGGAGGCAGGAAACCTGGGTCCTCTGCTGGCTATGCTGGTTTCTGCCTCTTCGCCTCTCTGGGCCTCAGCCTCCACCCAGACACCCTGCCAAGGGTTGTTCAGGGGACCAAAGGACTTTCAGGAGTAAAAATCCACACTGGAAGTTGGCGTGTCTGCTCACTTCGGGGTTCTAGATGTTTATTGTGGGTCCCCAAGAACAGAATCACTGCTGGTCACCATTTTCTCATTCACCCGCTGTCACCCTCCGCTTTTTGAAATCTAATTCTTTTCTACTTTGGTTTTGGACTGAGGTCGTAGACAGACGGTACCTGGTACATACCCATCCCGCGGCACCCCCGCTGCGCACGTCACAGTATGATTATCCAGAAGGGCATGGTACGTGTTCTCAGCCACGTGTGCAGTTGTGAAAACCAGGAAATTCACATTGGCATGATGCTGTTCACTGGAAATCTTACCTGTTTCCACTAACAACCTCGTCCTGCCCCAGGGTCCCCTCCAGAACGCCACCTTGCCTTTAGTTTTCTTTCATCTGGAAGCCCTGCGGTCTAACAGTTCTCCAGACTTCCCTCCCCTTCTGTGACCTTGATGTGTGTTGAGGAATATTGATCAGTTTGTTGTCAGACTCCTCAGTTTGGATTTCTCTGATGTTTTCTCACAACTGAGCTGAAGGCTAAGTGTTTTTTGGCAAGAATAGCAGAGTGAAGCTGTCACCTCACATGCCCTCTCCTGTGCACACAGAGGGCCAACAGCCCAGCAAAACACTCGTAAACTACTGCTGATGCCAGCTGCCCATCTTATATACAACCATGATTTAACCGTGACCTATCACCTTAGCTGTTTGTAACTCAGGACCCCGGACCATGTAATTCTTAGAATTTCTCACACAGTGCTCATCATCTTCTTCTTCTTCTTCCTTTTTTTTTTTTTTTTAAAGAAAACTGGAAAACTTCTAAGCTATTCTCTTTAGAAAAGACTTTTGTTATTCAAAAGGCTTCAAAGGTTACTTTGGGGCCACCTCTGCAGTGATTTTAACAAATCAGGTTTCTGAAGGAATAGTGATGGTTTCTGTTTATCTTCTGGAAGCTGCAGCTTTTAGACTTGAAGGGTGGGGGACAGGGCAGGATTGTTAATTTCCATTACAAAGTCACAATTGCTGAGCAGGGGCACAGCGAGTGCTTGATTTTATACAAATCATTAATTTCCTAGCAGAGAGCTAAGATTATTCCTGAGGTTAATCATCCACCACTTTCTTTTGGAGTCGTGTATGGATTGCTATCTGGGCTCACAACTGATGAATTTCCTCCTGCTGTGCAGATGACAGGACCTACCACTTCCAAGCTGAAGACGAGCAGGAGTGCCAGATGTAAGTCACTTGGAAGCGGGGCTTGGGGCAGACCCCGCTGCAGTCCTGGGGCGTGACTCTGTCCGCTGTTGTCTGTCTAGATGGATGTCTGTGCTGCAGAACAGCAAGGAGGAGGCTCTGAATAATGCGTTCAAGGGCGATGACAATACCGGGGAAAATAACATCGTCCAGGAGCTGACCAAGGAGATCATCTCGGAGGTGCAGAAGATGACGGGCAACGACGTGTGCTGTGACTGTGGGGCGCCAGGTGAGCCAGGGCCCCACGCTGCCCTAGGCTCCAGGACATTCAAATCCCATTCCAATTCGCAGAATCCGTTCATTGATTTTCACTTTCGTTTTAAACATGAAATTAAGTGCCGCTCAGCTTGAGTTCATCCCATTACACAAATGCTTAATGAACTGTGTGCAGGCCGCGGTGGGGCAGGGGGTGGAGATGCTGCCTGTCGGGCCTCAGAGCAGCACTGAGTGACGGCGGCCTGGTGGAGATGAAAAGATGGCCATGCTTTTTGAGAAATGAAAACTGAAGGGCGTAGCAAGGGTGAAATCAAGGCCATCCGCTCTGGTAAGACTGAGAGGCTGAGGACATGCAGTGTGGGCCTCTACCTAGGATTGCTTCAGCGCGCCTTTGTCCTCAATGTTCAGAGGAACTGTCTGTCGCTGTCTAGCTCTGTTCCTGGAAGAGCCGTGCTTCTGGGGAATGTCAGTTTTCCTTTCTGTAAAACGAAGGAACAGGTCCCTTCTGCCTGTCACATTCTGGGACACGAGATGCTTATGTTTGCATTTTGATAAAGCATATCAGAGGCTTCATTTTAAGGGACATACATTTTTAACAGCTAGTATTTTTTTAAAAGTTTGAGCAGTTGACTTGTTTTAATTGAAATGGAAGATGCTGGGAGGTCAGGGCCACTACGCATAGGCTTTTCTGAATATTTGCAAAACAGGAAAGATTGTGGCTTAGCTAGGATGGGCAGCAACTTTTCATGCCTCTAATTCTATGACCATATTTATTTAGAAACACAACTAAGGTGGGGCAAGGTGGTGCATATCTGTAATCCCAGCTACTCAGGAGCCTGAGGCAGGAGGATCACAAGTTTGAGGACAGCCTGGGCAATTCAGTGAGACCCTTTCTCAAAATGAAATTTTAAAAAGGGCTGGGGATGTAGCTCAGTGGTAGAGTACCCTGGGTTCAGTCCCTAGTACTGTAGACAAAACCCACAACAAGGAGGAATGCCATCAGGTTCCTGTTACCCTGAAGATTATATTTGGTTTTGGACCCATTAAAAAATGTCTTTATCTCAGCACTTGGGAGGCTGAGGCAGGAAGATTGTGAGTTCAAAGCCAGCCTCAGCAATGGCAAGGCACTAAGCAACTCAGTGAGACCCTGTCTCTAATAAAATACAAAAAAGGGCTGGGAATGTGGCCCAGTGGTTGAGTGCCCCTGAGTTCAATCCCCAGTACCACAAAAAAGAAAAAGAAAAAAAAAAGTCTTTATGACTGGAGATGAGGTAGGGAAAGATAAGTAGTGAATCATGCACTTTCTTGAGAAGGATAGTGAAACACTTTCATAAAGAAGTTAAAGCTAAAAGAAAAAAAAAAGTTAAAGCCACATTGTTTTGAAATGCTAAGGCACCATAGATGGTGTAAAAACTTAATAAGAATCGTCTAATGCGTGACTGTCACTGCCCAGAGCACACACACATGGCAGAGGAGCCCCGGTGCACACACACGCCCAGGAGTATTTCCTGATGTGGATAAACTGTTTACAACTTGAACGTTTTTAAAATAACTTCACAATTACTTAGTGGCCAAGGTTGTGTTTACCTGCTGTGAATTTCAAAGGGCAGCAAGCAGTTCTAAGAATCAACCTCGTGGACATGATGATGTACTGAAGTACACCTTAGTTTAATTCATTCTACTCTTTTGGTAAATTTTAGCACATAGTAGGATGTTTCAGCGAGGAGTAAACATACCGGTGGGGAAGGCGTGGTTTGAGCTCAGGTAAGCTCAGGGCTGCAGCCTGCTGCCTACCTGCTAGCAGCTTTGGTCTGAGAATTGTGGTGCTGGCTGAGCCGTACTGGGAATCACTGTCCTAGTCCTCCCTTGGGGCTCTCGGTGGCGTTAAATGAGATATGGTACAAAAGCACTCTGACTTCTGAAGCTTTTGGGACGCGTGCTATAGTTGCTACAGCTCAAGCGCTGAGCCCAGCGTGTTGTAAGCACGCGTGTTTATTCTGTTACCCGTGTCTGTGGACAGGGATGTGCTAGGTCTGTTCCCTTGTAGTACTAGGCTTTGATGGGTCATTTTTCCCCTTGCTCTGTCCTGCCTGTGTGACGAGGTCGGTGATGGCACAGTCTCTGTTCAGGACCAGCCTGGAGGAGCCCAGAGTCTCCTGAGTGCTCCGTGCCCTACTTATTTTCCTACTCACAACACTGGTCACTTAAATGAATGGAAGGACGGGGCATTGGAGGAAGAGGGAGGAGAAAGGAGGACAGACGCGTCCCTCCCTGTGGATTACATGTTAACTAGTGGTCTTATGGATCAGCAAGGATCCCGTTTGTGTCAAAGATCAAGAAGTACTCAGGTTCAAAGCCCCCACTACTAACCAGACAGGAAAGCAGTTCTGTCTTCTGCCCTCTTCCAACCAATTGCTTAAATTTGTCTTCTTCTCTTTGGCAGATCCTACGTGGCTCTCCACCAACCTGGGCATCCTGACCTGCATCGAGTGCTCTGGTATCCACCGCGAGCTGGGCGTACATTACTCCAGGATGCAGTCCCTGACCTTAGACGTGCTGGGGACGTCGGAGCTGCTGGTAATTTCTAAATCCTCATTTTGGAGTTGGAAATAAACGAGCAGAAATCTAAGTTTTTATTTTGGCATTGGGTTTCTTGACATTGCCATGGGCTGGTAGTTGTTACATTGCAAGATGGATGTGGGTAATTAGAACCTCCTTCTCAGCTCCTAGCAGGTGAGGGCACTTGCTGTTGCAAGACTTTATTCTTAAACAGAAAACAAGGAACATGAACCTAAAAAGAGGAGTATTGAGATTAGTGGAAGTCTCTGCCCAAGTGGCCTAGGATGTGGCCTGGTCCATTTCGCCCCGTCCATGAACTGAACTCAGAACCCAAGGCCTGAAGACAGAGAGCGGGTATTCCCCCCGAGTCATCCGCCGGTTTCCGACAGGGCTGTGGTTGCTTCCTACCTCAGGCCTCCAGTGGGTTTCTCCCTGGCCCACACTGTCCCTCTCGGGAGAGAGACTAATCTTTGTTTTTGTTGCCGTGAGAAGAAGAAGAAAAAAGTCTTTTTCCTTCTTGGTTCAGTGTCGGCCCAAAAGCCTGGTGGCAGATGAGGAAAGAAAGTGTTTTCTGTGGGAGCTTCCAGGGCATGGAGGCCGCAGCCCCCTAAGCAAGGAGGCAGATGGGCTATGTGCTTTGGACGCCTGGAACGTGAGCTTCTGTGGGCTGTTTGTAAGTCCACTTTGCCCATGAGAAGCAGCCCCTGAAGTTCTTTCTGAGGCCGCTGGGCATAAGTGGATATTGACTGCCATTGATTTTAGTGTCAGGAGTAGTAGTCTGGACAGAAGATCAATTGCCATGTCAGTGTTCCTCTCGGGCGACCATAAATCCTCTTGATGGCCACTCTGGGTCAATGTGTCTGGATGTCTGATGCCCTCTGGACCACCTTGGGGGACCTTGCAGTTTCCCTAGGAATTTCTTCATGGCCCTGGAAGACCACATTTGGGAGAAACTAGAGTGGGTCGTGGTAGCCCCGATAGTAGTACGCTGTTACTCAGAGGTTGGCACTAAGCCGGTCTCCCCGGAACTCCCAGCAGTACCCTCTTGGAGACATGCTGGGGTTCTTTGTTGTGGATGTGATGTGTGCGTGGCCTGCATCTTGGGGACGTGCATGTGTGCTTGTGTTATCTAAGGGGTGGACGATGATGCCGTAGATTTGAGGTTGTCAAAGCATGTTTTCAAAGAAGCACAGAGGGCCTCTGGGTGAATGCGATGAACTGTGGCAGTTCTGCCTTTGCTGATGCACTGCAGCAGAGGGAAGCACTGAGCGGCCTATGATGAGGTGGCTGCCTGAGTACCCCAGGCGCTCGGCAGGGCACTTGTCACTATTGCTCATTTGGTTTCTACTGCAGCCCACTGACCCTGGCATGTTATCCCACCTTGCTGAGGAGGAAACTGGGACTCGGAATGCTTCAGTATGCCCAGGGTTACGTACCTGCTAAGGGGGCACACTTGAGCGGCCCCTCATCTGACTCTAGAGCCCACGCTCTTCAGTTTTTAGGAGCTGGGACATAACTGGCCTTTGTGGTGGCCCGTCTTGCCGTGCAGTGAGGTGAGAGCCTCACCGCTGTCCCGCCCCCCACCAGCCTCAGAGATGCCCAATAGCTGGCGGGGGGAGAAGGACCTGGTCTGCGGCTGCCAGTTCCCGCGGTGTGGGTGCTCCCGCCACAGCCAGTTTCACGCTACCCACGTGAACTACCAGATGTGCAGGTTCTGTTGCCCACGAAGAGGAAAACACCAAAGAAATTGAAAGGAATACGTTTTCCTCTTGTCGAAATGACAAAGTGACTCCTGGTCCCTGATGCAGGCCTCGGTGTCTGTCTTTCGAGTCTGATTCTCACGGCAGTTTAAAGGTTGGCCAGTTCCATGCACTTTGAAACATCGGGCAGAGCCTGCCTTTTAGTACCTACGGTTGTTTTCAAAATCTCATTTGTCAGAATGCTAATTTCTGCTCTAAACTTTCCCTTGCTGGAACCTCTTTTCCTCAGTGGTCATCAGAAAGCCAAGGTAGAGGCAGGAGGTGGGATTTGGTTCCTGCCCTCTACTGGACCCAGCGCTCAGGGATCCTCGGGTGGCTCAAGGTGGGTGTCTCCCGTCCTCCCCGTCCCTGCTTGCTGTGTGCTAGGACTGACGCCTTGTCCTTAGCCCTTCTGGGGCTCAGCAGTAGGTGGGGAGCGTTAGTTATGGCTGCACACCACGAACCCCACATTGCATTATAAAGCATAGACACGTCAAGCCTTTTTAAAGCACCTGGGTTGTTTATTTTTTCTGCTCAGACAATCTTCTGTCTTAAAGAATTTCCTGAAGTCTTGACACCTCTCTTACTTGGGTGCGTCTTCTCCCTCCCACCCCTGTTTATAGTATTATGTCTGGCACATAGTAGAACCTATAAAATATTTGCTATTGTTACTATCTCCTCATCTAAGATGATTTTTTTTTTTTTTTTTTTTTTTTTTTTTTTGGCAGTGGGGAGGTTTGCCAGGGATTGAACTCGAGCACTCAACCACTGAGTCACATCCCTAGCCCTATTCTGTATTTTATTTAGAAACAGGGTCTCACTGAGTTGGCTGGCTTTAAACTCGCTATCCTCCTGCCTCAGCCTCCTGAGCCACTGAGATTACAGGCGTGTGCCCCTGCACCTGGCCCAAGATGATTTTCTCAAAATTCATTCAGAAGAGTGGCCCATGTTTCCAGATGGGTGGGTCCGAGAGAGAGCCACCCCGCACCCTGGCTGTCTACTCTGTGCCAAGCCTTTCTGGGTCAGAGGGCAGCGGTGCAGGGTCTTTGGTTGGCTTGTTCATCACAGTATGTTTTCTTGTGCATCAAGGTTGGCTCGACCTGCTGGTGGCTTATTAAAGGAGATGAGTAGGTGTAGCCTGGACAAGCTATCTCAGAGGAGTTTTTAGGGAAATGGCAGTATAGACCACAACTCAGAGGGATGTTGCTGGGGTCCAGCCCTAGCAGGGTCGGGGGTCTTCCTGGTCGAGGGGTTATGACGGGGTAGACAGCGTCAGCGATGGATGGACAGCAACCACACAGACTCACAGGCCAGTGTAGAATGCTGACAGGTTTATTGAGTTCACACACAGTTTTTATATATTTTTTAAAGTATAACATGCCAAGAATGTAGTTAACATAAAACCCATAGAATTCTTTGTACAGAACAGGCTTACTGGAAAAAGTGATTGTATAAGATAATAACATCCCCACCACATCCCTTGCTATTGTTCTAATTTAATGTCTAAGCTATGAACGTAATCAGCAAAGTTGATCTTAAGTTTCTATTTCGTCATAGTGCTTAGCACTTATATTTCATAATAGTAAGCATATTAGACCTTATGACTCTATTCTTCCCTAAGTTAAACTTTAGGTTCGGGTTAGTCAAGAGGGCAGTGATCTCAGTGGTTACCATGGCAAGGGTTAGTCAAGAGGGCAGTGATCTCAGTGGTTGCTATGGCAAATTTCCTTGTAGATAATTGCCATATTGTTTAGTAAAGTAAATCTTACTAAAGCAGAATCACAAGCACCAGAATCTAACATTTAACTTATGCCTATGAATACTTTTACCCCTCCACCATATAACATTTCCTGATTCTGGATCTAACTAACCCATGGGACACAAGAGAGGGTCTCTGTAGTAGGAAGCACTATAATTTTACTCTGTTTCTGATTACTAACAGTGAGACTATGTACTTTTTGCAAACTCATGACTGGAGAAACAGGTGGCTCTGTGACTATTCTCACATATAGCAATACTTGTTTAAAACAATCACCCCAGGAAAAAGACACATCACACGGTGGCAGGAAATTATTTACTATTTGTGGTAGGGAAGGGGCTATGGTTTCCAATATTTTATTAATATTCTCAGAAAATGCTGTAGTATTCCCTTCACCCCCAGCAATCACCACTAGAAAATTTATTGAGTATTATATTATTAAGAAGATATTGCAGAAAAGGCACCAGAGCTTAGAGGCATACATCTGGCATATTCCCGAGATGATGAGGCCTTGCAAACATCATTCTCCCAGTGGATCCTTGTCAAACACTGGTTGGATTGCCAGGCGCCCTCGCAGGATGTGCCGTGACAGGAGAGGGATTTTATTGAATTTGTTCTTTAGTATGGATTTACAGTGTGTAAACATGATGTTCTCATCCATTATGCACATGAGGGGTAGTTAAATCAAACTAGTTAACATACCCTTCACTCCACTGTCTTACCATTTATTGTGGTAAGAACATAACACCTACTCTGAGAAATTTAAAAGTAACTGTTATGAGCAACTATATTTCCTGTGATCTGCTTTAGATCTTCAGAACTTATTCACCCTGATTAACTGAAATTTTATATCCTTTGACCAATTATCCTCCACCCCACTCCCCGGTAGCCAGTGTTCTCCTGTTTGCTTCCATAACTTTGATACACGTGAGAATGTGGTATGTCTTTCTGTGCCCAGCTTATTTCACTTGACATGGTGTCTTTCGGGTTCATCCATGTGGTTGCAAATGATGGCCTTTTCAAGGCTGAATGGTATTCCGTTGTGGATATTTGTACTCCTTCTCCTTATCTGTTTATCCATTGAAGGAGACGTCAGTGGATTCCACATCTTTGCTGTTGTGAGTTTGCTGCAGTGTGGGCATCTCTTTGACGTCCTTTGAATACACATAGACATCTCTGTCCTCCAGTGCTGGTCTTGCTGGAACCTGGGCAGACCTACTTCTAGTTTTTTGAGGGACCTCTGTGTGCTTCTCCACAGTGGCTGTACTAATCTGCATTCCCACCAGCAGTGTGCAGGGAATGCACACTGACACTTTTCTCCACATTCTCACTGACACTTGTTAGCTCTTGTCTTTTTTTTTTTTTTTTTTTTTTTTTTTAGCGTAGTGCTGGGGATGGAACCAGGGCCTCATGCATGCTAGGCAAGCGCTCCATCTCTGAGCCACACCCCAGCCCTGACTTCTGTCTTTTTGATAAAGGCCGTTCTAATAAGTGTGAAGTGTTGGTGGTTGCAGTAAAATTCACAATTCCCTGATTATTAGTGATGTTAAGCATCTTATTCTATGCCTCTTGGCCATTCATAATTCTTCTTTTTGAGAAATTCCTATTTTGGTCCTTTAGCTATTTGTTTTATTGATATTGAGTTATTTGAGTTCATTATATATTTTGGACATTATCTTCTTGTCAGATGTTTGCATTTGCAAATATTTCCTCCCATTCTACAGGTTATTTTGTTGCTCTTGTTTCCTTGGCTGTGCAGAAGCTTTTTAATTTGATGCAGCTCTATTTATCTATTTTTGCTTTTGTTGGCAAGGAGAGGTTTTTAAATGGCCTGAGTCAGACAGCAGGTGCTCAGTGGATGTGACCTGAGAGCAGGTTCTGAGCTTGGCATGGCCTGACAGCAGGTGTGTGAGTGGAGCCTGGCCTGACAGCAGGTGCTGAGGGGCGTGGCCTGACAGCAGGTGCTCAGGGGCGTGGCCTGACAGCAGGTGCTGAGGGGCGTGGCTTGACAGCAGGTATGAGGGGGTGTGGCCTGACAGCAGGTGCTGAGGGGCGTGGCTTGACAGCAGGTGCTGAGAAGGGCGTGGCCTGACAGCAGGTGCTGAGAAGGGTGTGGCCTGACAGCAGGTGCTGAGAAGGGTGTGGCCTGACAGCAGGTGCTGAGGGGCGTGGCCTGACAGCAGGTGCTGAGAAGGGTGTGGCCTGACAGCAGGTGCTGAGGGGCGTGGCTTGACAGCAGGTGCTGAGAAGGGCGTGGCCTGACAGCAGGTGCTGAGAAGGGTGTGGCCTGACAGCAGGTGCTGAGGGGCGTGGCCTGACAGCAGGTGCTGAGAAGGGTGTGGCCTGACAGCAGGTGCTGAGAAGGGTGTGGCCTGACAGCAGGTGCTGAGAAGGGCGTGGCCTGACAGCAGGTGCTGAGAAGGGCGTGGCCTGACAGCAGGTGCTGAGGGGCGTGGCTTGACAGCAGGTGCTGAGAAGGGTGTGGCCTGACAGCAGGTGCTGAGGGGTGTGGCCTGACAGCAGGTGCTGAGGGGTGTGGCTTGACAGCAGGTGCTGAGAAGGGTGTGGCCTGACAGCAGGTGCTGAGGGGCGTGGCTTGACAGCAGGTGCTGAGAAGGGTGTGGCCTGACAGCAGGTGCTGAGGGGCGTGGATTGACAGCAGGTGCTGAGAAGGGCGTGGCCTGACAGCAGGTGCTGAGGGGCGTGGCTTGACAGCAGGTGCTGAGAAGGGTGTGGCCTGACAGCAGGTGTGTGAGTGGGGCCTGGCCTGATTGATAGCAGGTGCTGAGTGAGGCCTGGCTTTGCTGCATTCTCCTTTTCTGTCTGACATCCTGTCCCTAAACAGACAGGTGCTGGCCCACTAGACTGTCACCCTGTCCTCCCACAGAGCCTCACCACATTCCTCACGTAAGTCTTTCATTTAATTCTGCCATGGGTTTGCAGAGGCTGCCGCTGCACGCCGTGTGGTGCTGTTTCCCCGTCTCCCTCTTGAAGCATTTGTTTGAAAGCACACTTGCTTTCCTTGTCAGTTGAATGGACTTGAGCAGCATCGGTGGAGGTGGCTGGTCAGTAATAATCTTTTCTTCTTTTTACTTGCTTTTAGAATCCCTTCTCACTCTGTGAAGTGGAGCTTGAGTAATTGAAGTATTAATTGATTAGTTAGGGGAATCGTGGTGGCGAATTTGAATTTGCCTCGTGTGGAAGATCACGCTGCACCCACCCAGATGGTGGTGGTCTAGACACACTCTGCGTGGCCTCCCTCCTGCTCCACGGTCTCTCCCCGGGCTCTTGTGAGCCCCAAGTCCAGTTAGCACACCATGTAGTTAGGCCCACGGGATTACTCCACATGGAACATTCTGGGCTTTTTCCTTATTATTCCTTAAACAATAGAGTATGACAACTACTAATGTGGTGCTGACATTAACCAGATGTTGTAGGTAGTCTGGAGATGATTTAAAGTACTGGGAGGAGACTGCTGGGTGTCTGCAATTCTATACGAAGGACTTGGGCATCCTGGGACGTGGATCCTGTCCCTCCAGGCAGAGAACGACTGTGCTGACAGCACTCTGCCTCTCCTGGACCTAGTCTGGCTGAGTTCTACTTCAGCACGGGGACACATCCCTCTGGCAGGGAATGCCCTCCCCGTCAGGGCTCTGGTGAGCACCCTGCCTTCCTGCTCCCACGTTTTCTGGATAGGACTCTGTGGCCGCTATCTGCAAATGCTTTTGTCTTTGTGATTGGTTCCAAGGGTTAAATAACCTGGGTCTTGGCAGCACTGGGAGGCAGTATGCTTCTACAGCGTTGGGTGTGTTTGATGCATGGAGCTGGTGGCTCCCTGAACCAGCTGTCCCCCATAAGCCAGCCAAGTCCCAGCAGAAGGGAGGCAGCTTTCTGTCTCCTGGGGAATTCTCTTCCTCCTGCCCCACCCTGTCTGCCTAATGTAGACCAGGAGGCATCTGGCTGGCCCCTTGCTCAGAGAGGGGACCACCTAGCTGCTTCGGCCTCTCCCTTTCAGAAAACGATGTGCTTGTCTGGGGTGGTGTCCCCGTGGTGCTACAGGGCAGAGCATGGGCTTGCCTGCCTGTAAGCCAGGGTTCTGTTGAGATCGGCCCTGCCTGCGATGCCGACTGCCCTAGGAATCCTTCAGGGGCTGGGCCTCGAGGTGCTAGGTACTCATCATCTTGTGGCGTGCTGCCCTGATGCTGGCTTCAAGTGTCTGTGCCCAGGAGACTTGGACCTGGCCGCCTTCTCACAGTGGCTTGAGGCCCCAGAGCCACGACTGAGCAAGGAGGTGGGGCTGGTTAGTGTTAGTGCTTTGAGACATTAACTTTGTGAACTTGATCCACTTATCAAGGACAAAGAGGCTCCATGTAGTTCTTTTGTCCTGTATAGAACACATCTTTCACATCTTTCACTATCCCAGCTCAGTGTTGGATGTTACTACACCTCAGAGATCCCCATTAACACTTTGTCTGCATAATTAATTGAGTTAAGTATCAGAAGTTCACCAACTCCCCAAACATATCATTTTCAATGTGGAAATTAAAATACCTTTTTCTCAGATAAGATCTCCCTTTACTAGTGTTTCATTAAACATTTAAGAACTCTGACCTGGACAGGCGTGGTGGCCCACACCTATAATCCCCAGCAACTGGGGAGGCTGAGGCAAGAGGATCGAAACTCAATGCCTACCTCAGCAACTTAATGAGACTCTGTCTCAAAATAAAAACTAAAAAGGGCTGGGGGTGTGGCTCAGTCGTTAAGAGCCCCTGGGTTCAATCCCTGGTACCAAAAAAAAAAAAAAAAAAAGACCTCTGATGGGGTGTGGCTCTGTGGCAGAGTGCTTGTCTAGTATGCGGGAGGCCCTGGGCTCCATCCTCAGTGCTGCAAAAAAAATAAAAACCAAAAAACAAGGAATCTGACCTGGAGGCTCACTTGCATGTCCAGTTCTAGATGCTGGGAAGGAGGTGAATAAATCCCTGGTTTTAAGCAGCGCCTGGCCTTTCATTCATTCGTCCATTCATTCCCAAGAAGGCCAGTTGCCCTGTCGGGGTGGCTTACGCCACAGCAGGTGGCTCTGTAGCTGCTCTGTGGAGCACAGAATCGGGAGTTCAGAGACCGTCCAGTGAACAGGTGTTCACTGTGTGTCTGCCAAGCTGGGAGCCTGGCCAGCACGTCCAGCCCTACACTTGAGGCTGACCGGGCATTTCCTGAGTGTTTCCATCTAGATTGTCCCATTTTAACATGGTTGCAACCCTGCGGGGCCAGGCGTCCTCCTGTTGTGCTGGTGGAGACTGGCACTGCGGTCAGTGGGCTGGCTTCCCTGTGGACACACAGCGCTTCAGACACCACGGTCCAGACCCGAGTTCCGGCTTCCTGTCCGCATTTCCCTTGCACTGTCATTTCACCTCGTAGCTGGTATGAAGAAGGTTGTTTGGGGACGTGGAGTCGACCCATTTCAGTGGGAGCGTGGGCCTTCAGAAGGGCAGGAGCGTGGCACCTTGCTTCTCCCTGTGTCTGTGGGCACAGTCCAGGGGCATTTCGTGCGAAGCCCTCTGGAGAGGGCACGCTGCTTCTCTTCTGTGATTTGCATGGGTACCTTTGGGCTTTGGGTTTTGTCCATCTTCATTAAAGGCAAACCACTTTATCGCTCTATTTCTTAGTGGCCACTAAATAAATCATCAGATGTATGAGTAATGGGTAGCTGTGGAATGCATTAATAATTGAGTACCCTGAAATAGACTTTTGTTTTTGCAGCTTGCCAAGAATATCGGGAACGCGGGCTTTAACGACATCATGGAGTGCTGTCTCCCAGCGGAGGACGCGGTCAAGCCCAAGCCCGGCAGCGACATGTGAGTGTGGGGCTGCAGGCTCGCTTCCTGGGCAGAGTCTCCCTTCACCCGAGCCCTGCAAGGCGGGAGGAACGGATTGGGGGCACATGGTTTGTTGCTGCTGTATGGGAAATAAGTGAGCTCGTGTCGGGGGTTTTTGTTTATTTGCTTTTCAGTCATTGTCACCCTTTCGTGTGTCCAGTAGAAACTTGGTACAGCTGGGATTTTTAGGAGTGGCAGAGGGACACAGTTCAGCAGCTGTCTGCACATGAAGGTGGCGTTGTAGTGAGTCCCTGTTGCTGGCCTGAGTGACCCCCGGGACGTGTGCTTCTGCTGTTCATGTTTTCTGGCAGCTTTCCCATCTTGGTTCCTCTGTGGAACCTGTGCCACCGAGGGGCTGGCTGTCGTGGGTCTGTGACTATGCACCGTTCTTATTGCTGGTGTCTTTGCAAGTGTAGGATGTTCCCTTCAAGAAATATTTTGTGTGTTTGATTGGGAAGCATTAATGCCTCGTTGTGCATACAGATGGCCACTGAGGCAGCACGGTCCCCAGGGAATTTTCTTGCCATCTCATCAATAGGTCACCTGACCAGCTGTCTGTAAGAGGTGAACAGGGAGACTCTCAAGCCGCAGCAGTTCCTGCCCTGCACCTTAGACCTCAGCTCTGTTTCTGAAGATGGCCTGTCTGCCCGAAGAGGGCTCAGGAGTGGTTTACCAGCTAGGAAACCTCTCTCTCCTTCCTTCTGTCTGCCTGCCTGCTGTGCATTTGCATGGGGAGGCTGTGTCCAAGTGTTCTGGAAGGAGAGGGAAAAGTCAAAAAGATGTAGGAGCCAGGCGTTGTGGCGCACGCCTGTAATTCCAGCACTTGGGAGGCTGAGGCAGGAGGATCGCGAGTTCAAAGCCAGCCTCAGCCATGGCGAGGCACGTAGCAACTCAGTGAGACCCTGTCTCTAATAAAATACAAAAAAGGGCTGGGGATGTGAACCAGTGGTCGAGTGCCTCTGAGTTCAATCCCCAGTACCAAAAAAAAAAGATGTAATGAGAGAAAGCACACAAATCCAATTGCAGAGACAGCATTTTCCTTGGAATAAGCCTGAAATAAGCAGATGGCATGGGTCCTCCTAAAGAGCGTGAAACCTACTCTTTAAGGATTGGTTTACAGCTGGGTGCAGTGGCGCACGCCTGTAATCCTAGTGGCTCAGGAGGCTGAGACAGGAGGATTGCGAGTTCAAAACCAGCCTCAGCAACTTAGGGAGGCCCTAAGCAACTCAGGGAGACCCTGTCTCTACATACAAAGAGGTGCTGAGGACATGGTCCCTGAGTTCAATCCCCCCTGAGTTTACAGGTAGATGGCAGTAGACAGGCCCTTTGTAAAGCAGAGAATTGAGATTTCTGTCCTATCTTGTGGGGCTTATATTTGGGAACTGAGGCTGCAGGGTCTGTTGTGTTCAGACCTGTAACGTGGCAGGTGAGGCAGCAGAGCTATACAAAGGGAATGCAGAGGACACGTCCCTCATTGGCTCTCTGGCGTGGGTGTCTCGGGAGAGCCTCTTAGGGCCGTGGATTGCAGTCACTTTGTGTTTGGTCCTGTAACCAGCTGCTGGTAGCCCAGCATTCCCTTGAGATTGGATCAGGTGTGGTTTTAGATACAAGGCACAGGCTTACAAAGGTCCTCTCCTCTCTGGCTGAGAATCTCAGTTTCAAATCTGTTTCTCACCCAGACCTGGATAGGCATGAGGGACATAGCCAGCCCAGTCCTTCCTGGGTCACAGGACAGTGAGCATGGGCAGGGCTTTTTTTTTTTTTTTTTTTTTTTTGAATGATAATTATGCATAATGGCAGGCTATACTGTGATGCGTTCACACCTGCACATAGCACGATGCGGCCTATTTCATTCCCCCACACCTCACCTTTCCTTCCCCTCACTCCCCACCCTTACTCTGTGGGTCTGACTTCTCTTTTCATGAGATCCCTTTCTCTGTCTAGCCTCTACATGTGACCCTTGACTTTCTGGCTTATCTCATTTAGCATGAGGTTCACCAGTTCCATCCCATTTTCCTGCAAGTGATATAATTTCATACTTCTTCAGGGCTCACTAAAACTCCATTGACTACGTACATCACATTTTCTTTGACCATTCATTTGTGGACAGGTACCGAGGTTGGTTTCATACCTTGACTATTGTGTACTGTGCTGCTGTAAACACGGTACACGAGTATTGCTGTAGTGTGCTGACTTTAATTCTTTCATATAAACACCAAAGAATGGTATGGCTGGTCATATGGTGTTTCCCTTCCTTGTGTTTTGAGAAACCTCCATAGTGAATTCCACAGTGGTCGTACTAATTTACAATCCTACCAATAAGTGTTCCTTTTTTCTCTGCATTGATAATTGCCATTCTAACTGGAGTAAGATGAAATCTCAAAATAGTTTTGATTGGCATTTCCCTGATTAATAAAGATGTTGAACGTTTTTTGGTGTATTTGTTGGCCATTTGTATTTCTTCTTTTGAGGGACATCTGTTTAGTTTATTTGCTCACTAATTGAATGGGGTGATTTGTTTCTGTTTTTGATATTTTTTTTGAGCTTTTTATGTATCTGGATGGTAATCTGTTGGAAGAAGAGCTGAAAATTGTCTTTCATTCTGTAGGCTCTCTCTTCATTATCATTTCCTTTACTATGCAGAAGCTTTTAAATCTCTTTTTTAAAACTTTTCATTTTTTTCTTTTAAGTTATACATGACAGTAGAATGTAGTTTGACATATATACGTGGAGTCTAACTCTCCATTCTTGTGGTTGTACATGATGTGGAGTTACACAGGTCATGTATTCATACATGAACGTAGGAAAGTTATGTCTGATTCATTCTACTCTCTTTCCTATTCCCATCTCCCCTCCATTCCCTTTATTCCCCTTTGTCTAATCCAATGAACTTCTATTCTTCCCCCTTCCTTTATATGTGTTAGCATCTGTATCTCAGAGAGCCTTTCATTGTTTGGGACTGGCTTATTTCACTTAGTATGATAGTCTCCAGTTCCATCCATTTACTGGCAAATGCCATAATTTCATTAGAAGCCTTTGAATTTAATGCCATGCCATACATTGATTCTTGTTTCCCCCGCCCCCCCCCCCCCCAATGGAGGAAGTCCTTGCCTGTTCCTGTATGTTGGAGTGTTGACTATATATTTTCTTCTAGCAGTTGCAGAGTTTCTGGTCTAATTCCTAGATCTTTGATCCACTTTATTTTGACTTTCATGCAGGGTAAGAGATAAGGATCTAGTCTTATTCTTCTACATATGGATAACCAGTTTTCTTAGCACTATTTGTTATAAAGGCTGTCTTGGGAGCATGCCTGTGATCCTGGTAACTCCAGAGGCTGAGGCAAGGGGATTGTAAATTCAAAGCCAGCCACAGAAATTTGGCCAGGCCCTAAGCAACTTAATGAGATCCTGTATCAAAATAAAAAGGGCTAGGGATGTTGCTCAGTGTTTAAGCGCCCTTGGGTTCAATCCCTGGTAACATCCTGAAGGAGCCTATAATCAAGGAGATAGCTAAAGATTGCGGTTAGCTGAGAGCCATAAAAGATGTTCTAGTTTCCACCTGATGTTGATACATTATTCAAAGAATCTTTGTATGCCCGTGAACACTGCGTGACGCACCTGTAAGCTCGAGCTGTAAGCACGTGTCCTTGTTAAAGCTATATGTAATATAACTGGGTGAGGTTCGTTAGTGTGTGTGGGGGAAGAAGAAGGTGGTGGTTGGAGTTAGAGCATTTGGAGTGATTGCTGGAGCTGGAGAGAGGAGAAGAATAAAAGACCTTTTTTCATTTTCATCCTGCCTCCGAATTTTCCTGTGGCGTTCGCTGCTCCAAGCGACTTCCGCTTCAGGCAGCGACAGGTGGTGGCCTGTACGGGGCATTCGGCGGCGGCAAGGTAAGAAAAAAGAAAATTTAAAAAGATGGGAGCAAATATAACAAAAAGTCGGTTTATAAAAGCCATGAATGAAATTTTTGATATTGAGAACTCAGAGGATAGTGAGAAAAGTGAACAAGAAAGCATATCCTCTGACTCAGTGGAGACCAGCAAGGAGAGTAGGAATGTAAATTCAAAAGTAAGATCTGCAAAAGCCATCAGAAGCTTAATAAAATTAGCTGAGGAGTATGTACTCTCCTTAGAAACTGAAACTCAGGATACTAGTGAAAGTAATAATAGTAACAAGGAGCCAAACCATGAAAGTACAGTCTCCTCTACTGAGCCGGTTAGGAATTATGAAGCTAGTAGTGAAGAGGAATCAAAAAGCGATTTGGAGAGCACAGTCTCCAATAAAAAGAACAAAAAGAAATTAAAAAAGAGAAAAGACCGTCAAATAGAGGAACCACTAGCGCCCTCTGCTCCTTCATGGATAGAATCCCTAACAGAAACAATAAAGAGTATGGATCAGAGTATACGTGCCCTTGAGGTAGAAATTGGCGGCCTTTCAGAGCGCTTATACGCTCTCGAACAACATAGACCGCAGGAGCACCTAGAACTGCCAGTATTTCAAAATGAACAGGGACAAAGATATCATGAGTTCCTAGACTTTAAAACAATAAAGAATTTTAAAGAGGCGGTAATGACCTATGGGCCTCAAGCTCCGTTCACATTAAGTATGATAGAGTCACTTAACACCCTAACCTTAGCCCCCTCAGATTGGAAAAGTCTATGCAGAGCGGTACTAAGTGGGGGACAATACCTAATCTGGAAAACTCAATTCCAGGAACTTTGTTCAGAAATAGCAAAGAGAAATGCTGCAGCAGGTTTCCCTCAACGCAATATAGATATGCTCACAGGGGAGGGTGAGTTCGCCGAACTACAAAATCAGCTACAATACGATCCAGGTGTGTATGCCCAGGTACACACTGCAGCTGTGAAAGCCTGGAAGACAATCTCAGGCACAGGGGATCTGCAAGGCAGCCTATCAAAAGTTATACAAGGGCCTAACGAACCTTACGCTGATTTTGTAGATAGGCTCTTAAAAACAACATCTAGAGTTTTTGGAGAAGTCGAGCAAGCTATGCCCCTAGTTATCCAATTAGCATACGAGAACGCTAATAAATATTGCCAGGATGCAATAAGGCCATGGAGAAGTAAAAAAGACTTATCAATTTATATCAGACTGTGCAAAGACATTAACGAGGCTGTTATCACAGGCAACGTAATTGCTGCAGTGATGAAAAATTCCTCCCCTCAAAATTCCCAAAGGTTTCAACCTAGAACAGGATATTTCCAGACAAAATTATTATAATCAACCAAGATATGCTAAGCAATATCCCCCAAGGGTAATAAAATCAAATTCATACCGTGCTCCAGGCCGATGCCCCAGATGCAAAAAAGGTATACATTGGGCCAATCAATGCCATTCTAGATATGATATATATGGAAATGATTTATCAAGGATTTCAAAAAACGGGGCACGGGGCCCAATGCCCCGGGCCCACAAATGTACGAGGCACTAGAGGAGGAAGGCCCCTCAGATTCAAATGATTCCTCGTCACAGTCCCTCCTACCCATTAACTCCCTTATCAGAGGGACAAGAGGAAGTGCAGGATTAGATCTCTGTTCTACTGCCCGGATGGTCCTGACACCTGAAATGGGGGTTCAGCTGATTCCTACGGGAATCAGGGGACCTCTCCCTTCAGGAACTGTGGGACTAATCCTTGGGCGTAGTTCCAAAAGTTTATTAGGCTTTAATGTTATACCAGGGGTTATTGATTCAGATTATAATGGAGAGATTAAAATAATGCTAAGTACACACAGGGGCATCATCTCCGTAAATCAAGGAGACAGAATCGCACAGCTGCTCCTCATTCCCAGTCTCCATAATTCTTTTAAAAGCATGCCACAAAATAGAAATAGCAGAGCATTCGGTTCCACTGGTTCAGGACCTATGGCTTTCTGGGTCCAGGACTGTTCACGGAGGCCTATGTGCAAATTAAAAAATTCAAGGTTATAGAGATGGAGGGGCTGATTGATACAGGAGCTGACTCTTCCATCATAAATCTACAACAATGGCCTAAGCACTGGCCTCTACAGAAAGCCTCAACCAGTTTAAGAGGCTTGGGATACAGTAATACCCCAGCTCAAAGTGCTGTAATCTTAAATTGGCAAGACAATGAAGGCCATACAGGAACATTCAAACCCTATGTTTTAAACAGCTTGCCAGTTACCCTATGGGGAAGAGATATTTTACATCAAATGGGGCTACACCCTAGCGACCAAGCCTGCAGGTGTTAAGAATAAAAATCCTACTCATAATAAAAAAGGCAAAGGACATTTTTTCTAGGGCCACTGAGAAAACAATTTAAAAATACCATGGCTCTCTAATAAGCCAGTTTGGGTCCCTCAGTGGCCCCTATCCAAAGAAAAATTGCAAGCGGCCCATCAATTAATTAAAGAACAATTAGAAGCAGGACACATAGAGCCTTCCACCTCTCCCTGGAATTCTCCCATATTTGTAATTAAGAAAAAATCAGGTAAATGGAGACTATTAACAAGATCTAAGACAAATTAACAAAACAATGCAAATTATGGGCCCTACTCAACCTGGACTTCCTAATCCTGTAGCTATTCCAAAAAAACTATTACCTTATAACCCTTGATATAAAGGACTGTTTCTTTTCCATTCCCCTACATCCTCTGGATGCCCCCAGGTTTGCTTTTTCAATTCCTTCTATTAATAATAATGGCCCTGATAAAAGATATCATTGGAAAGTATTGCCGCAGGGAATGGCAAATAGCCCTACACTGTGCCAACTATATGTGGACAGAGCTATACAGCCCATTAAAAACAAATATCAAGACCTTATGTGTCTACACTACATGGGACGATGTTTTATTAGCTCACCCTAATCAACAAATCTTATTTAATATATTTAGTGAAATAACAAAAAATCTAAAAAAATATGGATTATATATAGCAGAAGAAAAAGTTCAAAGCAGATCACCTATACTATATTTAGGCTTTAAAATCATGGATACTTTTTTTAAACCCCAAAAAATTCTAATAAGTAAAGAACATTTGACCACCCTCAATGATTTCCAAAAATTACTGGGTGACATTAATTGGCTTCGCCCTACACTAAGCCTCACTACTGGACAATTAAAACCCTTATTTGACATCCTTCGTGGAACCCTGACCCATCCTCACCTCGAACATTAACTCCTGAGGCCAGGAGAGCTCTAAAATTAGTAGAACAGGCCATTGAAAGATCCCATTGCGATAGATTTGATTTTGCACAACCACTAATATTGATTATTATTCCTTCACAATATACTCCAACAGGAGTATTTTGGCAACAGGGACCTATATATTATGGATACATTTGCCTGTCTCTCCTAAAAGTACAATTGAGTCTTATACCTCCATGGTGGCTAAACTTATTCTTCAAGGACTTAAAACCTCTACTAAAATATTTGGAATTCATCTCCCGCTACTATTATTACTCCTTATTCATCGTCACAGGTTGAATATTTGTGCTTCAATGATAATGATTGGGCTGTAGCTAGATGCTCTACTTCTGCAAATTTTGACAATCATATTCCTAAATCTCCTATACTGTCCTTTTGTATCAATCATCCTATCATATTCCCACAGGTAATAAAAAATCAACCCATTCCTAAAGCATTTAATGTATTTACAGATGGATCCTCTAACGGTACTGCTGCAGTAGTCACTCAAAATGAAAAATTTGATCATATCACTAATCAAAAATCCAGCTCAATTAGTGGAACTCGAAGCTATAATATAGCTCTGGAAAATTTTTAAAGAACAGCCTATGAATATTTTTTCAGACAGCCATTATATTGTACATGCTGTCCCAAAATTGGAGCTAGCAGGTCCAATAGCACCACATACTCCAGCTTTTAAATTGTTTTCTCAAATCCAAAATCTCCTATGGCAACGAAAAGAACCTTATTTATAGGTCACATAAGAGCTCACACTAATCTGCCTGGTCCTCTCCATGAAGGTAATCAAAAAGCTGACGCCCTCACTAAAACAATATTTATATTTACTACAGTACAACAAGCTACTTTATTTCATTCCCAGTTCCACATTAACAGCACTACCTTAAGACAAAAAATTAAAATCACAAAAGAACAAGCTCGTAGAATTGTAAAAGAATGTCCATCTTGTGTAACACTTTTGCCCAATCCACATTATGGGGTTAACCCACGAGGTTTGATGCCCAATCATTTGTGGCAGATGGATGTCACACATGAGCCAAGTTTTGGAAAATTACGATTTATTCATGTCACCATAGATACATGCTCAGGCATGATTTTTGCTTCTTTACATTCCGGAGAAAAAGTTAAAGATACTATATCTCATTGTCTGCAAGCTTTTGCTGCATTGGGCATCCCCAAAATGCTTAAAACAGATAATGGCCCTGCATATACATCCACATCCTTCAAACAATTTTGTACAAAGTTCAATATTATCCACAAAACAGGTATCGCTTATAATCCTCAGGGACAAGGAATAATTGAAAGAGCAAATCGGACACTTAAAAATATGTTACTAAAGCAAAAAGATGGAAACTGGAAAAATCCTAAGGACAGATTGGCAGTTGCCCTGTTTACCCTAAATTTCTTAACTTTAGATTCTAATGGACATTCGGCTGGAGATAGACACTGGAAACCCACACCAACAACATAAACCTTTGGTTTACTGAAGGATGTTCTCTCTCAGGTACATGGAAGGGTCCAGACCCAGTATTAATTTGGGGGAGAGGATCTGTTTGTGTTTTTCCAAAGCACGAATCCTCTCCAATATGGATACCATCTAGATTGATAAAGCAGGTACAAAGTCAAAGGGATCAAGACGAAGTTATTGAGGAGTCTAGATTGAATAAACAAGTGCAAGGTCAAGAGGACCAAAATGAAGGTATGGAGTGATTCCCTTAAAAGTTCTCCATATTCAACTTAAATTTCTTCTTCCCGGCCGGGACAAGAAGATCTCTCTTCAGTGTATACACAATTGTAATTTTTTTTTTTCTCTTTTATATATGTCTTTATGTCTGTGCATTTGTCTAAATTTCATGTTAATGTGATGTCACAAATATGTTTATATGTGCGTCTGTCTAGTGTGACGTCACAAATAATTAAGCGCTTAAAAAAAAAAAAAAAAAAAAAAGGTAGATAGATATAGATCCAAATAACAAAATAACGTTAATTCATTTAAGCTTAGAATATTCTAATTTGATAATCAATAGATAGATAGATAAATAGATATTTATATAAGTTCAGAATATTTTTAGATAATCAATTATAATGATAATCAATTTTGATTTATAGTTGTCTCCGGGACTTCTCTTCAGCTGTGAATATGTTTAATGCTATATAACCTGATATTTTGGTGTTCCGACAGAGGATCATTTATTTGTTATTGACTTCATTTGTTTAGTAGCTGATTAATTTGAATTATTTCAACAGGTATAGGATTGTGTGTATATAGAGACTCGAGGATTCCAGCTAACAAATTATTTTTCCAAAATGCCTTTAGCTTTTCTTTATCTTTAATGCAGTAAACACCCTCAGTTTCTCTTTGATTATTTCTGAATGTGATATTTTGCCAGCTTATGTTTGTGGAGCTTGAGCAGCAATGTGTGTGAGCAGAGATCAACTTTTATTTTCTACTCTAATAATTTCTTTTTTTAGTTTGACAGCTCACCTTTTGATCTCAGTGCTGGAATAGCACTGCCTTTCCCTTAATAATGGATGCTTGAGTTTTTAGGTAGCGGGCCCTGAAGATTTGCCGGTAGAAATGTCTAGACATAAAAAAGACGGCTGCTGCTACAACTGCAGGGACCGCGGTCGCTGCAAGCATCCCTGCTGCTCAAGCATCAACAACCTCACCAGCAGTGTGGCCTCTGCTCTGCATGCATGGGGCCTCCTGAATCTATGTGTTATAACTTATGGACATTTTGATTTTCCATTATTTTGGGACATTGCGGGACAATGCCTTGCGGTATTTGTCTAAGAGAACTCAGTGCGTTACTTGATGAAACTAAGGGCAGCTGATTGGCTTAAAGAACTTGATACGCTATGGAAACTTGGCTCGTCAGCAGTAGGCTTGCCGCCTTAAAGCCGCAGCATCTCCTAAAAAATTGGACGGCTGTTAGTCAACACACAGTCAATCCTGAAGGGCTCTATTGGATGGCTGGTTAGCCTATGACGGGTAAGATCCCCAGAGGGGACAACCTAAGACACGGCACAGTCGCACGGGACAGTCTAATGTGGCCAGGCATGTCAACCTAAGCCAGGACAGCCTCAGACTCCCATGGAAGTTCCCCATCTTTTAAAACTAAAAGGAGGGGGACCTAAGACTGAGGCAAGGAACATCCCCTCTTTTAAAACTAAAAGGGGGAAATTGTAAATTAGCTAAAGATTGCAAGAGCCAGCTAGTTTCCACATGTTGAACATTTGAATCTTTGTATGCCAGTGAACCCTAACGCAACTTAAGCTGAGCTGTAATGTCCTTGTTAAAGTATATGTAAACTGGGTGAGGTAAAGAAGGGTGGTGGTTGGAGGAGCATGTTTGCTGGAGTGGAGAGAGGAGAAGAATAAAAGACCTTTTTTCATTTTCATCCTGCCCTTGGGTTCAAGCGACTCCGCTTCAGGTAACATCCCCTCCTCACTCCACCCCCGAAAAAAAAAACTGAAAATGCTGTCTTTCTCCATTGTATCTTTTGGGCACCTTTGTCAGGGATCAGATGACTGTGTCTGTGTGGGTTTGCCTCTGTGTCTTATATTCCATTGGTCTGTGTCCCTGTTTTTATGCCAGTACCATGCTGTTTTTGTTACCGCAGCCCAGTAGTGTAATTTGAAGGGGAGTATTACTGTGCCTCCAGCATTGCTCTTACTATTCAGAATCTATTCTGTTTCATTTTTTTTTTTTATCTTCCCTGTGAATTTTAGGAATGGTTTTTCTAGTTCTGGGAAGAATGTCATCAGTATTTTGATGGCGATTTGCACCGAGTCTTTGTGCAGCTTTGGGTGATTCAGCCGTTTTGACAGCATTCATTCTGCCTGTCCAAGAACAAGGAAGGTCTTTCCATCTTCTAATGTCTTCAGTTTCTTTCTTCAGTGTTCTGTAGTTTTCACTGTAGAGGTCTTTCACCTCCTTGGTTAACTTTATTCCCAGGTTTGTTTATTTTTGAGGCTATTGGGAGTGGAATTTTTTTCTAATTCCTTTTTCAGTGGATTCACTATTTGTGTGCAGGAAAACTCTTGATTTTATATGTCGATTCTGTGTCCTGCTACTGTGCTGAATTTGTAAGCTCTAAAAGTCTTCAGGAGAAGATTTTTGGGTCTAAGCATGGGAATACATTATCTGCGAACAGTGATAGTTTAATTTCTTCCTTTCCTAGCTGTACTTGCTGTTCCCTTCTCTTGCAGGGTAGGTTCTTTAACTTTTCTGAGCCTCAGCCCCGAGTGTCTCTAACATCAAAAGGGAAACCACCACTTGCCTCACCGAGGTGTTGGGGAAATGAGTGACGGGGTTGGCACTTAGTGTTGGTGCTGGCTGCTCTTCATCGTGTGGGTGACAGGGCCACGTGAGTGCCCTGCGTTGACTCCACACAGCCTCTTCAGCTGGATTACCCAGAGGTGAACTAACCCTTCCGGATAGCTGGGGATCCTGCTTAACGAAGGCAGCGTCCTGGCCACGGGTGCCGAGTGCGCTCACGGCTGTTTAATTGACACCCGCTCTTCCTGCTGCTGCTTTCACATGGAAGGTACCAGTCTCCTGGAATGCTGTAATAGCGTCCACATTGAACAAAGCACGTGATGATGATTGCTTTCAAGTACCAGGAAGTTCCTTATAAGGCAGACCCGTCTGTTCTGGGGCTGAATGAATCTAAAACACGAACCTCTGGTTTGGAACATTTCAATATCAATGATCTGTCTGCAGAACCCCTCCCCCACCTTGGCACTACTGATAAGGAAGTTTACACAGCCCCCCCTTTTTCTTTTTCTCATAACAAGGGTGGATGCCCCGTATAAGGGTGAGACGTTGCCCGCTGTCAAATTGAAAGAATCGCAGGGCTCTCTCTGCTCCTGTAGCCTTCAGCTCTGTCTTGAAAGGTCCTGTCCTTCTTTGTCTTACACCTGGGATTTGAAACTTATTGTTCTGATAAATTGTATCACACTCGTTTTTGTATTTCCCACCACAGCATGCTGCTTGTGGTGGCTCAGTAAATATTTACCGAATCAACAGGTCAAACAATGTGCCCCAGCTCTGTGCCCGCTTCAGTAAGGGAATACTTCATATCTCAGTGAAAAAGAATGTGCTATTTCTAGCTTCATCTAAGAACAGCACACCATCTGCATATAAGTCTGTTGAAGGGGAAACCAAAGACACCCTCTCGTGGCCTGCGAATCCCCAGATGGATTTCCCAGGCGCGGAGCAAGCCTAACTGGGCCGCGAGGGTACGCACGCCTCTGTGAACAGAGGCCGGAGCTGTTCCCGTGTTCTTGGGAAGTGCCAGGAAAGCCCCTGCCGTGTGCCAGGCGGATCGTTCTGTTGAGTTAACTGCAGGCCTCGGCCTTTAAATGCACAGGGAGGGGCCGTTGCTCTGGAGCATAGACTTGGCCTATGGGACCAAGGAGTGTGGCGTGGGTGGCACAGACTCGTGCTGCCTTTGGGTCAGAACCACCTTCAGGGGACCAGAGCCCTGGGCAGACGAGCAGTCCATTAAGTAAACAAGCAGAGGGAATCTGGTCTGCTTCTGCCCCCACCTGCCTGGGTCAAGCCATGACCGTCCCCAGTGCTACCGAAAGAGGCGAAACCTGGCAGTGGCCAGGAGACTCGGAATCTCGTCATCGAATGGGCTGCCCAGCCTGACATTCCAGCAGGCCAGGGACTGGGCAGGTCCTGAGTGTCACAGGCTGTGCTCAGTGGCCTCCGTGCCTGAATCGGGTCTGCCTGAGGAACCGCCTGGCCTCTTGGGGGATCCAGAGAGAGCCTGCCTCCCTCGGGTCACGGGGTCACTGTGGCATCTGCACGGCAGGTCAGCAGCATGCGGGCAGGGCAGTGTGCTGGGGGACGCTGAGGCTTGAGCCTCAAGTGAGGCCCTGCAGATGGGCAGACTGGGGACAGAAGCGAGAGGGGCCTGGTGCCCTGGAAGTCCCTCCTGGGCTGTGAAACTCAGAGCTGGGGCCCAGAACAAGGGTTTCTCTCCAGCCAGAAAAGCTGCCCCACTGCTGCAGCCTGTCCAGGAGCAGCATGGGCCCGGCAAGGCATCAGGGCCCGGCCAACTCTGGGAAGAGACCCTGCCCGATGGTCTGGTCTGGATTTGTGGGGTTCCCTACCCGGAGTACCCTTTCTCCAGGGACCTCCAGATAGATGAGCTCTGCTCTCTGCTTGGAACTCCATCCCACAGGGCACCCCTGAAGGAGGACAAGTTGTCCCGTATGGCCCTGGTTAGGTACAGAAAGCCCCTGGCTGTTCCAACAGGACAGGCCGTCCCTACAGAGTCGGTGGCTGAGAGAGGGATGTTGGGAGAGGGCACGTGGAAATGCCAGTCCAGCCAGAAGCAGGTGTATCAGGGGCAGGTAGGCTGCTGTGCTCCTGCTTGGTTCTTGTCCTGCGAGGACTCTGGAGGTCCTGTGGTCAGCAGCTCTTGACCTTCAGTGAGAACCAAGACCACCAGGTTACCTGGCCTTCCTCCAGTTTCTGTTGCCCGGGGACCGGGTGGTCTGCGTCTTGTGCACACAGCTGAGTGTTCTGAGGCCCTTGCTCAGGGAAATGCCACCTGGAGGCATTTGATGGGGGGCAGAGAAGCGCGCTCCCCCCTCCGCCCCTTCCCCTGGGGCCCAAGGAGGAAAGGAGAGCGTGGGGCTGCGGGCTCTGCGGGCGTAGGAGGCATCAGCAGTGTGTTTCTCTCTGGGACTGGAGACCCTGGCCTCCCCTGAAAGCCTGGAGCTGACCCTTCCACTCCTAAACCCCGGTGTACTTGAGCCAGGCCCCCCAGTGCCGAGGAGGGCCTTGGTGACTGAGCAGCAGTGGATGTGGTGGGGTTGGCACAGCCTTGCGCAAGGGGTTTGAGCGGCCCCTGAGCTGGGAAGAGCGGGCGGGGGCTTGTGTGCCTGGCCACCTTCCTCTGCATGCAGCCTTGAGTCTTACAGTAATTACAGCTGGCGATTCCAAAACGCTGGCTCAGTGCTTGGGAGCATTGTCTTATTCCATCCTGCAGAGACACATGAGGTAGCCCTGGCCTTGATTTTATTCCACAAATGAGTCACTCAGCATGGTCACACAGTGGGATGCGGTCAGCCCCTTGGAAGTCTGGCCTTGTGGCCCAGACCCTACTGACTTCCAAGCAGACTTGTCCTGGGGGCGGGGCAGGCCCTTCCTTCCAGTCACCTCCCTGCCCAGCCCACGAAACTTCATTTCATACCTTCCTGAGACGGGCAGGAGAGACCAAAAAGTCGGGTCTTGTCAGGCCATTCTACCTGTGTGTCTGTTGTCAGTGGAAACTGGCTTTTTCTGGCTTTTTTTTTTTAAGCAGTTTTATTGAAATATAATTTTCACCTTTGAAAGTTGCACAATCCAGTGGCTTTTAGTGTATTTACAGATTTTGTGCCCATTGCCACAATCAATTTTGTTTTATATTTTATACTTATTTTTTTGAGATGGGGGTCTCATTAAGTTGCCCAGGCTGGCCTTGAACTCGATGATCTTCCTGCCTCGACCTACCAAATGGTTGGAATTACAGGCATGCACCACCACACCCAGCTCACAGTCAGTTTCAGATTTTTTTGACTCCAAAAAGAAACCCTGTACCCATGATCCACGACCTGCTGAGGGCCCCGTGCGCCCACCCTGGGCAGCCTACTTTCCCCTCTCCACGGTGGCCAGTCTGGACGTTTCCGTCTCCAGGTTCTGTGGTATCTGCCTGCCTGGCCCCTCTCCCCAGCACGGTGTGCTCAGGCTTTTCCTCCTGGTGGCGTAGGTCAGCGCTGCCCCTGCTTGTGCCACCACACACTGCCTCAGGTGGACGCCCCGTCGTCCCGTCTTTGGCGTTGGTCAGCTACCTGGGTTGCCCGTGGCATTTCTGGCTTGATTCGCCTGAGCCTTTTAAGTGCTTCTGTGTCCGTCTCTGTCCTCAGTCGTTGCTCTTGATGACACCTTTCATGTGACGGGGTTTGGAAAGTGCTCAGCCCTCTGACCAGCGAGCTGCCAGTTTCCTTGCTCTCCATCTTTCAAGTGCATCAGCACTCTCCAAGGTCCTAGGACCTACTGTGCGCTCTGCTGAGGTGTCAACTCATAACTTCTTGCACTTCTGTGAGGATGTGTTGGGTGCAATTTCACAACTGAGAGGGCTTGAGGCCTCCGGTGAGCATTTGTTCAAGTTCAAATGCTCAGCATGTGGTTAGAGTGGGATTTGAACCCTGGCTCCCCCGGTGTTGCTGTCCTTCCAGGCTTCTTGAGTAGGGTGGTGTCTGAGCACAGTGCCATTGAAAGGCCAGAACAGAGAGCGCGCAGGAGAGGGGCAGTTAGTCCCTTTGGTTCATCGGACAGGAAGTGGCTCTGGTGCACAGTGCCATGGAGTCCACGCCGCCTGGGCAGGCAGGCAGGCAAACTCCCAGGGAGAGACCCAACAGAGGGCAGGCCAGGGCAGGCCTGCACAGCTGGCCCAGGAACAGCAATGGGAGGGACATGGATCATGGCAGAGAAGGACACGAGCATGCCATGGAGAGGCTCCGGGTGGGAAAGGTGCAGACTGGGGCATGAGTGGCAGGAGCCACAGCAGGGGGAGGTCGGAGCATGAAACTTCAGGGTGAAGCGGGCAGAACTGAGAGCATGGGGCGTCGCGCACCGAGCTGGCTGGCCCTCACAGCTGGGTCAGGCCCAGGACGCTGTGTGGGGCATTGACACCTCCAACATTGGAGACTAGGGACATCCCGTACTTGTAGAAGAAGCCCCAGGGTCGTGGTGAACGGGCACTTGCAGGTGGGCACAGCTCTCGCCTGGCACTTAGCCACCAGCGCTGCCCAAGGCGGGGGGAGGGTGGGCAGGATCCTGCAGGTGGCTGCAGATGGACTGAGTGGGGTCTTAATGGCTCACCCAGCAATGGCATCTGGTTTCAGGAATGCCAGGAAGGACTACATCACCGCCAAGTACCTGGAGAGGAGGTACGCGAGGAAGAAGCACGCAGACAGCGCCGCCAAGCTGCACAGCCTGTGTGAGGCCGTTAAGAACAGAGACATCCTGGGATTACTCCAAGCTTACGCTGATGGGGTGGACCTTACGGAGAAAATCCCGCTGGCCAATGGACATGTGAGCACGCGGCGGCTGCTGCTTGAAAGCAGAGGGAAGGGAAGGGCGGGCAGCCGGGCGGGGTTCTCGACTTGAGGATTTACTGTGCCATTCTCCAGAAGAGGCAGCCTCCTTCTGAAGGAGAAACTGGTGGCTGCTGCTTCTTCTTATTTCAATTGGCAAGTAATAACTTAGGTTCAGCATCTCTTATCCTAAATGCTTAGAACCAGAAATACTTTGGATTTTGATATTTTTCAAGTTTTGGAATATTTTTACATGAGACGCATAGAGATGGGACCCAAGTCGAAACACAAAATTCACTTACATGTCACATATGCCTCTCACATATAGCCTGAAGGTAATTCTATTCAATATTTCTGGGGTCCCTGTGTTTTGACTACAACTGATCACATGAGGTCAGGTGTGGAGTTTTCTTTTTGTGTTGCCCACCCCTTTGGAGCATTTTGGATTAAGGATTTGGGGATTAGGAATGCTCAACCTGTGCATATATTTATGGGCAATGGGATGTTTTGAGATGTGTTCACACTAGAGTGACTAAATCAAGCCATTGACCTATCCTTGACCTTACGTGTTTTTCATGGTGAGGAAAACTCAAGTCCTAACGCATTGTCCTTAGGAACTGGCATGGCTGTGCTGTGCAGTAGCTCTCCAGAACATATTCCCCCCAACTGAAGCTTTGTGTGTGGGTTTATTCTTAAACCACAAATGAAATGCCGACTCTGGAGAGCAAGCCCGTCCTGAGGCCGAGGGGCACACCTTCTCAGAGGCCTGTGCCGCCTGCAAGGACCCCCGTGGGTCCTTGGCACGCTGAGAAGGCATGCCCTGGGAGGGGCCACTCCCTGCAGCCTGCACCCGTGTGTTCTCCTCTCTGGGGGGGGGGAACCTCCCCCAGACTTGAGGGGACCCTCAGGGGTCTGCGGTAAGCTATCAGTACCTAAGGGGCTTCAGTTCATCCTGGGGGTAAGTGACCACCACTGCTTTGTCTAAAGGTAAATTTGGCAGGTGGGACAATAATGAATATGGTTGCTTCAGGCAGTGGGCGGGTGGGTCCCCTCGTCTTCCACAAATGCCCCCTGGACATACATCTCAGCCCCAGGGCTGGGTTTGCCCCTTGGGTGGCTCGACCACATCCTCTCAGACCCACTCTAAGCTCCCCAGGTGGGGTGTTGTGACGTGGGCAGGAACACCTTTCTCCCGGTGACCAACAGGCTCCTCTAGATGTGCGCCGAGGCACCAGCAGGCTGTGGGGTGCCCCCTTGCTCTTCCTCTCTGTAGAGTGGACCCAGACTCCAAGGTGGGGTATGTGCTGTGCTGTGGCCAAAGCACCACGGGGACAGGCAGGTGGGCAGGTGGTGGCTTCCTCTGCCCCATGTCTCCTGCTCTGGGGCTGTTTCCTTCCCTGCTGTTCTCTCACCTGCCTGCCCACCTGCCTGAAACAACTCCCACCTGCCAAACTTACCTGTAGAAGAAGTAGTGGTGGTCACTTACCCCCAGGATGAACTGAAGACCATAGGAGGTCAGCAGTGCTAGCATTATCTGTTACCTATGAAGTGTAGAATGAGAAACGTAAACCCTGCTTTAAAAACATGTTTCTGTTTACTGCGGGAGCAGGTAAAGGGACTGGAGTGTAAGAGACCCTGGGCCTTCCTGGGTGCTTTGAGCAAGACCCCTGCTTATAGGCAACACCCTGTGTTGGTCCAGCGGTGGGACATTGGATCAAGAAGACTTGGACACGAAATCCTTGAGTTTCTTATTTATTTTCCATGCAGTAAGGGAGAACAGGGCCAATCTCTAAGCAATCTGTAAAGTACATGTTCCTTGTGGTAGAGTTTGCCGTGGAAATTAGAGGACACTCCATACGCTAGAGACACGTTTTTTTTGAAAGAAAGGGTGAGACCTTTTGGAAGAGATATACACAACGTCACTTAGCTGCACACAGTATTGAAAGCTGCCGCTGGGATTCTAGAATGTTCTGGTTTGGGTTCCAGGAGCCAGATGAGACAGCCCTCCATCTTGCCGTCAGATCCGTGGATCGGACTTCTCTTCACATCGTGGACTTCCTGGTTCAGAACAGGTGGGTGTTTGAAATCAGCGGGGGTGGGGGCTTTTGTTTTTGCTCCTGGGCTTCCCGAGGACGGCGGCAAGACTGCCTCGCTGTGCTGCAGAGACACTCGCGTGTGCAGGTCTGAACACGCGTCGTGGCACAGACGAAGATGCCAGGCGTGGGGCTCTGCGGGGCGCTGCTCAGGAGACCCACACTCCAGGCTCGGAGCCGCACAGACTCGGTGCAGGGAGGCGTGGCTGCTGAACTGGGCGCCTGGGAGCAGCGGTGCAAGGCCCCGCCCCGCATCCTGTGCCCGGGCAGGTTCCTCTCCTTGCCCTGTGGGTGGCGCTCCTGGTCCCAGACAGGATGTCCTGAGTAGGAGGGAGGCGAGGGCAGTAGAGTTCTTGAACCAGAACACTGGACTGTGGGCGTTTGACTTGGGCTGAGAAATGGCTTGTGTGCTTTCTCTGGAAATGGCCTTTTGGGACCTGCAGGTCCAGTTCACCCAGGCCCTGTGTGCTGTTCTGTGCATGTGCTTTACCATGTGCCACCTGCCTGGCACTGAAGACCAGACCTCAAGGCCTTTTCCCGACCTTGGTTCAGGGTGTGCGTGTGTGCCGTGCTGGTTGAAAGCCACCAAAATTATTCCAGGTGGCATGGAAGACTCCACGATGCAAAAGCAATGGAATGGGTCTGCATTCTGTGTCCTCTGCTTCCCCTGCAATTCCTGGCAGAGGAGTAAGAAAGCAGCTAGAAAGTAGAGGAGCTTCGGGGTTGTCAGTCCCAAAACCCACAGGCTCCTGGTGAAGCCAGATGTCCTGTCCTCTGAGCACCAGTCCAGCACCTGGAGCAGAGTGGGACGTCCATGGATGTTGATCAGTAACGGGATGATGCCTCTCCCTGTATTACCTTTCCAGGGGGAGAGGGGGAAACCCTAGTTTCTTCTGGCATGGAGGGAAGAGAGCAGTAGAGGATAGATCAGGAAAGGAGGCTTGGGCTAGGGGTGTAGCCCAGTGGTAGAGCACTTGCCTGGCATGCACGAGGCCCTGGGTTTCATCCCCCGCACAAAAACGAAAACAAAAGAAAAGAAAGAAAGAAGAGAGAAGATGCTCTTTCTTACACTGAAAAGTAGTTGGTTTCCTCCTGGAGGGAGCTGTGGTGCCCCCCCTGAGGTCACATCCATCCCCACTTGTCTGTCCAGGGGCACAAGGCTCTGTCCACCTTTATGATGGTGGTGTCCACACGTGGAACAGCTTGTTCCATGCCTGTGGAGCGTGGGCCCCTGTTTGGATAACCTGGTCTCATTCGTGTCAGAAGAGCCTCTTCTGAAGCAGCCCCTAACTGCACTCAGAGGGCAGGTCCGGGGTTACAGGAGCATGGAACCCTAGCCTGGAGAGGCAGGAGCAGCAAATGATAAGATGGAACAGCTCCTCTGGCCATCCTGTGGTGGGACAGGATGGGTATCTGTGCAGGCTCAGTGGTGGGCACCACAGGTGAAGAGGCAGGAGCTCCAGGCTCGCCCGTGGCTACACCACCCACCTCCCCAAGCCCAGCAGCAGCACAGCTGCCCCCTGCCTGGCCTTTGCCATGGCTGGTTCTCTCCGTGATGTCCTGGGCCACGGCTGCCTCATCCACCAGGATGTATTCTGTTCTTTCTCCGTGGGGACAAGATAGAGAAGCTGGTCACTCGTGGGCTCTGATGCCGTCTGCCTCTCAGTCACGTGCCCTGCATTCCCTGCCGAACCCTCTGCACCCCCAGTAACCCTGTTGCCTCTGGCCCTGTCCTCGGCAGCGGGAACCTGGATAAACAGACAGGCAAAGGCAGCACGGCCCTGCACTACTGCTGCCTCACGGACAACGCCGAGTGCCTCAAGCTGCTGCTGCGCGGGAAGGCCTCCATCGAGATAGGTGAGCCCTGGGCGGGGGCCCACGCGGCCCGCCACGCGGCAGCCAGCCGTCGCTGGTCCACGGGAGCTATTCTTAGAGAACCATTGAAGAGAGAGGAGCGTAGAGCCGTGCTGCTTCTTTAAAAGTCAACCAAGCCTTGTTGGCAGGTTTACTCAGAAGACGTTAGGTTTCAACGTGAGAGGTGTTTCACGGTGCCTGGGTTCAGCGCCTGGGACAGGTAGCAGTGCCCTGGGTTTGGAGTTGATACAGCGCTTTATTTGATGACTTATTGTCTGGATGTTGATTGTAATCAGTTGTGCATCAAAGAGTTTTACTCCTCAGCTCAAATCTTTTTATTTTTTTTTTAGTTGTAGTTGGACACAATACCTTTATTTCATTTATTTATTTTTACGTGATGCTGGGGATGGAACCCAGGGCCTCGCACGTGCTAGGCGAGCGCTCTACAGCTGAGCCACAACCCCAGCCCTCCACTCCGATCTTGACTTTCACGGCCTTGGCTTCTCTGCCGTTACGTTATTTTTGGTCATCCACCAGCCAGCCCCCGACCAGGTCAGGCTAACTGGATTTCAGGACTCGTGCTCTGTTGAATTTAGTGCGGCCTCCCGGTGTCTTTGGTCAGTTGCCCTTCGCTGGCAGACCCCTGCTGGCATTTGTCATGACGCCTCCTGTCCTTGACCTTGGCTTTTAGCAAACGAGGTGGGAGAGACCCCGCTGGACATCGCCAAGCGCCTCAAGCACGAACACTGCGAGGAGCTGGTGAGTGCCCCCAGCAGGTGGACGGGACAGCTCTGGGGACAGCCGGGGGAGGGCTTGGTCCACCCTGCACAGAGTGGATCTCTGACCTGGGCGGGACCTGCCAGGAATCATCCCGACCTGGGGAAAGGGTGCTGGGGAGTGGCTGCAGAGCCGCGGACCGCCCTCCTGGGGTGTCCGCCGTGTGGCCTCTGGGAACCGCAACTGGCCCAGCAGGGTGGCCGCGCTGCCTGCCTCGGGCCTCCTGCTTTGCGGTGCTCCACGCTGGCTTTCTTGCTTTGTTCCTCAACCCCACATCATGTGGCCTACCCTGAACCATCTTCCTTTCCTGTCCTCGAAGAAGGGGGTATGAATGGAGGAAGGGACCAGCGGGGCCAGCAGAATAGGGCCGTGGTATGGCAGTGCCACCACAACTTGGGAAGGACCCCAGGCCTTTGCAAGGTCGTGGTGAGAATCACTATTGAACCTATACAGTACTCGGCCTGCAGGTACGCAGTGCTTGGACGTTGAAACCTTGTCAACTGTTGGTGACAGATGCTACAGGTGTGGGCCAAGTGACGGTTCTGTTCTAGACACTTCAGATCCACGGCTCGTGCAGTCTTTGAACTACTCTATGACCTAGTTTCTGCTGTCATGGAGGAGGAAGCAGGTCAAGGTCAAGGTCATACTGCTTCTCTCTGGCTCTGGGGAGCAGTAAGCGCTGCTGCCCTGAACACCACTATATGTGATGTTAGCTTCTATGCATCTAGAATGGAACTAGCTGTCTACCTTGAGAGAACGGGGGAAATAGTCATTCCGATCATTCGTTCAGGGCTTCATGCTCGTTCTAGTTGAGAAGCTGGGTTAACAGTGAACGCAGTCCTTCTAGTAGGGTTGAATTTGCTCACGTATGCAGTGTTGGCACCTGCAGGCTGATCCTTTAAATTCCAGACATCCCTTGCCTGTGTACAGTACTTACAGTTTCTAAGAACTCACTGGGGCTGCCAGGATTGAGTGTGAAGGCTATTCTGTCAACCAGGTAGAAGGGGATTAACCTGGACCCGGGGACTGGAAGGAGCTTGCTGTGGGTGGCGTGTAGGCTCCCTTCCTCCCTGGGCTGTCTGTCTGTCTGTCTGAACACCCTGCAGGTAGGTCCCTGCCTCTGTGCTGAGGGGTGGGGAGCAGTGCTGACTGTCCTCTGTGCCTACTCCTCAGCTGACCCAGGCGTTATCTGGAAGGTTTAACTCTCACGTTCACGTTGAGTATGAGTGGCGATTGCTCCATGAAGACCTGGACGAGAGTGACGATGACGTGGACGAGAAGCTGCAGGTCTGTGCAGGTCGCCGCCTGGGACAGGGCTCACAGTGGGTCCTGGCCCGGAGCCAGGGAAGCAGCTTTCCATAGAGAGGAAAATGCAGCTGCTCTTTGTGTTCGGACCCCCAGTAGGCTTGGGTTTGTCTCTTCCGCCGCTCCCTGCTGCCGCCCGGCTCCTCCGCATTCCCTGGAGAGAGCAGCCAGCTCTGCGGTCACAGGCAGCTCCGTGCCTGTGCTCCCGGGGCTGCAGAGGAAGCCCACTCGCCGGGAGTCCCGGGTGGAAGAGCCCCGTCTCCTCGGTGCCAGGTCCTCACGTTCATCTGCCTGGGCATGTTTGCCTGGCCGATCTCAAAACCTTCAAATGAAATCATTCCACAGCCCTTGGATCTCCCTGGGTCCAGCCCCTTCCTTTTGGGATGGGGACGTTGAAACCTCAGGAGAGGTGGCCTTGGCCAAGGTGAAGTATGCATTTCCCGATGGCCTTGGAACCAGAGGAGGGCTCTTGCTGCTGGTCCAGCTCCGTTCTCACCACACACGCTGCCTGGCACGTGTGGGTGGCCCAGGATGGCTGCCGCCTCCACCCAGGCCTCAGCCGAGAGTCCAGCTCGGGCAGCCTCGCTCCAGAACCCACTCTCCCAGCTCCTCAGTGGCCAGCAGCCCTGGGAAGGGTTCCGGGCTAAAATGAGAGGAAATGGCACACTGAGCACACTTTCCTGGTTTGCTCTGTGACTTCCGTGTTCTGGTGTCTACTGAGGATTTACTAGATGGATAGAGAGGATTGATACAGGGGAACAGGAGATGGACAGCGTTTCTGAAACCCTTGCTCATGCAGCAGTTCCATCCGTACTGACCATTTCTTAGAATACAGAATAAGAAATTTCTTCACTGAGTTAATACAAAACAGCATCAAAGCAAGAAGAGCTAATTTCATGCTTACCTGCCTTAAAAAAAAAAAAAAAAAAAATTAAGCATCTGCTGCAAGGAGGTCTGCAGCACCTCCCCGACCTGGGAGCAGCAGTAGAGCAGGCCAGTGCCCAGGAGAGAGCAGCAGCAAGGCTCGGGCTTGGCGTTCCAAGACCCAGACTCCGCCCCCCACTCCCTTTCTTTTCAGTAGAGGGTGGCAGGTGTTTTGTCCCCCAGCCATGGGCTGGCTCTGTTGGAATGTAGAAATCTGTGTGAAGAGCCACTGGCTGCCAGGTTCTGCACGGCGAGCCAAGTTTGACCAGAGCCTGGAGTGGGTGGACGGTCCTGTGAGAGGGAGCAGGAGGCTGATGCCGGGCGCCTGCCACGCACTTCTGGGATGATGCTAGAGAACCAGTGGAAGTTGTACCCATTTAACAGATGAGGGTGAAGGCTGGCAAGGTTAAATGATTTGCTCAAGGTCGTAGCTAATATTCTGAGGCTGACATTTGGAATACAAGTGGCATCTAAGTTCATGAGTCACGATTGGATGCATTGGTTTGCAATAAAGCGTGGGGAGAGCAGGGGTGGACAAACTAGACTCAGACAGTAAATACTTGAGACTCCTTGGTCAGAGTATCTGTTTTTATAGCAAATACTCAACTTTGCCATGTGGTTCAAAAGCAGGCATAGACAGTATGTAAGTGATGGGGCACAGCTATGTTTTCATAAAACTTTATTTATAAAAACGGGGCAGCCCCCAGGCTAAGGGCTGGCTGACTCGTGAGTTGGAGGAATCTCAGGAGTTCCTGTGAGTGTGGGAAGAACACACTGATCGGGGCCGATCAGCCGTAGAGCTGTTGGTGTGATTGCAGCTGGGTGGCCAGAGCTGTCTGTGTTGTTCTAAAGTGTAAGGTAGTTTGTTTGGAGAGGGGAATCTGGAGACAGGAAGAGCTAGTTAAAGATAACTCTGACCAGTAAAATGAAATGGCTTAGGTGTGAATCCTTCACAGAATGGAGAATTGTGACTTGTGAGTCATGGGTTTTGGGGGGGGGGTGTGTGCATGTGTGTTTCATTCCAAGACACCAGAGTGAGTTTTAGAATCTGCCGCTCTCCTGCCACAGGTGAGAGTCCCGAGCCAACAGAAGTGGTGCAAGTGTGGAACTCACGGCTTCATTGCCATTCTCCGCCAGAGGTCCCCATCCCCACCTCACCTCTGCTCTGACGTTTCTCTACAGCCCAGTCCCAACCGGCGGGAGGACCGACCTGTCAGTTTCTACCAGCTGGGATCCAGCCAGCTTCAGCCCAATGCCACGTCTTTGGCCAGAGATGCTGCCGGCCTTGCCAAGGACAAGCAGAGAGGGTTCGTGCCCAGCATTGTGCAGAATGAGACCTACGGAGCCATCCTGAGCGGCAGCCCACCCCCATCCCAGCCAGCAGCCCCCACCACCACCAGTGCCCCCCCACTCCCACCTCGAAATGTCATCAAGGGTATGAAACTTCTTGGTCCCCTGCAGATACATAGAGGGTTTAGTTTGGGGGGTTGGGAAGTTTGCATCTGCTTTGCCCCCAACTAGGTGACACTGGGCACTTATTTTGTAGTTTTTGTTATTTGTTATTTGTTATTTTTCTTTTGTAAAGAAATTCCACCACCAGCCAGGCACAGGCCTGTAATCCCAGCAGCTCAGGAGGCTGGGAGACAAGAGGATCAAGAGCTCGGAGCCAGCCTCAGCAATGGCGAGGCGCTAAGCAACTCAGTGAGACCCTGTCTCTAAATAAAATACAAAATAGGGCTGGGGATGTAGCTCAGTGGTCGAGTGTCCCTGAGTTTAATCCCTGATTCCCCCCCCCCCAAAAAAAAAATTAAAGAGTCTAGATCCATTAAAAAAAGAAAGAAAGAAAGTTCCACCATTCTTCCAATGCCAAATGGTGGTAGAGGTCTTGATCCCTTCTTACTTTGGGCGGAGACATGGCTCCTGTGTGGGCTGGGTGATGTGGGGCTGCCCCAGGCAGGCCTGGAGTGGGCTAGGGGCGCTCTCTGCAGCCCTTACCCCACATACTGCCCTTCCTGGCCTCTGTTCTCTCTTTTCTTTCTTATTTCTCCTCTGCCTGCATCAGGGCCAGCCTGTAGCACCAGTAATGACTTCTTATCACCACGATTTTCATGAATGAAGGAGAAAAAGATCCTAATTTGGGAAACAATGCTCAACCTAGTTGTAAAAATACAGAATCATGCTGGGCATGGTGGCACATGCCTGTAATCCCAGCAGCTTGGGAGGCTGAGGCAGGAGGATCCCAAGTTCAAAGCCAGCCTCAGCAATGGCGAGGTGCTAAGCAACTCAGTGAGACCCTGTCTCTAAATAAAATACAAAATAGGGTTTGGGGTGTGGCTCCATGGTTGAGTGGCCCTGAGTTCAATCCTTGGTACCCACCACCACTACCACCAAAACAATGCAGAGTCATCCCCAGCAGTGCTGTCAGTGTGAAGTGTCACTCGACTTCAGTTGTTCTGTCTCAACCTAGCCAGGGGGACACAACAGGCGAGGGGTTTTTTGTTTACAAATATGGAAACTGAAACCCTCAAGTTAAGTGGTTCATCTAGGAATGAGGACTAACTGGCACTGTGCTTCTTGAGGGCGAGCCTCCCAAGTGACCAGCTCACCCTGGACTGCAGCTGCCAGATTCGCTGCTGAGCCTGGAGAGCCCAAGGGCCTCCCTAGAGCGGGTGGAGCCTGCGGCTGGTAGCTGGGGCAAGGGACGTGTGGGTGGCTCAGGTGGGCCTGTAGCCCTGTGCCCTCACATTGCGTGTCCTTCGCAGCGTGGCTGTGCCCCATCTTGCCCCACTGTCCTGGGTGTCGCAAGGATCCTCCCACGCAGCCCTGACCCAGCATTCAGAGGGCCCAGGGGAATGATGATGAACCTGTCCTAGGGGCCACTGAGTCATAGCCCTCCGCGGCAGATGCAGCCCTTACCCCAGACCAGCTGCTCACCGCCCCACGGCCCCATGTGCCGTGCTTCCCAGACAGCACCGTGCCGGGCCTGATGGGAACTCGGAGCAAGGAGTGCAGTGGCCTGCTCAGTCACACAGCCACCTGCCCATTGCCCTCCCCAGCTGACCGAGGGCATCTCAGTGCCCCGACCCTGTTCCCACATCTGGAGAGGTGTGTCTCTTCTGAAAGACTCAGACCCAAAGCATTCGGGCATCTTCATTCCCACTGGAGGCTTTTACTGGCTGGCTCTGGGTGTTGGGAGGGGACTCCGTCCTGCCCTGTCGGGTGGTGGAAGAGTAGTAGGAGCTCTTCTGCATTTCCGGTTTTCCTAGAATCAGAGGGTTTTGGTTTCTCTTTTTCTTTTTCTTCCATTCTCGTCTTCACCTTCATTCTTTCTTCAGATGCAGTAGACTGTGCCCCTCACCTGCTTCTCCCCTGTTCTCATCTAGTCCACACGGGGTCTAAAGATGGAATTTCCACACAGCAGATGGATAGAAAGGACCCTCACAGCTTCCTTAGGTGTGGATGGTCTTGCGCGGCAGCCACCCTGCCCTGCCACAGGAGGGGCCTGAAGGCTTCCTCCAGACCCTGGGGCCTTCTGGAAGGGCGTGGCTGTTTCACTGCCAGCCCCGCCCTCCCCCTGGCCTGCATGCAGCCAGGGACACTGGGTCACACCTGTGCACTTGAGTAGATGGCAGGGAATGATGTGGCCAGGGAAGTGCCACCTCTTTGGGGGTCACCTGAACCTGCCGGGTCCTCTGTGCCAATCTGTAACCAGAGTGTTTGCAGGGAGTCAGGAGAAGGTCCTCCCCCATGGCTGGCCTGCACCCTGCCCCACCAGCACGGGCTGGGAATGGGGTGCTGTCCGCATGGCTTGGGTGACTGCCACGGCCTGCAGGACACAGCGGAAGGGCAGAGATGAGCAAAAGTTCCGTGGTCCCCGAATAGAACATTGTGATATATTTTTACTTAAGAAATAAAATCGGGAATTTTTTACATTTCACCATCAGATTGAGAAAGCCAGCTGGGAATGTGCCCCCGGACCGTCTTTGGTTTAGCATACATTGGTATCTTAGATACCAAAGATGAGAGTAAAGTTCCGGGTTCTATTTGCCATTCTAGAAGGGTCAGAGTGACCATTTGATAAGTGAGAGAATCAATAACGCGGTGTTTTGTTTCTGTTTCTGTTCTGTGTGTGTGCACGTGTGTGTGCGTGTGCGTGGGTTTAGTTCAGGCAGCCTCCTCAGCTAACTCCCTGTGGAAGACACACTCTGTAGGTGTGGATGGTGTAAGCAGGCAGCGATCTTCGTCAGATCCGCCAGCTGTCCACCCACCGCTGCCCCCTCTTCGAGTGACATCTACCAGTACGTTTTTTCTTCCTTTTTCCTTCTTGCCAATGGGCCTTGTAGATCTGGAAGGCAGGGGGCGCTGTTGGCAGCCACCTGGGGAGACATCTGTGGGGCCGCACCCCCGCAGGCAGACCTGCACTGGCCCCCAGCCCCCCAGCCTCCACCGCTCCAGCTGCAAGTGTGTCTGTCCCCGCACGATCCGGTGGCCCTGGTGGCTCACTCGCTCTCCTCTGTCTTGCAGAGCATTCATTTGAGCAGTGTATTCTCCTCTGCACATCACCCCAGAGCTCCCATTTCCTTCAGCCAGTGGTGATTTTCAACATCTGGGGACAGTCATTTTGATCATAACCTGGCATGGGTTTCTTTTATGTGGTTGAAAGTCCCCAAAGCCTTGTGGGGAAGCGGTGGGAAGAGGTCTTTCTCCCATGTGCAGAACTGAGCATATCTCACCGGGTCAGTGACGGGAGCCCTGGGCGCTGCCCTCTCTGCCCCCTGCTCTCCTGGGCTCTGGCAGAGGGGCACCCCGCACCTCCAGGTCTCAGTGCTTCCAAAGCATTGAGAGTGTTCCTGGACTGGCATGCTGTGGCTTTCTTAAAATAGCTAAAATCAGCTGGGGGCAGTGGCACGTGCCTGTAATCCCAGTGACTTGAGAGGCCAAGGCAGGAGGATCACAAGTTCAAGGCCATCTTGGGCAACTTGGTGAGACCCTGAAAAAACTAAAAAAGTAAATACAAAGGGCTGGGGTGTGTAGCTCAGTGGTAGAGCACCCTGGATTCAATCCCCAGTGCCACAGGAAGAAGCTGCTGAGGCACCACCAAGGCTGTGCAGCCAGAGGCTCCCTAGAGGCCAGAAGCCCTCTTTCCTGCCTCTCTTGTCTCTCAGGCTGACACCCCTTGGGGCTTCACAAGTCTGCCTTTCTGCTTTTCCTTTAAAATGGAAAACGGAAACAAGGGAAAGGGGCAAAAAAAAGATGGCTGGGTGGCTTCGTTTTCCTCACCCTGCCTGGTTGCCGGTGGCCTCATCCTGCTGGCTGGTCCTGTGCCTTATGTTTGAGCTCCCACCCAGAGGCAGGCCACCACCTGTGACAACGACCTGGTGCTTTGCTGTTTGTCAGATGAGAACAGGTCGAGGAAGGCTGGGGCTACGGGTCCACCTCCTTTCTTACCTGCTCTGGCCCTGAGCAGAAGCACTTGGCTTCCCCCAGCCCCAGTCTGTGGTCTGCACAATCAGATGGCCACAGAGCCTTCGCCCTGCCCACCTCACAGACTGGGGACCTGTACCAGTTGGTCTTCACCATCTGTCCTCAGATTTGACCCTTCTCAGCTGCCTGGTAAATGGGTGGGGCCCCCTTCCCTTCTGGGGATGGGCCCGCTCCTGCTGAGAGAGGCCTGGCCTGAGAGAAGGAGCTCCCAGGCAGCGGCCTGGCCTGGCCTGGCCCCAGCCAGCCTCCCGCTGCCTGCTGAGAGTCAGGGTTAGGAGAGGGCAATGGCATCCCGCCCTGGGTCCAGCTGAGGAAACTAGGCCAGCAGGAGAATTCTGATCATGATCGAGCTTCCTGGTGTGCTTGAGTAGGACCCCCACTCTGCATAGTTGACTGAAACGCAGGAGGAAACACGGCAGGTGTGTTCCCCTGGAGACTCACTAGGGAAGAGGAGGCTGGCTGAAGCCGTTGGGGGAGGAGGTGGGTATACAGCTGGGGCTGACTTGTTTCCTCTCCCTTCTCTCTCTGCAGACCCCCTGGCCCCCACGCCGCCCCCTCCTGTGGCCAAGACGCCCAGCATGCTAGAAGCCTTGAGCCAGTCGGGCAAGCCTCCCCAGCCTGGGGCCTCACAGAGCAGGCCCCCGCCCCTGCCGCCCCAGCCTCCCAGCCGCCTGCCTCAGAAGAAGCCTGCTCCCGGGTAAGACCACCCCTGCCTGGCCTCGCAGCCCCTCACACTGGCTGCACCTGCATGCTGCGTTCAGGGGGCTTCCAAATGGCAGTGGTGCCCTTACTCACGCTGGAAATCTCCCACTGCTGGTACCCGGGCATGTGAGGCCCAGTGTCATGTGACGCCCATCGTCTCCTGAGGGTCTTACAATTAATTCAAGGATATTTTAACTGAAAATTTGTTACAAATGTATATCTTTTTTTTTTTTTTTTTTTTTTGTGGTACCAGGGATTGAACTCAGGGGCACTCGACCACTGGGTCACATCCCCAGCCCTTTTTGTATTTTATTTAGAGACAGGGTCTCACTGAGTTGCTAAGTGCCTCGCCATTGCTGAGGCTGGCTTTGAACTCGCGATCCTCCTGCCTCAGCCTCCCAAAGGCCGGGATTACAGGCGTGCGGGGATTACAAATGTATATCTTAAATCCGGGTAGTGAGCTTAGCTCTTCATTTAGTCCAGACGCTGGGGTGTTTGGAGTAAAGTCCTCAAGACATGAGGCTCTCTGGGTTCTGTCTCTTGTCCGTTTGAGAAAAGTCATCTTGCACATGTGGACCCTCAGCAGCGGGGGCATGTTTCCCTCTTAATCTGGCTCTTTCCAGAGGAGCGTTGGTGGTGGTGGCTTCATGGGATTACAGCTGAGAAGCCGGGATCCTGGTGCTGGGTAGTGTCAGTGCTGGGATGGGCCCCATCCTGGTCAGAACCAGGACATACAGCTGTGCACACATGTGTACGCTCAAATGTGCATGCATAAGTATGCACGTGCATCTTGCGCCTTTCTGTTGTGAAATCTACGAGTTCACACTGATGCCTCCAATTTCACTTGTTCTGGTAACAAACCACACCAGTACTGACCGAAGCGAGACACACCGTTTTGTTCTTCCTCTCGTCGTCGGGAACCTGTTTGGCACCGTGGCTAGCTTGCCCTGGCTCCGCAGCATGTGCGACCTGAGCTGAAGACTCCACAGGGTCAGGGCCAGTTAGATATTGACGCGTCCGAGGACTGGCAGGGAGGCCTCCTCTGCACGGGTCTGGCAGCTGATGCCCGTTGTCCACCAGAACACCTCCGTGCACCCCCTCCCAGGTGCTGTGGGCTTCCTCATAGCAGGGGGCCTGCCCTGGACACTGGCCGGCATTGCTGTCACTAAGTCAAGCAGTGATAGAGCCCAGAGACAGTGAGGACCAGGGCTGTGGCGTGGTGTCAGACAGCTGGACAGAGCCCACGACTCCCTAGGCTTGGAGCAGTTCTGATTTTCGACTTCTCCGCACTTGTCGCTGCCTTTTCTGAAGGCGAAAACCCTGGTTCCTTGCTTTCTCAGGTGACTAGCATCCATTTATAGAACAGCTCCCAGCTCTGCCTCTGCCCCTCCCCTTTGCTCAAGCCTCTTTCTGTGCTTTGGGTCAAGTCCTGTTCCAGGAACCCCACCTGAAGGCACAGGCTCTGGCCCCCACCGGGCCACCACCCCCCTCACCACCACCCCCACACCCCTCCTCCTGCCACCCAGGTGGGACACTCCCATCAGGCTGCCCTCCAGGGATAAGCCCTCGGGGTCCCCTCAGGCCGACCTGTCCCCACTCTGTCTGGCTGCCCCCTCCCTGCTTGTCCTCTGGCTCCAGCATGCGGTCAGGGCCACCAGACTGCACACAGATGGGCGCTCCATCAGATGCCATTGCAGCTGGGAATCGTGCACTCAGGTTCTGTGAAATCTCACTGATTTTTTATTTTGAACACCTTACATTCTATCTTTATCTGTTGTCTGTTTCAATTCTCTTCAGACATCAGATCTACTCAGCCTTCCCTCTAAACATTACTATCTTTTCTCTTTTGATTAAGTAACATGACTGTTCTGACAGCTCCCCCAAATCTCAGGGGTGGACCCCTGAAGCGGTTAAACTCTTTCCCCATCTGTCCCAGACCCAAGAGGAGACCCAGAGCCCTCCATCTTCTGACTCCACCTTCTTTACCCTTTGGGCCCAGAGTTGGTTCTGAAGGACAGGTGGGCTGTACACACCTGTCCACCAGAGCCAGTCACATGGCCCACTGCCCAAAAGCCATGCTGGAAGAGCAGCCCCTGGCCTGGCTCTGCACAGTGGTGGGGGAAGAGATTGCCCTCGTCAGCTGGCCCTCGGGGCACCGTCTATTTCCCTTCCTGTTTGTTTGCTTGCATGTCTTTAAAATTTACTTTTGAGACGTTTTCTAAGTTTTATCTTCCAGTTCTTCTACTGGGTTTTTCATGTCTACTCTCATAAGAATTCTCAAATTAAACTTTCTTATAGTACCCTGTTCTTGTTTCATGGGATCACTTTATCTCTCTGAGAATATTAATGATTTAATTTTTGGTATGTTCAGTGTGTGTGTGTTTTTTTTTTTTTAAATATTTGTTTATTTGCTTTAGTTGTACACAATGCATGCATTTTTACGTGGTGCTGAGGATTGAACCCGGGTTGCACACATGCTAGGCGAGCACCCTACCGCTGAGCCACATCCCAGCCCCTCAGTGTGTGTTTTCATTGGTACTTTTCTGCGTAGTGTTTCTTCCACATCGTTTTCACCTCTGCATGGCAGAGACTTTTCCTATGAGCAGTTCTCTGTGCCTGTTTCTGCTGCACACAAGGCACTAAAAACCAACTAGCAGGGCTGGGGCTGTAGCTCAGAGTATTTGCCTAGCATGTGTGAGGCACTTAGCAAATAAAATAAAGGCATTCTGTCCATCTACAACTACAAAAAAAATTAAAACAACAACAACAATTGGCAGTTGGGTGTGGTGATACACGTAATCCCTGCTAGTTGGGAGGCTGAGGCAGGAGGATCACAAATTTGAGGCTAGCCTGGGCAACTTGGCAAAAAATAAAATGGCTGGGGATGTTGCTCTGTGGTAGAACATCCCTGGATTCAATCCCCAGTCATTACTTAAAAAGAAAACAAAACCCCAGCTGGTACAGGGTGGCCACACAGGTTTTCCCCTGAGGAGTGGTCTGGTGGGCTGTTGGGGAACTCAGAATCTGGGCCTTTTTTTTCTTGGACTAATCAGGTTCCCTGGCCTCCTGCTGGAAGGATATAGGTTTTCTGGGAGTTGAGTAAGGAAATAAAGCTGAGCTTGTCCTTGTGCCTCTTCTGTGAGACACTCCTACAGTGGCACTTAGTGCCAGGGCCTCTGCCTGGCCCTCTGCCGGAGAAGCAGCTCTCCTTCTGCAGGTGACGTGGGGCGGCGAGGCTCTCTGGGGTGGGGTGGGACTCAGAGCCTCCTCAGAGGGAGTTTGCAGATCCTTCTGTGATTGCCGCTGTCTCCCCTTCCCGGGGTCCCTGGGCCTCCCCGGACCCCACAGGACACGAGGGTGCACTCCAGGGCTTTCCTGGTGCTGGCTAGGCTCGCCCTCCTCACGCCAGCTAGGTGGTCACCATTCACCCTTCACGTTCCAGCTTCCAAAGCTGTGTTTCCCCTTCAGTTCTTTGTTCTTTTGGTTTGAATTTTCCTTTTCAGTCCTTTTCCTTGGGAGGAAGTTGAAGTAGACATATTGCAGTGTGTGGTGGTGGTGCTGCGGGGATGGAACCCAGAGCCTGCCCTCTACCACCGAGCTATACCCCCAGACCTCCAGGCTGCTGTTTGTTTGTTTAATATATCTTTTTTTAGGGCTGGGGTTGTGGCTCAGCAGTAGAGCGCCTGCCTAGCCATAAGCAGCCCGGGTTCAATCCTCAGCATCATGTAAAAACAAAGACACTGTGTACAACTAAAACAAATAAATATTTTTTTTAAATATTTTTTTAGTTGTAGTTAGACACAATACCTTTATTTTATTTATTTATTTATTTTTATGTGGTGCTGAGGATCCAACCTAGTGCCTCGCATGTGCTAAGTGAGCAATCTACCACTGAGCCACAACTCCAGCCCCAGGATGCTGTTTTTAACCTGAACTCTTTCAGAACTTTTAAAGTCCAGGATACCTTTCAGTGCATATAATAATATAATGTGCATATCCTTGCCTTCCTATTCCTTGGGGATTTTTTTGTTTATGTTTTTGTTTTTTCTGTACTAGAAAGATTGAACCCAGGGGCAATCACTGAACCACATCCCCAGTCGTTTTTTTTTTTTTTTTTTTTTTTTGGAGACAGGGTCTCCTCACTAAGTTGCTTGGGGCCTGGCTTAATTGCTGAGGGTGGCCTCAAACTTGGGGTTTTCCTGCCTCAGCCTTCCTTCCTGAGTTCCTAGCCACACACCACCATGCCCGGCCCTGCCTTCCTATTCTTAAACAGCAGTAAGACTTAAAACCAGTTACTTAATAACACTGTAACAAATATGACTTCAAGTGCCAATTATTGTTTTTGCCTTAACCAAATGGCCACTGGCTGTGCTTCTGGCTCTTGTGTTCGGGCCCAAGCCTTGTGTCACTTCCTGTCTCTTTCCTTGTCATGGCCTCTGGTTTGCTTTCTCCAAGCTGCTGTGCTTTTAAGAGGCCAAATTATGTCTTAAAGTTCCAGACAAGAATCAGTTGGCTCCTGGCACTCACCAGGGAGTGCCGAGGACAGTGGCTCCTGTCGGGTGAGGTCTCGTGTTCCTTCCAGCTGCTGTCCTGGCTCCTGCAGAGTCCCAGCTGTGGTTGCGGGATGGGTTTCCTCTCTAGCCCAGTCTTCCTGGGCTTAACGTGGTTGGACAGGAAGTTGCAGGGCAGATACAGCAGGTGCAGTCCGAGGGTCCGAGACTGGTTCTCATGCACGGGGTCCTGTCGTCACTGCCGGTGGAGTTCTGCTGTCAAAGTGATGCACGGTGTGTCCTCGTTGTGAAAGAAGCACCCGCACCCCCCAACTACTCTGAAGGAGAATACTTATGGCACACGAGGATTATATGACATTCAGATTTCAGTGCCCCTAGGAAAGTTTTGTTGGAACACAGCCGCTCTTTATTTATGTGTTGGCTGGGGCTGGTTTGTACCACAATGATAGTCAAATAGTTGAGATTTCATGATCTACAAAGACTAAAAATCTTACCGTCTAATCCTGTAAAGAAAAAAGTCTGCTGCCTACCCACTCCCCCCACCCCCCCACACACACTCACACTCACACTCCCATGACCCTGTGTGGTTGAGTGGCTGCGGCGAGGGGCAGCCTGATGGGGTCTGCTGAGACTCTTACCACGAGAGACAGTACAGATAAATGATGAGACTGTCAGATGGTGGGCCCTTTGCTTCTTTGAAAGTAATAACAAAACCCGTGTTGCATTTCCTCCACCTTCCTTCTGAGACTGCGGACGCCAGTGCTCTTAGTGGGTACATTCTGGGCAGCAAAGGAAGCCTCTGACGGAAATGAGTGCGAGTGCGCAGGGGAAAGAACGCAGCCTCGGGCTTCCTCCCAGCCTCTCCCGGCCTCTCCCGGCCTCTCCTACTGCTCCAGCCCCTCCCACCCCCCGCCTCCCCTGTGTGCAGCTCCATGCTAGGTCCGCTCAGACTCCTGCTGCTGACGCTAGGCTTCTTCTCTTAGCCCAGGAGACTTTTGCCTCCTGTCCTTGTTTTGAGAATTGATATCTGTCACACCTACAGATAAAAATGCCAGTTCTCAGCCGCCCATTTACCCAGGTCTGCCAGGGGCAGGTCTGTGCTGATAGACCCCCGTCTGCCAGCGCTGAGAACCATGCCCCAATTTGTGTGTTCTTACGTCACAGCTCTGGGTGAGCTGGACCCCGAGCCCACCCATAGGGCCTGAGCTGTGGACAGCCACATGGGTTCCCAACAGCAGAACGGTGGGCCGGGGGCATGATGACACTGAGGTGCCTGACAGGTCCTGGCAGACCTCCCTGGGCCTGAGATTAAGATCCGGCCCCTCCTCTCACGTGCGAGACAAGGCCTAAGCAGGGAAGGGGCTGCCAGTGGCTGGTACCCAGCGTCTAGCCCGAGGCCTGCATGGACGAGGTGCTTTGGAAGAGCCCTCGTTTTAGGATGAGGAACCTTGGATCCGGCACTTTTCCTAGGCTTTTCATTTTATCAAAATAATAATTGAAATAAGCCAGGCGCAGTGGCGCACGCCTGTAATCCCAGCACTTTGGGAGGCTGAGGCAGGAGGATCGCGAGTTCAAAGCCAGCCTCAGCAATGGCGAGGCACTTCGCAACTCAGTGAGACCCTGTGAAGGAGCCCTAATTAGGAAGGGCTGTTGTAGCTAGCTGGAAGCCATAAGTTCCACCTGATATGTATGTGACGCACCTGTAGGCACCCGCAAACCTGAAGGTATATAACCGGGTGAAAGTGGTCCGAGTTAGGAGAACGGAGAATTCAGTCAGTCGGGCAGTCACTCGGTCGGTCAGAAGAATCAGAGCGGCCAGAACGTAGGCAGAGCAGTTACAGAAGAGAAACCAGATAGAAGACAGAAGAGAAACCAGATAGAAGAAGTAATGACTGGTCAGAGTTAGGCCGAGACTCCTGAGGAAGACAGAAGACAGAAGAAAGAAGAAGGAAGAAAGAAGAAAGAAGCAAGAAGAAAGAAGAAGCTCTAAAATATAATCTTTCTCAAAGCTAAGCTCTATTTTTCTTTCTCTCTCTCTAAGCTAAGAAGATAAGAAGACAAGAAGACAAGAAGCTAAGCTCTATCTTTCTTTCTAAAGCTCTCTTTAATCTTTCTCTCTAAAAATCTTTCTTTCCCTCTCTAAGCTCTCTCTAAGAAAGTAGAAGTAAAAGTAGTAATAACTTTACTCTGCCTCCGAGTTTTCCTCCCGGGTTTCGGTACCAGGCAGCTTACAACCCTGTCTCTAATAAAATACAAAAAAAGGGCTGGGGTGTGGCCCAGTGGTCGAGTGCCCCTGAGTTCAATCCCTGGTACCACAAAAAAACAAAATAATAATAATAATAATAATAATAATAATAATAATAATAATAATAATTGAATGACGACTGAAGTCAGCTCAGGTGTTCAGCTTGAACACAGGTGCATCCTGATGAAGGGAATGAGGCTGGGCAGGTGACCTCAGGTATCAGTAACTCTGCTTTTCCCCTTCTTTGTAGGGCTGACAAGCCAACCCCACTGATCAACAAAGGCCAGCCAGAGGACCTGGTAATCATTTAATTGGGGGCTGGGTTTCTTTCTGCTTGGCCTGTGGGGGGTATTTCCAAGCTGACGGTCAGCCCTGGGCAGGGCCCTGCTGCCCTCCACTTACCATCCCACCCTCCTCGGCCTGGGCCTCCGCTGCAGAGGCCTGCACCCCGCTCCTCTTTCCTGGACCCCCATTTGTGTCCCCACGTCCAGCACCATAAAGGCAGGAAGTTCTTCAGCTTTGAGGGGACTTTTCCCTCCACACGGGACAGCTGAGGAAATCTGCTTTCAGACGTGACCCTGTGGCTTAGAGTCCTTATTCGCATCTTGTGGTTGAGGTTGCTGGGGTGTCTTGTAAGGTTGCTTCCTTTTGGCCCTAAAGCAGTGGATCTTTGTGCAACAGAAGCTCATGGTTCTCTGTCTAGTGCTGTGGCCCTGCAACCCCCTGCGCCCATGCCTAGGAAGTCACAGGCGGTAAGTGGACGTGCCTGCCCTCCTGCCCTGCTTTGGCCGGGTCCCACCTCCCCTGGGGCAGAGGTGGGGAGACTAGGGGCTTCTTCCCGGTGGTGGTTCGTGACCTGGGAGACCCGGGAGGAAAAAGTCCCCATTGGCCCCTGTAGGTTCCCAGGCCTGGGGAGAGACTCCAGAGACCAGAGAGAGGCAGGCACCCTGTTATTTGCCCCCAAAGCTCGGACTTTGGCCACACTAACTCTGCCCCTCTCCTCACGCAGACCAAGTCAAAGCCCAAGCGGGTCAAAGCGCTCTACAACTGTGTGGCCGACAACCCGGATGAGCTGACCTTCTCTGAGGGAGATGTGATCGTGGTGGACGGGGAGGAGGACCAGGAGTGGTGGGTGAGTCGGGGCGGGCCTGGGGAGGCCTCGGAGCCTACGAGGCCTGCTCGCAAGTGAGGCGCTCAGGTACCGCTCTGTGTGGACAGCCACTTCTGAGGGGCCTCATTTGTCCCTGGAGGACTCCTGTCTTGTTCAGGTGGGCAGGGCACTCGGGCTGCAGTTACCAGAGCACCCTGAGGCCCTGAAGTGAGACTCCGGTACTTGGAAGCCTTGAGTTTGCAGGTTATGATCCCCACGGCCAGAGCAGTAGAGCGAGACCTCCCCCGGGGAGCTGGCCTCACGGCCAGAGCCCCTGGGGCTGGGCTGGTCCTGAGAGAGCCGTGGGCTACCCAGGCTCCTGGTGCCGGAGGAGGGTGGGCACAGCTCTTCCCCCAGGGGTCCTAGGAATTTACACTTGGCCATTTATGGACTGGGGCCTTGTGCAAGGTGCTTCGTCTTTACACCTGGCTGACACCATCTGTGAAAGGGAATTACCCACAGCACTGTGGCAAAAAATGACAGGGTGACCCTCTGGAGAGGTGGGAGGATTCCATAACTGGAAGGAAGTTCGTGGGTGAAGCACCAGGTGGCCTCTGCCCCCTGGTGGTTACGTAGTGTCCGGCTCTGTAGCTTGGGCTCAGATACCCAACAGCTCAGCTGATGCCTTGGACAGGATTCAGGAAGTTGCCTTGCTTCGTCAAGTGCAAGGAGGCTTGACACTGCCCCTAGTTGCCGTCCCTAGCAGAGCTCCCACCTTTTTCCACCCTGAGTGAGGAGCCAGTGCTCCAGGGAAGAGCTGACTGGCCACCTACCAGTGGGCAGAAGGAAACAGGTCTGGTCTGGTCCCATCCCTGCCAGCAGCCCACCATATGGATGGGACTGCAGCCTGGCAACAGGCTTAGCCATACAGAAAATGCCTGTTCATCTCCCAAAACCTTGGAGAATACAGAGAAGTATAATGAAGAAAGAAAATGTTGCCCCTAACCAGCCTGTCCCCCTAAAAGAACCCACCATTTATATTTTGACAATTTTCTTCTAGGCTTTTATTTGCTTACATAATTTACATTGCTGAAATCATATTTGGGTCTAATTTATATAATTTACCCAGAATGAAAATAAATGAGTTTTTATTGAAGCTTTCCATAAATGCATGGTGAAATTTAAATGAACACCTTGTCCACATCCTATGACTTTGCAGCCAACAGACTTCTGACAATTTCAGAACTAGGGAGCGACTCAGTGATAGAGCACTTTAGCATGTGCAGGGACCTGGTTCACTCCTCAGCCCCCCCCCACACACACACACACACAAAGGTTGAGGCAAACTTCTTGACAGTTTCTTCATTCACTAAAAATAAGGGGAGTGGTGACCAGCTGGCACCCCACATGACCCCAGCATCACCACCACATCTAAGGGTCATGTGAGGCCCCTGAGTATAGGAGGCACACTCTATTGCAAACATGAGGGGGAGCAAGAAGGAAATAATAACGTAATAGAGGTGTTCTACCCAAGTCAGTCTTTGGCAGCAGAAATTTTCTGAACACAGATCTCCTCTTCCAGGGCTGTAACATCCTCTAAAGCTTCTAAATTTGGAATTTTTGTAACAATCCAAATTTTTATTCATTTCAGATTGGCCACATCGATGGAGATCCCAGTCGCAAAGGAGCATTCCCTGTATCATTTGTGCACTTTATTGCTGACTAGATTGCTACTGAACAAAAGCCTTTTCTTAACAGTTACGTTCCTGTTTCATTACTGGTACCAAAATTCTTGCCAGAAAACCGTTTTCATGATAGCCCATTTTCTCTCACTATTTAGTTTTAAGAACTCAAAGGCAATTTTATATATATGTAAGTGAATTGTTTTTATAATTTGTAGTTTTCATGAAACATTGTTATACTTTTATTAGGAAAACTGAATTTCCTAAAAGGTGAACTGAAGTTATTTTAACTACGTAACCAAGATCCTGCATCTGCAGGATGCATCTATTGCTAAACTTAAAAGATGTTCAATGAAGAATACTGAAAATTATTCCTGCTTTCGTCGGCCCAATTATGGAGTCTTGACTAGTAGCACGGTTATTATTTTAGGAAGCCAGTTAACTACCACTTCAAAAGTCCTGGACTGTCCATAAAATGCTATCAGTTCACCTTTAAAGACACTTATTCTTTTGAAACCCACCCAGTGTCCATTTAAAGCAACTTGGAAATTTACACATTAGCCTTGTACTTTCTAGCCCTAACCTGTAAGGTTGCAGCCATCCTGGCCTTCTGCATGTGTGTATGACCTGTTGTGAACAATCAAACTTAGCAGAACTACTGAGGGGTTATTACAACAAATGGTCATAGCAGTTCATTCCATTCCAGGAGGTTATATAAACTGCATTTCCTGAATTTGGTTAAAAACTAAGGATGACGGATTGCAAAACAGTTCTTTAAACTAGCTTCTATGCCATAGGTGTTTGGAATTTGCCTTCCTCAACTTCCCCTATCACTCAGAAAGCAAATGTACACAAGTAGAATACTGTGGCTCAGACCCCAGAACAGAACCACGTTCCCTGCTGTTTCCTGTAGTCACTGCCTTCCCTTCCTAGCTCGCGAGGACCTTCACTCAGCTTAATGTCTTGTATTTATATAATATGCCAACAGGAATGGTAGTCACACTGTAAGTCTTGAAATTTAACCTGTCCATTCGTTTTGTACTCAAGAGCATATCAGAAATCTGTAGGTCCCAGGTAACACAATCCTCCCAAACCTCCCAGTTCTACTATCTAGGGCCATCATGTCACTCCTAATCGTACACTACTTGGGGAAGGGGTGGGAATTAGGTTGTATGTGATAGAATCAAAACTCATTAGTTTAATGAACTTGACTGTCATACCTCTATTTAGTGATCATGAGCATAAGATTCATAGTAGGAATATTGGAAATTTTGGCACTCTTTCAGAATCAATAGGCATGTGATGCCCACTTGGACTTGGAACAAAAGTAAAGGAATAAATTTATAGGCTTGGAAAGCAAGGCAAAAATGCTATTCTTGCATTTGTTATGATGGTACATTTGATTGAAGCAGCTTGTCTTTTTTTTTTTTTTTTTTTTTTTTATAAGACTCTTACGTGTGGAGTCTCCTTCCTTCTTTTTTTTCTTGGCATTGTTTTTGTTTGCTATGATCAAGGAAGACACAACAAACTGGAATGTTGTATGATGTTGTATAGCAATTGCTTTTTGCCTTTCAACATTCCAGGCAAAAATCTGTAAGTAAAGTCTTCTTTTTAAAGCACTACATCTGTTTTCACTACTTGTTAAGTTTCTGTTGTTTGAGCCCTTCACTTGACCGACTTCTCATAGATTTAAGAGTGAACAGATGCATTTTGCACAGCCCACGTCTCCTGACTGGGGAAAAAACCTCCTGCGTCTGTACCTTATTGTCAGCCTCTGACCTGGTGCCCGCTGATCAATCAAGTTGACTCACACAAACATTTGAACTCCAGACCCAAACCAACCATCAGGTTCCCTGGTACATGAATTCCTAGGAAATATTTTTCCAGTCTACAATTTGGTGGTGCTATTGTGCAGTAATTGATAATACTTTTGCCAGAGAATAAATTCTATTAACTTCCCTACTAATATCCTTTCCTAGTTATTTGCTCCTTGCAAATTCAAAAAAAATAAAAAACTGAGAAAGGAAAACACTGTAGATATCTATTTAAAGTTTACGTTTCATGAACTTCAGCTGCAGGATTCTGGCATTTGGCATGCCACTTTTCCACCAGATCTGACTTCTAGGGATGGCGACTCAGAAACAGGTGCACAGACTAATCGTTCCTGTGGGCCTGTTAAGGGCGGATATGGACACGCAGCCTAGAATGCTATTTTGAGATGTATGATACTCAATTCATTCACTTGATTATTTTGGTCTAGTTGCAGCGCAACTGTATATATTGTATAACCTAAACTGATTCTTATTTTCATTGTCCTTAATGCAGTGATGTATAATTAGAGCATGTTTAATTCAAGTTTACTCTTCTTGTTAACTAGTCATTTGACTGGAAAAAAAAAATAAAGTACTTTTGAATGGATGTGGTCTTATTTTTAATCTTTAAAGTATTAGATATTCAGTCCTTTTTTAAAAAAAAAAAAGTACACTAGTGCACTATTCATGAGATCCTTTAAATACATACATTTAGCATGAGTAGTAATCTTTTAAGGTGCTCTTAACTCTGAGATAAACTCGTATGATCTTGCCAACACACTCTTGAAAAAAAATTTTTTTTTTTTTGGTACCGGGGATTGAACTCAGGGGCCCTTGACCACTGGGCCACATCCCCAGCCCTTTTTTGTATTTTATTAGAGACGGGGGTCTCACCGAGTTGCTAAGTGCCTCGCCATTGCTAAGGCAGGCTTTGAACTCGCAATCCTCCTGCCTCAGCCTCCCAAGTGCTGGGATTACAGGCATGCGCCACCATGCCCGGCTTGAAAATTTACTTCATGTCTTAAGTTGACAGTGCCACTGTCCCAAGCCAGCATGTGCTCTCCTGCCTCTCCCTCCAAACCAGTGGTACCATGTCCCTGGGAAGCCACATAGGGCAGGGTTCATCAGTCTTCCTCAGGCAGATGCTCCATGACACTTCAGTGTCAAGCTGATTTGCATTTTTAAATGACCAGTGGGGTTTCTTTTTACTCCCAGAAAGTAGGTAGTTTATTAAGAGTCAACTCACTGTTTAATTAGACACATTTTTTAATACAAAAACAAATGATCAATAGTGTAGACATTGCAGTTTCTTCAGAAAATTGGAGCAGGGCACCACCGCATCTTTCTATAATAGTTCAGCATTGCAGATTGAAAGCAGGTGATGAGGTTGGCTTCCGCATGCGTGCAGAGTTCAGGATTTCTCAGAGGTTAATACAGCATCAAATGCAGTGGATAGAACTTTGCAGATTGCCTGTGCTTGTTCCTGTGTTGCATGAGAAGGTGTTGTAAGAGTGGAGCGTCCGTGTCTTTTCCCACACCTGACTTAACCAGCAGAGGCCTCACCTGACCCTTTAAACAGGTTTCCCTCCCAACCCTACACCTTGACAGGTGCCCATCCCTGGAGCTCCCTCACACGTGGGCCCCCTGTCCTCCTTGGAGAAGTGTGGACGGTAAAGGGCACTGCAGCCTGAGAGCAGGGCGAGGACCACACACAGAGGGCCACTCTTCCTCATCCACTTCATGTTTACTCAGAATGTTAGGTCCAGGCACCTGCAGAAATAAGCTAGCAGCCTGCTGCACACCTGGACCCCTGGCTGCCCTAGGCTCCCAGGTGCACGCATTCATTCTGAGGCCTGGTATTAAGTACACAATGGAGAGTGTTTCCCTGGCCCCTGAACAAGCGTACACACAGTTTCAGTTTTGCCACTGGGGGAATAAGGGACCGACCACAGTAGCTCAAAAGTCTTACCAGACTGTGGCACTGGTAAACCCACAGGCTGTATTCTTCATTGCTTGCGTCTGTGGTCTTAAGAGCCAATAAGCTTTTTCCTGCCCCTAGGCCGTCGTCATAACACACCATCCGGATGATTAAATACAGAGCATGCCTGTGCAGCACATCCTGCAGGGATTGGGGCCGTCAGAGAGGTCCTAGCTGTTTTCAGCATCTCGGTTCCAATGACATGCTCATGAGTGGGACATGGGAGGCTCAGCGGCACGGCCCTGGATCTGGCAGAAAGCAGCTGTGCGGCACCTCACCCCCAGGACGCGGGGTGTGCCCGGTTGGGAGGCAGTGTGCTTCAGGATCACACCTGCCCAACTCGAACCCAGAGCCAGGGACAAGGCCCAGCCTCATCTGTGTGCCCAGCTTCCTAGCCAGCTGCTCTTGACTGGAAACCTCAGGACCTGGCTGGGGTGGGGGTCCTGCGTGCACACAGGACTCTGGAAGGAAGCCCCTGCTCACCTAGGAAATGGGTCCCGTCATTACAGCTGCCAGCGACTGCCCACGGGAGACCTGACAGAAAGGCCTGGATTCCCGATCTGCTAAAAGGCCTTCCTTAATAAGTGATGTTACTTACATACTGATCTGACGTTGATACTTTTATCCCATACTTGGAAACTCCCATAATAAATTCTTCCTCCAGAGGAACAAAAGGCAACTTTCCATCTTGCTTTAAAGTAAAAAATAAAATACATGAAACACATTAAAATTATGTTATAGTCTTAAAAGTCTTTTGAGTTGTGTAGTATCTAGTCGTCATAACCCCAAGCCCTTTAGAGAATGTGGGGTACACAGTAGACAATTTCTCCCCAAAAAGACAGAAGAAAAATCTCCCCATCTTTGAACTCCCACAGTCCACAAATTCAGCTCAGTCTACTTGGTGCACGTTGTTCTACTCCTTTGTCTTGGTGCGAACCCTAATTCCAAACTCAGATACTTCACAGAGGCTAATGAGCTTAAAATGCTTACATAAGGAAAATGAAGGTCTTGACTGAGATTTTAAAATACTTAAAAGCTTACACCAGTGCCAGGGTGTGGACTGATGAGGAAGACAGGCCACAGAAACCATCTTTCTCATCATTTTCTGTCCTACCCAGAGGGCAAGATGCCAGGCGCTCCCACACCCTGGGCCTTCAGGAGAGGTTGCCAATGAAAAGATACCTGGCTCACAACCACATTCTTCAGCATTTTGAGCTGTTCAGAGATAAGTGAAACAGTACAGAAGGCCTGAAAACTGCCCTAGCAGATTACCTGGTTTTATCTGCCTAATTTGTCTTTGCTAAATATTGGCGGTCAGCAGATGTTCCGTACTGTAAATGTTTTTGAGGAACACTGAATCATAGTCCATCAACTCTCCAAACACCTTAACTGCTGGGCCACCACGCTGTTATCTTGAGTATTCATCTCTCACAGTGAGTTTAAAGCAGTTCTAAGAACCCAAATATGGGATGATAGTAATGCTATTGTCAATAATGACATTTTAACAAGCAAAAATTCTATGGCTCAGGGCTGCGGCTGTGGCTTAGTGGTAGAGTGCTCGCCTGGTGCATGAGAAGCACTGGGTTTGATCCTCAGCACCACATAAAAATAAAATAAAGGGTATTGTGTCCACCTACAACTAAATATATATATGTGTGTTTATATATATATATATTTGTGTGCATATATATGTATAAATTTTATGGCTGTATGAGAAATATAGCAGTCCTTGCAGAAATGAAAATCACCCTATTATACTTCTGAGGGGAAACATCAGCAATCTTTCCCCATGATACTTTACTGAGATTACTTGTTGCTTATGCTTTGTTGGCATGATTTCAATTTTTATTTATTTATTTATTTTGGTACCAGAGATTGAATCCAGAAGTACTTAACCACTGAACCACATCCCTAGCTCTTTTTTATATATTTTATTTAGAGACAGGGTCTCATTGAGTTGCTCAGGGCCTCACTAAGTTGCTGAAGCTGGCTTTGAACTCACGATCCTCCTGCCTCAGCGTCCCGAGCCACTAGGATTACAGGCATGTGCCACTGCACTTGGCCAGAATGACTTTAAATTCCAAGCTAAATGCTGGGATAACTAACTGAATGAGTCCAGACTACCAAGAGTTCTCTGTTAAATGGCAAATTAGATTCGCTTATTTCCTTCTAGACCGAAATAACTTCCTTTACTTTCATGAAGATGAGTCATTTAATACCCCCAAGATTAAAGAGATTGTGCATACTTAAGATTAACTATCTAAGCCTTGTTTTATCCACTTCCACCTCAGGGGTATACAGATCTTATGATATTTTACGCATTGACTTCATAGCTTTGATTTATCTTCAATTGCATCTTAATTTTCCTGCATGATGATTATTTTTTATCTTCTTGGATATATTTTTGAAACCCACCTCACCTCAATTCTTGTTGGAAACAGGGTATGAAATAAGTAGACACATTTGGTCAACAGTGCTATGAATTAGTTTCCAAAGAGATGAAACTAGTTGTGGGGCAAGGAAGGATCTGCCAGACTGTTTCAAAGAAAAAACCTCCAGGGGGAAGCAGTCACGAGGTCAGTTCCACATTTAAACAAGGATGTCAGTCTTCCCAGGAAAGTGAAAAGCTCTCTGTGGGGACTTGATCTCCAAGGCATCTTGTACCAATCATGGTCACTGAGCTCTGCCCCAGATGACAGCGTGACTTCATCAAGACAGAAGAGCACCATCCAGTGGCCAAGAGCAAATATCTTCTCCAGGGCCATGTCACCAGTTTGGTCTCATAACCACAGGCTTTAAACTGGAAAAAAAAAAAGTTGTTTTTTTTTTTTTTTACCTGGGCAACATCTATATAATTTATCAGGTCTAGTGGTCCTTCCAGGCCTTTTCCTTCAGAGAGTTTCAACTTCTCAATGACACCAACATACTTTACTCGAAATTCTGCACAGGTATCTAAGTTATTGTTGCTTTGTCCTAAAGGTGAAAAAAAAAATTGTAATGATGAGACTTCAAAAGAAATACTTGCTTTGCAGGATTTCCTCAGTCACTGCCCAAATCAAAAATAGACTTTCATTAGAATATAACCTTTAATTACAAAATTTTAAGATGTAAAATTTCTTGATGTAATAGAGAAGAACTTAAAATTTTGCTAATCTTTTTTCCTTAGCAACTCATAGTGTACAAATGCATAAAGGCCTCAATAATAGGAATAAAGTAATATTGATAACCTTCATTTCAAAGCAATGAATGGGAGAAAGAAAGGTCAACTAGATAAAACGACTGAGTGCTTTTTTTTTTTTTTTTTTTGTACCAGAGATTGAACCTAGGGTCGCTAAACCACTGAGCCACATCCCCAGCCCTTTTTTTAATATATATTTTATTTTGAGACAGGGTCTCACTAAGTTTCTTAGGGCCTTGCTAAGTTGCTGAGGTTGTCTTTGAACTTGTAATCCTCCTGCATCTGCCTCCCAAGCCGCTGGGATTAGAGGCATGCACCACCATGCCCAGCTGATTGAGGGCTTTTATAATGCATAAGGATGCTTCTTTTTTTTTTTTTTAAATATGTTTTTAGATGTTGATGGACCTTTACTTTATTCATTTATTTATACGTGGTGCTGAGAATCAAACCCAGGGCCTCACACTTCCTAGGCAAGTGCTCTTACCACTGAGCCACAACTCTAGACCCCATAATGATGCTTATTTTTGGTTTCTGCTCCTTCTTTACTATTAACTTTCTCTCCTGATTCAGGATACCTGCTCTTTCTCTACCACTCAGTTACAGAAGACCAACATTTTTTCCTTAAAGTAGATGGAATAATGCCAGACAAGGAAGTCCCTCATCACAGCAACTGGTGTGTGCTGTAAAATCTAGCCAACACAAGTTACCATAAGTAACATATGATATCTACCGTGCTAAGAAAATATTATATGATTACTTTCAGATTGTGTTGTGTAATAAAAAGATACTGACTTTTTTTTTTTTTTTTTTTTTTTGGGTTCCAGGGATTGAACTCAGGGGCACTCCACCACTGGGCCACACCCCAGCCCTTTTTTGTATTTTATTTAGAGACAGGGTCTCCCTGAGTTGCTAAGTGCCTCACCATTCCTGAGGCTGGCTTTGAACTCGTGATCCTCCTGCCTCAGCCTCCCAAAGTGCTGGGATTACAGGCATGCACCACCACGCCCAGCTCAGATACTGACATTTTTAAAAACTTAAAAGTGTCCAGAAGTAAAGATACTGGACTTTATGTTACAACATTCTCTTGTATAGATAATTAGTCTATGATTATGACCCTGTTTTAGAAAGGAAATGAATATAACTATTTCCAATTAGTCACCAGCTATTTATTTATAGAGCTTGGGTAGGAGCTTCATTTTGATTTCTAAGGAGCTACTATCAGAGACATGCAGAAGAGTCTGTGAGGGTCTGTGACAATTACCTGTGTTCCTGCTGGTCATGAGCTAGTGTATCTCCAGGTAGCCCTCAAGGTAAATGGCTCTGTGACATTTATCACCAATACATCTGTCCTGTTCTCATAAACAACCTGAGTCCAATATAATCCACTCTCTGCTACTCTATTCCTTAAAAAAACTATTTTGAGGAGCTGGGGTTGTGGCTCAGTGGTAGAGCGCTCGCCTAGCACGTGTGTGGCCCGGGTTCGATCCTCAGCACCATGTAAGAATAAAAGCATTGTGTACAACTAAAACAAATAAATAATATACAAAAAAACTATTTTGAAACTTCCAAATTACTGCCACACGATATTTTCAAACATTTTTGCTCTAGGCCCCACGAAAAACAGTTTGCACACGTGCCTGAGCCTAGCTCCAGGGCCTGCATTTTCACCAACCACACCACACCTTCAAGATGCATCCCAGCAAATTTTGGTCCATTTGTAAACTCTAGTCAAAAGTGGCAGAGGAAGCATGTGTGGTGGTTCATGCCTGTAATCCCAGGGACTCGGAAGGCTGAGACGGGAGGATTGCTAGTTGGAAGACAGCCTCAGCAAATTAAAAGGCCCTAAGCAACTTAGTGAGACCCTGTCTCAAAATATAAAAAGAAGCCGGGCGCGGTGGCGCACGCCTGTAATCCTAGCACTTGGGAGGCTGAGGCAGGAGGATCGAGAGTTCAAAGCCAGCTTCAGCAATGGCGAGGTACTTAGCATCTCAATGAGACCCTGTCTCTAACAAAATATAAAAAAAAGGTCTGGGGATGTGGCCCAGTGGTCGAGTGCCCCTGAGTTCAATCCCTAGTACCAAAAAAAAAAAAAAAAAAAATATATATAAAAATATATATATATATATATATATATATATATATAAAAAGAACTGGCATGTAGCTCAGTGGTAAAGCACCCTGGGTTCAATAGCCAGGACCAAAAAGAAAGGCAGAGGAAAGGAAGAAAACTGCAAATGCACAAGAACAGCCATGCTGGCAAGATACCCAGGCGGAGCCATCGACGGCGAGGTCGTCCCTCTACGCACCTGAGCTTTTGGTGGAGTCTGTATCGAGGCTGGCCACAGTGCTGGATCGGGACAGGCCCCCGAGGCTGGAATCTACAGACTGAGGAGTGGAGAGCAAGTCAAGAAGAGGCCTACGCAGTGAGAAGCCTGAACTCCCTGAAGTCCACTACTAAACACATTCAGATTATGAAGTTGAGCTGACACATATAAAATCAGGTCAATCACCCAGGCAGATGGACTGGAACAGATTTTCCTGAAGACGTACTCTCCAGCAAACATCAAAAACCACATCAGTGCAACTGCTCATCCTATCACACAGCACCGGACACTGTGGCATCGACATCTTGGTCTAAGCCTAAACCCTTCCCTCCACCGCGTTTCTGAGATGCTCAACATTTACGTCCTCCATGAAGACCTGCACCCTGCTTTCCTATTATTTCCACGGAAACCAAAATGAACCCTGTCCAGAAAGCAGGCAGGGCGGTCCCTGTCTAACAAACGAGGAAAAAGGCCAGAGGTAAGTGACTGACTCCAGGTCACACCTAGTAAATCCCTCGGGTCTTGAGTCCAGAATCCTCATTCCTAATGTGGTGTCCCCACTAGGGTCTGCCCACAGCAGGCCAGGCCTTAACCAGCAGGGTTTACTGACCAACAAACCCTTAGGCCAAAGTTTAAAAATCCTGTACATAAGTACCTTTTCTGCAGTGCGCTTCATGTCCTTAGAAATAAGATCTGGGAAAACTTTGATTCAAAAGGTTTGTTTTGCATAAATGAAATCTATGCACGCCTTTAAGCTACTTTTTAAAAAGTCTTATATACAGGTATTAACCAATCTCAGTGCTATGTAAACACTGTTATATCCACAACAAACTAGAATCCAAAGGATGGCACCCCTCAGTATCTGCAATTCCCATTATTTAAAAAAAAATTTTTTTTTTTGAATTAGTGTTAGTTTCAATGAAACTATTCCTAGTTGTGTCCCATCTAGTTTATTGGATTTAAGAATCTCAGAAAAAAAAATCTACCAAAACATAATAAATTAAACCAAAACAATGCAGAAAATGGACATGAAGGTTCACACAGTTGGAAGGCTGTGGGAGGCCTGCATAGTTGATGCCTTCTGTGTGGCTCCAGCTGCAAGAATTCACTTCTCCCTGCTGTAGGATTCGGCTCCAGGCCAGGTCCCCTACCTTGCTCTTGGTACTTATTTCACTACTTTGGGAACTGCTACTACTGTGTCGCTTTTTGCCTTTCCGAAACATTTTTCACCATAGCGTGATCCAGAGAAGAGCCCTAGAAGAACAATGTTAGCAACAGTGACGTCAGGGAAAGCAACATCAGCTCACTCTAGGTACTGCAGGAGTAAAAACCAACTCCTTCAATTCTAAGGATGCACTCCTTTACTTAAAATGTACATATTTTCCCTTGGATACTCTTCTTTTTCATTCTTTTGTCCTATTAAATTACAAAAAGCTGTGCTGGGGATGTAGCTGTGTGGTAGAGCACTTGCCTGGTGTGCGTGAGGCCCCAGGTTCAAACCCCAGCACCACATTAAAAAAAATTACACACATCTAACCCAATAAGTTGAGAGGCAGAAACACTGTCCCATAGGGAGGCGAGGAAAAACAGGTCAGATCATGTCCTCTCCTATTCAAGCTCTGTCCTCATTCTGGCTGATTCAAGATGTGCACAACACGTGCTGCAGGGATTCATTTCCTGCCCCAGGTTCACACCCTGTACTTGGTGAGACTAAAACATGGCACACACCTCTCAGAAATCAGCATTTTTCTTGGAAGTCTGGAAAATCTTTTTTTTTTTTTTTAATATTGTTTAATTGTACATGAACACAATACCTTTGTTTCATTTATCTGTTTTTATGTGGTGCTGAGGATTGAACCCAGTGCCTTCCACGTGCTAGGCCAGTGCTCTACCACTGAGCCACAACCCCAGATCTGGAAAATCTTTAAGTAAATGCTGACATGAAACATTCTCAGGTGCCAGCTCCTCACTCCCCACTCCAGTAAGGCCAGGCAAGGAGATGACTTTAAGTGATCTTGCTACATGGATCTTTTCTTTCCCACACTTCTATTTTTTTAATAATGCCTGGCAAATGTTAGTGGCACCTTCCCATGTCCTGGCAGCAGACACTCCTCTTGGAATTTTAACCTGCGGGATGTTGCAGGTCACAGAATCCCGCCACACGGTCTCCCTGGGACCTCAGAAACCTGTGGCACGTTATTTGCTCCACAGATGTTCCTAAGGGCCAGCTATGTGCCACAGACTACCTCGCGCCCCAGGAAGGGGGGACATGATCTGTATTTTATGGATGTGGGAACTGTGACCCAACTTTCAAGAGAATTTATGGATAAGAAAGCCTACATATTTTGACCAAAAATCGATCTCTACAGAAGGAACAGGAAATGGGCTTACTATGGAATTGAACAGGATTTTATTGTCTTCAAAGGCTCCACAGAGAGCAGTCTGCACAACAGGTTCCTTCCATTCTGATGTGGCCAAGCCTTTCAGAGGAGCAGTGCACCTGGTGAAGGAACAAGAAAGAGGAAATCAAAAGCCCCTGGTCCTGCACGAAGCTTCTTTGTATTTGGAGACCTCACTCTCAGTCTACTCAATAGGCCACTGGCCATGCCTGACCACTAAGCCCGAGCTTTGTACTCAGCCTCATCATCTGCTTTCTTTCTATACTTTGCTATATTTGTGGAGCAGCAAGAAAATCTGATTCATTCACTCATTCCTAAGTGATTAGTGAGCAACTCGTAGGGGCTGGAGGTATATAAAATACAAAGGTCCAGCCTCTGGCCCCAAGGGGTGTATTTTTAGAGGGAGTAGATGGACCAACAAGAAAAACAAACATAAAACGTATTATCAGAGAACAATGGTTCCTAGGAGGAAAGCTGAAGCAGGTCAAGGAGGAGGGAAGTGATCAGAGAAGAGAGGGGGCTGTTTTGTTTTGAGGTAGTGGGGGTTGAACCCAGGGCCTAGGGGTATTCCACCACAGAGCTACATCTGCTCCCCCCACACTGGCTTTTTAAATTTCTTTTTTGAGACAGGGTCTCACCAAGTTGCCCAGACTGGCCTGGAACGTGCAAACCTTCCTCTAGTTGAAGCCTGAATGAAGAAGGGCAGCCTGACTGCTGGAGGACATGCTACAGGTAGACAGGTGAGCATCAGGGTCCCCATGAAGTGGGGAGCACAGTATGAGGCCACCATGGCTAGAGCGGGAGAAGGAGAAAGCACGAGGGAAGGCCTGGCAGGTCATGTGAACAATGGGGTTTGATGTGAGTTTAGTAGGGAGACTAGAGGCTTGTAAAAGGCAGTCAGGGGCATGATTAAATTTCTGGGTTTTTTTTTTTTTTTAATATTTTTTAGTTGTGGATGGACCTTTATTTATTTATCAATTTATAGGTGGTGCTGAGAATCAAACCCAGTGCCTCACACATGCTAGGCAAGTGCCCTACCACTGAGCTACAACCTCAGCCACACTAAATTTCTGTTTTTAAAATGACTCTGGCCACAGGTGAAAAAGTAACTGCATGGGATAAGAGCAAAACAGGCAGGTTAGATGGCGACTGCCGGAAGTTGCAGAGAACAACCTCGCCATCACAGGAGCTTTCAGCAAGGGAGACGTGGCAGGAGAGCCTTATTCCCAGATCCACACAAAACGGGCTTAATGAAGCATAATAAAGTACATATAAGTGGTCTTTGACAGGTTAAAATGTTGGTATGTAACCTTTAGACACAGGAGCCCTGCAGATACCAAAAATCCCCCAATGTTCAAGCCCCTTATGTAAAGCAACATAGTACCTACATATTACCTCTGTGTGTCCCCCTCCGTGTGCACATTAAATCATCTCTCGATTACTTAGCATGCCTAATATACAATGTAAATGCCAGGGGAATAGTGGTTATACCATATTATTTAGGGAATAATGACAAGAAAGTCCCTACAAGGTCAGTAAAATGCAATATTTTTCAAATATTTTCAATCTGGGGTTGACTGAATCCAAGGGCGTGAAACTCATGGACATGGAGAGCTGACTATATATGTATGTATGTATACACACACACACGTTTGTATAAAGGCACTACTATAATGCCTTTGCAACTCCACAAAACTTGCTTTTCAACTTCAATCCAGGAGCTGAGGAGGAAAAAAGCACTTATTAAAGTCTTTGATATCTACTGCCATTTTTATGCCTGTTCTTAAAAAAAAACACTCTTGTCTCTAAATTACCCTTGAATAAAAATGAGGCCAAAGATACTGCTTGTCACTTGGATGTTCCTCAGGCTCATTAAATGCAAAAATGCCTAAAGCCAACACATCATCCTCCCCTCCAGATCTGCTCCTCCCTCACCTCTCCCTCTCAGGAAATTATATTATTGCTGGTAGAAACCAGGAAATGCATCGCTCACTGTCCTCCAGGCCCCACATCCAATCAGACACCAAGATCCCTTGTTTACACCTGCAAAGTTCTCTAATCCAGCTCTAGAACAGGCTCCACATCATCACTAGACAACTATACAACTAATTTTTCAACATCCAATGAAAGCGGTGGATCCGCAACCTGCAAAATGTGCAAGTATACAGGCTTTGGCATATGGTTTATAAAGAATCCACAAACCTGCTGAGGATATTTCATGGATAAGGGGACTTGTCCTATGGGATTCCTTGCCACTCTAAATCTACCACCACACTTCAGCCAAAAGGATTAGAATAATTTATTTCAAACCCGAATCTGAGACCACTAGCATGCTTGAAATGTTTTCACAGGTCTCCTACAGTTAGAGACTAAAGTCATAGTTCTTCCTCAGGACATGCATGGACCCCCATGACCCATTCCTCCCTACAGACACATCTTCCACAACTTGCTCCATGTGTGGTTGCTCTCAGCCATGCAAAGCTGCTGCGTTGGCTCTCCTTGGCACTGTGCTCCGTGTTCCCACGTTTTCTCGCTTAGAATGCTCTTCACCTTTTAGTTACTGCCTATTGCTTTTCACAGGTCATTTCAGGCTGCTCCTTTTCTAGAAAACCTTGGCTCTCCAGGTGGAGCTAAGGGACCCAGAGCTTCAACACACACCTAATCACAGCATTCCAATCTGCTTCCACTTATAACTCTCTCTCCAAAGCAGCCAGAGACAGGGCTCTTACTCTCTGTACACCCACTGCACAACGTGGACTTGCTGCTGCACGAACCTGAGAACTGGTTAGTGCTACAGGAACCGCTAGCCCCTTCACCTGACCACCACGGTTGTAGTAGGATAACGTATTCACAAGAGGTCGCCAAGGCACCAAGAGAGCCAGTGAAGTACCCAAGGTCACCAGGCTAACAGCTGACAGGCCAAGTTTAGGACCTAGACAGAGCGGGCTTCAAAGCTCTTTCTAGACACCCACCTGCCTCGCACATATCACTGGTGCAAAGGATGCAACAGTAAACGACATAACCCCCGCCCCAGTGTAGCGATGCAAAGGGGGAGAAGAGCACGCGCGAGATTCACGCCTCGCACTGCTGCGGACACCGCGGACTGGCCCAGGAGCGGCCCACAGCTCGGCGCTCCATCCCCAGCGCCCTCGCCCGCTCCGCACGACAGAATCGACCTCTGGCATCCTCCCTCGCCCAGCCGCTCCCGGCCCTGGTGCCCGCATCCAGACCTCCAGGCGAGGGCGGGTCCCCACGACACCACAGACTCCCCCAGGACCCCACCCATCCGTCCCGAAGGCCGGCGCCGCCCTCGCGCCGCGTTCCCGCCACCGCCCGAGAGCCCGGCCCTGAACCCCAGGGCTCTCACCTCGCGGCCGTGGGTCCAACCCCGGGCCGCCTGCGCCTCGCAAGGACTTGGAGTTGGCGCGCCCAGCCTCCGGCACCCGCGTAAGTACTCCAGTTCTAATTCCAGCGCCAGCTTTTCCAGCCCTCCTGCCTTCGTCTGCCCGGCCCCGCCCACGAGGCGGTGCGCAGGCGCGGACTTCAGGGCCCGCCCCAGATTCCCGGGCTCTGCGCGGTGCGGAACTCCGTAGTCCTGCTCTGCGGCCGGAAGTCGAGGGGAGGGGCCTGGTGCAGCGCGCGCCAGAGTGGCGGAAGCTGTCTCTAGGTGGATGGGGTTTTCCTTTAGTAGTGGCGGCGGCTGTGCTTCTAATTCAGAAAGACTCCGGCGGCGTGTCCCTCACCCACTCTCCTCTTCAGACTCCCAGGATGTCTGCGATTCCTGCAGAAGAGAGCGACCAGCTGCTGATCCGACCCCTGTAAGGGACCAACGAGACCGGGCGTGAAGCCGCAGGCCCAGTGAGAGCGAGGAGGGGGCCCGGGCCCGGCCCCCGTCGCCCCCTCCAGGCCGCGGCCGCCGCCGGTCCTCGTCCGCAGCCGCGGGCCAGGCCGGCCAGGCCCCTGGGGTTTGGAGAGCTGTTGGTCGGAAAGGGCCTGCTAGGTTGAGTGGGAATTTGCGTTTCTTCAGTCTCAGGGGAGGGTTTGTTGGGGTTAAAAAGAAAAAAAGTTATTCCATTTCTCCGCGCGCCTTCATATAAAAAGGGTTATCCGCACAAACCCGGATCTCGCACATCAGGGCGGGCCGTGAGGGAACCGACAGGTGTCAGGAGGGCCTGGATAAGGCCATGACAGCGCAAGGAAGAACTAAGTCTTTTTTTTTTTTTTTTTTTTTTTTAAGTTGTTGACACAGTACCTTTATTTTATTTATTTGTTTTTATGTGGTGCTGAGAATCGAACCCAGTGCCTCATACGTGCAAGGCAAACGCTCTACCAACTGAGCTACAACCCCAGCCCTACATCTGTTTTTTATTAGCTCCAGGACGTGATGTGGTGCCAAGATGTGGAGAGAGGAAATGTTAGGGACTTGATGTGAGTTTTTAACCTTCAAAGCTCAGACCCTGGCAAAACAAGGTAGGAAATTGGAGGTGAGAAAGAGCAGAGAAGTTAAGGACAAAAACTCAGCCCTGTATTGCCCATGAGAAGACTGGTCTTTCAGTGGAGATATTGATCAGAAGGGGAAATGTAAACAAAGAGAACTTATTCCAGATGAGCAGTTTGTGCAAACATGGTTATTGTTCATTATTAATTAGATATTAGTATCACATGAATGTGGTTGAGTCCCTACTGAGGACACAGCCCCAAGTCTTGATGTTTAGTTCACGCCTGTCATCTTTTTGTGTTTTCAGCAAACACAGAGCAAGTGTCAAGCACTGCACTAGGCACTGGGGATACAAATAAGATAGAAGACTGAGTTCATTGGTTTCAACATTTTGGAGGCAACTGGAGTGCAGAGTGGAAAGTACTGGAGAGAGTTTATTTTTTTTTAAATATTTATTTATTTGTTTTAGTTGTACACAATGCCTTTATTCTTACATGGTACTGAGGATCGAACCTGGGCTGCACATGTGCTAGGCAAGCACTCCACTGCTGAGCCACAACCCCAGCCCCTGGAGAGAGTTTAGAAAAATAGGAGACAATTACTTTGGAGTCAGGCCTAAATTCATTCTCTACCACTTAGTAGGACAACAGCCTCACTGAATCTGTTTCCTTATGTAAGAATAATATTGCATATTGCGAGGATTAAAGACCCTGGTAAGTGCTTATTAAATGACAGCTCATATAAGAGCACAGGTAGGCTTTACACTGACTGCTGAAAGAGTATGAAAAAGGAATTATTATTATTATTATTATTATTTTTTTTTTTTTTTTTTTTTGGTACCAGGGATTGGACTCAGGGGGTACTTGACCGCTGAACCACATCCCAGCCCTATTTTGTATTTTATATAGAGACTGGGTCTCACTAAGTTACTTAGTGCCTCACAGTTCCTAAGACTGAATTTGAACTCACAATTCTCCTGTCTCAGCCTCCCAAGCCAGTGGGATTATAGGTATGCACTACCATGCCCAGCTGAAACGGGAATTTTTAACAAACTGAAGAGAAAGGTATCTCATGCATTCCTGGAAAATGGGATGAGTGAACTACATACCAAAGAATGAGTAAGAATTAGAGACAGTGTGAGGGCTGGAGTGTTACAGACAGAGTGCAGGAGCCCTGTTTGGGGAGATGGCTTAAATTGCGGTTGACTATGGGCCATGGAGACTTGGGCAATGTCGCCTTCCGTAGTCTCACGGGACTTGGCCCAGGATCTCGAGTGACTTGGCCGACATTGCTGATCGGGTCAGCACCATTTTGGTGGTGTGTGTGGCGCGTGTTAGTCGTTGTTAGAGCCAGAGAGAAAAGTTATCAGAATAAAAAGCTGTTTGTTTCCAGTTTGCCTCTGAACTTCTTCCCGCGGCTTCGTTGCTCCAAGTGGCCATCGCTTCAGGCAGCAACAGACAGAGTAATTGGCACGTGTAAAAAATGACATGGCAGGAATGTGCACAACTCATGGCCAGTATCCTCAGGGCTGTGGCTAATAGGTTAGTATATGAGGTAGAACAGATGTATCAGGGTCCTTCTTATGAATGAGCCCTTATATTAAAGAGTTTGGGCTTTTTTCATGTCATTTAAAGGAAGGCAACAAAGGATTTTAGGCAAGCATGGGTATAGTAGGAATTATTTTAGATCACTCCTTGCAGTAGTGTAGCAGATGAATAAAAGGTGCATTTAGTGGAGGGAATCTACTAGGATATAATTGAAATAATCCAAGTAAAATGATGAAACCTAGCCGGGCGCGGTGGCGCACGCCTGTAATCCCAGCACTTTGGGAGGCTGAGGCAGGAGGATCGCGAGTTCAAAGCCAGCCTCAGCAATGGCGAGGCACTTAGCAACTCAGTGAGACCCTGTCTCTAAATAAAATACAAAAAAGGGCTGGGGATGTGGCCCAGTGGTCGAGTGCCCCTGAGTTCAATCCCCGGTACCACACACAAAAAAAAAAAAAAAAAAAAAATGATGAAACCTCTAATCAGCGAGATAAAGGGCTTAAAAAGAAATGGGAAGAGGTGGCTTTGAGAGAGCATGGAAGTAAAATCTTTAGGATTTTCTAACTGATCAGATGTTACATGTAGGATTGGTTGTGGAATGCAGAGCAGAAGGAGGTATTCAGATAAGGATGATTGAGATTCCTAGGTTGGGGATTCTCAAGGAGTACAGAAGGTGGAGTAGGTGTGGAGTAAATTTGATTTTGTACCGGTTTTATTGAAATATAATTCACATACCATATACTCATTTAAAGTACAAGTCAGTGTTGAGCTGGGCGTGGTGGCGCACGCCTGTAATCCCAGCACTTTGGGAGGCTGAGGCAGGAGGATCGTGAGTTCAAAGCCAGCCTCAGCAATGGCGAGGCACTTAGCAATTCAGTGAGACCCTGTCTCTAATAAAACACAAAAAATGGCTGGGGATGTGGCCCAGTGGTCAAGTACCCCTGAGTTCAATCCCCGGTACCAAAAAAAAAAAAAAGGTCAGTGTTTTTGGTATATTTGCAGAATATCACACTAATTTAAAAATTTTCGTCATTCTAGAAGGAAATCTTGTACCGATTAACAATCTCACTCATTTCTTCCCAAATTCCCCTGTCCTAGATAACCACTAACCTATTTTTCTTCTTTCTATATATATATTCCTTCTCTATATAATTTTGTAGATACATAAATGGAGTCATTTACAATGTGTGGCCTTTTGTGTCTGACTTCTTTCACTTAGCATAGTATTTTCAATGCTCACAATTATTTATTTGACAAGCATTTCTTAAGATTTATCTGATCAGTGGCTGTAGCACTATAGCAGTGAACAAAATAAAACAATGTCTTGGGGCTGGGATTGTGGCTCAGTGGTAGAGCGCTCGCCTAGCACGCGGGCAACCCGGGTTCAATCCTCAGCACCACGTACAAATAAAAAAAAAAACGTATTGTGTATAGCTAAAAGCAAATAAATAAAAATATTTTTTAAAAACAAACAAAAAAGAAAAAAAATGTCTATTCTTATGAAACTCCCATCTTAGTAGTGAGAAATAAGCCATAGATAGATATAGTAACTTCATATTGCTGTAAGTATCATGCCTAAATCATGCTAGATGGTGGTCTGCTGTGAAGTACAAATTGAGGAGGAGGTTAAGAAAAAGCCTGTGAGAAGGTAGCTTTGGAACTGAAACCTAAAGATACAAAGAAGCCAATCATGTGTCTGAGGACAGAGCATTCCAGAAAGAGCAGATAGATGCAGAGGGCTTGTGGAAACTAGTTTGACGTATTGAATGTGAGGTGCCTGGCAGTATCCCAGTAAGTGTCAGGAGTATGTATTAGAGATCTAGAATTAAGAAGAATAATAGGGCTGAGAATGTAGTTCAGTGCTAGAGCACTTGCTTAGCATGCACAAGGCCCTAGGTTCAATCCCCAGCACTACAAAAAAGAAAAGAACCTGGACTACAAACAGGCTCACTAACCCTCCCGTCACAAACATGAGAATAAAGATCATGAAGTTGGGAAGGCCTAGGAGGGAACCCTCAGCATATCAGCTTTCAAAAGCAGGTGAAAAACTGGGAAGGAAAGGCAGCAAGACAGGACAGCATGAAGTCACTGAAGCCAAGGGAGAAATGCTCAAAGAAGGAGCAAGTAGTTAAGGGTGACAAACGCTGCTAAGAGAACAAGTAGAGAACAAATATATGAGTTTTGCTCTTAGCAACAAGGAGGTTTCAGAGGAGTGGTTGGTAAGAGTCAGGTGATGCACTGAGTGGGTGGAAAGTGAGAAAATGGGGTCACAGAGTATCCAGACCTTTTAGGAAGCTGGCTTCTAGTAGACTGAAGAAAATGAAGCAGGAACTACAGGAAATTAGAATTGAGGAATTTTAATTTGAGGATAAGAAGAACTGTAGCATGCGTAGATTCTGATGACAAGGAGTCGACAGGAAGATGTCAGTGAGATAGCCGTGTTTAGTTCAGAAGGAAAGAGAATGTAAAGTGTAGACTCACGGTGAAGATTTGCTTTAGAAAGAGGCCTGTTCTGTTGTTAATAAGAGAAATGGAAGAAAACAAAGATGTTTGTGAGTTGGTAAGTGAAGTTGGATTCTTCTTTTTTTTTAAATGCAGATGATGGCCCATGCCTCAAATGGAGAAGAGGATAGTAGAGGGTTGGAAAATTTAGGAAAGGGGAGAAAGTTTGAATTAGCTGGAAGCTAGAAGAGAAAACAGCTAGGACCACTTAAGAGGCAGTGTGGCAGGCCAAGAATACATGGGCGCTCCCATGTGTGATTTGATTTTCTTTATCATTGGCTGGCTCTAAGGTAGGATCCCAGCTTGGGTAGATCCATTTCATGTCTGTCTACTAGACTGAGTTCCTTGAGGTCAGGGTCCCTGTAGAAGGCATTTCTGTATCCTAAGCCATTTGGACAGTGTTTAGCAAGTAGAAGCTCTTAATGTTGAGGACTGATTGAACTATGAGCTCTCATGATTGGGAAAAGGCATCAGAGAACCTTAGGGAATTGAAGAATGTGAGGGTTAGCTTAAGGTGTGCCTGGTGATAATTGGAAATTATGGCTGCTTTATGAAGATAGAAAGAAATGAGAATTATTTAAAATATTGGTATAAAGTATACTAAAAGAGCAAGGTATAAGGAAAGGGAACTGAAATTCACAGTATGAATAAGTATGTAAGTTTAAGCTATTTGGTAAATGCTTATAATGATTTACAGAAAATGAAAGAGTCTAAAGTGCTATGACTTTATACTTAAATGCTCATTCTAAAAGTATTATGTAATCTGCATAACTGGTAGTGCACATTTTAAATACATCACAAATTAATCCTAACATTCAGAAGACTGAATTTAACCTTCAATTTCCTCAGAACTATACCACTCTTTTTTTTCTTTTAAATATTTTTTTAGCTGGGTGCAGTGGCGCACGCCTGTAATCCCAGCACTTGGGAGGCTGAGGCAGGAGGATTGCGAGTTCAAAGCTAGCCTCAGCAATAGCGAGGCACTTAGCAACTCAGTGAGACCCTGTCTCTAATAAAATACAGAAAAGGGCTGGGGATGTGGCCCAGTGGCCGAGTGCCCCTGAGTTCAATCCCCGGTATCCTGCAAAAAAAATAAAAAATAAATATATATATGTGTGTGTGTGTGTATATGTATACACATGTATATATATATATACATACATGTATATATACACACACACACACACACACACACACATATATATCTAGTTGTAGGTGGATACAATACCTTTATTTTATTTATGTGATGCTAAGGATTGAACCCAGGGCCTCACACATGCAAGAGAGTGCTCTACCACTGAGCCATAGCCCCAGCCCCATAGAACTATACCACTCTTGACAACTGCAAAATCTCTATAAACTCGGAAGTATTGCTTTTCATCTTTACTTGTATGGACGCTATTCTTTCCTAACTTTGTAGTTTTGTAGAACTTTTATCTGTTTTGAAATTTTTAAGTGAATGCTGTCAACAGTTGGGAGGCAGTTTAAGTTATAAACAAAAGTTTAAATTTATTGGACTCAGTTTGATTGTTTTTATCATTTTTTTCCCTCCCCCTTGAATGTTTACAGAGGAGCTGGGCAAGAAGTAGGAAGATCATGTATTATTCTGGAGTTCAAAGGAAGAAAAATAATGGTAATTATGATCATGGTGGTGGTGGTGGATTTAACCTCAGGCCTTGTGCATGCTAAGCATGTGTGAGATTAAGAGTGTGGCTCTTTCTGTATTGGGTGTTAGGTCTTTTCTAGTAGACCAGTTATCTGTTTAGCTCCCAGAAAAATATAATAGTGTATGTAATCTAATCTACTATGATAATGTTAATGAGAAGAACTTATACACACTTCACTTGGTAATTTGTCAAAACATTAAATAAACTAAGAAGATACATTCAAAGATTGTAAACCAGTCAGCTATAACTGATGAGCTATTGCTTCCTGAAAGCACCCCACTTCCATCCCCAGGGGGTCTGCCAAGCCAGCTGCGCCAACCCAGTGGAAGATAGCTATGAAAGGACTTCACTGAATGTACTCAGAGTTCAGGCCACCTGTGCAGCTTGTGGTGATTGAGGCTGGATTACCTAAGTAGTTAGCCCCTCTGCTTCTCTGAGCCCACTTCCTTGCCTGAGAGGTAGAGGGATTAGAAGAGATGGTTTTGAGGTGCTCATTTGAAAGGCAGTGCAGTGACCCGTGTTCCTTTGGTTTCTCTTCCCTACTTCTCCCAGACTTAAAAGAATGGGTATGTCAGACATAGGCACCTTTTTAGTCATACATTGTATCGATTTGGTAGTAACACCCTGTAAGGTAAGTAAATCTTCAATGATCTGCCCATAGGGATTTGTTTCCTAATGCCTTTCCTGAGCAGGGAAGAGCCCTGTTTCTAGTTTCTTCTCACAGCCATCAGATCTGGTGGTAATATATCTGTGGGCTTTTAAATGCCCACTATCTTCTGATGATCAGAGTTCTTGAAAAAGTCTTCATTTTTAGAGTAAACATTAAAAGTAGCTGGAAAGATTTATATTTTGCATCTTATGCCCCTAAATTGAGCTATATTTTAAATTTGAGAAGTTAGATTTAAATTTGTTTTTGTTTTTTTTGGTGTTATGGGCATTGAACAGGGCCTCTCAGGGAAGTGATTCGCTAATGGCATGTATGCTGGTATGCATTCCAAGTTCTGGCATACAGAATCAAGTTTATTATTATGTATTTGCTGAATGAGTTTTCATAAAATATGTAGGAGATTATGTCTCTTTTTATCTTTCAGCTGGACTGTGGGATCCACCCTGGCCTAGAAGGAATGGATGCTCTTCCTTATATTGATTTGATTGACCCAGCTGAGATTGATCTCCTATTAATTAGTCAGTAAGTTTTTTCCTTTGATAACAATATAGTTTTTTGAGGACTTTTACTGTCAAGATCATTCTTTACCAGATTATGAGATTTCCTTTTTTTTTTTTTTTTTTTTTTTGTGGGGGTGGGGGGTGCCAGGGATTGATTTAGGGGCACTTAACCACTAAACCACATCCCCACCCCTTTTTTGTATTTTGAGACAGGGTCTCACTGAGTTGCTTAGGGCCTCGCTGAGTTGCTTAGGGCCTCCATAAGTTGCCAAGGCTGGCTTTGATCTCAAAATCTTCCTGCCTTAGCTTTCCAAGCCACTGGGATTATAGGTGTGCACCACTGCACCTGGTAAGATTTCAGTTTTTAAAAACACCACATATTTTCTACTAGGAAGCATATTACAGATATCTAGATAGAAAGTAATACTACATTTTGTCATCACAGGCTAAAAAACTCATTGTAATCCAGTGAGTTAGTGGGAAGGAGATACTGGCTTTAAATTGTTATCAAATGTGGGCTAAAGAAAGCCCCTTTATAGGACATCTCCTTGAGGTTACAATCTTGTCACAGTCTTCTACAAGAGCTTCATTTATAAATAGTGATGTTTCAACTTATTCCATGAAAGTGTTTGTTATAATTCTGGTTGCCAAGAGTTGGTGTAGGAGCCCTGTTTGGGGAGATGGCTATTGATTGTGGTTGACTTCGGGCCATGGAGTTTTGGACATTGCCGCCTTCCATAGTCTCACGAGACTTGGCCCGGGATCTCGAGAGACTTGGGCCAAGCGCGGAGCGGGTCGGGGCCATTTTGGTTGTTGGTTGTTTGCTGGTGTGTGGTACGTGTTAGAGTTTTAGAGCCAGAGAGAGAAACTGACAGAATAAAGATCCTGTTTGTTTCCAGTCTGCCTCTGAACTTATTCCCGCGGCTTTGCTGCTCCAAGCGGCCATCACTTCAGGCGGCGACAAGTTGGTTTGGTTATATTCTTTTTTTTTTCCTTCAGAAAGGAAGAAAGATTTATTAAACATGTATATACATGTACACATTAAATTACTTATATCATTTAATAAGACAACACTAAATAGATCTTATTTCCTATAACTTATGGAAAGGTTTTCCTCTCTAATTATTCACTGATAAAGTTTTTTGCAGTTTAAAAAAATAGTTTTAAGCCAGGTACAGTGGCACACGCTTGTAATCCTAGCAACTCAGGAAGCTGAGGCAGGAGGATCGCAAGTTCAAAGCCAGCCTCAGCAAATTAGCAGGACCTTGTCTCAACATAAAAAACTAAAAAGGGCTGGGGATGTGACTAAGTGATTAAGCGCCCATGAGTTCAATCCACAGTACCAAATACACACACACGCCGGGCACGGTGGCGCCCGCCTATAATCCCAGCACTTTGGGAGGCTGAGGCAGGAGGATCGTGAGTTGAAAGCCAGCCTCAGCAATGGCGAGGCACTTAGCAACTCAGTGAGACCCTGTCTCTAAATAAATTACAAAAAAGGGCTGGGGATGTGGCCCAGTGGTCAAGTGCCCCTGAGTTCAATCCCTGGTACCAAAAAAAAAAAAAAAAAAACACAAACACACACATACATATATATGCTTTTAAAATATTTTTCCTTTATTAGAACTCTATGCATGGGCTGGGGTTGAGGCTCGGTGGCAGACCACTTGTGTAGCATGTGAGGCACTGGGTTCGCTCTCAGCACCACATAAAAAATAAGGTTATATTTAGTAATAAAAAAGAACTGTATGCACATACCTACTTTGGGTTTTCTGAGAGGATCCTCAAATAATTGTTACATAGAACTTCTGTTCAATGAGCATTTCATTACATGTACTGTATAATATTGTAAGAATTGACACAATCTCTGTTTCTTTTTTTAAGTTTCCATTTGGATCACTGTGGAGCTTTGCCCTGGTTTCTACAGAAGACAAGTTTCAAAGGAAGAACATTTATGACTCATGCCACAAAAGCTATTTATAGATGGCTTCTTTCGGATTACGTCAAAGTTAGGTAAATTACTTTCTTAGATTATACGGGCCCTACACAATACACATGGTTCAAGATACAGACCATTTTGTATTTGAAATAAGGCACTCTCTTTATTCACAAGGATGGCAGTAATTTAGTTATTCTGTAACAACCTATTGAATACCTATTGTGTATCAGTACCTTCTGACTTTTAAAGACTTTATATATAGATTTTACATTCTTTGAAATTTTGTTAAACTGCTGTAAATTATCAGGTATGATAGAAATGTTCTATAAATAGCATTGTATAATTTTATTAAAATTTAAGAACAGATATATTCAGTGATTTGTGCTGAATTCTTATTTTGGATTATTGTGTCAGAAAGTTTAATATCTTTTTTTTTTTTCTTCTGTGTAGTAGTAGGGATTGAACTGAGAGCCTAGCACATATTCAGCAAGAGCTCTACCACTGACCTACATCCCCAGCCCTTTTTATTTCAAGACAGAATCTTGCTAACTTGCACAGGCTGGCCTTGAATTTGTGTAGCTGGAATTACATGCATGTACTAATGCATCCAGCAAAAACTGACTAATGTTCCCAGAGAATGTGCTTACCAGTTGTAAGAGTAACATTTACTTCTCTGCCAGAAAGTTTAGAGCATTTTTGTGGTACCCACAATACAAATTACTAACCTTGAAAAGTTGATTAATTCAAGGGTAGCTAAAACGCTATTTGTTATTCTTCATATGTAAACACACAGGAATGGAAACATTATCCTTAGTAATGGTGATGCTAGTTAACAAATAATGCCGCTGACATGTAGACTCAGTCCTAAATTCTTAATATAAACTCATTTAATCTTATTTAATCTTTACACTAATTTAGGATGTTGGGAAATCCCATTTTATAGAAGATGAAATGAGACACAGAGAGGTTAGGTAATTTGCCTAACAATGGTGATAGAGACAATCTGGCTCCAGGCTCTGTTCTTAACCACTATTCTCTTGCTGTTTTGGAAATACATTAACATAATATCAGGGGTTGGCGGGGGCAGCTAAGTAGACTTTTAAGAAATCTTTTCCCATCTGAGCATAAGAACCACGTGTCAGTGCATGCATGCGTGTCATATCTCTTGGGAATGTTGGGGCAGAAAAAGAAGTTGAGATTATGCAATCTTAAAGAGTACTTTGTTTTGCCAGGCATGGTGGTAAACACCTATAATCCTAGCAATAGCATGAAGCTGAGGCAGGATGATCACAAGTTCAAGGCCAGCCTCAACAACTAAGCAAGGCCCTAAGCAACTTAGCAAAACCCTGCTTGAAAATAAAAAGGGCAACAGTACTTTGAATTTACTGTGTGCTTTGCTTTTACACTCAGGCTTTGTAGCTATAAATCACAGTAAAAAAATACATAAAATATCTGACAGATTCTAAATAGCATAAACATTATACTAAATTTTTAGGAACTCTTCATGGTTATGTCATCTACAGATAATCTCTTTGAGTTAAAAAACTTTTTAAAAAAATCTTAACCCTTAATTCTTTTCTTGGCATCTTTGAAAATTCAGTAACATATCAGCAGATGACATGCTATATACTGAGACAGATTTGGAAGAAAGCATGGACAAAATTGAAACTATCAACTTCCATGAAGTTAAGGAAGTTGCGGGAATCAAGTTCTGGTGTTACCATGCAGGCCACGTCCTAGGAGCCGCCATGTTCATGATTGAGATCGCAGGCGTAAAGGTACTTTCTAGCTCTGGCCCTTTCTCCACAAGAGATATCAGTGCAGAACTTTATGCTGCCAAGTGGTATTAAAAATTCCCTAAGATTTGCAGAGTGCCCAAACACTGAAACACAAGTAGGTACTTTTCCTTTTCCTTCCTCCATTGTAACACAGAGTAAAATAAGCACCTCTAAGAGTAAGAGTAAGTTTCCTAGCACCCCACAGGATTGATTCCTTTTCAGTCACCATTAGGAAACTGGTTAGGGAAGAGCCATCTTCTTTTTGGTACCAGGGATTGAACCCGGGCATGCTTTACCACTGAGCCACATGCCCAGTCCTTTTATTTTTTATTTTGAGACAGGATCTTGCTAAGTTGCTTGGGGCCTTGCTAAGTTGCCGAGGCTGACTGTGAACTTGAGATCCTCCTGCCTCAGCTTCCTGAGCCACTAGGATTATAGGTGTGCACCACCATGCCTGGCTTATTGTTTATATTCTTGATGACTGCCATTTTGACTGGTGTTAGATGAAATCTCAGTGTAGTTTTAATTTGAATTTTTAGGGTACTTTTAAAAAATAACCCATTGCATAAAATCTGGAGATCTTGGCATTTTGTTTTCAAGTTCTTTACATGATTTTTTACAACCTGATTTGAGAACCAATGTTCTAGTGTCATGTCATCCTAAATATATTTTATAACTGCTCATATATTTGAAACTTACATGTTGAATTCTATAACATATCAAGTTGCTCATTCTTGCACTTTGCCTCAGGCCACAAGAAATAAGCAGGAAAGAATGCAAGTGCAGATTCAAATTTTCATTTGGAATTTGATGTGTATGCTTTTTGACTTTATCTTCCATTTTAGACAATGTTCCCACGTACCTCTGGAGATTCCTTTTTATGCCAACATGTCCCTTTTATGTAAGAAGTTCAGAGCCTTCCCAAGTTTACTATTATGTAGGTTATCTTTGTGGGATAATTCTGAGATATATTATTCACATTAATTAGATTGAATAATAGAAACACAGGCGGGTTTAATGATTTACCTATGTCAGACATTTTGAATTAGACATTAGCATTGTACCTAAATTTTACCAGGCATAGGCTTTTATAAATTTAATTTTACAGTTAGATTTTACAACATTAAAATGTTTACTAGCAAAATGAAACCTTCTCTGCTGTGCATGGTGACACATTTCTGTAATGCCAGCACCTCAGGAGGCTGAAGCTGGAGGATCCTAAGCTTGAGGCCAGTGTAGGAAACTTAGCAAGACCATATCCCAATATAAAAAAAGAACTGGAGATATAGCTCTGTGGTAGAGTGTCCCTGGTTCAATCCCCAGTACTGGAAGGAAGAAAGGAAGGAAAGGAGGGAAAGAAAAGGAGAAGGGAGGAGAGAAGACAAAATGAAGTCTTTCCCAAATCCTGATTTCCAAATTTATCTTGTTACAGCTTTTGTACACAGGTGATTTCTCAAGACAAGAAGATAGACACTTAATGGCAGCTGAAATTCCTAATATCAAACCTGATATTCTTATCATTGTAAGTAATAATGAATGTGTTGTAATTAGTGTAACATAAGCAGAATTTTTCTAGTGAGGAAAAAAACATAATCTCATTTTCATAATGTTACTGGATATAAATTTATGGGCTTATAGTTTAAGAATTTATTTGGCTCTTCTTTGTAGTTCTTTTCCACTCTCTTCTGTTGTGCACATTAGCTGTGGTCTAATATCAGTGACGTTAGGCTATCTCTGGTCAGGATGTTCTAGTTGGGTGCGTCCTCCCTGTCTCCTAAGTACTTTCACCTATGTCAGCTCCCCTGAAATTGTAGAAGAAAATCTTAAAGATTGTTTAGAAGTGGTGTAGATGCACTGCCTTTTGCCATGATGACTGTTTTTTGGCCCTTGGCACAGGCTACTGGTCACATTGTTCATCATGTCCTGTCTGCCTGTTAGGTTGAAAGTTCCAAGGAAGCAAGACAAATGATTATGTGCTGGAACTTGTTGGGGGGACCTGGTGGGTGCAAATTAAACAATGTATCTTGGTAACATTGGTGTTCAGGAAGTGGGAAAGACCTTTTGAGCCTGTGGTATGTATAAGAATATCAAGTGCATTTGGTTTGGAATGAAAGAACTGTTTCTCCCTCATCACTTCTAGAAGCTCCCAGCTTCTCAGATATGAAGGGCCAGTGCCTGTTGCAGTCCCAGAGCCACATGCTGGGTGATCAGATGGGACTCAGCTCATGCCCTTTTCAGCATATAAACTGATGTTAGTTTAAGGACAAACTGAATTTTTTAATTCTCAAAACAAGTATTTACTCTTGTGATAGCTGGTATTTTAGAGTAGTGCTTCTTGAACTTTAATGTCCTCATGGATCATCTGGTGATAGTTGTAAAGATGGGTACAGTAAGTCCAGGCTGAGGCCTGAGATTCTGCTTTTCTATTGTGCCTTAGGGGATGCCAGTGGGTCGCACATGGTAAGGTTTTAGGGCATGTATTTGAGCAAGAGTATGAGAAACAGTACTTGTTTCTGGTTTACAACTTTAACTTCTCCGAGGAGGGAGGGAAGAATCAGCAAAATTATCTTGAGGGAAGAAGACACATTTTTATATGTATGTGGACTACTCCCTGATTCCATTTTCCAAAATGTTCTTATTACTTAGAGCTGAATTCTAACATTCTTGTTTGCTCTTCTTTCCATTTAATATTATAGTAACATATGTTGGGGTAAATGACATATTAATGGAGAAGTGAATCTCTTTGCCTCAGGATTTTATTAATGTTTAACTTTTGAATTCTTTGGGGTCATTGGTCTTGGTCTCACATATATAACCTGTTATTTAGGAATCTACTTATGGGACCCATATCCATGAGAAACGTGAGGAGCGAGAGGCAAGATTCTGTAACACCGTCCATGACATTGTAAACAGAGGGGGCAGAGGGCTCATTCCTGTGTTTGCCCTCGGAAGGGCTCAGGAGCTGCTCTTGATTCTAGGTATGCCGCTTCTTTTACACTTGGGTGTCTGTCAGAATCTTACATCATTTTACTAAGACAAATGACTTGGCCTTGTCTACGTCACCTAACCTCTCTGGGCTTTAGTTTCTTTTATTTAAAAGTGAGGATTTGATGCCAGGTGCAGTAGCACATACCTGTAATCCTAGCAGCTCAGGAGGCTGAGGCAGGAGGATCACGAGTCCAAAGCCAGCCTAACCAATGAGGCCATAAGCAAGTCAACAAGACTTTGTCTCTAAATAAAGTATAAAAAGGGCTCGGGGATGTGGCTCAGTGGTTAAGCACCCCTGGGTTCAATCCCCAGTACCAAAAATAAGTGAGGATTTGGTGCTAGTAAGAGCCCAGAGAAACAGCAGCTCTCAGAAACTGGGACTGGGCTGGCTGGGTCAGCATGCCTTTCTGGATGCCATCAGTATCAGCAGCTCGACTTTCAGGAAATAAACGAGATGTACAAAAAGTTTTTTCAGTAAAGGTATTCATTTTAGTATTTTTAAAGAACTATCATGTCAGTTAATATCACATTGTAGGAAGAAGAAAATTATACTACTGAAGAGTTATTACATATTTTCACATAGTGTATTAAGTAAACCAAAATTTAAGATTCAAAACTATGTGTACTCTGATCCTAGCTAGCTAGGAAACACACAAGTGACTGGAAAGATATTAAATCTGGATAGTGGGAAAATAATGAGTTCATTTTCTGCTTTTCCCTATTTTCCAAACATTGCAATGAGTATATATGACTTTTTGTAATAAGGAACAGTGGATGTCACTTTTAACATACATTTATGCTTAATAATCCCCTCTGTGATTCTATCTGAGGATAGTACTGTGGCAGAGTACTATAGATGCCTTGTGTGTATATAGCTTCTTGCAAAGAACTAGAAGTGGTCCACCTCTTAAGCTGTCAACTGTGATGGTAATAATGAATATTTTCCCTTTTATGCTGAAAGGGAGACAAGCAAGCAAAGATAGAATCAGTGATCCCAGGTCAAAGGCAAATCTGTGACAGAGACCTGACGTACTGGATGCTAAATTTCCTAAATCCTAATTCAGTCCAGTCTTCTTTTGGTCCTGATTGATCTTATTTCTAACTGCAGGTCATTGACATGCTCATGAGCCAGTGCTCTTTGTGTGTGGGTAGTCTTGCCCCTTGTCCTCCCAGGCAACAAGGCAAAATAGAAAGAGGACAGCCATTCCAGTCACTGCTTTCACACACATTGTGTCCCAACCATTTGACCTGGGGCAAGTTGTCCAACATTATTTTCTCAATATTCAAAATTTGTTTATAAAAATACAAAAACAATAGATTGTGATGTGATCTTAAGATGTAGTCTGCTTTACCCAGCATGTGAGAAATCATACAGCAAACGTCAAAAACTTTGACACTATTAAAAATTTTAATTACTTCTAAAAACCAACAAGCTAAGCCAGGGGATGAACCAGGAAATATATTTACAACATGCATGACAGGAAAATTCCCTGTCCCCAAGTAGACGTATCACTAAGACACGTCAAAAATAACATTGCTGCCTAGTCAGGGTTTTCTTAGCCTCACTTTCCTAATCTATAAAAGTTTTGAAAATTTAGAAATGATAATTATAAATTACATACTAGGCATTTAAGACATTTCCTTTATGTAGATGCATCTAGTACAATGAATCATGTTTTGTCCATACTGCCTTTATAAAATTGTGGGATTTCATGAGAGTTTTCCCTTAAAATAAGCCTTCACTTGAATGTGTACTGCCCACACCTTCATTAATTTTCAGAAATGGTTTACTTCTTAGTTTTTAAAAAAATGATAAGGTAATTATAATATTTTAAGAGTTTAAAATCAGTTTTACTTTTAGAAGTCATTTTGTAATTAGCCTGTGATAAGTCTTAACTATTAAGTTTTATTTAAAATCATAACAGGATATAGTATCTCTCTGGGGTGTTAAGTTATGGTTTATTATTTAGTATAAACTTATACCAAATAATTTGTTTGTTTTTTTTTAACTACTGTGTATTTTATTTTTTTCCTTTTTTTTTTAAATTCTAAGTTGTTATGTATGACAGCAGAATGCATTACAATTCATATTACACTTATAGAGCACATTGTTACCTATCTCTGGTTGTATACAAAGTATATTCACACATGCAGTTAGGGTAATGATATCCATCTCATTCTACCACACGGAATAATTTGTAAAAGCTTCCACTTCTTTGGTCTATGTTCACAGCATTTTTTTTCGGTTTTATACCATTAGTTAGAAATAAGTTTTAGATTTGTAAGTTTAAGTTAGTAGGAACAGGATGTTTTTTTCTTGAACTCTTTAGATATAGTTGTGTGTACTTTATTTCACAGTTGTGTGAATTTTTAAAAAATCAGTTATGCATATCATGTGCTATTTGAATGGCTTACCCACATGACACAGTGATGTTTCTTGTAAAATGGCTCCAGATGAATACTGGCAGAATCACCCAGAACTACATGACATCCCGATATACTACGCATCGTCTTTGGCCAAGAAGTGTATGGCCGTGTACCAGACATATGTAAATGCCATGAATGACAAAATCCGAAAGCAGATCAACATCAATAATCCCTTCGTTTTCAAACACATTAGCAACCTCAAGGTGAGTGCTTGTGGAAGGAAGGGGCACTGATAGGTAGAAGACGGTCCGTCCTCAGTGGTGGGAGGACCTGCGAATCCCTCCTGTAGAGGGCTGGCTCTGCTCTGGCAGGCTTCCTTTCCCTGCAGGACTTCAGAACTTTAGCAACTGGCATTTAATTTTTGCTTAAGCAAATTTTGCCAATATTTGCCAAATTTTACTCCTGTTTCCATAGTTCTCAGTATTTGCAATTACTGAATAACTTGGATCTCTTCTACCATAGGAATAAAAACCTCTGATAAGAAAAATATCTTGTATTATGTATTAAAATTCTCTATTCTCATTCCAACATAATTTTTTTTTTTTTAAATGGTGCTCAGGATGGTGCTCAGGATGGAACTAAGCTACATCCCCAGGTCCCTAATCATCTTTGATTTGCACTACAAATTCCATATATGAAAATTCCCATATGTTTACTTTTCAAGAACATTCAATAAAATCTGGCTTAATTTAATTTGAAATGTATTGTTTCATTCAAATTGATACTTTTATCATAATAAAGTAATCAATGTTCAAAATAATTTAAGTTGTAAATGGTCTTTAAGTTTTAAGTAGGCTTTGTTGTAAGGTTTATTTTATTTTCTAAGGTAACTAAGAACTAGAGCCATGTTTTCCCTAGAAAACAGTGTTAAACTTTTGTTAGATTTCCAAACATACTCAAAATATTCATGAAGTGTGCAAAACTATTGTGAGTGTTCTGTAAAATTCTTCTAGGGTGGATAGAAACCCTTTGACTCTTACATTTCTGCCTGCCTCCACACTGGGAATGGTCCTCTTGGCCCTTGAACTGCCCGTGGAAAACTTTGAAGATCACCTGCATTTTGTCACTTGGTTTTCCTCTTTCCTAGCGTAAAGTGTTTAGGAGCTTGGCAATTGGACTTAAAATGTTTATTCATCTTGTCCAGCTCCTTCCATAGTATGATTAATCTTTTATTTTACTCTTATTCTTTAAAAATGAGGAATGCTTTGTCAAGCCCTGGTAGTTAACATGCTTTTGCCATCTTTTGTCTTTTTCAGAGCATGGACCACTTTGATGACATCGGTCCCAGTGTTGTAATGGCCTCTCCAGGCATGATGCAAAGTGGCTTATCCAGAGAGTTGTTTGAAAGCTGGTGTACTGATAAGAGGAACGGTGTCATTATAGCAGGGTACTGTGTAGAGGGGACACTTGCCAAGGTCAGTTATAGTTTCAGGGTACTGTTACTCCTAATCAGAATTGCAAAGGTAGCAATATCCTCATGTGTTATTCCATTGAAGTAGCTCTTTAACTAATAACAAGTTTTGATTTCAAAAAAATAAGGATAGGAGTAAGTAACTAGAGGTGTTTGAAGGGTGAAGAATTAGCAGACATGGAGGGGTTTGAAAGGTGAAGAATTAGCAGACACGGAATGTCACAACAAGTTTCTGCAGAGATTAGGGCATATATTAAAATGCGAGAAGTGCTCAGCTCATTGCAAGTAAAAGAAAAAAAGGTGAGGAACCTGTTTGAGACAAATGCTTGAAGACCCTCATCTAATGAAGAGGTTTGCTAATACCAGATTGAGTATCTCTTACCCAGAGTGCTTGGGACCAAAAGGGTTGGGGACTTTGGAGTTTGGGGATTTTGGAACATTTGCATAGAGTTCACCAGTTGAGCATCCCTAATCATTTTTGCATTCAAAAAGCATTGGATTTTGGAGCATTTCGATTTTCAGAGTAGAGATGTTTAACCTGTTAAGTATTTTTTTTTAATATTTATTTATTTGCTTTAGTTGTATACAATGCGTTTATTTGTATGTGGTGTTGAGGGTCGAACCCGGGCCGCGCACATGCTAGGCGAGTGCTCTACCGCTGAGCCACAACCCCAGCCCCCTGTTAAGTATTCTTAAAAGCCAAAGAATGTGCCTGGTTGACTGCCCATCTTCCCGTTGGTATAAAATGGCCAAAGTTAGTTCTTAGGGATGTAGACATTAGAGAAAATGTGCGCAAAACTTCAGAGGCAATTTGTGAATGTCCAAGCATCTCATTTTTTTCTTACCATTAATATCTACTTTATCTAAAGAAATACAGTGTGATGGGGTTGGGGTTGTAGCTCAGTGGTAGAGTAGTACAGGTGAGGCACTGGGTTTGATCCTTAACACCACATGAAAACAAATAAATGTTAAATTCTTTAAAAGAAAGAAAGAAAAACAATGCAATTTCTCATTTTGATCATTTTTATTACTTTATTTTATATAAATCCTGATTTTTTTTTTTTTTTTTTTTTTTTTTTTGGGTACCGGGGATTGAACTCAGCGGCACTTGACCACTTGGTCACATCCCCAGCCCTTTTTTGTATTTTATTAGAGACAGGGTCTCACTGAGTTGCTAAGTGCCTCGCCATTGCTGAGGCTGGCTTTGAACTCGTGATCCTCCTGTCTCAGCCTCCCAAAGTGCTGGGATTACAGGCGTGCGCCACCGCGCTCGGCTAAATCCTGATATTTGAAGTGATGAGACAGCAGGAGAGTTAGGAATATAGGTTTGTCTTTCTAATCTTAAGACTAATAATTTTCACTGCCAAAGTTCCAAATAAATTGAGTCTTAGTTATTCTTCTTACTTTCTGGTTAAATATTTACTTGATCTCGAAAATGTCTATTACTTACTAAGTTGATAATGTTAGAATGATTTTTGTGCTGAAGGTTGTAAATTTAACATGAGTGTTTATGGCTGCATGAAAAAAAATGGAAGAATACCTTTTCTTTTTCTAATTGGATAGTTTGTTTTGTTTTCTTGTATTTGTTTTTAACAGCATATCATGTCTGAACCTGAAGAAATCACTACCATGTCTGGGCAGAAGTTACCACTGAAAATGTCTGTTGATTACATTTCTTTCTCTGCTCACACAGATTACCAGCAAACCAGTGAATTTATTCGTGCTTTGAAACCGCCTCATGTGGTTAGTCTCTGAATTTGATTTGTAATGTTTATGGGAGAGATTTATAATAGTTATGCAGGGGGAACATACCCAAGAAATTTTAGCAGCCAATTCACAGATCAGGCACCAGCTTTGAGCAGAGCACTTGCACTTGTCTTGCTTGTGACTTTTAGGGCTCCCCTTAGAGTCAAGCTGCACACTCACTTTTCTCCATCTTGTGCTGACTCTTATACCCACCAACCCAGCTCTAGGGTTCTCTCTGTTTTCTGCCATCTGCCCCAAAACGTAAGAGCCTGGAAGCTGCTTGTTTTGAATCTCCTCCATCCCTTGCTTGCTATGTAACCTGGGCACGTTATTTAACCTCCTTGTAAATGGGGATAATAATACCTCACAAGGTTGTTGGGAAGACTGAATGAGAGAACATACCTCTAAAGTACTTACTACAGTGCCTGGCACATAGGATATGGTTAAAATAATATTAAACAGTATAAGAATACTTTGGAGAGAGGAGAAAGGTAAGTCCTTATAGTAAAAGTTCAAGATTTAAATAGATATTAAACACATCACTGTATAGCTCATTAGTACGACTCATATTTTTAAGTTTCGTGTAATCATAAAAGTAATGGTTATGTGTTTTGGTGGGATTAGAGGGGTTTCCTGAAAATAACATTCTTAAAAGGAGGAACACTTGTGGAACATGCATCTGTAGAAAATAGTTGAAGTTCCCTTTGTGAATATGTTGAAAAGTAATTTAGAAGAAATGGTCTTTGTTAGGTTTTTTTGTTTGTTCTAAAATTTTTTTTTATATGTAGATCTTCAAGCCCAGGAGAAAATAAAAATATCTCTGCTTACAGTTTGAACTTGATACCTACCTTCATCAGTAACCAGTTCTATCAAAAGTATAGTTATGGGTTGGATGTATAGATCATTGGTAGATTGCTTGCCTCACATGCACAAGGTCCTGGGTTCAATTCCCAGTACTGCAAAAACTAAAAGTATAGCTACATGATAAAATTATGATACTCATAGTGTTGGTGCTAGTAGTTGAAAATAGCTAACATTTGTTGAATGTTTGCCAAGTGCCAGGCACCATATTAGTGTTTTGTTTTGTTTTGTTTTGTTGGTACTGGGGATTGAACTCAGGAGCACGTGACCACTGAGCCACATACCCAGCCTGAGCCACATACCCAGCCCTTTTTTGTATTTTACTTAGAGACAGGGTCTCACTGAATTACTTAGGGCCTTGCTAAATTGCTGAGGCTGGCTTTGAACTCATGATCCTCCTCTCTTAGCCCCCTGGGATTTCAGGCCTGTACCACTACACCTGGCATATTAGTGTTTTATATGAATCCACTTGCTTAACTGTCACAACCAACAACTGATTTTTATTTATTTATTTTTTTTCAGGGAGTGGGGGTTGTTTGTTTTCTGAGACAGAGTCTGGCTGAGCTGCTGAGGCTGGCCTCTTGAGTAACTGGGATTTAGAGGCAAGTGCCACCACACCTGCCTCCAATATCTGTTTTGTATATAAGAAACCAAGATGTTAAGTAACTTAGCTAAGGATACACAAATAGTAAGCAGCAGTGCCAAGATTTGTGTTCATGTCCTAGGTGCTAAACCTCTGCTCAGGAGCAATGTTGGCCATGATTTGTGAGTCAGACAAGAACCTTACCTTCTACCATTGCTCTTGAGGCAAGGGGTGACCTTTTTGTCAACAGAAAGACTGGTAGCCAGTATGGTAGCTGTAAAAACAGAAGAGGATATCAGAAGGTTCCCCCTGTAACCTCACAAAGTCTTCATTTGAAAGTCTTAACATTAAGTGGAGTGTGGTGACCCATACCCATGATTCCAGTGACTCTAGACATTGAGGCTGGCCTGGGGCAAATAAAATTAAAATAAAAAAGGACTGGGGGTGTAGCTCAGTGGTGGCACACCCCTGGGTTCAATCCACAGTACATACACACACAGTCTCATACCAAGAAACCTGAAGAAATTCCCTGAGACAGCAGGAATAGGAGTAGTTTAACCATATGCATCTAAAGCTGGCAGAGGCCGTGGAAATCACCTTGTCCAGCTCTTTACAAATGAGAGCATAGAAACACCTAGAAATGTAGAAAAAAAGTCATGTATCTTAGTGATCTAGAAGTTTCTTTACTCTCAAATTAGTTCTGCATAACTTTTAAAGCCAAACATAATGAAGAAATCTATACAAGTTTGATTGGCGGGAGGTCCTTAAAAGTAGTGACGTTTCATAACTTCAAGGGTGTCTCTAGCCCATGAATTTAGCTAATGAAGTCAAGGGCTATTATTTATCTCAACAGAGGGTGTTTTCTGTGCTTTTATAAAATCTATTCTGAGGCTGGTGTTGCAGCTTAGTAGTAAAGCGTCTGCCTAGCACGTGTGAGGCAGTGGGTTCAGCTCTCAGCACTGCATATGAATAGATAAAGGCCCATTGACAACTAAAAAAAAATATAAAAAAAATAAATAAATAAAATTTATTCTGTGTAGATTCTAGTCCATGGAGAACAGAATGAAATGGCCAGACTGAAAGCAGCACTGATTCGAGAATATGAAGATAATGATGAAGTTCACATAGAGGTTCACAATCCTCGGAATACAGAGGCCGTGACCTTAAACTTCAGAGGAGAAAAACTAGCCAAGGTAAAGAGTGGTGGTTTCTAATGCTGGCTGTGTGTTTTCTTCTTAAGAAAATGGACCTTCTTTAATGAAATCAAGATGAAGTACTTCTTTCTGTCTACTTAGTACACTGCAAGGATGTTATCCAGGTGCTTTTTTAGTCTTCTTTTTGTTCTACTAAGTTATTTCTTCAGATGGAAAATTTTCAGGTAGGTTAGATCTTGATGCAGTGGAATCTGACAGCTCCCTGATCCACAGCCCCAGCTTCTTCCCCTTCCCGTGTCTGAGGTAGTAAGCACACTTATTACTGTGTTCCACTGCCTCTGCTGTAGTGTTCTACCCTCCCATTGTCTAAACACAGTTATGTGGATGTAACAGAACCTCTTAAAAATTAATTATTTTTGATGGTGAAATATACTTCCAGAATTTAAAATTGAAATAGTTAAGGAAAACATTACCTGGCATGTGAGAGGGATTCATTGGAAGAAGCCTGCATTTTTACCTCTGTCGATCAGAAATCTTTTGAAGATACTTTTAAGGCCAGTTTTTAAATGATTTATATGAAATTTTAGATATCAGACATACGTTACCTTTACGACATTCTTTTAATACATAATGAGCCAGACATGAAGAAACAAACTGAGGAATAGCCTTCCTTATAGTTCAATGGAGGAGAAACAAAAATTAGCAAAACTTAGGCTTTTCCAAAGAAGAACAAGTGTTTGTATCTGTGCCTGAATCTTAACAGTTCATAAAACTTTCCAGGGGGCTGGGGTCGTGGCTCAGTGGCAGAGTGCTCGCCTTGCACGTGTGCGGCCTGGGTTCGATCCTCAGCACCACGTAAAAATAAATGCATTGCATTGTGTACAACTAAAGTAAATAAATAAATAAATATTTTTTTTAAAAAAAACTTTCCAGGGTTCAGTGTAATGATGTTTCTCTTATGTCTATAGAAAAATATATTCAGTTGAACAATCTAAAACTGTATTTCTCAAACTCTGCTGGAAGAGATGTAGGGACAAAAGAATTTTTGCAACCAAATAATTTAAGAAAAGCCACATTGAACTGAGATCAGGAAGTTTGGTCTAGTGGTCGTCAATGACTGCCTAAATATCTGCATTTTACAAAATTCTATTTTCTCCTTTTACTTTTTTTTCTTCTTTTAATAGGTCATGGGCTTTTTAGCAGACAAAAAACCAGAACAAGGCCAGCGGGTCTCAGGAATACTTGTTAAAAGAAACTTTAATTATCACATACTTTCTCCCTGTGACCTGTCCAGTAAGTATACTGTTCAATATCAGATATTATTTGATCTCAGCATTCAAAGAAAAATCTATGAAAACATCCCTTTAATTTAGTGGCCAAATTTTTAGTAACAACAAAATAATGAAATAAGAATAGATAAAAGTAGTCTAAGTAGCTTTGTGGAGGAAGAACTCTTCCCTGAATCACTGAAACATTTAAATTATCTATGAAGTCACTCTTTTCTTAATTGAGGTCAATCAAGTTCACCTCTCAGGTTGACCACTCCTGCTGACCTTGTACCACTGTTTCCTATCCTTTACATCAGAGCATGGTACTTTTATTTTCTGAAGTAACTTTGTGCTTCTCAGATGAGCATTTTGTTTTTTAACCATCTGTAGGGTTGGTTTGTTCTGTTTGGTTGCTGGGTATGAAACCCAGACTCATGCATGGTAAAGTGTGTGCTCTACCACTGCGCTACAATGATCCCTTAATGAATCTTTAGTTTTACATCAATTGCTGTACTTGTTCATTCTATACCATTCCAAAACAACAATCAGGAGGAAGAAACAAAATCTTTTATAATTTCTTTAAAAGGGAAAAATTAAAGCCCTTGTATCATCTAAGTAACATCAACCATGTGGTTAGAAACTAGTGTATGCACATTGAAGCTCATTGTAGAGAAAAATGGAGATTTTCACAAAGATAGGATTGTATTTAAGTTTATAAATTGTTTTTTTCCTGAAGTTTATAAACATTTCTACGTGAGTTCTGTGTTGGTATAAATTCTAAGCCATTGATAAGAACTTACTTTCCCAATAATATTATTTTCAAGCAAATACTCTGCTTGCTTTTATTTGTATAACACTAATAAATTATAAGTGCTTTACTAAAGACTAAGAAATACCAGAAGTGTTTAGGAATTTATCTGTGAGGCAGGCCAGTTGTCAGCTTCCAGAGTATCACAGATAAGTGTGTAACATGTTCCTTCATCCACCACCTGGTGAACTCTTACTCCTATGCCCGCCACTGGGCTAGGTGCTGAGCACTGAAGGTTTATTAACGTCACAGTCCTTTACAGCCAAGTGTAATGAGAGAAGCAGTGTTAGGAAGTGCTCTCCATGGTACAGCTCAGGCACATGCAGAAGTGCAAGGTATATGAGGAGAGTTGGCCTGGAGCGATGGCAAGAGCTCTGCACATTGGGTAACACTTGTGGCCAAGCAGAAGAGAAGGTGGAAGACAGCTTATGCACTGTTGGAGAAGTCCAAGAACCTGATGGTTCTGAGGCCAAGGCACTTTCCCACAGTTGGAACCCAAGTTAACTGGGTGGGGGTTGGGGGGGAGCATAAGCAGGGACTTACTTATAGGAGCATCTTGGTAGCTTTCAGAAGTGTGTTCTTGTTTACTTTGCTTGTGCTTGTTTTTTTAACCCCTGGTATGTGTTTGGAAATTGTATTTTGTGAAACTAGTATCATTTTCTTAAAGTCTGTTTACTCTGATTTTCTCTTCAGATTATACCGACTTGGCCATGAGCACTGTGAAACAGACCCAAGCCATACCATACACTGGGCCCTTTAATTTGCTCTATTACCAGCTGCAGAAATTGACAGGTGTGTTTATTGAAATTCATTTAATTGCTTTATCTCTTTTAGTAAGGTAATTTTATATCTTCTCTAATAAAATGCAAAAGAAGGCTCGGGATGTGGTCCAGTGGTCGAGTGCCCCTGAGTTCAATCCCTGGTACCAAAAAAAAAGTTTATATCTGAGGAAAGATTTTATTTAGCTTCAGTAATTGTCTCAGAAGTCTATTTATACTTCAAATGGTCATATTTGTTATCACCTTTAGATGAAAATTTGAAAATATACTCATAAATTTTTTAAATCCCATGATACCTCTTATCTCTAATGTATTTACAACTCTAAAAATATCAGTAGTTGCCGGGCGCGGTGGGGCACGCCTGTAATCCCAGCACTTGGGAGGCTGAGGCAGGAGGATCGCAAGTTCAAAGCCAGCCTCAGCAATGGAGAGGCACTTAGCAACTCAGTGAGACCCTGTCTCTAAGAAAATACAAAAAAGGGCTGGGGATGTGGCCCAGTGGCCTAGTGCCCCTGAGTTCAATCCACAGTACCACAAAAAAATATATATCAGTAGTCTCTGCTCCTTATGTTTGAAATATATTTTAGTTGAATATATCTAAAATTTTATCTCTTTATTCTCTTGGTTCAGTCAAAATTATTTTTCTAGTTTCATCATTACTGATCTATTTAGCAGGTTATATAAGAGTTCATGGGCTTTGGCCAAAGACCATTGAGAATAAGCCCACTCAATCTGTTTTCACCATTTTGAGTTATAGATTTTTGTGTATTAATATAATGAGAGGCAGGGACTCTTTCTAATAAAGCATGTATAATTCAGATTATAAAATAGCTTTCCATCAGAATACACATAGTAAATAAAACTAGTATAAGGAAAATCTTTTTTCACCTCCAACCCTTCCACTAGGATTATGGATAATAACATAGAAAATTAATAAAATATGTCTGAATTAATCCTTGATTAAGAGGACAGTAAGAAGATCAGAAAAGTTTGATATTAAGTAACAATAGAATGTTCCTGAGCAGTGAACAAATTTATGAAGTCAGAGGTGAAATGAGTGGTGTGTTAAGATGCTAGCAGGAGGCCAGATCTCTTGTACAAACATAGATGTTTGAACATCACCTAAGTTTGCTACTGATAAAATCTTTAATGTCCAGAGTACATCTTACCTAGTTATATCAATTTTTATAATATGTATTTATATCTTTAATTGCTACAAGCAATTAAATCTTAGCTGTTTAAGCTATTTGATTATGCTATTAATTTTTCATTGTTTATTAGCTTTATTTAATTCATCCCTATAAGCAAATGAAGTGATGCCTCTGAAAGATGATTAGAAACTTATACACATCATGTAATTCTTTTTTTCTTATTTTCCAGGTGATGTAGAAGAATTAGAAATTCAAGAAAAACCTGCTCTGAAAGTATTCAAAAATATTACTGTAATACAGGAACCAGGCATGGTGGTACTAGAAGTAAGATAAAATCATTTACCTAAACAGGGAGAGGAAAAAAAGTTTTAAAAAATGCTTATGTGCAAATTATAGAGAGAATTAGTTGCTTCCCATTCAGGGGAAAAAATAGTTGGAAAATGTTTATGTTTTTCTTTCCAAGATGAGCTTTAAATATAACATAACTGGACATTTTCTATGTAGTTAGAGTGTTCCTAATAAGTTAAAGCTTAATATTTATTGTGTGTAATAAGTCTACCACATGAGTCTTAGCTGATTTTGTGGTATCCAAGAATATTTCAGCTAGATAAAAGGTCTAAAAATTCATAAGATAGAAATTGAATTCTGTTAAAACACAAACATGCTGGGTGTGGTGGTGCACACCTATAATCCCAGCAACTTGGAAGGCAGAGGTAGGACACTACCTCAAGTTCAAAGGCAGCCTTTGCAACTTAGAAAGACCCTTTCTCAAAAATAAAAAAAATAAAAGCATACAAACTTGTCTGGTAGCACTCCTTAAAAAATGATATTTTGAAGATTCAAATAAATTTAAAAAGATCTGTCAGCTCTGATCCTACTAGAGTTTTGTGATTTAAGCCTAAATTTGATCTGGAAGGCTGAAAACAACAAAAGAAATGTCAAGCCTGTGGTGCATGTTGGTAATCCCAGCAACTCCAGAGGCTGAAGCAGGAGGATCACAAGTTCAAGACCAGCCTGGGCAACTTAGTGAGACCCTATTTCAAAATAAAAAATAAATAGGATTGGGAGTGTGGCTCAGTGATAAAGCATTCCTGGGTTTATTCCCCAGTACCAAGAAAAAAAAAAAAAAAAAAAGAATGAAAGTGTCAAATTTTCTCTAGCATGAAGTTACATAAATAATATAAAAAATGTGATTGGAAAAAGGAAAATTATTAGGGACATTGATTCAACTCTTTCTACTAAATACTAGTAGAGAAAGTATTTTGTTTCTTGAGTTAACAAATCAGAAAACATCTTAGAAAGTTTTTCAAGTGCGTGCTGTTACTTGGGAGTGCACTCATTCCTGAAATAATGCACCTGGTTTCACGCACCTGAATACATGGGAAGCTTTGTTAGAACACTGGGCACGTGAAAGAGTGTCAGGGGATCTTAGCCTTCGGGTGAGAAGCAAAAGTGAATATTTTAAAATGTTACCCCCTAGGGGACAGGGATATAACTCAGTGATTGAGCATGTACCCGGCATGCACAAAGCTCTGGCTTCCATCCCCAGTATCAGGCATGCACATCTTACCCTGTTACCATGCTGCCTGTGCTTCTAACAGAGCCATTAGGAATTTGAGTTTGAATCCACCACCAGCAATTACCTTATGCAAATTACTTTAGAATCAGTTTTCTCTTTTTTAAAATGAAGTTAATAGTACTAAAAAATATTTTTAGTTGTTGATGGACACAATACCTTTATATTTATTTATTTACTTTTTTTTTTTTTTTTTTTTTTTTTGTGGTACCGGGGATTGAACTCAGGGGCACTTGACCACTGGGCCACATCCCCAGCCCTTTTTTTTGTATTTTATTAGAGACAGGGTCTCACTGAGTTGCTAAGTGCCTCGCCATTGCTGAGGCTGGCTTTGAACTCGTGATCCTCCTGCCTCAGCCTCCCAAAGTGCTGGGATTACAGGCGTGCGCCACCAAGCCCGGCTTATTTACTTATTTTAATGTGGTGCTGAGGATCGAACCTAGTGCCTCATACATGTGAGGCACATGCTGTACCACTGAACCACAACCACAACCTCTAACTGTACTGTATGTTATGAGAATTAAATAGTATGTATAAAACACCTTGCCACAAAGAAAGTGCTTAGTGTACTTTTATGATTAAAAAGAAATTAGGGGTGGTCAACATTATTAATGAATTTCAGTGAAAATGCTAGAACCAGTAGCCCCGCCTGTACAGTCCCTGGGTGGCTGGGTGGATGCCAGAGCTCTGCCTTCCTAACTCTGCCTTTTGCCTTCCAGTGGCTGGCAAACCCTTCTAATGACATGTATGCTGACACAGTAACAACCGTGATACTAGAAGTTCAGTCAAATCCGAAAATAAGGAAAGGTACAGAATTTTTACGTTCATCACTTATTTCATCTCTCCTGTTCCTGTAAACTAAAAGGAAGAAAAGTCCTAAATTAGAACTTTAAATCTAATTGTTTTATTCCTATGTAATCTTTGAGGTGTATACACAACAGTGCATATTACCAATATTTTCCTTTTTGTTTGGTCTCTTCATTCCTACTATGGTTGCAATTAACATGAAGATAAAATTCCTTTAGTAGCCAGGCGCGGTGGCGCACGCCTGTAATCCCAGCACTTTGGGAGGCTGAGGCAGGAGGATCACGAGTTCAAAGCCAGCCTCAGCAATGGTGAGGCACTTAGCAACTCAGTGAGACCCTGTCTCTAAATAAAATACAAAAAAGGGCTGGGGATGTGGCCCAGTGGTCGAGTGCCCCTGAGTTCAATCCCTGGTACCAAAAAAAAAAAAAAAATTCCTTTAGTATGGTCCTCTTAAACATAGCTGAAGCAAATTCCAAAATATGGCTGAATTAAGCGAGTTTGTATGTTAGGAAGACTCTTTGTGTATAATAAACTTGTTATTTAGAATGGCATCTCCCTCTTGGACAATTTTCAGCCAAAGAAAACACCAATGGAAATGCTTTTATGTAATTTTTTACACCTTGATTCTATTTGATACATAATTCAGTGTAAAACATGTCTTCAGATTTGCATCTTTGCCATAGAATGGCCCTTTTTTGCCAGTCACACTGGAATGTTTTGAGAAATTGCCCATCCTATATTCACATGGCCTCAGAGCCTTTTCCCTGATAGACTTTTCCTGTTTCTTAATGTTAAACATATATGTGAGCAGTTCTTTGATTTTGGGAGAATTAAATTTAGCCAACTTCTGCTTCATAATTCATGTTCTTGTAACTAGCTACATCAAATCTAAATTATTCATTTGGGCTAGATGTGGTGGCACACACCTGTAATCCCAGCAGCTCAGGAGGCTGAGGCAGGATGATCACAAATTCAAATTAGCCTCAACAACTTAGTGAGGCCCTAAGCAACTTAGTGAGACTCTGTCTCAAAATTTAAAAGGAAAAGGTCTGGGGATATAGTTTAGTGGTAAAGCACCCTTGGGTGTTCAGTTCCTACTACCAAAACAAACAGGGGGAAAAAACCCTCACATTTACTTTTCTGCCTTCCTTCAATTTTTTTTTTGTTGTTGTTGTTCAAGATGCCTTGAATAAGATGCACATATCTTTCCATATTCTTGAAATCATTTCTATATTATTTATATGCTACCTAATACTGTGTAAGCAGTTATACTATATTGTCAAGGGTATAAAGACAAGAAAAAAGTCTCCATGTTCAGTACAGGTGCTATACACACACACACACACACACACACACACACACACACAATGTATTGAAGTTGGTAGAATCCATAGATGTGGACCCATAATAAATTTTAAATATTTGTGTGGGAGAACTGAGGTCAATTAATAAATCCACCCTTAGATTATCTAATATCATATCAAAATTTTAATAGTATTAGCTGGGTATAGTGGCACACGCCTATAATCCCAGCAGCTTGGGAGGCTGAGGTAGGAAGATCACAAGTTCAAAGCCAGCCTCAGCAACCTAGCAAGGTCCTAAGCAACCTTTCTCAAAATAAAAAATGTTTCAACAATTAGCCACCCAATAAATGTTCTGTTTTTAAAAATAAAATTAAAAAAGGGGGCTGGGGATATGGCTCAGCAGTAGAGCGCTCGCCTAGCACGTGCGCGGCCCGGGTTCAATCCTCAGCACCACATAGAAATAAACGCATTGTGTACAACTAAAAGCAAATAAATAAATATTTTTTAAAAATTAAAAAAAATTAAAAATAAATAAAAAGGGTTTATGGCTCAATGGCTAAGTGCCCCTGGGGTTCAATCCCTGGTACAAAAAAAACACAAAAGAATTTAATAGTATCACATAATAAAATAATTCTTTGGGCTAGGAAATTGAAAGAAAAGCTTTTAATTTTTTTTATATTTATTTTACTTATTTTAGTTGTACACAATGCAATGCATTTATGTTTACGTGGTGCTGAGGATTGAACCCAGGCCTCACACATGTGAGGCGAGCGCTTTGCCGCTGAGCCACAACCCCAGCCCATCTTTTAATTTTTTTAAAGTCTATTACTGACAGTTATATTTTCCAGTGTATGGGTAAAGCTATAAAATTATTTCTGGCATTTTTCTCTATGATATATATGAATTTGTATGTGTGTGTGTGTGTTGTTTGAAGGATTATAAAATTCTGCACTACTCTTTTCTAATAGCTTTATTAATACATAATTTACATACCATGCAGTTCTCCCGTTTAAAGTGCACAGTTCAGTGATTTTTAGTGCACTCAGAATTGTGCAGCCATCCCCATAGTCTTTAGAACATTTGATCACTCCTTAAAGAGTCCTTCAGCTGTGATCCCATAATCCCTCCCCACCACCCCAAGGCAACCACTAACATGCTTGCTGTCTCTGGACATTTCATACAAATGGCATTGCACAAATGGAATCTTTTGTGACTGCCTTCTTTGACTCAGCACCATGTCTTAAAGGTTTGTCCATGTTGTGCCAGGTGTGGTGGCTCACGCTTCTAATCCCAGCACCTAGGAGGCTGAGACAGGAAAATCGCAAGTTCAAAGCCAGCCTCAGCAAAAGCAAGGCACTAAGCATCTCAGTGAGACCCTGTCTCTAAATAAAATAAAAAATAGGGCTGAGGATGTGGCTCAATGGTTAAGTGCTCTTGGGTTCAATCCCCGGTATGGGGGAAAAAAAGAATGCTTAAGGCTCTGTTCAACACCAGACCCGGTCTCTAATAAAAATACAAAAAAGGGCTGGGGATGTGGCCCAGTGGTCAAGTGCCTCTGAGTTCAATCCCTGGTACCAAAAAAAAATTAATTAGATAAAGCAAAAGATTTCAGGGATCTTTGAGCTTAGATGTGTCCTTAAAACTCTTAGAGATATAATTTTATTCACCTCTGCTCATAAATGTAAAGTTTGAGAAACACTAGAAATAAAATTTAAAATGATCTTACTCAGGAAGCTGAGCATGGGCAAGTTCAAGGCCAGCCTTGGTAACTTAGCAAGACCTTGTCTCAAAATAGGACTTTTAGAAAATGACTAGGGATGCAGGTCAGTGGTAGAATGCCTCTGCATTCAGTCCCTAGTACCACAAAATGGTGACAATAATGACTAAAAGCATTAAGTCTCATCTTGTGGGTCTTAAATAAGAACACAAAATACAGTGATGCAAATGCCAAGCTGGTCTGAGCAGGTGGGCGGTGCAACTGTGTGCTGATCATGGATTTGGAATTGTCAGAATAGAAATTTGGAAATTGAACTCTGTCCTTTTCCCCCCCAGGTGCAGTACAAAAGGCTTCTAAGAAATTAGAAATGCACATTTACAGCAAGAGGTTGGAGATCATGCTCCAGTAAGTCTCTCACTCATCATTGCCCAACAGGAAGTGAGGATGGGGTGGAAGGAGCCTGAGCTCTGCTGTGGCACATTCACATACTGGCTGTGTGACACAAGCCAGGGCAGCTTCACTGTGCTAGATTCCTAGTGTGGGACCTGCCTGGTCAGCTGCCTACGTTCATATATCAGTGCCTCGGGATATGGTGACCAGGCTGGCACAGTCAACCACAGACCTTTGTCTCAGCTGAGTACCAATGACCGCCTTAAGGATGATTTCATATTTGGTACTTTTGTTTGTTTTCCTGCAGTTCTGGGGGATTGAACCCAATGTTGCTCTACACCTGAGCCATATCTCCAACCCTTTTTATTTTTTACTGTGAGACAGCAACTTGCTAAGTTGCTTAGGGCCTCACTAAGTTGCTGAGGCTGACTTTGAATTTACAATCCTCTTGCCTCAGCCTCCAAACCTCTGGGATTACAGGAGTGCACCACCACACCCCAGCTATTTGCTTCTTAAATATGAATTCTCTGATAAAAGGGGTTTCATTCTAGATTTTTCTCAGATATTAAGACTAGCTGTGAAATTCTTTTCACATTGGTATTTTTCTGAACACCGGATAATTAAGTCCTTTGCCTTTATTTAAGTATTCTTTAAATCTGATTTCAGAATGTTTTTCCAAGTAAAATAATCTTGTAAATAGTAGATAGCTATGATTTATAATTTCAGTATCTAGTACAGTGTCCCTTGTTTATGGTAATCTCTCAAATACTTGCTAAAAAATGACTTTTAATTTTAAATTGAAGATTACTTAATTAGACATCTTAAGAAAATAAAGTGTTCTGCATGTTTGGAAGATGTTTGTGTTAGTATTTCTGTGTGTTTCATTCTTTTCCCCGCATTTCACACTTGATAATAGTGGCTTTTAAAAAATGGATAAGCTTTGGTTGGGTTTTTCTGTTTGTTCATTTGTGTGTTTAGAAATAGGGTCTTGCGGGGGCTGGGGTTGTGGCTCAGCGGCAGAGCGCTCGCCTCGCAGGTGCGCGGCCCGGGTTCAATCCTCAGCACCACGTAAACATAAATGCATTGCATTGTGTACAACTAAAGTAAATAAATAAATATTTAAAAAAAAAAAAAGAAAGAAAGAAAGAAATAGGGTCTCGCTGTGTTGCCAAGCTGGACTCAAGTGAGCCTCCTACTTCAGCCTCCCCACTAGCATGCTGCCACACCCAGCATATCCGCCCAGTGGATAACAGGATTCAGATGATGACTTTGCTTACAGAAGCTGTCACACATCTTCAGAAACAGTGTTCTTGGTGCTGGCATTTTGATTTTAAGAAGCATCCCTTGTCACACAAACTAGACAAGCCATAGGAGCAGAGACTGCCTTTGCCACTGGAAAGGGTGCCAGCCCTGTCAGTTCCCAGCCCTGTGGCTAGGTAGCACTGGGCCTCTTGCTCTTTCTGCGGGGCTTTCACTCTGCACTGACCTGCCAGCGCGATGAGGAGAAGAGGGAAATGCACAACTTTACCTTTGATTTTAAGGGGGTTAGATGACCTCACCCCAGGGCCTCCCCTGAAAGCCCTGTTGAGGTGGGTGTCCTGCTTTCCAGGTCTGAGTAGTTCAGGACTGCAGCAGGCAGCTCTGCTTCTGCGGGCTCTGCAGAAATAGAGAACCTGGAGCTTCCTGCCACAGTCAGCTGTCCCAGTATCTTTAGACCAATCGATAGTCAGTTGCGTGAAAGAAAATTACTCCTTGTTTTCCTGTCCTTTGAATACATTTCTGTTTTTTTTTTGTTGTTTTTTTTTTGTTGTTGTTTTTTTTTTTTTTTTTTGTACCAGGGATTGAACTCAGGGGCACTCGACCACTGGGCCACATCCCCAGTCCTTTTTTTGTATTTTTTATTAGAGACAGGGTCTCACTGAGTTGCTTAGTGCCTCGCCATTGCTGAGGCTGGCTTTCAACTCGCGATCCTCCTGCCTCAGCCTCCCAAGTGCTGGGATTACAGGCATGAGCCACCATGCCCGGCTTACATTTCTGTATTTTAAAATATATTATTTGGTCTGGGTATATAGCTTAGTGGTGGAATGCTTGCCCAGCATGCACAAGGCCCTGCGTTTGATCCCCAGCACAGAAGGAAAAAAAAAGAAATACGGCATTTTTCCTTAGTACTGAGTTACCCAGACAAGTGTATTTAAATATATTCATTTTTTACAGTACTAGGGATCAAACCCAGGAGCACTCTACCTCTGAGCTATATCCCCAGTACTTTTTTTGAGACAGGATCTGGCTAAGTTGTTGCAGTTAACCTTGATCTTATGATCCTCATGCCTCAGCCTCCTAAGTTGCTGGGGTTATAGGTGTGCGCCCCTGCACCCAGCTATTTAAGCTCTTTCTTTCTTTCTTTCTTTCTTTCTTTCTTTATTTATTTATTTATTTATAGTGCTGGGAATTGAACCCAGGGCCTAGTGCATGCAAGGCAAGCACTCTACCAACTGAGCTATATCCCCAGCCCTCAAACACATTATTAACATTTACTGTCTAAAAGAACAAGCAGTTGGTCCCTCCCCACTGCCAGTTCAATACAGTGTTGTCAGTGCCTGACTCGGTCTGAAGGCTGTTTTATGGAGCTTTTATATTCATTACCTTTTCTTAACTGTATCCAGCCTGCTGATTGGACTGCTGTTTTCAAATACCCCTGTAACTGATGGTAACAGTGTTGAAATTAATGATTGTACTATATAGCCCCTCAGTGACAGAAATGGTGTCTTAGTAGTTTCCGTATCCCCAGTCAAAACTGAGCTTCATTAATACAAAGTAGGCATTTGACTAAAAGGAATGGACAGCTAGTGAATTTGGGAGCCAGTGATGCCCACATATCTGGATTTGAATTCCAACTCAACAGCTTACAAGCTTTGAGGATTTTAGCAAATCACTAACCTCTCTTTTTTATTCCTTGTGTGTCAAAGGATCCTTACAAAATCATTATGTTAAAATAATGTATATAAAGTGCTTAGTACAATGGCTGCTCAATGGAACATCCTTAATAAATGATGCAGCCGGGCGCGGTGGCGCATGCCTGTAATCCCAGCACTTTGGGAGGCTGAGGCAGGAGGATCGCGAGTTCAAAGCCAGCCTCAGCAATGGCGAGGCACTTAGCAACTCAGTGAGACCCTGTCTCTAATAAAATACAAAAAAAGGGCTGGGGATGTGGCCCAGTGGTCAAGTGCCCCTGAGTTCAATCCCCGGTACCACAAAAAAAATAAATAAAAATAAATGATGCTGTTTTACCTGATTTAAAAAACTAATAAATTATATCAGTGTAAACAACATGTATACCTCAGGAGTAGATATCAGTATTATACTTTGGAACTAGGATTTATCTTCAATTTTATTTTTTCCCCCAAATATACAAAGCAGGACTTTTCTACTAACACCTCATCTTTGTCTATTTATTTATTTTAAGGGACATATTTGGAGAAGACTGTGTAAGTGTGAAAGATGGCTCTGTCCTTAGCGTCACAGTGGATGGGAAAACAGCTAATATTAACTTGGATACACGGGTACGCAACTGTTTCTACATTTCAAACCATTTGTAAAATAAAGTGAGGACAGAAATAATTTCTGATCCCACACCTAACACATTTTTGTTTGTTTGCTTTTTTCAATTTGGCATTTCCTCACAGTGTATTCCCCATATTCTTACTTAGATAGTTATATTTATGTTACAAAGATTTCTTTAGGGAAATGTTTCAGCTTGCCTTCATTCACCTCAGCCTTTCTCTACTTTGGCATCCAGTTGATTCTGGATTTTTCAGAGAAGTTGCTTCTGTTTCCACCAGCAAGATACACATGGCTGCCCGGTGGCACACGCCTATAAACCCAGCACTTGGGAGGCTGAGGCAGGAGGATCATGAGTTCAAAGCCAGCCTCAGCAGTGGCGAGGCACTTAGCAACTCAGTGAGACCCTGTCTCTAATAAAATACAAAAAAGGGCTGGGGATGTGGCCCAGTGGTTGAGTACCCCTGACTTCAATCCCCAGTACCAAAAAAAAAAAAAAGAGAGAGAGAGATACACATGGCTTTTCCAAACCTTGGCTTTCAGGGTGTGGGGTTTGAATTTATTTTATATGACTATATATAGAGTGCTTTGAGAAAAGTCTAGATTTATTTTACCTCAGTAGAAAAAATAAACTAAGACATGAACATGTACTTCACTAGGGAAGGAGTATCAATAGCCAGTAAGCATAAAACAAATGTCCTGATCCACTAATACAGGAAATGCAAACCTAATATTTCTGCAAGGCAGTTTGACATCAAAAGCTTTAATAAAGTAAGGTCTTTATCTACAATTCTACTTATTAGATTTTACTAAAGAAAAGAATTAAGTAGATGAGCAAAGATAGTGTACAACAGTGTCCATTTTAGCATTTTTAAAAATGGCAAGGGGTGAGCTGAGAATATAACTCAACAATTGAGCACTTATGTAGCATATACAAGGCCCTGGGTTCAATCCCAGCACCACAAAAAAAGCAAAAAAAAAGCAGTAAGAGGCTGAGAGTATAGATCAGTGGCAGAGCACTTGCCTAGTATGTGCAAAGCCCTGGTTTGATCCTCAGCACTGTTAAAAAAAAAAAAAAATTTAATCCAAAAGCAGGAGATAATAAATGACATAACTAAATATAAATAAATTGTATATATGGCATATCCTTATATTTGAAGTACAGCCATCAAGAAAGTTGGGCCAGGCACAGTGGCACATTCCTGTAATCCCAGGGGCTCCGGAGGCTGAGACAGAATAATCGTGAGTTCAAAGCCAGCCTCAGCAATTTAGCAAGGCCCTAAGCAACTCAGTGAGACCTTGTCTCTAATAAAATACAAAATAGGGCTGGGGATATGGCTCAGTGGTCAAGTGCTCCCGAGTTCAATCCCCAGTACCTACAAAAAATAAAAAATAACAAGAAAGTTGGTGCTGCTGGGCATGGTGCATGCCTGTAACCCAGCAATTGAGGAGGCTGAGACAGGAGGATCACAAGTTCAAGGCCAGAATCAGCAACTCAGCGAAGTCCTAAGCAACTTAGTGAGACCCTGTCTCAAAATAAAAGGGCTAGGGATGTGGCTCAGCAGTAAAGCACCCCTGGGTTAAATCCCCAGTATTAAAAAAAAAAAAAAAAAGTTGGTGCAGATTTATTAATATGTAGAGTTGTCCACTATACATTGTTGAGTGAGAAAAAAAGTATAAGGCAGCATATATGATGAAGTATCCCATTTTTAAAAATTATATATATGTGTGTATATGCATATATATGTGTGTGTGCATACACACACACACACACACATAAAAGTGAAAAAGAAAATTGTGGAGCTGGGGCTGGGGCTCAGCAGTAGTGCATTTACCTGGAGTGAGTGAGGCACTGGGTTCAATTCTCAGCACTGCGTGTAAATAAATAAAATAAAATCTGTCAACAACTAAAAAAAAAAAAAATTTAACAAACCATACTATCTAAAAAAAAAAAAAAAAGTGTGTGTGTGTGTATACATATATATATCTATAGACTGAGGTAGATCACTTGCCTAGCACATGTGAGGGGTTTGATCCTTAGCATCACAAATAAATAAATAAATAAATAAAAATAGATGTATCTACAACTTAAAATTTTTTGTTGTTGTTTTTGTTACCAGGGATTGAACTCAGCGGCACTAGACCACTGGGCCACATCCCCAGCCCTTTTTTGTATTTTATTAGAGACAGGGTCTCACTGAGTTGCTAAGTGCCTCGCCATTGCTGAGGCTGGCTTTGAACTCGTGATCCTCCTGCCTCAGCCTCCCAAAGTGCTGGGATTACAGGTGTGCGCCACCGCGCCCGGCTCTACAACTTAAAATTTTTAAAGGGTGTATATATGTGTGTGTGTGACTAAAAGTCTTGACAATTATATGCTGAAATGTTAGCAGTAGTTAATCATTTGGTCATAGAATCTAGAATTTGTTTTTTCCATCTTAAATTTTTAAATGGAGAATATAGTATGATTTTTTAAAGCATTTTAACAGCATAGTGTTTCATAGTTGAGCTTTAAGAAGTAACTGAGATTATTAGTGTAACTCAAATTTAATATCAAATATTGAGTAGATGACCACATCCATTGCTTGCCAAGTAATTTTTGTTGCACCAACTAGCTTCCTTGTACTAGCATTTCCTGAACCAAATGTGGGCAATTCCATGTAGTTCTCTAGACTTTGCTCAATATTTCCCCACCCCCAGCTCACCTCGAATTAGGGCCAGGCATGTGTCAGGAAGTGCTTGGTACCCTGTGCCTGTCCCTAGGTGTGCAGACTGGTGGTTCTGCCTCTCGTTCATCAGTCCGCAGTGCCCTCCACCCTAACAGGAGATGGCTGTTCTTAGACTGTTTGTTTATCCTCCATCTAATTATAGACTCTGAAAGGCATGTTTGTGCTTTCACTTTTCAGACTGTAGAATGTGAAGAAGGAAGTGAAGATGATGAATCCCTCCGAGAAATGGTGGAACTGGCTGCACAGAGGCTGTATGAGGCACTCACGCCAGTTCATTGACTACCTTTAATCTCTGTATATGTTAAAACCTTTTTTAAATACGTGAGTCTACTTCTGTTATTTCAAATAAAATACCTTAGATTTTTGGGGGTAGCCTGTTTACCTTTGATATCAAATGGCCTTTATTCCAACAACACACTAAATTACCATCTAATCTGTCCATTTTTCTAGAATTAACTACTGAATAAACTCATTATTTTAGAATTGATTCTGCCTCCAGGAATGTATGCAGCTTCCACTGAAACCTGTTAAGATATGCTCATAGCAACTGAGTCAGAATTTGTCTTATTATATTTACTAAGGAAAGAAAATGTTTTGTATTTTCATATCCATATTCTGAATTTCATTGCAAGTAGTGATCATGATTTAAAAGTTGTCAACCCATTTCTGTCATTTCCCTCCTGACACTCTTGCCAAATTCTTTTTGTGGCCCCACTATTTGTACCTCCCTTTTCCCCCATCCCCACTTTTCTAGGACTCACCTTCCAGCTTCTTCTAAGTCAGGGTATAAAACCCCACAAAGGGTCCCAGCCCTCGCCCTGCCTGGTCCCTTCAGCCAGCGTGGCCAAGGGTGGAGTGGACAGGTCTCAGGTCTCAGAGCCTTTACCCTTGGGACCCAGGACCAGTCTAGGAACCTGGAGGAAGGGAGCCAGAGGAGAGAGCCTGGAGGGTTTACCTTGGCCTTACAATGTTCTGGGGATCCAGCCTCTGGGTTAGAGGGAAGTCTCAATAATAAGTATGTTGGAAACTAAGGCAGCTGGATAAACTATAGCAGGTGGGTGGAGGTCACAGTGTAGAGAGAACTTCTAGATGGCACTCGACCCAGCAGTAGTCAGCCAACCTGCAACTATGAAGAAGGGAGCCAGTCTCATTAGCCTAGTTTTAGGAATCCAGGTGCAGTGTAAGACACTGACTTGGGAGTCAGGTGGGGTCCTGGGCTTCTGGAAAAACAAAGAGATGGTGAAAGGAAGGGGGCGGGTCCCAAATTCTTAATTTGTACATTTGTAAAATTATGACTTTAAAAGACTTGTTTTCTTTTTTCTTTAATTTTTTAAAAATATTTATTTGCTTTAGTTGTACACAATGTATTTATTCTTACATGGTGCTGAGGATCGCACATGCTAGGCAAGCGCTTCTACCGCTGAGCTACAACCCCAGCCCAAGACTTGTTTTCTTTATAGAGTATCTACACATTCAGGTCAGGAATATTCAGTCTTTATGACTTAAATGTATTCAGGTGGCAGTTGTTGATTTGTTTCTTGTGTAAATTAGCTCACTGGTCTAATTTCCTGAAGTAAGTTTAAGTAGATACAGGAGTACCTTCATCTTAGCTCTGCTAGGGGTGTCTTTGGCATCTATGGTGAAAATGGCCTGATAAATCCCCCCAGGAACAAACAGGTTCCCTGCTAGCTAGCATCTTACCTCACAGCCTGAACTCATCAGTGTCCACAGTGCTCATGTGTTTCATCTCTTAGTGATATGACCTTCTATAGCTCCCCTGTGCCTTGTTAATCACCTTTGGTATATAAATCTGATTCTGTTAACTTAAAATGAAAGATTCATTTCTATAAAAATGGCCTACTGACCTTTTTGTTTTGTTTAGTTTTGTTACTGGGGATTTAACCCAGAGACACTTTACCACTAAGCGACATCCCCAGCCCTTTCATATTTTAAGACAGGGTCTGACTAAATTGCTGAGGCTGGCCTCAAACTGGCAATCCTCCTGCCTCAGCTTCCTGAGTCGCTGGGATTACAGGTGTGTGCCACCATGCCCAGTGCCCCCTGCCCTCATACTGGAGATTGAACCCAGGGGTGCTCTGCCACAGAGCTACATTCCCAGCCCCCCCCCCCTTTTCTGTTTTTGTTTTGGAGACAGGGTCTCCCAAAATTGCCCAGAATGACATTACTAGCTGGGATTCGCTGCATTAAAAAGCCTACTTACTATAGTCTTCAGCCCATACTAAAAGATTTAGGGGTTAATTTTTACCTTTAATGTGTCACAGAAGATTTTATAATCTGGGCCTAGTGGCACATAGCTGTAAGCCCAGCAACTCTGGAGGCTGAGCCAGGAGGATCCCAAGTTTGAAGTCAGCCTCAGCAATTTAGCGAGGCCCTATCTCAAAAACAAAAAGGGTTGGGGATGTTGCTCAGTGGCCAAAAACCTCTGGGTTCAATTCCTGATACAAAAAAAAGAAAAGGACAATATGATAAACTTAAAAACATTGTTACAAAAAAAAAATCAGACTTTTTGTAATACTTTAAACAACATAAAATGTATACAAAGAGGGAAAGTGTCTTTCCCCCTAGTCCCACACCGCTTAAGTACGCAATTTGAGTGAAGTTTCTAAACTACTCTGCTATCTGTTCTATGGCACGTGCTCTCAGCCTTCTGAACTCTGGAACTGATTCCTAAAATAGCACATCTGACCTCCTCTGCCGCTTGAAGTCTTTCAGGACTGCCTCGTTGTGATTAGGACGAAGTCTGGACACCTTAACACCTGGCAAGGGTTCTCCATCTGGCGGCATGCAGTAATCCCCTGCCGCAGTCTTGCCACCAGAAGACGCATTTAGGAGGACTGGAGTGGGGGTCCGCAATCAGCACTTGTTTTTAAAGCTCTCCAGGGGACACCAGCTGGAAGCCGGAGGCTTGTCCAGCTGCGCAGCACACCAGCGTCCCCGGCCATTTGGGCACAAGGTAGGCGGGCTGCCAGCAGCTGCGCGCCGCCCCGCACTGTGCACCTGCAGCTCGGTGGTGCGGGACGCCCTGTCCCGTTCCCACCTCGGCCGGGCAGAACGCTCCACTCGCGCCCGAGCTGTCCCTACCGGTGGCCGTGCGAGGGGGCCCGTTTCGATTTTGCGCACGGATGCCCTGTGCTGCATCGCGTCGGGTGCAGCGCTGGCTCTGCGGGCGGCCTCAAACTGCTGTCGTCTCGGGTCTGTCTGGGGGAACTGCCAGGGGCGCCGTGGGAAACCTGTACCCTGCCCATCGGGACCCGCGAGATACGCGAGGCCGAACTTTTCGTAAAGGCACAGAACTAGACCTCCCGGTGGCCACCGCCGCCTCCGCCGCCAGAGCTCCGCTGAGAAACCTGAGCGTTCGCCCCCAGACGCACTGACCCCTAGCGCCACGCCCAAGAGTGACCGCCTACCGAAGGCCCCGCCCCCGTGAGCGCCACGCCCCCGAGTGCCCGCCCCCATGAGCGCCCGCTTCCGAAGGCCCCGCCCCCGAGCGCCCGCCCCCGAGCTTCCCGCCGGATATCCGGCCCGGACTCGGCGTTCGTTCCGCAGTACTATGGCGGTGTATGCGGGCGTGTCTGGCGGGAGCTCTCTGCTCTGGCCTCGGGTGTTGCTTTTCGGTGACTCCATTACCCAGGTACCGCCGCCCCCGCACGCCCCGGATGCCGGGCCGCGGCGCCCTGGCGCGGGTCACTTGAGCGGCGGGTCCCGGGGCTCTGCCTCGGCACGGGATGGTCGAGGCCAAGCCGCCCCCGCGTCCCGCCGCTTCTCGGAAGGACTGGGTTAGGGTCCCGGTGCGGCGCCCCTTCCTTGGCGGCCTCGTGGTGGCCTGCGGGCCGCGCCGTGCGGAAGGCGCCCCGCACTGCCTCGGGTGGAACAGGCGGGCGGTAGTTGGTGGGTTGATCTTGAAAATAAAATGCCCTCAAGAGTAAAGCAGGAAGAGATCATCTTTTCATCCGAGGTCATTTCAACTCCCTTCAAGGAAATAAAAGTTTTCTTAATAACTGGGGTTTGAATTTTTAGACAGGGTCTTGCTTACCTGCCGAGGCTGGCCTCAAATTTGCAGTCCTTCTGCCGCAGCTTCCGGAGTCGCTAGGGTGACGGGGTGCGCCCCGCCCCCGGCAAGGGAAGATTATTCTAAATACGTTATTTCATAAAGATAGTAAGTTACGTTCCTGTAGCTTTTTTCCCCCTAACGTGCAGTCATCTAAATCAGTTTTTTTGTGTATATACACCATCAATTTTAGGTATCAAGGCAGTAGGACCTTGTCAAGTACCTTGTGAATGTATATCATAAACGTGTTCACCTTGAGTTATGTAATTAATAAAGCAGTGGCTTTCCTTGTTTTATGTGGTACGGCACGGACCCCATTTCTTAGCTGCACACACAGTTGATTTTATCTCCTAGTACCTGCACTCCATCGTACACCCCTAGCCTTTTATATTTTGATTCAGGGTTGCACTAAACTGCAGAGGCTGGCTTTGAACAACTCGACTTCCTGCCTCAGCTTCCGGAGTCACTGAGATTACAGGCACGGGTCACCATACCTGGGTAATACCTTTTTTAGGTGACAAATTTCTCCAATATTAGGTCTCAGTAGAATGTAGATGGCTGGCTTAAATCCAGCTGATGAAGAAAAATACACTTTTCTAGAGTACTGGCAGGTGAAGCTACAGTAAGCCCCAAGGTCCTCCCCGAGTGAGGAAGGCAAGAATTTAGGGAGTACAAAGAAAACTAGAGGAGCTGCCGACCCAGTTTCCCACGTTTAATGTTCTGACTACATTGATTAGTAATGGGCTTTTCTTTCTTCAGTTTTCTTTTCAGCAGGGTGGATGGGGAGCATCACTGGCTGAAAAACTGGTCAGGTGAGAATAGTTTCTAGTTAATACTTGTATTTGCTGATGGTAAATGTCCTCTCAGGGTGAATGATACCACGAATTCTTTATTTGTTAATCTCTGCTTCCCTTTCTTAGTGTATGGTTAGAGAGAAACAGAAAGGGCCGGCACCCAGGGTTCAGCAAAAAGCTTAGGCAAAATGTGAAATCAAATACAAAAATTGTGGAGCCAAAAATTGACTGTGGTCTAAAGAAACTAGTCCTGGGGCTTGGGCTATGGCTCAGCCAAAGAGCGTGCACTCCTCTTTCATGTGTGAGGCCCTGGGTTCCACCCTCAGCACCACATAAATAAAATAAAGGTATTGTGTCCACCTACAATAATAATAAAAAATTTTTAAATGAAGTGTTTACTCAAATCCTTAAAAAAAAAAAAAGAAAGAAAGAAAATAGTCATTTTTTCAATTATGATGGGTATGAATTAAATCGGTGGAGTTCAATAGAAAAAAATCATTTTTTAAAATTTCAAAGTTGGATTCATTTTGGATGGAACAGTGTACTGAACCCATGTTCCTCTAGGGGGCAGATACCTATCAGGAACTAGGAAGCCCAATGGTGAGCAAGTGTTACCTCAGAGGAACCACTGGCCTGTTGAATGGCATGGGAATCATCTCCATTCACTGCCATGAGACCAGAAAAATTCAAGTCCACCCTCAAGGTAGGATAGATAGTAAAATGGTCAGGCCGTCAAGGTAATGGGCCCTAGTTAAGGCTCTTTTCAAATGTACCACTCCATGAAAATAATCAGAAACATTCCAGCCAAGCCTAGTCCCATAGAAGTTAGAAAATGGAAGTGGAGGCTGGCCCTAATGCAGATTACAGGAAAGTTCAAACTAAGGGCTTACAGGGCACAGCCAATTAGGTGGTTACCAGACAAACAAATAGTATAGATATTTTTCCAGTACCTGTTTAGCATAGATTTTGACCAACAGCATTAGTACTTTCCCAAGATCTGAAGAGCATAGATATTGAGTGCCCTACCCAGCAACTGTATAAACCCCAGGCTAGTACATTTAAGTGGCAACCCTGGCTGGGTGTGGTGGCACGTACCTGTAATCCCAGCATCTTGGGAGGCTGAGGCAGGAGAATTGCGAGTTGAATGCCAGCCTCAGCAAAAGTGAAGTGCTAAGCAACTCAGTGAGACCCTGTCTCTAAATAAAATACGAGATAGGGCTGGGGATGTGGCTCAGTGGTCCAGTGTCCCTGGATTCAATCCCCACTACCAAAAAAAAAAAAAGTGGCAACCCCTATTGGTCCCCTGTTAGTCCCTTCTTGTGCTGCAGGAGCTCTAATTCTTCTCTCTTGAATAAATCCTACTCTTACACTTATTCTTCCTTGTCTGAATTTCATTCTTCAAATTCATGAAATGAGAACCTGGAAAGGAGGTACTGGCAGGTGGCTGGGGTCTGCTGTAACGCTACAGCAGCAGAGGCTTCTGCTTCATATCAGATGAGTTTTGAGGAACACATTCAGTGGTTAGCTGTATGAATAGTTGGGGGTGAATTTTTGTAGTAGGTTCCTATGTCTGCTTTCAGCCATCTGCACAACCCTGAACTGTTCCTAATGTTTTAATTTAACCTAATTTTATTAAGAGATGCCTTATTGTAACTTTCCACCTGTACTGCCTCCATGGACATCAGTGAATTTTAAAATACAGAATTAAGTGTACCATCCCCAGCCCATAGTGATATCCATAAGTTTTTAAGTAAGCTCTTTGTAAACTCATATTTTAAAAAAAGCATTTTAACAAAATTTAAATCCTTTTTAAATTTATTGGTACATTTTCATCAATTTTTTAAAGCCATATCCAACTTTTCTGAAATTCAAAATGCTGAGTTTGAAAGAGTTAAACTCACCCTTTTCATTTTTTAAAAGCTGCTATTTCTTTTGAAGATGTATGTTTGTCTGCTGTCATTCATAAAGCACCTAGTTTGCTTTATCTTTCTAGAAAGCTGGTTTTTCTTTTCTTTCATAGCATTGAGGATTGAACCCAGGGCATTGTGACACCCTGAGCCCTCTTAATTTTGAGACAGGGTCTCCTTGAAGTTGCCCAAGCTGTCTCTAACTTGTGATTCTCCTGCTTCAACAGGTGTGCACCCAGCATAGAAAGCAATTTGTAGGACCTGCATGTTTTTGAAGGAATCTAGTTAATTCTTTTATTTTTTCATCTTCATCTGGATTTAAGTTCCTGTTATTATTCATGACTTCATATTGCAGGTTTTTAATTTTCCTGTTTTTTTAGCCTTTTGAATAACTTAGACACTGCTGAGTTTTTTATTCAATCCAGAGAAATTCAGATATGCTTCTCTTTTGGAAGGGAATCTTTTAACACTTTCAACCCTGGGCCTCACTAGCACTTTTATCCTGGTCTTGATTCCTAGATGACCATATAATAATTTGTTTTAAAAATCTGTACTGACTGCCATTTATTGAGCTCCTTATGTGTGTCTATACTTTACATTTAATCTTCACTCAAAAAAAAAAAAAAAAAAAAAAAAAAGGAATGTGTCCTGGGGAGAGGTTGCTGGGAATTGAACCCAGGGCTCTTGCATGCTAAGCATACATTCTACCACTAAGCTACATCCCTAACCCTGCCCTTTGTTTTTGAAGTGCTGCAGTGACCATATCATTGAATGAATGTAAGATAGACCTACTTTGTTAAAATTTTAGAGAACTCCATTTTAAAGTGTTGTGACTGAAGTCTAAAGTGGCTTGTTAGCTTTCTGGAATCTTTTTTTTTTCTTTTAATATTTATTTATTTGCTTTAGTTGTACACAATGCATTTTTACATGGTGCTGAGGATCGAACCCGGGCCACCCACGCGCTAGGCGAGCGCTCTGCCGCTGAGCCACATCCCCAGCCCCAGCTTTCTGGAATCTTTACAAATAAAAACATTCAGGCTCATTTACAAATAAATACGACTGGGTTTTTCTTCTTGTTATTCCCAAGATGTACAAATGCTACTTGAGAGTTTTAAGAGTAGGTCCATAAAAATAAGCCCCCTTCCTGCTGCTTTCCTTGATGTCTACTGCCTGGCACTGTAGCCTTCAATTATTGGCACTGTCATTTCTCCATTTAGTTGTTTTATATGTAAGAATTTGAACCATACACCAAAATGAACACAGTTTGCTAATCATAAGTTGAAACTGCAGATTCATTTTATTTTATTTATATTTTTTTTGGTACCGGAGATTGAACTCAGGGGCAATCAATCACTGAATCACCTCCCCAGCCCTATTTTGCATTTCATTTAGAGACAGGGTCTCACTGAGTTGCTTAGCGCATCGCAGTTGCTGAGGCTGGCTTTGAACTCCAGATTCTCCTGCCTCAGCCTCCCAAGCTACTGGGATTACAGGTGTGTGCCACTGCACCTACCTCATTTTATTTTAAAGTACAATTTTATTATTTATTTGAGATAACTAATACTGGAAATTGAACCCAGGGGCACGATCCTCCTGCCTCAGCCTCCAGCATGCTAGGATTCCTGGTGTACACCAATACCCTTGGCCTAAAGACCTTTTTATTATGGACAACTTTTAATCATTTACAGAAGCAAAGAATATAATAATGATCCCATCCATCCTTCCCACCATGAATTATTCTGATACTATTATTTACCAAGATCACTTTCTTTTAAGGTAGAGCCCCTGTCATGTGACTGGTACCATCTAAGGTGTTCTAAACTAGTGTTATCCTGAACTGGGATCACCCTCATTTCAGGGACACACTAGCCAGGGATGGATCTGGCATGTAAACCCCCACAACCTGGCTCAAGAGCCATGGTTGTGTGTGTGTGTTTTCCTTTCATTATACCAAATTATTTTCAGCCCTTTTTATTATTTATTTTGAGATGGGGTCTTGCTAAATGGCTGAGGCTGGCTTCGAACTTGTGATTCTTCTCTCAGATGCCCAAATTTTTGGGATCACAAGCATGTGCCTCCATACCCAGCTTGAGTCAAACTATTTTTAAGAAGGGGTTGGGGAGAGATGCCTGTTAATGAACTAGTTAAAAAACTAATAATAAAATTAGTCAAAACCAAAAGTCTCAAAAATATTCTAAATACCTCAAACAAAATCACTGAGTTTCAGTTAATTAGTGATTTTCTAAGATACTGTACTTGGTCACATTAATATCCATCTGTTTTGAACAGTTTTAAAGTCATTCTCTATACTACCATGAAAGTCTTCAGACTAAATCAACCCTTTCACACATAATTTATAACCTCTCTCTCTCTCTTTGAGGAATATGGTGCATTTACCAGTGTCCTAGAACTGACTCTAGAGATCAGCATATTTCAACCCTATACTTGATTTTACTGAAGTGAAAGCTGGGCTGGGGTCAAAGCCACATGCTGGGATTAGAAGCCCAGCACACCCTTGCTAAAGGTTGGCTACCAGGCAGTTCTTTGCTCACAGGTTACATCTTTTAACAATCTTTCATTTCAGAAAATGTGATGTTCTGAATCGCGGGTTTTCAGGTTACAATACCAGATGGGCCAAAATTATTCTTCCAAGACTCATCAGGAAAGGGAACAGTTTGGACAATCCAGTAGCAGTTACAATTTTCTTTGGCGCCAATGACAGTGCACTAAAAGGTAATGGCATTTTGTTTTCTACTTAATTTTTTTAAGTCATTTTAATGTTAGAGTACTTGGATTTATGTACTTTAACTGTTTACTTACATTCCAAAAGAGACAGTTTCACCACGCATATGCGTGCCTTGAGTTTGTTTTCATGGATTTCTTCTGGCTCTGCTGTGGGTGATTCTTATTCTCACGCCTCCATTGTTGGCAAACCTAAAACTGCAGCACTTTGTTTTCTGGGGTCCATTAGTATTATGCTGTATTTTCATTGTGTCTCTCTTTAGTGGATGCAGTTGGCACCAGGGCTCAAGATGCACCCTGCAGTCTGCATTTCACTAGTGAGAAAGGATGTAAGCTATTTGGGGAAAACAAAGTACATATTCCCTTTGCATTTTATATTGAAACAAAATCTTAACAAAAGAAATTTTAATGGTGAATTTTAATCAAATGTAGAATAGGATAAATACTTTCTAAGCATAAAAGCAATGGAGGAAGTTGCAAAAGAAGAACCAGTTTATTAAATTTTGACATAGCTTATGTTGGAGCTGGGGTGTAGCTCAGTGTACAGCAAGCATTTGCCTAGCATACACAAGGTTCTGGGTTCCATCCCCAGCACCACAAGAAATAAAAATAAAGCTTGTGTCAAACCTATAAAATAGAAGAAAAGGAAAATGATACATTGAGGAAAATACTTGAAAATTATGGCAGACAAAAGGGTGATGTCTTTAATGTAGGCATCAATAAGAAAAATACTAACTCCAATAGAAAAATGGACAAAGCAGTAGCAGAGAATTCCCAAAAGGAAACATTTAACAGCCAATACGTGTTTGAAAATGTATGAAAACTTCAATTTATCAAAAAATGCATATTAGAACAAGGTATTTTGATATTTTTGACTCAAGAAAGCAATTTTTTTTAATCTTTATTTTTTTAGTTGTAGATGGACAATACCTTTATTTTTTTTGTGGTACTGAGGCTTGAACCCAGCCTGGCTGCCTCACACATTCTAGGCTAGTATTCTACCACTGAGTCACAACCCCAGCCCCAAGAAAGCAATTTTAAACAGCACTGTGTATAGCTGATGAGTATGGAATAAGAGGGAACTTTTATGTTACTATGATAGGCCAGCTTGTAATCCTGGAAAGCTATTTTGTATTTGCACTGGGGCAGGCCACATCTAGAATTTCAACCTAAGGAAAAACTCAATATATAACCAGATATATGTAGTGATTTCTATGCATTGTTATAATAGATGATCAAAATGTCATATAGTAAGGAAATTGAAACATCAATCATAGTTGTCTACAACTAAATACATTTTTTTGAGAACTATCATGGATAGAAATACTCATATATGGAAAAGGCAGCATAAGAAGTCATGATGTAGCCAGGCGCGGTGGCACACGCCTGTAATCCCAGCACTTTGGGAGGCTGAGGCAGGAGGATCGCGAGTTCAAAGCCAGCCACAAATGGCGAGGCACTTAGCAACTCAGTGAGACCCTGTCTCTAAATAAAATACAAAAAAGGGCTGGGGATGTGACCCAGTGGTGGAGTGCCCCTGAGTTCAATCCCCAGTACCAAAAAAAAAAAAAAAAAAAAAAAGTCATGATGTAGCCGGGCGCGGTGGCACACGCCTGTAATCCCAGCACTTTGGGAGGCTGAGGCAGGAGGATCCTGAGTTCAAAGCCAGCCTCAGCTATGGCGAGGCACTTAGCAACTCAGTGAGACCCTGTCTCTAAATAAAATACAAAAAAAAAAAAAAAAAGGGGCTGGGGATATGACCCAGTGGTCGAGTGCCCCCGAGTTCAATCCCCGGCAACCACAAAAAAAAAAAAAAAAGTCATGATGTGAGCCAGGTGTGGTGGCGCATGCCTGTAATCCCAGCACTTGGGAGGCTGAGGCAGGAGGATCACGAGTTCAAAGCCAGCCTCAGCAATGGTGAGGCACTTAGCAACTCAGTGAGACCCTGTCTCTAATAAAATACAAAAAAGGGCTGGGGATGTGGCCCAGTGGTCAGGTGCCCCTGAGTTCAATCCCAGGTACCAAAAACAAAAGTCATGATGTATCTTGAGTGTGATCTCGTTTATTTTAAGTGTACATGTCTTCACAGAAAAGACTGGACAGGAGGACATCCAAATGCTAAAGTGTTTTTCTGGATGGTAGATATGCCAAGGGGCTTGCAGAGAGCCTTGTCACACTTGTGTGACAGCCTACCTGAAACCAAGCCTGTGTAGTTGGAATGGCAGTCATCGCTGCTGTTTTGTCTGCTGGGTGCTTGCTTTGTGGAAGGCTTCCGCTCTGGGTGCCCGTACACGCTTAGCTACTCTAACTTTCACAGCTGCCCTAACGATGGACCCTATCGTTATCCTCATTTTACCAATGAGGAAACAGGTACAGAAAGGTTGACTTTCCAGGTTATGTGGGTGACACCAAAGCCAGGATTAGAACTGGGGCAGTCACTCCGTGGCTTACAAATTCATCCTGTTAAAAGGGGCACTAGAGGAGACAAGAGTACTCAGAGAGTGCTAGCCAGAGCCTTTGATGTCTCTCTCTCTTTTTTTTTTAATATTTATTTGTTTTAGTTGTACACAATGCCTTTGTTTTTAATGTGGTGCTGAGGATCGAACCCAGGCCGTGCACATGCTAGGCGAGCACTCTACAGCTGAGCCACAACCCCAGCCCCTGATGTCTGTTTTATAAAGAACTGTGTATGTGTGTATATATGTATATATATGTATACACAAATACACAATTTTTTCTTTTGGTTACTGGGGAATGAACTCAGGGGCACTCAACCACTGATCCACATCCCCAGTCCCCTCTTTTTTTTTTTTTGTATTTTTCAAATTTTATTTATTTATTCATTGATTTATTTATTTGTGTACATGTGGTGCTGAGATTCAAACCCAGTGCCTCACACATGCTAGGCAAGTGCTAAACCACTGAGCCACAACCCAACCCTTTTTATTTGTATTTTATTTAGAGACAGGGTCTCACTGAGTTGCTCAGAACCTCATTTTTGTTAAGACTGGGTTGAACTCAAGGTCCTCCTGAGCTGCTGGGATTACAGGCATGCACCACCACATCCGGCTTATATTTTAATTCCTTAAGGAGGAAACAGTTCCCCAGTGACTTCATGAATTGTGTGCATGCATGAAAGTGGTTTCATTTTAATCATTGCCACTTTTTTTTTTTTTTTGGTACTGGGGATTGAACTCAGCGGCACTAGACCACTGGGCCACATCCCCAGCCCTTTTTTTTGGTATTTTATTAGAGACAGGGTCTCACTGAGTTGCTAAGTGCCTCGCCATTGCTGAGGCTGGCTTTGAACTCGCGATCCTCCTGCCTCAGCCTCCCAAAGTGCTGGGATTACAGGCGTGCGCCACCACATCCGGCTATCATTGCCACTTTTGAACCAAAAAATTTGTCCTTTATGAACAGACGAGAATCCCAAGCAGCACATTCCCGTGGAAGAGTATGTTGCAAACTTAAAAAGCATGGTGCAGTACCTGAAATCAGTGGATGTCCCTGAGAATCGAGTCATACTGATCACGCCACCCCCACTTTGTGAAACAGCCTGGGAAAAGGAGTGCATCATGCAGGGTAAGCCAGCCACGCCTAGTGACATCAAACCTGGACATGAACACTCAAAGGACCTTGGGAGGACAGTACTTCCTGCTTGTGGGCCCTGTATTAGTCTGTTTTCAGTCAACTTCCATTATGACTTACCAAGAACTTTGACAGAAAAGGGATTCTGGCTTTGGGTAAGTCAGGAGGGAACCACTGGCCTGGACTATGTAGTTGCCAGCTCCATCATGCATAAAGCCCATTGAGAATGTGCAGAGAGCCTGGGTGTGTGTCTTGGAACTGGCAGGTGAGCTGCAGTGCTTTAAGAAATGCTGAGACCAAGGGCTAGATATACCCTGGACACCTACTCAACATCTGTGGTGTTTTTCATGACTTCTTGGCATCAGGATATTCTTGAAGCTGCTAGCTTTGCCCATCTCCATCATTAGGTTGCCATGAGAGATGGCCCTTTCTCCACTCTGCCAAATGCAGACTCATCCCTTTTTTTTCTATTCTTCATCATTTGAGGAAAAAGTGTAATGGTATAAGATCTCTTCACTGTTTCTTCTGTGTAAAGATGCTGTTTTCTCATGCTTACACATACTTGATTATTTGAAAAGGTACATTGTGGAATTTTTCTTAAGCTGCCTTAAACTCAGAGAATAGGTTATCCTAGAACAAATTAAAAAGATTTGCAACACAGGCGATCTATCAAAACCTGAGAAGAGTTTATTCTTTCCTTCTCTCAGGACCCCAGGCCAGCATAGGTACAGGTACTCCTTTATCTCCACCTCCATTTGCCATTTGCTCCTGTTATAATAGCACATCTCGGGGCTGGGACTGTGGCTCAGCGGTAGAGCGCTTGCCTAGCACGTGCGCAGCCCGGGTTCGATCCTTAGCACCACGTACAAATCAAATGCATTGTGTACAACTAAGGCAAATAAATAAATATTTAAAAAAAAATAATAGCACATCTCCACCAGCTGTCACTGTCCTGCCCAAACCCCTAATACTAATGTGGCAGTCTCCTAAGCTTCTCAGTGGCTTTAGCTGTAGCTCCACTCTCCTCTGATGTGCTGGTTGGGAAAAGATGAAGAAGCATGACATGGTTAAATATGCACAGGCAGCTATGTGTAGTAGCACATGCCTACAACCTATGCAGGAGGCCGAGGCCAGCCTAGTCAACTTGGTGAGATCCTGTCTCAAAACTTTAAAGTTTTAAAAAGGAACATGATGGGGGTTGCTGAGGATATAGCTCAGCTGTTAGTATGCTTCTTTCGCATGCACAAGGCCCTGGGTTCAATCCCCAGCACCACAGGGGGTAAAAAACATGACAGGGCGGGCTGGGGTTGTGGCTGAGCAGTAGAGTGTTCGCCTAGCACATGCGCGGGTTCAATCCTCAGCACCACGTAAACATAAATGCATTGCATCGTGTACAACTAAAGGAAATAAATAAATATTTTTTTAAAAAAGACGGGGCTAGTGATGTAGCTCAGTGATAGAGCATCCCTAGGTTCAAACTCTACCACTGAGCTACATCACTAGCCGGTTTTGTTTGTTTTGCTTCTTTGTGTGCTAGTGATCAAACCCAGGGCTTTGTGAATGCTAGACAATATTCAGTATGAAGATTGGGGGTGGGGTTGTGGCCCAGTGGTAGAGTGCTCAATTAGCACACATGAGGCACTGGGTTCAATCCTCAGCACCACATGAAAATGAAATAAAAATATTGTGTCCACCTACAACTAAAAAATATTTTTTTAAAACGTGGGGGTGGGGCACAGATACTCTGCATTAGATGTTTTGCAAGATCTTTCAATGATCTTGCTGTTCCTGTGATCAGGTAGGCATTGTCATCATAGCAGGAAAACTTCAGCATGGTTAAGCAAGTTGTTCAGTCACACAGCTATGTATAGAGCAGTTAATAGGCAATAAAGACTGTCCAGTCCTTAGAGGACGACTTTTTCCATGTATTGCAGTGGCTTTTCATTATGTGAATCTCAGCACTGTATCTTCCCTGGTCTTCTTTCTGGTGTGGCCCTCTCTGGCCCCCAGCCCAGCTCACCTCTGACTTGCTCTCTAGCCCAGCAGCCCCATTTACCTGGGCCTTTCCTTCCTCCGCACCTCTGTTCACAGTGTCTTTTAGAATATCCTCCTCAGCTTCTCAGTAGGCTCTGGTTACCAGTAACAGCTCCCTCTTTTCCCACTGAACTCTGTCCTCTGCTGTGTAGAGCAGTACATGAGAGCAGCCCGTGAGACCCATCACTGTGGTAACCAGACCCCAAGAGGGGCTATCATTAATGGAATTTAGATACCACCTGGGTCCTCACAACCTGTGCAAGGACACAGCACTTGTGTTCATCAGTCACCCCCTGGATTTCCTCTCTCCAACAGGTTGCAAATTAAATCGCTTGAACTCGGTTGTTGGTGAATATGCCAATGCGTGTTTACAAGTGGCCCGAGACTGTGGGACTGATGTCCTTGACCTGTGGACCATGATGCAGAAGGACAATGAGGTATAGTGAAAAGTCCTTCCAGGATGAGTAGGATCACACAGAAGCCAGCCAGCCAGCCCTTTCAGCAAAAAGGTTGGCACAGCTTAGAGAAAGGAAGGGGCTCCGTGAATTCCTGGTTCCTCAGCTAGGAGTTTCAATCTAGTGACACAGAAAGTTAGGGGCTGGGGTTGTGGCTCAGCAGTAGAGCGCTCGCCTAGCACATGCGCGGCCCAGGTTCGATCCTCAGCACCACGTAAAAACACATTGCATACAACTAAAAGCAAATAAATAAATGTTAGAAAAAAAATAAAGGCATTGTATACAACTAAAAGAACAAATAAATATTTTTAAAAAAGAAAGTTAAGACTTGACAAGTAAAACCATGAATTCAAGCAGCTTCTGGTATTCACTAACAAAATTCACAGCTTAAGACCTGTAGTTTTAATTATTTTGTTTTAAAATCTGAAAAAACATTCACAAGTATAAAAGGTAAAAAGCTAGTCCCCATGCAGAATGATACAGGAAGACAGCTGGACAGTTTCTTATAGTTACACATATACTAACAGAGGACCCAGCCAGCCAAACCTGTATGTACTCAGAGAAATGAAAACCATGCCCCCAGAAACCTAGTGTGTAACTGTTCCCGGCAGCATTATGCATGATCGCCCAAAGCTGGAGTCAACCTGTATGTCCTTCTGGGGTGAGACGGCAAACTGGTCAAGCCAGTGCAGAGGCAGGAGTGCCATTGGGTGCAGCCGCCGGGATGAAGACCAGAAGCATTTCACCAAAGGAAAGAAGCTAGATTTGAAAGGTTACATCTGTGATTCCATCAATGTGATATCTAGAAAGTCAATACCGTAGTGACACAACACATAGCCAGAGGTTATGTGGGGAGCTTGTGACAAAACTCAGGTCCCACACAGATCCTCATGAGTGGCATAGGAGAGGCACAGTCAGAATCAAGGCTTTTCTCCCTCTTCAGTTTTGTCCTAACTTCTACACATTAGTTAAAGGACTGTTCTACAGGGCACTTAAAAAGGCCATTTCTTTGCTGAGACCTAGAGAGAAAGATGACTATGACAAGGACTGTGGCATTGGAGTACTCAGGGGGAAAGGATGCAGTGCATAGGAAGTTCTTTGAACAAAAGACTCAGCCTGACTCAGTTTACTCTCTTCATAGCCATAAGGTTTGGCCACCTGGACAAAAGGTAGAAAGAAAACAGCCAAGAACTCACCAAACCAGATGCCAGTTTTTTCCTTCCCACCAGTCCTTCAAAAGACCTGGTAGTTTCTAATATTTACACACTTATTTTTTACATATATAATGGGGACAGTGGCAGCCAGTAAGTCATACCACCATGTGGACAATGAGCATTGCCAGTCACTGTTGGAGGTTCTCAGAGCCCAGCTCTGTACCTGAGTACCTCACTGCCCTCCTGGCCTCCAGGCCTCTAATCCTTGACTGGATTTATTTGGTCTGTTTGAGTCTTCGGGGCACGCAGATCAGGAGGGGCCTTGGCAGCTTGAGTGCTGAAGGGTCAACATCCAGAATTGTTTTAGCCTAAGAATCCACTGTGGTGGTTTCAAAAAGTTGTGCTATAGAGGAAAGGACATCTTATTTACATTTTTGGGGTACTAGTGATTGAACCCAGGGCACTCTACACTGGGCTACATTCCCAGCCCTTTTTACTTTATATGAGGCAGGGTCTCCGCATATTATCCAGACTGGCCTCAAATTTAATGATCCTCCTTCCTCAGCCTCCAGAGTAGCTGGTGTGTACCACTGCGCCTGGGTGGAAAGGACATTTTAAAATACTTGGCTGTTTATGCTCACAAGTCCTTTTCAGCTTAACACACTGGGATCCTAGAATGGAGGGCATCTATTGGAAAATCACTGAATCGACCATCTAGAAGAGGAAACTGTGGCCTAGGGAGAAGCACTGCTGGAGTCCATGATCTTGGTCTGCGAAAGCCATGTAGCTTTTCCATGCAACTCTAATGTGGATTGGGCAAGAGCCCTTGCCTGGCAAAGAGTTTTCTGCAAGGGTTAAAGGGGTCCGAGGGTGGCTATTAAGGGGAGTGGCAGTGAGACAGGAGTCGCAGCCCAATAATTCTTGTTCTGAGTTGGATGGTACGGTCATTCCCCCTAAAACCTTGCCTAAGAATCGCATGATATTGACTTACTAGGACCCCAACATATGTTATTTTTCCTGGTATGAGGGATTATACTCAGAGCCTTGAATGTGCTAGGCAGGTGCTCTGTTACTAAGCTACATCCCCAACCAGACCCTGAGCTTTCTTAATAACATTTTTCATTTTTGTTGTTTACATTAAACAATCATTCACTCATTAAGCCTGTTTCAGCTGATAACCAAGTTAGAATGAAGGCCTATAGTGCTGTCCCAGCTCAGGCACATAATGGTAATGATTTTATGAAGCTCAGGTCTCAGCACTGCTGCTATGATCTGAGACAGTTCAGAGTTCAGGTCAAATGCCTGAAAAAAATGGGTGGTGAGCTTTCTGTCCCAGGCCCATACTGGGAGGAAAGCACACACTGGCAATTAGAAAAATTGTACAGCTTTACTGTGACTTCTCTCTTCACAGGACTTCTCACCCTACTTGTCTGATGGACTACATCTTTCACCAAAGGGAAATGAATTTTTGTTTTCACACCTCTGGCCTCTGATAGAGAAGAAGGTCTCTTCTCTGCCTTTGCTGCTTCCGTACTGGAAGGATGTAGCCGAAGCACAGCCTGAACTAAGTCTGCTAGGAGATGGAGACCACTAATGAATTCTAGGAAATGCAAGTCTGGTTGTTAATTTATAGATTGAAGTTGGTGATAACACATAGATTCCAAGGCAATTGAGTGCAGAATATTTTTTTCTCAAGCTTAAAATTTTTTACTCACTATGCTGGATCAAAACACCAACATTTGTCACTAAGGTTATAATAAAAGTTTTGAGATTCTTCAGGGAAGCTTTGTAGTTGAGCACGTTCTGTTTTGATATTCATTCAATGTTTATTGACTGATGCAGGTGTCATCAGTGCCAACTTGAGCAGTTTGTTAATCCTATACATGGCAAAAAAGGGAAACACGATTTTTTTTTAAAGTCAATTTTATAAAAAAGTTTTCTTACATTCTGCTGAGAACCGTTTCACTCATTCATACACCCACTCACCTTGTATCAAATTCTGAAAGTGGAACTAAAATATAAGACTATCATGACTAGTTAAAAGATAGCAAATACCATAAGGTACAAATTCAAGTATTAGTGTAACAAATAATGTGAGTAACAAATGTTCTTACAGGAGTAGAAGGCATGATTTGTCACAAGTTTGGTTAACTGCCCTCAAAGTTTATCAGTCATCTTGGTTAAAATGTGTTGGCTGGTACGCACATTTTAGTTCATAGGAGAAAACAAGCTCTCAATTGTAATTTTACAGAGATCAGAATTCAGGCTGTGATTTTTTTTCATCCTTCACATGGTAACAACAGACCATCCAGAATCCTGAAGCACTTGGCAAGAAGTCATGTGACCATCTACTTGTGGGTGATTAAAAGGGTTTCTGAAATATGACGTCCAACAGGGCTAGAACCCCGACCCCAGGACAGGCAGCGTTCCCTTTCCTGGCTCATCACATCTCAGCCTATTCAAAATAACCTGTTCTTTGGTTAAAAAGTATCCCATTTACTCTCTTATCCACTAACTTAAAAATAGGCAACCATGGTTTTTTGGATCATCTTTTGTAGTACTGTGGATAATGAATTTTTAAGCGCATAGTAAACAATATTAGGGATATATGAAGATACTTATAAAAACACAGAAAAGCTACCCACCAAATCGGAGACCTGAGAAATTAACAGGCTATCTATAAATTTAATTATTGTAAACTTCAGTATAAACTAGATTGTTTTAATCATAGAAAGTACTAGCCTTAGGAAAGGCTCTATTAACCCAAATTGTTTGTAAGTTTAGATGTAGCTTTCACCCTGCTGTGAAAAGCTCTGGGTAATATCTAGAAAAACCCACATTTTGGCAATAACAGTAATTCCTTTGCCTTTACTTGAAAGAAGAACAAAACATTATTCCAGTTGTCCTCACAAATAACTGCTAAATGCCTCATAGGATCATTACAGTGTATAAAAGAGAAAAACTGATCATTTCCTAATCAGTGCTTTTATCAATATAAAGGTTAGTTTATAATAACCTAAGCCAGCTGTATTTTCTGCTTTTGCACCACAGGTCAAAGGCTGTTTTGAAGCTCAAAAACACTAAAACCTGAAAGCTTGAAAATAAGCCAGATTCACCTGACCTCTTCAAAGGAAGAGGACCTAACTATACAGCATTGCTTATGTGAAAGAATCTCACTCACACGGCCAGCATCTGCTGCTGAGTCACTTCCTAATTTCTCCCAGTTCTTCACAAGATATGTGCCATGCTTTTAGGTCAAATTTATAAAAACATTTTGCACATGTAAGTCAAAAGCACTTAGGACACGACCCCTCACTAGCACTCCGTTTCTTTACTGTCCACACGGTTCTGACGCTGCAGTTTAAAGGAAGCAGCCTTTTCACTTCTGGTGACTGGATGGTCCGTGAGATCCTCAAAGGATTTGGCAGCTGTGCCACTGTTAGGGAAGGGGTCTTTTTCAAAGCCATCCTCATCCATATGGGAGTCTGTGCTGGGGTCTTCTTGGATGGTGTCCATTCTCTGGTGGTCCAGTTTTGGAGCAGCAGACACTGGTGGCATCACAGGGGTAGGCTGCAGGGGCTGCAGGCGGCCTGGAGTCTGGGGTGCAGGAAAGGGCTTGATAATTCGAACTGAGGCCGAATCCATGCTGCTTAGCATCTCAACATTCTGGAAAGATGTGGGTTTTAATTGATGGGAAAAAAGATCAAAGGTTCTCAAGCTCCAACCTTACCTATCAAGTGGCCCAGTACTGTGATCCTTTGTGCTAAAGCAAAGTGCTAGATCAGGCTCACTCAACCCAAGAAGTTCAGAACACCTTTCAAATGTCCTGACAACTTGCTATTTAGGGATCCAAAAAAGAACTCAACTATAAAGATTGGTGACAGGAAAAGATCTGAAAACAGTGCTGAACAACTAAAGCACTCCAAACAGGGGAATGGAAGGGGAGCAGAGGGCTCCCCTCTAAATATCCATCCACCCAAATAATAGGTATGTCATCACCACTATCAAGAGAGTTCACATGCAACCTAGATCCTTTTAGCCAAAATGGCTGAGCTGTAAAGGCAAAGACTCTTGCTGGGTGTCAACTGAAGCTTTTGCCTAATAGGATCTCAAAATATAACTGAAAATTGTTCTTTATTTTCATGTGGTTTACTTACACTGGGGTGAAACAGAGACAGCGATTCATATTGCTTATCCAATTTCTTATCCTAGAAAAAAAGGAAAAGTAAGAAAAAACAATTCCTACACACACACCTCAGTAGATACATGTTCTTTCCTCCTAAGATTTTTAAGTGAGGAACTCAGAAACTGAACCAGAATGTGGCAGCATGGGAATGGAGTGTGGCTCCGTGGTGGGGCACTTGCCTAATACAACACATGCAGCTCTGGGCTCCATTCCTCAGCCCAGCAAAAATGTGTAACAGGGTGCATTAAATGAGGATATGTTTCTTGTGCAAGCTTTACAGTTATACCAGCAGACTAGAAGTGTTCACTCTGCACAAATATTAGTATTAACATGGAAAGGCAGGGTTTAAGTGCTGCTTTTCTGAGAACTCTCACCCAAGGAAGCCTTGAGGACAAAGTCAAAAGGTACCAGTATTGGCTGCAAGAGCAGCTGGCAGAAGACCAAGACGGTACTGCTTGCCATCTCAGCACGGGCCCCACACTGCCCCAACCATAGCCTTACGCTCTTCTTAGCTATATCCACAGAAACCAAACTCTTGAAGGAGCTCAATCCCTATATCATATTTCTGCAAAAGACTAAATACAAAGCCATCTGCTCTCTCTCTGGTTCCTGTGTGTGGCTGAAGCATAACAAGTGACAAAGGCAAGGCAGCACCAAAAATCAAGGTGTCAGCTCAGATCTACTGCCATGATGGTTTTCTGTGGCTAGAAACAAGCTGCCATCTACCAGCCCACGAGTCACAGAATCCATTCTGAAGTGAAGAATAGCTGTGTGGTCTTGGTACAACTTCTGTTGTAAATGAAACAGGTTCAACTCTCCAGTAAAAGCAATCGTGAAGGACAGAGCTCTACACTGCCTCAAGAAAGCCCTGCTGTAACAGAAGTGCTCCCCAGAAATTTTGCTCCTATACCATACCATCATGCTCTCCGCCCTAAGGAAGAGCTGTTCAGTGAGGTAGCTGCTAAGTCTGAGAACCCAGTAGGAATGAAAAGCAGAAAAATAGGAAAAGCACCTTTGCCATGCAAGCTAGCTATGCTAGAATTCTTCAAGCTCACAGGAGCACAGTGAGAGAGTCATAGAACAAGTCTGGAAGCCTGACTGACTTCCTCATCTCTGTAACACACAAATCCCCATTCCCCATAGAGGCAAGGTGAATAGGTTTGTAAAGAGAATTTTGAAAAAAGCCTCAAATTTATAAGTACCTGGAATTCCTTAAACAAAGCCCAAATCAACTTATAACTGTTACTCATTTTGAGCAAGAAGAGGAAAGAATGCTCACTCTTACTTAGAAAGATGTGAATACCCTCTATAATGCCAGGAATCTATACGGATACTATATGGGAAACAGCTTCGAAATGCTGATGTTTGATTTTTAGTGTTAGTAACATGCTAAGTTGAAAATGCTCTTGTACAAAACAGCTTTGCTCAAAGGTCCCAGGCAAATCCAATTAAATGAGTCCCTGCATGCAAAAGTATAAAATTCCTAAGAAATTATTTATGAAAGTAAAACACCCACACAAAAAAAATTTTTTAAAGACCATCAGCTAAGATGTCTATATGACAGGCTCTCCTTAGAAAACATCAAAAAATGTCATTAGAAATATCAGGACAGACTTTGCCAAGAACAAGTTTTTTGTTTTTAATATTTATTTTTTAGTTGTAGTTGGACAAAATTTTTACGTGGTGCTGAGGATCAAACCCAGGGTGGCACATGTACTAGGCCAGCACTCTACCACTGAGCCACAACCCCAGCCCAGAACAAGTTTTCTTTTCCAAAAAAGTTACATGTTACATGGAATTGCTCAAAATTTTAATAAAATGCTTGATTACTTAAAAATTGGTAACTTAGGGGCTGGGGTTGTGGCTCAGCAGCAGAGCGCCCGCCTCGCACGTGCGCGGCCCGGGTTCGATCCTCAGCACCACGTAAACATAAATGCATTGCATTGTGTACAACTAAAGTAAATAAATAAATATTTTTTTAAAAAAATTGGTAACTTACCACACAGTGGACAAGAATGCTGAAAGGAATCCAAAATATCAAGGAGAAAACCAGAACGGATCCTACGATGTTGTCTGCTAGAAACTTCCCTATGAACAATTCCAAACATGAATGTCTTGACCAAGAACTTTACAAAATTACAAGGCAATGCTCTTAGACTATTATGGCTGGATGCCACTGCCAACCCAGTACTGAGAGGAACATCTTGCTTCCTGCACCAGACTCAACCATCTCCACACCACATGCTATTAGAGAAACAGCCCTGGCACGCCTGAGGATGGAGATGACAGTGTCCAGCACGCTCCCCAGAGTGACTGTGCCAAGATACCAGGTACTCACAGTGCCACTACTTGGTAGCACCTTTTTGAGAAGACCATGTTTTTGTCACCTGGATACTATTATTTTTGTGAATGACTTCTAAATAAGGGATACTTGAGAACATAATACATGCCAATGCTTTGCAAAATCTGATGCCCACTTTTAAATAAATAACTCTTGCATCAAACAGGAGACAGATTTACAGTCTAAGTATTTCCCTCCTTTGAAAATTCATATATCCAAGCTACACAGGGACAGAACTATAATGGGTGAACTGTCCTGGTCAACAAAGTTGTTTGATAACAAAAGTTGTATTTTCATTTTCTGCAGGATGAGAACATGAACTTTGAAACCACACTTTTCTAATGTTATAGAAATCAGCTCAGTTCACGTGCCTATTTTCCCAGCAACTTGAGAGGAAGAGGAAGGATCCCAACTTCGAGGCCAGCCTTAGCAACTAAGCGAGACTGTCGCAAAATAAAAAGTGAAAAGGGCTGGGGATATAGCTCAGTGGTAAAGTATCCCTGGGTTCAATCCCAAATGAGAGGAAAGGAGGAAGGAAAAAAGAAATCATATCTGGGAAAATCACCTACCAAAAGTATTGATGCTCAACTGGTCAATGAAATCCCAAAATCTCTCGATTACATCCTGTACTCGCTTCTCACATTTGCCCTGTGAAGGGAAAACATACAGCATTATTCCTAAAGCAATGCATCTAGAAGCAATATGGCTTTATAAAAAATACAGGGCATGATAAAGGCCTCATTAAAATCACTTAGTGGCCTATCTTTGGCACAAGACAATAATTTCAGTGTAATGAATACCCAAGAAAGTAAGATGTTGCTGTCATGATTTTTTCACAATTGGTCCAGTTTTATTATAAGTGAACGAGAATTATCAGGAGATAAAACTCAAGAAAACCAGAAATAAAGATAGCATTCTCTGTGAAGAATGATGTGATCACATATACAGTGGTCAGAGAGAAACAGCCAGGCACCCCGAGAAGCTTCTCTAAACCTTGAAACCCTTGCCTGCCATTCTGCACAAATGAAATGAAGTTTTATGACTGACTTTGGCAAATAAAGCAGGCTTGGTCTTTTCTACTCAGTCAGTACCTACTTCAGAATTACACCTTGAACAATTTTGCAATCTTAGTCAATTCTGTAAGTAACCTAGGAAAACAGATTATGAGAATCCAGGGCCTGAAACCAACCTATTTTACCATAAGGTCCCCACCCAGGGTCTTATCCATCTGAGTTCAGAGACCTCTATAGGGAGTCTGAGAAATAGTGACAGTGACCTGAAAGCAATTCCCATATATATAACTCTAAAACCCCAATAAAAGCAAGCAGTTGGTTAGAAAGACATAACAACATTTGTGTTTGGATTGCCTGCCATTTGCAAAATCAAATACGATATAAGAATTTCCAGTCTGTTTCAAAATAAGCTTTACATAAATACTCACATTCATGTCACAAAACCCTACTGTACAGGGCTTCCCTTTCCTCAAAAATAGGTTCTTTTGTTCAGCGTCAACATAGGGTACACACCGGCCAGAACGGTCCCTGCAGCACACCTTGCATGAGTTGTCAGTTTCTGAAACAGAGATAGCACAATGCATGACAGAGTCCTCTGCCACCCAGTTTCTCCCTCCTCTTCTCTGACCATGCTCCCAAACACATGTTTTTTATTTCAAAAGCCAACTATCTGGGGTTGGGGATGTAACTCAGTGGTAGAGTACTTGCCTAGCATGTTCGGTGTCCTGGGTTCGAGCCCAATACCATGTGCGAGTGTGCCCTACACACAAAAGATAACACTAGCCAAATTCATGCTCTAACAGTTTTTTAGTTCATAGTCCTCAAGCCACAGGTTTTAAAAATCTACACAGAAGAGTCTCTGTTTAAAAGCCCCCTGGAGGGCTGGGGTTGTGGCTCAGTGGCAGAGCGCTCGCATTGCACGTGCACGGCCCGGGTTCGATCCTCAGCACCACGTAAATATAAATTCATTGCATTGTGTACAACTAAAGTAAATAAATAAATATTTAAAAAAAAAAAAAAAAAAGCCCCCTTAAGCCAAGTTTGGTGGCGCATGCCTGTAATCCCAGCAGCTGGGGAGGCTGAGGCAGGAGGATTGCGAGTTCAAAGCCAGCCTCGGCAAAAGGCGAGGAGCTGTTCAACTCCATGAGACCCTGTTCTAAGTAAAATGCAAAATAGGACTGGGGTGGTTCAGTGGTTGAGTGCTCCTGAGTTCAATACCCAGTTACTGCCCGCCCCCCAGAAAAAGCCCTCTTATCTTAAAAGATAAGGATAAAGTATTCCCTCTCTGCTTAAACCCTTCATAATACCCCTCCCCTTCTGGACAGGGGCAGTCCACCACTGAGCTATATTCCCCAGTCCTCTGTATTTTTAGTTTGAGACAGGGTCTCACTAAGTTGCTAAGTTGGCCGTGAACCTGTGATCCTCCTGCTTTAGCCTCCTGAGTCACTAGGATTATAGGCATGTGTACCTGTGCTCAGAAATACTCTTTAAATGTGTCCCTTTGACCTAACACTCTTGTTACCTTGCAGATTTTAATCCTTGACTTCTCAGGGTTATGTGTTTGTTTGTTCCAACAGTAAAATGGAGATTGACCCTAAGGATGCTTACCACTGAGCTACATCCCCACCCCCCACCTTTTTTTTCAAGACAGAGTCTCACTAAATTGCCTGGGCTGGCCTTGAACTTGCAAACTTCCTGCCTCAGTCTCCCTGAGTCACTAGGGTTACAGGTGCGTGCCACCACGCCCAAGCAGCCTCTCAGTTTAAAGTACACTCAGTAGAGCCAATGCTGACTCCAGCATGAGTGGCAGCACTCTCCACCTGCCGGGAGGTGGGGAGCTGAGCAACCTGCCAGTTAACACAAGCCCACAGCCTACGCTCAACAACACCTCTCCCAAGATCCACTGTGATAGCACCTGACACAAAAGTAAGATGCCAGGCATCAAATAAGCCATGTGAATACACACAGGAATAATAGAAATGCCAAAAATTAACCCAGGACTGCAACTTAGGAACAATCTTAATTTGACCCAGGGGAAAGCCCAAATTTATCCTCAGGAGAAAAATCAACTAGAACACACACACAAAATAAATCATTATCAAATATTTATTGGTCATTTACTGAGTCTCAGGTGCTGTTCTTCCAAGGCACCCCAAGCCTGTTACCACTCACTCAATAAATCATTTACTTGGCATCTACAAAGTGTTTTCTGTCTTGTTTTTTTGCTCAGTGCTGGGGATGGGAACCAGGGTCTCGTGCATGGTAGGCATACACTCTACTTCTGAGCCACATCACTATATTTTTTTTTCTTTCTTTATTTGTACTGGGTATTAAACCATGGTTGCTTAACTAGTGAGCTATATCCCCAGCCCTTTTTATTTTGAGACAGGGTCTCATTAGGTTGCTTAGGGCCTCAGTAAGTTGCTGGGGATGGCCTCATACTTGTAATCCTCCTGCCCCAGCCTCCCGAGTCACTGGGATTACAGGTGTGCTCACCTCATCCAGCTCTCCTCTTTAATTACATGTTATTCCTTCTACCTGGCAGAACCTCTTACTTTATTGTGTGCATCTCCTAGCCCAGTTACTATTAACACTCATTCACTACTTGGAACTCAACAGAACTCCCCCATCAACTCATCCACTCCGTGGCTGAAGTCGGGTGGGAAGCTCAGAATCCAGCCAGTTCCTGATTATCCTTAAGGCCTCTTCTCAGACCCAAAGGTTTAAAAATAGAGCATGGAAACTTAATTTTAAGGAAAACTAACAGGCCAGCATCAGGGCTCCTATTCCAGACTGCTCCACAGTGATCAGAGGGGAACCAGACTTTCTGACAACAGCAAAAATTCCACCTCCTGGGTTCAGATTCTGAAATGAGCTCTCTGGTTGGGTTCATGAAGGAGTTTGCTAGTTTGATGGGAATGAAGTACAGACAGCTTCTGCTGCTTTTGTGATTTGTATGTGGGAAGAGGGCGAGGACAGTTCTCCATCCATCCCCAAAAGTCTTCTACCCCACCCAAAGACTGACACATGGTCTAAAAATGGAGCAAGAAGACCAGTCACTGGGCAGTTCATGCAGGTTGGTGGAAAGCCAGAGTCTGAATGCAGAGATGTGTGCAGACACTGCCCTGCCTTCCTGCTCTCCTGGTCACTGGCTTGGTTCTCATCACTACCTTTACCAGCTGTGAGCAGCTGACATGCCAGGTCTCCATAGGGAGTCTGGAAGGCAAAGGCCATGGTTCCTCCTGCTGCAGCACTCGGCACTAAACCATGCTCACCGTTGCACGCACAGGGCTCCAGCTGCTGCTCCCTCTCACAGAACGGGATGCACTTCCCATCCTTACACTTGCCAAGGTCCAAACAAACCGTATCATCTTCAGCATTTCCTGGTGGTGGACACTCACTGCTGTTCCCTGAGGGCAAAAATCAGGGAGCACAAGAGTCACAAGTTTGTTATGGTTTGGGTGTGTGGTATCCCCCAAAAGCTCATGTGTGAGACAATGCAAGAAGGTTCAGAGGGGAAATGATTGGGTTGTGAGAGCCTTAACCCAATCAGTGCATTAATCCCCTGACAGAGATCAACTGAGTGGTAACTGAAGTGGTGGGTGTGGCTGGAGGAGATGGGAATTGGGGGCATGGCTCTGGGGTATATATTTGTATCTGGCAAGTGGAGCTCGCTCTCTTGCTTCCTGATCAACATGTGAGCTGCTTCCCTCTGCCACACTCTTCACCATGATGTTCTGCCTCACCTCAAGCCCTGAGGAATGGAACTGATCTCTGACACCATGAGCCCTCAAATAAACTTTTCCTGCTTTAAAATTGTTCTGGCCAGATCTTTTAGTCACAGGAGCAAAAGAGAAAAAAGCTGACTAAAACGCAGATCCACCAGTTCTACAAGTATATGACACACTGCAACACAGTGTTTCTCAAGAAGTGAGCACATGGCAAACAACAAGAGTTAAGGGGTTGTTTTCATCTAAACAAAACATCACTTGTTTTTCAAGCACACACATTCACACTTGAATCACAGTATTCCAAGAGAAGCAGCAAAAGTACGACCTGTGCAGTAAGACACGCCTTTGCAGGTAGCATTAATAGCCTCCTGGCACTTCTTCTGGGCAGTCTCAAACTGACAGTTCTTACAGCAAGGACTGTTCCTGTCACTGTGGAAGAACAGAGACAATTCAATTCAAATGACAGGCCCCCATCAAACGCCTACAGTGGTGTTACAGCAACATCACAGGGAAGACCCCCTGGCTAACTCACCACTCCTGCATAGTCAGACTTCCCTGGAGTTATAGTCACCTGCCCACTCTTTGCCTCTTCCTAATGAAGATAAGGCAGCATCAATACCACAGCTTAGTAGGAAAGAATAAGCACACAGAGATCATCTTTACAACACCTCAGTGTCCTTGGTTCTTATTAACGCGTTAATTAAATGAAAGCAAAAACTAGGGGTCCACCAGGCAATCAACAGCTATGAAATTAGGCAGCCAGAGTCCGACTCCCTGTCAGCATTTTATATATAACATTAATACACAATCTATGTGCATAGTTAAGTTTCAGTTATTCAACATAAACTAAAGTTTCTTCCTAAGCCAAGCTCTAGTCTATCAAGGGGACATAAATATGGAAATGTAGGTATCTTCAAATTTGTTACCTACTTTCTCCATAGTTTATGTCATTAAACAGCAACATTATTCAATTGTATAGATACATGATAGTTAATTTATATTCTAGGATGGCAATTTTGATTGTTTCCAATATTTTGCTATTATGAAAGGATACAACCATGAGCTTGTATCCTTGTTACATCACCTTCCCATACATCTACTTCCTTTTTTTTTTTTTTAATGTTTATTTATTTTAGTTGTACACAATGCCTTTATTTTTACGTGGTGCTGAGGATCGAACCCGGGCCATGCACGTGCTAAGTGAGCGCTCTACCGCTGAGCCACAACCCCAGCCCCATACATCTACTTCCTTTAAAAAGATTCTCTGGTGGGGCTGGGGTTGTGGCTCAGCGGCAGAGCGCTCGCCTCCCATGTGCGCAGCCTGGGTTTGATCCTCAGCTCCACATAAACATAAATGCATTGCACTGTGTACAACTAAAGTAAATAAATAAATATTAAAAAAAAAAAGATTCTCTGGGGGCTAGAGTTGTGGCTCAGCGGTGGTAGAGCGCTCGCCAGCACATACACAGCCTGGGTTTGGTCCTCAGCACCACATACGAATAAAGGAATTGTGTACAGCTAAAACAAATAAATATGTATATTAAAAAAAAAAAAAGATTCTCTGAACTGTGTGACTGCTATATGGAAAAGCATGTAAGTTGAGAAATTTTTTACATAGTGCCAAACTGCTTTCCAGAAAGCTTCTATCTCTCTTTCTTTTTCTCTTTCTCTCATACACACACAATGTTTTTTTTTGTTTGTTTGTTTTTGTACCAGGGATTGAACTCAGGGGCACTCGACCACTGGGCCACATCCCCAGCCCTTTTTCGTATTTTATTAGAGACAGGGTCTCACTGAGTTGCTAAGTGCCTCGCCATTGCTGAGGCTGGCTTTGAACTCGCGATCCTCCTGCATCAGCCTCCCAAAGTGCTGCGATTACAGGCGTGCGCCACCGCGCCCAGCCACACACAATGTTTTAAAACCCTGCATTTTCAATCTTCTGTTACACAGACACTGATTATACCAACCCCACACACTCACCTGCACTGTACACCTGGCTTCAGCGTGCAGTCGCTATTGCAGCAGGTATCATTATTCAGGTACATGATGCCGGGGTCACATTCTTCTCCTTCATCCACCCTGGAGTTCCCACACACCTTGTTGCTCCTCTCCTTAAAACATTCCTGAGCCTTACTTTCAATGGTCTTATAGATGGACTGCTTACTACAGTTTGAAAACATCTTGAGAGAGAAAAAGCCACAAGGGCCCAAAATAACATAATTAAAATTTATCCCCGTGGAATGTTTGTACTGTTTCTTTTCTTTTTTAAATATTTCTTTTAGCCGGGCGCGGTGGTGCATGCCTGTAATCCCAGCACTTGGGAGGCTGAGGCAGGAGGATCGCAAGTTCAAAGCCAGCCTCAGCAAGGCACTTAGCAACTCAGTGAGGCCGTATCTCTAAATAAAATACAAAAAAAGGGCTGGGGATGTGGCCCAGTGGTCGAGTGCCCCTGAGTTCAATCCCCGGTACCAAAAAAAAAAATTTTTTTTTTTTAGTTGTAGAGGGACACACAATATCACTTTATTTTTTATGTGGTGCTGAGGATCAAAACAGTGCCTTGGGCTGGGGTTGTGGCTCAGCGGCAGAGCGCTCGCCTCGCACATGTGCGGCCCGGGTTCGATCCTCAGCACCACGTAAACATAAATGCATTGCATTGTGTACAACTAAAAGTAAATAAATAATAAATAAATATTAAAAAAAAAAAAAAAAAAACAGTGCCTCACACATGCTAGGCAAGTGCTCTGCCACTGAGCTACAGCCCCAGCCCCTGTGTTGTTTCTTTAGGGACAAATTCTTAATGTAAAAACCACCATTAGAGGTCTGGGGTTGTGGCTCAGTGATAGAGCACTTGCCTAGCATGTGTGAGGCACTGGGTTGAATTCTCAGCACCACATACATATAAATAAAGGTCCACTGACAAAAAAAAATGGTTAAAACAAAACAACAACAAAAAAACACCATTAGAGCCACCCTGTAGCTATGTCAAAGTGGTCTCAGTCACCTTCAAATGTCACTGATATGGAATTGAGTTATCTTCATTTATAGGATGCTAAATGGCTGCTGTGAATTTGCTTAGAGACCTAAAAGTTTTCACATGAAGGCAAGTAATGATACTACTGGGACCAAATATCCCAGCTAATAATCCCATCAAGGGAACAAGCAGTCTAGCAGAACAAGGAGCTCACAAATGCCATCAGACTGAGAGTGCCCCTCAGGCATGCAAGTGCTGTGGTGACAGAAGAATCAGGCATAGAGTCAATTCAGGAATGCAAAAGAGAGTCTGCTACTGGTTTACCCACATCCCTTTTCCTGACTCTTTATATGGATGTGCCATGTGAAGTTTTCAAATACTTGAGCTTAGTAAGAGGCATAATACATAGAGGATATTTTAAACAATAAATTCCAAACTGTTGCCTAAACATTTTCCTGAGTCTACAATATTTTGTTTCTCTGACCACTGTCCCAAAGGAAAACTTTACCCTAGCTTCCCAAGGAAGAGCAGAGAACCACCCAAAATGGACCCTTGTGAGTGTGGGAATCTTACTAGAGCTCTAAAACTGTACCCCTTTTCCAGACCACCTAAAATGATCAGGAAAGGGATACGGTGCTCGGGGAAGCTAAGTGTAATTATTTCTTTTTCTTTTTTTTTTTTTTGGTACCGGGGATTGAACTCAGCGGCACTCGACCACTGGGCCACATCCCCAGCCCTTTTTTTGTATTTTATTAGAGACAGGGTGTCTCACTGAGTTGCTAAGTGCCTTGCCATTGCTGAGGCTGGCTTTGAACTCACGATCCTCCTGCCTCAGCCTCCCAAAGTGCTGGGATTACAGGCGTGCGCCACCGCGCGCCCGGCTTGTAATTATTTCTTAAGGCAGAGTCTCCACGGCTCTGCAGGAGCTAAAATGGCTTCACTTTCAGTCCAGATGACAGTCGTGAGCACTGAGAACAGAAAGCACAGGCCCTCCAACAGGTATCAAAGGAGTCACTTTCTGGAAGATATCATCACCCTACATGGAAATGCTAACAGGGCTTTGTGAACAATTTCCAATCTGCTTACATTACAGTAAAACACTTAAGAGATCCAGTTGACCCAATCTAGGCTTCAGACAGTTGTTTTATCTGGTAGAGTTCATTCATTGGCATTGCAGATGCATGAGCTCAATCTTACCAGTTCACTTTCAAGTGAATTAAAGTTCACAGTAAACAGAAAAGAATATCTCATTATCAGGTACACCTCCCAAGTCACAGATGCCCTGGATAATGCTAAGGAAACCATGACCAATCCTCCACTAGGTTTCTGCCTACCCAATCCCTCAATGACTCCTGCCTTCCATTTGCATCCTTATCCCACAACCCCCTCCTGCCTTCAGAGAACTTTCCTAAATGACAACCTTCAGTGTCCCCATGCTTCCTTTCACTAATGTCATTTGTTCAGAGCCCATGTTGCCCCCTCCTAGCTGTTGGTCTTTATCAGCCCATCTAGAGGGAGGCAAGGGCCTAACCAGGTAAAGGAGCCACCTTATTTCTGTCCTGTAGCCCCTTTCATTTGATAAAACATTTTATTAAGGAATTTGTTTAAATATAAAATATGCACAGTATCTTTTTCTTACAAGGAGAGTGCTACTTGGAAAAACCAAACTATTTAAAAAAAAATAACACTAAATATGGTATGCTTGGGACAAAATGAATAAACTGTTCCTTGCTGACAGCCCAGCATCTAAAGAAAAAAACAGCTCTGCCCAGGTGCCACTCTTCTCACAGGCCTGTGGAGAACCTAAGGGGAAATTCCTCTTAGGAAGAACTTGTAGCAGAAAGACAGAACAATGCACACATCCATGCACATCCCTGAGGCAGAGCCTATAAACTAAAAGGTCTAACACGGTCCTCATTACCAAGGAGCAATGAACCTGTCAATTATAGGGGTACTATCCACATGGAAGCCACTAGCCACATGTAACTATTGAAGAGTTTTTTCCTATCGTATATTTTATACTTTTTTTTTTTTAATAGAAATGTCTAGCTATCTACTAAGTGGAGAGAATGGAATCATGAATGTCCACTGCCCCTCATCGACCAGCACATCTCTCCATGAACTCTTACCACTGCATGAGGAAGACAAGCAAATATTCCACATTAAAAAAAAATTTTTTTTAAAAAGGCAATTCCCATTCTCCCATAAAGGTCTCTCACACCCTTTTATAGTTAAGGCCTATTCTCACCTCCAAACATAGACAAGCACTATTACATTTAAATAAAATGGAATTTAAAATTTAATTCCTTAGTTTCTAATCAACATTTCAATTGTACCATGGCTAGAGGCTACTATACCATTCCCATTATTGTTGAAAGTCCTATTAGATGGCACTAACTATAATGTATATGGTTAGAAATGAAGAGATGATCTTTGAAAAAGACACGAAAATTCAAGCTTGGATAATTTAGAAGAGTGAGCAAAAGGGGAAGGAAAATCTCTCTCAGGCACAAGTTGTCAAGTAAAGGAGACATAAAATGTAGCATTGCAAAGCAAGAGAGTAAGATTGTTTACTCATGAGATTCAACACTAAAGATCACAAGAAGTGCAGAGGCAGAAAATGGAAAAGCCAGTGAGGGCAGGAACACCCCATGACCCTGTCCTCTACCTGGTTCACATTCAAAACTTACCCACAGCTTGGCTACAAATGGGAGCCGGCAACTATCTCACCATCCCTTCCTGACCAGGTTCAGACTCCTCCCCATTGGCTCTCTTTACCTCAGCAACAGGAGTGTTTCCCCATGCTGTCTTATGCTGCAGAGTTCCAGATAAAAGAATAAAATAAAAGGACCAGACACCTGTTAACACTGCCAACTTTTAGTATGGACTCTAGGAGTTAACACTCTTAAAGTCTCTGAAACTGTCACAACCTCCCAAATCAACTCACACAGTTGGACCTTATATCTGTGGGTTTTGCACCCATGCACCAAAAATATTCAGGAGCCAGGCGCAGTGGTGCACGCCTATAATCCAAGCGGCTTTTGAGGCTGACAGGAGGATTGCGAGTTCAAAGTTAGCCTCAGTAACTCAGCAAGGCCCTAAGAGTACTGTCTCTAAATAAAAGGGGCTGGGAAAGCCGGGCGCGGTGGCGCACGCCTGTAATCCCAGCACTTTGGGAGGCTGAGGCAGGAGGATCGCGAGTTCAAAGCCAGCCTCAGCAATGGCGAGGCACTTAGCAACTCAGTGAGACCCTGTCTCTAATAAAAACACAAAAAAGGGCTGGGGATGTGGCCCAGTGGTCAAGTGCCCCTGAGTTCAATCCCTGGTACCACAAAAAAAAAAAAAAAAAAAAAAAAAAGGGGGCTGGGATGTGGCTCACTGGTTAAGTACCACTGGATTCAATCCCTGGTACACCTCCATAAACAAAAGAGATCAGGGAACAAAGCATCTGTACTGAACATGGACAGACTTTTCTTGTCATTATTCCCTAAGCAATGCAGTATAACAACTCACACAGCATTTACAATATATTAATTGTAAATAATCTAGAGCCAACTTAAGTATACAGCAAGATGTGCAAAGACTCTACGATCTTGTATAAGGGATATGAGCATCTGCAGATTTTGGTATCTGAGGGGACAGGGGTCCTAGGACCAATTCCTCCACAGACACAAGGAACCACGGTACACTAGATCATTGTTATTTATTATGCAGGTACTCCTACTAGGACTAGAGACAAAGCTGTGAACAAGAGGCTTGTAATTCAGCAAACTGTGTTTTACTGCAAAAGTTAATGAAAACATGCAAATTGTGAAGTACCCACAGAGTTAAAATGAGCAACAAAGTTTAAATGAAATGACAGGCAATCTTTAACATAAAGCCTGATCGGACAATAATCTGAAACCTAAAACTCACACAAAAGTTTTTATTATTATATTTTTTAGAATCCAAATTTATACATGATTAACTTTGATATAACAGTACAAATCAGCTACTCAGGAGGCTGAGGTAAGAGGTCAACCTCCAAGATTTAGGGAGACCCCATTTCAAAATAAAAACTTTTTAAAAGGTGGACAGACAGGACTGAGGTTGCAGTTCAGTGGTAGGACGCCCCTGGGATCAATCCCCAGTAATATCAAACAACAACAAAAAATGTTCAAATGACAGCTTTAATAGGTCGATGAAGTGCTTCACCCCAAAAACACAACTACTTATCAAGGTACTTTGTAGGGCTGGGATTGTGGCTCAGTGGTAGAGCACACTGGATTTGACCCTCAACACCACATAAAATTAATTAAATAAATAAATAAAGGTATTGTGTCCATCTACAACTAAAAAATATTTTTTAAAAAAGGTACTTTAAAGTTCTATCCCTAGGGAAATACCTAGGAATGGAATACTTTTCTAAGCTCTGATTTTTTAAAAATCTTTTATTTTTTTCACTTTTTAGTTATAGATCAACACAATATTTTTGTTTATTTTTATGTGGTGCTGAGTATCAAACTGAGTTCCTCACATGTGTGAGGCGAGAACTCTGCCACTGAGCCACACCCTAGCCCCTAAGTTCCCATTTTGACAAGACGATACAGCCTCCACCTTTCCTACCCACATTAAGAAACTCCAAATCACACATACCTTGTTGTTCTCATGATCTCCACTCACAGCTATAGGATACATAACATATTTTCCTCCCTGGTCCTCATTCGGAGCACATTCTGCTAGACCATCAGGATCATGTTCTGCTCCAAAATTGTGTCCCAATTCATGAGTTGTAACCAGATCAGCTTCCTTAAGGATCATGCAAAGAAAACGCTAAACATTAGTTACTTTCGTCTGTTTGGCCTACTGAGCCGTTTAATTAGATCTATAAAAGAATAACAATCTATGACTATGATTTATTCTATCAATTGTAGAAATTAAGCTGAGACAGAAAAATAACTTGAGCCCAGGATTTTGAAGCTAGCCTGGGTGACATGGAAAGGAATTTAAAAAACAAAGACAAAATTGATCAAAGAAATAAGATAAGGACATTTTACATAAAGTCACAAGTCTCCAGATTGAAGGGCCTACCTGCCTAGCACAGTGGAGAAAAATAACGTATACCATACACCAATTATATCAAAGACAACATATCAGTGTATCAGAAACTGATATTTTTCTACCAATATCTATTCTTCCCTTCTACCTTAAAGAACCCTAATTCTGTTCTGGGCAGCAATGTGCTCAGCTAAAATAGCCACATTACTTTAGGACTATGGGCATTCATGGAACCCCGTTTTGTCCAGGGAGACAGAGAAGGAGCCAGGCAATGGGATTTCTAGAAAAGCTTTTTTTTTTTTTTTTTAAATATTTATTTATTGCCGGGCGCGGTGGCGCACGCCTGTAATCCCAGCACTTTGGGAGGCTGAGGCAGGAGGATCGCGAGTTCAAAGCCAGCCTCAGCAATGGCGAGGCACTTAGTAACTCAGTGAGACCCTGCTTCTAATAAAATACAAAAATAAGGGCTGGGGATGTGGCCCAGTGGTCAAGTGCCCCTGAGTTCAATCCCCGGTACCAAAAAAAAATAAATAAATAAATAAATAAAATAAAATATTTATTTATTTACTTGGTTGTACACAATGCAATGCATTTATGTTTACGTGGTGCTGAGAATTGCACCCGGGCCACACACGTGCGAGGCAAACGCTCTGCCGCTGAGCCACAACCCCAGCCCCCCCCCTCTTTTTTTTTTTAAAGTATTTATTTGCTTTAGTTGTGCACAATGCGTTTATTTGTATGTGGTGCTGAGGATCAAACCCAGGCCGCGCACATGCTAGGCGAGCGCTCTATCGCTGAGCCACAACCCTAGCCCCTAGAAAAGCTTTTTTAATGGGACAGATTAGGTCAGCTATGATTGCTTTCTCCACCTTTTACTAACATAGGAGAGAACCATCTGCGACCATAAGATGACAAGCACAAGAACAAAGGACTTGTGCTTAGAATAGCTGAAAGCAAGTTAGAAGACCTAAAGCTCCAGTAAGCACCTCTCAGTTGCAATGCCACCTGGAGAAGACTCTCTGAACTGCTTCTCAATGAGATAAAGAATTCCTTATTTATGCCAGTTTTTATGTTTTCTGTTATTTGTAGACAAATAGAGTCTGAACAGATATATTTATACATAAACAAGATCCAAAAATCTTCTAGAGAAAAATAGGTCACATGCAAAAGCCAAAGACTCATATTCTTTTTTTTTTTTTTTTTTTTTTTTTTTGGTACTAGGGATTGAACTCAGGGGCATGTGACCACTGGGCCACATCCCCAGCACTTATTGTATTTTGTTAGAGACAGGGTCTCACTGAGTTGCTAAGTGCCTCGCCATTGCTGAGGCTGGCTTTGAACTCGGGATCCTCCTGTCTCAGCCTCCCAAGTGCTGGGATTATAGGCGTGCGTCACCACGCCCAGCTGACTCTTACTCTTTTAACAGCAACATAAACACCAGACAGAAGACAAGGGAGTGGGGCTTTCAAATGCTGAAGGAACAACAGCCACAGGATCAACTATGCTCATTCCCAAGCAGCCTCATTTGCAGATACACAAAATCCCAAGAATCTGAATCTCATGGACTTATTCTTATGATGCTCCTTGAGAATATAACAAACAATGGCATAGATCAAGAAAGAAAACACAGGGTCCAGAAAACAAGAGAGCACAGGGTGCCTTAAAATGACAGCTGCTCTGCAGGTCCAACACCAGAAGCCCTAAGAGGAGCTGCAGGACAAAGGACTTGAGAGGGCAGGTTTAAGAAACATGCAGTCCTGATGTGCCTTGAAAGAAGCTGACAGGTCATTTTATTCTTTATATAGTTTTTAAGTTCTCATTATTTTTCCAGAAAACATGTATTTCTTTTGGCAGAAATTTAAAACATTATATACTCTTCTCTCTTTTTTTTTTTTTTGTACCAGGGTAGAAAATGCAGGAGCCCTGTTTGGGGAGATGGCTTAAATTGCGGTTGACTATGGGCCATGGAGTTTTGGGCATTGCTGCCTTCCGTAGTCTCACGGGACTTGGCCTGGGATCTCGCGGGACTTGGCCCGGGATCTCGAGTGACTTGAGCCGAGATTGCTGATCGGGTCAGCGCCATTTTGTGGTGGTGTGTGGTGCAAGTTAGACGTTGTTAGAGCCAGAGAGAAAAGTTATCAGAATAAAAAGCTGTTTGTTTCCAGTTTGCCTCTGAACTTCTTCCCGCAGCTTCGTTGCTCCAAGCGGCCATCGCTTCAGGCAGCAACACCAGGGATTGAACTCAGGGGCACTCGACCACTGGGCCACATGCCCAGCCCTTTTTTGTATTTTATTAGAGACAGGGTCTCACTGAGTTGCTAAGTGGCTCGCCATTGCTGAGGCTGGCTTTGAACTCGCGATCCTCCTGCCTCAGCCTCCCAAGTGCTGGGATTACAGGCATGCGCCACCGCACCCAGCTCACATCATGACTTCTGATGCTGCCTTTTCCATATATGAGTATTTCTATCCATGATAGTTCTCAAAAAATGTATTTAGTTGTAGACAACTATGATTGATGTTTCAATTTCCTTACTATATGACATTTTGATCATCTATTATAACAATGCATAGAAATCACTACATATATCTGGTTATATATTGAGTTTTTCCTTAGGTTGAAATTCTAGATGTGGCCCGCCCCAGTGCAAATACAAAATAGCTTTCCAGGATTACAAGCTGGCATGTCATAGTAACATAAAAGTTCCCTCTTATTCCATACTTATCAGCTATACACAGTGCTGTTTAAAATTGCTTTCTTGGGGCTGGGGTTGTGACTCAGTAGTAGAACACTAGCCTAGAATGTGTGAGGCAGCCAGGCGCGGTGGCACGCGCCTGTAATCCCAGCACTTGAGAGGCTGAAGCAGGAAGAACACAAAAGTGCACATAAAAAGGTAGAATATCTATACAGCATTGTTTTGTTTTGTTTTTGTACCAGGGATTGAACTCAGGGGCACTCAACCACTGAGCCACAACCCCAGACCTTTTTTGTATTTTATTAGAGACAGGGTCTCACTGAGTTGCTAAGTGCCTCGCCATTGCTGAGGCTATCTTTGAACTCATGATCCTCCTACCTCAGCCTCCCAAGTGCTGGGATTACAGGTGTGTGCCACTGCGCCCAGCTATATACTCTTCTCTTTAAAGATACTTATGTAAATATATAACTGAGAGTCTAACACCCAAAATTCCAAATCTATCCTTTTAAAAAGATCAAATGACATACCTTTGTAAGGATGGTTTTACCATAATTTTTTGTGCTGGTCAAACCACTATTCAAGTAGATATTTTTTTTCCCAACAGGACTATAATAAGCTGAAAGCAAAAGGAAACAGATAAAAATTAAATACAGAATTATAATGTAAGCAAGTTTACTATTCTAAGATAAAAGCAAAAGGAAACACAAACAAAAATCATTTATTATGTATAGAATGTAATGTAATCCAGTCAGTTTACTATCCCAGCAACACATTCACAAGGCAAATGGGAAAAGTTACCTTTTGGACAAACGCCTCCATGACTGTTTGCTCTGGGAGAACCAACATAAGCTAATCCAAGAGTTCCCATATCGAAATCTTGATATGTGAAAAGATGTGCCAGGCAGACTTTAGATGCTTCCTCAGCTATATCAAAGCTAAATTGCTTCAAAGAGGAAAAAAAAAAAACATTCTATATTAAATTAATAATCATACTAGGAGATATGACAACTAAATACTCCAGAACAGCACCAAGTCTGGTCACAGTGTATGAACACCCCCACTCTCATGCAGTACACTGCTCTTTCCCTGGGGTTCATACCATGTGCCCAGCTGGGAAGCAGATGCTGTCATCTGGGGAGGGAGGAGCACAAAAGGAAAGGCTTGGGAGTCTTTTCAAAACTCACTCACTGCTCCTCCATAGAGTGCACTGAAGGCCTACAGCCCAGGACCCACAGTAATCCAACTCTGCAGGGGGACTGCAGCCCCCATACCAAAACAAACAATTCTAAAGCATTCCAAGGATTTTTCTACTGGTTCATAGGAATTTATATTTTACTTTTATTTATTTATTTATTTATTTATTTGAGTTGGGGAGGACTTTTAACTTTTTAAATCTTAATAAGATAAAGGAGTTATACATTAAAAACTTACAGAAAAGCATGAATATCTAGTTTATGTTACTAAAATTAAAAAAATTTAATCTATTTAATCAACACTGTAGGTCTGTGAAGATTTTCCCCCCTTCATTCAAAGGTGTTTATCATACTATTCCAAAAACTTCTACCATAAGGATCATAAGTTCAAGGCCAGCCTCAGCAACGTAGCAAAACCTGTCTCAAAACACACAAACAAAACAAGAAAACAAAAAACAAAAAAACTAGGGATGTAGATCAGCAATAAAGTGTCCCAAATTCAATCCCCAGTACAAATTTCTACCATAACAGTTCAAAGACTCTAAGTTTAAAAAAAAATCATGATTTTTGCTGGGCATGGTGGTACATGCCTGTAATTCCAGCGGCTCAGGAGGCTGAAGCAGAAGAATTCAAGTTGGAGGCCATCCTCAGCAACTTAGTGAGACCCTGTCACAAAATTTTTAAAAAGGGCTAAGGATGTGGCTCAGTTGGTTAAACACCTCTGGGTTCAATCCTGGTACCAAAAATTAAAAAAAAAAAAAAAAACCCTGCTTCTAAAAACATTTTAAAGTGAAAGGTAAGAGCCCTGTATGAGGACTGGGGTTGTGGCTCAGTGGCAAAGAGCTCGCCTTGCACGTGCATTGCCCGGGTTCGAACTTCAGCACCGCGTAAACATAAAATACATTGCATTGTGTACAACTAAAGTAAATAAATAAATTTTTTTTTTTTTTTTTTAAAAAGCCCTGTATGAGGAATGAAGAACGGACAGCCTGGGATTCTGACAGCTCTATGTAAGAGGGTGAGATTTTTGGAAATCTTCTGGGAGTCTTGGGGAGGGCACTGGAAAGAAGCATCTGTGTGTGAACAGTCGTGCTTTCCTCTGGATCCTCCAGAGCCTGGGCTGCCAGAGAACCACAGAAACCAGGAAGGTGATGTGGTTTGGCTGTTGCAGTAGTCAGGAGACTTGGCTGCTCAAGCCTATCTCTGCCATTGCTAGTTGTAGGACTTACCAGGAACAGGTCATTTTGGGGGGTTGGAGGGCCACAGGGGATTGAACTCATAGACATTTGACCACTGAGCCACATCCCCAGCCGTGTTTCTGTATTTTATTTACAGACAGGTCCTCACTGAGTTGCTCAGGGCCTCACTAAAATGGTGAGGTTGGCTTTGAACTCTCAATTCTCCTATCTCAGCCTCTGGAGCTGCTGGGATTATAGGCGTGCTCCACTGCACCTGGCAGGAATAGGCCATTTAACTTGGTTCAATGGGCTGAACTGTAGTCACTCCAAAATTCATATATTGAAGTCTTAACCTCCTGTAACTCCGAATGAACTATATTTGGACAGAGAGCCTTTAAAGCAGTAATTAAAGTAAAATGAGGTCATATGAATGGGCCCTAATCCAGCATGACTAGAGTCCTTATGAGAAAGAGGTTAGGAAAAAGACAAACAGAGGGAAGATCATATGAGGACACAAGAAAAGAACAACATCTAAATAAATGTCAAGGAGAGGTGCCTCAGAAAAACCAACTCTGAAAACACTTTGATCTTGAACTTGCAGCCTCCAGAACTAAGGAAATTAATGCCTGTTGTTTAAGCTGCCAGCCTGTAGTGCTTGTTATGGCAGCTGAAGTTAACTCATACACATGCTGAGCTACAACTCTTCACAAAGTAATGGTGGATTTCAACCCACCTCTCAGAGTGGTTGACAGATCAAATTAGATAAGGTATGCCCAGAGTATTATATAGATACAGAACATTATGGTTCTCATTCTTGACAAAAAAACTGATAATAGCCTTTAATTCCATCAAGCTTCCAAAACTTAATTTTAGCCTCATTAGACCCTAAGCAGAAAATCCAGATAAGCCACCCTATGCCTGGACTAACCCATGGAAACTATTGAGATTTTTTTTAAAAAGTTCTGTTCAAAGACAGCCTCAGCAACTTAGTGAGGCCCTAGCAACTAGTGAGACCCTGTCTCAAAATAAACAATAAAAAGGGCTGGAGAATGTGGCTCAGTGGTTAAGCACCCCTGGGTTCAATACCTGATACCCCCCCAAAAAAATAAGTTCTTTAGCTGCTAAATTTATAACAATTTGTTAGAGCAGCTGTGGGAAATTAATACATTGCCCAATACATTAAAAAATAAAACACTATCATTTCATAGTTCAGTTTACAACAAAGCAACAGCACACAAACTCAGACATTGGAATCATGTGGCAGAATCTTAAGACAAAAATCCATATTACAACCAGGCGTGGTGGCGCATGCCTGTAATCCCAGCACTTGGGAGGCTGAGACAGGAGGATCCCGAGTTCAAAGCCAGCCTCAGCAATGGCGAGGCACTTAACAACTCAGACCCTGTCTCTAAATAAAATACAAAAAAGGGCTGGGGATGTGGCCCAGTGGTCGAGTGCCCCCGAGTTCAATCCCTGGTACAGAAAAAAAAAAAAAAAAAAAAAGAATCCATATTACACAGATGTTTAACTATCTCAATATTACTAGAACAAAACAAAATTTTTAAATTCCTATAGAAAATTTTCAGATCTCCAAGTTATATTTCTACTTTTCAATACATGTGCACAGCCTATTTGATAATTACTGCCATAGGAGATCCACTGACAAACTTCAGAGAGAACTGAGCTAACAACACAGTACCAAAAAAAAAAAAAAAAAAAATCTATTTATTGGGTATTCATGCTACTTCCCAGAGAAGAGCCAATGCAGCTTGTTAGATTCTGGAAGATATTAAGGTTAAAAGGCACTGCTTCATAGCATTTTTCCTCTTCAGATTTTTGTCCAGTTGATGTCTACCCTGATCCAGGACATGGGGTCACTGCTGGAGCTGCAGGGTGGCTGCTCCAGGTTCACCACTCTTTTCTAGTATGTTTCTTCATTAGTGCAGATACAATCCACATATCAGAAATCCCAGTGCTGTTAAGAGGATCATGTCAGGATCCTATGACCTACCTCTAGCAACATCTTTACATCCCAAGCATCCTTGTCTTCGTTTGGGTAACTTTTTGCCATATTGTAGTGCCTTTCACCAGGTTTTACCTCTTGTGGCGACTTGAGAATGCGAATCTATACTTAAAGAGAGAACATACTTAGAACACTTCCAAAAAAATAATAAGACTCTAGATACTAAATTATTTTATCCACTCAAAAGACTACCTACCATGCCAGAAAAAATGTTTTAGAACCAAAATTCTAAAAATTCTTCAGCTCTATTACTCAACATTTAAATGAAACTGAAAAGCATGATATGGAAAACACATGTCAATGAGCTATTTATAAAAGTTACAAATGTACAAAATTTTCATGTTCTCCATATTTTTGATACATATTTCCTCTTTTTTTATTCATAAAACAATGAGAATTTGGGTTACATGAGCCCAAAATATTTATTACAACTACAGTCAATAATTTAGAAATGAAGAATATGTACATCACTTAGTATGCCACAGGAATAAAGGATTATAAAGAACACGGCCTTCTCTTTGTATATGTATTTCAGACACATTCATATTAAACCTAACCAGAAAAGAAAGGAACTTACTCTAATTAGTGAGTTTGGGAAAAAGAAGGAAGTCATACTCAGCTCAATGGTTTCCGAGTTGTCTATTTTCTCTGCCTGTCTGCACTACCACCACATCTCCACTAGGGGGAAGCCCTGAAGCTTTGGCAGTGGGTGGTCAGGGACAACTCCTAAGAGGAACCTATCTGGAAGCCCACCAGGACTGCACATCTAAATCCCATCCTCCAATCCATCTTTTAAGGATTAAAGAAGTTGACATTTTTATCTCCTATGTTCTTCAATTGCTTCCAAGTTCCTAAGGCAAAAGGAATTTTATTTATTGGTTCTTGAAAACTTGAACATGACGAAGCCATTTTAAATAAAGAAGGCAACTTTATATGTACCAATATGGAATAATATCCAACATACTGAGAAATGAAAAAGCAAGGTACAAAAGAGTACAGCACACTGCCACTGTGTCAAATGAAGACTTTTACACACACACACACACACACACACACACACACACAAAACACAGAGTACATACTACATACAACATCTCTAGGTAGGTGCACATGAAACCAGTGATGTGGATGTCTGAGCAAAGGAACTGTTTTAACAATGAAGTTATGAAGACTTACTTTTCACGGTTTGTGTACTGTGTATACATTACCTATTCAAGTAACTTAAAAAGAAAATACAAAATAGTAAAAGAATGGAAAAGGAAAAAATAATTCTCTTAGTTTTATACAAGTACTATCAAAGTTAAACATTTATAAATATGGCACATAAATTCAAAAGTTTTTTTAATAAATCTAAATTCTATACTACAAAACCTATAAGAATATGGTTTAGTACAAACAGCCTAGGAAAAATAGATACAATTCACATAATTTACCTATAAAACGCCTATTTGTGCAAAACAATGCTCAATTTCAGAGACTCCTTTAATTATGCTTAGCAATTTGGAAAGTTTGTTTTACCATAAGACATAATTAAGATGATATTAGTGTAACATTGTTGTACATACTACTAACAGCTTTTAGGGAATGGCATCTAATGATTCTACACGTAAATGCCTTATATAGTATTTTTGAGTAATTTTTCTGACTAATTAAAAAATATATGCTAGAATCTTCATTAAAGACTGAAGCATAATCAGAGAAAAAGAAAAACACTACAGGGGATGAATTGCCAGGTGTGGTGGTGCACACTTGTAATCCCTGCAACTCAGGAGGCTGAGGCAGGAGGATCACAAGTTTGAGGCCAGACTCAGCAAATAAGTGAGACTCTTAGCAACTTAGCAAGACCCTGTCTCAAAAAATAAAAAGAGCACTGGGCGTGGTGGCGCACACCTGTAATCCCAGCACTTGGGAGGCTGAGGCAGGAGGATCACGAGTTCAAAACCAGCCTCAGCAATGGTGAGGCACTTAGCAACTCCGTGAGACCCTGTCTCTAATAAAATACAAAAAAGGGCTGGGGATGTGAACCAGTGGTTGATTGCCCCTGAGTTCAATCCCCTGTACCAAATATATATGTATATATATATAAAAAAATAAAAATAAATAAATAAATAAAAAGAGCAAGGGATATACATCAGTGGTAAAGGGTCCTAGATTCAATTCCCAGCATACACACACATTAAAAAAAAAAGTGTCATAAATTGAGAGAAGGGCAGTGTAACAGCATAAAAAGTCTTCCTGACAAAAACACCCTCAGGACAGAAAATTTCATAATCTTGAATTATTATTAAAAACACTGTACAATTTATCAGAAAAAAATCACTAGCATTTGAGAATATTTATTTATGATTAATGTCAAAGAAAAGTTTTGGGTTTTGATTACAAATATTTACATCATATAAATTCACCAAATAACAGAAGGCCATGTCTATTGATAAATACCTGCTCTATCTGTATTCCATAACCTTTAAAACCCGCATTATCCCACGAAGTGTTCCGATAGATGTCATCAACTCTGTCAATTAGCTCTATCTGTGTGTATAAAAGAAAAAGACATTGTGTAGATCTTTACCATTTTTTGCATTGTACTACAACAATGTTCAGGGATAAATTCAGTTTAGAGAAAATGCCATGGCACAAGGTCCTACTAATTACAGAAACTAGCATTAAGATGTTAATCTTTATCACTGATGGCTCTAATCAAAGAAATTATTCTTAGCCTTAAAGTGCAGTTACCAGAATAAAACAACATTACAGTTTATCCCAAACTTTAGGTAACTGACTGCATACAGAATCAAAATATCAACTTTTAAAAAATCTACCATTCCTTCCAGACACAGCAGACACGCCTGTAATCCCAGCAACTTGGGAGGCTGAGGCAGGAATACTGCAAGTCAAAGCCAACCTCATCAATGTGATGGGTCCTAAGCAACTTGTTGAGACCCAGTCTCAAAATAAAAAATAAAAAGAACTAAGGATAGCCGGGCGCGGTGGCGCACGCCTGTAATCCCAGCACTTTGGGAGGCTGAGACAGGAGAATCGCGAGTTCAAAGCCAGCCTCAGCAATGGCGAGGCACTTAGCAACTTAGTGAGACCCTGTCTCTAAAATAAAATACAAAAAAGGGCTGGGGATGTGGCCCAGTGGTCAAGTGCCCCTGAGTTCAATCCCTAGTACCACAAAAAAAAAAAAAAAAAAAAAAAAAAAGAACTAAGGATGCAGCTCAATGGTAAAGCGACCCTGGGTTCAATCCCCAGTATCATAAAACATACGAATTAACAACCTATCATTTCTACCAACTATGAAAATGAAATTTAAAAGTCAACTGCCTAAAAATATTCCCTTCTTAAGGAGTACTGTGTCTTCATTCTGTCCCTTGACAAGTACCTTAAATGCCTTCCCAGAACAGGCAAAAAGGCATCAATAGCCAACTGCCATCCCTGTTACCCCGCCTGCATCCCACAAGTTTGGCACGGAGGGATGGGTGAAGGGGGAGGGAGGAATGAGGTACACTGCACCGTTCCTACTTCTGTTCTGATTTGGGAAGACTGAGGGAGGAGCACAATCACCAAGGATGACTGTGGGAATAAACAAAATGCTCACTACCTATCTGTTCTCAAAGAGAACATTCTAGTGTTCAAAATCCAGATTGACGAAGTTAGTTCCAGCAACAATAAGGCAAGTTATGGGTTTAAGAAACTGTTTTTTGCTTACAAGTAACTGTAAGAAATATAATTTTTAAAAAACTATACCTTTCATTGTACTCATTCACAGTGTAACAAAGAAGTGAAACCAGAGGAGCTCCTTAATACAAAATCTAGATTAAGAGAAAAGCTTTTCCACTGATTTCTCTTGCTAAGAAACAAGAATGGCAATGACTCCTACTATTTTCATAATAAATTCATTCACTTGACATGGAAGAGAAGGGAAAGGAGCGTGAGGAAGGGCACAATAAAACAGAGAGACCAGGGAAAGCAAGGCCATAAGAAAGACGTCTTTACTGCCTAGCCTGTTGGTTCATGAATAGCCCTATTCTCTTTTATACCCTGAGTAAAATTTTGATCAATGCTGAGTTATCATGATGAATGAGGTCATGCTAACAAAAAAATGTCAATGAAAAATGAGTCCCTTGATTTTAAAACTACAATATCTGATGCTTAAAAGTTCATAGACATGCTGAAGATATAACATACACCAAGCTCTGAGTTTGATCCCCAGAACTGGGTGGGAGTGGGGGTGGGGGGGATCCAGTATCAACATTTCTTTAATCTTCCTTCATATCTCTGTCCTAGTTAGTTATGACCACGAAAGTCCCACCTATTTCATGTACTTATATGATTGGCTCTCTAACATGACATGAACAAAACTGACCTCCTATGAAATATACATATAAGGAAAAGAAAAAAAATACAGGTTCACAAAAATAGTTTTTTGATTCTAAAGCATACATCCATAAATGATACCACAGGCTCATGCCCACTACAGAAGTGATGTTTTTATTTAAAGAGCTCATTTGTAACTGGGCATGGTGGTACACACCTGTAATCCCAGAGGCTAAGGAGGCTGAGACAGGAAGATCACGAATTCAAAGCCAGCCTCAGCAATGGCAAGGCACTAAGCAACTCAGTAAGACCCTGTCTCTAAATAAAATACAAAATAGGGTTGGGGATGTGGCTCAGTGGTTGAATGTCCGAGTTCAATCCCCAGTACCAAAAAAAAGAGCTCATTTGTATAAACAAAGAATATATTATGACCTTTCCCCAATATGCATAAAAATTCTAGTGTGCAAAAAATATTAGTTCAAAAGAAAACCAGGTTTTCATAAATTTGAAGCTAAAGTTTCCATGTAGTAATAATGTAATAACCTCAGAAAATGGAACCATTGAGTTGCAAATTACAGGACACTTCTCTTAAAGGAATTTACCCACTTACATAATTTTTTTGTTCAATTACCTCATGCAATATCAAATACTTACTAAGTAATTGGTAGTGGTGCTTTCTTCCCCTCTGCCCATGTATTTATAAAAGCGATGATCTGCTACCACCAATAATTTACATGTGTTCTTCATGGGATTGGGATCAGCTCTTCTCTTCACTCGATGAACAAACTCTAATATGAATTTGTATGCACTATTAAATCAAAATTCATCAAAACAAGGAGGGCTTTTTACAGTAACACTTCAAATCTAGTAATTCTGAAATAAACATTATTTGAGTTTAGGAACCTTGAAGGTATCTTGAATTAAAAAAAAAAACAATTTGGAGGAAAGCAGAAAAGTAAAAGAAAATATAAGAGTTTATTTTTTTTCTGTTTGTTTTGTCATTTTGGCACTGGGGACTGAAACCAGGGGCACTTTACCACTGGGCTACATTTCTTGAAACAGTCTCGCTACATTGCTGAGGGCCTAAGACTGGTCTCAAACTTGAAATCCTCCTGCCTCAGTCTCCCAGATCACTGGGATTATAAGCATGTATCACAGCGCCCAGCTCGAAATATGAGGTTTTTAAATTGCAGCAGTCAAAACCAAGGGGACTGGGGACATGGCTCAGTGGTGAATGCTTTCCTGGCATGCATAAGGTCCTGGATTCAATTTCTTGCCAAACACACAACAAACAACACAAAACAAACTAAACAAAGAAAAAGTTCCTCCTTAATTTTTAAAATGCAAAAAACTTTAGAAGTGCTTAATAGAATAAGATAATTATTGAGGCTATGAAGTTGTTGTTTTCTAACAGTAAAAATGTCAAGGTAAATAAGGCATGGTGGTGCATACCTGTGAATCTCAGCAACTCTGGAGGCTGAGGTAGGAGGATCACAAGTTTGAGGGCAGCCTCAGCAATTTAGCAAGGCCCTAAGCAACTTAGCAAAACCCTGTTTCAAAATAAACAATTAAAAAAAACTGGCGATGTGGCTCAGTGGTAAATGTTCCTGGGTTCAATCCCCAGTACCAAAAAAAAAAAAAAGTCAAGCTGGGCATAGTAGTGCAGGTGTGTAATTCCAGAGACTCAGGAGGCTGAGGCAAGTTCCAAGCCAGCCTCAGCAACTTAGTTAGGCCCTAAGCAATCTAGCAAATCTCAAAATAAAAAAAGGGCTGCCGATATAGTTCAGTGGTTAAGCACCCCTGGATTCAATCCCCTGTACTTAAAAAAAAAAAAAAAAAGTTAATTATACATTTAAAAAATCAGCAAATGTGGGGATTTGGAGATGTTTCTAAGGTCATCAATGCTAGACTGAGACCTGCGTGGCCTCCTCCAAATAAGCCTTATGATAAATGCTTATGTATCTTCACAAAGTATATTTAAACATGTAGAAGCACACACATAATCATACACGTATGTTTATATGTAAGATACAGAAATATGTTCATGTGCCTATGTGGCTCTACTCGCCAGTCTGGGGTACTTTAACAAACCTAGTAGAGGCAAAGACATCAATCCACTTTTTAATAGAACTGTGTACACACGTAGCTGAAAACCTTCAACTTTGTAACATAAGAAGTTTTTAAAAATTAGTTTTGTGTTAATAGGACACCTTTCTTATTAAATGAACTGCTTAAGAATTTATTTATATGCTACTATGCAAGTAATATTATCTTAAGTCTTCACAAATGAAGACAATAAGGCAGGCAAGATGGCACATACCTATAGTCTCCGCTACTACAAAAGGCTGAGGGAGGGAGGAGAAGTTAAGCCTAGGATTTCAAGGCTGGCCTAGGCAACACAGCCAGACCCTGTCTCTTTAATAGTAGCACAGTAAGCCTGGAGTGGCAGTGCATGCTTCCAGTGGTTCAGGAAGCTGATGCAAGAGGATCACAAGTTCAAGACCAGCTTCAGCAACTTAGTGGAGCCCTAAACTCAGTGAGACCCTCAGGGGTAAAGTGTCCCTGGATTCAGTACCCAGGACCTTTCCTCCACACCCCCCAAAAAAGCAGTCAGTGGTAGGTAGCTACTTAGCATGTGCAAGGCCCGGAGTTCTATCTCCAGTATCTCAAAAAATAATAACAATCTTTTTTAAATTAATGACAATAAAGATAAGGAGGAAGATCATTGACTACCTCTCTAAAATGACCTTTTTTTTTTTTTTTTTTTTTTTTGCGGGGAGTGGGGGGGGTACCGGGAATTAAACCCAGAGGCACTTAACCACAGAACTAGGTTCCCAGCCATTTTTATTTTGAAACAAGGTCTAAGTTGCTTTTAGTTTTTTAGGTGGACACAATATCTTTATTTTATTTTTATGTGGTGCTGAGGATAAAACCCAGTGCCTCATGAATACTAGGCGAGCACTCTACCACTGAGCCACAACCTCTGCCCCTCTGTCATGTTCTTTTTAAATGACTCTAAATAGATCTGTCCCAAGGTTGACAACCTTCTTGGTATTCTTCACAATACAGACTTCTCTACTTACCCAACTAATTTCTTATAACCTATAGTTTCTCTAAAGTATTATTTTGACATTTCTAAATACCTTGAAATAAAGAATTTTCCCTCAGATCATTTAATTTCCCCATCCCCAATCTCTTTTTAAGATCAATCATTATTGCTCCTGTTATATTCTAACATTACAGAAAAAGAATTAATGTAAGAATTTCTAAACAATTCTATTTTAAAGCCAAATACTACAGTTACTTGATGATCTTTTCTTTTTAAATTACAACCACCCCTAATGAAGACAGGTGTAATATGCTTGTCATTCAAAAATACAAGTATGGCTTTTTTTTTTGTTTTTTGCAGTACTAGGGATTGAACCCATGGGCTTGGACATGCTAGAAGTGCCCTGCCACAGAGCTACATTCCAGACTGTTTGTTAGTTTGTTCTATTTATTTATTTAGAGACAGGGTCTCCCAAACTTGCCCAGTCTAGCCTAAGGCAGATGAGAATATGGGCACATGTCCCCACAACCAGCTCAAAATATATTTTTAAGGCTTACCTTCACGTGGCTCTCTGTTTACCAGTCCCTTTGGAAGCAACTCTTCATTATCCACTTTTAAATAACCACACACTTTTGGAGACTGTAAACGTGAAACATTCTTGATATCTTCTGACTTATAAACTAACATTCTTTTGTCCTCTATATCATTGACAAACCTCCAAAGTGGCTAAAACACAAAATATATATGACAAGATAGAAAAAATAAGAACTCCTAATATTAAATTCTTACAACGTTCTTTGCTTGTTCTTAGACAACATTTATTTAAGTAAACTGACTAGACATTTTATCTAATAAATCATTTCTTTTTTATCATATGGATTTCTATGCTGATAAACTCATATTCCTCATTATTTTATCTGGACATGGAAAAAAAAGCACTACTTTGTGAAAGTTACAAAATCTTTTAGAAGATCCAGAAGAGAAGATGCCTGTACTTTTCCATTAATTCATTCAAAAATTTCTATGTAATGCCAACGGTATACTGGCACTGTTAGCAGGCATACTAATACTGCAATAAAAGTCAGACAAGATTTCTGTGAATGTGGAATTTCCACTTCAGTTTCCTTTAACATCCAGATGTTTGATATGTCTATAGGTGTTATGCATAAAAAAGGAAATAAAAGATTTTTGAGAGAGATGACTGAAAACTTGTAACAATATGCCTGAAACTTATTAGTTTCTGGAAAGTTATTTTATGAAAATCTGCATTTACAGTAAATCACAATTCATGGGTTCTAAGGGTTTCCCAAGTCAAAAGATGCTCCTGTTTTTACAAAACAGTTATCTGTAAAGACAACGGTCTCAACAGAAATAGGCAGCTTGTGGGGAATGTATAAAAAAGAATTTAAAATTTCAGGCTGGGGATGTAGATCACTGGTATAGTGTTTGCCTAGCATGCACGAGGCCCTAGGTTTGAACTCTAGCAATGCAAAAACAAAACAGACTTGTTTCTCCACCAGGGAAATACAAATCAATGAGACACCACTTCATATCCTTTAGGATGGCTATAATCAAAGACAAATTCTGGTAAGGATGTGGAGAAATCAGAACCCTCATAAATGATGACAAAAATGTGAACTGGTGTAGTCATTTTAGTTACCATATGATCTAGCAATCCTACTCCTAGAATTTACCTAAGAGAAATGAAAACATATACCCAAATGAAAACTTGCTAATGAATGTTCACAGCAGCACTGTTAATAGCCAAGAAGTGGAAACACCTTAATCGTCCATCAACTGATGAATGAATAAATAGGTTATATCCATTCAATGGAACACTGTTCAACAATAAAAAGAAATTAAGTACTAATACATGCTTCAACATAGAATAACCCTGAGAATACTGTTCTATGCAAGGCGGCTACAATGCCAAGGAAATGCCAGTACCATACTCTTGAATTTCCCAGCTTTCAGAATCATGAGCTAAAAATACTGTTCTTGCTAGGCATGATGGCACACACCAGTAAACCCAGCAACTTGGGAAGCTGAGGCAGTAGGATTAAAAGTTCGAGGCCAGCCTCAGCAATTTCGTGAGACCCCCAAACAATTTAGCGAGGCCCTGTCTCAAAATAAAAAAGGGTTAGAGATGTGGCTCAATGGTTAAGTACCCCTAGGTTCAATCCCTGGAATCCACCAAAAACAAAAACAAAAATAATAAAAACACTTCTGTTCTTGATAAATTACCCAGTCTCAGATATTCTGTTATGGCAACAGTAAAGGGACTAACACAATAGCCTAAACATTAATAATCTATAATACACTGCAATGTCATATATTTCTTTTTCATACTGACGGATAGACAAAAGACAAATAGCCACATGGTTTGGATGTATTTTTAAAATATAATATTATAGCACTCTGGCTTAACCCTATCATCAAATTACACCTAAAAATTTCATTTTCACCAATTTTCTAATTACAGTTTTCCCACAGACGATCTGTTTTGATGATGATATTCCACCTCCCAAAGTATTACTATTTTCCAAAAAACACGAAATCAACTTCAACTCACAAATAAATGGCATGTTTTGTTTTCTAGACTGGTACCTGACAAGTGAACACACGCCTGACATAACCATGGCTGTCTCAGTCCTGACTTCTACCACTAGTGCTTCAGTGGAAGAGTGGCCAGAGACTGTTCCTATTGACTGACCAGACAATGAACTAATACCTTCTGATGATCTAACATGTCCAGAGTAGCTACCCGAGAAATGGATAAATAAGACTTCACCTTTATCTTTGAGAATGTTTACAGGGAGAGTAGGATTATTACAAAAATTTTTTTAATGCATGAGGAAGGAATGTTTTATCTTCCTACATCCACCCCATACATTCCTCTCTCATTTGTGGTACTTAGAAATACAGGGTGAAGCTAATGACAGTTTCCTAGACATATAAAAAGAATCATCCTTGTTTTTCTTTTTCTTTTCTTTTTTGATACTGGAGATTAAACACAGAGGCACTTTACCACTGAGTCACATCCACATCCCCAGACCCTTTTATTTTTTATTTTGAGACAGGGTCTTGCTAAGTTGCTTAGAGCCTCACTTAGTTGTTAGGCCTCAAATGTGCATTCTCCTGCCTCAGCCTCCTCCCTGATGGAATTACAGGTGTGTGCCACAGTGCCCTGCTTCATCCTTACTTTCCAAAGTCATCTACTTTCTTCCTTGTAAAAAGCAAAAAAAAAAAAAAAAAAAAAAAAAAAAAAAAAAAAAAAAAAAAAAAAAACTCTGCAGGGCGCAGTGGTGCACGCCTGTAATCCCAGCACTTGGGAGGCTGAGGCAGGAGGATCGCAAGTTCAAAGCCAGCCTCAGCAATGGCGAGGCATTTAGCAACTCAGTGAGACCCTGTCTCTAATAAAATACAAAAAAGGGCTGGAGATGTGGCCCAGTGGTCGAGTGCCCCTGAGTTCAATCCCTCGTACCAAACAAAACAAAACAAAACAAAATTTTAAAAAACTCTTTTAAATACAAGGAGAAAAGAAATAATTAATTTTCACCTTTATCTTAAAACAACTAACAGAGATATAAGCTACTACAAAAAGATCACATGTAGACTTACCTCTATGTTATATTCTGCCCCATCTGTGTTGATTCTTATTATGACATCATCATCTCCTATATGGGCTAGGACCCTAGAATTAGGCTCACCTCGAGAGGAAAAATAATATTTTTTTATTATTAAAAAACAGATCAAATAATAAACTACTCATTAAACCTATTAAATCCTTCATCAGATTCAAATGTATATGGTACTAAGAGTTCTGCCAACAAAAACCAAAGGCCCCAGAAAGAAGCTAGATAATTCTCACCTTGTGAGGAGGTCTAATCATTTTAAATCTATCAATTTCCCAAAAATATACCAAAAAATTTATAGATAATCTTCCTGAATAAGTTTACCTAATTTGGGGTGAAAAAGAACTAAGAGAAGGCAGAAAATATGATCTGGAATATACAGATCTTAAACTGTGCTTTGAAGACTTCTATGCCATTTCTTTTTTTTGAACTCAGGGGATTGAACTCAGGGGCATTCAACCACTAAGCCACATCCCCAGCCCTTTTTTGTATTTTATTTTTTAGAGACAGGGTCTCACTGAGTTGCTAAGTGCCTCTTCATTGCTGAGGCTGGCTTTGAACTCACGATCCTCCTGCCTCAGCCTCCCAAGTGCTGGGATTACAGGCGTGCGCCACCATGCCCAGCTCTTTCTTTTTTTAACTGCAGGAAAAAGTTCAAGAAGTAAAATACAGCCAGGTGTGGTGACATAATTCCTGGGAGGTTACAGAGGGAGGATCACAAGTCTGAAGTCAGTTTAGGCAATTTAGCAAGACCCTGTCTCAAAATAAAAAATAAAAAGACCTGAGTCCAATCCCTAGTACTGCAAAAACAAAAAACCTGCAACTGCTTGTTTGATATATTTTCTCAAATAAATACAAAAGAAGTTTATTTGGTTGGGTGTGGTGGTACACACCTATAATCCCAAGGACACAGAAGGCTGAGGCAGGAGAAATCTCAAGTTTGAGGCCAGCCTCAGCATGTTAGCAATATCCTTAATAACTCAGTGAGATTCTGTCTCCATATTAAAAATAAAAACGATTGGTGGAATAACACAGTGGTAAAGCACCCCTGGGTTCAACCCCAATATCAAAAAATAATAATAAATTATGTGTTCCCCTAGCTTCCCTGTTTTAAGTCTCATTAAGAAAAGCCCACTGAGCCGGGCGTGGAGGCGCACGCCTGTAATCCCAGCACTTGGGAGGCTGAGGCAAGAGGATCACGAGTTCAAAACCAGCCTCATCAATGGCGAGGCACTTAGCAACTCAGTGAGACCCTGTCTCTAATAAAATACAAAAAAGGGCAGGGATGTGGCCCAGTGGTCGATTGCCCCTGAGTTCAATCACTGGTACCCCCCCCCCCCCAAAAAAAGAAAAGCCTACTGGGCTGAGGTTGTGGCTCATTGGCAGAGCACTTGTCTTGCACATGTGAGGTACTAATTCAATCCTCAGCACCATATAAAAATAAATAAACAAAACAAAGATATTATTAAAAACGAAAAGCCTATAGCCCTTGCATAAAGACAAGAGAAGGTTAAACTTGCATCATTTGAAATTAATTTTAATCATCAAAATCAGCCAGCTAGCATGACATGCTAGGTAACACTCATTTCCTCCTGTCAGAATGTTTATTCTTTCAAATTTAATACAGCTCAAACAAAACCATAGCAGAATATCACTCCTATGAGAGCAAGCTCGTCCCCCACCTACCCACCAGAAGAGATTATATAATTATGTCAGACTTAGAGAACCAACACCCCAGACACGAGGGCAAAATACAAGCTCCATACTAACCAACCACATGTCCACTGAAGAAGTCTTGCCATTTTACAGTGTACTCGCTTTCATCTTTACCATCCACCACCACAACTTTGAAATTTTTTGAAAAGTGTTCGGTACTTGATGTCAGATACAATTTAAAATGCCTAAAGAGAGAATGCATTTATAGTTCACTCTATGCATATAAAAAAACCTAAGCTTTCTTAAAATTCTGGATAAGTTGACAGTAAAAAAACATTACATAAGTTATAGCTAAGGTACTTAAAGCAATGTATCTCCTGTAAAGACAAAGGTACTATGGTCTAGTTGCAAAAACTTGGCAGACCAAAAGAAACTAACTGGAGGGGGGATTCAAAGAGCTTATGCATTTCTCTTTCCTACAAATTGGATAATAAGGAAACACATGTATTGAATAACTGAAGTTAAATGCTTGCTTATCTGGAAAAATTATTACTAAAGACTAATATCATTATATATCATTAACTGAATAACTACTAAATGTTATACACTCTGTGTTATCTCTACGCAAGTCAGAAGTGAGGCATGGAGGTTAATCAGCAAACTGTGTAACAAATGCAAGGTTGCAGAGCAAGTGAACAGTGAAACTGGAAACTAACCGTTTATTTCACAACCCTGTGCTCTGCTGCCTCTAGCAATCAAGCTGGGTACCCTATAGGAAAATTCTTATTGCTGTGCAAATTAATAAATCATTTAAAAGCACTCATGTGTCCCTCCTCCTCAAAAGAACTTATCTTGGGCTAGGGTTGTGGCTCAGCGGCAGAGCACTTGCCTCACACATGTGAAGCACTGGGTTCGATCCTCAGCACAATAAATAAACAAAATAAAGATATTGTGTCCATGTATAACTAGGAAGAAAAAAAAAAAACTTACTCAGGATTTGGTGTCCACAAAAAGCATTCAAAAGATGTTTAAAAAAAAAAATAAGAACTTATCTTGACAACTATGTACCCAAAATTACCATTATGAAAATAAATACAAAGCCTCCAATGCAGACATTAAAATATGCCAGCTGGATCTTTAGATGGTTTTTTGCTTTCTACAGTTTGTTTTTCTGACATTAAAAACTGGGATGGTGAGCAAGATTTCTTCAATTATTATTTACAGAGCCCTTTCCATGTGCTCATGAACACCAAAGACAAAGAAAGGTATGCTATTCATCTCAGCCACAGGAACAAATTTTGTCAGCTGTGGTGTTGAAAATATGAAATGTTGCTTCCCCACGGATCTGCTGAAGTCTTTGAACTGCCAGGAAGAAATCCAGACTGGAACAGTCTCTGTGGCAACAAATATTTTTAACTTTTGAGCACACAAGGTAATTTTAGTTTGCCTGTGGTTTTTAGTGGTTAGAGTGAAAGAGACAAAATAGAATGTATTTCCTAAAACTTTAGAACATTTTCTCCTGCTCTCCAAAACTGTATCTCCCACACATTCTCAGTAATGATTTTTTTTTTCACCTTGAGTTATGCTAAGAACTGTGAAAAGCATCCCTATTACAAAGCATCCCTATTATAAATACCTTATTATTTAACTTCAAAGTTCTCTATGAACAAGTTAAAAAAAAACCTGGGGCTGGGGTTGTGGCTCAGCAGTAGAGCGCTCCGGCCTCAGCACCACATAAAAATAAAGGCATTGTGTACCACTAAAACAAATAAATAATAAATATTTTTTTCTAAAAACCTGTATTTTTCATTTCCTATGTTATAAATCTGCTCAAGAGTAAAGATAAAGACCAAGTAATGATAAAATTATGGTTTTTCAAATTTTCCAATCTTAGCTTTTGAGCTATAAAAGCTCCAATAGAAATGTCAATCAAAATTTATCTTAACTTATCCTCCTAAAGTTATGTAAAGTTATTTACTTACAAACTTACATTTATCTTTCTTTTGATTTCAGAATTTACTATAATAACAGACTACTACTAACCAGTCTGGATTACCATTATTTTCCTATTTTTAATGGTCCATCTTATCAGGCATCTTACTTTCAGTTCTTTTTTTGTTTGTTTTTGTTGGGGGGGGGGGGTGGGCTTACCGGAGATTGAACTCAGTTACAGTCACTCAACCTCTGAGCCACAAACCCAGCTCTATTTTGAATTTTATTTAGAGACAGGGTCTCATTGAGTTGCTTAGTGCCTCACTTTTGTTGAGGCTAGCTCTGAACTCATGATCCTCTTGTCTCAGCTTCCAGAGCTGCTGGGATTACAGGTGTGCACCACCATGCCCGGCCCTTACTTTCATTTCTTTATCAGTCCTACCTGCCTCAAATAATTTGAGATATTTCACCTTTAGGAAAAACATTTAGCTTTTTTTTTTTTTTTTTTTTGGTATCAGGGATTGAACACTTGACCCCTAAAACAAATAAATAATAAATATTTTTTTAAAAACCTGTATTTTTCATTTTCTATGTTATAAATCTGCTCTAATGTTTATAAATCTGCTCTAGAGTAATGGTTATAAATCTGCTCTAGAGTAAACACTACTCTAATGAAATGAAATGAAAAATGAAAAATACAGGTTTTTAAAAAAATATGTATTATTTATTTGTTTTAGTGGTACACAATGCCCTTTTTTGTACTTTATTAGAGACAGGGTCTCACTGAGTTGCTAAGTGCCTTGCCATAGCTGAGACTGGCTTTGAACTCACGATCCTCCTGCCTCAGCCTTCCAAGTGCTGAGATTACAGGCATGCGCCACCGAGCCCGGCAAAAACATTTAGCTTTAAAAAAAAAAAAATTCTGGGGCTGAGGTTGTGGCTCAGTGGTAGAGTGCTTGCCTAGCATGTGCATGGCCCGGGTTCGACCTCAGCACCACGTAAAAACGCGCTGTATACAACTAAAAGCAAATAAATAAATATTAAAAAAAAAAAAAAAAGATGGACCTTTGTTTAAAAAAAAAATTCTGATAACATTATCAAAAACATACCAAAACAATATTCGCAGCATTTTTTATTACTTTAGATAAGCATTTCTTGATGTACACCAAAAAGGAAATACAACTGATAAGGCAAATTTTAAACATTTTCCTTTTTTCATAAAATTAACTCATGCAGACTTCTCAGCATTCCATGCTTTCCAACCTCTAACTTCATTGTAATCTTAGTTTATTTATTTTCCCTTCCATTACTATTTAAAAACAATCTACTTATTTACCATTACAACCAAGCATTAAGTGTATTCACAAAGGTAAGGTCAGCCATAATATACACTCATCATTTCAGCTCCTGAGTTGTTATTTTTTTTTGTTTAAGCTTCAGTAATACAATGTAATAGAAAAGGAAGGCTATTGGGACTTGAGTCTGAAAACCTTGACTCAAATCCTATCTCCTCCACTTACTCACTCTTTGACTTGGCCTTAATCTCTGAACCTAAGCATTCATCTATACAAATGGCAAAAATATCTACTAAATGGCTGGTCTGAAGGTTAAGTAACATGTTTTAAAGCACCTGGCACAAAATTATCACAAATCGGCAGACATATTTCCCATTAAACATATATTTATTTATTTGTTTGTTTGTTTTTGTGGTGCTGGGGATTGAACCCAGGGCCTTGTGCATACAAGGCAAACACTCTACCTACTGAGTTATATCCCTAGCACCCCATTAAACATTTAAGATCAAAACTATGTAAAACAAATTACAAACTTCCCCCATATTATTTAACATTTTCTTTTTCTCTTTTCCCCCTTGTGGTACTAGGGTTTGAACTAGAGCCCCACACATGCTAAGCAAGCACTCTACCACTGAACTACATCCCCAGGCCAACATTTTCTTAATGAACCAACATCATCTATGAGACATGAAAGAGAAATACATGAGGCATACAAGTATTTGCCCCTATGGCAAGGATTTTACAGGCCACCCCAAATCAAAGCTTTAACAGAAACCCAGAAAGCTAAATTTTGAATTCTGATTTCTTTCCTCTCCCCTTGCTCTTACTCATTTCTTGCAGTTTATCATATCCACTTCACCAACTCTCATCAGTACAACAGAAACAACACAAACTTTGGAATTAAGACTGATCAAATCCTGTATCAACCATTTATTAGCTGAGTGATTTTAGGCACATTATCTAACAGCTATGAGCCCTTTTATTTATTTATTTTTCTTTTTCTGCCTTCAAAAAAGGAATAACAGCCAGGCATGGTTGCACATGCCTGTAAATGCCTATAATTTGCACAAAACATCAATAATGCACAATAATGGACCAATTTCTTTAATGTACTAAGTACTACAATTCAATAGCCAAAAAGACAACCCAATAGAAAAATGGTCCCAAGAATATGAAAAGTCAACTCACTGAAAAATAAAATAAATGAAAAGATGCTCAATTTCACATAAAATGAAAATCAAAACTACAAGATACCTTCCTCTCAGAGGGTAAAAGTAAAAGAATAATAAAACCTAATATTGACAAGAGTAGCTGGAAACAAGTAAATTCATATACTGCTACTGGAAGAATGGGTTGAATCTCTTCAGAAGAAAACACAGCATTATCAATACATATAGCATTCACATCCTTGACTGAGTAATAATCCTATAAATGTATCCTTTAAAAGCACCCAAAGAGGGCTGGGATTGTGGCTCAGTGGCAGAGCGCCTGCCTCGTCTGTGTGAGGCACTGGGTTCAATCCTCAGTACCATATAAAATAAATAAATAAATAAATATATAAATAAAATAAAGGTATGTGTCTATCTACAACTAAAAAAATATTACAAAAAACAAACAAAACATCCAAAAGAGCTGGGCATGATGGTGCACGCATGTAATCCCAGCAACTAGGAGGCTGAGGCAGGAGGACTGTAAGTTAGAGGCCAGTCTCAGCAACTAAGCAATTGGTGAGACCCTGACTCAAAATTTATAAAAAATAAGAAGGGAGGGACTGGGGGGGGGGCTAAGGATACCACTCAGTAGTAAAGAGCCTCTGGGTTCAATCCCCATACCACCACCCCCAAAAAAACAACACCACCAGAAGAGGTATATTTACAAAGCTATTCACTAGAGCATTGTTTGTTATAGCAAAAAAAAAAATCAATTTGATTAAACAATATCCATTTGTTGAGTACAGTCAAGAGTTGCTACAATTCTATGCACTGGAAATCATGTGACTGTTTATAATAATGTAAATCTATGTTGTCTATATCATCTACAGTACTCTAGTATTTCAGGGATTGTTTCCAGGAGGCTCTGCAGATATCAAAATCTGTGGATGTTTGAGTCCCAAATGAAAAATGGCATATAACCTCTCAGATACTTTAAATCATCTCTAGATTACTTATCATACCTAATACATGTAAATTCTATACAAATAGTAATATAATTCACAGGAAAACAGAACAAATGAACTGGACATGGTGACGCATTCCTGTAATCCCAGAAACTCCTGAGGCTGAGGCAGGAAGATCACAAGATTGAGGCCAGTCTGAGTGAGCAATGTAGCAAGACCCTATCGCAAAATAACTTTATAAAGAGTTGGGGATGTAACTCAGTGGTAAAAAAACTTCCCTAATGTAAGCAAGGCCCTGGGTTTGATCTCAAACACCAATTTAAAAAAAAAAAAAGATAAAACAAATGAATACAAATAATACAATACTGTATTATTAGGGAATAATGACAAGAAAATCTGTGTATATTCAGTACAAACAAAATTTCTTTCTAAGAGTTTTGATCAATAGTTGGTTTGATCCATGCATGCAGAATTCAGATATGGAAGGTCAGCTCTACCTACACATATCATGTGCAAAAAAGATCCATGTGCAAAAAAAATACAATAAAATTTTTTTAGAAGTTTACACAGGACACCTTTATGGTTGTGGAAGTGTGAATGCACTCAGAAAAAGTGAAAACATTAAAATCTCTCTAATATGTTTATATTTTGGTAGTGCCAGGGATGGAAACCAGGCCTCTCACATGCTAGGCAAATGTTCTACCACTGAAATACATCCCAGCCCCTATGTAGTTGTTTGTTTGTTTGTTTGTCTGTTTGTTTGCACTGGGGATTTAACCCAGGGGCACTTTACCACTGAGCTCCACCCCCAGCCCTTTTTATTTTGAGACAGAGTTTCACTAAGTTGCTGAGGCTGACTTTTTTTTTTTTTTTAATATTTATTTATTTGCTTTAGTTGTACACAATGCATTTACTTTTACGTGGTGCTGAGGATCGAATCTGGGCCGAACCTGGGCCTCGAACGTGCTAGGCAAGTGCTCTACCGATGAGCCACAACCCCAGCCCCTTAGGCTGACTTTGAACTTTCCATCTTCCTGTCTCAGCCTCCCAAGTTGCTGGGATTCAAACAAGCACCACTATGCTCAGCCCCTATGCAGGCACACATATTACTTTTCCTAGATGCCCTTCAATAGATGAATGAATAAAGAAAATATGGTACTTATACACAATGGAATATTACTCAGCCTTAAAGAAGAATGAAATTATGGCATTTACAGGTAAATGGATGGGACTATAGAATATCTAGCTAAGTGAAATAAGCCAATCCCAAAAAGCCCAAAGCCAAATGTTTTCTCTCATAAGCAGATGCTGATCCATAGTGGGGTGGGGGGATAGGAAAGATCTTTGGTTTGTGTATAGGGGGCTGAGGGAGGGGTGAGGATGTGAGGATAGAAAAGACAGTAGAATGAGATAAGACATTAGCACCCTACATACATGTATGATCACACTAGTGGAGTGACTCTGCACCTTGTACAGCCAGAGGAATGAGAAGTTGTGCTCCATGTGTGTACAATATGTCAAAATGCATTCTACTATAAGATAAATGAAAAAATTAAAATTTTAAAAAAAGAATGTGATACAAGTCTATCCTATAAATAAACAATAATACATTCTCCTAGTGTTTATTTTTTAATACTGGATAAAAAAGTTTCTTTACAGACCCTAGAATGAGGTCTGCAATTACTGAACTGGTTTAAATCTGCAAAACAACATGAATTAAAATTACTACCCAAATCAAGCACATCAATCAATTTATGGTTGAAATAAGAGGAGCTCAATTTTAGACCCAGTCCACCACCAGGCTATGTGTAGGGTCCTAAACAAAACATTTTTCTTTAAATCTTATGTCATCACACATAAAGATAATTAATATTTAGTATCTGGTTGATACTAAATTTGTGCTAAAGTTGTACCAAAAATATAAAGTATTATAAGCATCCAATTTATCAAAACTCCTAGCTGGGCATGGTGGCACACACTTCCAATCCCAGCAGCTCAGGAGGCTGAGGCAGGAGGATCACAAATTCAAAGTCAGCCTCAGTAACTTAGCAAGGCCCCAAGCAACTTAGATTATGGCTCAAAATAAAAAATAAAAAGGACTGAGGATGTGGCTCAGTAGTTAAGTGCCCCTGGTATAATCCCTGGTAGCCCCCCCCCCCCAAAAAAAAAACAACCCACGCCCCCCCTAAATAAAAACAACAAAAAAATTTGAATTCCTTGTTAGAATTTCATAAACATTTTACCATCATTAATACTTTATAACACTCACTTTTTAAAAAAATACTCATCAGTATGAATTTCAGAATAGGAATCAAATATGACAGACTGTTATTGAATCAAATACAAATCTTTACAAAGTAATTTCCTAAGATTTCTGCTTTTGCCAAACCAAGCCCCTCACTGCCCCAATATTATTCTATAAATAATTTAAATTACCTTTTCAAAGCCGAAAAAGTTAGTAATGTTTCCAAATGTGTGGAGGCCTGCAGATCCCTTTTCCTTAGGGAGTGCTGCTGGATATTGGCTAGAGAGAGGATATCGTAGTCTGAGAGCAAAGAATCAAGCTTCTCTGAAAAAAAGGTAAAAAAAAGTTATTAGCACATAAACCTACTAATCAAATGTATTATTACTAAAATGAGAGTGCCAAACAATAAGCTCTTTCTGATGTAAAACATTATGAAGCACCTAAATGTACTGCACATCCAACAATGTACCCATCCTCCCACTCCACCCCATGCCTCCACATGCTAGGCAAGAGCTCTACCACTGAGCTACATCCCTAACCCCTGGAGTACTATAAGAAATCCAAACCTAAATATAATGAAGATCTAAAGTTCCATTTCTTAGGACATAGAGGTTTTAGATGCTGCCAAGTTAAATAACAACTGAAAGAAGCAATCAGCCACACCTAGGATGCAGAATTCCAGAACAAATGAACCCAATTTCTCCAGGAAAAAATTGGTTTGGAAGGGAGGGAGGGGTGGAGACATAATAGACTTAAGAACACAGTAAGCAATCGTAATATGTCAATTTTTTTTGGATCCTAGGTTAAACAAGTTAACTGTGGAAAGATATTTGAGACAATTAGGGAATTCTGAACATAAACTGCATATTAAGATACTAATTTGGGGGCTGGAGTTGTAGCTCAGTGGTAGAGCGCTTGCCTAGCACATGTGAGGCACTGGGTTCAATCCTCAGCACCACATAAAAATAAATAGATAAAAAAGTCAAAAAGAAAAGATACTAATTTTGATACGTCAAAGGGTTCTGTATTATACAATGAGACAACTTCTAGATAAATCATTTCTGGCTTATATGTTCAGAATTTCTCAAAGTGGCTGACTCAATCTTTCCATTGCTAAATGGTGTTACATCAATTCCTTATCAGCAGATATGTAGTAAAAAAGAGAGCAACAAATGTATTTATAGCATAAGAAACCAAAACTAGAAAAGCAACTCTTTCACAGAAAAACCACATATCCCAGATTAAAAAAAAAAAAAAAAAGTATCCCTATCACTGCTGCCCTCAAAAGACATGCAGTATATAAACCTACTGATACTAGGAAGTAGATCCATAAAACCATACCAATTCCTAGAAAAAAAACAACATGAATTATTTTACCAGACTGAGTCATCATCTAGGAAAAGCAAAGACACACTGCCCCCAACACCAGGAAAAGCAAAAACAAGCTTTTACTTGATATGAAATGAGAGTAATTACAATAAGTTGGTCATAGTGGCACACCTATAATTCCAGCAACTGATACAAGAGGATCACAAGTTCAAGGCCAACCTCAGCAATTTAGGCAGGCCCTTAGCAGCTTAGTGAGACCCTGGCTCAAAAACAAAAGAGTAACTACAACAAAGTATATGCTATACCTATAAATCATCTTTCATCAACAGAAACTTTGCTACCTCCTTCAAAATCAGGATTTTTAGAAGACAGTATGGGTGACTAGAATCTCTTTAAAAATTATCTAAAAATATTTGAGCTTATGTTTTCCTTTCCTCTCATCAAATATCACTACAGAAGCAATGGTATTCAAAATCATTCCAATCATCTCAAAAATAGCAGCAGGAACTTGAAATACATCTTTATTGAGACTGGTATAAAATATGCTTTAACGTGGATGGGGTGGTGGCTCAGCGGTAGAGTGCTCGCCTAGCACGTGTGTGGCCCAGGTTCGATCCTCAGCACCACGTAAAAATAAAGGCACTGTGTACAACTAAAACAAAAAAATAAATATATTTTTTTTAATATATGCTTTAAAAAATTTTAGGGCTGGGAATGTAGCTCAGTTGCACACACAAGGCCCTGCCTGGGGTCAACCTCTAATACTCCCCCCCAAAAAATTAAGTTTTAAAAGAATCATCCCCATAAACACATCCAATTAGTTTATGTCAATAAAAAGTTAAAAATTAAAAACAGAATCAACCCAATAGTTTTCTCCTTCACCTAAATATCCTTGGTCAGTATTCATTCATTCATTCACCCCCTGCTATGAGCCAGACACTAAGTTCAAAAGCTGAAACACAGCATTAACAGAGGAGTCCTTGCCTAACAACTCATTTTAGGATGGGAGACCCAAACAATGCACACAAAAAACATGTCAATGTTGTGGACATGAAAGCAAGATAAGAGAGAGGAGGAGTGGGTAAGGCCAGTTTTCTACAGAGTGGTCAAAGGCAGAGTAGTGCCTCACCACTGAACAACACTTATACAAACCTGAAGAAATCTAAGGGCAGGCCCGCTGCTACCTGAAGGAAGTCAATTTAATAAAAGTTTATTCAAGCTTTTAACTTAAAATTAGAATAAATAAAGTAGCAGCAATTTACACACTTGCTAGATATCACCCTTTTTTTATTGTTTGGTTTGGTACTGGAGGTTGCACTCAAGGGCACTTTTTTTTTAATATTTATTTTTTAGTTTTAGGTGGACACAATGTCTTTATTTTATTTTTATGTGGTGCTGAGGATCAAACCCAGTGCCTCATGCATGCTAGGCAAGCGCTCTACCACTTGAGCCACAACTCCAGCCCTCAAGGGCACTTTAAACTGAACTATATCCCTAGTCCTTTTTATTTTTTGAGACAGGGTCTCACTAAATTGCTGAGGCTGGCCTCCAACTTCAAGATCCTCCTGACTCAGCCTCCCAAGTTGCTGGGCTGGGATTATCAGCATGCCCTACCACAACTGGCTGATACCACTCATCTTCTGTTAACAAATTTGCCTTTTAAATTTAATCTAGAGGAAAGCTGTTTCAGAAGGGATCAATCACTTTTCTACCAATGGATAACTGTTGGTGATTCGACCTTGCTAATAATTGTGTTTTTTTTCTTAGTACAGGAGATTGAACCCAAGGGCACTTTACAACTGAAACTACATCCCTGTCCTTTTTAAAATTTTTTGTTTTGAGGTAAGTTCTCATTAAATTGCTGAGGCTAGTCTTAGACCTGCAAGCCTCCTGCCTCAGCCTCCCAAATTGCTGGGATTTGTGCCTGGTGACCCTGCTAGTCATAATGCTCACTGGCATCAACGGAAAATCTTCAAGAGCTTACCATTTATTCATCAATATCTTTTTTTTTTTTTTTTTTTTTTTTAATTGGGGATTGAACCCAGAGGCGCTCTACCACTGAGCTACATCCCCAGCCCTATCTCGTATTTATTTAGAGACAGGGTCTCAATGAGTTGCTTAGGGCCTAGCTGAGTTGCTGAGGCTGGTTTTGAACTCCTGCTGAGTTGCTGAGGCTGGTTTTGATCCTCCTGCTTCAGCCTCCCAAGATTCTGGGATTACAGGTGTGTGCCACTGCACCTGGCTTTATCCACCAATTTCTAAGTGTTCCTTATAATGCACCATGCTGGGTGTTTTAACATAGTATATTCACAAACATCCCTGAGGTATTATCCACATTTTACAAATGAGAAAAAGATGCAGAATAAGTAATTTATCTAATTTCATAAAGCTAATATGACACAGAACTGGGTTTTGAACACTGGCCTGACTGGCTGAAATTCTCAAAGTTTTACTGATGTGATACTTCTGAAACTCCTCTAAAATCAACAAGTTTTCCTGGGACTTTCTACTTTTCAGTATCCTACTTTTAAACATGTCAAAAAAAACATGACCTCCCCTCCTTCTTAATTGTTTTTTGTTTGTTTTTGTAGTACTGGGGATTGAACCCAGCACCACAGCACTCAACCACTGAGCCATACCCCTGAAGTCCTTTGTTTATACCTTTCTTCTGGTATTTTGTGGTTATGACATACTTTTCTCACCATCAGACTATAAAGCGGCCAAAAAGGAGCTGTGTTTTATCCATCCCAGTATCTTTACCTCACAACACCCAGCACAGAACCTTGTTATCTATCCATACTCATGTTAACAAACCGCACCAATTCTCAGTGCTGAGATGCTGATACAATCCTTCAGCCCTTCAACTTCCCTGACACAGGTTGGTACATGAACTCAGTTTCATTCAAGATCATAATCACTCCTACTGATTTAGAAACTTAACCTTAGTATCGTAGTTTCATTGTCAATAACATGGATCAGTGGTTTCAAAGTGTATGTAATCCTCAGACCAGAAGCATCAGCATCCCCTGGGAATGTGTTAGAAATGCAAATTTTCAGGTCTGCCCTTAGACCTAGTCAGTCAGAAATCCTCAGGATGGGGTCCAGAAATCTGTTTAACAAACCTTTTAGGGGATTTTCATGCACTCAAGTCTGAAAATCACCTTAAAAGCAAGGCATGCTGGCACCTGCCTGTGGCTCCAGCTACTTGGGAAGCTGAGGCAGGAAGAGCATTTGAATCCAGAACTTTTGAGGCCAGCCTGAATAACACAGTAAGAACTCTCATTAAAAGAAAAATAAAGGGCTGGGGATATAGCTCAGTTGGTAGAGTGCTTGCTTCACATGCATAAAGGCCCTGGGTTCAATCCCCAGCACTACAAAAAAAAAAAAAAAAAAGAGAGAGAGAGAGAGAGAGAAAGAAGACCATTTAACTAAGTTAAAGTAAGAAACAGGTCAAAGTGAAGGAAAAAACCTTTAAGAACGAGGAGACTCATTATTCATCTTTGCAATATTTTTTATAACAAAAGAATGGAAATTAATAACTGGAAACAGCTAGATAAGTTCTAGAACTTCCAAATGACAGGGGGAAAAAAATCTGCAACCATTTAAAATGCTGTATTCTACAACTCCCCCCCCCCCCCCCCCCCCCCCCCCCCCCCCACGTCCCCGGGTAGCAGGGATTGAACACAGGACCACTTAACCACTGAGCCACATCCCCAGCCCATTTTATATTTTTTAGAGATAGGGTCTCACTAAGTTGCTTAGGGCCTCACTGAGTTGCTGAGGCTGGCTTTGAACTCACAATCCTCCTGCCTCAGCCTCCCAAGCTGCTGGGATTATAGGTGTGTGCCACCATACCTGGCTACTACAACATTTTAAGGTCTGAAAAATAAAAAATAAAAAGGGCTTAGGATGTGGCTTAGTGGTGGAGGGCCCTTGGGTCCAATACCTAATACCAAAAACAAAAAAACAAAACAAAAAAGGAAAAATATTTATGCTATGTTAATGATACAAAGGGAGAGTTTTAAATAAACTGTTTATATTGCATAATCTTTTTTTTTTTTTTTTTTTTTTTTGTGTGGTACCGGGGATTGAACTCAGGGGCACTCGACCACTGGGTCACATCCCCAGTGCTTTTTTGTATTTTATTAGAGACAGGGTCTCACTGAGTTGCTAAGTGCCTCGCCATTGCTGAGGCTGGCTTTGAACTCGCAATCCTCCTGCCTCAGCCTCCCAAAGTGCTGGGATTACAGGCGTGCGCCACCGCACCCGGCTATATTGCATAATCTTAATTATTTTAAAAACAGGCCTAAAAAATGACAAGACAGTAATATCACTGGTTATTTTTGAGTGTATTTTTTTTAATAAGCACTTTTTAAATGTAGCTTCTGAACAAACTTTAAAATACTTAACAAGTATGTTTGCATTGCAATTTATTCTCTTTTAATAAGTCGATAACTCAAATTGGATGTCCTGGAGCCATCACAAGCCACCTAGTAAAAACAGATCTCTCTTTGGGAGCCAAATTAGAACTACTTAATGCTCTTGAAATTGTCTTCTCACTAGCAAGTGAGAAGTGTGGAAAATGTGCCATAGAAGAAGAAAACTGGAATCTGGGAAATCAGTGGGTAAGACGCTGAGCAAACCAAATGGAGATCACCAAAAGACTCCTAGATTTTTGGTCTGGGAACCTAGGTAGAGATAGCATAACTCATGGAAGAGTGGGGGGACTACATGCTCTGGATACTCAATATTCAACTGCACCTCACTTTCAAAACTGTAACCAGAAGCCAGGCACAGTGGCGCACGCCTATAATCCCAGCACTTGGGAGGCTAAGGCAGGAGGATCTTGAGTTCAAAGCCAGCCTCAGCAATAGAGAGGCACTTAGCAACTCAGTGAGACCATGTCTCTAATTAAAAAAAAAAAAAAATACAAAAAAGGGCTGGGGATGTGGCCCAGTAGTCGAGTCCCCCTGAGTTCAATCTCCAGTAGCAAAAAAAAAAAAAAAGAAAGAAAGAAAAAAGAAACGAAACAAAAGAAAAGACACAATTTAATTTAAAAGATCAGACTGTAGAATTTTATTATTTAGGTGTCCCCTATCTACTCCTGTTTTTCTCTGTCAAGCGCTACCGTTTATAGTTTCCCCTACTTACCTTTCTGCCTATTGGTGCTTAGAGATCCCCCCTTCCTCACTGTTTTTGTATCTTTATCACCCCACCTTCACTTCTCTTTTCCTACACCCACATTCTACATTCTTTTTTTCCTCTTTTCCAACAGATTCCATTTTTGCATTTATTCAACAGATACTTATTATTATTATTAAGAACCTCCTATCTTTCAGGCACTAGCAATACAACAGAGAAATATATTTCCAGCAGTTCACACTGAGGGAAGAGATCAAACAAAATGATAATAAAGTGTGTCATTTGCCGAGAGAGCAGTTATAGGAAGTTATAGGACACAACAGGGGCAGAGCTCCTGCCTGATGAGCCAAGGATGCTTTCCTAGGGAAGCAGTATAAAAATCAAAAGGATAAGGATGCTGTCAAGGGAAAGAAGGAAGAGTTTCTAAGTAGATGGTATAACATATGCTGCAGTCCACACAGAACACAGAATCTAATACTTAAAGAAGTGAAAGCAACTCAATGAAGCTGTGGTGCAGAACAGCACAGAAAGAATAAGATGAGTGGCTGGGTTCAATGACACATTCCTGTAATCCCAGCAACCCAGGAGGCTGAGGCAGAAGAATCCAAAATTCAAGGCCAGGATTGGCAATTCAGTCAGACCCTGTCTCAAAATAAAAAAATAAAGAAGAGCTGGGGATGTAGCTCAGTGGTAGAATGCTAGTGGGTTCTATCCCCAGTATTCAAAAAGGAAAAAAACAAGTTGACCATGATGAAGTGTGAGGGTAGACAGGCAGACAGAGGTCAGATTAAAGGACCATGGAAAAAATTCAGGATTTTGGACTCTGGACAAGGACAACAACTGTTAGTTAGAAATATCATTATAACCTTGGTGTGGAAAATGTGTCAAAGAGGAAGAAAACTGAAATCTGGGAAATCAGTGGGTAAGATGATGAGCAAACCAGGTGGAAATCACCAAAAGACTCCTAGGTTTCTGGCCTGGGTACCTAGGTAGATATAGTATAATTCATGGAAGGTGGAGGGGGAGAGCTGGATGCTGAAAGACTCTAGAATGGCATAGTCTATCTTGTTCTGTATATACAAGTCTCAACTACACTGCTCACTTACATAGGACTTCTTTTGCATTAAGTCATCATATGTTGCATCTGTGTTACTTGATAAGTCACACAGTGATTTTAAGTGGGAATAAAGCAAAACTATGTTATGATTCTCAACACTGATATCAGCAGTAAAAAAAAAAAACAGCTAATACTTTGTTCCTTCTAAATGTTCTGAAAGAAGAATAAGAAAAGGCAGGATTTTCAGGCCTATGATAAACCTCCAATGGATGTACATGTAGAGTTACCTACAAGAGATTTGATGAACCTTCAACTCCATCCTTTTCTTACACCTGAATTGTTCTGTATCTGGGATAAACTTTAATGGCCATTGACCATAGTATGATGACCTAAAGCACAGCCAAGTTTCTTTCTTTGAGGTCAGAGTTGATATTAAGTTAAAACTAATATTTAAACTTCAAAAGGGTACATATAAATTTTGGTTATATAAATATAAGCATAAATATGTATATGTATAGCTATACATACACACACACATATAGATAATTGTCCCCATGTATTTGAGAGCAACGTAAATAAATTGTTATAGAAGGAAACATTTGTGGACCTTTACATTTTCTTTTTTGCAGCAAACTGCATTTTCCTAGAATACAATCTCCAAGTATAATGAAGAACCCCAATAGTACTATGCTCACCCTTTAACTGCTCTGCTGTATGAAATACAAAAAGTTCCCCCCAAATGATACCATCAGTGTCATGCTTCTATTCTTGATGACAAAAGTGGAAAAGGGGGGCTGGGGTTGTGGCTCAGCGGTAGAGCGCTCCCCTAGCACGTGCGCGGCCCAGGTTCGATCCCCAGCACCACGTACAAATAAAGGCATTGTGTACAACTAAAAGCAAATAAATAATAAATGAAACAACCCCAGCCCTAAATATTTTTTTTTAAAGTGGAAAAGGACTGCTATGAAGTATTTACAGTATCTGTGCAAAAGACACATGAGACCACTCACAAAAATACAGAGTTGGAGAGAAGCAGCCTTACCAGGTTGTAAAATAAGCCGTAAGAATGGATGAGTCCCTCCCTGCGTGTAAGGGATAAGAAGAGAAGTGCTCTCTACTAGGTCAGGAACCCCAGAGCCTGGGAGCTAAACATGTAATTTTATGGATTTTTACCAGTAAGGAAGGATGAAGTTTCATAGACCTCCACTAATAAATCCCCATCAAGAGCTTTTGACCACTGGGTATGGTGGCACTCACTTGTAACCACAGTGAATTGGGAGGCTAAGGCAGGAGTATACCAAGTTCAAGGAGAGCCTTGGCAACTTAGTGAGACTCTGTCTTAAAATAAAAAATAAAAAGGGATGGGGGGCTGGGGTCATAGCTCAGTGGTAGAGCACTCGCCTACCACGTGCGCGGCCCGGGTTCAATCCTCAGCACCACGTAAAAATAAATAAAGGCATTGTGTACAACTAAATAAATAAATATTTTTTTAAAAAAAGGGATGGGAATGTAGTTCTGTGGTAAACTACTTTTGGGTTCAATTCCCAGTACCAATAAAATGTAAAAAGAGGGGAGAAAAGAAAAGAGGGGATACTGAGGTACCCATCTCCTTGGCTAATTTAAGAACTAAGTTAAGAGATACAGTATAAGAAAAGTCCTTCATTTCACTTCCCTACCCCAGTGAAACCTATCCCTATCCCTCCTTCCCTATCAACTTTTCTCAGGCTTTCTTTAAATTAAAAGTTCCAGTTGTATGAACTTAACATCTCTCACAAGTAGAAAATGATGAAGGATCAAAAAAAAAAAAAAAAAAATCAACCATACTTGGCCTTGCAGTACATACCTAATATTCTGGAATATTCTGTGAAAGCCAAAATGATTTCTCCAGTTTCCCTATCACAGCTCTTTGCTCAACTCTTCATTTTATCCTAGTTTATCTCTTTGACTAGCACAAAATAGAGTTATATTAATCTCCCTCAGAGCAGTTAGAATCATTAAGTGTTTAGGTTTCAAAATAATGCAGTTTATAAGCAAAATTAACATGAAAAAAGGAAGCCAGATGTCAAAATACTGAGCAAAATGGTGCTGTTAATGAATGATATGAGCACTATTATGTGGAGAATCACCAAGCCAATAACCTCAAGTTTCAAATATATGTTTCAAATACAAATGTTCATCCCTCATCTGTGACCTATATTTTTTCCTTCCACCCACTACATCCTCTTTCATTAAAAGTAACTCAAAGGGAAAACAATTTTGAAATCAAAGTGAGACTTATATACCCCAGCTGCAACTTCAACAAGATATCATCATGACTAAGCTCATATGAATCATAACTTTCCTAAATTATGCAATTCATAACAGTTCGACTGAAATCATTTTTGGTGACCTATGGAGTACTCAAAAAGTCAGGCTTCTATTTATTTTATGTATTTTTGCCCTTCAGAACAATGTTATAAGCTGAGCATGGAGGCAAACACCTGAAATCCTAGCAACTCAGAAGGCTGAAGCAGGAGGATCATCAAGTTCAAGGCCAGCCTTAGCAATTTAGCAAGACCCTATCTCAAAATAAAAATCACTAGGGATACAGCTTTGTGGTAAGCCCCTGGGCTCAATCCCCAGTACCAAAAAAATAAATAAATAGATAAATTTTTAAAAAGAAAAATGCTATATATACCTAATCAATATTTAGTACTACAGTACATAACATCTGCAGACAAAAAGCTAATAAACAAAAAGCCATGGTCTGAAACTACTTGTCAATCTTGACCAACTCAATTTTTTTTTTTTTTGGTACTGGGGATTGAACTCAGGGGCACTCAACCACTGGGCCACATCCCCAGCCCTTTTTTTGTATTTTATTAGAGACAGGGTCTCACTGAGTTGCTAAGTGCCTCGCCATTGCTGAGGCTGGCTTTGAACTCGGGATCCTTCTGCCTCAGCCTCCCAAGTGCTGGGATTACAGGCTTGTGCCACCACACCCTGCTCCAACTCAATCTTAATAATGATAAGTCTGAGTTAAGGGGCGTGCCTTTGTCTTTGGTGAGAGAAGTCTCCCCACTTCCTGGGTGCCATGATCCCAGTTGCTTTCTACTACCACACAATTCTGCCATGATGTTCTGCCTCACCTTGTTCCCCAAGGAATGGAGATGGCTACCTATGGACTGAGACCTCCAAAACCATTAGCCCCCATGTAAACGTTTCCTCTTTAAAAATTGTTTTTGTAAGATTTTTGGTCACAGCAACGAACAGCTGACTAAAACACATACTTAATAACAGAGCTTCAAAACAGAAGGGAGAAAGTGCCAGAAATAAAAGAAATTATACTTGGAGACTTTAAAAAAAAAAAAAAAGATTGAGTTAAGCAAAAAATGACGCCCTGAATTGTCCAACATACACAAGTCAGTACTTCAAATGCCCACAAGGCATATATGTTCATCAATGTGTAAATCTAACATTTCCCTACAACTTTCTAAGACCCATTTTTCCAACCTATTAAAAAAAAACTAGACACAATCTCTAAAGTTCATTACAGTCTCTAAATTCTAACAGTCTCTTATTCTGTCATCATAAGTGCCGTATTTTCTCTACTCACACTACCTAACCTTAAAGTCTAGGCTCAACTATCACCTCCCCCATGAAGTTTTGCCTCCCTTCCTAGACTGCATTCAGTACCCACTTCATGATGATAATATCTGCCATGATGTGTCCAGCACTCTCCTCTACATTGTTTTAGAAATGTCTGTTTAGATCTCTGTATGGGTCTCTATTCTGTTATGCTATAAGCTTTTTTCCCCTCTCAGTACTGGGAAGTGAACCTAGAGGCACTTTACTACTGAGTTACATCTCCAGCCCTTTTTATTTTGAGACAGGGTCTCACTAAGTTGCCCAAGCTGGCCTTGAACTTGCAGTTCTCCTGCCTCAGCTTCCGGGGCATGTGCCACCAAGTGGGGCTATGCCATAGTTTTTAAAAGATGGATATAATCTGATCTCTGTTTTCTGATGTCATTCCTAATACTTGGTGGACAGTATAAGTGCTTCGAACATTTGATGAATAGGGGCTGGGGATATAGCTCAGTTGATAGAATGCTTGCCTTGCATGCACAAGGCCCTGGGTTCAATCCCCAGCACCGCAAAAAAAAAAAAAAAAAAAAAAAAAAAAAAAACCATGAATAAATGGGTAAGTTTATACAGTTTTCTGGCACAGATGGTCTGCACTAATTAAAAAAAACACACTTGGTTAAAAAACTTTATGATGTGCAAATGTGGCTGAGAATCAGTCTAGAAGTAATGCTTTTTCCTCTATATTGTATGCATATTTTTCACCTGAGAACAAGAGAATGATAATAAAAAGTAAAAAGTTGTCAGACAGGGCTGGGTTTGTGGCTCAGCAATAGAGCACTCGCCTAGCATGGCGCGGCCCAGGTTCGATCCTCAGCACCAAGTAAAAATAAAAAGCATTGTGTACAACTAAAAAATAAATAAGTAGTTTTTAAAAGTTGTCAGACAGATGAAAATATAATTTAGTATCTCGAAACACATGTTTTTCCTTTTCATTGACATTTAGCCTTAAAATTAAGCAGATTCTTACCCTGTCCATCCTGACCACCACACTTCAAAATTTTCCTTCAGCTTCAACTTAGCACTTCCTAACTGGCTCCCTTGCGCCTTTTCTTAAACAGTCACTTTGTAATTCAGTTATTTAGGTAAGAACACTCTACACCTTTAATACCCCGATCAGGGGCTGGGATGTCAGCTCAGTGCTGGAGGCTTGCCCAGCACATGTGAGGCCCTGGGTTCTATTCCCCATCAGTCAATTTTAATTTATGTCCATTAAATAAAAAAAAATACTGTTTCACACTTTATTATTAATTAGCTGAACAGTATTGCATTAACTTTTAAATCATAAAGGACCCCCAAACAATATAAGCTCACACAAACTAACTTGCACCCATCCTTAAAATCCAATCTCTCCAGAAAATCTAATAAGGACCTTTATTTTATAGGCTCAAAACTAATCAAATTGGTCATCCCTGATCATTTCTTTTTAAATTTATAAGGAAAGCATTCCCGGCGGCAGCCTCGCAGTTGGTTTGACAGGTTTTAGCTTCCCGCTAACTCCCCAAGCACCTCCAATAAGCTACAACTTAATAAAGAACGTATTAGGAAGATGGCAAAACCCAACAGCAAAACTCCAAACTCCTTCAGGAAATGCAAACGAAGCCACTCAGTCGCCGCCGTCCAGCGAGATTCCTGCACTACAGTACCTCCTGCAGTCGAAATTCCAGTTCGCCGCTTAGAGGGCCAGAAGAACTCCGGAGCTCCGGGCCCCGCCTTCGGTAGCGGCGCACAACACACCCGACTTTCGCTCGGCAAGGCCAAACCTCCCGACCCTCGCCTCTCTCGCAACTCGCGGCAGCGGGCCCTCGGTGCCCACTGAGACCCAGCGGGGCGAGCCCGGCCCGGCCACCCTTCCCGGAACGCAGCGCCACACCCCCTTCCCACCCTGGAAACCCGGGACGCGCCACCGCCGCCCGCACCCCGCCCCCGAACACCTGCCAGAGCCCGCTCCCCTCGCTTCCTCGGCGGCCAAGGCCGGCTCGTCCCCGGGCCTCACCGAGTCGATGGCGGGAGCCGAAGCCCGAGTCGTCCGGAGGTCGCGGCGCCAACACGAAAGGAACCAGGCTGGTCAGGAAGAGGAGACGCTGCCTCATGTTCCCGGCCGGGCCGCCGGCTACACCACTCTCGGCCGCCTTCGGCTGACAGGGACTCGGGAAACTGCTCACATTGGGGGAGGAAGGGATCCACTGGGCCCGGCCCCTCAAGCCTCCTTCCCCTCCCGCGCCGCCTACGGGGAACACTCTAGAGCCAGGCTCGAGGGCCCCGGAAGTGCAGGCGGCGCTCGGAGCGCCGGCTCTGTCCGCTTCCGGCAGCCGCCGACCCCCGCACCGCCCACAGCCGGAAGCCCGCGCCGCGCGGCATGCCGGGAGGCCCGGCTCGCCCCGCCCCGCCCCGCCCCGCGCGGCTCGCGGAGCTCCAGGCCCGCCGGCTTCCTGCCTACCCAGCTAGCGGGCAGTCCAGCGCGTCTGGCAGGAGCTCGGCCGGCGCTTGCCTGGCCACGGGCCTCGACGCCCTGACTCGACCCAGCCCCTGTATCCGGGCGACCGCGGAGAAGGAAGGCAGGAGTTCGCGAGCACGTCCTCAGGCGCGTGCGGCCGCCGCCTTCACCATGCTGCCCACGTGCATTTAGGACTCCTGTCAGTCCTTCCAGTAAAGAGGTGTGAAGTCCATCGGAGGCCGACAGGGCGCAGCGGGCTCGGGTGGGAGGCGGAGGGTTGAGACCAGCTGCAGTGCCCTGGGGACCAAGGCCGCGCCTGGCATTGATCACCAGCCCACTCTTTGGTGTCCATCCAGCTCGATGTTTCATTGCCCGAGCCCAGGCCTTCGTGCCTCCACTGTCACGATAAAGGCTTGGGGGGAGTAATGAGCGCTTTCTGGGTGCGCTTTTATTTTGCCCTAAGAACTGACTCTTTTTTTAATAATATTTATTTATTTACTATAGTTGTACACAATGCAATGAATTTATGTTTACGTGGTGCTGAGGATCGAACCCGGGCCGCGCACGTGTGAGGCCAGCGCTCTGCCGCTGAGCCACAACCCCAGCCCCCTAAGAACTGACTCTTTACCTGTGACTCCAGGAGTCAGAATCCATCCACAAAGTTTGTATAGTTCAGTCCTCTACTTGATATGTTTAGCTTGGACGGGCAGTTTGCAATCCTTTGCACATGAATTTTACCTCTGTGAAGTTTACTGTTTATGTAGCTGAATAAAGCATTCTAAAAATGTTGGGTAAAAATTTTTGTTTTATTGAGGTACTGGGGATCAAACCCAATACCTTGCACATACTAGGCAAGTGCTACCACTGAGTAAAACCCCCAGCCTTATTTTATTTTGAGATGGTGTCAGCCTAAGTTGCCCAAGCTGGCCTTCAACTTGTGATTCTCTTTCCTCAGCCTTCCTAGCAGCTGGGACTACAAGTTTGTGCTACAGCCCTGGGCTTACTAATGTTTTACTTTGACTAAAGTTTATCCAAGTAGGGCCAAACGTTTTCCACCTGAGAAAGAGTGGGCTGCTGGTGAATCCCTGCAATCCTAGCAACCCAGGAGGCTGAGGCAGGAGGGTCTCAAGTACTAGGCCAGCATAGGAAATTTAGCAAAACCCCATTTCAAAATAAAAAGAAAAAAGAGCTGAGATGTTGCTCGGTACAGCACCCTGTGTTCATTCCCCAGTATCCAAGGTGGGGATAAAACCTAATTCATTTTCTCATAACCAAAAGCCCCAGATTTTCAGGGGCAATCCAAATTTCAGGTAATCTTTTCCCATTCACAAACCAGGACCCTATTGAAGCTCATCTTTATCTTTGGCCTTTAAGATGAAAGAGAACCACTTGGGGGAGTTCAAGAGCCAGAGGAGACTGGGGTTGTGGCTCAGTGGATGAGCATTTGCCAAGCATGTGTGAAGTGCTGGGTTTGATCCTCAGCCCCGCACATAAATAAATAAAGTTATTGTGTCCTTCTACAACTTAAAAAAAAAAGATACAGAGAAACATGTTAAGAAGGAAATACTAGTAAACACTTACTACTGATAGAGTTAACTGGCCATGTAAGTCACTGGTTTTCAAACATTCTCTATCAAAAGAATTTTTTTTTTTTTAATATGTGCCCACAGGCTGGGGATAGAGCTCAGTGGTAGAGGGCTTGCCTAGGATGCACAGGCTTTGGCAAAGCCAATTTAAAAAAAAAAAAAAAAAAAAGTACTCCCTAGATAGATTTTTAAGTTTTTTCATCATAAGTGTAAGTTGTTGCAAAGCATGTATTTTCCAGCATAATATAAATACACTTAATTAAATGGTGACATCATTCTTTAATATTTTTCCAACGGAATATAAATACCTCAGAGATTTCATAGCTTCTGTGGCTGTCTCCAAGATAACCCAGCCTTTGTCAGTCCCCTTCCATCCTAGACCACAGATGGTCTGTGTGACCCATAGTCACACACACAGCAGAATGGTATGTCACTTCCAAGATTAGGTTATAAGACTGTGCCTTCCATCTCAGGTGTCCTCTGGCTTGACTGTTTCTTCAGATCACACAGACTGGAGAAGCCAACTTTGATGTCATGAGAAGCCTGTGGAGAGGCTGATAGGAACAGAAGACCATGAGTTTGGAAGGAATTCTCTAGCTCCAGGCAAGTGTTGAGATCACAATAGCTCCCAACCCCACAGCTTGACCCTCAGAAACTGTAGGAGATGAGAAATGTTTGTTGTTTTAAACTCCTAAATTAGGGGTAATTTGTTACACAGCCATTATCATCTGTATTAAAAAATCCATAAATACATTATCTAGATCCAAGCTTCATCTTAACATCTGTAATGATTGTGTGTGTGTGTGTGTGGTGCTTGGGATCTAACCGAAGGCCTCATACATGCTAGGAAAGCTCTTACAACTGTGCCCTTTTTTTGTGTGTGTGATTTTTTTGTGATCTTAATGATTAATGCATATTAATTGTACAAATTAATGGGTTTCAGTGAGTCATTTCCACACATGCATGTATTGTGTGCTTTGTTCATATCTATCTTCCCTACTTACTAACCCCCCACCACGCTTCCTCTTCCCTGAAAAGTCCCTCTTCTATTTTCAGGTCATATTTTTTTAATATTTATTTATTTGTTTTAGTCGTACACAATGCATTTTATTTTTACGTGGTGCTGAGGATCAAACCTGGGCCACGCACATGCTAGACAAGTGCTCTACTGCTGAACAGCAACCCCAGCCCCCATATTTTTAAATTTTATTTTATTTTTAAGTTTCCACATATGAAAGTCCACAGACAATACTTGTCCTTCTGTGTCTGGCTGACTTGAGTTAACAAGATGTCCCCCCATTTCATCCATTTTCCTATAAAGGGCATGATTTCATTCTTTATGGCTGAATAATAACTCCATTGTGTTTATATACATTTTTTTTCCTTTTGGTACTGGGTATTGGACCCAGCTTAACCATTGAGCTACATCTCCCAGCCCTTACTATTTTTTTTTTTTTTTTTTTTTTTTTTGAGACAGGATCTCACTAAGTTGCTTAAAGTCTTGCTGATTGTCTGGGATTACGGGTGTGCACCACCGTGCCTGGCTAGGACTGACTTCATTTAAGGGGTCTTATTTCATGAATCTGTCCCAGGAATATAAAATAACTGGTTAACAGTTTTGAATGATTTGCACTTTGCTTTTTGGCAAATTTCAGTTTATTCTTGTTTAAAGGAGAACAATAATATTGACAAGTAATGTGCACCTTACCCCAGCCATTTAACCTCCAACCTTTTGCCAAGTCTCTATCAAGTAACTGTGTGTCTGGCCTCCCTTCCCTTCTCTTCCTGTCCTGTCCAATGTCAGAGAGCCTCTCCTATGTCATAAGCTGAGACACACTGGGGATCCATAAGAAAAGCAGCAAAGTCCTAGGCTCTGAACAAAAAAGGTGTCAGGATCTTAGGGAAGTAGCTTTTATATCTTTTGTATCTATGGCTCAGAAATTTTCCAGAGATGTTGGTTAAGAATGAGAGAGGTGATGCTCACCCACAGCTAGTGCTCATTGAGCTTATTAAACAAGGAAACAAATTTAGATTAGACTGATGTTGGCAAGTCCATTCATCTTATGCAAGAGTAGATCATTTACTGCTAAATTGGTTTAAGGAAAAGAGGGGATCAGAGGTGAAATATCTGGTGCTGCAGACTCCCTTGCTCAATGGGGCAAGGTGGGGCACTGTAGCTAATGTGAAAGGTGTCCCCTGAGCTATGCAGTTCACAAGCTGAATTTCCCTGTAGGAAGCCAAAAAGTCAGGGTCCTGACCAGTGAGACCTGATTATTAAAACATTTTAGAATTTATGCCGGGGCACGGTGGCGCACGCCTGTAATCCCAGCACTTTGGGAGGCTGAGGCAGGAGGATCGCGAGTTCAAAGCCAGCCTCAGCAATGGCGAGGCACTTAGCAACTCAGTGAGACCCTGTCTCTAAATAAAATACAAAAAAAGGTCTGGAGATGTGACCCAGTGGTCGAGTGCCCCTGAGTTCAATCCCTGGTACCACAAAAAAAAAAAAAAAAAAAAAAAAAAAAAAAAAAAATTTTAGAATTTAGACCACAGGAAAAAATCACTCTTGTGTCCATGCTGCTGAGACTGTGCACGTATCCTAAGGAGAATCACCCATCCAGTTGTGCCTCTCTCTGCTCTTGTATAGTTTAGGAGTCCCCTAATTCTTTCCTTTTTATTTTTCTTTTTTACGTTTGTGTGTTAGTTACCAGAGGTGGTCTACCACTGAGCCTCCCCAGTTGCTAGGATTACAAGATGTGTGCCACCAAACCTGGCTTAGAATTTCTTTTTCCTTTTCTCTTTTGGCAGTACTGGAAATTGAATCCAGGCTCTTGTACATGCTAGGCAAGCCTGCTACCACTGAACAATACCCCCAGCCTAAAGGTGTGAATTTGAAATATACAAAGGAATTTGGTTGTCTTCAAGTTCAGTGGTGTTTTCAAGTCCTTGTGTTTAGGGTTTACTTACTTTTTTTTATTAATGTCATTTTTTGGCTGTAGCACTTCTGTATCAAAAAGAAATCTTTTACAGTCTTAATGCATAAAATCAGGCAAAACAGAGTTACTCTGTTTGAAGTACTTCCAGATCATCTTTTTTTTTTTTTTTTTGGTACCGGGGATTGAACTCAGGGGCACTCGACCACTGGGCCACATCCCCAGCCCTTTTTTGTATTTTTATTAGAGACAGGGTCTCACTGAGTTACTAAGTGCCTCGCCATTGCTGAGGCTGGCTTTGAACTCGCGATCCTCCTGCCTCAGCCTCCCAAAGTGCTGGGATTACAGGCGTGCGCCACCGCGCCCGGCTACTTCCAGATCATCTTGTAGAATCATTTCTTCTTTCTGGAGTTTATATTTTCCCAAAGTACACACGTTTTGTGTCAGGAATGACATCCCAGGACTCCTGATCTCCAGTCCAGAGGACCATTACCTAAACCATGGCATCTCTGCAGACAACTCCTGAAAATGTATCCTAGAGGAGACAGGCTAGTTTAATTTTTGACTGTCTTCTGACCAATGAGTGTGTATCCAACAGTTGGTGGTAATAGGATCATTGAGCCCAGTACAACATAGTAAAAAATAACAGCTGGGAGGCCAGCCGTTCACTAATTGCTACCTCCAGTGCCTCAATAACAGGGCATTCAAGTTGAGCATTTAATGCAAAATTCAAATGAATGAGACATCTATTTTGGGAGAGAGAAGAGGGTATAATGCTCTCTTACATAGTAGAGGGTACATAGCTCTCTTACATGCTCTTAGATCTTAGAGAGATAGAGAAATAATTGCCCTTGAAATTTTTCTTGAGAAAAAAAGGGTAACTTAACTCGGGTATGTAATAATCTCATTTTAACCCATGAAGGACAGGAACAAACTATTAGTACCAATTTCTACCTAATAAGTAATATATGGCCAGACATGGTGGTACGTGCCTGAAATCCTAGCAACCAGGGAGGCTGAGGCAAGAGGATCACAAGTTTGAGCAACTTAGTGAGACACTGTCTCAAAACAAAGCATAAAAAGGGTTGGGAGTGTTGCTCAATGGTAGAGCACCTCTGGATTTAATCCCTAGTAACAACAACAACAACAACAAAGTAATATGTTCTCCCAAATCCATGAGGCACTTTCTTCACTTTGGACTGAACAAATTAACAATAGTTCTCTTTAGATTTAAGGAAACTGCTCATTCTGTCTGGGCAGCAGAAAGGATGTTAGAGGAGAAGACTGAGAAGTCAAGGGCAGGATGAATCTTCCAAATTCTTTTATCAGTTAGGCCTTTAGTTGAAAACAAGAGGTACCACTCAGGCTAAGTAGAAAAGGAATTAACTGGCTGTCTAGTAGTTCACCTAATTGATGAGAAGGCTGAAAAGCCAGATGCAGAAAACAAGAATAAAGAAAAATATTCACCTAGGACTCCATGCATATTAGGCAAGTGCTCTAGGCAAGTGATCTACCACTGAGCTACATCACCAGCACTTTTTATTTTGAGATGGGATCTCACTAAGTTGCTGAGAGTCTTGATAAATTGCTGAGGTTGACCTTGAACTTGCGATTTTCCTACCTCAGCCTCTCAAGTTGCTGGGATCACAGGTATGTATCACTGCACCCTGCAAATCAACGGAAATGGACAGTATGACTCAGCCAAAGCCATGCCCAGCAGATGAAAGGACATCACCACCCGCATTGCTGCTATGGAACATGACCTTCAAGTCACCATTGGACTATCTAGGCTACCAAGAACAAATCCCTAAGCATTTCTGCAGGATTTTGCATCATGAGTAGTCATCTTGGCCCGGGTCACAAGCCTGTCTTCCAGCAGCCAACCGAGAGGAATCTGGCTCCATCTCCTACCAAGACCCATACAGTGAGGCATAGGGGGTTTTCAGATACTGATAGGCAGTTATGATCAGTGCCCACTACAGTCCCTTCTACCTTGAAGTCTCACAGCCTATTGATCTGAAAATGGGAAAAACAAGAAGTAACTTGAATAGCACCATAGGGACCAAACTATGAAGTAAGATCCTGCTCTAGTGAATTCCTCCAAGTAATGCCAGAGAGGGTAACTTCTGACCCAGTGACAATAGAAACTAGGCCAGAAAGTAAGAACACTCAGGCAAAGCTTTAATTGGCGGGGGTGGGGAGGGATGTTAACTCAAGGAGGAAGAGAGAGAGAGGACGAGAGGAAGGAAGAGAGAAAAGGAGAGGGAGAGAAACAGGAAGAGGGGAAAGTGGAGGAGATCATGCTACTCCTGGAACAAAAGAAGAATAAGTCTTTCTTTTTTAATGGTACCAGGGATTGAAGCCAGGGGGGCTCAACCACTGGGCCACACCCCCAGCTCTTTTTAATTTTGAGACACGGTCTCCTTAAGTTGCTTAGGGCCTCCCCAAGTTGCTGAAGCTGGCCTTGAACTCATGATCCCCCTGCCTCAGCCTCCTGAGCCACTAGGATTACAGGCATGTGCTGGACAAGGACAAGTCTTTTAACAGGTTGCGAGGGTGGGCTAGGGAGAAGTCCTGTGACTTGAGGGGGCCATCTGGTTCCTATGAGATTATTCTCCTGCTTAGAAGAATCATGGGTAATTGCTCCTGCTTGGGAAGGAGGGCAATATCATCCTGGCATCCTGGCAGGCTTCAGTTGTTCCTGGGAGGTGTAGGACAATGACCAAAGACTTCTAGGCACCCTCCATGGGGTCTGGAACGGGACATTGTAAAATCTAGCAATTGAGTGTCCCTGCAGATATTTAAAAATAGCTTAGTTATTCTTATCTTGGTGTGCTCAGTCTTGAAAGGGAAAGGTTAGGTAAATTTAGGTCTAATAAACTTTGTATGACCAGTTGATAGATAAACACTCCTTGAATTAATATGTCTATATGCAGAACTGAGCAAGAGTCTGACCCAAAGTTTAAGACAAAGGAGACAGATCCAAAAAGGAGCTGACAAATGCCAGTTTTGATCCTTCTTCAGTTATCTCTTGGACATCAGCAGACCCCAGTGAGGAGTTGGTGGTTTTGTTTTTTTTTTTGTTTTTGTTTTTTAATATTTATTTATTTACTTTAGTTGTACACAATGCAATGCATTTATGTTTATGTGGTGCTGAGGATCGAACCCGGGCCGCGCACGTGCGAGGCGAGTGCTCTGCCGCTGAGCCACAATCCCAGCCCCGGTGGTTTTGTTTTCAGCAAAAGCATCTTAGTCCCTGTTATAATCCAGGGCTTGAGCTTGTCTAGTTTTTGTGGTACTTTAATGGGTTAAAGCCCTGGGAGTGCATCTGCCCTCTCACCCTGTAATAGTCCCTGACTTCCTCACAACCATCTCCCAAAAATCTAATTGTACAAAACCATCCCATCACTAAGAGAGACTAATGTCAAGATGAAATCTCATAAGAATCCATTTCTTGGGCAATTGTTTTTCACATAGGGAATTGCAAAAATCCAGCTGTCTGTGATGGAATGAAGTTTCCCCATCAACTTCATCAAGACAGATGAGCTCCTCCTTGTAAGTCCAACAGCACTGGTTCCTTCCAGGGCACTTCCAGATCTGCATCCAGAACTTACAAGGACTTAAGTGAGCAGCTACTCAAGGAGGGGACATGGAGCCAAACCTCACTGCCCGCTTGCTGCGTATGAGCTAAACAACCTGCCTTCACAGCTTGAAGAGAGAAGTCTCTAAAAAACTTGGCTGACTGCAAAAGGTTTGAATGAGAAAATGTCTCTTTTGTCTTTTGAGCATTTTTTTCTGTCATTTTTATCAATGTGCTTTTATTTTCCACCTTATGCATACAAGACTCTTAGGTCAACCACTTTGAAGCAGCATCTCATAGCTCAGGATGTTGTTCAGTTAAGCAAATAAAATTACTAAACATATATCACGTTACATGCCGAGAGAGAAGAAAGTCAGTCTTCATCCTTAAAAAACTCTTCACTTCTGTGGGAGAGACTTGAAATCTCTCACATTATCAATGATAGCTGCAATGGTGGGTGTGTGATAGAAAGCCTGCAAGCAAAACAGGGGGCTGGAGTGTGGCTCTTGCTGGGGGGCTTGCCTAGCAAGCACAAGGACCTGGGCTCAATTCCCAGTACCACAAAAAAAAGGTGGGGAGAGTGATTATCTGTGAGGGCAACAAGGAGCTTCTGTGAGGAGAGAGGTGGGAGGGTCCCAGATGGGCCAGCCATCTTCTCTCGTCCACTAGTCCATAAGTGGTCTTCTTGCCTCCAGGGAGTTTCCTCCAGGCCTCCAAATGAGCTTTTCAAACCCTAAATGCCTTTCCTGGCTTTGCATCATCCACAAGGTATATTTCCAGCTGTTTTGCCTGCCAACAGGGCTTTCCCCAACTTGCTCTACCCCCATAAATTCCCCCTCTCCTCCCACAACACTCAACAGCTAGCCATTCCCTCTCCATGCCTAGGCACATGTGTTTTTTCTTTATTTGAAAATTCTCCTTCCTGCTCACTTTTTTGAGCAAATTTTACTCCCCTTTTAACACTCACCTTGAGCAACATTTCCAGGAAGCCCTCACGACCCTGACTGCTCACCCTGGGCTGTGTTACTCTCTTCTGTGTGCTGTAGTACTCTGTTCACTTCCATCCTCTCTCTTCTCTCAGGACATTAAAATTATCTGGTGACTAGATGGTTTACATCTTGGTGGAAAAACTGAATACAAGTATGACCAGCTAGCATAATGCTAAATGTTCTTTACTTTAAGGAAACAAAACTTTGAAGGATAAACTGGGAATTTGCTAGGCAAAAGGAGAAGGTAAGGTCATGGTAGACGTTTATTAAGGCACGCGGCATGACCTGGTGTGCTGGAGTGTGAAACAAAAGTACAGTATAATCCACAAAGACTTAGCAGAAAAGCTGACCTGGAATCTAATAAAGCACCTCAAGCTAATTTACAGGAGGCCTGGGGGAGAGCTATCTAACCAAAACCATGAGGAAGCAACAGACAAATCCAAAATGGAAAGCCTTCTAAAGGAATCTGGCTTCTGCAACAACACAATGCCCCCACCCAAAGAGAGAGCAAGATGCTCCAACATAAGTAAAAGCAACCTGTGGGCCTTGTTTGAATCCTGATTCCAAACCACTAAAGATATTTGAGCCAGGCATGTGGTAATCCCAGTGACTTGGGAGGCTGAGGCAGGAGGATAACAAGTTCAAGGCCAGCCTCAACAATTTAGTGAGGCCCTAAGCAAAAATTAGGCAGGCCCTGTCTCAAAGTAAAAAATACAAAGGGCTGGGAATGTGGCTCACTGGTAAAGTGCCCTAGGTTCAATTCCCAGTGCCAAAAATAAAAAAATAGATAAATAAACTTGCACAACTTCAGGGAACTCTCCTTATTAGCAGGTGTTAAAAAAATAATATTTGGGTCACCCTACTTCTGTCCACATTTCTCTAGGCTCCTCCTTTCCTGTTCCTAAACTCTGACATTTCTCTATGCATATTGCAGGTTCATTTGCTGGTTGAATCTTAGTTGCTACTATGTCACAGGCACTGTTTCTGTATGTAGCTGTTTCATGTATTTATTCTCTTCCCCAGGTCATAAATTTGAGAGGCGAGGCCAGCTCTTTTTATGTCTTCAAATCTTTCCTTACCAGACAGGACTGGAAGTATCCTAGGTGGCCAATAAACACTTGAATGTTACTTCTCTTTTTTAAGGAGCTTGAACTTCAGATTGTCTGTCATCCTGTAAGAAGCAGTAAGAAACACTTGTGCTTTGGCCTCAGATAGTTTCCAGCTGATCTTTTTCCCATAGCCTTGAACTTTTTAAAAGCAAACTGGGGCTGGGGTTGTGGCTCAGCAGCAGAACGCTTGCCTAGCACGTGCGCGGCCCAGGTTTGATCCTCAGCACCAAGTAAAAATAAATGCGGGGCTGGGATTGTGGCTCAGCGGTAGAGCGCTCGCCTAGCACGTGGGCGACCCGGGTTCGATCCTCAGCATCCACATACAAATAAAACTCATTGAATAAAACACATTGTGTACAACTGAAGCAAATAAATAAAAATATTAAAAATAAATAAATGCATTGTGTACAACTAAAGCAAAATAGATTTTTTTTAAAAAAAAGCAAACAAAACATGTCAAAACAATACAAAACACCTACATATTATCTTTTTAAAAGGGAGGCTTGTTTATGTTGCCTTATATCAGCAATTTAGAAACCAGAGAGACTGGTGAATAGGAATAGAGAATGAATCCAATTCTCTATCTTGCAATAGCACTTCTGGGCCCCTTGTTTGACTCACATGACCTTCACAGCTATTAGTCCACATGATGGCTGAACAGCAGCTCTGGGCCTCCTTCCTATTGTTGGGTACATACCTACTTTCCGCCTCAAACTTCAGGCCAATCTCAACACTTACAACTCAGGTTGCTGAGGCAGGAGGATTGCAAGTTCATAGCTAGCCTCAGCAGCTTAGCAAGATCCTAAGCAATTTAGGGAGGCCCCATCTCTAAATAAAATATTTAAAAAGGCCGGGGATGTGGCTCAGTGGTTAAGTGTGTCCCTGGTTTCTATCCTCAGTACAAAAAAAAAAAAAAAGTCAATTCTTTTTAACTCAAGGATCTTGTAAGATCCTTGGCATCTCACACAGCATGAAATCTACCTGGTCAGGACTGGAATAAAACTAGTTTTACTTTAACAAAAAACATTAAACATAGGCAATGACTAAAGGGCAAACCTAATTAACATGAGTTCTTGTGTTCCACATAGTTTCAGGTAGCAAAAGGCCCTTTCTCTAGTATAAAGGAGGCACCAATTTTAACAGTGACTGGGCTTAATTGAGCCCAGAAATTCAAATTTAGATAATTTGGGTCCTACCTTAGACTTACGGAATCAAAAACTTGGAGTGTATATGTGTGGGTTGGGGGGAAAAGGAGGTGTCAGCAAATCCTTAAGGTGAACTCTTTCTTGGTGGTGGTACTAAGGATTGAACCCTTGGGTGCCCTACCAACAAACTAGGTCACCAGACCTTTTTATTTTTATTTATTTATTTATTTTAATATTTATTGATTTGCTTTAGTTGTACACAATGCAATACATTTATGTTTACATGGTGCTGAGGATCGAACCTGGGCCGCGCACGTGCGAGGCGAGCGCTCTGCCACTGAGCCACAACCCCAGCCCCAGACCTTTTTATTTTTTTTACTGAGACAGGGTCTTGCTAAGTTGCTGAGGCTGGCTGGCCTTGAACTGGCCATCCTCCTACCTCAGCTTCCCAAGTTACTGGGATTACAAGCATGTGCCACTGTACCTGGCCAGCAACAGTTAACTCTTGACCAAAGAGAAATATGCATTTCCTCTTGGTACTGATTCTCTGGGTCCTGATTTTCCTTCACTTATTTCAACAGAATGACTTTTCCCCACTGTATTCCATCAGAGAATGCTAATTAGCAGCAAAATCATTGCTTAATAGTTTTTTTTTTTTTTTTTTTTTTAACTTTGCATTCCCAAGTTACACTGTCATTTTCTTTTTGTGTCTATGTCCTTGAAATATCTAGGGCAATAGGTCTGTTCAGTGTGGCTGATTTTCTTATCCACAAGACTAGTTCCACTTTATCAGAACTTTCCAGTTCCAAAATTAGGCTGTCCTGCTACTCACTTCTTTCCCACCAGAATATTTTCCTTTATATACATATGTATCCACAACTCTCTATACTTGGCTTACAGGTATAGGTTGTGTACCTGAGAACACTGAGAGATTAAGGTCACAGCTATGGCAGTGAAACTGAAAGTTCTAATACCTAGTAGGTTACTGACAGCCAACAGGCACTCAATGTACTCAACAAGGAAGTGAATAAATGAACACAGCAGCCAGATCTTTTGACTTCTAGGCTGATCCTCTTTCCACCATTAGATCACACCATCTCTCTTGTTAGGTAGACATGGAAACAGACAAGTCTAGTTCCAAAAAGGGTTAATAATCTTGTTCCATTTACTTTCCTAGCTCCAAAGCTGTGGGGTCGCCACCTGTCTCAGAACATAAGGTCTTCAGAAATTCTTCCAGTATTCCTCCAAGGTCCTTACCAAGTTCCAGAAAAGCTGTAAGAATACCATATATCAAAGAAAATGGGTCCCAGAACTTTGGGAGGCTGAGGCAGGAGGATCGTGAGTTCAAAGCCAGCCTCAGCAATGGCGAGGCACTTAGCAACTCAGTGAGACCCTATCTCTAAATAAAATACAAAAAAAAAAAAAAAAAAAAAAAAAAGGGCTGGGGATGTGACCCAGTGGATGAGTGCCCCTGAGTTCAATCCCTGGTACCAAAAGAAAAAAAGAAAAGAAAATGGGTCAAACACAGGACCATTGTGTCTAAAGACTCATAGGGCTAAAAGAGAGAAAGAGCACCCAGTACTAATTCCAGATGGTTTTTTTTTTTAATATTTATTTATTTGCTTTAGTTGTACACAATGTGTTTATTTGTACATGGTGCTGAGGATCGAACCCGGGCCACGCACGTGCTAGGCGAGCGCTCTACCACTGAGCCACAATCCCAGCCCCCCAGATGGGTTTACAGGCATGCGTCACCGTACCCCGCTTGGTTATTAGTTTTGAATAGTAGAAATTTGATCCTGTATTTAAAATGTCATGCGTTTTGCTTTCTGGGACAGCAGTGTAGTTTTCTGGAGATACGACAGTTTTGAAAACTACAAAAGGTAAGTTTAAGGCCAACAAATTTGTAGCTTGGTTTTCTCCCTACTATTGGAGGTATAGAGGAGTTGAACTACTTAACTAGACTCAGCTCAGCCTTCCCATTTCTGTGGATGTGTATACTGGAAGTTTGTATTTCCTTGTAAAAATCCCTGCTATCCCTGCTATTTATTCACTATCTTGAATAACTCAGGCCCTCGAAGGAGGCCAGACGTTTATTTTCCATTTTCTACCATCATGACCAGGTTTTTTAAAAACCCATCTGGGGGGCTGGGATTGTGGCTTAGCGGTAGAGCGCTCGCCTAGCACGTGCGTGGCCCGGGTTCAATCCTCAGCACCACGTGGGTACAAATAAACACATTGTGTACAACTAAAGCAAATAAATAAATAAATATTTAAAAAAACATCTGGAATTAGTACTGGGTGCTCTTTCTCTCTTTTAGCCCTGTGGGTCTTTAGACACAATGTAATCCCAGCAATTGGGAGGCTGAGGCAGGAAGATAGCGAGTTCAAAGCCAGCCTCAGCAATGGCAAGGCACTTAGCAACTCAGTGAGACCCTGTCTCTAATAAAATACAAAAAAGGGTTGGGAATGTGGCTCAGTGGTCAAGGGCCCCTGAGTTCAATCCCCAGTACCAAAAAACAAAAACAACAACAACACAAAAAAACCCTAATAACCAGACAAGGCAATCTAAGTAGCTTAGTTGGTGGGAAGCTATCCTTGGTAACACATACCATGAATGGAGGAAAGCAAGTGCCTGGATGAAACGAAGCCAGCCAGCTCACCACAGCCCAGCATCGTAAACAAAGGAGCCTACAGTACACCATTTCACTTGTCTAAATTAGTAATGAAATTCTTAAAATATCTTTGCCTTGAATTACAGGGATCAACTCTTGATAAGCATTTGAGTAAGATCTCCAGATATTATTGAGAGCAGTATTTCAGCTTAAATAGTTATTTTTCTTTTTGGTACTGGAGATTGAACCCAGGGGTGCTTTACCACTGAGCTACATCCCCAGTCTTTTTATTTTAGTGTCTCACTAAGTAGCTGAGGCTACCCTTGAACTTGTTGTGATCCTCCTGCCTCAACCTCCTGAGTTGCTAGGATTACAGGCATGTGCCTCCACACCCAGCTACTCAGTAGCTAAGTAGCCAAGTAATACCATGTCACAACACAAAGTGGAAGGGACCCAACATTCCCATCAGGAAAAACCTGGAATTATTCACAACAGTAAAATTATGACCAATTTACAGTTGTAGGACATGGACTTAAAAAAATATTTAATACCATCTAGAAGAAGTGGTTTTTAAACTCACTTGAAACCAATTTCACACCACAACTCACTGTCCACAGACATGTAGACACTGAAACTGGTATCACAAAGTGTTACCCTGTCACATGCTGAATATTTCCTATTTCATTAAAGAAAAATAAGCAACAATCCATTGAGTTTCTACTACCCACTAACTCTGCTTATGTCAGTTTCAAACAAAGCACACTTAATCTACTATCAGTGTCAATTTCAAACATAATAAAATAGAATAAAAGGGAGGAACACAGATAGCATAGTAGCTGAGTACCAACTTAAGAGCCTGCCCAGGTTCAAATCTTGACATCACTACTCATCTCTGAGAGGCAAGTCCTAGGACAATGCTAACTTCTATGCTCCAATTTCCCCAGTAATAAATAAGGAGAAACTTTCCAAAAACTTGTGTTATGGCTGGGTGTGGTGGTATTTCCAGTGACTCAGGAGGCTGAGGCAGGAGATGACCAAGTCTGAGGCCAGCCTCAGCAATTTAGCAAGCAAGGCCCTAAGCAACCAATACCATAAAAAACACAAAAACTTTTGTGTGTGTGTGTGTATGTTTGTGTGTGTGTGTGTTGCTGGGGATTGAACCCAGGTCCCTGTGCATGTGAGGCAAGCACTGTACCAACTGAATTATATCCCCAGCCCACAAAAACAACTCTTGTTATGGATCAGAGCTGTGTGAAGATGCTTGAAAACATTGCTTATTAAGGAATGAAGATGCTACCCCCCAAGAATGCAGAGCTAGCCTGTTGCATGAAGCTATAGAACTCTGGCCAACATACTCTTCAGCACACTGAAGAACTGACACAAAGGTCTTTGAGGTAGAGCACACAATACAAGTTCAATGAATAACCCTGGCCAATAAATTATTTCATTATTTTCTGAAGATCATTAGAGCTTACACCCTTAAAAACCACCAGAGAGAAAACAAGAAAGTGAGGCCAGAAAGACACCTGTGGTTTCAAGCACATTTATGCTGTCCAAATTTAAGCATTTGTAGTCTCACTGGACTCTTGTGAGAATACAAACATGTGAGGCCAGGAACACACTGAGAGGACATATTTGATGACAAGCCAGAGAATGGAGTTATGTAGCTACACACCAAAAACCACCAAGAATTGCCAGCAAACCACCAGCAGTTACCAGGAGACAAGGATTCCCTACAAATTCCAGAGGCAACATGGCCCCGCTGACACCTTGATCTTGGACTTCTAGTCTCCCCACGTGTAAGACAATCTATTTCCATTGTTTTAAAGCACCCAGAGTTTGTGGTACTTTGCCTAGGAAACCAAAACTTAAGTTATTAATAAATATTATCTTGACACCAAATCATAATTATCAGATTCAGTGTATTTCACACCACTAAGCTAACATACTTCTGTTTAAAAGGTGCTCCAAAATACAGCTCCATGAGTGACAAAAAAAAAAATAAAAAAAATTAACTGAAGACCTCATTTTCTAAATCTAAGTAGCATGAAGTAAAATATTTTTCATTGAAAAATCCTTTCAACTTAGCCAGTAGAGAACTGACTTGGAGTCATTTGCTTCTGGTTCTCTTGTGCAGTTTCAGGTGGAACATTACCTAGTTACTGGGACCTTAGGAAAGTATGTGGATCTCCTTGGTCTTGCTTTCATAATCGGAAGAGTCAGGACCCACATTTCCTAATGTTCTCTTGAGTTTGGAATCTCCCCCAAAGGGAAAAAGTGACAAAGGGGAAAGTCCAGAAAGGAAAAAAGACAACAAGCACCTCCAGATATGACAGAGATTAAAAACAGAGGATAGATGATCCGATTTTATGCCTTCATAAGGAAGCTAAGGCACCACACAGGAAACAATAAAACATATAAACTTGGTGTGGTGTCAAAGTCCAATCTCTAGGACTGGCATTGTGGCTCAGTGGCAGCGCACTTGCCTCTAGCATGTGTGCTACCTCTAGCCCTGGGTTTAATTCTCAGCACTGCATATAAATAAATAAATAAAATAAAGGTCCATCAGCATCTTTTAAAAAAAAGTTCAATCTTTAGGCCTGCCCTCTCTCTCTCTCTCTCTCTCTCTCTCTCTCTCTCTCACACACACACACACACACACACACACAGTGCAAATGACATTTTTTTTTCTTAAACTGGAGGTGGGGCAGTCTCCAGGTTTTCCCCTTAGGTACTTATTATCTAGCATTAGCTCTGAAGTCATAGTGATTTTAAAGTGGTTCAATAGTAAATATAAGTTTCTTCCAAATTGGATTTAATCTATTTTCATACCTTCAGGACTACCTTCTTAAGCACCTACTGAATGGATCAAAAATGGTTATTTCGGGCTGGGGTTGTGGCTCAGCGGTAGAGCGCTTGCCTGGCAAGTGCACGGCCTGGGTTCGATCCTCAGCACCAGGTACAAATAAACCCATTGTGTACAGCTAAAGCAAATAAATATTTTTTAAAAAATGGTTATTGAAGTAGCTTATGTTAATTTGTGATGTTCTCAATAGTAACATAATACTTACAAATTCTCCTTTAGAAAATAGTATTAATTCCAGAGAAAAGCAGAATTGATCAAATGCGCATTACATCATGGGAAGATGACACACATGGCAGAACACACAAAATAGCTGCCTTCTGTAATTTAAAATGAAAACTTTGCTACATCACAAGAAATGAAGTATCAGTTTAAGAATATATCAGAAGAGTATGAGCACAGCAGCAAAGTCTATAATCCCAGTGACCTGGGAGGCTGGAGGATGTCAAGTTTGAGGTCAGACTCAGCAACTCAGGAAAATCTATCTCAAAATAGAAAATAAAAAGGGCTGGGGATGTAACTTAGTGGTAAAGTGCCCCTGGATTCAGTTCCCAGTGCCCCACAAAATTTGTATCTACCTCAGATGATACCTACAATCTGAATAAAATAATTTGGGGGAAAAATGTGCCTAAGAGACCCTTCTAGTAGTTTTGAAAAATTGGCTCAACTCCCTAAAAAGCAGTCCATTTTAAGATAAGCAACTAAAATTCTCATCTTCTCAAATTTTATACTTCAATTAGAATTCTTTTTATTTTTTGGTCTGGGTATTGAACCCAGGGGGGTGTGTCACCACCAAGGTACATCTTCAGCCTTTGTTTATTTATTTTGGTACCCGGGATTGAACTCAGGGGGACTCAACCACTGGGCCACATCCCCAGCCCGTTTTTGTTATTTTATTAGATACAGGGTCTCACTGAGTTGCTAAGTGCCTCGCCATTGCTGAGGCTGGCTTTGAACTTGCGATCCTCCTGCCTCAGCCTCCCGAGTCTCTGGAATCACAGGTGTGCACCATCCTGCCCAGAGAATTCTTACACATTTATAAATGGCCTTCCTAATAGTTCTCACTATATTAAAAAAAAAAAATAGGGGCTGGGATTGTGGCTCAGCGGTAGAGCGCTCGCCTAGCACATGCGCGGCCCGGGTTCGATCCTCAGCACCACGTACAAATAAATGCATTGTGTACAACTAAAAGCAAATAAATAAATATTTAAAAAAAATAGATCTCTACTGATTAATATTTAAGTTCAAACATGAGTATATTCTACCATGCTGTCAAAAGGAAACTTACAGCTTATTATCAACCCAAGGTCAGTAAATCATAACTCAATGTGTAGTTTGGAAAAACTGCAATTTTATTGATTGATTGGTACTGGGGATTGAACTCAGGGGCACTTGACCACTGGGCCACATCCCCAGCCCATTTTTGTATTTTATTAGAGAAAGGGTCTCACTGAGTTGCTAAGTGCCTCGCCATTGCTGAGGCTGGCTTTGAACTTGCGATCCTCTCTCAGCCTCCCAAGTGCTGGGATTACAGGCATGTGCCACAGTGCCCAGCTAATGCAATTTTAATTTCTAACCACAAAATACGTGCAACCTTTAAGTTTTCTATTTCAGAAAGTAATTTCAAGAGTAAGTCCAAACATGGCTTTAAATCCTCCCTCACTCTCAATTTTTAAAAAAAAATTTTTTAGTTGTTGATGGACCTTTATTTATTTTTTATGTGGGGCTGAGAATCAAATCCAGTGCCCCACACATTAGGCAAGTGCTCTGCCACTGAGCCATAACCCAAGCCCCCAATTTTTATTTTTATTTTTTGCTACAGGGGATTGAACACAGGGATGCTTCACCATTAAGCCACATCCTCATCTCTCTTTGAGACAGGGTCTCACCAAATTGCTGAGGCTAGTCGAACTTGTGATCCTCTTGCTTCAGCCTCCTGAGCCACTGGGATTACAGGTGTGCACTCCTGCGCTTGGCTAAAGGATTCCTAAATGCATATTAATAAATGAAAACAGCCAGTCTGAAAATGATATTTTGTTATTCCACTATTTGTTGTTCTAAAAAGGTAAAACTAGAGACACAGTAAAAAAGATCAGTGATTATAACAAAATTATTAAAAAAAAAAAAAAAAAGATCAGTGGTTACTAGGGATTGGGGTGGTAGGGAACCTCATTCCAAATTTTATTTATTTATAGTCTTTCCCCTGAGGAAAGGTGTCCTGTCTCCTACTGAGTTCTTGGTGGTGGTTTATAGGTAGTGCAAAGGAGGTCTGCAAGGCAGAGGGTCAAAAGGAGACACCACCAGGGGCGGGCCAGTTTTAAAACCCAGAGTCCTACAGCAAGAAGGTGCTGCTTGGCAAGGCACCGCCCACCACTTTACTCACCATCTTGTGTTTAGGACTGTCTCCCAGTGTTCTTCCCTTCTTATTATTTAAAAGTAGCATTATACTGACTTAAATTTGAGGGGAACCAAGTCCTATTAACCTTTTTTTGAGATGCTGGGAATTAAACCTAGGGTCTCATGGATGCTGAGCAAATGCCCTACCTAACCAAGCTATTCTTCCAACCCAACCACACTTAAATGGGTCCTATCCCAAGTGCTGTTGAATTCTGCCTTTCATTTCCTCTCAGAAAAAAAATTAGGTGCAAATGAAGTCTTATTTCATAGTCACATTTTAGGAGATAAAGGACAAATTCTGCAGTGCTAATTTTTCAGATTATTTTCTGACTTAAAAATATCAATTCTCGCCGGGCGCGGTGGCACACGCCTGTAATCCCAGCACTTTGGGAGGCTGAGGCAGGAGGATCGCGAGTTCAAAGCCAGCCTCAGCAACGGCGAGGCATTAAGCAACTCAGTGAGACCCTGTCTCTAATAAAATACAAAAAAGGGCTGGGGATGTGGCCCAGTGGATGAGTGCCCCCTGAGTTCAATCCCCGGTACCACAAAAAAAAAAAAAAAAAAAAAAAAAAAAAAAATCAATTCTCAAACCAATAAAGACAGGTTAGTAATCAAAGTTTAAAAAATAATTATCTGAAAAACTAAACAAGGTACTCTTTACCCCTTAATTGTAGCTGAATATCCACTGAAGCACAATTCTAACACCATCCAAGGCACTCACAATCACATAATTAGCTTTTCTAGTTTTAAAATGTCCACTTTATTCCATAACACTTAGTCAGATATCATTTACATCTGAGGAAGAGAAGGACCATGAGACTGATTTATGGTAAAACACTAGGAAATTGTAGTCCAATTTTACACATTTCCAGGAACCCCCAGACACGTGTACCACAATGCAGAAATATGGGTATCACTAGTACATTTTACATAAAAGGGAAGTATCAATCAACTTCAAAAGTAGTAAATTCACCTGTCCCTTAAAATATGGGTATGCAATTGTTACAAAGCCATAGTAAATGGTTTTATAAAATGTAATTTTATTTTATGTTACTCTGCTGTTACATAGGGCATAACATTTTCACAAGGCTTTTTTGGGACTACAGTCAATGATTAGCAACACACAATAGTGGTCCAACTCTCTAAAGAACAATCACTAGACAAACTGGACACCCTCTCACATGTGCACAAATCTGCATGGAAAAGTACTAAAGTTTTAGACTTGGACTTGTGTACTTTTATTTCCCCTTTCTAGTGTATTAAGAAATGACATGCACTTTAATTTGTCAAAAGCAATGCTTGTATTCTGGCAGCAACATGCTACTTCTATTACATAGTAAAGTGAATACCAGAACTACAAAGGCAGGAAGTGTAAGTGAATTTTTATTGGGAAGGGAAATTGTCAACTTAAACAGCAGCAAATGATGAATGAATAAGGAAACTCCCTGTTATCACAGATAGACATGACCTCCACAACATGTGATATACAGGAGGCATTTCAATTTGTGAACTTCCCCCAGCCAGGAAATGTCAAGTGCTTTCCCATTCGATCTAATACTTCTGGATTCCTACTAAAAAGGAATACAGTAAGAGAATAGAAAGGTTGCTTACTGAAAGGAAACCCTCAAAGAAGAATAAGGAAGGGAATGTAGAAATTAAGAAGTCATGTAGAACACTCTTTCAATTGCAATTAACTACATTTTCTTTATCTTCACAGTAATACAAAACACAGTCACTTGTAGAACTGGTTCAGATTACTTAAATACCAGATACATTTTTAGTCCTCTACTAAGTGTTTGGAATTACTTATGTTTATATGAAATGAAGCTATTAATACTTTTCTACAGCAGTAACTGCACACCAGGAAGGCCAAGACAAACACAAATCCAGGAATGGAGTTTTCCCAAAGCTGCAGTGTGAAAAGACTATGAACAGTTGATTCCATACACATGAATGGGTTTCTTTGCTATAGGAAATCCAAGTGGAGTAAGGAATGGAGATGTGTAAAAAGGTTTCTTGAGGGAAGAAGGATGACACCCTGTTTGCATTTAGTTTTCAGCCCCTTCTGCTGCATCACATTCTTCTCCTGCACTGTCTGATGTCCATAACTAGAAAAAAATTTTAAAAAAAATCATATTAGGTTATTATTTCCAGATTGGACAATTCTTTCTGTCAAGTCCTACTGCTACATCAAAGTGTAATTCTTTTTTGGAGGGGTTGGGGGGGTGGCTAGAGATTGAACCTAGGGTGCTTAACCATCATGTCACATCCCCAGCCCTTTTTATTTTTTCCAGGCAGGATCTTGTTAAGTTGCTTAGAGCCTTGCTAAATTGCTGAGGCTGGCTTTGAATTTGTGATCCTCCTACCTCAGGCTCTCAAGTGGCTGGGGTTACAGCTGTGCACCACCATGGCCAGCTCTCAAAATGTAATTGTGAGAACAATAAATTCCTCAAATAATAGAGGCTGAACAAGACAAAACCGAACCACCAACCTTCCCAAAGTGTATCCCCACAAACCTTTCACTTACAAAATGTCATACATATGCTGTTTGAATTTTTTTTTTTTTTTGTATCAGGGATTGAACTCAGGGGCACTCAACCACTGAGCCACATCCCCAGCCCTTTTTTGTATTTTATTAGAGACAGGGTTGTTAAATGGCTGAGTTGCTGAGTTGCTAAGTGGCTTTGAACTCACGATCCTCCTGCCTCAGCCTCCCAAGTGCTGGGATTACAGGCGTGAGCCACTGCGCCAGGCTGTTTTGAGTTCATTTTTACAATACATTTTTTATTTAAAAAATAGGGTAGGGCTGGGGTTATAGCTCAGTGGTAAAGCAAATGTCTAGCACGCGCAAAGTCCTGGGTTCTATGCCCAGTGACCTGAAACAAACCAACCAAAAAAACCAACGAAAAAAAAATCCCAAGTACTATTTCTAAGGATCTTTCTAGTTTTAGGCTAAAAAGATGAAGTGAAAAGTTGTTAGTTAACACTGTTTTATAATCACTTCAAAAAAATGGGTTTTTTTTTTTTTTTTTGTACTGTGGATTGAACCTAGTAGTGTTCCACCACTGAGCTAAATCCCCAAATGTTTTTATTTTTGAGACAGGAGAATCACTAAGTAAGTTGCTGAGGCTGGCCTTGAACCTGCAATCCTCCTGCCTCAGCCTCCAAAGATTATAGGTGTGTGCCACCATGCTTGGCCCCAAAGTTAGCTTTTATTTTTTTATTATTTTTTAAAAATATTTATTTATTTGCTTTAGTTGTACACAATTCATTTATTTGTACGTGGTACTGAGGATCAAACCCGGGCCGCGCACATGCTAGGTGAGCACTCTACCACTGAGCCACAACCCCAGCCCCACAAAGTTAAGCTTTTAATAGAACAAGTTTTTCACTGGATTTTAAGAAAGCTTCTGTACCTATATAGTCCCTAATAAGCTATTGCAAATTTACCCAAATAAAGGGAATACTATGCACTTAGGATATAGCTCAGTTGGTAGAGTGCTTGTCCCATATGCGCAAGGCCCAGGGATCAATCCCCAGTACAATAAACAAACAAACAAATGAAATAAAGAGAATACTGCAACTATATAACCCTTTGCTAACATAATTAATACCTTCAACACAACAGAATAGCATTATGTTAATACCAAATTCCTTTGATCTTAGTACCTTCTCAGGAAGGGCTGAAAAATGCCTATTCACTGGGAAAACCTGCCTATGAATTCTACTTGTGTATTTAATGTCCATTTTCAGAGAGAATACAGCTTTTGTAATAACTAACCCCAAAAGATAGGGAGCCCAAAATAAAATATATACTACTTTTGTTCCTGAAAGGAAATAAAAGTTAAGAGTGAACAACTCACTGTTAAGTTGTCTCTAAGCAACTGCATGATGAGGGTGCTGTCCTTGTATGAGTCTTCATTCAGTGTATCAAGTTCTGCAATGGCCTCATCAAAAGCCTGATAAATATTAATATCCATGGTAAGCAATATTCACATTGATAAGAGTTTAAAATTACAAACTATTTTTATAAAATGTGAACATCAATGTTATATTCTACTACCAGTTAACAACCAACTCAATGGCATCATTTCCTTAGATCCGCAGTTTAAGAACTCATGCATACAATCTGAAACTTTAAAAAAGCTGTGTTCTTAAACACATAAGCATTTCTTGGTTTTTTCATAGGACACACAATACGGTAACAATGATTAATATAACCCTACAAGAACTAGCTATTTATTTGCAAAAGCCTCTTGCCCTGGCAGGCATTACTTCCCAATCCTTGTTTCTTGCTTAAAGTAATTCACACTTTTTTGACTACTCTAACCCATGCTCTTTAGCCAGATTACTGCTATAATCATGATTAGAGGAGATTATAGTGTTCAGGGGCAGGAACAGGTGGGCAAGATGATAATAAAGAGAACATATCCACATAAATACTGAAGAAATCCTCCCTATACATCCAAATGAAATGCCTAGAAATTAACTTTTTTTTGGTACCAGGGATTGAACTCAGGGGCATTCTACCACTGAGTCACATCCCCAGCCCTATTTTGTATTTTATTTAGACACAGGGTCTCACTGAGTTGCTTAGTGCCTCGCTGTTGCTGAGGCTAACTTTGAACTCCCCCATCCTCCTGTTTCAGCCTCATGAGCTGCCCAGCTGAAATTAACATACTTGATATCCAAAACAACCTTACACAAAGAGGACGTTTCCTGGACAAACATCTTACCGTTTTAGCCAGTGTGCAGGCAAGCTCTGGGTTATTAAGGATCTCATAGTAAAATACAGAAAAGTTAAGAGCCAGCCCCAGGCGGATTGGGTGTGTGGGTTGCATCTCTTTCTTGCTTATATCAAATGCCTCTTGGTAAGCTCCTTGGGAATTATCTATCGTTTCTGAGAAGAAAAGAAAAAAATACTATACCAAAAATACCTAATATACAGCATATTTAACACATGCTACTAGCTTTTGGTAAAATGATATTTTTCTCTGTAGCATTTTTAAACCACTGCATACGAGTACTAGATATTTAAAAACTAATTGACAATGCAATAAAGTGGGGTGCAGCCATTATGTGAAACTTTATTGTACGGGTACTACTTAATCACTTATTACTCAACTGTCTTTATAATGCTGCTTGCTTGTAACTAATTTATATAAAAATGCATGAGATAGTATATCACATTTCCCATCTCTGGGGCCAAGATGTTTTCCTTTGTGGTACTGGGGATTGAACTCAGGGGCGCTTAACCACTGAGCCACATCCTCAGTCTATTTATTTATAAATAATAGTTGTAGATGGACAGCATGCCTTTATTTGTTTATTTTTTTATGTGCTGCTAGGGATCGAACCCAGTGCCTCACTCATGCTAGGCAAGCGCTCTGCCACTGAGCTACAGCCCCAGTCCAGCCCCATCCCCCAACCCTTTTCAATATTTTATTTAGGAACAGGATATCTGGCTGAAGTTGCTTAGAGCTTTCCTAATTTGCTGAGGCTGGGAATACAGGTATGTACCACTGTACACAGCCCTCTCCTGAATTATAAGATCAAGCCTGTCAATAAAAATAAATCAATGGTGAAAATAATTTTAAAAAATTTTGTAGTTGTAGATGGACAGAATGTCTTTATTTTATTTGTTTATTTTTATGTGGTGCTGAGGATCGAACCCAGTGCCTCACGCATGCTAGGCAAGTGCTCTGACCCTGAGCTCCAGCTCCAGCCCCACAATTTTTTGACTGGAATGCTCTTTCCCTAAATAATAAGAACAATTTACAAATACCTTACCACCCAAATCTCCAGATTTTGTGCCTTTATAATCATCATACCCTTGTTTTGAAAAGCGTAGTTTCCTTTATGAGGCTACTGGCCCACATTAGCCTTAAAGATTAACATAACACAAATTAAGCTAGCCTTTATGGCCTGAATGTGTGTATTTTCCTTCTTCTGAAATACCCTATTATTGACCTAATTATGCTGGCATAGCCCTCATGTAGTAAGAAGTACATGCTATCAGGCACATGAGAAAGCCCTACACTGGAGAGTCACAGTAATGAAGTGCTTCAGCTCTTTGGCTGTAAGGACAGCCCACTTAAAAATTCAGATGACCAGAATGCACATGAGACTATGTGTGGGACTCAGGAGTGCCAGTGAGCTACAAGGGCTAATTCAGATTAAAGCCAGGGATATGTCCCAATCTCCCAAGGACACTCCTTTGACTTGTTGGTATTAATATTTTCAGTTCTGTGCCAATGTTTTCAGGTCCAATTCTGCTTCTCTGTATGGCAACAGAAGTTATACATCAGCACAAAGTGTTAGTTTAATAGACAGATTTTACTACAGCAAAGTGTAACTATGTTTTCTTTATATCTTCAATTACACTGATACTTAGGATGGCAAAACTCTCATTTTCAGTGACTAACTCAGAGGTCAGAGTAACTATCTGTAGGAATACATCTTTTTGGATGGGGCAATGTTAAGAACAAAACTAGCTTATTGGAAAAAGACTAGGAATTCAGTGATACTTCTCTACCTGCAACTTGACAATTTTGTCAGCAGGCCCATATATAAAATTCAGTAGGGTTTATTATAATACTCACTAAAAATACTCCAGGAGACTAAGTTCAATGCAAATAAGTTTACTATGACTTTTTCACAATCAAAATAGGGAGTCTGATTATTACTTTTCACCATTATTTTTAAAATGATAGTCTAAGGCTTAAAAATAAAAAATAGGTATTTAAATAGCTTGGGAGGTGCCAAGGCATGAGGATCATTAGTTCAAAGCCAGCCTTTCCAAAAGCAAGGAGCTAAGCAACTCAGTGAGACCCTGTCTCTAAATAAAATACAAAATAGGGCTGGGAATGTGTTTAGTGGTCGAGTGCCTCTGTGTTCAATCGCCAGTACCCCCGCCAAAGGTATTTAATATTCAAATCTATTTTTATGACAACTCTTTCTGTCAACACAGTTCCTATGTATTCAGATAAAACCTAGACATGGTGGCGCGGTGGCGCACACCTGTAATCCCAGCACTTTGGGAGGCTGAGGCAGGAGGATCGCAGTTCAAAGCCAGCCTGGTGAGGCACTTAGCAACTCAGTGAGACCCTGTCTCTAAATAAAATACAAAAAAGGGCTGGGATGTGACCCAGTGTTCTAGTGCCGTGAGTTCAATCCCCGTACCAAAAACAAAACAAAACAAAAACAAAACCTAGACATAAGGGTCATTTAAAATACTGTGAAGTTGGAACAAACCATACACCAACAATACACTCATCTTACCTATCCTCAGAAATCTGATTAGCAATGTTGTGACCCTTTAAAATAGGTAGTAGTGAACTAATGACAAAGGAACATAATAACATCCTGTTTCTATGTTCTATATATAATTTCCACTGAAATACAGAATCACCTAGAACTAAAAAATATGGTGAGCTAAATCCCCAAAGTACTAAGAGATCAAGCCTGGGGATTTTTTTTGGTACCAGGGATTGAACTCAAGGGCACTTGACCAGTAGGCCACATCCCGAGCCCTTTTTTTTTTTTTCATATTTTATTAAGAGACAGTGTCTCACTGACTTGCTAAGTGCCTCGCCATTGCTGGGGCTGGCTTTGAACTCGCGATCCTCCTGCCTCAGCCTCCCAAGTGCTGGGATTACAGGCGTGCACAAGGGAGCCCAGCTAAGCCTGTTGTTAATATCAGATTATAATTAGAATTCACATGCATTTAATTTTTTGAAGGACATATTAAATTAATGACTACATTTTTTCTTTTTGTTTTGGTACTAGGGATTGAACCCAGGGTGCTTTTACTACAGAGCTACTTCCTCAGTCCTTTTTATATATTTTTTTGAGAGGGTCTCACTAAATTGCTGAAGCTGTCCTCTAACTTGTGATCCTCCTGCCTTAGCCTCCCAAGTCATGTGCTCCACTGCACCTGGCTACATTTTCATTTTTGAGAACATAAGGCAATATTCACTTTCTTTTTTTTTTTTTTTTTTTTTTTGTGGTACCGGGGATTGAACTCAGGGGCACTCGACCACTGGGCCACATCCCCAGCCCTTTTTTGTATTTTATTAGAGACAGGGTCTCACTGAGTTGCTAAGTGCCTCGCCACTGCTGAGGCTGGCTTTGAACTCGCGATCCTCCTGCCTCAGCCTCCCAAAGTGCTGGGATTACAGGCGTGCGCCACCGCGCCCGGCCCTAATATTCACTTTCTTGACATACAAGTTGCACAATTTTCTTTTAAGTTACAAAGGGCCTGGAGACATGGACTATCATAAGTGCCACCTTATCCTCAACTCCCTTTTATACACTGACTTCACCTGTAAGTCAAATATACTTACGTTTCCGATCATCACCACAGGCAACTTCAGCAAGGTACCGGAAGTAATCTCCTTTCATTTTCAGATAGAAGACCTTACTCTCTGGATTAGTTGCATTGGCTATTAAATACTTATCCAACAATTCCTGAAAGAAATAAAACAAAACAGTAAGCACTAGTAAAAGCTATTTAACTACAGACAAGAACTTGTATTATAATGACATGCTTCTGCCTATCATGCATTTGAATTGCCTACTATTAGAAAGTATTATTATATCATTCTAGCCAGAACTTGAAGCATGTTCTTACAACTGGTTGTTGTAGGCTTTAAATCATGTGGCCTATAGTTTCTGACAGTAAGGGTAGATTACCCCAAACATTATTAGAAACAACCTGCCCTTTCACCCGGCCCTTTGATTCATTCAACATTTATTGATTCTTGCATAGATGACAGGTATTTGGCCAGAGTGAATACATATAAGACTGAAGATAAGGTCCTGGATCCTAAGAAGCTCCCAATCTACACACCAAGTGTTAAGAGATACGGAAATGACAAGCTATGGAAGCACAGAGATTAAGTAGCTGGCTCTGGCAGAGACCCCAGAGGTTAGACAAACTTCCTAGTCAAGAAGAAGAATGAACCAGGAACAAAACAGGGATTTGTAATCATTTTAGAGAGGGGAAACAAAACATGTAAGACATCAAGTACCAGGGAGAACAGTACAACCAGAGAACAAGTAACCCGTCATAGCCTCAAGCAGCATGCCCAGTACCCTCTACAGACAAGCATCTGTCAAGAACAAGGCAAGCACAGGAACTGCATACAAGCTTTAGAAACTTAAATAGCAATTTTATGCCAACTGAATTTGAATTTTTTAAAAAGCAGCGCTAGGTATGGAACCCAGGTCCTGGAGCATGCTAAGTAAGTGCTCTATCCCTAAGTTACACCCCAGTCTGAATTTAAGTATTTAAAATTTAAAAATCGGGTATCTCTTTTATCCTGGATTTCATATCAAGATATCTGCACTTGATCCAACGAACCAATGCTGCTCAAATAGAAGTATTTGTACTTCCAAAGGAGCCAGGTATGCCCAGGAGTATTTTTCTAAAAAGCCACAAAAAACAAGTATGGTATTTTAAGACTACCAATTTTACTTGATGTTAAGTAATTAAAATATTTTTTGACCAGGCACAGTGGAACATACCTGTAATCCCCAGTGACAGGGGGACTGAAGCAGCAGGATTACAAATTCAAAGCCAGTCTAAGCAACATAGTGAGACACTGCCTCAAAATAAAAAATAAAAGGACCGGGAATGCAGCTCAGTGATATAACAACCTTGGATTCAATTCAATACAAAAAAGGGGGGGAGTACTAAAATATTATGGAACATAATGAAATTCTCTTAGAAATTTTAAGATATTAACACCCACTGCACAGGTTTGTTTTGGTAATAAGTCCAGCACACAGATGTCAAAGCTTATAACCATGTCACATAATAAGTGCTCAATAAACACTACTGCTACTGGCCAGTTCTTCCGCCTAGGTGCACAGTTTGAGAAGAATTGTTTCAGGCACAGTTAAACTAGTAAAAAATTCTAAGCAAAGAACAGAGAAAATTAAGATTGCACTTTGGAAAAGTAGTCACATACTATCCGTTAAGACATAAAAGTACCAACAATGATACAAAAGTTGGGAGTTTGTAGAATAACCCAGTAAATCTGTTTCAAATCCAGATAAATTCATCACTGAAGAAAATGAAGACTGTTTACAGATCTAAAACATAAGAAAATGTAATTCTAATCCAAGAAACCTTGTTGACCTAATTTAAAAATGACCCAAACAAAATCAACTACTGTATCCATAAGTTATTTTAATGGAAAGAAACAGGAAAACATGTAAAAAAAATTTTTTTTTTTAAATTTTACATTTATCACCGTGTCACATCCCCAGCCCACTAAAAGAATATTTTAAAAGGCCTGAGGCCGGGGAAGTTACACCCCACAAAAATAAAATTAGTGGAAAAGTACATAATAAACCCCCAGAAGCTCCTATATCATGAAAGTGGCAAGTATGAAAACCACGGCTGAAGCTGGGAAGTCACTGGGCCAGGAGTGTGGCAAAAGGCCCTAAAGGGCTGCACCCCGGTGGGAATAAGAGCTGCTCTAGCATCACCACACTCAGAAGGGGAAAAAGGAATCAAAGGTTTTTTTTTTTTTTATTTAAGAAATTCTTCTGATCAACATTGCAGTACAATTTTAATAGTTATTTAACAAACCCCAAACTCTTTCCCAGAATCTTAGAAAGTCACACTACTTTTTTCCCTCCTCTATGCTTGACTTTTAATTTTAAAATTGAAAAAATTTTTTATGAACCAAATTTAGTATTTTTTTTAAAGAGGGGAGGCAATAATGATAGCCATAAAAGAAAAAGTTCTAAATCTTAAACGTGCTCTTTTTTAAAAAAAAAAAAATTTTTTTTTTTTTTTTTTTGGGTACTGGGGAGTCAACCCAGAGGTGCTTAACCACTGAGCCACATCCTTAATACTTTTTATTTTGAGACAGAGTCTCACTAAATTACCCATGGCCTCACTAAGTTGCTGAGGCTGGCTTTGAACTTGTGATCCTCCTACCTCAGCCTCCCAAGCCACTGGGATTATAAACACCAGCCACTGCTGCTGGCTTTTCCTTTTTAAATAAGAAAAAAAGAGTAGATTCTGAGAAGTAGCATAAAATAAAGCAAATAGTATTCCTATTGAGGGAAATGCAATCTCTGTCTGTTCCCCTACCAAGAAACTCTAATGTAAGGGAAATAAATAAAAAAAAAAAAAAAAAAAAAGTGCCTCTCCTTTTTCTTGTTCCCCTAAATGAATCAGTTAGTTATGATGAAATTTCAGAGAATCTCTGTAAAGATGCCAGGTCTGGTGGAGACCTTACTTGAAGTCACAAAGAAAAGACAGCCTTTAAGACCCAGTACTTTGTGATTAAATATGGTAAGAGTGCGGAGGCAGAGCCTGAGAAAAGTCTGACTAAATGAGGGCTTGGGGTAAAGAGCAGAGTCAGGGCAATTCCAACTGTAGCACTAGTCTCTCCTGAGTCACTTATGTCAGGTGAAGGCTGCTCGTGAGGACCTGTTAACATGGACTGTATTAGAATTACAAGCACACTTGCCTTCTGAGGATTCAGTAAGCTGCTACTATAGTGCATTAGTTAGAACACAGCCACTTAAGAGCTAACTTCTCCTTTCTAAAACTATTAATGTTAACAACTAGTTTGCACATAGCCATTACGTACGATTTACAGTGTTGGGCTTTTATAAAGTGTTGGACATTACTTCCATCCTGGAGTTTCAGCCAGGTATCATGGGTTCTTTTTCAGATGTCACTAGCTCTCTGTGAAGGAAACAACAGGTACAGAATAATTCTGTCTTCCCGTATAATATTAATAGCAGAGATGTGTATTTTAGTCCAATTAAAAGACAACGGATGCTGCTTCAGTCTTATCAAAATGATCATGGTTCTATCTAGTACCAGATACTAGCTACTAATGTGAGATAGAGTATAGGCTACTAAAAATTGAGGCATACAGCCTGGCTGTACACTTTAATTTGTAGTATTTTAAAAATTATTTTAAAAAACTCAATACATGGGGCTGGGGTTGTGGCTCAGTGGCAGAGCGCTCGCCTCGCACGTGCGCGGCCCGGGTTCGATCCTCAGCACCACGTAAACATAAATGCATTGCATTGTGTACAACTAAAGTAAATAAATAAATATAAAAAAAAAAAAAAAAAAAAAAAACTCAATACAGATCCCTGAGAGAAAAAAAAACAACCTACAAACAGACCCAAACTTACAACTGGCTTCCTCAAAATCTTTCCAAATAAGTGTATTAATTAAAGGGTTATGGATGTGGCTCAGTAGTAGAACACTGACCTATGATGCTAGAAGCTCGGCATTGGGACAGCAGGGGTACTGGTAAGATGTCAAGAGAGAAGGAGTGAATCAATGTTAACATTTATATGGTTAAAAGTTCCTCCACTCGTTTTTTTGGGTACATTATTCTTATCAATGAAGCCAGAGCTCCCCCTTATAAACTCTTTAATTGGGAAATTTATGCTCTTGAGAGCTTCAGAGGAGGGACAAGAGCTCCTGCCAGTGCTCAGTTGTTACTTGACTGAAGGGCAGAAGGCAAGCAGCAGCACACTCACTCCTTTTTGAGAATGTGAGAAAGCATAAAAATTCTACCATCACTTCAACAGTTTTTCCAAAATAATTCGTTTGTCTTCAGTGGTATTCCACAGCACTCAACAAATTTTATTTTTATATTAAATAAACTCATTGATAAGTAATTTCTGATTTATAAACAAAATAAGCTGCTCATCTCTCATTATAGAGCTTTCTCTCTGATTTAGGAAAAAATAGGTAACCGAAAAGATCTTTAAAACAGGACCAAAATAATCCACAAGAAACCAATATTCTAAGGCTTTTCAATTTCCTATCAGTTTACTAAAGTTCATTAATCTGCAGTATTTAACATGCTCAATATCTAATTTTAGGTCACTAGTACAAACAAACAAAAACCTTAAAACGGAGCATATAAGGCCAAACTCAGAGATGTTGTGTGTGTTTATGTGTGGGGGGGTGATACTACTAGGGACTCAGAGTTGCTCTCCCACTCAGCCACACCCCTTTTTTCCAGTTGTTGTTTTGAGACCAGGTCTTACTAACTTGCAGAGGCTGATCTCAAACTTGTGATTCTCCTGTTTTAGCTTCCAGAGTCACTTGGATTACAGATGTGTGCTAGCATATCCAGCTCAAATATTTAATCAGTAACACAAACCAAGTGGAGCTTTAGAAATTCGATTATCAATTGTAGAAACGACTTGTGTACTGTCATTAGCTCTATGAACTCTTGTGGCAAATTAGATCCTAAGAGTCTGTTTTTTAACTATGTAATGAGGGTATTATGATTGAAATGCCAAACTTTAAGCCCCTGAGTATACCCTCTAGGGTTAAATTTCATAAAGGATTTGCTGCCTTAACCAAGAAAACAGTGAAACACCTAAGCCTTGATTAAAGTTAATCATATAACATCATTTGTGGAAATGTTTTCTATCATTAAGTAAAGGAATGCATTGAATGGTTAATTATCATCATTTAAAAATTATTGGGCCAGTCACAGTGCTGCACACTTGTAAATCCCAGCAACTTGGAAGGCTGTCAAACGTGTTTTTTTAGAGAATGCAGTGAAACTTTTCATATAGAGATCAAGCAAGCCTTATGACACATGCGTGCTGTGTGATCAGCTGACAGTATGTGGCACTGTATACCATTTAGAACTCAGACTCAAGCTACAAAGCCTAATCAATTTCTTTCCACCTTAAATGCCGTTAAAATTCTTCACTTAGGCTACACCAAATCCCCAAATCCCTACAAACTAACTTAATGAAGTGGTGGAACTGGAGGAGAACACTTACTGTATGTGCTGGTCTGCCCAGGATCATCTCAGTTTAAGCTGCCATCCCAGTATAATTACTTAATTTTTATTTTTAAAATAGTTTTAGTTGTAAATGGACACAATATCTTTAGTTTATTTACTGATTTTTATGCCGAGGATTGAAGCCAGTGCCTCACACATTTGAGGCAAACTCTCTACCACTTAGCTACAACCCCAGCCCCGCAGTATAATTATTAATGCTATTTCTTTTTATTCCTAGAAGTATCCACTTTTGGAAAATATTACAACATCATCCTGCAGAACAGTTGTAACACATTATGTTCAAGACTTTCTCCTTTGCTTTCTTCCCTAACCCCATTATTGACCACAGGGCCTAAAGTATGCTATTCACCTGCTCTACCACTGACTCGCATTCCCAATCCCCAAAGTACTTTTTTTCAATACTTACAAGGTAAGGAATTAAACTTCTTGCTGTACAGTCACAGACACTTTAAAACATTTGTTACAGTCCTAACTAAGGTATATAAGGGACAAATAAAGTAATTATAATAAAACAACATGCATTTCAATATGTAAATGTTTACGTATCCACAGTGTAAACACAGCGTAGTTGGTTGGATGTCTGCCTCTAAGAATCACCAATACAACAATCTTCAATTACAAATTTACACAGACTGTTCAAATATCACAAACGGCCTATCCACCAGTCAATAACAAGCAAACAAAGTACAATCTTCTTCTCTTGATTTTTACATAGTAGTTGCATTTCTGTTTAATTTGGTGTTATTAAAAACCATAAAACAAAACTGTTTAAAAAAAGGAGCAACCAGGTCTACCAAGTTCAGAGGCTGAAGCAGGAGCATCACAAATTTGAGGGCAGCCTCGCAACTTAGCAAAATTTAGTCTCAAAAGAAAAAAAATAAAATGGACTAGAGACGTAACTCAATGGTAGAGCATTCCTGGGCTCCATCCTCAGTACTACAAACAAACAAAAAAACCACTGGGTAGACTTCCACAATTCAAGATACACATGTAAGTTCCATAGAGAAAGCTTTAAAAAAAAAAAAAATATTCCAGGGGATCATAAAATCAATGAGGGAATCAGAAGACAAATAGAAGGGTTATTTCTCAAGTACTTAAAAAAAAAAGTGTTAATAAAGCAATAAGTTATGTTGAAATGATTAAAGAATCCTTCAGAGAGATAACAAGCCAGGAGAAAAGGACAGAATACAAAGAATTAAGAAAGCACTGCTTGGAGGTGAGAGGAAGGAAAGGGGTTTTATTATAAAAACAAAAACAATTGGTAGAAAAGACAGTGGAATGAGATGGACATCATTACCCTAAGTACATGTATGAAGACACAAATGGCATGACTATACTTTGTATACAACTAGAGATATGAAAAAGTGTGCTCTATATGTGTAATATGAATGGTAATGCATTCTGTTGTCATATATAACAAATTAGAATAAAAAGTTTTAAAAACCCTAAAATATTTAGAGATGGATGAATGGAAAATTAACAATATGGAAGGTACATCTGAAGAGACTACATAGAACACAGAATAAATTACTAACAAGACAAAAAAAAAAAAAGGTAGAGAAGTTATGACACAAAGTCTAAAGATAATATCCAATAGGAATTTCAGGGAGAATAGAAAGAATGAGGAAGAAATGTTAATCAGAGGTAATGTGTAAGACTCTCTGAAATCATATAATCATCTTCAGATTGGTAAAGCACACTAAATCTCAATCAAGATAAAATAAAAATAAATTCATACCTAGACCATCATGGTAAAATTGCAGAATGCCAAAGACAAGAAAATTCTTAAAAGCAACCAGAGAAATGACAGGTTACCTATAAAGGAAGAAACAACAACATGACTGACAGTTGATTTTTCATAGAACAATCAGGAATCTTCAAAGTGCTGGGAAAAACAACTGTCAGCTAGAATTCCATAACCAATTAAAATACCACATAAAAGCAAAGACACCTTCCAGACAAAGACAGATGTTCCCACTCAGGCCATTACTGAAGGAATCTTTTTAGAGTGGGAAGGACGAAGTAATAGCATAAAGGGAAGGTACCAATTGGAATATTAACAGTAACTAAAATACCAAGTAACCAAAAATTTCCTATACATAATCTCTGAAGTATTAAAAAATGCTGAATGTGATCATTCATGTTTGCAAAGGTAGTAGTACCTTGTTGGGAAGGAGTGCATGGCATTAAATCAAAATCATTAAGAGGAGAGTGTTCCTCAACTCTTTTAAAGGACTAGGTAAGGCAAAAAACAACTACCCTCCTAGTTGTTTTTGCCTTAAGACCAACAGGCATCTGCCTTTAAGACTACACTTGCTAAAACCTGATAACCAAATTATGATAATTTGCTCCAATAGGAAATGTTTCACTTCTCAAACATTTCAATTGTCCACGGTGTCTTTTAAGACAACCAACAAGGCATGCATTCATTGACATGACTCTAACCAACTTACATGTTAGTAACTCACAAATATGTTCCTTACCTAGTTGGAAAAATTTACTTTCACAGTTCTATACCTCAGTTTTCTCATTTCTACAATAGTTACTGATGGTCCCTACTTCACAGGGTTGTTGTGAAGATTAAATGAGTTAAAAAAAACACCACTTGGTACAAAAACCTCAATCAGGAATACACCACAACACAGATCTTTTTCTTACACACCAGGATGAGTGCCTCCTAAATTACCGACATCTAGATGGATCACTGGAATTTTAACTTTACTTATTTTTTGAAAACTACTTTTGTCTTCCTAACATAATCTATCATTGATTCTCTTCTCATAGTCAATTTTTTGTCTTAGGAAAAGCACTCAGTAGCCCTAGTAGAAACCTGAGTGTCATTCCTTTGGCCTCACTTCCCCTTACCTTCAAATGTCCCAGGAAGTAATTTTCTCTAAGAAGTCAAGACTGCACTTAGAAACCTCAAAGAATCATTAGTACACTGTGGGAACATGTATCCCCCCCCCCCCTTAAATATATACCACCAAGGGAAAAAGACTTAATCTTGTCTAGATTTTATATATACACATGTGCATAGTGAGTATATGTGTATAAATATGCAGTATATATAACATGTTAGTACAAATTAGTAAGGACAAGACTTGACTACAATTTGACAATGTATGAAGTATATATATTTTGATGACACAGATGAATTAAAAATACCAATGAACATTCTTCACAGAACTAGAAAAATCAATCCCTAAATACGTTTGGAAGAATAGCCAAAGCAACTGTGAACAAGAAAAGTGATTCAGGAGGCACCACAATACCTGATCTCAAATTATACTAAAGAGCTATAGTAACAAAAATAGCATGGTACTGGCATCAAAATAGACACGAAGACCAATGGAATAGAAGACACAGAGACAAACCCACATAGTTAGAGCCATCTGATACTTGACAAAGGTGCCAAAAATGTATGTTGGAAGAGCAGGGCGCAGTGGCACACGCCTGTAATCCCAGCAGCTTGGGAGGCTGAGATAGGAGGATCTTGAGTTCAAAGCCAGCCTCAGCAACGGTGAGGTGCTAAGCAACTCAGTGAGATCCTCTCTCTAAATAAAATACAGGGCTGGGGTTGTGGCTCAGCGGTAGAGTGTTCGCCTAGCACGTGCGCGGCCCGGGTTCAATCCTCAGCACCATGTAAACATAAATGCATTGCATTGTGTACAACTAAAGCAAATAAATATTTAAAATAAATAAATAAAATACAATAGGGCTGGGGATGTGGCTTAGTGGTTGAGTGCCCCTGAGTCAGTTCAATCCCTAGTACCCCACCCCCAAAATCTATGTGGGAGGGAAAAAACCTTTCAAACAAATGGTGCTGGGAAAACTGAATATCCACATGTTAAAGATGAAATTAGATCACTATCTTTCACCCTGCACAAAAGTCAAATTCGAATGGACCAGATTTAGGAATTAGGGGGCTGGGGTTGTGGCTCAGTGGTAGATCACTTGCCTAGCACATGTGAGGCATTGGGTTTGATTTTCAGCACATTAAAAAAAAAAAAAAAAAAAAAAAAGGAATTAGGAATTAGATCAGAAACCATGCAACCATGCAACTATTAGAAGAAAACATAGGGTCAACACTCCATCATATAGATGCAGGCACTGACTTCCTCTAACAAGACCTCTAGAACTCAAGAAATAAAACCAAGAATCAATAAGTGGGATGCCATCAAACTGAAAAGCTTCTGCATAGCAAAGGAAATGATTAAGAGAGAGAGACAGCCTACACAATGACAAGAAAATCTTGGCCTCTGACAGGGGATTAATATCCAGAATTAGAATTCAAAAACCACACACACACACACACACACACACACAAAAACCCAAATAGCCCAATCAACAAATGGTCAAAAGAATTTCTCAAAAGAAATACAAATGGCCAACAAACATATGAAAAAACGTTCAATATCTCTAGGAATCAGAAACACAAATCAAAACTACATACACTGAGATCTCATCTCACTCCAGTTAGAATGGCAATCATCAAGAGCAGAAACAGGGGCTGGGGCTGTAGTTCAGCGGTAGAGCGTGTGCCTGGTATGTGCAAGGCACTGGGTTCGATCCTTAGCACCACATAAAAATAAATAAATAAAGATATTGTGGTCCACCTACAATTAAAAAAAAATATATTAAAAAAAATAACAGAAACAATAATATCTGCCAGTGAGGATGTGGGGAAAAGGTACAATACATTGCTGGTGGGACTGCAAATTAGTACAACCACCTTGGAAAGCAGTGTGAAGATTCTGCAAAAATCTAGGAATGGACATACCATGTGACCCAGATGTCCCAGTACTTGGTATTTCTCCAAAAGAACTAAAATCTGCATACTATAGTGGTACAGCCATTTCAATATTTGCAGCAGCACAATTCATAATAGCCCAATTATGGAATCAACCCAGATGCCCATCAGTAGGTGAATAGATCAAGAAAATGTTTGAAGGGGCCCTAATTGGGAAGGGCTGTTGTAGCTAGCTGGAAGCCATGGGTTCCACCTGATATGTATGTGACGCACCTGTAGGCACCCGCAAACCTGAAGGTATATAACCGGGTGAAAGCGGTCCGAGTTAGGAGAACGGAGAATTCAGTCAGCCGGCAGTCACTCGGTCGGTCAGAAGAATCAGAGCGGCCAGAACGTAGGCAGAGCGGTTACAGAAGAGAAACCAGATAGAAGAAGTAATGACTGGCCAGAGTTAGGCCGAGGCTCCAGAGGACTGGTCAGAGTAAGGCCGAGGCTCCGAGGAAGACAGAAGACAGAAGACAGAAGAAGGAAGAAAGAAGAGAGAAGAAAGAAGCTCTAGTCTTTCTCTAAGCTAAGCTCTATCTTTCTTTACTCTACCCTAAGCTAAGAAGAAAAGCTAAGCTCTAAGACTCTAAGCTAAGAAGACAAGAAGAAATCTTTCTCTAAGAAGCTCTATCTTTCTTTATCTTTCTTTCTAAGACTCTAAGCTAAGAAGACAAGAAGAAATCTTTCTCTAAGCTAAAATCTTTCTTTCCCTCTCTAAGAAAGTAGAAGTAAAAGTAGTAAAAGCATAACTCTGCCTCCGAGAATTTTCCTCCCGTGGCGGCGCCGTGGCTGGCCGTGACAGGCAGCTTACAATGTTGGTATATATACACAATGACATTTTACTCAGCCATAAAGAAGAATGAAATAAAGGCTTTGCTGGTAAATGGATAAAATCATGTTAAGCGAAATAAGCCAGAGTCAGAAAATCAACAGCCAAACATTTTTCTCTCATATGTGGAAGCTAAAGCAAAACAAGGGAAAGAAAGTGGTGGGGGAGGGAATAGGATATCACAAATATATGGGTAAGATCAGAGGAGTAGAAGAATGAGGAGGGAGGAAAAAAGTGAAAGGGAAAGAAATATGAATTTTTTTTAAAGTATTTTTTTTTGCTTTAGTTGTACACAATGCAATGCATTTATGTTTATGTGGTGCTGAGGATTAAACCCGGGCCGCGCACGTGCTAGGCGAGCGCTCTGCCGCTGAGCCACAACCCCAGCCCCAGAAATATGAATTTTAAAAAATGTTATATACATATATAAATGTACTAAAAAGAATTTCACCTTTATGTACCTGTAGAAAATATCAAAAAGTAAGTAAATAAAGGCGTGAAGGGAATATCAATACAGGAAAGGAGGGAGAGTACAGGAAGAGAGGAAAGGGATGAAAGGGGATTGAAATAAAATTCCTTGCATGTATTATATTGTCAAAATGAATCCAAATACTATCACAATAGTTATAATGCTCTAATTAAAAAAAAAAACAATGAATAGATCAGAAAAAAACTATGAGTCATGGAAACAGAAAAGGGACATGCACTGTAGAAGAAAGATCTAATAGTCTAGGAGAGTGTGGATCATGGTCAATGTACCAACAAATCCACCCCTACTCTGGAGATGTCTATCATTGCACATCTGAGCAATGATACATACAAATTGCTCTTGTTATCATGCCACATTCATTAAGCCAACTTTCTGATTATGACTTGATTCCTATTTATCTCCCTCCTGAAAAAGAAAACATCAGTCATGCCAACACAAGTAATGCAATCCTTGAGTTAGTTATTCCTCAATGTAAATGAATAAATTAACATTTTTTGTTTTATACAATCATCACATGAGCTTGATTACTGCACATCTATCCTTGAAAAATGGCTCTACCCTGGTTAAGGCTAAAGGCCACAGCATGAATTGCAGCAAACTCAACTGTGCTAATGTGGGAAGTATCATTCCCCATCCACATTTCCAGTTTTTCTTTAGTGCTATATGGCTGAGTATTCTTACATGTTTTGAAATATGTATTTCTACTAGATTTCAATATGCCCCAAGCAGAAATCAATTTATTTCCAAACCATTTCTACACTTCTAATTATTCTACTTCCCTCTTATTTTCCAGTCACCCAAGCTCATCAGGACTGCCTTGGACTTTTCACTTTACATTTCACATTCCACCACCAGCTTTCAAGTCCTCCTGATTCGATTGCCCTAACAGTATCTACCCCCACCCCCCATCTTTCCAGTGACATTCCTCCTCCCTCACCTGGAGACTGAATCCCAGGGCCTTTTACATATAAAGTATGCACTCTGCCACTGAGTTACACCCAAGCCTGCATTCCTAGTACTATTACTCAAGTTAATCATATCATTTCACCTCAACTAATCCAATAACCCAACTGACCTGCCAGGTTTTAGGGCTGTCCTTTCTCTAATCCATTTTGTACTCTGCAGGTAGATTAACCTTAAATTCCATTTTGGGTATGTTAATTCCCTACTCAAAAACTCCAATGGCCTATCAAAGAAAAAAACTTCGCATTCAAGTCCTACGGTCCCCAACATAGAGTTTCTAGGTAATGTAAAAAAGTAAGAGATATTGATTCAATCATCACAGAAACAGGGTGAGAAAGGGGTTATATAAAAGGAATTCGAAAGCACTGTCCTAATTGAATCAACCTTATTTCTATTATTATCATTCCTGCACCAGTAGAAGGAGTATGGAGTAACAATAAGGTACCTCTCAAATACTGAACTGGCCTTCTAAAAAGCCAAAGGTAAGCATTCTTTATGCTGGATACTAGAAATGCACCAAGTACTGGGTAAAAAGTGAAAAGAAGTTTTCTTTTCTTTCCTTTCTCTCTCTCTCTTTTTTTTTTTTTTTTTTTTTTGGTGGTGCTGGGGATTGAACCCAGGGCCTTATCCATGCAAGGCAAGCACTCTATCAACTGAGCTATATCCCCAGCCCAAAAAGTGAAAAGGAAAAGCAAAATACTGGCATTATCTCCAGCACCATCCAGAGAAGAGGATACTTAGGTCTGTGAACAGTCTTCCATAGTGAAACAGTTAGGCTGAAGTCGCATACAGTAGCGCTGGAGTACCCCACCCTTATGATCATCCAACTACAGCTTCTTATGCTCACCAAGCAACCTTCTGACACTAACTTGAATCTTCCTGCCTATTTCTCTGTGTTGGGCCCAGTGACACATGCCTATGATTCCTGCAACTGGAAAGGCCAAGATAGGAGGACTGCAAATTCAAGGCCAGCCTTGAAAACTTAGTGAGACCCTGTCTAAAAATAAAAAATTTTAAAGGGCTAGGGATGTAGCTCAGGGGCTCCTATGTTCAATCCCCAGTACCACAGGAAAACAAATGTGGGAGTTGACAGGAGTTCTGGAGATGTAGTTCAGTGGTATGGTAGAAAGATCCTGGTTTCAATACCAAGTACATTAAAATAAATCCCTTCTAGATGTACCAACAGATTTAGAGGTCAAAGGCTAAGGAGACAAACCCTAGACCATAAATGTATATTACTATAATATACCTGTCCAGCACTCCTACCCTACAAACATCTCTTCCTTATCCTAATTCAAATGAGGTAAATTCCTGAAAAATGTGTTATTTGGTATAATATCCAACTTATATTTATTAAAATTCATGCAACTCTGGAGTACTCATTAATGCAAATATGCCTTTCTGGGAGAAAGCTGAGTAACATTAGTAAAAATCACACTGTATAAAAGGCATTCAAATTCTTTTTTTTTGGTGGGTACTGGGGATTGAACCGAGGACCACATGCATACTAAGCAAATGCTCTACCACTGGAGCAACACACTCAGCCCTTTTAATTTTAATTTAAAACAAAAAAAATTTTTTTTTGGTACTGGGGCTTTATCCCAGGGGCACTTTACCAATGAGCTACATCCCCAGACCTTTGCTAAATTGCTGAGGCTGGCCTTGAACTTGCAATTCTCCTGTTTCAGTCTCCTGAGTCACTAGGATTATAGGTGTACACCACATCATGTCTGGTTTGGGGTCTGATTCTAACAGTAACAAAAAAAGACCCAACACTAGCTAAAACACTTCTTAAAACAATGTCATGAGACTGGGCATGGTGGCTCACACCTGTAATCCCACCAATTCAGGAAGCTAAGACAGAAGGATTGCAAGTTCAAGGCCACCCTCAGCAACTTAAGTGAGGCCCTAAGCAATTTTGAGATCCTGTCTCAAAACTGAAAAGGGCAGGGGATGTGGCTCAGTGGTTAAGCACCCCTGGGTTCAAGTCCCAGTACCCCCCCCAAAAAATCATGAAGTAATATGATAAGTTATCATAATGTCAGGGAATTTATATACTCTTTAGACCTAAGCGAGTATATGCCACTGAAGTTACAGTGAAACTAAAAATAAGCAAAACAGAAATTGTGGGCAAATTTGAGCTAAAACCTACAGGCTAAGAGACAAAGGGAAGAGGAAGAAGAAGGTAAAGAGAATCCAACACTTTGTATAAATTTTATATAAAGAAAAAACTTACTCCTCTGCCCCAAATAAAATTCCTAAATCCTTTTTCTGGTCCATAAAATCTCTAGCCACCTCTATTCCATGACAGACAAAATTTACAATAATATTGCTATCAGCATCTGCTACAGCACAGTAGTGTCTTATGGAGGACTGGACAGTCTTTATGAGCTAGGTGCATTCTACTGCCCCCAAACAATCAACCACCTAAAAAAAAAAAAAAAAAAAAAAAAAAAACAGTAAAGAAACAAAATAAAGAGCCTGCACTGCGCATGCCTCAGCAACTTAGCGAGATCTTGTCTTAAAAGAAAGAAATAAAAATGGAGAGCTTGGAGATGTGGCTCAGTGGTTAAGTGCCCCTGGGCTCAGTCCCCTGTGCCAAACAAAACAAAACAAAACCCATAAACCAAAACAAGACAAACCGAATCAAGTCACTAATATTATATTTGATTCCTTACTGCCTCTATCTATCAGCTTTCTTACAGGGCACAAAAGGAAGAAAAGGATCACGAGAAATTTAAGAGCTTCTGAGGAAAAAAAATTTTATGCATTTACAATTAAACTTAATGGATTACTGATTATCTTCAACTAACTACTGGGTACAATATAAAAAATATAACCTTAGAAAATAAAAACAATGTTTACCAGTACATACGGGGGGAAAAGATAAAATCCTTATTCTTATATAACTTTATAGTTTACCACAAATACTGATCTGAACTGGGTGCAATTTATTTTGGAGAAAGTCACAAGAGGAACGTAAACACTGGAACACTCCAGACAATATATTAGCTAGCTGGGTCTCATTACAGACTTGGTGAAAAGGAAAATATTACATAAATGTATTCACCCAGGCTTATGGAGGGGAGAGCAAAGATAAGAAAATGTACCAGGCATGCTGACACACGCCTGTAATCCCAGCTACTTGGAGGCTGAGGCAGGAGAATGCCAAGTTCAAGGCCATCTTGGAAAACTCAGAGAAACCCTGCCTCAAAATAAAAAATGAGAAGGTTTGGGGATGTACCTTAGTAATCCTCAGTACTGTCCTCTTCAAAAAAAAGATAAAGGGCATTATACAAGAAAGAAGAACGACAGGTGGTTCCATGTGGCTGGAGCAGAGTCAATGAAGAAAAAGTGGCTGTTAGGTTTCAGGTCACATTAAAGAACCTGGACTTCCCTTTATTGGTGATGGTTGTGCTACTACATCCCCACAGGACTTATCAGCAACACTAGCAAATATTAAAACAGATGAAGGGAGCGCTCTGTTGGAAGAGCATGTATGACTAGGTCCTTCCCTGCTGCCACCAAGGAGAATTCAGAAAAAGGCAAGGTGATTGTGGAAGAATGGGGTCTATAAAGGAAGGCTCTACAACAAAAGGCACCTTTCTCTATTCTAGAAAAGGTGAATTTGAGTTCCACAGCTCACTCGATTGCTGTCAGTCTGGGGGGAAGGGAGGATGAGGAATGACTGACTACTAATGGGTGCAAGTTTCTTTTTGTGAATGAACATGTTTTGGAATTAGCAGTGGTGGCTGCAAAACTTTAAGAATAAATTAAAAACCACTTAACACCTTAAAAAGGCAAATTGTATGGTATTTGAATTATACTTAGTTAAAAAAAATATGAACTAGGCAGGCATAGTGACACAGGGAACACAAATTCAAAGCCAACCTCAGCAATTCAGTGAGACCCTGTCTCAAACATAAAAAATTTCAAAAAGGGCTGGGGATGTGGCTTAGTGGTGAAGCACACATGGGTTTAATCCCCAGTAATAAACAAAACCACAAACAAACAAAAAACCATGAACAAGTTATTAAATAAAGATAACTAAGCTGAACTATTTTATGAACTTTTCTTTGAAACTACAGAAGATGGTGATTCGATTATTTTTTAAGTTCCTTAGAGGAATGAATTTCCTTCAGAGAAATTCATTGTGTGGTAACCATTACAAATAATTTAAAATGTCGCTACAATTTTTAGTGTTCTTTGTTTTATTTTTGAAAATGTTAAAAAACCACTAACAAAAAAAGCACAAGACAAAATGGTTCAACAGTACTTATGAAAAAGTTCAGGGCTTTTATGGATAACTTGTGACCATCATTCATTCTCTTAATCCTTTTTTATCCATAAATTCTCTAATCATGAGTTCCACCATCACAGGAAAGAGTACCATATTCTTATTGAAAAATATAGGAGGGCTGGTACTAACAATCCTAGTAGGTCCTTCAGACTCAACAGATTCAGCAGTTCAAAATGCTGCTCTGATATGCTGATAAAGAATTAAAAGGAAACTAGTTGTAATCTGGCTGAAATATTGTTTTATAAACATCTACAAGACCATTTAGATTAAAAGCAGAGTTCAGAAACCTGTCCTGAGCAAAAATAAATCACTTCTGGGCCACTTCCCTGCCTGTTGAACCTGTGTGCTCCCCCAGGACCAAGAAGACATGGTAAAGCCCAATGGCAAGAAGCCAGCTCTAGAGATAAAACTCAGACCTCGAGGCCCAGCTGCAGGAACTCAACATCACAGCAGCCAAGGAAAGCTAAGAACTCAACATCACAGCAGCCAAGGAAAGCTAAGTTGGAGGTAGCCAGAAAGATGTAACTTTTTTTGTTCCAGGTCCTCAAATGAAATCTTTTCAGAAACTCCAAGTCCAGCTAGTTTGTGAATTGGAGAAAAAGTTCAGTGGGAAGCATGTGGTTTTTATTGCTCAGAGAATTCTGCCTAAGCCAACTGGAGAGGTCACACCAAAAATAAGCAAAAGCATCCCAGGAACTGACAGCTGTACACAATGTGATCCTTGAGAAACTGGTCTTTCCAAGTGAAATCGTGTGCAAGAGGATCTGTGGGAAAACTTGGCTCTTTATAAAGGTTCATTTGCACAAGCCCAGCAGAACGTGAAAACAAGGCTAAAACTTTTTCTGGTTTCTATAAGAAGCTCAAAGGCAAGGATGTTAACTTTGAATTCCTAGAATTTCAGTTGTAAACAAAAAGGACAAAATAAAGTATCATAGTAAAAACTAAAAAGAAATACAAACTTAAAAGTAAATAATAGCCAGGTGCAGTGGCACACAGGAGGCTGAGGCAGGAGGACTATGAGTTCAAATCCAGCCTTGCAACTTAGACCCTAAGCTATTCAGCAAGACCATGTCTCAAAGTAAAAAATAAAAAGGGCTGGGGATGTGGCATAGTGGTTAAGCAACCCAGTGTTTAATTCCCAGTAAAAAAAAAAAAAAAAAAAAAAGTAAATAATGTTCAATTATTCAATCCCTAGTACTACACACATCCCCCCCCCCAAAATCACTAAGTATTTTTTGATAGCTCTATAAAAAAGATCACCTATGTCTTTAAGAGACATACAGCTGGGCTGGGGTTATGGCTCAGCGGTAGAGCGCTGGCCTAGCACGTGCGCGACCGGGTTTGATCCTCATAAAAAAACGGATTGTGTACAACTAAAGCAAATAAACAAAAAATATAGAAAAAAAAAAAAGAGAGAGACATACAGCTAATTGTTATCACCTGTTGAGTTATTCTAACTACGTTACTTGTAGTTTTTGAATCCTCTCATCTTAATTTGTTAAGAACATAAGTTATTTCTTTATTTTTTTTTTTTTTTTTGGTGGTACCAGGGATTGAACTCAGGGGCACTCGACCACAGGGTCACATCCCCAGCCCTTTTTTTTTGTATTTTATTAGAGACAGGGTCTCACTGAGTTGCTAAGTGCCTCGCCATTGCTGAGGCTGGCTTTGAACTCACGATTCTCCTGCCTCAGCCTCCCAAAGTGCTGGGATTACAGGTGTGCGCCACCGCGCCCAGCTATAAATTATTTCATATACAATTTCTCTTTCAATGTCAGTCCTTAGATAATGAAATATTTAAAATTTTAAAAAACATAGCCAGGCGTGGTGGCACATTCCTGTAATCCCAGCAGCTTGGGAGGCTGAGACAGGAGGATCTAGAGTTCAAAGCCAGCCTCAGCAAAAGCAAGGCATCAAGCAACTCCAAGAGACACTGTCTCTAAATAAAAAATACAAAATAGGGCTGGGGATGTGGTTCAGTGATTGAGTACCCCTGAGTTCAATCCTTGGTACCAAAAATAACTTAAAGTAAAAAAATTTTTTAAATATATTAAAAGACATTATGTAAAAATTAACTGTACAAATGGGATATTCAAATTTTCCAAACTTTAAGGATTTTAAAAATTATTATTTTGCAGTACTGCAGATTGAACCCAGGTGTGATCTATCTCTGAGGTACATCCACCATCCATTCATTTTTTTTATTTATTTATTTATTTATTTATTTATTTATTTTAAATCATGCAGAAAACACAGTCTGCATGATTAGCATTTTTTTTAACACCTATTTATTTGCTTTAGTTGTACACAATGAATGCATTTTTATGTGGTGCTGAGGATAGAACCCGGGTCGCGTACGTGCTAGGCCAGCGCCCTACTGCTGAGCCACATCCCAGCCCCCTTTTTTATTTTGACACAGGGCTTTGCTAAATTGCCCAGGCTGGCCTTGAACTGGCAATCCTGCCTCAACCTCTTAAGTAGCTGGGATTATAGGTATTCTTTAAGGTTTCTCAGTTTTGCAGTACTGGGGCTCAAACATAGGGTCTTATGCATGCAAGGCAAGAAAGAGCTCTATCACTGAGACACCAAGCCCCAAACTTTTTTTTTTTTTTTTGTACTGGGGATTGCACTCAGGGGCACTCAACCACTGAGCCACATCCCCAGCCCTATTTTGTATTTTATTTAGAGACAGGGTCTCACTTAGTTGCTTTTGCTGAAGTTGGCTTTGAACTTGAGATCCTCCTGTCTCAGCCTCCCAAGCCAATGGGATTACAGGTGTGCACCACCACACCCCACCCAAACTTTTTGCTTTTGACATCACCAACAACCAAATACCTGGACTCTGAATTCACGCCCCAAATTATCAAGAGTATTTGCTAAATAAAGGAAGCATGAACTCTTAATGTAACTTTTTGAACCTCTTCACTGGCCCATCAAAAAAAATCCTGAGAAATTAACATGAGCAGAAGATCAAACATGCATATTTCCAAATAACTGAAAATCAGAACACCTAGTTTAATTACAGGTGTTTTAGTGTCTTAATACTACAGCTTTTAAAAGAGCAAAAATTTTGAGCTATATAATGTCTGGTGGAATGAGCAAACAAGAGGGAAAATGGCACTGTTAATTCTAGATGAGTAACATCAGTAAGTTAAGAGGGCAGTCAAGAAGTCAGAAGATCACTATCATTTATGATTTTAAAACATTTTTACAAACTCCCCCACAATTTATTTCACAATCACCCTGACATTTACAAACAGCAACCCACAAATATCTTTTGAAAAGGAAGTATTTATATTCAATTTAGAGTTTATCATAATGGTCTCACCACTCGCACCACTGTTTCTCCATTTTCTAAACTACAACTTGTAGCAAACAAAGAAGAATGTATGCTTAAAATTCAAAGTAAACTAATAATTAAGACACCTTACAGAATACCTAGTCCTACACTATGCTAAACCAAATGGAACAAAAGCTCCAAAAACCAGACTATCATTCATGAATTTCAAGCATGCCAACTCTGCTTTGTAGCTGGCTGCTGGAGAAGAGAGTGAAGAAACTATTAACTGTATAACATTTTCAATATAAGGAACAGAAAGCATTCATCATATCAGGTCTTTGGTTAGTTTTTTTAGGAATTATCAAGGATACTTATTATCCAATCTCTAAAATTAACTTTTCCTCTTTTCTTCATTAGCACACCTGTGATTTTTCTGGTTTTCAAACCTATATTCCTAGGATACTTTGGAGGGCAAAGAGGCAGGAAAATGAGGAGGGGAATGTTTTAAAAATATCAACACAAGGTGCAAAACTTCCCACAATTCAGAACCACTGCATTAGACATATTAAATATATCCTAATCTAACTAGTTTATTGAACACAAACTATTAAAGCATGTGAAACCTTTTATTCTATTTCTTAATATATAGATCTAGTTGACTGGTAAATTCTGTATGTAAATTCATTTTGTTTACTAGTCACAGAGATATTGTGTAAGTATTGAATTCAGAGAGGCAGGTGAACAATTAAACTTATTTGAATGTGGGGAAAAAATATAACACCACCACCATAAAATGGTGACTACTTAACCAACCACCGTAGTAATGAAATTTCCCTATAGCAGCAGCTTTCAAGGTATAGTTAGAAAACTGTACAGAGGAGACCTGGTGACCACCATCATGCAGCTCAACTGAGCTGACCGGAGCAAAAACAAGTGGGATCACTGGGAGGGTGTCAGCAGCTCCACGGAGAACAAATTCACATATGAAGATTATCAGAATGGCTTCTCTCTTACACCATGCATTGACCTCAATTAGCAGTGATCTGTGGTTCTGGGTTAGAAGCTCTGACAGATAAATTAAACCAGGCCCAAGTTGTGGTTGTTGTTGTTGTTTTAAATATTTATTTATTTGCTTTTAGTTGTACACAATGTGTTTTTATGTGGTGCTGAGGACCGAACCCGGGCCGCGCACGTGCTAGGCGAGCACTCTACCACTGAGCCACAACCCCAGCCCCAGGGCCCACGTTTTTGGCCACAAAGAGATAACGGACTTTTCCTGAAATAGTGCCAGGTCATGCTGGCAGACTAGTGTTTGGGCTCCTGAACGACAAGGCATGTGATGAAGCAAGACAGGTTCCACATGTATGAAGGACACCCACTCTGGAAGGTGACACCCTGTGTGAGGGTCTTCTGGCTTCCAGGTGTGGACACCTTGGGCAGTCATCAATGTGGCTGAAGTCTGAGGTTGGAGATCCGTAACCACACTAAACTACCTGGCTTCTGGCCAGAACCCTCTCAAAGGGCTAAATGATGAAAGACTTGGAGTTCATTTTCCTTCCACATCTGATGCTTATAACTAGAACACAAGGCAGAAGGCTCTCAGAACCCAGAAACAAATAGGGGAGCTACATGAAGTTACCTACGTGTTGGTGGCAGGCCCCAATTTTGAGACTGTGGCAGAATGTCATCTGCTGCAGAAGCCGTGAGTGGATGCTAATGGCATGAGCACAATACCAGAAGTTATAGCTGCACAGCACTGTGGACTTTGGTTTCTCACTCATCACTAATAAGGTTATCATGGGTTATGAAAACCTGAAGAGGGCCAATCGCAAGGAATATGAGAGGCTGGGAAACAAGCTGCACAGAAACTGAAACAGTTTCTTATGGCCAGTATTCCACCCCCTGGCCATACCAGTTGACCAACCCTGGTCTGGCTTCTAATGGGATCCAAGTAGTTACCACATACTTCGGCCCTATGCTAGGGTCATGTGCCTCTACCTTTATGTAGTAACAGAAGGGAAAGGAGAAGATCCTTATCTTTTACCTTCCCCACTTCCTCCTACCAGATCCTTCCAGTACCAGGTCCTCTTGCTCAGTTGTCTTTTCAAAGCAGTTTACTTTCACTTCTATTCTGTAAGAGCTGGAACCCATGCTCTATCACACCTGGAGATGGATATGCTAGTGGTATGATGTAGATCTTTTAACTTCACATTGGAGTTGCTGCTAGCTTCATGAGATGATTTTCTCACATCCCTGGGGCTCAGTTCTGCCACACTTAAAGCAACCCCAGTCCAATACCTCCTGGACTTTATTTAATACCATCATGTTTTAAGAATAAGGAGAGATAAAATTTTTTGAAACATGGTGTGTAGTCGGGGGACCTCTCAAGGTCTCCCCCACACCCCTTCTGTGTGGACAAGGACAGAGGCACAAAGTACTAAGAGGCTCTCTGCTTTTATGCCACTGTCATTCTCTTGAGAACTGTTTTCCAGAAACTCCCAACAGATATGATACTGCGACAGATCAAATGTAAAGAAAGCAATGCTACTATTCTCATTCAATTTTGTTTTGTTAAAGTCATTCTTTTTTAAAAATGTTTATTTATTTGCTTTTAGTTGTACACAACGCGTTTTTACGTGGTGCTGAGGTTTGAACCCGCGCCATGCACGTGCTAGGCGAGCGCTCTACCGCTGAGCCACAAACCCCAGCCCCTTGTTAAAGTTATTCTTTTTTTTAAAAAAAAATTAATTCTACTCGTGCAAGGTACCTACAGCAGTCAAATTCATAAAGCAAAAAGTAGAATGGTGATTGGCAGAGGTTGAGGATGAAAAATAGAGTGTTTAATGGGGTCTAGAATTTCTGTTGGGAGATGAAAAAGTTCTGGTGATAGGTTACACACAGTATGAAGTTAATGTAGTTAATGCCATAGAATGGTACACTTAAAACCACTGACATAACCTTTTTTGTATTTTATTTTGAGTTGCTATTTTGCATTTTTATAATTTTAAAACGTTAAATGAGCATTTTTATAATTTTAAAACATTAAATGAGTAAATTATCCAAATGACTTACAGAAACTTCTGATTTCTGAGTATGTAAAATATCCATAGATTTAATCTATACAAACAAAACTTTTAAGGTCCACAATATTTTTAAGTTGTGCAAAGGGGTCCTGAGATCAAAAAGTGTGTGAACCACTGCCTTAGAATATGGTCCATTATGGAAGCCAGCAACCTGTAATTCTGTCAATCTAATGAGCACTCATCACCAAATACAAAGCAATGGTACATTTATCAACCACACCTTGTAAGTGGGTATCTCACCTTTCTGTACATTCTCATATCTTGAGGACAAATCACAGGCTGCAATATTTTTGTTGTTGGTGTAGGTATTCCACACACTCACATCCTACAGTGAGTGATGTGGAATATCATACCTCAAAATACATATCAACCAACACTTTTAATGGATATTCATGTACCCCCCCCACCTAGATCCTATCATTAACCTTCTAACATATTTGCTTCATTACATATCTGTCCATTCCTACTAGTTTTTACATAAACTTAAGACATCAGCATATGAACATCACTCACTAGTTTTTTTCTTTTGAAGTAACATTTACATACAACGAAATGCACAACCAAGATGTACAGTTGAATTCTGACAGATGCATATACTTGTGTAACCAAAATCCATAACAAGGAACTATAAACGTCCTAGAAAGTTTCCCCGTCTCTTCCTAGTCAATCACTTGCCTCTTCCCCACCAGAGGCCACTATTCTTCTCTTGAATCATAAAATTTGTTTATACTTGGACTGATACGCTAAGTATTTTTTCATGCAGTTTCTTTCACTTTCCATGTTTTTGAAATTCATCCATATTGTAGCATGTTTCAGTAGTTCATCTCTTTATTGCTAAGTAGTATTCCATTTATTAATATGCCAGTATTGCTGGGCATGGTGGCGCACATCTGTAACCCCAGCATTTGGGAGGCTGAGGCAGGAGGATCGCGAGTTCAAAGCCAGCCTCAGCAATGGCAAGGCACTTAGCAAGTCAGTGAGACCCTATCTCTAATAAAATACCAAAAAAAAAAAAAAAAAAAAAAAAAAAAAAAAAAAATGGGGCTGGGGATGTGGCCCAGTGGTCGAGGGCCCCTGAGTTCAATCCTTGGTACTGGGGGGGGGGGGCAGTATTTATCCATTTTCCTATTAATGGAATGTTCCCAGCTTTCTGCTCTTAGGATACAGCTGCTATGGATATTGTTGTTGTTGTTTGATACTAGGGATTGAACCAAGGAGTGCCTAAAAACTGAGCCACATCCCCAGGCTCCTTTTTAATTAGAGACAGGGTCTCGCTGAGTTGCTAAAACTGGCTTTGAACTCATGACTTTCCTGCCTCAGCCTCCTGAGCTGCTGGGATTACAGGTGCATGCCACTGTATCTGGCTGGATATTCTTGAATACGCTTTTTTCTAGACCTATGTGCTATTTGTCTCATGTAAACACCCAGAAGTAGAATTTATAGAGGGAACCCATCTCTTTTATTATGGTAAAATTTAAACATATACAGGAAAAGAGAATAACACAAAGAATTTCCACTTCATCTCTACCTAATTATTCTGAAGTGATAGATATTATTATCATTTTAACCTTAAATACTCAATATACAAACAATACTTTCAAGAAATATTTACCATTGATTTACCTATGGATTAAGAGCTAAAGTAGCGGAGAATGAACTGTAAATTTTTCTCTCCAGGGCATATAAACGATGCACCTCTAGACTACTCTTTTGACACACAGGAAATCAACAGTACCAACTCAAAAGATTTTCTGTTGTCATTTTCCTAAGTATAAAAACTGATCTTAATGATAAATACCACAAAAGAACATCATACATAACCAAGATTTTCCAACTGTTAAACACTATGAACTAACAAATCCCATGCTATGGTATCAATTTTTTAAAAATATCAACTGTCACTTTATTTCTGCTACAAAATTATGGTATCATTTTATAAGTGGAACTACATGAAATGAAAATTAGTTGTGACAACTATCTCTCTGTGAGAAACAAAGTAGTCATCATTACATCCAATACTAAACATGGAGGTAAGAGTTTGATCCTTCTGGTACCTAGATTTTTGTTATCCTTATAAACCTACCTGCGCTTTAGAGGGTTAAAAAGAAATGACCATTCTCAACCATTGCTGCTGACAGTGTAAACTCACAATCTTTTCAGAGGGCTTTCTAGGGAAAATGCAAACCTTTTGATTTGGAAATTTTACTTCTGAGAAGTTTACAAGTAAATCCTAGCATAAAGCATGCAAAAACGATATAATGGAAAAAGTTATTTAAAACCTAAATTTCAGTAGGGTATTAGTAAAATTATAGAACATGCAAATAAACAGACTACAGGGTTAAAAGTGTAGACCACATATGCCACACTAGTAGTGGGAGTTATGAAGGGGGCAGAATATTTGCATCTCATTAATTTTCCTGGATTGTCTCAACAGATTTCAGTATAATTTCAGTTAGTCTTCTCTGTGCCAAGGTGTTGTTTTTTTGGGGGGGTGGGTAGGTAGGGGGGAAGATTGGGGATTGAACCCAGGGGTACTTAACTACTAAGCCACATCCCAGCCCTATTTTTGTATTTTATTTAGAGACAGGTTCTCACTGAGTTGCTTTGGGCCTCGCTAAACTGCTAAGGCTGGCTTTGAACTCACGATCCACCTACCTCTTAGCCTCCCCAAGCTGCTGGGCCAAGATTTTAAAAGAACAAATTTCAGGGCTTTCAGAGGTAATCATGAAGTGGCACTTAGAAAAGATAGGACCCAGCAGGGTGCAGTGGCCCATGCCTGTAATCCCAGCACTTGGGAGGCTGAGGCAGGAGGATCGCGAGTTCAAAGCCAGCCTCAGCAATGGTGAGACACTTAGCAACTCAGTGAGACCGGTCTCTAAATAAAATACAAAAAAGGGCTGGGGATGTGGCCCAGTGGTTGAGTGCCCCAGAGTTCAATCCCCGGTACCAAAAAAAAAAAAAAAAAAAAAAAAAAAAGGACCCACTAAGTATATTTCAGTAAGGAGAACTATATAGTTAAATACCCGCACACAATACTGACAAGGGAGAAAGTTAACAAGTCTAGACAAATGGTTCAGGTAAGATGTCAACACATTAATAGGAACCCAAGGGACAGGCATGCATTCAACACAACTTATTAGAGCTCATTTTAACCCAATGGCTTCTCAATTTTGGTATTTATTGGCATTAGGGGTAGGGTAACTCTTGGGGCAGTGGGGAGGCAGTGGGGGGGGGGGTCTTGTGCATTTTATGATGCTTAGCAGCATTCAGGCCTCTACCCACAAAATGTCAGTAGCACACATGCTCAGCATTCTTCTCACTTCCTAGTCTTAACAACCAAAAAATGTCTCCAGATGTGGCCAAAGTTTCCTAGGGGAAGGAGAGTGGGCAAAATATCACGGTTGAGAAATACTGATCTAAGCTTACACTTAGAATATTCCATTCTATTTTACTTCTGTTCCAGTTTTGGTGCCAGGACCTCCAGCACGTTAGGCAAGTGTTCTACCACTGAGTTACCTCCCTAGAACTTTTTATTTTATTTTGAGACAGGGTCTCACAAAGTTGCCCTTGCCCTGCCCAGGCTGTTCTCAACCTTATAGCCCTTCTGCCTCACTGTCCCAAGTAGCTGGGGTTTCATCATATGCAGCCCGTTCTGTGTTTTATTAAAAAACAAACAAACCACACACAACTTCTTACCTTCAATAAGCTTACAATCTAAGGGCAAAATGCTCAAAAGTCTTTTAAAGCTTTTAAATCTTATTGCAATATCCTTAAAAATAAGGAAGTCCTGGGCTGGGGGTGTGGCTCAGCAGCAGAGCGCTCGCCTCACAAGTGCGCGGCCCGGGTTCGCTCCTCAGCACCATGTAAACACAAATGCATTGCATTGTGTACAACTAAAGTAAATAAATAAATAAATAAAAAAGGAAGTCCTCAGTATTATACATACTCTGAGCATAGTTCAAAGATTTGTCTTTCTTTCCTCCCAAGTTATAAACCTTACTTAATGTTTTCTATTTATTGAATTACATAACCCCCCCCCCCCCCCAAGACTCATACTGTCGTCTTAAGTCAGCTAAATAATTGATTTGTTTTATTTCATTTCATCTGGGATCACAAAACTTAGGTTCAAATACTTAACTCTACTACTTATTAGCTTTGAAATCTTGACCAAGGTACAATAACTTCTTCATGCCTCAGAGTTCCCTCAATTTAAAAAATATTAATACTATCAACCTAAATTCTGGAAACAGAATAAATATGTAAAGTGCTTAAAACAATGTGTAGTATATTGTGAATGCCCAATGTACATCAATTATTGGCTATTATTCTAACTACATCACTATCACCAATTTAAGGATGAAAAGAAAGGCTGAGATGAAGAAACTTGCCAGTACTCAAACTGTAAGGTAAATGGAGAAATAATTAAAAAACTGATTCCAGACCTCATACTTTTCCCATTACGCCAACAAAATCACATTAAAATTTAACTACCAATAACACTACATCAATCTTACTCCAAAATAATGACCAGTATAGGAGTCACATTTTCATTAAAAGAGATTAATTTAATTTTGAACACAACTAAATTTAAACAAATTACTGAAATAAGGTTACGGAGCTGTTACACAACCACACAGACTTTTATGAAATTCTCTATATGCTATTTTAAGTGATTCTAATTAAAAAAAAAAAATTAATTTTTGAAATTGCATTATACTAAAGCAGACTACTGAAGTTAGTCTATAGGAGAGGATAATACAGTGGTGTTTGAGACAGAGATATCGTGTATATACACTAAAAGTCTGGTTCTTATTCTCAGGTCATCAACTTTGTAAACGTTAGATTTTGTTCCAGAGGGGCTTTATGAAACCCTTTGTTCTCTGATCTGCCCTTACTTCACATCCAAGTTCTTAATAATTCCCAACATTAAGATCACCAATGACTCTGCATTATTTCTTTCTGAAGTCATTTCACTAGTCACTAGTTTTTTCAATATTTCATTTATCTTTGACATGTTCTTCAACTTGGACTTTAAAAAAACTATTCACTCTACAGGTAGAAAGAAGTCAGAGCACAGGTAGAATGACTGGGTCTATTTAACTTTACCTAGCCCCCAAATAAGAACTGGAAAAGATCTAGATATTCTATCCCAACCCTGGTTGTACAAACAATACTACCAGAGATAACCTGATGATATTTTAACTTCTCTCAAATCTCCACTAAGAGTTTGGTTTTGGGGGCTGGGGCTGTAGCTCAGTGGTAGAGCACTTGCCTGGCAAGTGTGGGGCACTAGGTTCAATCTTCAGTACCACATAAAAATAAATAAAGATACTATGTCCATCTACAACTAAAAAAATAAAATAAAAATTTAAGAGTTTGGTTTTGGCCACTTTGGCCCTCTTAATTTCCTCTGTTTTTTTTACAGTACTCTTTTTTTTTTTAATATATTTTTTTGATTTCACAATTCATTAATAACTTTTCTCAATATAGTGATTATTAAATGGGCTAAGGGTTGTGCATTTTGAATAAATGATCAAAAGAATTTGTACATCCAACTTACTCTATGAAAGGGAAAGAGGCTCAGAATCTCTGCTATTTTGTATAAAAAAAAATGTAGCTGTTTTTCACGTTACTCTTTAACTAGTCTTCAATAACCAAGTCAGTCTCATCTACTTCCTTCACACCAAATTCTCCTTCCTATCCACCAAAGGAATAAAGAAAATCCCATTTCAGCATGCATGTTTAGAAACTTTAGGCTTCCCTTTTCTTTCCTCATTATTTCAACAGACTACTTATTAAATTACTATCTGTCAAATTTTTAAAAAAGCGTTAAAGCTGGAGATGTAGCTCAGTGGTACAGCACTTGCCTAGCACGAGCAAGGCCAAGTTTGGTCCTCAGCACTGCAAACAAATAAATACAGAAATTACTATCAATCATAAGATTCTTGTTCATTTGTCTATCACTTCCTTGTCTGTGAGATCCAATTATAGGCTGGTTAGTTAGCACACACCATTCAGGAAATCTTTTAACATCTCCCCCCTCCTGCCAGCCAAATGAGGAAAACCTCACTTTGACATTCTCTGATAAATTATGGTTCCTACCCTCCTCTCCAAGTTTTTCTCCTGCCATGGTTCTTCAGACCCTACTCCAGTCACAATGAAAGCCTTCCCTTGAACAAGCACCATCTTGAATATTCCTTCTGCCTAGAATATTGACAGCCCCTCCCAAACCCCTCCCTCAATGCTTACCCCAAAGCTACTACCTCTGTGAAGCCTTTTCTGAGGTTTCTATTTTCTTTACACTACACAGCATTTTGTTTAGAACCATTTTATGGGAATTATCTTGTATAATTCATGTTCATGCATTTTTCATATGCAAAATCTATGGTTCTCCGCTTTGTTCTGGCCTACACTGCCTGGTGCAATGCCTTTCACACAGTGAGCTCTCACATACAGTTGCCAACCTGAAGATGGGCTTTCTTGTGATATCTTGTATAGGTTGGCCATAAAGCCAAAAGTAGTTTCATAAGCCATTTTACTAAGAATATGTTTAATGTATGCATCAGTGTCTCAGATTAATCAAGTTAACCTCTTCTATTTCCTCTTGGTATTAAAAAAAAAAACTGTCCTAATTTCAGGGGTTCTCTTATTAAAATGATCTTCACGAAAGGTCTATTCTAATACATCTGGCCCCTCAAACCACATAATGAACCAAAACTCTTCACCACTGACTTATGCCATCATAAAAACCAAAATCTACAAAAGCCACAAAATAAAAGGAATATTCCTCTGGCTCAGAATAAACTTGCTAGCAAACAGGAAAACTATAATTCTGAATAGCACAGGGTAACTAACAAAGCACAAACTAATAACAGAAAAGCAAATGAACTATGCTATGAGAATGTTAAAAAGCAATACATACCTAGAAAACCTTGTCAGTCTATGGGATTCTTGAGACTTCTCTTGACAATAGATAATGCTGTTAATAACTAATGCCATTGAAGTCTCATCATCTTCAAAGTTGACAAATTTCTTGAATAAAGCAATTTGGATCAAAGAGCATTTAAAAGTGCCTCCCCAGCAGGATTCTACCGCACCCACCTGTAATCCCAGCAGCTTGGGAGGCTGAAGCAGGAGGATTGTGAGTTCAAAGCCAGCCTCAGCAATGGTGATTTGATAAGCAACTCAGCAAGACCTTGTCTCTAAAATACAAAGTAGGGCTGGGGATGTGGCTCAGTGGTGGAATGTCAGCGTTCAATCCCCAGTAAACTACTCCCACAAAAGTGCCTCCCCTATGCTGAGCCAGTACTGAAGCTAAGTCTTGCTTCACATAACAAATAATCTAAATAAAGTTTTCTCCACATTAGTACACTCTCTGCATTGCTTTTTTTGCCCCTTTGCCAGCTATTTCCATCAGCCATGATTAGGTTCGGGTCACCTATATTTGTCTTAGAAAAATAGGTAAGGTTTTTTTTTTTTTTTTTACAAGGTGAAGAAAAGCACAAGTCTGATATGATAAAGGAAAGAAGGTTGAAAGAAAAAATTTTTCTTCTATTCCCTTTTAAAAAACACCAATCTAGCATGCTTGTCTTTCAAAGCCCACCTAAAATACAACTGGAATAAACATCTGAAAATTAGTAGGCCTCTAGTAAAAGTGGTATTTAAAGAAAGGCAAGTTTAGTATCAGGTATTTCATACTGTATTCAAAGAAGTAGCTCTGAAGATTAAAACATTTCATTTATATTCCAGAATGGAGAGCTGGCAAATTTTAAAAACTTAAATGATTGATCAAAAGATCTGTGCAATGACAAAGCTAAAAATATTCTAATAAGGGTGATTCACAGCAGCCACCTACTCCACCCAACAGTCACCCTGGCTAAGACTGGTCAGTTCAAAACCTGGAAAGCTTTCCTTGCCTACTTCACACCAGAAATGAATTCATTTCAATACGTTAGGGAAATGTCATTAAATACTAAAAGTGGCCAGGGCATTTTGCTCTTTAGATTTGGCTGTGCCCTTTCCACATTTACGCTCCCCCTCACCTCCGTTCTTAATAGGAGAGAAGCTCAACAGATACTCTCACTGGAAAAATGAACTATCTGCTTAGATCTTTCCATCACTAGGTTTGAGAGGAAAACCTACCGGAGTCTATCAGAAAGATCCCGGGGCCTTCCATCAACTATCTGAAGGCTGCTAACTGATTAAATACATCTAAAGGACTCACAGATCCCACAGGCAGTCTCCCACCGAAAGGTCAAAGAGGATTTCCAGTCTGGTGCAAACCTACTCGGATGTTTCAAAGTTTGGGCAACCCGGCATCTGGGAAGACTTACTCCGGAAAAGCGGCTTCTTGAGTCGTAAGCACTGAAATGACCTATCAAGGTGGCAGGGCGCACCTTCGCAAGCCCGCGACACAGGCGGTCTCCCGCGAAACCCCCAGCCCACAGCCTCACACAAAAGGTGCCCCGGCTCCCGCCGCCCCTGTCCGCGCCGCGCCAGCGCGACTCACCAGGACCGTGGTGCAGATGGACCTCAGCTCCGACTCCACCTTCTCCCGATAGTCCTTAATCAGCTGCAACTTCTTGTCGGAGGTGTCGGTCTTCTGCTCGATGCTCGAGATGACCCTCCAGGCGGACCTGCGGCCCCCGACCACGTTCTTGTAGGCCACCGAGAGCAGGTTGCGCTCCTCGTTGGACAGCTCGGCGCCCTGCTCGGTCACGGCCTTCATGCAGGTGGCCATGTCGTCGTAGCGCTCGGCCTGCTCGGCCAGCTTGGCCTTCTGGATCAGCTCGGTCTTCTCCATGGCGCGGGGGCCGGGGCCGGGGGCGAGGCGAGCGAGGGCGAGCGCCGACCCTGATCGGGAGTCCTCCTCCTCGAGAGCTGCGAGGGGCGGGGCGGCGCCGGCGGGGACAAAAAGGAGGGAGGGGAGCGCGTCAGACAATGCGGCCCGCCGCCGCCGCCCGCTTTGTCTCCCGCACACGCGGCCCGCTTGAATTTCCCTCGCCCCCGCCCGCCCGCGCCGGGCGTCCGGGAGGCCGAGGGCCGCGCGGGGGGAGGCGGAGGCCGGCGCGCGGGCCCGGCGCGAACCGCGGCCGCCACCCCCGCTCGGCTGGCCCAAAATGGAAGCGGCCGTTGGCCCCGCACCTTCCCGCCGGGAGCGGACCCCAAGGCGAGAGGCGGGCGCCGGCCGCTCCCGAGTGCTGCGCCCCCGCCCAATCCTCCGGCCCTGAACGGCCAGAGGATGCCCGTGGCCACCCCTAACGCTCACCTTCACGTCTCCGCGGCCGCGACTCGAGTCCCACCACTTTGGTCTGCTTTTGGCTTTAGCAGAGGACCCTCCCGTCTCAGCCTAGCCCGGAGCCGAGGCGCAGGCTACCGCCCAATGGCGTGCCGCGACTCCCCGGGAGTCCCACCTCCCGTCCCGTCCTTGACCAATGAGGACCGAGCGCGCGGAAGGGGGCGCCAGGGGCGGGGCGGGAGGGGAAGCGGAGGCTAGGAGGGTGGGTCGGCCTGGGCAAGTTGGGTTGGCCGGCAGGCTGCGGCTTCGGCCACGGGGTTTCCTCCAATTAGATCCAGGGTAAAAGGACGTCACTGTTGCCATGGCGATGCTGTTACCAACTCCCCTCATCCTCCCCGCCATCCCGGCACTTCTGGGTGCGGCACGAGACCCAGAGGCGCGCACGACCTCGGCGGCGGCCGCCGCGTCTCCTGCTGGGGCGACCACTGCAGCTAGTGCGCGGCAGCTGGCTGGCTTCTGCAGCTGCGCCTCCGGTGGGCCGAGGCTCGGAGGGTGACCCAATCGGACGTTTGGTTGCACTAGTGCCTTTCTTTCCTCCACCTTCGTATACGTGACAATGGTTTGGAGCTCAAAAGGCTAAAAGCAGCCTTTAATGACGTTGCTGTTAGAGCTGCAAATTAGAAATAATCCCATCCCCATTAAAGAGGGATTAATCCCTGGAGAAAGTGGCTTAAGTATGGCTTTTACATGATAATTTAAAGTTTTCAGACAGGCACCGGAAACCAGAAATTCCCTTGTAGAAAGGTCGGTACAAAAAGATTCAGGCAAGGTTTCTGTGGCTGACCCTGCCACCAGGTATCCTGGTTTTCTTTAAAATGGGAAATGACATTAAGCACAATTTGGAGAAAAACAGCCACAACTATCCATCCTCAAAAGTAATTTTTTACATTTCTTTCCTACCTTTCCAGGTTGTGCATCTATCCATTTATAATGTGTGTGTGTGTGTGTGTGTGTGTGTGTTTGTGTGTTTACACAGTGGGTACACAGTTGTTGTTGTTTTCCCGGATATTGTTTTTATTTGTTCATTTTTATGAGGTGCCGGGATCCAACCCAGTGCCTCCCACATGCTGGGCAAGTGTTCTACCACTGAGCCACAACCCCAGTTCCACCTAATATTGTTTTTGAGAGGACACTTATAAAGCAAATATTCTCTCCCTGGACATTGACTTGTGATTTTCTTTCTGAAATGAGAATGCTCACCCCAGATGACTTGTATTTAGGGCCATCGCTAGTATTTTCCTTTCCTTTTAAGCCACTCCCTTCTCTTCTGGCACTTCCCCAGTCCCCCAACTCCCAAGTAAGGTGGCTGTCCTGCTGACTGTAGGATGAAAATTGTCATTTGGGCTTATACTGCTATGATTTCCTATTACAGCATATCCAAGGGAGAATGGGTCACAGAAAGGCGAGGAACGCTGCTGACAAGAAAGAATTTGAATTCCAAGTGGAGAGAAACAGATCTGGAGACTCTCTAGAATGGAAGATCTGAGAGTACAGACAGATGGAAGGGAAAAGTGAAGACTTTCCAGAAATTCAGACTCCCTCCCAGCTGCCCCTCCCTGTCCACTTGTAAAGGTTGCTTTGTGCTTTGATGGACAGGAGAGGCCTGGTTGGAAAGGGCCAGCTCTTAAGGCAGAAATGCCTTACTATGTTCCGGCATTCTAACGGAGGGCCTGCTGTTATTTCTGAAATCCCTGGTGCTGGGCTGCAGACACTTGAGCATTTATGGCCCTGTGGGCTGGGGTGGAGCTGGACACAGAGAAATCCCAATGGAAAGAATTTGCATGTGGAAGGTCAGATAAAATGCTTTCTTGTATGACCAGGGAATTTCAAGATTCCTGAAATAAAAGACAGCCCCAGGCAAGGGGAGACACTAGTGGAGATGAATGGGGGAGCTCCTTGAGGGAGTTTTCAGGGGTTGAACCTCAGTGGCTAGTAGTGAGGGGCTACCCAGAAGGGGCACACACACTAAACTTCTTCTCAGAAAGTCTGGGTTCTGTTGGCATCTCCCCAGGTGAACTTGGTCAAGATTTTTGCTTCTCTCTGTACCCATCAATAAAATTTCTGCTTTCATTCAATCAAATATTCACTGAACACCAACTTATATAAATTATGACCATCTGGAATCATGGGTGAAATGGCTTTGAAACAATGACGTACTGTGAAATCACATTTCTGAGGGCCCAAAGGGGCCTTCAGCATATCTAAAACCTTCTGTGCCTGATAGAATTCAGGTTAGAGAAAAATAAGGCTCTTGAAGTCCCAGGACACAGAAAAGCTAACATTTATTGAGTAATCAATTACATGTGTCATGCACTATTTTAAGTCTGTCTCAAGGATTAACTCATTCAATCTACTTAATGCCAATACAAAGTAGGTACTATTGAGATCACCATCTACATTTCACAGACAGGAAAACTGAGGCACAGGATGATCAAGAATCATATACAGAGTCACATAGCTAGTGAGCAGCAGAGCCTGGGTAATTGGCACCCTTGCGATCTTAGTGTCAAATCCCATCCTTGAACCACTGCTGTGTGTGTCTGATGGAGTCTCTTTCCAGGAGTTCTAGAAAGAATCAGACTAGTCTCTGTCTTCTGAGATTTGCATCCTAATAAATATGAAGCATGTTAAGCATCACACCCAATGAGCTGGAAGAACTCAGGAACAGAGAGCTAACAAAGAAAGTACTAAGAAGTTACTGTCTTATTTATTTGAAGTGTTTGTTATTTTTTTCTAAATTATCTGGTAGAAGAAGCTGCTGGACAAGGGGGAGCACGTTAAACTTGGAGCCAGAGGATCCTAAATCCGTGCCTTCTATGTATTGTGAATTGATTTTGGACACCCAATTGTCTCTGAACCTCAGTTTCCTACCCTGTAACCTGTGAAAAGAATCACTAGCTCAAAGGGTTGTTGTGGAGGGTAAACAGACTATCACAGCCGAATGCCAAGTGCATAGCAAGTGTCCAGTAACAGTGGGTCCCCCTCCTTTCCTTCTGTTTGGGGCTGAAGGAGAGGCCCATCCTGCTGCTAGGAGCCTTGCAGCCTTACAAAATGTTAGCGAAAGCTCATCTCTTGAATCATTGTTGTAATTAGTGCAGTTAATGGCCTGCAGAATGACTACTTTCAGTGCACATTTCGAAATGGATGGGTCCTCCTGGTTGAATTTACTCTCATAAATTGTTTCAGTGGTTTATTTGCTCAGCATCATCAGAGAGAAATTTCTTCCTCTTCTGCTATGTGGCAGCTGTTCACTGACAAACATTCTATTGGGGCTTTTCACCCAAATTTCCCACATAATTACTAGCAGTGCTTCTGTGCAGTGGGCAGGCAGAGCAGCCTGCACTCCCCTCCTCCCCTAGGGGTGCTAGAGGAGGTCCCACAGGGTCAGAGACAGGTGGGGAAATCGAGAGAGCCTGATCATATTCCCAGTTTTGTTCAGTGTGACGGTTAAGTTCGTGTGTCTTCTTGGCTGCGACATGGAACCTGACATTTGGTCAAACATTATTCTGGATGTTTCCGTGAAGGTTATATTTGAATGAGATTAACATTGAAATCAGTGGATTTTGAGTAAGCAGATCGATCTCCCTAAATCGGGGGGAGGGGGGAGCTCATCCAATTAATCAAAGTCCTAAATAGAGCAAAAAGACTGGCCTTCTTTGAGTAAGAAGGGAGGCTCCTGCAGACTGCTTTAGTCTTCATTCCCAGCCTGGATTCTCCTTGGTTCTACAGCAGATGACTTTCAGACTCCAAGCAGAACATCGCCTTTCCTGGTTCTCCATTCTGTTGGCCTAGATTTTAGATTTGAACTTGGAATTGCCAACCCCCATAACTGCCTGTAAGCCAATATGTGTGTGTAATATGTGTGTGTGTGTGTTTCAAGTTATGGACCTACACACATACACACACATATACACATGTTCAATTGATTCCATTTCTCTGGAAAACCCTAATATAGTTTTTCAATTACAAACAATATGGATAACTTTTCATAATTTTAAATGAACAGACACTATCAGCCTCTCTCCTCCTGTCCAAGACCATATGCTTTTTAAAAAAAAATATTTAATTTTTTTAGTTGTACCCAATGCTTTTATTTGTACGTGGTGCTGAGGATGAACCCGGGCCGTGCACGTACTAAGCGAGTAGCTCTACCAGTGAGCCACAATCCCAGCCCCCAGACCATGTGCTTTTTGAGGTAAAGTATTTTCCTTTTTTTATTTTATTTTCTTTTTTTATTTATAATAGTAGTATGTATTACAATTCATAATGCATATACATAGCGTCTTTTTACATACAACTGTTTGTATACAAAGTATATAAGTACCATTCAGATCTTCAATCACGCATTTAGGATAATGATATCCATCTCATTCAACCACCAATTTTTTTTCCCTTTTTCCTCCCTCCCTCCCCCCTTGCTCCCTCCCTTTCCCTCCCTTTCCTTTGACCATTCTAGTGTTCCTCTTATCCTCCTATGTACCCCCATCCAACAACACTGTGAACTAACCTCCTTATATCAGAGAAAACATTCGGTATTTGGATTTTTGAGATTGACTAATTTCACTTAGCATTATATTCTCCAACTTCATCCATTTACCTGCGAATGCCATTATTTTATTCTCTTTTATTGCTGAGTAAAATTCCATTTTGTATATATACCACATTTTTGTAAGCTGCCTGTCGTGGCCAGCCACAATGCCGCGGGAGGAAAACTCTCGGAGGCAGAGTAAAGCTATTACTAATTTTACTTCTACTTTCTTAGAGAGAGCTTAGAGAGAGAAAGAAAGATTTTTCTTCTTCTTAGAAAGAGCTTAGAGAGAAAGATTAGAGATAGCTTTTTCTTCTTCTTCTTCTTAGAGCTTAGAGAGAAAGAGAGAGAGCTTGAAAGAGAGAGATTTCTTCTTTAGAGAGAGAGAGAGCTTAGCTTTTAGAGCTTCTTTCTTCTTTCTTCTTTCTTCCTCGGGAGCCTCAGCCTGACTCTGACCAGCAATTACTTCTTCTATCTGGTTTCTCTTCTGTAACCGCTCTGCCTACATTCTGGCCGCTCTGATTCTTTTCTTCTTCTCCGACCCGAACTCTTCTTCCGACCGAGCAACTGCATGACTGACTGAATGAATTCATTCTTCTCCTGACTCCGACCGCTTTCACCCGGTTATATACCTTTAGCTTTGCGGGTGCCTCACGTGCATTTACAGGTGCGTCACATACACACTTATTATCAGGTGGAACTTATGGCTTCCAGCTGACCGCAATAGCCATCTCCCTAATTGGGGCTCCTTCACATTTTCTTTAATCCACTCATCTACTGAGGGACATCTAGGTTGGTTCCACAACCTACCTATTGTGAATTGTGCTGCTATAAACATTGAAGTGGCTGTGTCACTGTAATATGCTGTTTTTAAGTCCTTTGGGGATAGACCCAGGAGTGGGATAGCTGGGTCATAGGGTGGTTCCATTCCCAGTTTTCAAAGAAATCTCCATACTGCTTTCCATAGCAGTTGCACCATTTTGCAGTCCCACCTCCTTTAAAAAAAAAAAAAAATATATATATATATATATATATATATATATTTATTTTAGTTGTAGGTGGACACATACCTTTTTATTTTATTTTTATGTGGTGCTGAGGATCAAATCCAGTGCCTCATGCATGCTAGGCTAGTGCTCTGTCACTGAGCTACAACCCCAGTCCAAGTGTTTTCTTTTTTGATCTCTTCTTGCTGGTGCCCTCTTAAAGGCTCAGTAAAGTTAGTACTACCCCACGGTATGATTGCTTCAACAAAAGCTGAAAGAGGTTACAGGACCTACCCGGTTAGTAAACTTTAGAGTTAAGATTCAGAAACAGGTCTGATTTCAGTGTTCTACTACAACAAGCAGGACTCTGGCTGCAGAGGAGGACAGGCGCTCCAGCGTTTGCTGGCCTGGGAACAATGTTTAGTTATTTGAGGGCTAGTGGGTAGCTAAGAATATATCTATTGGTGAGTCAGCGGCTGATCTTATTTTCATATGGAAACTGTTTTCATGCTCAGCGTATCTGCAGCTAGAGAGGGGCCTCCCTGTCCCTTGCTTGTTCCCTTTGATTGTTTACATGTTTCTGTCCCATCCTCACCCAACTTCCCTCGTCGGACTGTGTCCTTCCAGTAGGCAAAGTTACATCTCATCTCCGTGTCCCTCGTCACTTGCTGGCATTCAGCAAAGGGTTGTTCTGTGAGTGAGTCCAGACCATCAAGTTACAGAGACGGATGACATCGTACACTTACTGTATTCACAAACTCATCCAAAGTCACCAGGACACTGTTGCGGTGAAGCAGCAGATACAGTAAACACAGTGTTGTACCTGCTCTGAGGAGCACTCTGAGGACCTTGAAGCTGGCACAGAAGATCCCAGAGGAGGCATCTGAAAGTGTCACAAAGCTCACGCAGTGATGCTCACACTTGGTGGACTTGAGTGCTTCTAAACCCCAACTCAGACTCCATTTCCCACTAACCCATTCAACTAAATACACTAGGGTCTACCTTGTGCTAGCTGCTGTCCTAGGGGCTGGAATTCCATGATAATGAAGACTGTCTGTGCCTAAAGAGCTTGGCAGAGAGCACAGAGTGGGGCACCTAACCTAGAGGTCAGGGAAGGGCAAGTAAGGGCCCATCCTTTGCAATTCCGTGATATTCAATCACCTGGTGTGCAGCCCACAGCAGTCCAGAAGTGGCTACTGGGAAGGTACAAGCAGAATTACGGGAGTGCTCTGAAATCCACTCCATCTCTTGGCAGATGATTCCAAGCAGAGGAAGAGCTGGGGCCTTGGGGCCAGCCCACGCCTGTTCCTTGGCCTGACCTAGGATCCAGGCACTTCTATGGCCTGTGTAAAGCAATCAATTGACAGGGTGTGGCAACAAACTTAGGAAGAGCTGATGAAAAAAACCCAGGAGGACAGGACCAATTAATATAGGGACACAGGGCCCCTATGTCTCAGGCAGGGCTTAGGTGCATATGCTTTCTTTCTAATTTGTAAAATTTTAATACAGTTCAAATCAGTTTCAGGTCGTTTTGGCTCCTCCACTGCCAAACCTGGGAGGAATTGCCTTGGTTTCCCTGCCTTCCCCTCATCTGTGATGACCAAGGCTTAAAGGTATCTGCTGTATCAAACCTGGAATGTCTCGTTATCTTTATTTTTCTTGATCTTGACAGATCGGCATCCCTTTGCCTGGCTATGAGCAGAAAGTCCTTGATTTCTCAATTTTTCAGTGCATGGTGGGGAGGTGCATAGGGAGGAGGCGAGGATAGACACGGCAAATGGCAAGAAAGATGTATATTTTAATGTCCTGAGTGTTGGTATTTTTTTTTTTTTTTTGAAGTTTGGCACATAATGCAATAAACCTTCAGCCATCTTCCAGATTATGACTCATCTCCAGACAATTCAGGATAGTCAAATGGATGAATGAATACAAAACAGCCAGAGAACAATGCACACAGGGATTGATTGTGTGCTTCTCACAATAAGTGCTATGGGAATTGAGAGAAGGGAGTGTGGGCTGGGGCCACTGCAGACATTTCAGGCGTCGGATGGCTGCAGAGTGAACGGGACCTCTATAGGAAGACAGGAGTGCGGCAGAGACGGGGGGTCTGTCTGCACATCCATCCTTCTTGCTGCCCTAGTAGCGCCTGTGCAAGGGGAGGGAGCCCCGGCTGGAGTGGGGTTGACCATGTCCAAAGAATGTGACTCTGGATGAAATGCGGAAATGCAGACCGCCCAGGGAATGAGGCACCCAGAGCCAGAGGAGGACTCTCTCTACCTCTTTGCCTCCTCCACCTTCAGCCACCAAAGGCCAAGCATTTTAGCGCGTGCAGACACTGGCTGTACTGCCCACCAGCCCCTTCTGCAGGGGAGACCCTGTTAAAACCCCCACATTGCTTTGCTGCTTACGCCCTTCTGTGTCATCTAGCTGCAACCCAGCGTGTCGGCAGACTCGGGAGCCAGATGGCTGGGGTGCACCCGTTGCTCTTTAGAGATGTGATCTTGGGCAGGTTCGTTGACTGCTCTATGCCTCAGTTTTCCCATTTGTAAGCTGGGGACGGTCACAGTAGTGGGACTCCCCCCAGGGGGTGTTCTGAAGGTTTGATGAGGCCAGGTTGGTTAACGCTGTCACCTCACTCAATTCCTGTCCTCCTCCTGTGCTTCAGCCTCTGTGGGATTTGTTTCTGCCGTGCCCTCTTTCCTCACCCCTTCACCTGGCCACCTGCTCACCTCTCAAGTCTTAGTAGAAATGAGACTCCTTGGGGTTTCCATGGGCTTCTTGTCTCTCCTAGCTGCACGAGCACCCGTCCAGTGTTCCCTAAGCAGGTGGTCACTTGATATCACTTCTCCTGGTCCGCTTGCCCACTGGCAGAAGGCACTGTAGGGTGAGTGATCTGTCTACACGATTTGTCTGCATGTAGCCCTTGTGCTTCGCACAGTGCTTGGTGGGCATACTGGATGCCAGGAAAGGGGTGACCTAATGGAAGGGTTAACAAAGCCTGGAAGGAGCGGTGGGCCAGCTCGGAGTGCCGAAAGGACAGGGTGAGCTGAGCTGCTGGCCGGGGTCCAGCCCACAGCTGGAGTCACCCGTGACTCTAGCTGGGAGGGGCCGGAAGATGCAGGCAGCCCCTGACCTCCCTCCTTCTTCCCCTTAGTCACATTCAGCTCGATAAACAAACTCCCAACTGCCCCATGAGGTCTGGCAATAAGAGAGCTCAGTGAAGAAGCCTTTTGCAGAGGAAAGAATCCTTTTGATTGTGAATAGTCCTCCCTGATTTATTTGGGTAATTTCTGAATTTCCTTTAACCAGAGGAAGCTCAGGTTAGACATTTGGGGGCCCTGTATATGCAAACAAAATACAGCTTGTTCTGTCAAAAGCTGCCCCTGAAAGAAAGGAGATGTCTCCACCCTGCTTAGCTATTAATATGCCGTGAGCTGCTCTCCCTGCCTGGGGACATCGATTGCTATAATCAATGTTAATGAGCAAATGATGGCCAGCCACTCTCCCTGCTCCTGGTTCTGAAACTCAGAGATGCCGTCGCCAGACTGATGAAACCAGTGTCACTTTGAAGGATACTACAGCGGGCGAATTGCTGGAATGTGTTCAAACAGAATTCGGCAGCAGCAGCTGCTACAGCTGTCACACAAACTTCCTGAAATAAAGGGAAAAGGCAGCCACTCGTCCCTTCTTGAGCCAACAGATTTAGTACATGAGACAAAATGAGAAAGATTAAGGGGAAAAAATTACAGAAAGTCAGTGAAATGAGAACTCAGCTCACCACGCCAAGGCGGGCAGTCTTGGCTCTCTACAACTGGAAGTTGTAGCTGCCACACAGGCAGCCCTGCAAGGGCTGGGGATTGGAGAGTGGTGTGGAAGCACAGCCTGGGATTTGACACTCTCAGAGGTCTGGCCAGTTGAGATGAGGTCATCGCCCCAAGGTCTTTAGAGCCTCCTTTAAAAAAAAGCACATTGATGTACATTGGCTGGATTTTTAAAGACACTACCGAGCACCTATGAGGTGCTCACAAATGCATCTTTCAGGTAGACCAGGGACCCAGTTTGGTCTACATTAGTTACTATATCAGCATCTTGAGATATGTGGATGTAGCTCAATAGTAGAGTTCTTGCCTAGCACTTGCAAAGTCCTGGGTTCCATCATCCCCAGCACTGGGAGGGGAGGGACTTCAGTTGCAAGTAACAAAAACTTACTCTACTTAATTTACTTATAAGATTGTTGGGGCTGGGATTGTGGCTCAGCGGTAGAGCGCTCGCCTAGCATGTGCGTGGCCCGGGTTCGATCCTCAGCACCACGTAAAAATAAACACATTGTGTACAACGAAAGCAAATAAATAAATATTTTTTTAAAAATTAAAAAAAAAAAGCCAGGCGCGGTGGCGCACACCTGTAATCCCAGCACTTTGGGAGGCTGAGACAGGAGGATCGCGAGTTCAAAGCCAGCCTCAGCAATGGCGAGGCACTTAGCAACTCAGTGAGACCTTGTCCTCTAAATAAAAAAAAAAAAAAATACAAAAAAGGGCTGGGGATGTGGCCCAGTGGTCGAGTGCCCCTGAGTTCAATCCCTGGTACCACAAAAAAAAAAAAATAAATTAAATTAAAAAAAAAAAGACTGTTACTTCTTACTGATGGTGAAGAAGGCTGATGAACCACATCCATAGAATGAGAGAATGAACAGATCTTATGATGGTGTTTAGCTAAAACTATGGTCAAAACCACCCCTTAGACCTTGCCCAGAGAGATCCCTGTTGCTTCCGCTACTGGACAGCTGACATTAGACCATTGCTGCCCTGAGTCCATGGGTACCAGGCACTGCACCCTCGACCCCAGACCCTGCCATTAGCTCCATCCTCATTGAGATCCATGACACCAGCCTTGTTACCACCCTGAGAAGGAATTCTCCACAATCCCTGCTTCTTGAGGTCACTCACTCTAGATTCAAAATCCTGGTGTGTTATCTGGCCACACCCTAGTCATTGGCCATGTCTAGTTCCTAGCTAGGCTGGGAAAGGCAGCACATAGAATGTACATCTTCCAAAGAGGAAGTGGGCTCTGTGTCCCATGAAGGTGCAGAAAGTGGGGATTTCTCCAACAAAGGGAGGGGCTTCAGAGGCAGAACCCCCCCCCCCCAAATAGCACATGTCCCCTGCAATTTTATATCTGGGCTTTCTGGTCTGCGTGGCAACAAAAAGCAAAAGTCGTGGAGAGGAGACAGAAGTAGGAGCGTGGGAAAAACCATAACCTGGACCTCATTTTTCTTTGTGGGAAAAGTGGGGAAAGCTTTGTCATCATTAATCCCCCCTTTTTAGGCCTTTTGCCAGCTTGGACATGGCCTCCTTTGAGACCCTCAAAGATCTCCCTGTTGAAGCTGCTCCTCCACCTGCGGATTGCATTACATTTAGAAATGAATTCCATCCCTTAGGTTGGTCTTGTCAAACTCCTCTGGGATGAATACAAAATCTTATTCATTAAACAGTTAACTTTTACTGGTGTCTGCTAGGCCTTGGGGAGAACAAGGGGACAAAGACATGACCCATATCTTAGAGAAGGTCACACCCATGCCAGCTGTGTGGAGGTGTGAGGGTTTTGAAGAGGGCAGTGATGTGGTTTAACTGGTTTTTTTTTTTTTTTTTTTTTTTTTTTTTTTTTACTTATTTTATTTGCTTTAGTTGTACACAATGCCTTTAGTTTTAGGTGGTGCTGAGGATCGAACCTGGGCTGCGCATGTGCTAGGCAAGCGCTCTACTGCTGAGCCACAACCCCAGCCCCTTAACTGGATTTTAACATTAAGATGTTCTTAGCCATTGAGAGGAGAAGAAGATGCATCCAGAGAGAAGCAAGAGCAAACACAGAGATAAGGGAGTGTCAGGAATCACGGGTGATGGGCTACAGAGAGGTCAGAATGTAGTGGGAGGAAGGGAAGTGGGCGACAGGTTGCTAATGAAGATTGGGATGATATTCTGAAGAATCTTGACTCTCTCCCTGAGGACGGATGCTGTATTCTGAAAATAATAAGAATTATTGAATTCTATTGATAGATTGATTGATCACCATGCTGGGGATGGAACCCAGGGCCTCATGCACACTAGGTGAATTCTTTACCACTGAGCTACCTCCCTAGTGCCTCTTTTTATTTTATTATTTTTTTATTTTGTGGTCAATTCACATAACACAAAATTTACCATTTTGATCACGTTTAGGTGCACAGTTCAGTGGTATTAAGTACATGTACATTGTGCCCCATCACCCCCCCAACCACCTCCAGAAATTTTTCATTGTCAAACTGGCTTTTATTTCTCTACCCCTTAAACACTAACTCTCCCTTCCTCCATCCCCCCAGTCTGTGGTGACCACCATCCTCTGTCTCTATGATTGTATACTTGTAAAGCAAGAGAGCAAATCCATGTCATTTTTTTTTTTAAGAGGGATCCTCTGGCTACATTGGGAAGGCTAGGTTGGAGGCCCTGGGATCAGAAGTAAGTGCAGAAGCCTCATGGAGAGTGAGGAGGCTGAGCAGAGGCATGGTGACAGTGGCAGATGGGAAGGGAAAGGATGAGAGGTATTTCAGAGACATGGATCAAATCTAGGAGTCCAGGGTCATCCATGATTACTCCAAGACATCTTTAGTTAATTTCTACTGTATTGACCACCACACTCTTTCTTGTGTGAAAAAGAGAGAAGATAATGGCCTCATAAACTTGATCTTTAAATAATCCTCTAAATCTGCTCACAAATATTTCAAAATTACAAGCTATTTAGATGGTGAAGTACATCCTCACATCATTACTATAAGATGCCTTTATAAGAGGACTCTGGGGTGGGTTTGATCATCGCAGGCTTTGATCAATTTTATAAAAGAGAAGTAATTTACAAGAGTAGTTTATGGTCATTGCAGCAGCAATTCAGAACAGTTTCTGTGCTACGTAAAAATATTCAGCCAGGCACGGTGGCACATGCCTGTAATCCCAGTGACTAGGGAAGCTGAGGTTTGAGGCGGGCCTCAGCAATTTAGCAAGGACCTAAGCTTCTTAGCAAGACTCTGTCTCAACATAAAACGTAAAAAGGGCTGGGGATATGGCTCAGTGGCTAAGCACCCCTGGGTTAGGTAAAAAAAAAAAAAAAAAAAAAAAAAAAAAAAAAATCCAAATCTCTCATTCAAAAGAAAACTGACCACACATAGGATCTGAAGTGGATCTCAAAAGACCTGGGATACACCAGCTGTGGGACCCTGGGCCAGTCTCAACCTCTATGCATCTGTTTCTTCTTTGCAAAGTGGTTGTTATGAGGATTAAATGAGATAATTCGTGTTAGGCACTGAGAAGAGTTAACCTGCGGTAAGTACTTCATTCACGCTGATGAGTGTTGCTATTTGTTGTGGCAACAGTGATGATCACTGTTACAGTCCTTCCTCAGTATCCATTGGACACTGGTTCCAGGACCCCTCAAGGATATCCAAATCCTCAGGTACTCAAATTCCTTACATAAAATGGTGAAGGATTTGCTTGGAACCTGTGCACACCCTCGTATATTCCCATACACTTTAAATCATACCTAACATAATTTAAATGCTCTGTAAATGGCTTCTGTGTTGTTTAAGGAATAATAACAAGAGAAAAAGTTCTGTACGTGCTCACTATCAACACAAGTTGCCTTTACTATTTTCCACTGGCGTTGGTTGAGTGCGTGATGGAGCCCGTGGATGGAGCACTGACTACACGAGGGGCTGGCTCAGCCCTGGCACCTTATGCTCTGCAGTTGTTCTTTTTTTTTTTTTTTTTTTTTTTTTTTTGGTACCAGGGATTGAACTCAGGGGCACTTGACCACTGGGCCACATCCCCAGCCCTTTTTTGTATTTTTATTAGAAGCAGGGTCTCACTGAGTTGCTAAGTGTCTCGCCATTGCTGAGGCTGGCTTTGAACTCCCGATCCTCCTGCCTCAGCCTCCCAAAGTGCTGGGATTACAGGCGTGCGCCACCGCGCCCGGCTTCTGCAGTTGTTCTTGAGAGGGAGACGGGGGTCGTCCACTCCTGGTTGTTCTGAAGCAGGCGTCCCCAATCCCTGAAGACTCTGCCTCAGTTTTTCTGCAACGCCATATTTCTGCAAGCCTCATCTCTTCCCTTCTCACTTGCTCTGCTCCAAAACCACCCTGCCCAGTCTTTGTTGGCAGCTGTGCTGTTTCTTTTCCTACCCCCAGGATCCCCAAATCTCTTGCCAGGCCTGGGGCAGAGATGGAAGAGATGGGGTCAAGTCCTCTTTGCCTCTGCTCTAGGACCACAGACCTCCTTCTCAGCACTTCCCTCTATTCGCCAAGCAATTCTATGAACTGTCACCATCCCCCGCCCCAGAAGTCCCGAACCCCTATTCCATTCTGTAGCTCAGAAAGCTTTTATTAATCAAGTAATGTCTGCAGTTCTGGGAACGGAACCCAGGGCTTTATGGACTTTAGGCAGGTGCTTTACCAGGGAGCTGCATCTCCAACCCTAGCTCGCGCGTCCTTGAACGGCATCAGCCATCTGGCCCTTCAGCAAGTCTTGTGTTTTACGGGACTCCTGTATGTGTGCATGCAATTAAATGTGGTTTTTCTCTTGTTAATCTGTTTTCTGTCAATTAAATTTGTACCTCAGCCAAGGAAACTAGAAAGGCAGAGGGAAGCCATTCCCCCAGCCCCTACAGATTTTTTATAAGTCACCTGCTCTGTAGGCAGAATTCACTGGGCTAGACACGTACCCAATTGACTGATGGACTAGAGTCAAATATTTGTTGATGGAAATACCTTTAAGGTGCTTTTAAAAAATTACTCACTGAGCTGAGTGTGGTGGCACACACCTGTAATCCCAGCACTTGGGAGGCTGAGGCAGGAGGATCCTGAGTTCAAAGACAGCCTCAGCAATGGCGAGGCACTTAGCAACTCAGTGAGACCCTGTCTCTAATAAGATACAAAAAAAGGGCTGGGGGGCTGGGATTGTGGCTCAGCAGTAGAGCGCTCGCCTAGCACGAGCACGGCCCGGGTTCGATCCTCAGCACCATGTAAAAATAAACCGCATTGTGTACAACTAAAGCAAATAAATAAATATTTAAAAAAAAAAAGGGGGGGGGGCTGGGGATGTGACCCAGTGGTTGAGTGCCCCTGAGTTCAATCCCTGGTACAAAAAAAAAAAAAAAAAAAAAAATTACACACTGAAGTTAAGCATCATCTCGGCTCACTCTGGCCGTGAGGCTAGAAGTTCTAGATGATCTCATACAGATCACTCTTCAGGTCCTTACATCTCTCAGTGTTGAAAAGCAAGTTAGCATTCACCAGGTGCCATGGGGGGTCCCCCAGCTCGAGGGTAGGGACTATGTGTGTGTCTTTGCCCCAATAAAGAATTTGAGTGCATAGTAGGTACTCAATAAATACTGCTTCCTGGAATCTTTTGTAGCAAAAGTGATTTGTTCTAGACCACTAAGCTCAGAAACTCCAGCTTGGTCACTGCCACATCTGATTCCTTGATTTGAGCGTGTGGGACACTGCCAGGGCTGCCTGTGGACAAGCCACGTGTTGTCTTCCTCCACTCCAGCGTGGCCAATTGCTGCTGGAGAGGACCACGTCCAACAGGCACAAGAGGGACAGACCCTTGACCACAGCCTCTTCTCACGCGTGCCCTTCACTTGTGACCACGGTTCCTAGTTTCTGATGATAGCAAGTAGTTTTCCACATTTTTGAGTGCCAAAGTCTTGGCATCTGACAGCGTTTGTGGAAAAGTTCAGGCAGGAAAACCATCACACACCCCAGAGTTCTTTGAAGGCGAGTTTCATCACTGCCCAGGATTTTGAATACAGAGTCCTGTTCATTAACAAGGAAGACTATTTCTGACCAACCAAAGTTCCTTCCGGTTTGTTCAGTCTCACTTGCATTCTGCTTCACTCAGAAGGGCCCCCACTGTCCCCTGTTGGAAGGAGCTTTCTAGAGCATCTGTCCCAGCCCTAGGAGGCTGTGTGGGTTGGCCACCTGTGGCAATATGCCTGCCCCCACGAGTAAACAGTGGCTGCCTGAGCCTCACACGTGCCCCCTCTGCTGCTCCAGGTCCTTCCCAGGAACCCCAAGACTCCCCACACCCCCATCCAGCAACAAGAAGAGGCGGGGCTCAGCTCTGCTGCTGCTCTGACCCAGCCACTGGGTCCTTTTGACGGTCACTCCCGGGCAGTGGGGTTTGGGTCTGATGCACCGAAGCCCTGCTGTGATGGGCTCCCAGCAGGCAGAGCTGCCAGGGACTGTCACTTTAGGAGGATGAGGCAGGCTGCTGCTGCTGGCTGGTCCTAGAATGTGACAGCTAGAGGTTGAGGAACTCATGCTGGCACTCGAGCGGTGAGATGAGACCGGGTGGCTCTAGTTGTCAGAGAGCTGGTAGGTGGTTGCAGACAGAGAGAGCTCTAGAGAAGAGGAGAGGAGGTTGCTCCCAGGTTTAACTCCTTTGCTGGCTCCCCTGACCCCAGGATACACCCAAAGCCCTAGGTGAGCAATCTGGTTCCAGTCCTGGCCCTTGCTGACCTTTCCCCTCCCTTCTGGGGGGTCCTCCTGCTCCCACCCCCAGGATGTTCTACCTGCGTTGTTACTGACAAGGATCTACTCATCCTTTAAGAAGAAGGTCTGGGGCTGGGGTTGTGGCTCAGTGGCAGAGCGTTCGCCTCGCACGTGCGCAGCCCGGGTTCGATCCTCAGCACCACATAAACATAAATGCATTGCATTATGTACAACTAAAGCAAATAAATAAATATTAAGAAAAAAGAAGAAGAAGAAGCTCTATTTAAAAAAAAATTTTTTTTTTTTTTTTTTTTTGTACTGGGGATTGAACCCAGGTGCACTTTACCATTGAGCTACATCCTCAGCCCTTTTTATTATTTTTTTTTTATTTTGAGACAAGTTCTTGTTAAGTTGCTTATAACCTCACTAAACTGCTGAGGTTGTCCTCAAACTTGTGATCTTCCTGCCTCAACCTCCCGAGTTGCTGGGATTACAGGCATGTGCCACCACGCCTGGTGAAGGCTCTCCTCTCCGTCCCACGCTGCTAATTGCCCCCTCCTTGCACACTTGTGCACTGGTGAACCCGCGTTTGACCTTCTGCCCTCCTGTGCAACCATGGCTTCTTTTCTGTGCTGCCTCCGGCGGCCCATGAACTCACCTAAGACAGGACCTGGATATTGGTTTCTGTATCCCAGGCTTCTAGCCAAGTCACTGGCCCCCAGGGTAAGTTGTCTCCACAAATGTTTGCTTAAAAGAGAAAGGGCTAGAGGGAAAGAGGGGGTCTAGGTGGAGCAAGAGCACCTGCAACCCCTTCCCCAGTCCTCTGGAGCTGGCTTTTACTTGCACAGTGGCTGTGATGGAGGAAGGAGCAGAGTGTGGGCACAGCAGGGACTGGCAGGTGGCCTGAGCCTCTTGGCTGCAAGAAGGGCTCCTCACCAGTCTCCCACCACCATTCAGCCCACAAAGCCTCAGCCCGCATTCAGGCGCAAAGAGGAGACAAGTCAGGGAGAGTTTGGGGAGGGAATCACCCCGGTGCAAGGAAGCTTGACCTTCAGGGTACCGACCTCAGAGTTTAAGGAAAGAGAAAGAAACCTCCCCGGGGATGGTGTCCAGCACCTCCCCAGAGAAAGAAGAAGCCATAGGGCATGTCAGACTGTACCCGCTTTCCTGAGCCCTGTCCCAGGCTGGGGCCGCAGAGAGGAACAAGGATCCCCTGCCCTTGGGAAGCTCCTAGGTCAGTGGGCTCAGGATTAAAACCTATTACAGTACAGTTCAGCACATACAGGAGGAAAAGTTTGTCCGCAGTGCCGAGGTAGCCACTAAAGGAAGGGATTAGACAGACACTTCTGGGTAAGAGGAAGGGAGGTCAGGAGAGCTCACCCGAGGAAATGGCACCTAACTTGGGCTTCAAAGGATGAATGTGTTAGGCGAGACGGAGCAGGTGGAAGGGAGCCACATATGCAAAGACAGAGAGTCATCAAGAAGGATGGTAATCCTGGGAGCTTCAAGTACTAGGCAAGGAGAGGCTGAGGTAGAAGGCAGGAGTGAGACTATGAAAAGGTGGTAAACAGGCAAATTCTAGAAAGCTAGAATTTACTTGTTATGTTCATTCAATTCACATTTATTGAACTCCTATATGCGAAATACTTTTCTTATCTTCCCAGCAATCCTTGTTTGCCTCTGTTACTAATTCATGGGCACATGTCAGACACCAGTCTGGACCCATTAAAGAGGAAAATGAAGTTCAGACTCTGACAGCTATTCCTTCCACACCTCAATGTACATTGCAGTCCAACGGGGGATCCAGTAAGTTTGCAGTAGAACCACGACTTGAAATCAGATCTCCAAATTTCCCAGTCCTGGGTCCATCCCAGTTCTCACACTGTGTGCAAACAAGCTCATTGGAGCAGAGACTGTTTCAAACTTCTATAGAACCAAGGTGGGTCATGAAATGATATTCAGTACAAAGATCCCAGCATTTCTCATGATGTTCAGAAAACCAGTGGAATCCGTGACTTGTTGCTCAGACTGCCATTGCACAGGCATAAGCAGAATTCTCAATTTGAAAAAAAAAAAAAAAAAAAAAAAAAGGTGCTTGTAAGCCCCTGGTCTTCCTCCTGTGGAAGCCCACTCTTGAGGTTGGCCTGGCACTTGCTCAATAGCATCCCAGTTTGCAAACAATCCACCTGCAGGTATTGACCCCTCTCTGGGTTCTCTCACTAATGTTACTGTCATTGAGTGAATTGTTTCAGTCCCAACCCCCACCCCCTGCTCTTTTTCAAAGTCACCCTCTGATGCCATTGATTCCATCAGCATTCTTTGCAGGCTGCAGCCTTATTGGTTTGCAGGGACAGCAAATATTGGGAGACTAGAAATCGTGTGTTTCCGTCTTTCCTGGAAAGTGCTGGGCCCTGTGACCAGGTGGGGTTTGCAGAAAAAGGAGTGAGGGGCAGAAGAGACTCGCGTCTGGGCAGAGACCATGAGAAGGCCTTCCCGGGGGCGAGTGGTCCCCAGGTTTGCAGCTTTAGGGCAATATTGTGATGGCATCTTCCTGCCTCTTCCCTCCCACACCACTCCAGGACACCATCTTCATAGCCCGGAGGCTGAGCTGGAGGTCAGGAGGCAACCTCTACCTCTCTGCTTGGAATGGGACCCAGACTTGGCTGTGTGGTTAGTGGGTAATACCTAGGCTTGGTGTCAGATTGACAAAATTCACATCTCAACTATCCCCGTTACTACTTATGGGAACTTGAGGAGATAACTGCCTTTTCTAAGCCTTTGTTTTCGCAACGAGTGTAGACTTGCACCGTCCACTATGGTAGCCATTAACCACAAGTGGCTCCTGAACATTTGAGATATGCGGCAGATGGAGCATGCATTCTAGATTTCCAGATTTCCGTGGATAACAGACCCTGGAGGCGTGCACAGCTTTGGCAAAACCTGAGCAGGAAGCCATCCTCTCACCCCTCCATAGTCAGGGGACACCAGAGTACGGAAGCCAGGCAGATGCTGCAGATGGCAGCTGCTGGTGGTGTGGTCTGGGCCCTTTGGAGGCATCCAGGGGTGGGGAATAGGTTGCAATGGAGTGCTTATTGTGCTGACAGGAGTTTCTAGTCCTGGCTCTGCCACTAACTGCATCCACACTCCTGGGTGACTTCAACAGCTATTCCTTTCACACCTAAACATACTCAGCAGGAAACTAGACTTGCCTCCCAGGGCCCTGCCAAGATAAAATGAACTAACACCTCTGAGGTGTTTAGCATTGTCTTGGAACTTGGCAAATATAAGACGAGTATTAGCAATGGCTCCCCCGGGCCCAGCTCTCCCACCCTGCTCCCCCGGGGCTGAGCAGCAGCAAGTACTTTCTGCATGTTCTCATTATTCTTCTGTCTCCTCCAATACCAGGCCCCTTCTTTTTTCACATATACTTGGAAAATACTGCTCCTTTGTGTGCATTTTGGAGGTGAAGTTGTTTTAGGAACTGGGGTTGATGTGTCAATATTGATGAGGTAAATCTGAGGCAAATGGCCAGGTGGCAATGACTATTCACTTTTGACACCGACTTCAGTGGAGGATGGATGAATGCCAACTAAAATTACAGGTGCTCACACTTGTACCTTGCTGGTGGAAATGTAAATTAGGACAATGGCTTTGGAAAGCAGTATGGAGACTCCTCAAAAGACTAGAATGGAAGTACCAGGTGACCCAGCTATCCCACTGCTTGATATTTATCCCAAAGATCTAAACTCAGCACACTCTCAGCCTCATCAATGCTTATAGCAACACGATTCACAATAGCCAAGTTTTGGAACTAGCTAGGGGCCCATCATCAGATGAATAGATAAAGAAAATGTGGTATGTATATACAACAGAGTTTTACTCAGACATAAAGAAGAATGAAATTATGTCATTTGTGGGTAAATGGATGGAAGTGGAGAACATTAGCTAAGTAAAAATAAGCCAGACTCAGAAGGTCAAGGCCGGTTCTCTCATGCGAAGAAGAAAGTGACTATGTAAAGGGTTATATACATATTTTTTAAGGGGGGTGATTTCATAAAAATAGAAAGAAGGCCAATGGTGTAGAGGAAGGGGATCAAGAGGGAGGGATAAGGAGAGGGCATAGGGAAGTACTGGGGAATGAAATCCCCCAAGATATGCTATGCCTATGTGTGATTATACCATAACGAATATCTCATGTGTGTATAATTATAATGCACTAAAACAACAATAATAGAAGGGAGATCAGTAGAGTTGAGCAAGAGGATGAGGGAGGGAGGAGAGAAGGGAAAGGGGAGGTACTGGGGAATGAGTGATCAAATCACATTATGTGCACACACAAATGCACACACGCTCGCCTAACGTATTCGGCCCAACAAATAACACGCAACCATCATTAAATAAAAAAAATGGCCCAATATTATTAATACACCAGTTAAAGTATGCCAGTTAAAACAAATGATAGAGAGAGAGAGAGAGGCCTGAGAACAGAAGAAAAGACCCTGTTTAAAAAAAACAAACAAACACAGATGCTCAGAGCAGGAAGTGGGATTAGAGTCTATTTGGGCCTTTGGTTCTCAATATTTCTTCTGCAGAGCTCAGTGGGCTGAAATAGCCTTTTTAAAAAAAAAAATGAATTGTTTTTTTAGTTGTAGATGGACGCAATACCTCCATTTTATTTATTTATCTTTATGTGGTGTTGAGGATCAAAACCAGTGCTTCATATGTGCGAGGCAAGCACTCCACTACTGAGCCTGACCCCAGCCCCTGAAATAGCCTTTTGATACACACTGATGCTCCCTCCATCCTGGGCAGACCCAGAAGCCTCTGACCACATGCTTCAGGGATACCACATCCATCTCACTAAGAGCTGGCATGGGGTGCAGAATTTGGAGGGTTTCATCTCTCCAGCTCTGGAGCTCTTTTTAAGATCAGGTTTTTCAGTTTTCTTAGTTTCTATTTGTGTATTTCATTTATTAAGCAAATATTTATTTATTCAGGCATTGATAAGTACTTATTTGTATAGAATTTGCTAGTTCAGGTATATATGAACATACTTATTATTTGCGTATCCCAGTATAACAAAGCAATCAAGGGCTCTAGATATGCCTGGGTCCAAATCTTGGCTCTGCCGCCCACTGACAGTGTCACCTTGGGGAAATTCCTTAACTTCGCTGTGCCTCAGTTTCCCCTAGTCTTAAGATGAGTGTGCCTAAGAGTACCTACCTCAAGCTTGCGGTGGGCCAGTAAGTGGAGAGTGCGGGTGCGTGCACACAAGTGTGCATGTGTGTGCGTGTGCATGCATGCCAGGGAGTGGGTTCCAAGACCCCCTGGGAGCCAGTCCTGGAAGTGCAGGAGAGAACGAGAGCTGGGTTAGAAGTCTCAGGCAGCAGAGCCACGTGGAGGAGGAGCAGGGACTCTCCTGTGCCCAAGTTGGCCACAGTGCTACAGGAGAGGCCAGAGCAGCGTTCTTTGACCTTTAGGTCCCTTTTCGTGTTCCTGCAGCTATTTCTTCCTACACTGGAAAGTGTGGGTCCCAGCAGGAGAGGTTGCTGCAGGGAGAAGACAGGCAACCTCAAGACCCGGCCCAGCTTCCACCAAGGCTGTAGCTCTGCTGGCCCTGAAGATACTCTTTCTAGAGTCACACCGGACCTTGACATTTTCCCACTAGTTTTGGGGATGCATTCATGCATGTATTTAAATTTTTAAATTTTTATTCTTTTTTTTAAAATTTTTTTGATTCTGAAGATTGAATCCAGTGCTTTACCATTGAGCTACATCCCTAGCCTTTTTTATTTTTAATTTTGATTTTTTAATTTTTGGTACCGGGGATTGAACTCAGAGGCACTCAACCACTGGGCCACATCCCCAGCCTTTTGTTGTTGTTGTTGTTGTTGTTGTTGTTGTTGTTTGTATTTTATTAGAGACAGGGTCTCACTGAGTTGCTAAGCACCTCACCATTGCTGAGGCTGGCTTTGAACTTGCAATCCTCCTGCCTCAGCCTCCCAAGTGCTGGGATTACAGGCATGCGGCACCCCGTCCGGCTATCCTTATTTTTGATTTTGAGACAGTTCTTGCTAAGTTGCCCAGGCTGGCCTCAAACTTACAATCCTCCTGCCTCAGCCTCCTGAGTTACTGGGATTACAGATGGGCACCACTGTACCTGGCTTGATATATTCTTTTTAAATAACAGCTTGATTGAAATATAGCCACTGTATTTCAATAAAAGTGTTTGAGTCAATGGTTTGTAGCATATTCACAAAACTGTGTGACCACCATTGCAATCAATTCTAGAACATTTTTTTAAAAAATATGGACTGCTTCATGAATTTGTATGTCATCCTTGCGCAGGGGCCATGCTAATCTTCTCTGTATTGTTCCAATTCTAGTATATGTGCTACTGAAGCGAGCATTCTAGGACATTTTTATATCCCCAAGAAGAAACCCTGTGCCTCTAACAGTCACTCCACAGTGCCCCTCCCCTTGGCTCCTGGTAATTTCTCACCTCTCTCTCTCTCTCTCTCTCTCTCTCTCTCTATTTTTCTCTATGGATTTGCCTATTCATATAAATGGAATGATACAATATGTGGCCTTTTGCAACGGGCTTCTTTCACTGAGTGTAATGTCTCCAAGTCTAATCCACATTGTACTTCATTTCTTTTAACTGGGTAATAATATGCCATTGTGTAGATACTCCATATCTTGTTTATCCATAATGAATTATGAAGAATTCTGCTTTGAGCATTTGTTTGTATTTTCGTGTGTGCATGTGCTTTTGTTTCCCTTAGGTTTTCAGGGGAGTGGAACTACAGGGATGTATGGAAAACACACTCAGCCTTGAGGAACTGCACACTGGTTTCCATGCTGGCTGCCCCCATTTTACACACCCACCAGCGGTGAAAGGGGACTCCAATTTCTCCCCATTCTCATTAGCATTTATTACTATCTATCTGTCTGATGTGTAGCTGCCTTTTGATGTGTCCTGCAGGGGGTGGGGCTGTCAGTGGTGTTTTGTTGTGGTTTTTTATTTTTATTTATTAAAAAAAAATTTTTTTTGTAGTTTTAGATGGACAGAATGCCTTTATTTGCTCATTTTTATGTGGTGTAAAGGGTGGAACCCAGAGCCTCACACATGCTAGGCAAGTGCTCTGCCACTGAGCTACAGCCTCAGCCCCTTGTTGTGGTTTTGATTTGCATTTCCCTGAGGTCAACGGCAAATGTGGCTTTGCTTGTTACTTTATCTTCATTTGTGTTCACAGGTGATAATGCATCAGGTCTGGAAGGAGCTTAGGCTCAGAGCAGACAAGTGACTTGCTTACTGTCATCATACTATCCTGCCACCAGTCGGGGGAATGCAACGGTTTCTTGTTCATTTCCCTAAGTCCTTACCTTCCATTTGGTAAATAGTTCTTGATCAAACTGTCCTCTAATTACCCAGTTTGTGCATCTGTTTTCTGATCTCTGCCTCACTATCCACCCACTCACCTGCCTATGGCCCATTCGGAAACACAGTGCCGAGTTCCCTGGGGATACTCCGCACAATCGGCAGACACCCAGAGCCAAGCGCTCGGAGGTGGCCAGTGCTGGGCCCCATGCCAGCCAGGAGCGAGGGAAGTAACGCAGCCTGTCCTTCAGAAGCTGGCAATACAGTCCAGGGGTAAGAGTAAAACACGCCGTTCTTCCCATGTGCCTGTCTTTCTGGGCAACGATGGCAAAGGAAGGTGGGAGGAGTTACCTGGTAAGTTACCCAGAAAGACTTGGGAAGGACTTTGGAGGTACATTCTGGGCTCTGCTTCTGAGTTTTGAAGTAGTTTGAGTTTTAGCTTTCTATTTATCTTCTGAGAGAGAGAGAGAGGAAGAGAGAGGGAGAGGGCGGCGGGAAGAGACGAGAGAAGGACAAATCAACTAACATCTCTCTCTGAAAGAGGCTTTCTGCCCTCCTGGCATGTCCTGAGAGGGTGACCCTCCTTGGGTCCCTGACCCAGCCTCTCCTGTCCCTCTGGTCCACTAAGCAATGAACAGGTGAGGAAGGTGATGGGATTCCAGGCGTAGGCCCTGCCCTGGCTCCTGTAACAGCTCCCCTTGAGACCTGTGAGAGCTGCCGAGGTTTCTCTTGGAAGGATGAGTGAAGTTGATTCAACTCAACAGGCCCTGATGGAGTCCCATGAACAGCTATTTACGTGCCAGACACAGCATCACAAAGATCAGCCCTGAGCCTGCCCTCGGGGGCCTCCTAGCCAACAGTATCGAGACGGGGCAAGGGGGAGGCAGGAGACGCGCCCAAGGTGCTGCAGCCTGGCAGCCAAGTTAGCTGCCAGGTAGGGGTGGGATTTGTTGGATAGATGTGCGCCGAGCGCCTGCGGGGTGCCTGGTATTGCCTGGGCACGGTGGAAGAGGTGCAGAGGGAGGGCCTCTCACTCAGGGACCTTTCCCTTGAAGGGTGTGGAGGGGCAGGCTAGGAAGAATGTTTGATGACACAATGCTTCCCAGACTCAACAACGGAGCCTCCATGAGCTCGCATGCGCAGGAGCCTGTCTTTCTTTCTTTCTTTTTTTTTCTCTTCCTTTCAGTATCTCTGGGGCCCAGCACATAGTAGGTACCCAGTGAACTCAGTAGACGTTAATTGATCTGACTGTGGACAAGACTACAAAAAACAGAGATGTTGTGAACACAATGCATTCAAAATGTTACAGTAACTAGCAATCAGCCAAACGGCAGGCTGGAAGAACTGCTCCCTCCTCTCTCTTCCTGTCTATCTCTATGGTGACCATTACCAAGACTGGTCAAGGTCAAACATGGCCAACCAAGCAGCAATACTCCAGGGACTCAAGAAACTGTATCTTAGGTTTATACCACTGCATAGAGATCTTCTGTATTTCCAATGATGAAGATCTACAGATTATAGCAAAGCCTTTTTTGTTATTGCACAAATGTAATAAAAGCATCAAGTACATTTTAAAGAAAGACAGACCCCACCTTTGCCCAGAACCGATTTAATTTTTGCGTTTCCCTTCCGACCTTTGTCTATTTTATGCATATGCATTTCATGCTCAGTGGCGATCACCAAGAATACCTAATTCTGCATTCTGCTTACAATGCCTTTTATTCATTTTTAATAATGTATTTGTTCTTCCCTATGGATTCTGTGCTCAGGGCCAGTCTTTGTGGCCACATCGGTTCTCCACTCAGCAGCAGTCACAGAAAGGACAATGGGAGATGTTTTCATTATTTCCATTGGGCGTCTGTGAAATGCTTTGTTTTTCAAAGATCTACAGACTAAGGAGTTCACAGAAGAACAGAACAGAATAGGCTTTTCATACAGATTATTTGTATAATTATCTAAATGGAGCATTTTATTTGTACAGGAGGAAACTCCCATGTAAATCGAGTGGACACAGTATTGGTATTACAGTCTGAGCAAACAGTATTTTAATTCTGAGTCTTACTTCCTAGCTACGTGACCTTGGGCCACTTGCTTCATTCTCCAGTCCTCAGTTTCTATCTCTATATAGCAAAAATGACATCTGTCTTCTAGGGTGGGGATGGGGTGGGAGGAGAGCATTAAGTGAGAGAGACTGGGTTTTGCCCCTGGAAGCTTATGGTCTCTGCCCGTGACTGTGTGTAACCCATAGTACAATGCTCCTTGCAAGATGCTGAGATTGGCCTTGGGCGAGCCTCTCCGATCCTTAGTTTGTACATATGGAAAATGGGGGAAATAAAGGTCCCAATGAGACTGAATGAGATAATGAATGTGCAAGTGTCCTGATAGTTAGATCTTCCTGCTCACCCATCTTCCTGTCTATTTTTCCTCCTCCCTGGAATGTGGTGTGGATTTGGGGGTAAGTTCTGAAGTGTATCCTACAACTGGAATCAGAGCAGCTATTGCCTGCCTTGAGCCAACAGCTTTCAGGAACCAAACTCGGCGCTTGGCATCCCTCCCCAAGCCGCAGCTCCAAGTTCCAATGTGCCAGACAGAGTAGAACAAGGGACCAGCAACCTCCTATTTGCATCTGTGTGCCACTCTCTCTCCAGGGCTCAGTTCCCCGGGAGTATGGATAGGGGTGCTATGAACCCCCTGAGACCTAGCTTCCCGAATAACAGTGCTGGGGTGGGGAATGATGGGAATCTGGGGTCCGGATCCAGGAGGCAGTCCAGCCCAGGCAGGCAGGCGCCACGTTGCAACAGCTCTGCTAGAACTCACCAGCAGGCGTTGAATGAAAATCCCCTGCCCTCCTTCCTGCCTTTGCCTCCTTTCCTTTCCTTCTCTCCTCCTTTCTGTCCTGTCTCCTCCACTTTTCTCCTTTATTCCACAATGCTTATTGCCACCTGTGTGGTGCCAGGCCCCTGCAATGTCAGTGACCACGCTCTGCTCACGCTGGGCGACTGTGCTCTTCAGTTCATGTGCTCCAGGACACATGGGGACATTCCAAAGGATGCCGGAGGCTGTTGGGAGATTGACACACACCCTGGGTCGTACTGCAGGACCTGAGGTTACAGCCTGGAGGAGAGAAATCTCCTTGTGGGGACCTGCAAACTACCACCAAGAATCTGAAGAGATGTCTGTTGAAAGAGGAGCAAGTTTTTCCCCCTGTGTATCACAAAAGGAACGAGGGGTAGAGAGGTTTCAGCTCAGTTTCAGAAGGACTCTTTCATGATCTGAGTTATCCAAGACAGAAGGGGCTTCCCAAAAGGTTGTGAGTTCCTTGTCACCAAAGACACTCAGGGACAGCCTGGGCCACTTGGTGGCCAGGAGCCTGGAGAGGGGATTTCAAACTCCTGATGCAGCAGACATGGTCAGACTCCATGGCTCTCAGGTCCAGTCTTCCTGAAGCACCTTTCAAACTTTGAACTCAACATGGGAGATAAGAGGAAGTTAGACTCCGCTCCTTAAATGGACCACGACCCTGAACATTGCTAATCCTGATTCTGATCTTTATCTTCAGTAGCTGGTTGAGTGGGCATAAGTAACTCAAATACTTCTTACTCCACCCTCTGAATAGTGCTGGGAAAGTGGGGAGGCAGAGCCAACTGGGATGCCCTTCAAAGGTACAGGGCGGAAGCTTAGGACCTGAGGATCGAAGGCCAGCCTGACTGCTCACCAGCCCTTGCCCTGGGGGAGGGACCCTGGAGGGTTCTGGCTATGCCAGTTCCCCTCTACTATGGTCTGCAGGCCTAGGGTGGAGCAAGGTTCCCTCGAAGATTCTATAAGTTTTTTTTTTTTTTTTTTTAAAGAAACTTTTTGAAATGCTTGCAGCAACAACAACAAAAACCAATTATCAAGTTTTGAGTCACCTCGCTGGCAAAAAATAAGATTTTCTGAGAAATTGCTTCCACTGGGAAAGGACACCAGGGAGAAAATGATTTACAGGTTATCTCAGACTTTCAGGAGAGAATCTGAACCTGAGGCCTGACCTTAGTTCCTCTCCTGGCTGACGAGAGACAGTCAAGGCCTCGGGGTGAGACACCCTCGTCACGAAGAGCCTCTGCTGTGCTCCTCGCCTACATGGAACCCACAGGGCCTGTGACAGTCACAAGGACAGCTGATGGAAGAAGCTTGGTCATCATCATCTCCCAACACTTTGGGCTGAACAGTTCTTACAAGAGGCCCTTCCCAGGGTCCCGGCTCACAGATGTGGGTCTCTACATGTCTCCACACCAAGCGGGCAGAAACCAACAGGACCATCTCCCCGTTTCAAAAGCTGGGTCCTTCCTCGTTATTAGGCCTTGGCCCAGCACCAAGGCCCGTGGATCTGACGCGAATATGCTACTTCCAGGATCCCTAAGGCCCCTCCTAGTTCATCTTGACCACCATGTCGTCCCTAACACCCGACTCTGCTTTTCTAGTTCTTGAAGCACTAAGAATACTGGCTTGAGGATATTAGCTAAGAGAGTGTGTGGACATGAGTCAGAATCAGAGATCAAAAATTATTTTCAAGGAGGTGGTTAGAAGGAAGGCTTAAAGATAGGCCATCAGGCTCCAGAACAGGAAGGAGCGAGTGAGGTCCCCCCCACCCCCACCCCCGCTTGAGGCCAATTCAGTCTTGCTCAAGCACTTACTGTCATTATCGCACGTAGGGAAGTTAACTGATGGCTATCATGAAGGGACCTTCTCTAGTTGTCCAGTATTATTTATTTATTCTAGTTGTCCAGTATTATTTATTTATTTATTGCAGTTGTAGATGGACAGAATGCTCTTATTCTATTTGCTTATTTTTATGTGGTGCTGAGGATTGAACCCAGTGCCTCACACATGCTAGGCAAGCGCTCTGCCGCTGAGCTACAGCCCCAGCCCTAGTTGTCCAGTATTTTTTTTTTTTTTTTTTTTTTTTTTGTACCGGGGATTGAACTCAGCGGCACTAGACCACTGGGCCACATCCCCAGCCCTTTTTTGTATTTTATTAGAGACAGGGTCTCACTGAGTTGCTAAGTGCCTCGCCATTGCTGAGGCTGGCTTTGAACTCGCGATCCTCCTGACTCAGCCTCCCAAAGTGCTGGGATTACAGGTGTGCGCCACCGCGCCCGGCTTGTCCAGTATTTTTAATCCCTAAAAGTGTGTGTGAGAGGTAAGCGTCTCTGCCTTGCCCCCTGAACTGTGCACCCAGAGAAGGCCGGGACTGTTTCACTCATCTCTGACCCCCAAAAAAATCTGCTCAGGAAGTGAACAGGCAACAGACTGGAGTTTCCCTGAGCCTATTATTACTGCTTTCTTTTTTCCCCTAGTGTAACTTTTGTGTATGGCTCTTTGCCTACGTAGGAGTAGAGGGAACAGCATGCTGACCACCACACGCCTATCACCTGCTTCAACAGTTACCACCATTTTGCTACTCTTGCTTCATGTCCACTCCCACTATTTTTCTTTTTTTCTTTTTTTTTTTTTTTTTTTTTTTTTTTTTTTTGAGTATTCTAAAGCATACCTCAGACATCATGGAATTTCAACCATAAAGATTTCCATACAGGAGCTGAGGTTGTAACTCAGTGGTAGAGTGCTTGCCTCACATGTGGAAGGCACTGGGTTCGATCCTCAGCACGGCATAAAAAATAAAATAAAGGTATTGTATCCATCTACAACTAAAAAAAATTTTTTAAAAAAGATTTCAGTATATGTTTCTTTTTTAAAAATATAGTTTTAGTTGTAGCTGGGCACAATACCTTTTTAATTATTTTTAAATGTAATTTTTAGTTGTCAATGAACCTTCATTTTATTTATTTATATGCAATGTGAGAATTGAACCCAATGCCTCACACATGCTAGGCAAGCACTCTAACTAAAAAGAATAAAAATAAAAGGGCTGGGGATATAGGTCAGTGGTAAAGCACCCCTGAATTCAACCTCCAATAACAAAACAAGCAAAACAAAAAACCTCAACTACATGCCATTTTCATATCAAACAATTTCTTATTATCATCTAATACATGGGCCATATTCTCTTTTTCCTCAATTTTCTCCAAAGTCTTTTTTTTTTTTTTCCTCCAAAGTCTTATTATGGCTCAAATTAGGGTCCTTAACAGAGTAAGAGTGTCAGTGGACTGGGATGCTGTCATTCTGCTCCCCTTCTTTTCTTTTCTTGTTTTGTTTTGTTTCTAAAGCCCACTTAATGTAGAAGACTATGCTGTTGGTCTTTGCAGATACCTCCTAGAGTTTGGGTGTGGGTTTGGCTGGCAGCACCCCCATGGTGACTTTCTGCTGTCCTGGGTCCACAGAGGTTGGGGACATACTAGGCCACTTGGCCTGGGATGCCCAGTTCTAGCATATCTTCCTTCATGGAAATTGTGTCCCATGTTAAACACTACTGTTCTGCTTTGCTGCCTGTGCTTTCTAGTAAACGGTGTGTGTGGGAGGGCGGAGTGAGGAGGGGAAGGGCTACACTCCCTCAGTAACCCCTGACCAATGATGGGTGATTCCTCCAGCTTCCCCAGTGACTTGTGGGCTAATTCTGAGGCACGTCCTGCGTGGTTCTTCAGAGGGTTCCCAGCAGAACTGACCCCCATTATCCATAGCAGCACTTACCCTTTATTGGCCCTTTTAATATATTAATAAAGGAGAGCTAACTTTTATTATTTTATTTTATTTCTTAGGTACTGGGGATTGAACTCAGGGGCACTCGACCACTGAGCCACATCCCCAGCCCCTTTTTGTATTTTATTTAGAGACAGGGTCTCACTGAGTTGCTTAGGGCCTCGCCATTGCTGAGGCTGGCTTTGAACTCATGATCCTCCTGCCTCAGCCTCCCGAGCCGCTGGCATCACAGGCACACACCACCATGCCCGGTCTACATTTTATTATTAACACACACTTTCTTTTCTTTCCTTTTTTTTTTTTTTTTTTTGCCGCGTGGGTTTTATTTAAGTCACTCCCTCAGTCCTTCCTGGAACCATCACCCAAAGAAATCTACCTGCACCCAAATCCCCCCTCAGGCTCTTGTTTGATAGGACCCAAGCTGGTGAATCCAGTTAGAGCTGCAGGCACGGCTAGATTCAGGCTCTTTCTTTTCTGTTTTTTAGCAAGTCAGCTTCTTAGGTGGTGCCCTGGGCTCCTGGTTGTCCCCTTGGGGGCGCCTACTGCTGGGAGCCCACGATTCTGTCAGTGGCAGTGTGTAGGAGGGGCACACTAGTCTTAAAATGCTAGGGATCCACCTTGGAGACTCGGGAATCTTCCTCCAGGGGTCTCTGTTGGCCGGGTGGAGCCGCCCTGTGCTTCCCAGAGCTGATCTCTGTCTCCGCCTGCTGCGGGGGTCGCAGGCTATTTGTTCAGCAGGGGCTGGTGCTGGCCTCCCCCTCATCCAAAGCTCCCAAAGCCACAGACTTGGGCTTCTCCACCTCACCGGGGTCTTGATGTGTGAGTCATTTCTGCTCAGAGTGGTACGTTTTCAAGTCCACGTGGATGGGACACTTAGTGTCACAAAAATAGAAGCTCATCAGAGGTGTGCTTTGCTTGGCTGGGTGACTGCTAACCAATTCGTACGAGGCTTAGCACCTTGTAATGGAAAAGCAGAGGAGGGGATCATTTGCTGGGTGAGTGTGTGTGTACACCCAGGACCTTGTTTCCCCTTAGCTGTCAGAAATTACTGCCTACTTGCCATAATTTCTCCTTGTGAGGAGCCTTCTCCCTTCTGCATTCTCACTCCCTGTCCCCAGTTAGTCCCCTCCTGTCCTGAAATGCCAGAAATTGAATGTGTTCAGGTGGGAGGCAGCTTAGTAAGACATGATGATTTACTGTGTGACCCCGGAGCATTCACTGAGACACTCTGGACCCTGTTTTTCTTATCTTTAAGTTGAACATAATGAAAATGTAGAATTTAGAAGGCTTTGATCTAACAAAGCAAATGAGAGGGTTCATCATGGAAAAGGAAATTGTAAGTAGTAAAGCCTTGTATGTAGGAGAGAGGGTATTTTATGCCTCAGTAGGAATAGATTTTCAATTCTCTCTTGGATAGGTTTTGATAGGAATTGAAAATGAGGATTGAAACACACAGGGCTCTTCGTTGCGAACAACAGAAAAAGAGGCAGGCTAATTAAAGTAGAAGAGAGATTTATTGACAGCATATTGAGTAGCTCTTCGACTTGCCAGAAGACAGTGGAGCCAACTGGAAAATAATCAGGAGCCAAGAGCTCTAGGCAGTGGCTGCTTCCACACCACGGAACTGCTGCGCTGCGGCCACTGTGAACACGGGCAGTGGCTCTGCTCTGTAGCTGCCGTGGGTCCCTAAGCTCCCATGTCTTGTGGCTGCCGGCACCTCTGACTGCCAGACAGCCCCTGCTCCTCTTGGGCCAGCACTGGGGGGCAGTCTGGGGGGCAGGGCCCAGGACACCCCCTGTACCTGGCCTGCATCTGGGACTGTGGGCCTCTGGAGTTTCTGCTTCTAGCATAGGAAACAGGCTGAAGGGGGGGACACCGTATCAATGGGCAGAAACAGTGGTGGGATACGGTGGGATCTTGGAGGCCATCCAAGGTCAGAATAAACACTGATGTTGTCAGGCTATTGATTATCATCAGATATAGGACTTCCTGACAGAGGTCTGTTGAGGATCTATTGTGGCAGAGCACGGTGGCAGCCACAGGGTAGGCAGGACATGGCTTCTGTTTGAACACAAAACATGAACTATGTATACTGTGAAATGTCATGTGGTAGGGCCAAGGTTGTGGCACAGTGGTAGAGTGCTAGCTTAGCATGAGTGGGGCACTGGGTTCGATCCCCAGCACCACATAAAAATAAAACAAATAAAATAAAGGTATTGTGTCTATCTACAACTGGAAAAAAAAAAAAAAAAAGCTTTAGAGAAGTCCTGACTTAAAATTAGAAACTTGGGCTAATTCTAAAATAAAATTTTAAAAAAATGTCATATGGTGACATAGTTGGTAGCCATTACTGACCATCTTTATGAAAATGTAGGCAAGTGTTTCTGATGTATTGTTAATGAAAACAGAAAGAGAATACCAATTTATATGTACACTTGATTACATAGTTGTAAAATAAGTATGTATATGGAAGGGTATATGCAAAGTGGGAAATGGATGTTTGGGGTTAAGATAATGAGATTAAAGATTCTTCCTCCCCCAAGGTCACTATCATGTGGCCCTTTAAATTGAAATGAAATGGAACAAGCACTCCAATATCTATTTTTAAAGGCAGTATAAGAACCCTTTGGGGTGATGTTAGCAGTACTGGAAACTTCAGTGGTATCCCTGTGCCAGCCCCAGACTAAACCATCTGATTGAATGCTGGTATTTTACAGAGGGATCCACAAGGCCCATTCACTCGTTGCAGAGAGAAAAGGTGCCGGGCGTGAGGTCACCTGCCTCTCTTTGCTTCCAGAGAGGCCGATTGCGAGTGACCTGTCTCTCATCAGCCAACCCCACGGCACTGTCTTCTTGCAGCCCACATGGCTCCATTGCTCCCTGCTCTCCAGTCCTCACGGCACGACCTCTGACCGCCACTGCCTGAGGCATCCTCCACCCCAGAGAGGACAGCAGCAGAGACGGACATGGCTGCAACTTGCCCATGCCTGTGTCTGTGGGGACCTGACTCCACCTTTCCCATCTCACGTCCTATTAGCCAGCAGCTTTGACCAGGGTGGACAGCACCCAGCTGGGCTGCCTCCAGATCATGGTGATGTGAGTCCAAGGGCTGAACAGCAGTCCAGAGGTGCCTCTTGGTTTGGGGGGTGTAGAGTTGATAGAGCTCTTTGCACTCTGATGCCCTGCTGGCTTTGACTGGTTCTGTTGACTCATGAATCTAAAAGGAGACATTTACTTAAAAAGTAAACAGTTTTATGCAGCTGAGTAAACACCAGAAGAACATTTCACAGACTCTTGGTAGTCCTGATAGACTTCCAAAATGAATGCTGGTATTTTACAGAAGGATCCACGAGGCTCATTCACTCGTTCAGGATGACAGTGACAGTGTCTTCAGAACCTCCTCTGCCTCAGTGGCCTGGGCCTCTTGACTTTTGCTGTGCTCTTCTTTTCATAGCCTCCTCTCCAGCCTCACCTGGCCCCCAGGTGAGCTTCACTCCTGGGCTCCAGACTTTTAACGCATTTTCCAAATGTCCCTCAAAGCCTTCTTGTCAGCACATAAACACATAAATTTTCATTTTCTCATCATGACTCCCTTGATACGCTCATCCTTCATAAAACCCTCCGGGCAGCTGTAGCAGCGGGGACAAAACCATTGGTTGTTCTCTGACCATGACACGAAATAGCTTATGGAGTTCTTACAACTCCTGTCATTCTTTTTTTTTTTTTTTTTTTTTTTTTTTAAATATTTTTATTTATTTGCTTTAGTTGTACACAATGCGTTTTATTCAATACATTTTATTTGTATGTGGTGCTGAGGATCGAACCCGGGTCGCCCACGTACTAGGCGAGCGCTCTACTGCTAAGCCACAATCCCAGCCCTCCTGTCATTCTTTTTTAAAGGACTACAAGTTGTTGCAATAGTATAGTGAGCAGGAAGCATCACTGGGAAGTTTTCCGATTAAGTGCGGTTTTCCTAACATGCTGACTGTATAAAGTGAGGGACACCAGCATGTTGCATATCAGTCCCCCCGCATCTAGAAAAGCCTTCCTTGTAAAGGACAAATGAGAGCCCACGGGGTGGCCTTCAAATGCCTTGATGCACACCCAGATCGTTGCTGCTCAGCAGTATGCACAAAACCAACCGGTGCTCATGCAGTCTTTAGGTGTCCCCTAGATGGAATTTTTCTTTGCCATATTTGTGTGTCAGGCCACCACTGTGTCCTCTGCACTATTCATCAATTACTTCATACTTTTCCTTATTTTTAAGGGAATCTCTTAATATGATATGTGCTAGTTTTATTTCTTCTTTTGAACATTTGTTTTTTTAAACTGACAAAATGGTTTGTATTTGTCACGTACAACATGACGTTCAGCTCTATTTGTTTTGATAAACTTCAAATAGCTATCAGAATATACAGTTCACTTGCATGCTACCTAAAATCCTTTTGCACATTGCTAGTGTTACGCATACCTCCGTGGATAAACACTGTGACCTCTGAAATAATAGAAGTTTGCTCAAGGTGTAGATTTAGTAAGAAGGAAGGTGAAAAATGATGCTGTACAGAGTCCAACTCCTGGGCTACTTTAAGAACATTAGAATCCAGGGCTGGGGTTGTGGCTCAGTGGTAGAGTGCTTGCCTAGCACATGTGAGGCACTGGGTTCGATCCTCAGCACCACATAAAAATGAAATAAAGATATTGTGTCCATCCACAACTAAAAACATTATTTAAAAAAAAGAATATTAGAACCCTACCAATATCAAGTCCCACATTAAGTACATACATTTTAATAGAAGGATACTTCATTTATTTATTTATTTAAAAAAATTTTTTTATTTGTCAATGGACCTTTATTTTATTTATTTATTTGTGGTGCTAAGGATCAAACCAGGGCCACACACATGCTTTAGGCAAGCACTTTACCACTAAGCCCCAGCCCCAGCTCCAGCCCTTCATTTATTTATTTTTTTTAAAACAAACTATATTTAAAAACATTATACCTATGAGAAAAGTTGACATTTGAACACTGACATATCTGATGATGTTAGAGGATACTTTATTTTTTTAGAGAGACTTTATGTTGAAAAAGTTTCTCTAAAACTTTTAGAGAGAAATTGAGTGAAATCGAGCAGAAAGTACGGAGTTTCCATGACTACCCTCCAACCATCACCATCCCAGCAAAGATACATGTGTTACAATAGATGAACCAACATTGGCATGCCATTAGCACTCCCAGTCCATAGTTGACATCAGGCTCTGCTCTTGGTGTTGTATTTTCTATGGGTTTTGAGAAACCTATGATGTCACATGTCCACCCTTATGCATATATAATAGTTTCACTGCCCTAAAAATCTCCTGTTCTCCATCTGTCTGCCCCTCCCTGTCCCCAACCCCCTGGCAGCACTGATCTTTTTAGCAGCTCCACAATTTTGCCTTCCGGAATGTTACATGGTTGGAATCATACAATACTTAGCTTTTTCAGACTGGCTTCTTTCACTTAGCAGTTAAAATTCCTCCTTATCTTTTCTTTTTTAAATATGGACACAATACCTTTATTTTTTATTTATTTTTTTAATGTGGTGTTGAGGATCGAACCCAGTGCTTCACACATGCTAGGTGAGCACTCTACCACTGAGCCACAACCCCAGCCCCCCTCCTTGTCTTTTTGTGGCTTGTCTTTTTTCGTGGCTTGATAGCTCTGTTTTCGTTTTTGTTTTTGTTTTTGAAGCACTGAATCATTTCCCATCACATGGATGTGCCACCATTTATCCACTTATCTTCCGAGCAAGTGCCAAACTGCACTAAAGCATTCATGTGTAAATTTTTAGTGTAGTCATAATTTTCAAACTGCCTCAGATAAATACCAAGCGAAGGACATTTTGGCTGCTTCCAATCTTTCTCCTGTCGTTCAATTTGAAAGCAAGTGATCAAACATATCTTTTGCAAACTATCTGATAGCTATCTTCTTGCTCTCTGGATGGTCTTTTTTAGACAGCTACATTAAGTATTTGAATTTGAATTTTGCGAAGAATATTTAAATCTTATTGTTTAAACTTAATACAATTATAAATAAATTATATTAATTATATAGCTACCGCTTGGTTTGTGGATAGCTTGATATAATTTTATACTTTGATTTTGTTCTATTCTTTTTAATTTTCTTGTATTTTTTTGTGCAGTACTGGGGGTTGAATCCAGGGCCTAATGCATGTTAGGCAAGTGCTCTACCACTGAGATACATCCCCACATCCTGTCCTATTCTTTTTATATTTTAGAGTCAATGCTATTTCTCTGGTTTCACACATTTTTACAAAATCTTGAAACATGCATGGACACTTTGCCCATGGGCCCTAATAGAGAAACTCCTTCTGTCTGACAGTCATGACAATCTTAGTGTGACACCCAGTCCTAGTTTCGCAGGGCTGCAATCTCAGTGGTCTGCTATAGATGTTGGTGATGACACAGTGTTAGCACTGGTCGTCCCCATAAAGCTCATCAAATCCAACCCCCCAATTTCTAGTGCAGAAGCTGGATCCAGAGAGCCGTGGTCATGCACTGTCATTGTGACCATCACCCTTACCACAGTCAGTGCCACCATTTATCTAACACCTACCATGGTGTGCAGCTGAGGCCACAGAGATACATACAGAGTTTGCAGTTTGTTCAGATGATGGACCTTGCAGGGAGTTAGTGGCCGAGCTGTGCCTGGCTGATGCTCGTTGCAGTGTACTGTGGCCTCTTCTACCGTCAATCACACAGGGTGGGTGTCCTATATGATGTGGTAATTTGAATCAATAGTTTTTGTTTTGTTTTTTTCAGTACTTGGAATTGAACTCAGAGGCATTCTAAGCTATATTGCAGCCCTTTTTATTTTTAATTTTTAAAATTTTGAGACATTATCTTGATAAGTTGCCCAGGATGACCCCAAGCTTGGGATCCTTCTGCCTTGGCCTCCTGAGTATCTGGGATCTCAACTATAGATTTTTTTTTTTTTAATAATTTTTTAGTTGTAGATGGTCACAATACCTTTATTTTGTTTGTTCCTTTTTTTTTTTTTTTAAGAATGTAGCCTCTATACAGAATCATTTATTTTGTCCAAAACAGCACAGTAAAAACATCCCCACCAGTACATAAACCTATATATAAAACATAGACTATCTCCAATATTTTTCCTTTATAGGGTAGCATACCAGTATATGCAAGAGAAAAGTATTGTTGATGGGGCAAAGGGAAAACTGATTGGGGCAATGACCTAGTTAGCCAGGCATTAACATTCAAAAACCAGGTATTGTTTGTTCATTTTTATGTGATGCTGAGGATCGAACCCAGTGCTTCACACATGCCAGGCGAGCACTCTACCACTGAGCCACAGCCCCATGTCTCAACTATAGATCTTAACAAGTAAAATGATTATGTCTTTGACAATCACTGTGATCTTGGCTCAGTGCTCAGTACAGGTGTTATCTGGGCTGGGTGACAGACAGGATGAGTTATTCAAGACGGATAAAGAAACTATGGTATACATACACAATAGAATATTACTCAGCATTAAAAGAGAATAAAATCATGGCATTTGCAGGTTAAATGGATGGAGTTGGAGAATATTATGCTAAGTGAAGTAAACCAATCCCCAAAAAAACAAATGCCGAATGTTTTCTCTGTCATGAGGATGTTGATCTATAATGGGGATGGGGGGAGCATGGGAGGAATGGAGGAACTCTAGATAGGGCAAAGGGGAGGAAAGGAAGGGAGGAGGTAGGAAAGACAGTGGAATGAGATGGACATCGCTACCCAAAGTACACGTATAAAGACATGCATGGTGTGACTCTATATTGTTGTGTGCAACCAAAGACATAAAAAATTGTACTCTATATGTGTACTATGAATTAAAATGCATTCTGTTGTCATATATAACAAATTAGGATAAATAATTTTTTAAAAAATGAGTTATTCAAGAAAGCCTAGAGAAGGTCCTCATAGGCCTGGCTTGGATCAGATGTCCACCTCTGGGCCAGTCGTCTGTGGCCAGGGGCAGGGTCATAGACGAGTATGGAAGCTCTTGCTGGAACCGAGTGGTCAAAGAGGAGGAGGAGATCTCCTGAGAAGGGGTGTTTGTCCCACAAGGAAGGGGCAAGTGTCAGGCAGACCGCGCCAAGAGCCCTCTGCATCACAGAGCTCATTTAGAAAAGCACCAAGGACGTCTGAAGAGAAGAGAGGTTCTGCTGTATCAGGGATCAAGGAGGACATACTAGACCTGGCACTGAGGGTGGAAAATGAAGGGAAACGAGTTTGCAAAGCCCCAGGGACCAGGAAGCAGAAGAAAAAGCAATGCGTAGGAGGCATTTGAACTTGTCTGGAAATGAAACTGCATACAAATAAGGGAATAGCGAGTAGGAACTAAGGTTTCCAGAGGGAAAAGTCAGGAAGGAGCTAAATCCTGGAGAACTGGATGCTAGCATTTGTGTTTTAAGTTGTAGCCATTGGGGACTGGGTTGCTGGATAAAATACAGGATGCCCAGTTAAAATCAAATCTGAGGTAAACAATGGAATTTTGCCTGGGCATCCTTACACTAAAAAATTCATCATGTGTCTGAAATTCAAATTTCATTGGTCATTTTGCATTTTTATCTGCTAAATCGAGTGATCCTAATTGAGGAGCCAGAGAAGGGTTTGAGCTAAGGCTTGCATGAGGCTGTTGATTCAATCCAAACTCTAGCACCTCATTTGTCTAAAATCACGGGCAATGAAAACAGATGCCCATTACAATGAGCCCAGCCTTGCCAGCTACTGGGTTCCTTTCAAGTTCTCCAGAAAGACTGCATCTCATTGTGGAGCGTCAGTGCTGAGTGTGCAGTTTCAACGTCTTAATGCTTTTGGCTCTGGCACAGCCATCCTTTGTCACTGTGGTAACTCAATTGGAGCCACAGAATTCAATTAACCGAATGCTCCCTTGCCCTGAGCCTGGCTCAGCAGTCCAGCTCCCCAGGGCCTGCTGGCGTCAGCCCAGCCGCGAGCCTGCACAGCAACACAGACGGAGATCAACAAACAGGAATCCCCAATGGGCGAGCACATTGCCTGCTCTAGCCCCGTCCTTCCTTCATGGCTGAGGGGTCATAGGGCTGGGCCTCAGGAAGGCACACGGCCCTGGGCTTCCTGGACGCTGTGAAGAAGGATCTTGGCAGCATTCACAGCCAGGACTCTGGGGGAGCTATTTTGATCACACCCAAGAGCAAACTCTGTCATCAATTCTCACTCCCAGCAGGAAGGAGTCCGCGGGGAACACATGAATTCTTCAAAGGAGTGATACCGGTGGCCTGACTTTGGCCTCTGGTTCCTCTCTTCTCCAGCCCCCACACCTTCCTGTTGCTGCCTGACGCTTGGAGCCTTCCAAACTGGAGACAAACAGCTTTTTATTCCTTTTCTCTCTGGTTCTAACAACAACTAACACACGCCAAACACACCACTCAAAATGGCGCTGAATCAGCAAGAAGTCACTCGAGATCCCGGAACAAATCCCGTGAGACTACGGGTGGGCCAAATCTCCACGGCTCATAGTCAACTGCAATTCAAGTCAATCCCCAAACAGGGCTCCTGCACCTTCCTATCCTTTTTAAAAGGTAATCAAGGGTGGAGTTTGGGATCTAATCCTGGAGGGTGCTAGAGCATCCAGAATCTTCTCCTGCAAGAAGCTTCCATATTAACTGTAGCCACCCATCCCCAGAATGCCTGCTGACAGTGGTGGGCAGCTGCCACCCACTGCAGGAGGCCCCCACAGCCCTGGCTGTGCTGCCCTGACTTCAACAAGGCCTCTCAAAACACGCCACAGCCGCTGCGCAGGTCAGCCGCGGCGAGCCACCGCGGCACCTCCAAGCACCCTCTTCCAGTGGCTCTGTGCCCTGTGCCAGTTAGTCCTCCTTTCAGCTGGGGCTCACGCAGCCTCTGCCCAGCTGGCTTTTACTGAACCAGGCCCTGCTCACACATGAGCCCCTCCAAAACGTGATGCTGGACCCAGCTCCATGCTGTTAATCATTTTTTTTTCCTTTAAAAAAATCTTTAAAATTTTAAAATTTAAATTAAATTAAATTAAATTCTTGCTAATTTAATACTATTAAAATTTTAATTGATACAAAATTCTAGATATTTATGTGGGACATTTGTAGCATTTCAATACACACTTACAACATGCAGTGATGAGATTCGTCACCTCGGACATTTATCGTTTCTTTGTGTTGGGAACATTCACGATCCTATCTACTAACTATTTTGAAATATACAACTAGTTGCCGTTGGCCGGTCACCTCGCTGTGCTGCAGAGCACTAGAAGTGGTTTCTCCTCCCGACTTCACCTGCGCCTGCTGACGTCCTACCCCACCGCCCGCCTCGGGAAGCACTGCTGTTCACTCAGCCTCTGAGATCTGCCACTCTCAGCACGTGTTCCCCACCTCTGTCCTCATACTGTGGGGGCTGCTCGAGGCAAGCCAGTGTGACTTCCGCTGTCCCAGCAGGGCCCAGTGTGGCACTGAGTATAGAAGAGATGCCCAGTCATGATTGTAAAGTGGTTTAAAAATGTAACTTCAACATTGCGGAAAGGTACAAAGCAACGAATATACAAAGGTTTCTGCCATTCCTCAGTCCATCCACCTGTAAGAGCAGAGCGTCTTGCACAGCCACTATGTGTGATCACCATGCAGCAGGTGTGTGCCAGCACCAGGTTGGGCTGGACCTCCTACTCCACACGTCGTCGTTTTTGCCCTAGCCCTGATTTTCCAAGACTTTCCATGAAGCATGTACAGGTCTACTTCATTCTTTTTGTCACCTACATAATATACCATAAAAGAAGTCTAGAAAAGTGTATGTAAGTAATACTGCATTTACAAAGATCTAAATTCCATTTCTTGCTATTTTAAACAATGCTGTATAAGCCGGGCACAGTGGCGCACACCTGTAATCCCAGCACTTGGGAGGCTGAGGCAGGAGGATCACGAGTTCAAAGCCAGCCTCAGCAATGACGAGGCACTTAGCAACTCAGTGAGACCCTGTCTCTAGTAAAATACAGAAAAGGGCTGGGGATGTGGCCCAGTGGTCGAGTGCCCCTGAGTTCAATCCCCGGTACCAAAACAAAACAAAACAATGCTGGGCTGGGGTTGTGGCTCAGTGGTAGAGCGTTCACCTAACACATGCGCGGCCCGGGTTCGATCCTCAGCACCACGTAAACATAAATGCATTGCATTGTGTACAACTAAAGCAAATAAATAAATATTTAAAAAAATACAATTTGTTGTTCTGTCTGGCCCTAATTTGAGTGAAGTTGTATTTTTTAAAACATTTTTATTGGTCATTTGTTTTTCTTTTCAAGGAAACTACTTAGTTACAATATCCCTTGCCCATTTTCCTATTTAGTTATTTTTATCTTTCATGTTGTTTTGAGAAATTTTTAGATTTTTAGGGAAATTGGTCTGTTTTTATATATATTCCCATTTCCCCCATTGATGTTTAATTTTATTCATTATCCTTATTTATCATTTGTTTATATTTGTCACACGAAAAAAGTTTTAAGTTTAATGTTAAATTTATCCATCTTTTCCCAGCTTCTGAGTACATATTTTTAAAAAAATTTTTTTTGAATTGTTGGTGGACCTTTATTTTATTCATTTATTCATATGCGGTGCTGAGAATTGAACCCAGTGCCTCACACATGTCAGGCAAGTGCTCCATCACTAGGCCACAATCCCAGTACATATGCTTTTTAAAAAGAAATGAATGAATGAAAGAATACACAAACTGTTCCAGCACTCATTATTTGTACCATGTTTAGATTTTATATGCTCTTGTATTGTTATTGTTATTTTACATGTGACAATTTTAGCTCCTCATCTGAAGTGTGATTTGTATTTTAGGCCTAAGGAGAGGAGGCACTGAGCTGAGAGAAAGGACTTTTCCCACTTTGTTTCACCTTGAAAAATGATTGCCATTGAATGAAGCAGCATATGAACACATTGTTGTCATAAATTCAAACACAGCTATGCATAATGAAAACCTGAAGCTCCCCAGAAGAAATTATGGATAGTGGAATCCCTCTCTCTCTCTTTTTTTCTCTCTCTCTCTTTCACACACACAGACACAGACACACACACACACACACACACACACACACACACACGCATACACAGATGTAGTGTTGTAGTACTTAAAATACCATTTCCCGTGGATTTTTAAAAAATTTTTATTTTTACATATTAAATTTGACTTGGAAAAGGTTCCATGTGGGAAAAGGTGTGAAATACCCAGGTCTGCGTCACTGTTTCTAATAGATGTGGTATCTTTCAGGAGGATTCAGATTGGTGGTTCTAAGATTGTGCCCCATGAACACCCAGGCACCTTTAGGGCATCCTCAAGGTCAGACTAGGTGCTGACCTTTGCAGCGACAATGCAGGAGCAAAGGAGTGCAACCTGCTGAGCCTCCACACTGCCCTGGTGGCCACTGTGTTCCTCACCACCTGGCACTCACAGTGGCAAATTTAAAAAGGCATTTTTACTTAAGAATGCCTTGGTGAAGCAGTGGAAATTACCACTGTATGAAATCTCAGTGTAGTTGTCTCTTTAGTGGTCTGCATGAGCAATTGGAAAATGATCAAAAGCCCTCTTGATGCAGGATGAGATGCGGTGCTTATCTGGAGAAGGGCTCTCATCTGACGGGGTTGCAAGCCTGACTAGCTGCCTTCCTCCAGGAGCATCATTTTTTCTTGCAAAGGACAACTGACAAATGGGCGAAGGATCTTCTTGGACTTGGACGTTTGGCTAACATTTCTGCAGGAATCAACCAAGCAAAACTGTCACCTCAAAAAAAAGAGACTGGCAGTATTTGTTGCCAATGATTCTATTCTGGTTTTCAACAGAAACATGAGAATTTAGGAAACGTGTACCTGTCACCTTCAGTGTGATAGCCTCCCGGCACCTAAAGACTTTTTTTAAAAAAAATATTTATTTATTTGCTTTAGTTGTACACAGTGTGTTTATTTTTACATGGTGCTGAGGATCGAACCCAGGCCACGCACATACTAGGTGAGCGCTCTACCACTGAGCCACAATCCCAGCCCCCTAAAGATTAATTTGCTGTGGATATAGATTTTTTTTGTTGTTGTTGTTGTGGTGCTGCTGGGGAGGGGACCCAGGACCTTGCACATGTCAGGCAAGTGCTCTACCACTGAGCTAAACCCCCAGCCCACTGTGGGTAAAGATTAATAAGTGATTTTATTGTATAATGAAATGTGTCAACAATTGGAAGTTCTGTATAATGCAGTGAACTAATATTTTCCAAATAACAAAGGTGTTATGTTACAAATCATGCATAGATAAAAGATTCATTCAAAGTACAAGACAGAACAATGGACTTTAATATAACAGAGTATAAAAAGGGTATTGATATGAATTCAGATTCCATGTCATAAATACAATTAAACTACCACTTACGGAGGTTTTATGTAACATTAAAGTAGAATATCCAGTGACCTGAAAAAGACTATTAAGATATTTCTCTCTAAAAGCTGCATACCTCTGTGAGGCCAGCTCATCTTTAACCACTGCAACCAAACCATTAGACCCTGGCTGGGCTGAAGCAGAAGCTGATATGAGAATCTAGCTGTAAATGTAAAATGATGCTGCTCTTCTTGTGAAATCATTTTTGTTTGAAAAAATACAATTGTTTTCCATAGAAGCATGTTTTTTTATAATTAGCATGCAATGGGTACTAAATGCATATTTAAAAACTTTTGTCAGTCTTAATTTCAAATATAGAAAGTATTGATAGACATCAGCCACATAATTAAAAGCTCTTTGAGGTCTTTGAAAACTTTTAAGAATATAAAAATATGCTAAGACCAAAAAGTTTGGGAACTGTTTCTATAGCTCTTTGACCTGGAAGCTAGTTGTTATACTTGACCTTGCCTTGGCCAGAACAGGCAGCTTAAGAGTCATTCAAGAGGGCTGGGGTTGTGGCTCAGCGGTAGAGCACTCACCTAGCACGTGTGCAGCCCAGGTTCGATCCTCAGCACCACATACAAATAAACCCATTGTGTACAACTAAAGCAAATAAATAAATATTAAAAAAAAAAAGAGTCATTCAAGAAGCAAAGGTCCCTGCATTATCTGTCTCTGTCTCTGACAGACCCTCCTCCATACCCAACACACACACACACACACACACACACACACACACACACATGCACCCTACTTTCTTGTCCTGGAAACTTGATACACAAGAATGTTAAAATTAAGCATGAATTTGAATCAACACAATAAAGACAAAAGAGAATCAAATGACAGAATTTATAATGCTCATTCAGGAAACTAAGTAGTCCTGTTTTCGCTTCTTTCTTTCCTTATTTTTTATTGATGCATGATAGTTGCACACAATGGTGGGAATCATTGTTACATATTTGCACGTATGTGCACACAGTATAAAAATATAATTTGGCCTATATTATTCCCCAGTGTTTCTCCTTTCTCTCCTCTCTCCCCTCTCTGGCCTTCTACTTTACTGCTCTCCCTTTGATTTTCATGGGAGCCACCCAACCCCCCGCCCCTTTTTTTTTTCCTTTTTCTTCTGTAGAGAAGCCCTGTTTTATAAACTTGGAGGTCCCCAGTATTTTCTAGGAAAATGTCCTTTATTGTCTTGTTACTCAGGATTGTGGCCCATGGACCCAGAGTCTTGGCATCTTCTACAGCTTGTTAAAGATTCAAATTTATGGTTCCTACCTCCAGACTAAGCCATAATATACATTCTAAGAGGATTCCGAATGTGTTAGTCAGTTTTCTGTCGCTGTGACAAAATACCTAAGGTAAATAACTCATCAGGAGGAAAAGTTCATTTAGACTCACGGTTTCAGAGATTTTAGTTCATGGCTGCTTGGCCCCACTGCCTTGGGGCCTGTGACAAGGCAGAACATCATGGTGGGAGTGCATGGAGGAGCAAAGCCACCCTCCTCACGGCACCAGGAAGCAAAGGCAGGGTGAGGGCGAGAGATGGGAGGGTGGGAGGCACCAGGGTCCCCACACCACCATGTACCATTGACCTAAGTTCCTTCCACCAGGCCCTACCTCCTAAAGGACTCACCACCTCCTGCTCGTGCTGCAGACTGGTAACAAAGCCTCTAGCACCTGGGCCTTTGGGGGACACTTGAGATCCACAGCGTGACACTGGGGTGAATTTTATACACATTGAAGATTGTGAAGCGCTGCTCTTGTTTGAGAATTTACAGTCTAGAGTCTAAAATTCAAAAGGACTTTTAATTTCCAGAATGGTTGGCATGCTATTTGGATGGATTCTCTTACTGAAAGGAAGGAAAACATATGGATAAAGGAAGTAAAACATATGTTTCATAAAAGCATTAAAGAGACATTAAGACAGCAAGAAACCACCACAGCAGAGAAGTCAGTCTGAGTTAAAGATGCCCTGAGGTAATTTGCTAAAGCCAGAAAGCTAAAACCCAAGTCTGACAGATTTTCCCTAAGAGAAGTGCAGAATTAAGATCTGGAAATAGAAAAGCTCCTGGTCAGAAACTCTGTAGCCTTGGACATGGTAATGTCTCAGGTGTCTGGAGAAAACAAATGCAAATCCTCTTCCAGGAAGGTATTTCTATCCTGGGTAGCAAATTATTCCTACAAGTAATTTTTTAAATACAGTGACCAGAATTGTTATAGGTAGTCAGACTCTCAAGGAAACTCATTTCTTTATTTCTTTCTTCTTCTTCTTCTTCTTTTTTTTTTTTTTTTTTTAGGTGTACCCGATGGCTTTATTTTTATGCGGTGTTGAGGATCGGACCCGGGTCCAGCACCTTCTTAGGTGAGCACTAAACAGCTGAGCCACAACCCCAGCCCCCAAGGAAACTCATTTCTATGAGCAAGAACTAGACTATGAGATGCCTAGTAGATAAAAGTCAGACTTGAAAGTATGTTCAGACAGTAGGGAATTAAAAGTCATATAGAAAATTCAAGAAAACTTAATAGAGCATGTAGAAATCATAAAACAAGGTCTCTCAATGGAGATGAAATTAGGTCTCCAAGACCTAAATTCCACAGGATATACTTCAAGTAGAAAGAAGATAATCCCAAAGTTAATACAATAATTGAAATTAAAACTAAAAAGATGGGTTTCACAGCAGATTGCACGTAGCTGAAGAGATATTAGTGAATTGTAAGATAGGTTAGAAGAAATATCCCAGAATGCAGCAAGGAAATACAAAGAGGTGGAAATTCAGGTGAAAGAGCAAGAGACATGGAGTGGAAAAGTCCAAGAAATATGTGATTGGGGATCTAGAAAGAGGAGAGAAAGACAATGTGGCAGAGGAGATAGTGGCTGAAAATTTTCTGGGGCCGATAAAAGACACCAATCTACAAATTAAAGAATCACAGGGAATCTATGCTGTGTAAGGAAAACGACATCTACACCCAGATATGTCACTGTAAAACTTCAGATAAACACCAAAAAGTGATGATCTTAGAAGTAGCTAGAGAGAAAATTCACCTGTGCAAAGCAGGACTGAGAACTGATGTCTCAAAGCAATGATAGAAGCCAGAAGATAGTGGAATCCAATCTGCTGAGAAAATTAATTGCCAACTTAGTCTCCTACACTGCACAAAAATGTCTCTTAAGAATAAAAGCAAAATAAAGACAATTTCAAATGAGGACCATTGAGAGACTTTGTCACACAAAGACCTAAATTCTAAAGAATATAAATCAAGTTGAAAAAGATAATCCCAAAGATAATCCTTGTTGGAGGAACTAAGAAACTGCTTAATGTGTGAATAAATCTAAATGCACACTGCCCAAAATAGGCAATGATAATAATGTCCCTGATAATTTAAAAAATGAATTAAAATATTTGGCAACAATTATCTGATAAGAGAAAAATAAATGGAGTTAAAGGGAGGGCAAAAATATTGATTAACATTAGACTTGGTTAAGTAAATGCTAAATAGTTCAAACAGGATATGTAACTTCCAAATGAATGGTTAAACATAATCTTAAGGAATATATGAAAGGGAAAAAAACACTATAAAATAGGCAAAACAATTAGAAAGTGTAAAATAAGATGGTGGATTAAAAAACACCTTTTATCATGGAAAATTTAAATAAGGTACAAAAGTAAATAGACTGGTACATAACTTCATGTATCTATCACTAACCTACTTTTATACATCTCTCCCATTTTTTCTCTAATATTTTAAAACAATCCCAAGATGTCACATTGTTTTATTCATAAATATTTTGGTATCTTTATCAGATAAGGACTTTTTAAAAATATTTATTTATTCGCTTTTAGTTGTACACAATGCGTTTTTACGTGGTGCTGAGGATCGAAAACGGGCCGCGCACGTGCTAGGTGAGCGCTCTACCACTGAACCACAACCCCAGCCCCAGATAAGGACTTTTAAAGCAGAGCACCCATGTACCATTATTACAAAATAGTATATTTAAACTGAATATATCAGAAATTGTGTTAAATGTAAATGATTAAATACTCTTGTTAATGGCAAAGATTTTGAGACTGGATAAAAACAAAGTCCAACTCTGCTACTCACATCTAAAATGTAAAGATTCAGAAGTTTTGAAAGTAGATAATGAAAAAATAGATATTAGGCAAGTATTAACCAGAAGAAACTGTGTTTAAACAGTGAGAAGAAAAGATGTTTTGTATACATTATAGAAAAAAGTTGGGTAAAGTTGTTACACCAACAGCTTCTCCTTCTCAAGGGCCAATTCTTCTTGATCCCAGTCAGTTGGGAGGAAACCCCCGGCATACATCTCAACTTCACTCACGAATGAGGCCGAGGGCTTAAGAAGCCACCAGGCTGGCCAGGGACCCTCCTTCCACCTAGCTGGTGAGGGGTGGGCTCCTGGGAGTAGCTAGCTCCCCTTCCACACCCTGCAGTGCTCTCCCAGGCCTGGGAAGAAGTAAGTGTGGGGGTTTCTGGGAAGGAGAAGAGGCCTCAAAAATCTGGTAAGAAAATGGACCTCAAGGGACTGGGGTTGTGGCTCAGCGGCAGAGCGCTCGCCTCGCACGTGCGCAGCCCGGGTTCGATCCTCAGCACCACGTAAACATAAAATACATTGCATTGTGTACAACTAAAATAAATAAATAAATATTTAAAAAAAAAAAAAAAAAAAGAAAATGGACCTCAAGGCCCTGTCACAGGTAGAGCTTGGGGTCACTAACAGTGAGGCAAGGAATGGAGACATGTCTTCAGTGTCCCTAAGAAATGACACCAAGGGAGAGAGGGGTGTGTGCCCTCTTGGTGTGAGTGCCCTGTGAGTGCTCGTGAGGTGGGGTCTTTCCTGGTCAAGGCGGGGGCAGGAGGCAGTGTGAGGAGGGGGTGCTCAGACCTGGGGGCAGTCCAGTTCTGTGGACACGTGGACACAGGGACTCTGGCCCAGATGCCCCTGGAGCACAGGTAGGCCCTGAGGCAACTCAGGACACTTCATTTCAGGAGGCCGCCACAGAGCAGCGGGAGTCACCCTGCTGATTCCAGCAGACAGGAATTATACGAAGGCAGTGCAGCCCGCAGAGGGTGGGGGTTCAGAATTAGGGATTCAGCCAGGCCTGTCCAGACCCATCTGGGAGGACAGTGGTGTGTAGCTTCCTGGCTGACCCTGGCAGAGTCCCACCCCTGCTGGCAGGCTGGTCTGCCTCCTGGGGCTGAACAGAAGGAGCCGGGATGCTGCGGCCACCAGGTCCTGAGTCGAAATTTAGCCTCACACGCACACAGACAGAAACACGGGCACAAGCAAACCTGGGTTACACACACCCACTCTCTCTCTCTCTCACTTGAGATTCAGCTACATAAATATACAGACCTGGAGCTGGGGTTGTGGCTCAGAGGTGGAGCGCTTACCTAGCACACGTGAAGCACGGGGCTCCATCCTCAGAACCACATAAAACTAACTAACTAACTAACTAAATAAAGGTATTGTGTTCATCTACAACTAAAAAAATATATAGTGTTTGCTTCCGCAGCACATATACTAAAATTGGAATGATACAGAGAAAAATAGCATGGCCCCTGTGCAAAGATGACATGTAAATTGGTGAAGCATTCCATTAAAAAATATATATACATACATTTTATATATATTTATTTTGTATTATGCATTTATATATTTTTTATGTTATATGTATATATTACATATTATACATTTATATATTATATATATTTGTATATATTTATATATATATAATATATACACACACACACATACACACTCACACAGACCTTTTAGTGTTAATCTCCTACCTCATCAAGAGTTGAGTTTTAAGCTGGGCGCGGTGGCGCATGCCTATAATCTCAGCACTTGGGAGGCTGAGGCAGGAGGATCACGTGTTCAAAGCCAGCATCAGCAGATGGCAAGGCACTTAGCAACTCAGTGAGACCCTGTCTCTAATAAAAAATGAAAAAAAAAAAAAAAAAGGGCTGGGGATGTGGCCCAGTGGTTGAGTGCCCCTGAGTTCAATCCCTGGTACCAAAAAAAAAGAGTTGAGTTTTAGTTACCTGCACCCAGAGACACATGCAGACTCAAATACACACTCTGCTAGTCTATAAGCTGCCCTTCCCTGCTTGATTGTGGTGACCAGCTGGGAATGACAGGAGCAGAGGTGGTAGGGAGACCTAGGCTTGGACCTGTCCCTCTAGGATTAGTGACAGGAAGCACCACGCACTTGGGAAAAAAGCCAACTAACTCCACACCGTAGCTGGCAGCCTTGCTGCTCCTAATGGAACAGGCATATGGAATAGACCATGTTTATCTTTTCTAAAAAGTATTGCAGTAAAATCTCTCTAAAAAGTATTGCGGTAAAATCTCTCGCGCGTGGAAGCTGTAATTAGTCCAGCTCACTACACTTCGTGTCCTGGATGTGGTGTGGAAGGGCAGCCGGTGCTATGGCAACTCAGGCTCGGAGTTAAGCAGGGCAGACTTCTGACCTAGATTTGATGTGCTGTGCATCCTCTGGGCCTAGGTCTCCTCACCTGTAAAACGGGGATACTAATGTGAACCCCATTCATAAAGGGTGGTGCCTGGAACACAGTAGTTGCTCAATAAGTGCTGGATGCAGGAAAAACTTCCCCAAACTTGTGATCTGCCCGGGAGGTCCTGACCCTCAGTGCCCTGAGAATTAGCAGTAACCTCGGTATGAAAGCCAGTGATGCCAACAGTACTCCTGAGTCCTCTGGCATCGTGGGGACACTGACTCCATGATACAAGCACAACACAGCTTGAACACACAGGCACACTGGGCGCAGCCGGGTGGCCTCAAAGGCTGATCCGGCAGGGCTCAGATGGCTCCTTGTAAATCTCCTTCCTTCCACAAGCCCCTGGTGTTGGTGGAGCAGAAAGGGGTGAGCAGTCGTCCTGCGGTGCGGCCTCCTTGGAACCCCTCAAAGAGCAACCACATCCTCGGTGGAGGAAGGCAGGCAAAGTGGAGGTGCTAGGTCCTCGAGCTTTTAAGTGATGAGAGCGGATTCAAGCCCAGGGCTTCCTCTCTCCCCCAACCCTCTTAATCTTAATTTTTCTGGTACTGAGGATTGAACCCAGGGCTGCTCTACCCCTGAGCTACATCTCCAGCCCATTTTTATTTTTAAAAATCTTGCCACAGGGTCTTGCTAAGTTGCTCAGGTTGACCTCAAACTTGTCATCCTCCTGCCTCAGCCTACTGGGTCACTGGGATTGTATACCACTGCATCTGGCTAATTTTATTTTATTTTTTAAGTTGACACATAATAGGACTTACTTTGGTATAAGACATTGTCGCTGCCTGAAGCGGAAGTCGCTTGGAGCAGCGAACGCCACAGGAAAATTCGGAGGCAGGATGAAAATGAAAAAAGGTCTTTTATTCTTCTCCTCTCTCCAGCTCCAGCAATCACTCCAAATGCTCTAACTCCAACCACCACCTTCTTCTTCCCCACACACACTAACGAACCTCACCCAGTTATATACATATAGCTTTAACAAGGACACGTGCTTACAGCTCGAGCTTACAGGTGCGTCACGCAGTGTTCACAGGCATACAAAGATTCTTTGAATAATGTATTAATATCAGGTGGAAACTAGAACATCTTTTATGGCTCTCAGCTAACCGCAATCTTTAGCTATCTCCTTGATTATAGGCTCCTTCATTTCCCCCTTTTAGTTTTAAAAGAGGGGATGTTCTAGGACGTCCATGTGCAACCGACATTCTTACCCGTCATGGGAGTCTAGGCTGTCCTGACTCCTGGCTTAGGTTGACATGCCGGCCACATTAGACTGTCCCGTGCGACTGTGCCATGTCTTAGGTTGTCCCCTTCTGGGGATCTTACCCGTCATAGGCTAACCAGCCATCCAATAGAGCCCTTCAGGATCGACTGTGTGTTGACTAACAGCCGTCCAATTTTTAGGAGATGCTGCGGCTTTAAGGCGGTAAGCCTACTGCTGACGAGCCAAGTTTCCATAGCGTATCAAGTTCTTTAAGCGAATCAGCTGCCCTTAGTTTCATCAAGTAACGCACTGAGTTCTCTTAGACAAATACCCGCAAGGCATTGTCCCGCAATGTCCCAAAATAATGGAAAATCAAAATGTCCATAAGTTATAACACATAGATTCAGGAGGCCCCATGCATGCAGAGCAGAGGCCACACTGCTGGTGAGGTTGTTGATGCTTGAGCAGCAGGGATGCTTGCAGCGACCGCGGTCCCTGCAGTTGTAGCAGCAGCCGTCTTTTTTATGTCCAGACATTTCCACCGGCAAATCTTCAGGGCCCGCTACCTAAAAACTCAAGCATCCATTATTAAGGGAAAGGCAGTGCTATTCCAGCACTGAGATCAAAAGGTGAGCTGTCAAACTAAAAAAAAAGAACTATTAGAGTAGAAAATAAAAGTTGATCTCTGCTCACACACATTGCTGCTCAAGCTCCCACAAACATAAGCTGGCAAAATATCACATTCAGAAATAATCAAAGAGAAACTGAGGGTGTTTACTGCATTAAAGATAAAGAAAAGCTAAAGGCATTTTGGAAAAATAATTTGTTAGCTGGAATCCTCGAGTCTCTATATACACAGCAATCCTATACCTGTTGAAATAATTCAAATTAATCAGTTACTAAACAAATGAAGTCAATAACAAATAAATGATCCTCTGTCGGAACACCAAAATATCAGGTTATACAACATTAAACATATTCACAGCTGAAGAGAAGTCCCGGAGACAACTATAAATCAAAATTGATTATCATTATAATTGATTATCTAAAAATATTCTGAACTTATATAAATATCTATTTATCTATCTATCTATTGATTATCAAATTAGAATATTCTAAGCTTAAATGAATTAACGTTATTTGTTATTTGGATCTATATCTATCTACCTTTTTTTTTTTTTTTTTTTAAGCGCTTAATTATTTGTGACGTCACACTAGACAGACGCACATATAAACATATTTGTGACATCACATTAACATGAAATTTAGACAAATGCACAGACATAAAGACATATATAAAAGAGAAAAAAAAAATTACAATTGTGTATACACTGAAGAGAGATCTTCTTGTCCCGGCCGGGAAGAATGAAATTTAAGTTGTAAATTTAATGGAGAACTCTTTTAAGGGAATCACTCCATACCTTCATTTTGGTCCTCTTGACCTTGCACTTGTTTATTCAATCTAGACTCCTCAATAACTTCGTCTTGATCCCTTTGACTTTGTACCTGCTTTATCAATCTAGATGGTATCCATATTGGAGAGGATTCGTGCTTTGGAAAAACACAAACAGATCCTCTCCCCCAAATTAATACTGGGTCTGGACCCTTCCATGTACCTGAGAGAACATCCTTCCAGTAAACCAAAGGTTTATGTTGTTGGTGTGGGTTCCAGTGTCTATCTCCAGCCGAATGTCCATTAGAATCTAAAGTTAAGAAATTTAGGGTAAACAGGGCAACTGCCAATCTGTCCTTAGGATTTTTCCAGTTTCCATCTTTTTGCTTTAGTAACATTTTTTAAGTGTCCGATTTGCTCTTTCAATTATTCCTTGTCCCTGAGGATTATAAGCGATACCTGTTTTGTGGATAATATTGAACTTTGTACAAAATTGTTTGAAGGATGTGGATGTATATGCAGGGCCATTATCTGTTTTAAGCATTTTGGGGATGCCCAATGCAGCAAAAGCTTGCAGACAATGAGATATAGTATCTTTAACTTTTTCTCCGGAATGTAAAGAAGCAAAAATCATGCCTGAGCATGTATCTATGGTGACATGAATAAATCGTAATTTTCCAAAACTTGGCTCATGTGTGACATCCATCTGCCACAAATGATTGGGCATCAAACCTCGTGGGTTAACCCCATAATGTGGATTGGGCAAGAGTGTTACACAAGATGGACATTCGTTTACAATTCTACGAGCTTGTTCTTTTGTGATTTTAAATTTTTGTCTTAAGGTAGTGCTGTTAACGTGGAACTGGGAATGAAATAAAGTAGCTTGTTGTACTGTAGTAAATATAAATATTGTTTTAGTGAGGGCGTCAGCTTTTTGATTACCTTCATGGAGAGGACCAGGCAGATTAGTGTGAGCTCTTATGTGACCTATAAATAAAGGTTCTTTTCGTTGCCATAGGAGATTTTGGATTTGAGAAAACAATTTAAAAGCTGGAGTATATGGTGCTATTGGACCTGCTAGCTCCAATTTTGGGACAGCATGTACAATATAATGGCTGTCTGAAAAAATATTCATAGGCTATTCTTTAAAATTTTCCAGAGCTATTATTATAGCTTCGAGTTCCACTAATTGAGCTGATTTTTGATTAGTGATATGAATCATTTTTTCATTTTGAGTGACTACTGCAGCAGTACCGTTAGAGGATCCATCTGTAAATACATTAAATGCTTTAGGAATGGGTTGATTTTTTATTACCTGTGGGAATATGATAGGATGATTGATACAAAAGGACAGTATAGGAGATTTAGGAATATGATTGTCAAAATTTGCAGAAGTAGAGCATCTAGCTATAGCCCAATCATTATCATTGAAGCACAAATATTCAACCTGTGACGATGAATAAGGAGTAATAATAGTAGCGGGATGAATTCCAAATATTTTAGTAGAGGTTTTAAGTCCTTGAAGAATAAGTTTAGCCACCATGGAGGTATAAGACTCAATTGTACTTTTAGGAGAGACAGGCAAATGTATCCATAATATAGGTCCCTGTTGCCAAAATACTCCTGTTGGAGTATATTGTGAAGGAATAATAATCAATATTAGTGGTTGTGCAAAATCAAATCTATCGCAATGGGATCTTTCAATGGCCTGTTCTACTAATTTTAGAGCTCTCCTGGCCTCAGGAGTTAATGTTCGAGGTGAGGATGGGTCAGGGTTCCCACGAAGGATGTCAAATAAGGGTTTTAATTGTCCAGTAGTGAGGCTTAGTGTAGGGCGAAGCCAATTAATGTCACCCAGTAATTTTTGGAAATCATTGAGGGTGGTCAAATGTTCTTTACTTATTAGAATTTTTGGGGTTTAACAAAAGTATCCATGATTTTAAAGCCTAAATATAGTATAGGTGATCTGCTTTGAACTTTTTCTTCTGCTATATATAATCCATATTTTTTTAAATTTTTTGTTATTTCACTAAATATATTAAATAAGATTTTTTGATTAGGGTGAGCTAATAAAACATCGTCCATGTAGTGTAGACACATGAGGTCTTGATATTTGTTTTTTAATGGGCTGTATAGCTCTGTCCACATATAGTTGGCACATTGTAGGGCTATTTGCCATTCCCTGTGGCAATACTTTCCATTGATATCTTTTATCAGGGCCATTATTATTAATAGAAGGAATTGAAAAAGCAAATCTGGGGGCATCCAGAGGATGTAGGGGAATGGAAAAGAAACAGTCCTTTATATCAAGAGTTATAAGGTAATAGTTTTTTTTGGAATAGCTACAGGATTAGGAAGTCCAGGTTGAGTGGGCCCATAATTTGCATTGTTTTATTAATTTGTCTTAGGTCTTGTAATAGTCTCCATTTACCCGATTTTTTCTTAATTACAAATATGGGAGAATTCCAGGGAGAGGTGGAAGGCTCTATGTGTCCTGCTTCTAATTGTTCTTTAATTAATTGATGGGCCGCTTGCAATTTTTCTTTGGATAGGGGCCACTGAGGGACCCAAACTGGCTTATTAGAGAGCCATGGTATTTTTAAAATTGTTTTCTCAGTGGCCCCTAGAAAAAATGTCCTTTGCCTTTTTTATTATGAGTAGGATTTTTATTCTTAACACCTGCAGGCTTGGTTGCTAGGTGTAGCCCCATTTGATGTAAAATATCTCTTCCCCATAGGGTAACTGGCAAGCTGTTTAAAACATAGGGTTTGAATGTTCCTGTATGGCCTTCATTGTCTTGCCAATTTAAGATTACAGCACTTTGAGCTGGGGTATTACTGTATCCCAAGCCTCTTAAACTGGTTGAGGCTTTCTGTAGAGGCCAGTGCTTAGGCCATTGTTGTAGATTTATGATGGAAGAGTCAGCTCCTGTATCAATCAGCCCCTCCATCTCTATACCTTGAATTTTTAATTTGCACATAGGCCTCCGTGAACAGTCCTGGACCCAGAAAGCCATAGGTCCTGAACCAGTGGAACCGAATGCTCTGCTATTTCTATTTTGTGGCATGCTTTTAAAAGAATTATGGAGACTGGGAATGAGGAGCAGCTGTGCGATTCTGTCTCCTTGATTTACGGAGATGATGCCCCTGTGTGTACTTAGCATTATTTTAATCTCTCCATTATAATCTGAATCAATAACCCCTGGTATAACATTAAAGCCTAATAAACTTTTGGAACTACGCCCAAGGATTAGTCCCACAGTTCCTGAAGGGAGAGGTCCCCTGATTCCTGTAGGAATCAGCTGAACCCCCATTTCAGGTGTCAGGACCATCCGGGCAGTAGAACAGAGATCTAATCCTGCACTTCCTCTTGTCCCTCTGATAAGGGAGTTAATGGGTAGGAGGGACTGTGACGAGGAATCATTTGAATCTGAGGGCCTTCCTCCTCTAGTGCCTCGTACATTTGTGGGCCCCGGGGCATTGGGCCCTGTGCCCCGTTTTTTGAAATCCTTGATAAATCATTTCCATATATATCATATCTAGAATGGCATTGATTGGCCCAATGTATACCTTTTTTGCATCTGGGGCATCGGCCTGGAGCACGGTATGAATTTGATTTTATTACCCTTGGGGGATATTGCTTAGCATATCTTGGTTGATTATAATAATTTTGTCTGGAATATCCTGTTCTAGGTTGAATCCTTTGGGAATTTTGAGGGGAGGAATTTTTCATCACTGCAGCAATTACGTTGCCTGTGATAACAGCCTCGTTAATGTCTTTGCACAGTCTGATATAAATTGATAAGTCTTTTTTACTTCTCCATGGCCTTATTGCATCCTGGCAATATTTATTAGCGTTCTCGTATGCTAATTGGATAACTAGGGGCATAGCTTGCTCGACTTCTCCAAAAACTCTAGATGTTGTTTTTAAGAGCCTATCTACAAAATCAGCGTAAGGTTCGTTAGGCCCTTGTATAACTTTTGATAGGCTGCCTTGCAGATCCCCTGTGCCTGAGATTGTCTTCCAGGCTTTCACAGCTGCAGTGTGTATCTGGGCATACACACCTGGATCGTATTGTAGCTGATTTTGTAGTTCGGCGAACTCACCCTCCCCTGTGAGCATATCTATATTGCGTTGAGGGAAACCTGCTGCAGCATTTCTCTTTGCTATTTCTGAACAAAGTTCCTGGAATTGAGTTTTCCAGATTAGGTATTGTCCCCCACTTAGTACCGCTCTGCATAGACTTTTCCAATCTGAGGGGGCTAAGGTTAGGGTGTTAAGTGACTCTATCATACTTAATGTGAACGGAGCTTGAGGCCCATAGGTCATTACCGCCTCTTTAAAATTCTTTATTGTTTTAAAGTCTAGGAACTCGTGATATCTTTGTCCCTGTTCATTTTGAAATACTGGCAGTTCTAGGTGCTCCTGCGGTCTATGTTGTTCGAGAGCGTATAAGCGCTCTGAAAGGCCGCCAATTTCTACCTCAAGGGCACGTACACTCTGATCAATACTCTTTATTGTTTCTGTTAGGGATTCTATCCATGAAGGAGCAGAGGGCGCTATGGTTCCTCTATTTGACGGTCTTTTCTCTTTTTTAATTTCTTTTTGTTCTTTTTATTGGAGACTGTGCTCTCCGAATCGCTTTTTGATTCCTCTTCACTACTAGCTTCATAATTCCTAACCGGCTCAGTAGAGGAGACTGTACTTTCATGGTTTGGCTCCTTGTTACTATTATTACTTTCACTAGTATCCTGAGTTTCAGTTTCTAAGGAGAGTACATACTCCTCAGCTAATTTTATTAAGCTTCTGATGGCTTTTGCAGATCTTACTTTTGAATTTACATTTCTACTCTCCTTGCTGGTCTCCACTGAGTCAGAGGATATGCTTTCTTGTTCACTTTTCTCACTATCCTCTGAGTTCTCAATATCAAAAATTTCATTCATGGCTTTTATAAACCGACTTTTTGTTATATTTGCTCCCATCTTTTTAAATTTTCTTTTTTCTTACCTTGCCGCCGAATTCCCCGTACGGCCGCCACCTGTCGCTGCCTGAAGCGGAGGTCGCTTGGAGCAGCGAACGCCACAGGAAAATTCGGAGGCAGGATGAAAATGAAAAAAGGTCTTTTATTCTTCTCCTCTCTCCAGCTCCAGCAATCACTCCAAATGCTCTAACTCCAACCACCACCTTCTTCTTCCCCACACACACTAACGAACCTCACCCAGTTATATACATATAGCTTTAACAAGGACACGTGCTTACAGCTCGATCTTACAGGTGCGTCACGCAGTGTTCACAGGCATACAAAGATTCTTTGAATAATGTATTAATATCAGGTGGAAACTAGAACATCTTTTATGGCTCTCAGCTAACCGCAATCTTTAGCTATCTCCTTGATTATAGGCTCCTTCAAGACATTACAATTCCATACGTGTATGTACTGTTTAATGATCAAGTCAGGGTCATTAGCATTTCCAGTGCCTCCTGTTATCATCATTCCTGTGTTTTGGGGCCTTCACATTCTTCTCCTCTAGTTGTTTTGGAATGTATAGCCATTTGTCCTAGACAAGACCAGCGCTTTCCAACTCCCGCAGCCTCACCCTCCACGTTCTGCCCAGTCCCTCATCCCTGAGATGTGGGGAAAGGACATGGTCAGGGGTCCAGGCCTGGTCAGGGTTCCAGCTGTGTGGCTAACTTACAAAAAAACACCCTTCTCTTAGCCTCAGTTTGTAATAGAGAGGGGTCCGACTCTGAAATCTGCAAGGTTCTCTCTGGCTCCAACACTTTGATCTGATACTTTCTAAAAGAGGTTTGGGACCCAGAATAAAGAAGCCAGCCGTTCTGGGTTTGCCCGGCTCGAGGCCCGACAGGCATCCGGGGCCTCAGGAGTTCATCCCCAGGCCTGGGCCAGCCCCCGGGGTTGCTCATCTTTCCATTCTGGTCTGTATGACGAAATGACCAACAATGCTGTGCTGCCCACGGCCCGCTGCCTGGCCAGGGCCTCCCTTCCACCAGTTCATTTGCAGTCTTAGGCGTGCCACAGATGAGAGCTCGGACAAGCCACGTCTGGAAATTCTGAGTCTCGGTCACGCCGCTCAGGCCAGGCAGTGTGGCCAGGCGGGGCGGGAAGAGCTTGTTCCCGTCCTGGGCACTTTCCACTGTGCAGCTGGGTGAACTGGGCACCACTGGGCCTCAGTGTCCTTATCTGGAAGGCGGGGGTGACTGTCCCCTTGTTATAAATGCTGTGAGAATCAGGTGAGACCGCGTGGGTGAGGGCCTGCCGAAGGCTGGGCTGGATCCACGGCGGTTCCCGCTTCCCCGTCCTCCTCTCTCTCTGCCCTGCGGAGGGCTCTCTCACCAGGACAGCACGGCCCTGGCCGGCTCCGTCCTCCAACTGACCCCGTCTTGGGCGGGCTCTGCAGACAGGCCTTGCTTGTTGTTTGCTACTGTCACAGTGATGAATGGTGTGGGGACCTGAGGGCATGAAGGCACTCTAGGCAGGCTGCAAACCTTCACTGTGGGTCTGAACACCCCTTGTCCCCTCGCTGTCCCCCATTTCACAGCAGCTTAAGCCACCATGTGCTGGTGGCTCTAGCCTCTGTGGTGAGTTCTGCGGAGCCCAGTGGACGGGGAATTAAAGGGTGAGATTAAAGGCAGGGGGTGGGGGACTCTGCCCGAGGTGACTCCGGGATCATTGTTTAACCTTCCAGACTCCCAGTGTTGTCTCCTCTGCAACAAGAAAAACATAACCTAGCCGGGCGCGGTGGCGCACGCCTGTAATCCCAGCACTTTGGGAGGCTGAGGCAGGAGGATCGCGAGTTCAAAGCCAGCCTCAGCAATGGAGAGGCACTTAGCAACTCAGTGAGACCCTGTCTCTAAATAAAATACAAAAAAGGGCTGGGGATGTGGCCAGTGGTTGAGTGCCCCTGAGTTCAATCCCCGATACCACACACACACACACACACACACACACACACACACAAAAATATATATATATATATATATACTATATATATGTGTATATATATAACCTCTCCCCACACAATGGAAAATGGAAATTGAGTTCGCTCCTGTTTTTTGCTCTCCCGAGACAGGTGAACCCTTCCTGCACCTCGTCCTTCCTATGAACTAGGATTTAACTTTGCCATTCTGTTGCCACTCTACTTCATGTAGCCATGGAAACACTCGCTATAGCTTTTTAACAGTGTAGTAAATGATGACGGCTTTTTCTTCTCTGCAAGATTTTTTTTTTTTTTAATCCCTGAAGCGAATACTTGTCTCTTTTGATTATTTAATTTTTTGGCATATTAATCACTCCAGACTTTTCACCGGGCATCTCGGGGTCCCCCTGAGACAGTCCCCGGCATCAGGGCTCTATCCAGCTCCGTCTGTCTCTCCAGGCGTTTCCCAGCCACCTGAACCTGGGCCCTGGGCCTCGGGTGCTGCTCTCTTACCTTCCAGAGTTGCTGTAAGAACCCAAGCCCACCTCTCTCTGCTCCTGGCCACCACAGGGTGAGCAGATTTGCTCCATCACACGCTTGCCACCATGGTGTTCTGCCTCACGTCGGGCCCTGAATCTACAGAGCTATGAGGAGCAGGCGGCGCCCTGCTCTGAGTTACTCCACGATGTGTAGAGCAGCATTCTTTAGGCTGCGCCTAAACCTGAGTTACTCCATTTTGTGTTTAAGTGCTGAGGTGGAAGGACTCCACGCCTTGTTTTTACGAGTAACCAACCACCATCTGCCTGGCATAATCACGAGGCATAAACTAATAAAATAATTCAATTGTGCTAATAAGAATGATCACCCATGAACTTACCAAATTAATCAAAAGCACTTGGATGCATGGGTCATATCAAAAACACAGGCCCATGAGCTGATCAACACCCCAGGTAACCAAATGACTCACCTGAGACTTGTAAATGGAGGCACACCCCCTGAGACTAGACACGATAGCACCCAGACCCTGTCACCTGGTCACCCATCACATGCCTTGCCCAGGAAAAAACACCACAGTGATGAACCACTTAATCTCTGTCCTCGGGGCTTTAGCAGGGTGCAGCTTCTCCTGCCTGTGATGACCACGCACGGCCCCCACCTCAAGCTGTGAAAGTGTGACACTGTGAAACTGTCAAGGTCTGTCAGTACCTTGGCTTAGAACAAGTTCTCTGGATGGTTGAAAATCGTATATGACCACCTACAGGGACTCTGCATTCCTGTCTGCTCTCTGCCTTTGCACTCAGTTAAGCCCTCTGAATCCTGGTGCCTGCCTTAACCCTTTCTTTGCCTCTCTGTAATCTGTATATATAATATATAATAAAGTGTGATGTGTGACTCAAGTGTTATAAATATTAGAAATTAAGATTGGAATCAAAGAACCTGAGATTGCCCAGCTTAGGACTAGCAGGTGACCCACAAGTATTCAGTGAACTGCCACTGATGAGATTGGTGTGGCCCATGAATTTATAGTTAGTCAATAAACGCTGACATTGTGGAAAGACACAGATGTGTTTGGTCTCTGTTAAGGACGGAGCATGCTTGTGGTAAGAGTCAAGTGACCACTGAAACCTCTGAGACTGAACTCTGATTGGCAAGTGCCACAGGCTCTACACTAGAGGGTGGTGCCAGCAGCCTGTTCCACAGAGAACCACCACTGCTGAGCGGGGAGAGGAGGAGTTGGGGGCCCAGGAGGAAGGAATGGGGATGGGAACTGGAAGCTACTACCTGGTGATGATCTGGTGGAGTTGATGCTCAGCCCTGGTTTTCCACACTGACCGTTGCTTTTGGTATTTTCTTGTGAGATGGGTTTTACCTCTACATAATGCTCAGGAAATTCTGAGTAGGAAGTCTCATGTCTCCTACACAAACAAATGGAGAAACACAAAGTAAGAACGATGTAAGCATTGGTTTCTCAGGCTCTTAAAAAATAAAATATCCAGCCAGGTGCGGTGGTGCACGTCTATAATCCCAGCACTTGGGAGGCTGAGGCAGGAGGATCACGAGTTCAAAGCCAGCCTCAGCAATGGGGAGGCACTTAGCAACTCAGTGAGAACCTGTCTCTAATAAAATACAAAAAAGGGCTGGGGATGTGACCCAGTGGTCGAGTGCCCCTGAGTTCAATCCCCAGTACCACCAAAATAAATAAATAAATAAAATAAAATATCCAAGCCGGGCGCGGTGGTGCATACCTGTAATCCCAGCACTTGGGAGGCTGAGGCAGGAGGATTGCAAGTTCAAAGCCAGCCTCAGCAATGGCGAGGCACTTAGCAACTCAGTGAGACCCTGTCTCTAATAAAATACAAAAAAGGGCTGGGGATGTGGCCCAGTAGTCGAGTGCCCCTGAGTTCAATCCCCAGTACCAAAAAAAGTAATAAATAAATAAATAGATTATCCATAACTAGTCAGAAAAAGGAAGGAAGAAAGAAATGAAGCCAGTTCTAGCTTGTAGATTTTGGAAAGGGACTTGGGTCCCCCTCTGGAATCTGGAGGACCTTTGTTTCTCTGTGGCATCCTGAGATGCCTGGTGATGAACTGTCGCTGCCTGAAGCGGAAGTCGCTTGGAGCAGCGAACGCCACAGGAAAATTCGGAGGCAGGATGAAAATGAAAAAAGGTCTTTTATTCTTCTCCTCTCTCCAGCTCCAGCAATCACTCCAAATGCTCTAACTCCAACCACCACCTTCTTCTTCCCCACACACACTAACGAACCTCACCCAGTTATATACATATAGCTTTAACAAGGACACGTGCTTACAGCTCGAGCTTACAGGTGCGTCACGCAGTGTTCACGGGCATACAAAGATTCTTTGAATAATGTATTAATATCAGGTGGAAACTAGAACATCTTTTATGGCTCTCAGCTAACCGCAATCTTTAGCTATCTCCTTGATTATAGGCTCCTTCATTTCCCCCTTTTAGTTTTAAAAGAGGGGATGTTCTAGGACGTCCATGTGCAACCGACATTCTTACCCGTCATGGGAGTCTAGGCTGTCCTGACTCCTGGCTTAGGTTGACATGCCGGCCACATTAGACTGTCCCGTGCGACTGTGCCGTGTCTTAGGTTGTCCCCCTCTGGGGATCTTACCCGTCATAGGCTAACCAGCCATCCAATAGAGCCCTTCAGGATCGACTGTGTGTTGACTAACAGCCGTCCAATTTTTAGGAGATGCTGCGGCTTTAAGGAAGCCTACTGCTGAGGAGCAGCTAACGCACTCAGTTAAGCACAATTGCATAAGCGGCTTTGCCTTTTTTTTTTTTTTTTCTTTATTTTTCTTTATGGCTTTCTTGCCAAAGCTCAATGGCTTTTTTTCTGCATGGTTTTTACCATGCTATTTAATTCTCTATTTTCTTTTAAGCTCATGGCTTTTTTCTTTATGGCTTTTTTGCTAAAGCTCAAGGCTTTTTCTCTGTATGGCTTTTCTGGCTTCTTTATTTTTTATGGCTTTTGGCCAGCTACTCTGCTTCGGCTTTTGGCCGGCTACTCTGCTTCGGCTTTTGGCCGGCTACTCTGCTTCGGCTTAATTCTTAACTGGCCTCAACTGAGTCAGAGGCTATGCTCTCTTGTTTCTACTCTTTTTGCTGGTCTCAACTGAGTCTGAGGCTATGCTTTTTCCTCACTATACTTCTACTTAGCTTCTTGTTCTTATTTCTTAGCTTTTCTTCTCTGCCTGCCGAGCCCCGGACGGACCACCATTTGTAAGCTGCCTGTTGTGGCCAGCCACGGTGCCGCGGGAAAATTCTCGGAGGCAGAGTTAAGCTTTTACTACTTTTACTTCTACTTTCTTAGAGCTTAGAGAGGGAAAGAAAGATTTTTCTTCTTAGCTTAGAGTAGAGTAGCTTAGAGTAAAGAAAGATAGAGCTTAGCTTTTCTTCTTAGCTTAGAGTAGAGTAGAGCTTAGCTTAGAGAAAGACTAGAGCTTCTTTCTTCTCTCTTCTTTCTTCCTTCTTCTGTCTTCTGTCTTCTGTCTTCCTCGGGAGCCTCGGCCTTACTCTGACCAGTCCTCTGGAGCCTCGGCCTAACTCTGGCCAGTCATTACTTCTTCTATCTGGTTTCTCTTCTGTAACCGCTCTGCCTACGTTCTGGCCGCTCTGATTCTTCTGACCGACCGAGTGACTGCCCGGCTGACTGAATTCTCCGTTCTCCTAACTCGGACCGCTTTCACCCGGTTATATACCTTCAGGTTTGCGGGTGCCTACAGGTGCGTCACATACATATCAGTGGAACCCATGGCTTCCAGCTAGCTACAACAGCCCTTCCTAATTAGGGCTCCTTCAATGAACCTGGCGTGGGTCCGAATGCCCAGATGAGAACAGGTGCACACGGGGCTTGTTTCCCTGGGGAGGACACTTAGTCTCCCCCGGAGGACTCATGGGGCAGCCGTCCTGGGCCTCAGCATCACACACTTGCGTAACCTGCTCTTGGTGGTGAGACATCCTCAGCTGTCCACCCTCTCTGTCCAAGGAGCTGCTTTTTGTCCTCTGAGCACACACTTCCAGGCTCCTCCTGGGGTTGGCTCGGGCATGTCAGCGTGGGTAGTTAGCCAGAGAGGAGCAGGAATGGGGGAAAAAAGGGGAGGGAGAGGGGAACACTGTGGAAGAGTCCCTGACGGAGGCTGACCCAGACGTGCCAGTCTTTTCGCACATTCAAGAAAGAGGCCCGGCGTGCTCTCCCAAGGGTCACACGTGCACACTGCGTTCCCAGGGTCACGGATGTGCTCACCAGGTGCGTCAAGGGTCCTTGGCCATTATGACCTTCCACCCATCACACAAGGCCAGAAAGGGCAAAACCGCCCAAGCTCACAGGTGCATGCCACAATCATAAAACAGCACAGGGGTATGAATTCCCCCAAATGGGCAACAATTACACAAAGAACTGGGCCCAAAGAGGTGCAGCCAAGATTTTTTACCAACACAGGCTCCTGCCCAGCCTCCCCAAAGGTTAAGGCTGAATCCTTTCAGTGCATTTGTTCCCGGGCCCATCCATCCACCCCTCTGCCCACCATCTTTCCTGGGTGTGTCACTTTCTCTTGCCTTTCCCCCACCCTACACTAATCCTGCCCTAAACACTCTCTGTGTCTACCTCCTTGTATTCTGTATCTGCCCCAGGGCAAAGGTCTCATCTTAGACAATTACATCCAAGTCTGAGAAACAAATCACCATGGTCCACAGTCAACCCTCCACCTCCGGTAAGAGCAGGCACCTGTTAGTGAGGTGTGGAGGGGACACTGAAGCCCATGGTGTCACAGGCTACTCTGAAGGAATGCTCCTTATTTTAGCAAGCCAATCCAGTTTTTGTTTGTTTGTTTGTTTTGTGGTAGGGGATTGAACTCAGAGGCACTCGACCACTGGGCCACATCCCCAGCCCTTTTTTGTATTTTATTTAATGACAGGATCTCACTGAGTTGCTCAGTGCCTCGCCATTGCTGAGCCGGGCTTTGAACTCGCGATCCTCCTGCCTCAGCCTCCCAAAGTGCTGGGATTACAGGCGTGCGCCACCGCACCCGGCTCCAATCCAGTTTTTATTCTTGGGTATGTGTATATAAAATATATCAAATTTCTTGTGTGTTATTAAATGTTTATTGTTCTGTCACTTGATGTCTTCCTCAACGACACATCTTGGGACCTAACCGTGTTGGTGCTTGCATGGCCCTCGTCTACCCTCGCCGGCTGTCTAGAATTCTACTGCATGGACACTGCATGTGTCCCTCCTGCTATCGGCTGTTATGTAGGTGGTTTTCAATCCCTCCCGGTCACAAATGATATGGAGACAACACTCCTCCTGGCTCTTGTGCACTCAGGTGCAAATATTTCTCCAGACACCCAGAAGGAGACTCCCTGGGTCATAGGGTGCTTTCAGTGTGGCCAGACACTGTTGAGTTTCTCTCCGAGATGATGGTACCCATTCTCCCATCTGTGGTATGTGGAGAGGACCCATAGCCTTCAACCTCACCAACACTTGAGGTTGTTAGACTTTAATTTTTGCCAATCTGGCGAATAAACATGGTACCTTGTAGTTTTAATTTGCATTGTTTGACTACTAATTCTGTTGAGTGAACCCATTTAACTTTCTTCTGAAGATTGCCTACTCGTATATCTTTTCCTTTGTCTTTCCGTCATTGTTTATAGGAGTTCTTTAAACATCCGTGATAACTATCCTTTATCCATCATGTTTTGCACTTATTTTCCTCTAGTCAATACTTAATTTTTGTTTTGTGGTGTCTTTTGTCACACAGAAGTTTTAATTTCCAATGTAGTCAAATTTGATGTTTTTTTTACTCTGTGTTTTTTGCTTTCAGTGCTTACGTACACTTTGTCTGTACCAAGGTCACAGACATTGGACTGGATTATAAAACCTGTGAACATCCTCATTGTAAATTTTCTTCTAATTATTTCACAGTGTTTCTGATGTCACTTAGGTCTTGGATTCATATGAACTCTATTCTCCTCTATGGGGTGAGGTAGGAACATGATTACATATTCCTTCATACAGACAGTGGATCGCCTTGGGACTATAGATTGAATTGTGTGTCCTTCCTCACTGATTGATGATGCCATTCCATCATAAGCCAAATTTCCTTCCACGTGTGAGTCTCTTCCTGGCCCCTGTTCAGTCTTCCTCTCTGCAGGTCCATTTATGCATCAATACATTTTTGGTTTCAGAGGATGGTATGGTCTTTCTTAATTCAACTCTAGGCTCCCTGTTAAGAAGCGACCAAAAGGTTCAAATGGCCTATAGGAGCATGTCCACCCACATTGCTCAACACCATGAACAGAGCCCCTGGTAATTGAATCCCTGCCTATTTGGGGCCATGGTCTCTCCACCATGTTTCCCTAAATCCCTGCGACATGATTGAATCACCCTGGGCCTTGGCTCAGGTGATCTACCTGCAGTCCCTTCAGCCCACACAGATGTTTCGTGTTTCTGAAGTTGTGTCAACAGTCCCTCTCCTGCAATGCCCTTCTTCCTGATGGAAACACCTTCTAGACGCAGTCCCCCCTCCCCAGCCAGGGTCCTCCTCTGTGCTCCCCAGCACTTTGCTCCTGTCTGTCATGGCTCTGAGGATGTTCACTGATTTTAGAATCTAGCTAGGGCCCTCCACTGGAGAGCCTAGGAGGGCCTCTCATTTCTGCATCTGGTGTCCCCTGGTCACTGGCCTGGCTGGGTCTAGCTTGCCTGGCATGCAGCAACACTGACCGTGTTCACGAACACCTGTGAGGTGCCGTCCACTCCTATTTTGTACGTCTAGCAACACTCGAGTTCCACTCTTCAGAGCAGGACTCTGAGGGCAGGGAGTTGATGGTGCCCCGAAGGCCACGTGACCACGTGCATCAAAGGTGGAACCCAGACCAGACGCTGCCGACTCCACAACCCACTCTCCCGCTGCAGTCTATACTGGGTCTCAGTGAACATTTACCAAAAGAAGGAATAAACACGCGGCACCAGCCACAAAGGACAGTCCCTGAGGTGGGGCCCGGGTCACAGGCGCACGGAGGGGCAGCTTCTGGCAGTGCTTGGCAGGCTCTGATCCAAACTTCAGGCCTCCTGCCTGCCCTGTGTGGCTCCCAGGGCTGGCGTCTGTGGGACAGACTCCACTATGTTGCTGGGGGAACAAGGCATCCTGCCACAGCCACTCGCCCGCCGGCTGCCCACACCCACCACACCCCAGCTGGGCTTTGGTTGGCTCCCCTCACACGCACACGTTTCTGTGGGTTTGCTCGCCAGGGTGAGAGGTGCTGCCGGGGCTGAGCTCATCGACTCTGGTCCCCAGGCCACCCACTGATGTCTCTGGGCACGGAGCTTTCACAACACAGCCAGGAGGGACTTGGAAGGCTGACCACCCCCACCCATGTGTCGTACCTGGTCCCTGGACCTCCTGTTCTGAGGGACAAGACCTCTGACGTGGAGGAGAGCCACTAGATGGGGAAGGAGAGTGGCAGCTGACAGCAGAACCAGACACCAGGAGCTCCCGTGCCTTGCACTTGGCTCAGTGCACCAGGAGCCTGTGTGGAGTCCAGTTGCCCAGAGGCCAAAGCTGGGGCATCAGAAGGGGAAGGCCCAGGAGCCCAGAGCCCTGGGTCTGAGTCATGGCCCACTGTGAACCCCACCTTTCACAGTTGGGTGCTTGTTCATTCATTCATCATTTACCAAGCACGACTTTGTGCCAGGCCCTGCGCTGGGCCCTGAGGACACCCAGACGAGACACACGTCCTTCTCCAGGCCTGCTGTGGTTTCACGGGGGTGCTAAGCATGTCCCCGACATAAAGGCGGTGGTAATCCCCAGACCCGAAAGACTCTTTCTTGCTCCCAAACCTAAGATACTCTTGTGAGAGTATCTGAACCAGCACACATGCAGGTGCCATGGGGTGGGCCTGGCCTTGGCCTCAGACCCTCCTGGGCTGCACTGGAATCCCACATTTAGTTGACAAATGGGGGTTCTCTTTTTTTTTTTTTGGTGATGGGTATTGAACTCAGGGGCACTCGACCACTGGACCACATCCCCAGCCCTTTTTTTGTATTTTATTTAGAGACAGGGTCTCACTGAGTTGCTAAGTGCCTCGCCATTGCTGAGGCTGGCTTTGAACTCACGATCCTCCTGCCTCAGCCTCCCAAGTGCTGGAATTACAGGTGTGCACCACCACGCCCGGCTTAAATGGGGGTTCTTTAACCTTTAACCTGTCCTGAATTTCTTCACCTGTGAAATGGGACATTAGGACCTGCCTCAGGGGATGCTGAGGACAAATGGCAATTGTGCACAGGCATCCCCACACCCTGCAGGGGACACCCTTCATGCTCACTGAACACATCCCCTGTCCTTTCCTGTCTGAGAAGACAAGCTTTTCTTGAAGAGCCGTCACTAGAAGCGGCCACCTCATGTGAGTCCTTTAGGAGGACAGTGAGTCTCACACCACCTGGGACAAGGAGGAGGAAGCGGCCAGGAGCAGGGGACCCAGATGTGCAGAGAGAGTGCCATCGACTGGGCTGCCCGTGGCCCACATTTTGGCCTTATGGGCTGCGCCTTGCGAGGACCCGGTTCACTGAGGGACGGCTTTGGAGAAGAGCCCCGGGGACCGCAGTGAGCGCCCTCTTTCCCACAGAAAACCCCCGCCTGTGAGCTCTGGTCCCCGGGCTGGCCGGTCTCCCCAGGGGCCCTGCCTAGATCCTGCGGGGAGACTTCCATCCCCGGGGGTCTTCCTTTCTCTCCCTCCCTTCCAGGCCAGAGGCATCTTGGGAGAGGTCTTTGCCGGCTCGGCAGCTCTGCCTTGTGGACTTGGCCCCACCATTCCAGCCACCAGAGCCCCACCTGGGTGGCTTCACAGCCACCTCCCCCAAGGTGCTGCCACGTGGGCTCCCCGGGGGTCTGTCACCCCCCGGCCTGTTGGCACTGCAGTGTGTCTACAGAAGGAACGGGATCCGTCCTCGCCCTCACAGAGCTTGGTAAAGTGGCATGATGGCCGGTCTCCGCTGGCTCCCCCCCTCAGCTGGCAGAAGTGTGCAGGGGCAGAGCCCCGGGTTCTCCTTCCCTGCCTCAGCACTGGTGGCCCTGAGGCTGAGCACACGGATCCTGTTTGACCCCAGTGACATCCAGGTCACCCTGCACTCCCTTGGATCTTTCACCTCAGGCCCCAAGAGATCAGGCACTTGCTTAGCTTAGTGCCATGCTAGGGGTCCATTTTACAGATGAGGCAATCAAGGCACCAAGAGCTTTAAGAGTCACTGAGATACTTCCTTGTTCCTGACATTTTTGATGGAATGGGAAGATGATCAGGATGGCTGTGTAAACCGGTGGGTGTGGTGGTGCACAACTGTAATCCCAGCGACTTGAGAGATGGAGCTAGGATTGCTGGTTCAAGGCAATGTAGCATAACCCTGTCTCAAAAAAAAAAAAAAAAAAAAAGAAAGAAAGAAAGAAAGAAAAAAAAAAAAACAAGGGCTAAGGATGTAGCTCAGTGGTGGAGCACCATCGGTTTGATCCCTGGTACCAAAAACAAACAAACAAACAAGAAATAATTATGAAAGCAATGACCTATACACAAAAAAAGAAAGCTTAGGAAAAACTTCAAGGGCATAAGCCAATGAGTGAACATGCCAATAGTAGTCTCTGCAGGTTTTGACACTAGCGTGTTAGGGTGTTTTTAGTATTTTTCTTTTTTTATTTTCTTCACTTTTTTCTATGCTTAAAAAATAAATAAATAAAAGGGTTTAAACGTGTCCCCCATGTGTGGCTCTCCAGTTTTCAAGGCACTGTCACCTCTGTGCTGCCCACATCATCTGTTTCCCATGCTGACTATGAAAGTAGGGCAGACAAACCACCAATAGATCCATTTTAAGAGGCAGAGATCGCGGTTTAGCGAGGTTAACTCACTTTGCCAAGGCCACACAGCGGTGCAGCCAGGACAGTCATTCAGGTCTCTGACCCTGGCTCATTGCCATCATGTGAAACCATGGCTGCTCCAGGATCCTGGTAGATAGAGCATCCAGAGTCACCCAGTGCCCATGTAGAGTGAGCCTGTATTTCTGAAAAGGCGCAGGTAGTGAGATCCAGGTTTGTGAGTCTGGAAGCATCTACAGTTTGGGAGACCCGTTTTTACAAAAAAGAGAACAAGATATAGTGCAAGATTGGGCATTGTTTTCGTATGCTTTTTGTCACTGTGACCAAAGTACCTGACAAGAACAACTTGGAGGAGGAGAAGTTTATTTGGGACTCAGGGTTTCGGTGGCAGGTTGATTTTATTGGACCGTTTCCCTCATGGAAGGGCAGTGGTTAGTCCATCTTTCCTAGTGACCCACAGCAAAGTTTTTGCTTCCTGTCCATGAAAACTTATGCTCCGCTGGCCTGGAAGTCTTAGTTCCAGAGAAAGGAATGCTTCTACCAGGAGGCACAACAGTGATTCCATTGAACTGGAAGTTAAGACTTCCGCCGGGCGCGGCAGTGCACGCCTGTAATCCCAGCACTTTGGGAGGCTGAGGCAGGAGGATCACGAGTTCAAAGCCATCCTCAGCAATGGTGAGGCACTTAGCAACTCAGTGAGACCCTGTCTCTAAATAAAATACAAAAAAGGGCTGGGGATATGACCCAGTGGTTGAGTGCCTCTGAGTTCCATCCTCAGTACCACAAAAAAAAAAAAAAAAAAAAAAAAAAAAACTTCCCCTGGCCACTATGAGCTCCTCATGCCTCTGAGTAGACAGGCTAACAAGGGAGCTATGGTGTTAGGGGGTGATTGATCCAGATTACCAAGGGGAAATTGGACCACTACTCCACAATGGAGGTAAGGAAGAATATGCCCGAAGTGCAGGAGATTATTTTTTTAAAAATTTTTTTTTCTTTATATACATATAAAGAATATATATATATATATATATATATACATACATATACACACACACACACACACATATATATACACATATATATATATTAGTTGTCAATGGACCTTTATTTATTTATATGCAGTGCTGAGAATCGAACCCAGGGCCTCTGTGCTGTGCACATCATCTGTTTCACATGCTCGGCAAGTGCTCTGCTACTGAGCCCCAACCCCAGCCCAGGAGATTCTTTAAGATGTCTGTTAGTATTACCATGTTCTGTTGTGAAGGTCAACGGGAAACTACAGTAACACAACGCAGGTGGGATGACAAGAGTCTCAGACCCTTCAGGAATGAAGGTGTGCATTACCCTTCCAAGTAAAGAACCAAGACCTGCTGAGGTGCTTGCTGAAGGCAGAGGGAATGCAGACTGGGTGGCAGAAGAAGGTGGTCATAAACACCAACTATGGCCCCGTGACCAGTTACGGAAATGAGGATTGGAATTGCCATGGGTATTCTTTCCTATGTGGCTAAGAATATGTTTGTGGGCTGGGGATATAACTCAATTGGTAGAGTGCTTGCCTTGCATGCACAAGGCCCTGGGTTCGATCCCCAGCACCACCAAGAAAAAGAGAATATGTTTGTGCATATATACACATAAGCCGATGTGTTTATTTACTCTCCTCACTTGTTCCTTTATCATATAACATGATATTTATTGAATTATTATTGGTATTTAAAGCAATATTAAATCAACATTGTAATATTTAAGTTGTGGGCTGTCAGAAGAGTAAGTATGACTCAAAAAACTTTTACTCCTCTGAAAAAAACGAAGGAAAATGGCCAATGTAGACAAGCTCTTTGCCAGAATGTAAGGCAAATGGTGTCTAGTCCAATTCCCAATCGAGTCCCCATTTCCCTCTGAAACCTCATGGACACGCCACGTTCTACCAGCATTCTGGTCTTCTGAGCTCCCACCAGGATCACCAACGCTCTACTTAACATTCTAAGATTCCTCCAGCCTGAATTTCTAAACTTTTCCGAATTACAAAGGCTCATGAACCACATGGTCAGATGAGTCACAACAGTGACCCCACTTATGATACCAATGTCTGTGTTAGTTTTTTGTCACTGTGACCAAAATACCCAACGAGAACAACGTAGAGGAGGAAAATTTTATTTTGGAGCTCATGGTTTCAGGGGATTCAGGTCATAGGTGGTCGACTCCATTGCTCCCGGCCCATGGTAAAGCAGAGCATCATGGCAGAAGGTTCTAGGAGAGGAAAACTGCTGCCGCCTGAAGCGACGGCCGCTTGGAGCAACGAAGCCGTGGGAAGAAGTTCAGAGGCAAACTGGAGACAAATAGCTTTTTATTCTGATAACTTTTCTCTTTGGCTCTAACAACGACTAACACGCGCCACACACACCACCAAAACGGTGCTGACCCAATCAGCAATCTCGGCCAAGTCACTCGAGATCCCGGACCAAGTCCCGTGAGACTACGGAAGGCGACAATGCCCAAATCCTTATGGCCCATAGTCAACCGCAATTTAAGGCATCTCCCCAAACAGGGCTCCTGCAGAAAATAGCTCAGCTTATGGTGGGGTCAGGGAGCAGAAACAAAAGGGAAGTGGGAAAGGGGACCACAGGGCAGATGCACCCTTGCAGGGCATGCCCCCAGTGACCCACCGCCTCCAGCCATGCCCTAACTCCCTCCCTACAGTTACCACCCAGGCAGTCCATTCGAACTAGGATGGACTGATTAGGTTACAGCTCTCCCAATCCAATGAACCAACCTCAGAATCCTCCTGGGACACCTCGTATCCAAACCATAACAGGTGTTGTAGCCGGAAAGGGATTGCAGCCCGGAACGGCGGCGCCGCGGGAAGGAGTCCGGAGACAGGATGGAGACGAAAAAATTCTTTAATCTTTCTCTGTCTCTTGTAATTTCTAACACCACATACACACTCTCACAAGAAACTACAATATATCTATACAATAGCGATAACCCTGTCCGTTCTCTCTCAGATCTCATCCCATGCGCCCGAGCAGGAATGGCGCTCACCCGATCTGCTGAGTCACGGCTCAAATCTCTTGAGATCCTGGGCCAAGTCCCGCGAGATCCCAGGCCAAGTCCTGTGAGACTACGGAAGGCGGAAATGCCCAAAAATGTCTATGACCCGTAGTCAACCGCAATCTTAGCTATCTCCCCAAACAGGGCTCCTGCAAACAGGTATGAAAGTAAATATTTATTTTAGAGTTACAAATTTTGATAAGATAATATATATTAAAAGTAACACAAAGTCCAGAAAAAGAACACATTTTTATTAGTTGCCTGACATATTACCATATTACCATAATACTTCTCCCCTTACATTTTAAATCTGTGAGTGCCTCTTGATATGACAATGATTTTGTGTTATGTTCTATAGGACAATTATTAATAATTAATTTGCATTGAACATCTGATTTCATAGTCTGACTCCGTTAGTACCACTACACTGCAGATTTGTGCCCTGAAAAGGTAGAAATTCAGATTAACTTTATTTTGTAAGATTCCAAGCATAAAAGAAAAAAATTATGGTGTGTTTATAATGGTAACATTGCATTACTGACTCTGTTTTTTTTTAATTTTTGTTTTGTTATAGAGGGACACAATACCTTTGTTTTATTTATTTATATGTGGTGCTAAGAATTGAACCCAGTGCCTCATATGTTCTAGGCGAACGCTCTACCACTGAGCCACAACCCCAGCCGCTTGGCTCTGTTATTGATGAGAGAATTTTGACCAGATATTGATGAGAATTGTTCATTAATTTTTTTAGGCAATTTTACACATTATCGACTCTTTTTTTTAATATTTATTTATTTGCTTTTAGTTGTACACAATGCGTTTATTTTTATGTGGTGCTGAGGATCGAACCCGGGCCGCGCACGTGCTAGACAAGCGCTCTACCGCTGAGCCACAACCCCAGCCCCACATTATCGACTCTTTTCTTCCTTGTTTTATTTTCAGTGTTGTTTCCCCACCCCCACCTACTTCTGGTGCCCCCTGTTTGCTAATGTCATGGTATGTCCTCTCATGCGCACTTCCATGTCACCAGCAGGTGGGTGTGCACCATGGACTGTTACTCCCAACCTCTCTGGTCAGCAGTAACTACACTCCATAAGAAGGGGTATGTGAACTTCACGGAGGTGACCTACTCAACTGCTCCCCCTGCGTCCACGTGGCCACTCCAGTGCCACCCGTGCCAGGGCTGCCATAGCAAGTTGCCATAAACTGGGTGGCTTGAAACAGCAGAAATTTACCATCTCAAGGCTCTGGAGGCTGGAAGTCTGAAACTGAGGTGCTGGCAGGGCTGACGCCTCCCGCGGAGGCTCCTTCCTGGGCTTTGGCGTCTCTCCAGTGTTGCTGGCTCCGTTGGAGCTCCTTGGCTCGTAGGCCGTCACTGCAATCTTGGCCACCACCTTCACGTGATGTTCTCTGTGTCTCGGTTTCTTCTTCTCTTTTTTATCAAGACTCAGCCATGCTGGATTAAGGGACCACCCTACTCCACCGTGACTTGGTCTTGAACAATTACACCTGCAATGACCTTATTTCCCAATAAGTTTACATTCTTAGGTTCTGGGAAGGACGGCAATTAGGGATGACATTGTTCTACCTAGTGCACAGGGTAAGTCACAGTGGAAAGAGATGAGGTTGAAGGCTGGTCCCGTGTTCTGCACAGACAACAGGTCTGCTGGTGAGTGGGAGGGAAGTGGAGGCCAGGACGGCCACCGCAAGGGCTTCATGGTGATCATGGAGAATCCTGTCCGTCCCATTTGGCAGATAAAAAGGAGACTCAGAGCAGCTTGCTGGCTCGCTGTGGGTCACGCAGCAGGGCTTGGATTGGAACTGACATCTGTGGATGCCAAAGCCCAAGGGCCTGCCTTCCTCAGCCCCCAGCTCAGCCCTACAGCCTTGGCACCCAAGTGGGTGCGAAATTGCAAGACACACACTACACACACATCCTGCCCAACCACAGATACACCACACACAGAGATACCATGCACACCCACACCCTCTATGTATGCACGCATCACACTGACAATCTACATGCACAAACCAAACCCCACATACCCCCATGCCCGACCTACCACACACACATTCCATAGTCCTACGTACCCCACCCCACACAATGCACACCCGCATGCATGCACAATCCCCACCCCACGCTCACACACATGCTTAAGACGTACACCACATACTGTACCACATGCACACTACATATACACACCACACATACACACACTCCACACATACACACACCACACATACACACACACACACACACACTGAGGGTGATTACCTTGAAGGGGAGCTCAGCTCAGGAGCTCACAGACCCAGCCCCCAACTCCAGGCTCCTGGATCCAGACCAACCTGGTATGGATGTGCTCTCACACTTTCTGCCTGTAGGACCTTAGGCAAGTTGTCCAGTTGCTGCCCTTCAGTTTCCTGACATGTAAATGGGGTGGCAATGGCGATTTCAGGGCTGCCGAGGGCTGAGAAATAGCAGTAAGAGCCAGAAACCACTCTTGGGCCAAGTTTGGGTTCCAGTTTACTTTGGTTTCCCCACTTGGGGTCCCAAAAACATCACCATGGGGGGAGGCTTTTTGGAAAGGGCTTTGAAACCCTGGGGTAGGTGGAATTCAGGCGGTCAATGTGTGCTCAAGCCCAAGAGATGACAGCAGCCAGGGGCTGGGACAGCCTGGGCCTCCAGCAGCCCATCAAAACAGCTCTTCAGAAGCGAATCAGCCAGAGGGGCCTGGGTGACTCCTTTCTGTGCTTTCCCTGTGATTTATCAGTCCCTGGAGATGACATGTTCTGCTTGAAAAGGAGACTAATTGGAAACGCACATGTGTGGCGGGCAGGTCCCTTTATTAGCAACTTTCCAGCACAGAGCCAGGGCAGACAACAGAGGGGCGCTCTCCTCCCTCAGCAAAACAGCCCCCGCTCCTTGTAAACTGAGCTGGTCCAGGTTTCTCCCAAGGTGTTGGCTTTCATCTGTGCTGACGCCTCAGGCAGGGTCTCCCTTAAATGCTGCAGGATTGCTCCTGAGCAAACACACACACACACACACACACACACACACACACACACTCACAAAGATGATGCAAAGTGTGATTTTCTTGAATGCCTGGAAATGAGATTATTTCTGTGCACATGTGTGTTGTGTTAAAAAGAGACTTTATATAAAAATATCTGCATTCAAATTTAGTCTCCATTGTGGCCTTTTGTGTCTCAGCCAAGACAGTAAACTCTCTGAGCCTCAATTTTCTCATTCATCGGGTGGGGACAGGAGGGGTCCTCTGTCAAACTGGACAAGATCATGCAAGTGAGGAGCCTGGCCCAGGGAGCAGTTAGTACATAACTGGTGTGTTGGCCCCTCCTTTGAGAAGCTTATCAGATATTATCTCTTTGTCTGGGAATATATTTTAGAAAATGTCGATCTAAACATATGTGCCTTTTGTCTATCATGTACGCCTTCGGTAAGCCTTGATCGGCCACTCCTTGATTGGTCATGACCTGAGGTTGTGGAAACAGAAAAGACCCTGCCTTGCCTTTGGGGAGTTCAAGGTCTAGTGGGCATAGATGAGTGGAGGGCCTCCTGCCCAGCCCCCTAGACAGCCCCCACTGTCCTGAGGCAACGTCCTGAAATGCAAGTCCGACCTGCTCCCTTACCCTCTGCACAGCTCCCTGCAATCACAGCAAGGCCCTCGATGGCCTCAGCCCTTGTCTGAACTGCCTTCCAGCTCTCTGACCGTAGGCTTGGACCCCTCCTCATCCCTGCACAAGCCCACCCTCTCCTGGCGTCCCTGTCCTTGGACACAACTTAGGCACTGATGTCTGGTGTCCGTCAGGAACACTCCTCTTGCCTGAGGGCCCTCAAGGACAAGAGATATATTTTTCCCCAGGGACTGGAGCAGGTGCCCATCAATTCAGTTGAACTGATTATTTGTTTTAAGAAACAAACTTCTTATTTTAAATGCCTCTTATTAGTCAGCAGTTTTGGAAAAAGAAACCATCCCCCCCTGCCCCCAAATGTGTGACCAGTCACCCTGCCGAGAGAGAAGGCAGCCTCTGGGAGGCCAGGCTGCCGCCTTGACCACAGACACAGGAGCCCAGAGCCCAGTACGATCTGAGCCAGGGTAACCTCGCATGGCTCCTCTGCCGCCTCCGCCTGGCCCTGCACTTTCTATTTCCAGTTCTGCTTTATGCATCTTGCTGCTTGGGCTCTTTCTGGCAGTCATTCTGGGGATTTGTTTTCGAGAGTGCTCGCTGATACTCCCGGAGGACCAGGCATCTCTAGCGCCCTGCTCTGCCCTGCCCACTCACTGCCCAGCGCTATGCTGCTCTGCAAAACGTGCCTGTGCAAACTTCCTCCCTCTCCGCCCTCCTTTGCCAGGAACAGGTCTGGTGGTTGTCCCAGCGCCCGGAGTCCCACTCCAGTCTCATCACCAGCATTGCCCTGGCCCATCTCTTGAGTGGCTAATGCCATCTTGCATCTGCCCGTTGAGCACCAGAACCACACAGTGAAAGACAGTGGTGCAGGGATTGTGGGCTACACCCAGTGTCAGCCCCGTCCTTCCTGCACAGCAAGGGGACTTTCACCTGCTCCTCAGCATAAAGACTACATTTCCCAGCCTCCTTTGCTTCATGGCTAGACTCTGCCCCTTAGGATCTCAGGCTAGTAGACTACACTTCCAGACTGTGTCCTTAAAGGGAAGTAGGATGTGGTGGTGGTTGTGGTTCTTGGTGGACCCTGGTAGGAGGTGGCACCTTAGGACTAACAGAGGTGTAAGATAGAAAGAGGCCGGGTCTCCGATGGCTTTGCAGGGCAGAACCACCACACCTGCTTGGATTTCTCCATGAGAGGGAAAGACTCTCTTGCTTAAAATCACAGTTATGAGCTTTATTTTTAAAAAACCAGCTTTGAGTACCTGTTACACAGCAAAATCCAATGTCCTCATCGGTTCTGATTTTAATGTATGCTTAGCTGACAAAGTTCTGGTGGGTTTTTTTGTTTGTTTGTTTGTTGTACCAGGGATTGAACCCAGGGGTGGTTAACCACTGAGAAACATCACCAGCGCTCTTTACTCTTCGTGTTGAGACAGGGGCTCACTAAGTTGCTTAGGGCCTCACTAAGTTGCTGAGACTGGCTTTGAGCTTGCAATCCTCCTGCCTCAGCCTCCTGGTCTCTGGGATTACAGGCATGCGCCACCATGCCAGGCAGCTCTAGATTTTAAAGGGACTCAAAATCACATTTTTGGTGGCAGGCAGCTGCTATTATTTGAATGTGCCTCCACTCACGTGTTAATGGCATTTGGAGGTGAGACCTTTGGAAGGAAATTAGGATTAGATGAAGTCATGATGGTGGGGTTCCCGTGATGGCATTAGTGGCTTTATAAGAAGATAAAGAGACACCCAAATTAACACACTTGTTCTGTTTTGCCATGAGATGCCCTCTGCCATATTACAATGCAGCAAGGCCTCATCAGAGGCTGAGCAGATGGACTTCCCAGCCTCCATAATCATGAGCTCAATAAACCTCTTTTCTTTACAAATTACCCAGTCTTAGGTACTTTGTGATAGCATCAGAAAACAGACTAAGACAACAGCCCACAAAGGAGGGGAGATGGGAGAGGCAGGGGAGCAGGACAGTTAGGAGCAGGATGGCTAGGAGCCGTGGCACGGAGGCCTAGCATGGCCTGGCCCAGAAGCCCTCAGTAAACTGTGGGAGCTATTGTGGTCACTGTTACTGTTGTGGTTATTGAAGTCATTCAAACAGGCATGACCGGAGCCTGGACCATGTTCTGAAAGTGAGGCAAGAGCTCAACCCAGGGCAGTGAAAGGTCTTAAATGCTACAGAGCATTAAGTTGATGAGATAGCAGGAAGGAGTCCCAGCAAGCAGCAGAGGAGCTTCCCAGCGCCTTGGGGGACGCGCACAGCCCTCAGGTGGACACCCTCTGCCACTGAAGGCCCAGAGACAGAGGAGTCAGCCCCCGCGGGTGAGTAACTCTCCCTCCCTGGCCTACACCCTGGCATGCAGCTGCACCCTCCGGGGGGCAAGGAACACTTCTGAGTGATTCGTTTGGGGTGCCGGTCCCACGGTAGGTAGGTGGCTAGTCACATCTGCCCTGCCTCCCTGCAGGATGGAAGGGAGAACAGGACGAAGCCAGCTCCCCAGCTTTGTGCCCAGGGCACTCCACCAGCACCCCTAATCTCAGCCCACAACAGCTCACCATGGCCCCAAGCCCCACCCTGCAGAGCCTTTGCACATGCTGTTCCCCCCAGCCCTTCCCTCTTGCCCTTCTGGCCAGCTCCTATTCACTCTGCAACGCCCAGTCCAACATTGCCCCAGGAAACTCCACCTCCCAGTGGCCCCCCGGCCGTGCTTCCCTCGCTGTCCTGGAGTCCAGCAGGCAGGCGTCCTCCGCTAGGCAGCAGGTTCCCGAGGAGCGGCGGTTCTTGCCAATCGCCTTTTCTCCACCCCGGCAGGCGGCACAGTGCCTGGCCCACAGGATGTTTCAGTCACTTTTTGATGGGAGGACGGAGATTCACCACTTGTCAACAGACCCGGGAGGTCTGAAAGTGGAGCAGCTTACCATGACCTCATGCAGGAGGTGTCAGGAAGTCACCCCAGCCACTGTCACAGAGATGAGAACTGTCACCACCGAGGGGTGCGTGGAGAGGGGGGTCAGCCCAAGCCTTCCAGGAAGCTGGGCTGGGGTGTGGCCACGTCAGCTCGGAGCAGGTGGCTTCCCGCCACGCGTCAATGTGCGAACGCGTGGCTTTTCCTGCGGCTAAGGCTCCGTGACCTGTGGACAGAGAAACTGAGGTGAAGAGCCGGCTCCTGCACGTGGGCCTCCAGCCACCGTGGGCTGGACTTGCCGCAGAACGCCCCCATCCCTTCATGACCTCCAGGAGCTGCTCCTCCTGCGGGGTGCAGGCGTGGAGTGGCTCTGAGCGGGGGCCTGCAGCACCCCTCCGCCTATTGGACCCACAGGGCGGGGACCAGCTGCCAGGAGCTCTGCGGAGTCCTTGAGGCCAAAGCAGCCGTCCCGACCATTGAGAGCTGCCCTGGGCCTCGGGGAACCAGGTCTGTGTGTGCGAGTTTGTGGGGTTGCGGGTCCTCTGGAGGCTCAGCCCTGCCTCTCTACCTGGAGACCTGGGGTGTCGCCTCCTGAAGCGATGGCCGCTTGGAGCAACAAAGCCGCGGGGATAACTTCAGAGGCAGACTGGAAACAAACAGGCTCTTTATTCTGCCAGCTTCTCTCTCCGGCTCCAACAACACCCCCACACGCGTCCACGCTCCTCCAACCACACAAAATGGCCCCCACCACGACCCACAATCCCCCAGGCCAAGTCTCCTGAGATCATGCAAATGGTGCCGACCCGATCCACAAAGTCCCGGGCCAAGTCTTGCGAGATCATGAAAGGTGGTAATGCTCACGGCTCACAGCTAGCGGCAATCTTAGCTATCTCCTTAATTAGGGCTCCTGCACTGGGGCAAGTCGGTGAGCCTGGGCCAGCCTCAGTTTCTCTGCGTGGCGTGGACTGGTTGGCAATGGCACCTCGGAGCTGTGCCTCTGCCAGCGCATGCACGAGCCCTAATTAAGGAGATAGCTAAGATTGTGGTTAGCCGTGAGCCATAAGCATTACCACCTTCCATGGTCTCGTGAGACTTGGCCTGGGACACTGTGGATTGGGTCGGCGCCATTTGCATGATCTCACGAGACTTGGCCCCGGAGGATTGTGGGTCGTCGTCAGGGCCATTTTGTGGTTGTTGGAACATGGACAGCGTGTGGGGGTGTTGTTGGAGCCGGATAGAGAAGCTGGCAGAATAAAGAGCCTGTTTGTTTCCAGTCCGCCTCTGAACTTATTCCTGCGGCTTTGTTGCTCCAGGCGGCCATCGCTTCAGGCGGCAACAAGCGCAGGCATCGTGGGGTGCCCTGGCCATTCAGTCCTGCGGCAGCTGCGTGAGGGGGAACAGAGGAGGAGGTGGCCTTGGTCGTGGAGGGGTTTTGTCACAAACACGTGCAGTGTCTTACCGTATCCCGTCTCGTGCAACCCAGCACTGGGTTTAAAAATGGTTTGGGGGGTCTCTGTCACGTAGCATGAGGTGCCAGTGCTGCTGCAAGTCCCACCTCCCTCCCACCAGCAGTTGAGGAGGGCGTGAGCGCCTCCAGCCCGTTCAGCAGAGTGCTGGGTCCCAAGGGAGAGGCGTCATCGAGGACCCTGCTGCATTATCACCTGCTCTTCTGATGGGAGAACGCTGCTTCCTCTGGTGGTGTCAGGCCGCGCTCAGGACGGACGAGGCCCAGACGCTGGTTTCTGGACAGGCACAGGGACGGATGAACCAGCATGCAGTTTAGAGAGGAGGCAGACGGACACCAACGGACAGAGTGACTGACGGTTCTCAAAGAGCAGAAGGGAGGGTTTGGCCCAGGGAGGGGAGGATCGCACGGAGAGGGGGACGCGGTGACTGCGATGGTTGGAGAAGGTGGGGGAATCTTATTCCCAGCAAAGAAGCACCCTACCTGTGAGCACAGGGGATGCGGGGCCTGTCGCCTCCCCGTCTCTCAGGGAGTAGAACGTCGGGAACAGAGGAGGAGAACCTCGACTGCGTGGGAGCTGGAGAGCAGTTTGGAGACGGGTCCTGGGGGCCTCGGATGCTGCACCCAGGAACTTGGGTTTGACTCCAAGGAAGCAAAGCCTCATATTGGTGACTTTGCCTGGACGAGTCCCACAGCGCTGTTGCACCAGGGGTCATCCAGCCTCAGCGCAAAGGAGTCCCTCCTGCAGAGCTCTGGGGCTGGGGAGGGCCACAGATGTCCTGACCCATCTGTGGCCTGGGTCACTGCTGGGGACAACTTCAGGTTAGGGGGGGGGCTCTGGCCTTCCCCACACAAGAGGTTTCTCGACTTGGGAATCTGACAGTAGCCAAGAATGAAGGGGTGAGGTCCAGGTCTGCACGGTTAGCTGGGCAGGTGCCATGGGGCCCTGGGGCTTCGGAGTGGAAGCATTCTCTCTGGAAAAGAATTTCCTCACGTTCCTGGAGACTGGGAGCCATTCTCGAAAGACAAGAAACGTCCTTATTAAAGTCTCCAGGGGCCCTCAAATATTTTCTCTCTTACATGTCAATCTTTGGAGAGCTGGAGCGGTTTACTATGAATCAGCAAGATAAGGGGCTTATTGGCCCATCTTAGGGGTACGACACGTGGAGGCTGGGAAGCAGATGACCAGTCCCGGTCACGGTCATGGCGTCCTGGGAGCGCTAACTCTGCCTCCTGAGCTGGAGCCCGTCCACAGCGTGCCCACTCCTGGTGCTGTTTTTTCCACTGTGGGTGAAATCGTGGTTTTCTTTCTTGCGGGTTGGGTGACCCTGTTTTTTTTTTTTTTTTAATATTTTTATTTATTTGCTTTTAGTTGTACACAATGCGTTTTATTCAATGCATTTTATTTGTACGTGGTGCTGAGGATCGAACCCGGGTCGCCCACGTGCTAGGCGAGCGCTCTACCGCTGAGCCACAACCCCAGCCCACCCTGAGTGTTTTTATAGGGTGGCCAGATTAAATACAGGGGGTCCAGGCGAGTTTGAGTCTGAGGGAACACTGGATCGTCTTTTAGTATACGGTCGAGGTGATATTTGCTAACTCTGACAGCTCCAGTTACTCCTCTCTCTGTGAAGTGGGGCTGTGTGAGGAGCAGAGAGAACCTGCCACAGAGCAGCGTTTGAAAATGTTAAAAAACAAACGAACTAACGAACAAACCACCACCAACGAAGTCCTATAGGAAGCCAGAAGGCCATCTCTGGCCCGTCCCTGTCCTCACCTTCCAACCCTCCATACCCAGGGGTCTGCAGACCTTTCCTGTGAAGGGCAGATGGTAAATATGGGCCCACGGTCTCTGTGGAAACCGCTCAGCTCTGCAGGCAAGCAGCCAGAGACCAGAGTAATAAGTGGACACGGCTGTGTTCCAACAAAACTTTATTCACAAAAGCAGGAGGGCAGGGACTTGGCCTGGGGAGCTGGCTGCCCCCTGCCCTCTGGCGGTGCCCGTCAAGTGACAAGGCCTCGGCGAGGCCCACGTCTGCTCAGCACTGGGTGTTCTGCTCTTGTCTGTCAGGAAACGACACGTGCATATGCCACAGGTGCAGCTGTGGAGAGTCCAGGCCCGGCCTGGCTCCCTGAGGAGCGTGCAGCTCCTGCCTGCCCATGGCGAAGTCACAGAGGAGACCCTGTGTCACCCCAGAGCCACCGACCTCAGGTCCACCCCAGCGGGCTGGCGGCTGAGCTGCAACACCCCACTCCCCACAGTCAGGATATTTCCATGGCAACCTCCAGCACCTCGGAGGAGGTGGAGGTGGAGCAAAATCCCTGGAGAAAACAGCCACAGCGCCAGTCTTCAGAGCAGTCATCGGGCCCAGGAGACCGCAGGAGGACTTGAACGAGTAACGCAAGGCCAACACAGGATGAGTACCCCGTGTCGGAAGGCTCAGGACCAGGAGTGTTTCCGATTTCAGATTGTTTTGGATTTGGGAATATTTGCATAGACAGAATGAGGCATCTTGGGGATACCCAAGTCTCATCGCCAAAGTCATTTACGTTTCCCAGAGACCTTACCCGCACAGCCTGAGGAATCTTCATGCAATGATTTTAGTGTCCCTGCAGTTTGACCCTTGCCCTTCCAATGGCCCTTCACAAGTATGGAATTTTCCACGTGGGGGTGTCATTTTGGCACTCAAATACTTGTTGATTTTGGAGCATTTCAGATTTCAGAATTTGGGGCGTATAATAATTGTGATAAAAGCGGCATCAAAATGATCTGCTGTGGTCGTACAGGTTCCCCCTCACCCTTTCAGTGTGTCTTCACCAACGTTAGCATTGACCCTGGTCACTGGTCACCTGACACCTACCAAGCCTCAGGCACTTTCTGGGCCCTAGCTACTCCCTGAGGAAGCCAACTGGCATTGTCTCTGCTCTCAAGGAACTTAGAGTTTAGCACAGGGGTGTAGGGGAGCAAAGAAAATAATTAAAAATCCAGGTTTGTGCAGTGTAGGCAACCTAGGGTGCAGAGTGAGAGGCTCCTGTCCCTTACCTAGATAAGATGGCGAGGAAACCTCCTTAGATAGCTCCAGGGGGAGCTGGCCTCTCAAAGGAGGTGGCATCTTCAGCTATAGGGCCTAAGAGCTACAGTGAATCACTTATGCAAGAACAGGGGGAAAGTCCCATAGGGAAGCAGCAATGGCATGTGCAAAGGTCCTGAGGCAAGAAATATTTGTGTATTCAAGGAAGGGAAAGGAGACAGGTGTGACTGGGACATAGTGACTGAGAAGGCCAGTGGTAGCAGAAGTCAGAGAGGCAGTGGGGGATCACGAAGCACCTTTTGGTCATCTTAAGTATATTTGTCATTGTCCAGAGAAAGGGGAACCATCAGAGGTACTTCAGAGGGAGGTCAATACAGGAAAACAGCCATGAAGGTGTGGGAAGACAAAGAGGACATGGGTCAGGGTGTGAGGGTTGGAGGAGAAGAGGGAGGAAGGGGTTGCTACCCAGAGGCCAGCAAGAGGCCGGTGCCCTGCGCCCGACTGTGACTCGCTCTCCCATCCCTACCCAACAAGCCAGCAAACCCGGGCAGAACTTTTAAGCAAAGTTAAGGGCTTTGTTTTTAGTTTTTACAGCAAAACAAAAACCAAACACTAAAAGAAAAACCCAAAAAAACAAACCAAGAAACATCCAAAAAACAAAACAAAACAAAAAAAAAACCAGCTTCAGAAAAAAGTAACTCCATTAATGAAATAGTGAGTGAATGTTAAAGTGAATGAACCAAAGCCCCGACACGTCCTTAAGAAGGGGACGGACAGCCACAGAGAATCAGTCCTGGTAGTCACGGCCCTTGCCCTGAGGAGGCGCAGAGGCTCCCTCGCAGGAGAAGCCCGTCTGCTCTCCCCCGTGGGCAGGGCCCGGCTCGGGCGGCCTGAGAGTGCGCTGGCTCCGCTGGAGAATGAGCCCCACCTGAGTCCCCGGCCCACGGGCAGAGCCCAGCCTGTCCTTACCAGTGGCCCACGACCATCAGACTCAACCCCAGCCCCGCGGAGCCACGAACCCCTGAGCCGCCGGAAAGCGCTCCGTGGCCCCTTCCCAGTGGCCCGTCCGTGGTCTCTGTGACCATTTCAGACTTTCCTCGCCCAGCTCCCCAGGCATGCTTCTGGCCGATGGCCTGGCCTCCACCAGAGTCCTGCCCTTCGCTGCACCTCGCCCTTGCCCACCTTCCTCCTGGAGGAGCTGCCACCCTCCTCTCCAGGCGCAGGCCCACCCCGGCTCCAGCCTCCCTCTGCATCCCCGCCCCCATGGATTAGTGGCGTTCACATGTTCCCGTGCTGTTATCTTGTGTGTGTGACTGACACTCAGAAGCCACGACCTGGCCTCAACGCCAGCCTCCTGTTTCCACTGTGTTCCGAGAGCCCCACTGGACGCCCTTTGGCCCTGGAAGCTAGAAGCGGGCCGTGAAGTCAGAGGGACTGATGTGAATGCAGCCTTGCTGTGCGCTGGGCCCTTTAGGTGCGCTGTCTCTGTTCGGCTCCTACACCGTACAGGTAGCTAGAAATCTCTCTTGGTCGTACTGAGCAGGGGATGGGTCCGGGGTAGGGGGAAGGTCATCCAAGGGCCCATAGTGGGTCCTCCGCAGACTTTGCCTCTTCCTTTATCTCACTCACATGCGTGTCGAGATCCTTGTCTCCTCATCGAGAAATGCAGTGACTGCAGGGAGGTTGATAGCTTCTATTGCTTTCTTGTGCAACACCCATTGCCAAGGACCAGGCGCCCCCCAGACTCCAGGCAAGAGCGGCCGGAGTTCTTACTCAGTCCTGTCTTGGAAGGAAGCCTTGAGCACACTGGCCACAGAATGCTGGGCGTGGGTTTCCAAGGGAGCTGAGCTGGGGCCACACCTGGCAGGGGGCGTCTGGGTCTCAGCATCACAGAGCTGCAGGACTCAGATGTATGTAATTAGAAGCCAGAAAGGGACCCTAGTCCTTGCCTTTCCCCACCTTCCGTGTGGGGGGGACGGTACCTTTCCCGAGGCCACGTGGCAAGACAAAGGAATTGAAGCCTCCTGGTTCCCAGGCAGCCTCCTCCACCGTATGCTCTGATCATATCTGCCCCCAGGCAGCATAGAAGGTGACACCTGAGAGTCACACCCAGGAGAAGATCCCGTCTTAGGGCTCCCTATGCTGACTTCACGTAGAATTACCTGGGGAGCTTTGAAAAGAGACCATGTCTGACCCCATCCAAGATCAGATCCCTCAGAACCTCTGGGGGGACGCCTGGTGCTGATACCCTTTCCAAGTTCCCCATGTGGTGCTAACGTGCAGTCAGCACCTAGAACCACTGATCTAGCCAAAATGCAGCATGAGCCCCAGAGATGGGAGATGTCCAGGCCACGGTGACAGTTTTCAGGCTAGCATGAACCTTGCACCTGGCCCACATTCAAGGCGCCTTCTAACCTGATATGCTTCCACCCCCACACACTCTTGCTTTTGGTCCCCATCAAAGTAGCACTGAGCCCGGCAGAGGACACAGTGCCTGGGTGATTGGCAGCAGAGAGCTGGCGTGGGAGCAGAGTCCGGGTGAGCGCTGAGTGGGTTTAGAACTCGGGTGTCACCGTGGCGCAGTTCACCATGTCCAGCCCCCGAGGGTCTTAGCCCGCCACTTGCCCACAGATGGTGCAGCCTAGTCCCCACTGCTGAGGTCTCCAGGATACCTGGTTCCAACAGCCTGCAGAGGAACCAGTGAGCCAAGGGAGGTCTCAGGGAGGTTATGCAACCGGTCCAGGGTCAGGAGCCAATAAGTCCCCCCCTGTCTTTGGCCAGCTCTGTTTAGCTCATTCCCAGACAGGCTCCAAAGATCAGCCGCCACCACGGGCCCTGCCTAACCCCAGGCAGCCCTGTTAGTCCTCGAGGTCTTTTTCTCTTGCCAGGGGCACGCACAGGATCTTACTGGGGTCTAAGACAAAATCTGAGACTTGAGGTTGGTCCAGAAGCAGTTTGGTTCCAAAAATCTGCCTCTTTATCTCTGTAAAAAGCTGGTATAGCTGGAAGGCTCTTGGAAACCCGTTTTGGGAAAGAAACAATTAAATTGGAGCTGAGACTCAGTGGGGCGTGTGTTGGTGCCAAGCCTGTCATCTGAAGCCTGGGCTTTCTTTTTCATTTTTTATTTTAAACAAGGGTGTTTATGAAAATTTGTCAGGAAGGTTTAAACACTTCGACTTGCCCCGGAGCCAAGCGCTGCTTTCTTAATTGGATGGGGGAAATGGTAAATGCTCGGGACCAATGTTCCTCTCAAAATTGCATGTTTAACAAGAGCAGCTCTTGAAAACATATAATTCTGATGTTGTGAAATCATTGCATCAATGCCACGTTTTGAAAACATGGAAAAGTTCACCCGGGAACCGAGGGGGTTGTTGTTCCCAGTTGTGACAGTCTGGGCTGTCACAGGCTGGGACGTTATCTGGATAATATGGAGGAGACACAGGCACTTGAGAGTTGATTTCTCAATAATACAGGAAGATCTGTAATTCTGGGGTGGGACAAAAAGAAGAAAGGGAATCAGATGAGGAGACCTGGGTCATGTCTGCCCGGGCTGCTGAGGGGCTCCAGCCTGTTCTTTCCGGTCTTGGTTTCCTCATCCGTAAAATGAGAAGGTTGGACTAGACACCCCCCAGTGACTCGGGTCACTGGAGAGCCTCAATTTTAGGACTGTATTGTCCCTGAATTAGTTAGAACTAGATGTCCAGTCCTAAAATCCCATAATCCTTGAGGTTTTCTGGTTGTCACTGAACAGTTCCCCTCTGCAAGAGGCAGTGCGGGCTTCCGCCTTCGTCCCTGGAGTCTGTGGACGATGTCCCTGTCACTGAGCTCAGCCTGACCATTCCAGGGCTAGCTGCAGATGGGTTTGGGGAAACTTCACTTTCTCCTTCAGTCTCGGCTCAACCCTTTTCACCCATTACAATCCACCAGCCCCTGGGGAGAGGATTCAGAGCAAGGAGCAGAGATGGTGTCACAGTCTTCTGCCTTTGCCCTGCAAAGAAAGGGACCTTAGGCCTCCCTGGAGGGCGGGTCTGCCAGAGCCTGACTGGGGTCCCCGGGCGTCACGGGGTCTCTGGTCCAGGGCTGGCCTGACGCCCCTGGAGGGCTGGGGAAGGCAGTGCTGCTGCGGTGACCCTTTGGCACACTGTCTCCCGTGGTGCTAGGAAGGCTCCTGAACTCAAGGGACAAGATGTGCCCCCACTGCAGGCCTTGTGGCTGCTGGGGACGCTATGCAGTCGGTGGCCTCTGTCCCCAAGAGTCTCTCAGCTCACTCAGGCCACAGGCTTCTCCCTTTGCTCTCAGCAACTCGAGGTCCCCCTTGCAGCCGCTCTTCACATCAGTGTGGGGCATTTCTCCAGGACTCCTGGCCCCAGGAAACCAAGACCCTTACAGCCGCGCATTGGCTGGTCGCACCCCATCCCAGATCTGTAGTGTCCCGAGGCTGTCCGCAGACTCAGCACCTCCCCTTCCTCCCCAGCCACACCCCTTTAAGCAAGGCTGGCCCCCGTCAGCAGGGTGCACTCCTGATGGCCCGTGCAGGTCCCTGGGTCTGGTGCTCTCTGCCACTCCCCCTGCTACTCTTGGCACAGTGCTCCTGGGCAGCACCTATTTGACCCCTGCTCCTCCACCATTGGCTTAGAACTCCACCTTCCAAGATATGCTTCTGTTCCTCATGGATTGCAGCTGATTCCAACCCCTCTCTCTCTCTCTTTTTTTAATATTTATTTATTTGCTTTAGTTGTACACAATGCATTTATTTGTACGTGGTGCTGAGGATTGAACCCGGGCCACTCACATGCTAGGCGAGCGCTCTACCGCTGAGCCACAACCCCAGCCCTTCTTTTTATTTTTACATGAGATTTTCTTTTGTTGTACCAGGGATTGAACCTAAGGGTCCCTAACCCTGAGCCACATCCCCAGCCCCCCCCTTTTAATATACCTTTATTTTATTTGTTTTTGTTTTTATGTGGTGCCAGGGATCAAACCCAGTGCCTTTCGCATGTGAGGCAAGCGCTCTACCACTGAGCCACAACCCGGCTCCCCTCTTTGTTTTTGATGGATGTGGCTTCTGTTGGGGCCTCGGCTGTGCATATTCTGCTCCAGGTAGGACACTCCACGTCTTCCTCCTCCTGCATGGGGGCTCCCAGGGCCCTCCAGGGAGGCCAGGCTCTGGATGGCCAGGGGCACATGGATCATGCTGAGTAGCCACCCTGGACACAGGCGCAGGAGGACTCTTCTGTATTTGTTTGCTTATGAGTCTTAGAATTAGTAATTTTCACCTTAAACCCTTGCAACCTGCTGTGGAAAACATTATTTCTAGAAGTAAGCATGGGAATCTAGATGCACACTGTGTTAGGTAAAATTGGGGGGAATCTTCTTAAATGCAGGGTTAAACTGGCAGAAGGATGGGAAAATTGTTGGAGGTTAGAAAGTTAAAAAAAAAAAAAAACCCACAAAACTAGTGGGAAATGTGGGCACTGAGGCTGGGCTGTGTCTGGGCTGAACCCTAATAGCCTAGAGTGTGAGGCCACATAGGTGGGGCACTGAGGACAAGGACTAAGACTTGTTCAAGCTGGAGGGTCACATCAGAGACCCTCCCCCAACATGCAGCCAGATGTCACCACCACCACCACCACTGTAAGCTGCCTGGTACCGAAACCCGGGAGGAAAACTCGGAGGCAGAGTAAAGCTATTACTACTTTTACTTCTACTTTCTTAGAGAGAGCTTAGAGAGGGAAAGAAAGATTTTTAGAGAGAAAGATTAGAGAGAGCTTTTCTTCTTGTCTTCTTAGCTTAGAGAGAGAGAAAGAAAGATAGAGAGAGCTTAGCTTAGAGAAAGATAGAGAGAAAGAAAGATAGAGAGAGCTTAGCTTAGAGAAAGATTATTTTTTAGAGCTTCTTTCTTCTTTCTTCTTTCTTCTTTCTTCCTCGGGAGCCTCGGCCTAACTCTGACCAGCCATTACTTCTTCTATCTGTAACTGCTCTGCCTACGTTCTGGCCGCTCTGATTCTTTTCCTCTTCTCCCACCCGAACTCTTCTTCTGACCGACCGAGCGACTGCACGACTGACTGAATGAATTCGTTCTCCTTTCTCCTAACTCCGACCGCTTTCACCCGGTTATATACCTTCAGCTTTGCGGGTGCCTACAGGTGCGTCACATACATATCAGGTGGAACTTATGGCTTCCAGCTAGCTGCAACAGCCCTTCCTAATTGGGGCTCCTTCACACCACCACCACCACCGAGAGAGGCCTTTGGGTCTCTTCCCTGTCTGAACTTGAACTTTGGCTGCAAAGAGAATAAAAGACAAAGTCTTGGGGCTGGGGTTGTGGCTCAGTGGTAGAGCACTTGCCAAGCACATGTGAGGCACTAGGTTTGATCCTCAGCACCCCATAAAAATAAATAAATTAATTAAAGGTATTGTGTCCAACTACAACTAAAAAATATTAAAAAAAAAAAAAAAAGACAAAATCTCTACTGAAAATTTCTAGCCATAAGCCTCAAACCTGACAAGTTTGGAGTTAGAATTCTACCAACCTACTCCACTTTAAGCAAATGTTAGGCATTAGGTTTTTTAGGCCAGGTAGCATGGGAAAGTCACTTAAACCCAGGCCTTTATGAATTTCCACAGATAAATTTCTAAAGAATATAAGCTCTCAACTAAAAATCACAAAACACATACAAAACCAGTTGTCAGAAAAGCCAATTACAGAACCCAACCCATAAGACTGCACACACTGAAGTTATCAGTGGTGGAATAAAAACAAGCCTGATCGATATGATTAAGGAAATAAAAATAGATATCAAAAGTATGATGAAGAAACAAAAGTAAATAAAAATTACCAGGCAGATCTGAAAAATAACCAAATAGAACTTCTAGAAATGGAAACTAGAATAAGTGAAAATAGAAAATAAGCAGTTAGGTACAGGTAAGGAGAAAATCTATGAATAGGAGAACAGAGTGGATCTAGGGAGAATAAAGCTGGCAATAGAATGCAGACCAGAGGGGGGCTGGGGTTGTGGCTCAGCAGTAGAGTGCTCGCCTAGCACGTGCGCGGCCTGGGTTCGATCCTCAGCACCACGTAAAAATAAAGGCATTGTGTACAACTAGAACAAATAAATAAATATTAAAAAAAAAAAAGAATGCAGACCAGAGGAAAAAGAAAGGTATGAAAGAGAACATAGGAGACCTGAGTGGTTGAGTCAGAGGTCTAACAACTTCTTAAGAGAGTTCCAAGAGAGAACTGTGGGCAGAGGGGAGAGGCAAGACAGAATGGACTGGAAACTTTGTCAAAAGTAATGAAAGGGGCTGGGGTTGTGGCTCAGTGGCAGAGCGCTCGCCTCGCACGTGTGCGGCCCGGGTTCAATCCTCAGCACCATGTAAACATAAATGCATTGCATTGTGTACAACTAAAGTAAATAAATAAATATTAAAAAAAAAAAAGTAATGAAAGGCCACATCCTTGGATCCAAGGACCAAGATATATAAAAGTAAATATGCATCTGGACATATAGAAAGTTCCAGAACATCTAAGAAGTGGAGATCTTGTAAGCAGGAGGATTACCCGGAGCACAGACTTCCTAGAAGCAACAGTAAAATATGTCTTTAAAGTACAGAGAAAGAAAACAGCCATCAGCCTAGAACCCAGCTTTTGTGAAAGAAGAATATAATTCTATTTCACTCAAATGAAGGAAAGAGTTACTTATGAACAAATTCTCATCAAAGGGACTTCTAAACCCAGCATGTTTCTTGAGAGAGAGAGAGAGAGAACCCCAGGAGGAAGTCTGAGGTGCCCACAGGAAGGAAGAACAGGAAAACAAATAGAGGGTCGACAGATATAAACTGAGAACCGCAATTATGACACCAAATTGATGAAGTTACAAAAAAACAAAACTCTAGAAACCACATACTGATTAGCAGCAGTATTTAAGCAAAAATAGGGTAATTCTAACCATGCTGAGGGTCTTGCTGTTTCGAGGATGGTAAAGATACCGATTAATTTTGGACTCTGTTACATAAATCATGCATATCAAGTTTTTCAGATAAGTACCAGAGGACGATGAACCAGGGTGTACATTTCCAAATGAGCACAGAAAAGACATGGAACAGAAAAAGCTGACCCGATCAATGCAACGGAAAAGAAGCAAAGGAAGGGAAGACTCTTGTCTCGCTTGTTTGTCGAGGGGGAATCTGTTTTCTGGTGTTCTCTCTGGAGGCCACCCCGGTTCCGTTGGTCATGGCCTCTTCCTTCTTCAGAGCCAGCAGCAGGCGGGGTCATTCTCCCATCACGCTACTCTGACCTCAACATTTCTGTGCCGCGTTTCCCCACTGAAGGACCCTGTGACTATCTTGGGGCCAGCTCTATAATCCAGGACAATCTCCTTGCTTTAAGGTCAGAGGATGAGTAGCTTTGAGTCCCTCGGCAACAGCAGTTCCCCCTAGCCATGTAACCCACACATTCGCAGGGGCCATAATGAGGAGGTGGGCACTTGGGAGCACCTACTGTAGTGGGGACTTGATTTGAGCCTCAAAGGAGGAATAGGAAGGGGTTCAAGGGCAGTCAAAGAGTGTTGGAGGCAGAGAAAACACTTGGGCAAAGGTCTGCATGTGGATTCACACAGGAAGGATGGGGGGACCCAGGGAGGGCCCCGGGGAAGTGAGCAGGTGGTGAAGAATGGAGAGGCAGCTGACGGTACGTGTGTCATAACATACATACCTGCCCTGCCGAGGACTCTAGACCCTATCTTGAGGGAAATGAGGGTCCACTAAAGGGTTTTAAGCAGGGAGTGACCTGCTTGATAGGAATAATATGAAGGAGTGGGGTTTGAGGCTGGAGGCAGGGAGGCTGTTAGAGGCTCTTGCCATCATACATATGGAGAATGATGATGGGCCTACCCAAAGTGCTGGTCACAGGCATGGAAAGGTGAGGACAGAAGTCAAGAAACATGGGCAGGGGGTGGGGAGGAATCAGTGATGGATTCCATGGTAGGGTAAAGAAGAGGGGTGAAGCCGGGCGTGGTGGCGCACGCCTGTAATCCCAGCACTTTGGGAGGCTGAGGCAGGAGGATCGCGAGTTCAAAGCCAGCCTCAGCAATATCGAGGCACTTAGCAACTCAGTGAGACCCTGTCTCTAATAAAATACAAAAAAAGGGCTGGGGATGTGACCCAGTGGTCGAGTGCCCCTGAGTTCAATCCCCGGTACCAAAAAAAAAAAAAAAAAAAAAAAGAAGAGGGGTGAAAATCTAGGACAAGGCTGAGACCCACGTTTCTAGGGTGGGGAGCTGAGTGGATGCACCCTGAAGAACTACTAGGCGTGGCAGAAGATGGTGACAGTGTGGGGGCGTGTGCATTCACGGGGTCTGTGGACCTTCAAGGAGTAAAGGCCGAAGGTCGTCAGAGATGCAAGTCTGGCGCTCAGAGAGAGGCCAGGCTGAAGGTTGGAGCCACCAGCAGCATCTGGGGGTCCTCAAAACTGAAATTGTAGGTGTGGCATCGTCACCGTGGAGATGTGCACTGTTGGTGTGGGGGAGGAGAAGGGCATGTGGCGCGATCCCACAAGGGGCTCTGGTTGGAGAGATCGTCACCCCTTGTCCAGGTCGGATGGTCCCCAGCTCCTGCGTACAGACAGTGGCAGCCGGCTGCGCACTCAGCCAGCGCAGAGCTGCCGCACGGGAGGCGCGACGAGGTGAGCCGTTCCACTCCTGCTGGGCTCACGCAGGTGGCACCTGGGGTCTCTCCCCTCCCCTCCCCTGGGGGACTGATGGCACAGTAGGGCACAGTGCCCTTTAGTTAAATATCTGCCAAGACTGCTTTGCCGGTAAGGACCCTGAGTGTGGCTGCCAGGCCTGGGTTCCAGACATGCTGCCTACTGCCCAGGTCCACCCTGTGAGGGAGACTTCTGGGCCAGGGTCCTGGGTGCTCACACACGTCCCGCCCCACCACTCCCTAGACAGTGGAGTCTCTCAACCCCCAGGCCCGTTTCCTCCACTGTCCAGTGGGGATCAGACTCTCACTCTACTCACTCGTGAAGGCATTGGGATCCTGTGAGACTCCGCGAGAGCTCTTGGAGAAGCTGGGGGTGAGCCCGCAGTGCTCAGAGGGAGAAGATGGGCGCGTTCTTGACACTTCCTCCCCTCGCGGTGTCCATGCACACACGTCTCACGGCCTGGGACTGGCTGCATTCCTGGAAAAATATTGCAGCCTCCTGAATTGCAAGCGGAGAAAGATGCACCAAGACTGCCTGGTAAGACCTGCAAGTGGGTCTGTGCCCGGGGACTTACTCCTCCTGGGAAAAGAACCGAGTGCTGATGACGTGAGTGGAGGTGGAGAGGCCAAGGCCCAAGGTTTCTGCCAGTCTGTGCTGCGGAGGGCTGAAAGAAGCTAGATGCTGTTGCTGACACGGAAGTGGGCACAGCCGCTGGTATCTGCGGAGCACCTTCTGGGTGCTGTGTTAGTCAGGTTTCCATCGCTCACACCAAGGACCAGAGGCTGGGCATTTTATAGAACGCAGGTTTATTTGGCTCACACTATTGGAGGTTCAAAGTCACAGCACCAGCTCTGGGTCGACTCTGGTGGTGGCGTCACGGAGGGGTCATGTTCAGGAAGGGTTACAGAGCAACACAGGAAGCCAGAGAGTGGGGCAGGGCCAGGCATGCTCTTTTTAAGAGTCCTCCCGGGCAGGGGTTGTGGCTCAGCGGCAGAGCGCTCGCCTCGCACGTGCGCGGCCTGGGTTCGATCCTCAGCACCACGTAAACATGAATTCATTGCATTGTGTACAACTAAAGTAAATAAATATATATATATATATAAAAAAGAGTCCTCCCACCAGGGGCTAGGGATATAGCTCAGTTGGTAGAGTGCTTGCCTTGCATGCACAAGGCCCTGGGTTCAATACCCAACACCAAAAAAAAAAAAAGAGTCCTCTCACCAGAACGAACTTGGGGTCCCCTGGGAACTACTTTGATCCTTCCAAGGGTAGTGCCACCAGTGACCTAACTACCTCCCACTCCCCCCCCCCCCCCCCGCCTTCACATCACCACTAGGAACCAGGTGTCCAGCACGTGAGCCTCTGGGGACAAACATGAACCACACCAGGCCGGAGCATGCCAAGCATGTCCCTGGCACGTCACATGTCGGACTCCATCCTGGAAACCACGCGGGGAGGGGTCGCTTTCTCCATTTGTACAGACCAGGAAAGGAGACTTCAGAGGCTGCCACGTGGCCAAGGTCGAGTGTCCTCCGGGGGCCGTAAGGTCACCTCAGACTCTCCTGCTGTGACTCTCTGGGCTCTCCTCACCCAGGGTGCCTCTGCTCCCCCTGCTTTACCCTCTGACCTCTCCACGAGGCAGGGTCGTGCTCCCTGGCTCCTGGCCCACTGTCCTCTGCCCTCCCGTGGGTGTCTGCCACTCCCTGAATGTCCCCACCTCCAGGCCCCACCTCCTTCTCTCTGTCCATTTGCCCTGGAGGTTCCCTCCTGGAGGACTGCCACCACTGCAGACCGGCATTGCTGAGACAGAAACTTCCTTCTCCTTCTAACTGTCTCTCTTGGACTTTCCCATTTCAGTTAATGGCGTCATCTCTCTCCTGAGCTGGGAATTTCAGACTCACTTTTGACTCTTACTTCCTTTACTGATTTCTAACAGCCTCTGCACTCCTCCTCTTCCTCTCCTTTTTGTGTTCTCTTAAATTTAATTTATTTTTTTTATTGTGGCAAAACATACATTGCCCAAAGTTTTCCATCTTGATCACTGTAAGCATAGAGTTTAGTTGCGTTACCTACACCACGTTACCTGCACCCCATGCACGCAACACCACCACTGTTTCCAGAATTGGTCACCATCCCAAACAGACTCCGGGTCCTCTCCCAACCCCCTTTCCTCTCCCTCCAGCCCTCTCCCACCCCCGCTCCTCTCCCCTGCAGCCCCCTCTCCTCTCCCACCCCCCCCTTGTCCTCTCCCTCCAGGCCCTCTCCTCTCCCATCCCCCTCCTCTCCCTGCAGCCCCCTCTCCTCTCCCACTCCCCCTCCTCTCCCACCTCCCTCTCCTCTCCCTCCAGCCCCCTCTCCTCTCCCACCCCCTTGTCCTCTCCCTCCAGCCCCTCTCCTCATCCAACCCCCCTCCTCTCCCCTGCAGCCCCCTCTCCTCTCCTACTCCCCCTCCTCTCCCACCCCCCTCTCCTCCTCTCCCACCCCCCTCTCCTCTCCCACCCCCATCTCCTCTCCCACCCCCCTCCTCTCCCTGCACCCCCTCTCCTCTCCCACCCCCCTCCTCTCCCTGCAGCCCCCTCTCCTCTCCCACCCCCCTCTCCTCTCCCACCCCCATCTCCTCTCCCACACCCCCCTCCTCTCCTACCCCCTCTCCTCTCCCACTCCCCCTCCTCTCCCTGCAGCCCCCTCTCCTCTCCTACTCCCCCTCCCTCTCCCACCCCCCTCTCCTCTCCCACCCCCTCTCCTCTCCCACTCCCCCTCCTCTCCCTGCAGCCCCCTCTCCTCTCCCACCCCCCTCTCCTCTCCCACCCCCATCTCCTCTCCCACCCCCCTCCTCTCCTACCCCCCTCCTCTCCCACCCCCCCACCCCTCTCCTCTCCCACCCCCCTCCTCTCCCTGCAGCCCCCTCTCCTCTCCCCACTCCCCCTCCTCTCCCTGCAGCCCCCTCTCCTCTCCCACCCCCATCTCCTCTCCCACCCCCTCTCCTCTCCCACCCCCCTCCTCTCCCCGCAGCCCCCCCTCCTCTCTTACCCCCCTCCTCTCCCCGCAGCCCCCCCTCCTCTCTTACCCCCCTCCTCTCCCTGCAGCCCCCCTCCTCTCTTACCCCCCTCCTCTCCCTGCAGCCCCCCTCCTCTCCCCGCAGCCCCCCTCCTCTCCCCGCAGCCCCCCTCCTCTCCCCGCAGCCCCCTCCTCTCCCTGCAGCCCCCCTCCTCTCCCCGCAGCCCCCCTCCTCTCTTACCCCCCTCCTCTCCCTGCAGCCCCCCTCCTCTCCCCGCAGCCCCCCTCCTCTCCCTGCAGCCCCCCCCTCCTCTCCCTGCAGCCCCCCTCCTCTCTTACCCCCCCTCCTCTCCCTGCAGCCCCCCTCCTCTCCCCGCAGCCCCCCTCCTCTCCCCGCAGCCCCCCTCCTCTCCCTGCAGCCCCCCCCTCCTCTCCCCGCAGCCCCCCTCCTCTCCCTGCAGCCCCCCCTCCTCTCTTACCCCCCTCCTCTCTTACCCCCCTCCTCTCCCCGCAGCCCCCCTCCTCTCCCCGCAGCCCCCCTCCTCTCCTGCAGCCCCCCTCCTCTCTTATCCCCCTCCTCTCCCTGCAGCCCCCCTCCTCTCTCCCCGCAGCCCCCTCCTCTCCCCGCAGCCCCCCTCCTCTCTTACCCCCCTCCTCTCCCCGCAGCCCCCCCTCCTCTCTTACCCCCCTCCTCTCCCTGCAGCCCCCCTCCTCTCCCTGCAGCCCCCCTCCTCTCCCCGCAGCCCCCCTCCTCTCTTACCCCCCCTCCTCTCCCTGCAGCCCCCCTCCTCTCTTACCCCCCTCCTCTCCCCGCAGCCCCCCTCCTCTCTTACCCCCCTCCTCTCCCCGCAGCCCCCCTCCTCTCCCTGCAGCCCCCCTCCTCTCTCCCCCGCAGCCCCCCTCCCTCTCCCCGCAGCCCCCCCCCCTCTCTCTTACCCCCCTCCTCTCCCCGCAGCCCCCCCTCCTCTCCCTGCAGCCCCCCTCCTCTCTTACCCCCCTCCTCTCCCCGCAGCCCCCCTCCTCTCCCCGCAGCCCCCCTCCTCTCCCCGCAGCCCCCCTCCTCTCCCCGCAGCCCCCCTCCTCTCTTACCCCCTCCTCTCCCCGCAGCCCCCCTCCTCTCCCTGCAGCCCCCCTCCTCTCCCCGCAGCCCCCCTCCTCTCCCCGCAGCCCCCCTCCTCTCCCCGCAGCCCCCCTCCTCTCCCCGCAGCCCCCGCCAACCTCTGCTCTACTTCCTGGATCTGTGGGTCTGCCTCCTCTGGGCACTCATGCTCACTTCGGCAGCACGACATCTCCCAGCGCCCGCGAGACCCTGCCCTTCCCATGGCTGAATGCTGTTCCCTCGCTGCTCAAGCCCCTGCTGTCCATCTCGTCTGCTGGGGGACGTGTGGGTAGTTCCACCTGTCGGTTGTGAGCAGCGTGGACATGAACGAGGGTGGATGAGTATTTGTTTGAGTCCCTGCTTTTCTTCTTTGGGTCACATGCTTAGGAGTGGTGTTGCCAGTCAGGTGGCAGAACCGGTGTGCCTTGCGCAGGACCCTCCTTGCTGGCTCTGCGTTGCCCACCCTCGCTGTGTCTTGTGGCCTCTTCCCTGTCTTGTGGCCCCTCCTGATTTTCCTTAGGTTAGTGTCTCTCCCTGTCATTCCTTCCTCGGCAACTCATGCCAAAGACAGTGTTAGGGACTGCTGGGTGTCCCCCTCCCAAGTTCATGCGTCGAAGCCCGAATTCCCCGTGTGACTGCATTTGGAGACAGGGCCTTTAGGAAGTGGTTAAGGTCATAATCGTGGGCCCTAACCCTAAAGGATCAGTTTCCACCTTGGACTTCCAGCCTCCAGATCCACGAGGAAACGCACTTCTGCTGCGGCAGCCCTGGCCCGCGCTGCTTTCCCGCGGCAGCCTGAGCAGCTGACCAGACGGCAGAGTGGTCCCCCTCCAGTCCCACCAACGCACGGCCTTTCTTGGGACCTTGGTCTCTGGTGCAGCCCTGAGGAAGACCCTCGTGTTTGTTATCGGAGGCTGGCGTGTTCTCAAGTTTGTTTGTCTTTCAAATTTTTAATAGGTACAACTCATAGTGCATGTATTTAGCATCTTTTTACATACAACTGTATACGAAGTATATTCGTACAATTCAGGTCTTCAATCATGCATTTAGGAAAATGATATCCATCTCATTCAACCACCTTTTCTTATTCTTTTTTTCCTTTTCTCCCCCTCCCTCCCCCCTTGCTCCCTCCCTTCCCCTCAATGGTCAAAGGGAAGGGAGGGGAAGGGAGGGTGTTCTCAAGTTTGCTGCACTTTCAAATTACCTCAGTACGCCTTCGGCCCCAGACGTCTCTTTCACCAAACCGCACGCTTGCTCCTTCTGGAATATTCCCACGCCTGAGCCTTTGTTCCCCCCTTCTTTTACTTTGGAATGCTCTGGCCTCTCTTCATTCCTGTCCTCAGTCCTGCAGAAGCTGCCCTGGGGGATGCAGAGCAGGAGCCCCGTGACTCTCTTCCCACAGAAGCCCCCGGACACCCTCACTGGACACTTGTGCCGTCTCCGTGCACACGGGGCAGGACCACCGCCTTTCAGTCCAGCAAGTCACACACGCAGCTGCTTCTGGCTGAGGCCTGCCATGGCTCACTTATGTGGATGCATTTAGCAATAAAAGTCAGAGAAGGCCCAAGTGGCTTGTGAGGCGGCTGACACTTAACGGCTCTGTTCCAAAATACTCCACAGGTTGACTCATTTCACCCTCCTGGCAAGCATTTTTTTTTTTTTTTTGTACTGGGGATTGAACTCAGGGGCACTCGACCACTGAGCCACATCCCCAGCCCTATTTTGTATTTTATTTAGAGACAGGGTCTCACTGAGTTGCTAAGTGCCTCGCCATTGCTGAGGCTGGCTTTGAAGTGGCGATCCTCCTGCCTCAGCCTCCCAAGTGCTGGGATTACAGGCCTGCGCCACCGTGCCCGGCTTCCTGGCAAGCTTTTAGAGCAGATGTAATCATCCTCCTCATCCCCATTTTGCAGATAAGAAAACTGAGACGAGAGAGGTAAAATAATCATGCCGGAAGTCACAAGTGATAGAGCCTGGGCTTGACTGTCTGGTTTCAGAGTCTTTGCTTTGAATTACTGTATTTGCTCTGAATACGGTGCATTTGAGCATAGGAGCACATTCTGTCACATAACAAGATGTCCCCAGGGTAAATTCAATGGCTCACCGTTGTCACGGAGGACTTGTATTCTTCTCATATCCATGTTCTGCCATCCTTAACCTCTCAGCTTTTGTGTTGAGTATTGTACCTTTAAGTTACAATACAGCTGCAGCAGCTCCAAGTATCACATCCTCACCCAACAGCAAGAAAAGCTCAGAAAAAAAGAGAAAGTCCCTTCTTTGTGGCTCTTTTTAATAGTGAGGGAAGCCTTCCCCAAATTCCCCCAGAAATGCCCCCTCATGTCTCTTCAGTCAGATGAAGTTCCATGCTTGTATGTAAACTAATCACTTAAAAGAAACGGGGCTGCCGTGATTGGCTTAGAGCAATCACGGTTCCCCCCTGGTGGGGGCCTCCCTCCCCTGGAGCACAGGGCCCTGGCTGGCTGGTGAGAAGGCGGAACAGGACGGTGTGGCCTGTGCCACATCACCACGGTCTCCAGTTCTCCATCACCTTCTCAGAGGGGGTTCCAGCCCTGTCTCCAAATGCAGTCACACGGGGAATCCGGGCTTCGACGCGTGGACTCGGGAGGGGGACACCCAGCAGTCCCTAACACTGTCTTTGGCATGAGTTGCCGAGGAAGGAATGACAGGGAGAGACACTAACCTAAGGAAAATCAGGAGGGGGCCACAAGACAGGGAAGAGGCTCAGGACACTGAGACTCGGGTTGAGCCTGGCTAAGGCCACGCCCAGGTGAGCGGCCGGCTGTGCCCTCCGCGTCCCAGGGAGTTGGGAAATTGAGGCCTTTCTTCTCCCGGCCTCGGCCGACCGCACTGGGGAAGTTCTCGCTCCCGCCAGACGGTCCTCACGGTCCCTTTCTGGGGCTGCGTCTCTGATGGAGGTTTGTTTTGAACGGCCCCTCTCCTTGCCAGGGGTCAGGAGGCCCCTGAGGAGCGTCAGGGACAGGCAAGCTGTCCCATCTTCCTGTGGGCGGGGCTGCGTGGAGGAGCCGCGCCTTTCCCCGTTGCCCTCTGTAGACAGACAGTGCTGGGCATTCTGCCTGTCCCCGCGGCCTGGGCCCCAGGCCCCTCTGCAGGCCCACTCCCCTGCCTCCAGTTTCTGATCCTCACAGGAGCCCCTCCCTGGACAGGCGTGGCTGGCTGCCGTCCCTCCTGTGCTGCGGAGGCAGAGGCCTGGGGTCCTCCCTGTCCCTCTCCTCTGTTCTCACAGCCGGGGACTGTGCCACTTGTGGCCACAGGGACTTGACTTGGGATCTTCCCCAGGTGAAGTTGTGTGTGAGGGAGGGAGGCAGCCCAGGCCACTGTGGCGCGGGTCGGAGCCGCACCCACTTCTCTGGAATCAGGAAAGTGGGGGTGACTTCTTTCTCGGTGGCCATCTGTCCACCTCTCCATCCACTTGTCCACCATAGGAGGCTCTTGCTGCAGGGCACGATATAGTATCTTTAACTTTTTCTCCGGAATGTAAAGAAGCAAAAAAAAAATCATGCCTGAGCATGTATCTATGGTGACATGAATAAATCGTAATTTCCAAAACTTGGCTCATGTGTGACATCCATCTGCCACAAATGATTGGGCATCAAACCTCGTGGGTTAACCCCATAATGTGGATTGGGCAAGAGTGTTACACAAAGATGGACATTCTTTTACAAATTCTACGAGCTTGTTCTTTGTGATTTTAAATTTTTTTGTCTTAAGGTAGTGCTGTTAACGTGGAACTGGGAATGAAATACAAGTAGCTTGTTGTACTGTAGTAAATATAAAATATTGTTTTAGTGAGGGCGACAGCTTTTTGATTACCTTCATGGAGAGGACCAGGCAGATTAGTGTGAGCTCTTATGTGACCTTTAAAATAAAGGTTCTTTTCGTTGCCATAGGAGATTTTGGATTTGAGAAAAACAATTTAAAAGCTGGAGTATGTGGTGCTATTGGACCTGCTAGCTCCAATTTTGGGACAGCATGTACAATATAATGGCTGTCTGAAAAAATATTCATAGGCTGTTCTTTAAAATTTCCAGAGCTATTATTATAGCTTCGAGTATCCACTAATTAGAGCTGATTTTTGATTAGTGAAATATGAATCATTTTTTCATTTTTGAGTGACTACTGCAGCAGTACCGTTAGAGGATCCATCTGTAAATACATTAAATGCTTTAGGAATGGGTTGATTTTTTTATTACCTGTGGGAAAATGATAGGATGACTTGATACAAAAGGACAGTATAGGAGATTTAGGAATATGATTGTCAAAATTTGCAGAAGTAGAGCATCTAGCTATAGCCCAATCATTATCATTGAAGCACAAATATTTCAACCTGTGACGATGAATAAGGAGTAATAATAGTAGCGGGAATGAATTCCAAATATTTTAGTAGAGTTTAAGTCCTTGAAGAATAAGTTTAGCTACCATGGAGGTATAAGACTCAATTGTACTTTTAGGAGAGACAGGCAAATGTATCCATAATATAGGACGTCCCTGTTGCCAAAAATACTCCTGTTGGAGTATATTGTGAAGGAATAATAATCAATATTAGTGGTTGTGCAAAATCAAATCTATCGCAATGGGATCTTTCAATGGCCTGTTTTCTACTAATTTTAGAGCTCTCCTGGCCTCAGGAGTTAATGTTACAGGATTAGGGAAGTCCAGGTTGAATTTTTTACTTGGGGATATTGCTCCATGGCCTTATTGGCATCAGCCTCGTTAAATGGCAATATTTATTAGCGTTCTCGTATGCTAATTGGATAACTAGGGGCATAGCTTGCTCGACTTCTCCAAAAACTCTAGATGTTGTTTTTAAGAGCCTATCTACAAAATCAGCGTAAGGTTCGTTAGGCCCTTGTATAACTTTTGATAGGCTGCCTTGCAGATCCCCTGTGCCTGAGATTGTCTTCCAGGCTTTCACAGCTGCAGTGTGTACCTGGGCATACACACCTGGATCGTATTGTAGCTGATTTTGTAGTTCAGCGAACTCACCCTCCCCTGTGAGCATATCTATATTGCGTTGAGGGAAACCTGCTGCAGCATTTCTCTTTGCTATTTCTGAACAAAGTTCCTGGAATTGAGTTTTCCAGATTAGGTATTGTCCCCCACTTAGTACCGCTCTGCATAGACTTTTCCAATCTGAGGGGGCTAAGGTTAGGGTGTTAAGTGACTCTATCATACTTAATGTGAACGGAGCTTGAGGCCCATAGGTCATTACCGCCTCTTTAAAATTCTTTATTGTTTTAAAGTCTAGGAACTCATGATATCTTTGTCCCTGTTCATTTTGAAATACTGGCAGTTCTAGGTGCTCCTGCGGTCTATGTTGTTCGAGAGCGTATAAGCGCTCTGAAAGGCCGCCAATTTCTACCTCTAGGGCACGTATACTCTGATCCATACTCTTTATTGTTTCTGTTAGGGATTCTATCCATGAAGGAGCAGAGGGCGCTAGTGGTTCCTCTATTTGACGGTCTTTTCTCTTTTTTAATTTCTTTTTGTTCTTTTTATTGGAGACTGTGCTCTCCGAATCGCTTTTTGATTCCTCTTCACTACTAGCTTCATAATTCCTAACCGGCTCAGTAGAGGAGACTGTACTTTCATGGTTTGGCTCCTTGTTACTATTATTACTTTCACTAGTATCCTGAGTTTCAGTTTCTAAGGAGAGTACATACTCCTCAGCTAATTTTATTAAGCTTCTGATGGCTTTTGCAGATCTTACTTTTGAATTTACATTCCTACTCTCCTTGCTGGTCTCCACTGAGTCAGAGGATATGCTTTCTTGTTCACTTTTCTCACTATCCTCTGAGTTCTCAATATCAAAAATTTCATTCATGGCTTTTATAAACCGACTTTTTGTTATATTTGCTCCCATCTTTTTAAATTTTCTTTTTTCTTACCTTGCCGCCGAATTCCCCGTACAGGCCGCCACCTGTCGCTGCCTGAAGCGGAAGTCGCTTGGAGCAGCGAACGCCACAGGAAAATTCGGAGGCAGGATGAAAATGAAAAAAGGTCTTTTATTCTTCTCCTCTCTCCAGCTCCAGCAATCACTCCAAATGCTCTAACTCCAACCACCACCTTCTTCTTCCCCACACACACTAACGAACCTCACCCAGTTATATACATATAGCTTTAACAAGGACACGTGCTTACAGCTCGAGCTTACAGGTGCGTCACGCAGTGTTCACGGGCATACAAAGATTCTTTGAATAATGTATCAACATCAGGTGGAAACTAGAACATCTTTTATGGCTCTCAGCTAACCGCAATCTTTAGCTATCTCCTTGATTATAGGCTCCTTCAGGCACGCATGGGGAAAATGGCTCCCTGTTGTTCTGCCTCACCGCGGGCCTCACGCTGCAGAGGGGAGGCTCCCCAAATCACCACGTGTAGGGCTCTAAGTTCCCCGCGGGCATCTGCGGTTCAAGTGGGATCTCTGCACAGACATGGACACTTAATGGCGGCCCCTGACATTGTGCCCAAGTGAAGCAGGCAAGTTATTTTTAGGCAGGGGCTCACCTTCCCAGAATAGCCTAAATCTCTCTAGGGTGAAGCCGTCACCCCTGTTCCCAGGACCTCTTACACCTGCTTCTGAGCTCCAGGCCTTGGAGGAGGTTGTGACCTCAGCCCTGAGAGGGGCATCTGGGAAGTCTCCATGAGTGTGGAAAGAGGCTGGCAGGGCTGCCTGCCCCTACGAATCTCTACAGTCACGGTGGGGACTGTGCTCAGGGAGGCCTCTCCCGACAGCCCCTGGTCACCAGTGTCCTGACATTGCCTGGCACTTCTGTGCCAATGATGGCATCCTGGTTTTTGGTCACGGTGGCCCCTTTCCAAGTTCATGGGAAGTGATAGATGGGCTACCCTCCCCGCCCCAGAGTTCTCCACATCCTGAGAGAAGCAACCTTGTTTCATTCTTGGCAGGATGTTTCTTCCCCGGGCAGGATGTTTCTTTTCCCCGGGCAAGAGCCAGTAGGCTTAAAGGTCACCCTGTTCTATGGGCAAAGAGCCAATGGCGTTGGGGTTGCTCTGGTGCACCTCCCACCAGAAATCCCTCTATAGGGCCCTGTTCGAGAGACACACACAGACACACAGATGCATACATCAGCTCGACCCTGCGGAGAGGAGGAAGCCACTGCAACAGTTCCAGACCCACCACCTTCAGCCCAACGGCCGCTCCCAGCTGATAGCTCCAGCCTCCAGCCAGACAGCAGCTGCTTTAGCTGATAGCTCCAGAGATCCTAGCCGGTGCTACCAAGCACCCACCTTCTGTCCAGAGCTTGCACACTCCCGTCTCCCTGACTCCCCTCTCCCACCAGAGCTTGCACACTCCCTTCTCCCTGACTCCCCTCTCCCAGCACCTCTTCGACCTTCAACCAGAGCACCTCTTCTCTGGTTTTGCTACCAGCCACGAAGGCTGTTGAATAAATCTCTTGGCTGCATGGCTGTCCCCGGTGTGATGTTTTGCCCTTCAGGAAGCACCTGTCTGCAGTGGCCAGATGGACCCTGCACATGCACCTAAGGCCATTTCTCACCCACGGTGGGCAGGGGAAGGCCATCTCTGGGATCTCCATGTCTAGAACCCCACCTTCACCACACGCTCACCTTGGCAAGTGGACTTCTCTGTGCCCGAGAGTCCCGTCTAACACGGGGAGGGCACCCGCCTCACACACCTTACCAGGAAGAGGGGCTCCGGGCTCATGCGAGGATCTGGAAGATTCTGGGTTTGGAATTCCTGTGCTTCTTTCGGGCCCATCTCAGGATTCAGTATGAGGCCAGCAGAGACGCTGTGTGGAAGAGTCCTTTGCCTGGGCCTCTGGTCCACACCTGTGCCTGGCTCATGGGCAGGGCCGGGTGTGCGAACTGTTTTAGTTACAAGTTACAGAACTCCGTCTGCAAGTTAAAAGGGGCAATTTATCACAAGGAGTTGGAGGCTCTCACAGAGGCTGAGTAAGGGCTGGGCTGGGCTGGGGTGATCGGACCTGGGATTGCCTTGGCCGTGGTCTCCCTGCATCTCCCCTTGGTGCCTCTGCATCATTTGTCTTTCCCTGGAGACGGGACTGTTCGCCTTCTAGACCCACGTGGCGTTCGTGGTCACGACTGCTCAGGGAGAGACCCTCCGCCATCCGAGACACAACTAAGGCTGAGCCAAAGTATCTTTGTCCTGAGTTCCAAATATCTGGCTGTGGACAGGTGTCTGTGTCCAGGCCGAGCCACCGCAGCCACGAGGCAGGGCTGCGAGAGAGCCTGGCAGCTCTGCTGCAAACGCGTGAATGGAGAGAAACCAGAACAGCAGCTCCCAGGTGTAGCAGGTGGCACCTGAAGAGAGGGGTCCATGGGGAAAGGGCCGCGGAAACTGCTGCTACTGTCACCTGCCCAGGGTCGCCACAGAGAGGAAACGTTTGCCTGTGTCTTCAGTCCTCAGCGATGGACACCAGCAGCAGCACTTGATTCTTTTTTTTTTTTTTTTTTTTTCAGTGCTGGGGATCAAGCGAGGGCCTCATGCAGGGTAGGCAAGAGCTCTACCACTGAGTGACCCAGCCCCGTCCTCAATGACACTTTAAAAAATATATATTTTTTTTTTTGATAACTTTTTAAATAATGAGAGTCATCATAGAAAAACTCTTTTGGAGTTTCTTATGCATCTTTTAAGGTTTACCATTTTTAAATGATACTATTGGATGCATGGGTTAATAGTACCCAAATCCTCACCCCTCCAGAAGAGGATGGTTGCAGACCTTTAGTCAAGATGGGTGAGCCCAAAGTACCCCAGGACTGGTGTCCCTAGAAGAAGAGGAGGAGAGACACAGAACAACCCACAGGGAGTGGCTATGTGGTGCGTCCACAGCTGACGAGGGCCAAGGACGGCCATCAACAGCTGGAAGGCGCCAGCCAGGACCCCCGCTAGAGCTTCCTGGAGCCCGGCCCTGCCCACCTCTCCACGGCCCCCCAGCTCCAGAGCTGCGAGAGAACACGCTCGTGTTGTTCTAAGCCAGCCAGTTCGTGGTTCTCCGTGACAACAGCCGAGGGACATCTCCGCAGAGTCAGGGGGGCTCCGTGCTTCTCTGCTTACGGCTGCTGAACGTCCTCATTCATTCCTGCACAGAGGCCAGCAGCGCGGGCCCCCAGCAGAGAGTCCCAGCTAAGCCATATTTCCTTGGGCAGATCACCCAAGCTCTTTGTGCCTCAGTTTGCACGTCAGTAAAATAGGGTTGGGCATCCTGCTAGGGAGCAAAGGGAGTGTCCCCTGTGCCCTCTGAAGGTCTGCTGGAATAAGCGGATTAGGTAAGGGAAAGGCACGGAAACTCACCGTCATGCAAAGGGGGGAAATCACAGGAGCGTGGTTCCCACCCACCCCAAATGATTCAGAAACATGTGGACCCCTCTCTCTATGGGGGAGAGCGGGGAGGGGAGTGCAGACACTTGTGAGGGGTCATGAGTGATTTTCAGAAGGACTCAGCAGGATGGAAGGACAGAAAACGGCGCAGGACAGTCTGGTTGGGCTGCAGAAGGGACGAGGGTGTGGGCATGGTTCTCTGTGGAACCAGCGCAGAAGGTCACAGCGCCCTCCGCGTCTGCCCAGTGTGTCCACAGGGTTTGGCTCCCTTCCTGGGTTCAAGGACTTGGGGAAGGGTCAGAAGTACTTGTTCTTTCCCTTGGGGGTCCCAATATCCAGCAGACGGGAGGTGTCAGAGGGACGCCTCTGTCGGCGCCCGATGCGCTCTAAACACCAGCACGCCGGGCACTGTCTGGAGGGTGACAGTCCCTGGACTCCTTCACCGCCTCGTGTACGTGGGAGGGTGAAGGGAGATCGTGTGTTCAAAGTGCTCAGCCAGTGCCTGGCACATCCCAAGGCCTCAGCATTGGCTAGTTGTTCTTACTGTGTCCCTCAGGGTGCCGTGGTGGTGGTGGGGGACAGCTGTCCCGCTAGCTGGGGGCTCCCTACCCCCAGGTGACAAAGGGGCTGGGCTGGTGGGGGGCTGCTTGGGAACCTTAAGCTATGGCAGGGATTGATGTGCACTGGGGAAAACAGCCTCTCAGAGGGACCCTGGGATAGGAACTGAAGCTGTCTGGAGCCACCCATGGGCCCTGCAGTCGCCTGGCTCCTGGTCCGGGGGTGACGTGTTCCCCACCAGGCTGTCCTCCCTGAAGTCTCAGCCCAACTGAGGTTTGGCGTGATTCCAAACCTCACCCTATGCTCCTGACTATTTTAAATATAGCCGCAGATGCCGTGTGTTTAATAAAATATATCCTTTTAAAAGCATTGTTCAATTATACTGGCTTTTCATTCTTGCACATTTTCTCAATTATGGATACTAAAAGCAGAATCACTACCACTTGGGGCTTTGTTGCAAAACAGTTTTACAGACTGCTGTGAAAGGGTGTCCCACTCAAAATGCCAAGAGCTTTTCCTACTGGAGCTGACCCCTCTGCAGCCCAGAGGAGGCTGTCCAGACTGGAGTCCGTACTGCCTGCCCGGGACGGGCCACCTCCCCAGAACTGGTCTGCGGTCAGGTTCGGTTGTCAGAAAGCTTGTGACCACACCAAGCTGGCTCTGCCTCCTTGTCATTGCGGGAACAGGCTCCCTTTCCCCACCACAGTCCCTCCCCCCCAGTCTCCTCCCTGCTGCCCTCCTCAGGGTCACGCCCACCGATCTCTGTGTGGCCTTCACCCACCTGGGACCCCACCTCAGAGCAGCACTGTTGGCTGACTGACAGTTGCTGGGACCTTCACTCACCTGTCAGTTTCCTGTTTTCATTCTGTCACAGGAGAGGAAATGGTGCAAGGATGGCGCCAACAGGAATCCTTGCGAATGCAGATTTCTCTCCCCCCTCGCCCCCCGAGAAGCTGTGCTGCCTCCTCATGTCCTTCCTGGCCTCAACCCTCTTCCTCTTCCCTTTCATCCTACAGGAAGTCCCGGAGTGGTGCCATGGAAAGACCTAGAACTTAGAATGCTTTGGGTGTGGATTCTGTTTGTGCCACTCACCGACTTTGAGGCTTTGGCAACTTCCTTGAACTCTGACTCTTGGTTTCTTTGTTCAGAGACGAGAGTGGCACTTCCATCTCACCGGGCTTTTACAAAGACTAGGTGCACAGCGCTTCCTAAGTGCTTCGTAAATATTAGATGAGCTTGCATCATATTAAAAGTTCGTAATCATTACCTTGGGGAAAATTCACAGTGAGAAGCAAATATAACTGATGTGGAAGCCATCTTTTCCCTGGCCAAAGCACCCGAGGAAGAAAAGTGATCACAGCCCTCATTAGTGAAGTGAATTGGATTCTCCAGTGCTGTCTTCACTGGGAGGCCCTCCAGCGTCCCCTCAAGACCCCCAGAAGTCCTGACAGAAGTGTGCGTGTGTCTGCACTGGCTAGGGTGTCCACACGGCTGTGTCCAAGCCCTCCTTCTGGGTGCTCACGAGTACTGGGAGGGGGTGGCGAGACACTTGGTGCTGGTGCATTATCTGTAGGTCCATACTGCAGATGCCAACACCTAACAGCGTGAAACACCAAACATGTCTGATCTCACCCAGTTTCTGAGGGTCAGAACCAGGGCGTAGCTTAACCAGGTGGCTCTGGCTCAGGGCACCCACGTGGTTGCAGTGAAGCTGTTGACCAGGTTGGCACCATTGAAATCCTGGAAGGGGCGGGAGGATCTACTTCCAAGATGGCGCACTCACATAGCCAGTGGCCAGAGTCCTCAGTTCCTTGATAACTCTTGGCTGAGGACCTCCAAAGGACAACTGGCCCTCCTGGATCCCATGCAGTGTCCACAGGTCAACTGGCTCCCCCAGAGAAGCAGATTTGAGCACCAGAGTATGACAGTATTACCAAAACAGAAGTTGCTGTGTCCTTTAAAACCTAGCCTCAGAAGTGACACACTGTTACCAGGCACGGTGACACATGTCTGTAATCGCAGCACTTGGGAGGCTGAGGCAGGAGGATCGCGAGTTCAAAGCCAGCCTCAGCAATGGCGAGGCACTTAGCAACTCAGGGAGACCCTGTCTCTAATAAAATACAAAAAAGGGCTGGGGATGTGGCCCAGTGGTCGAGTGCCCCTGAGTTCAATCCCCGGTACCAAAAAAAAAAAAAAAAGGAAGAACAAGATGCTGGAGGCCATGTGAGAGCGGGTTTGGTGGCTGTTCTGGTGACTCAGCATTGGTTCACCTCTCTGTGCCGCGGGTGGGGGCGGCGCTGCTTACAGTGACAGCAACTACAAACTCCTAGGGCAGGTCAGCTGCTTTCAACATCTGGAGACTCCTGACCCTGGTCTGGTTTACTGCTGTCCGCAGCTGGGGCTTCCCCTCCCTTTGTGAGTGGGAGTGGGAGTTGGGGGTGTGGGGGTGGCACAGAGCGTAGGAGTTCTTCTCTGCTGATTTTGGCAGCCTAAAGGTTGGGGTCCTGGCCCATCACCCAAGGTTCCCCGTCTGAGGCTGACCCCAGACCCTGCTCTACGACTGCCCACCTCATGCCCCTTGTCATTTCAGGGCCTCCCTGCCTGGACTGCGTCTCAAAACCCCATCCCTTCTTCCCTTGGCCTGAGGACTAGACGGGGCAAAAGGAAGGGGCACAGGTGGGGGACAGCAGGTGTACGTACCCGCCCTGTGCCAGGCTCAGGGCTCTGCTCTCTACAGAGTCTTTCCTTGCTAATGCGTTCACCATGCCCGAATGTCAGGCAGGCTTCCTGTACCCATCATGGCGACAAATCAACCAAGTCACAGAGATTTAAGGAACTGGCCAAAGTCACACAGAGGAAAAGGATTCACAGTCGGAACTCAGGCCCAATGACTCCAAGGCAGCGCACACTCATGCACACCCCTCCTGGCCACAGCAGGAAGCTGTTCAAAGAGAACGGTGGCCCTGGCCAAGGTCAGGTGGGGGAAAGTGTGGTGGAGAGGAGGGGACAGTCTGGAGGTTAGGGCCTTTTGATTGAGGAACCCCAAAGTTAGATCTGATCTGACCACCGCGACTCTGGACCTGTGTGTGGGGTGGGGAGGGGCTTACTCAGAGATGTTGACTCTGCTCTGGGGTCTGGTTTCTGTGCAGGGAGGAGTGGCCTTGTGCATTGTGAACCTAGCCTGCACGTCCTGAGGGAGGGTCTCAGGCCCTGGGGCAGGCATCTCCTTTCATCCCCTAGGTGGCTTTCCCTGGCTCTGGGCTGCTCCTGCCACCAGCCCCTCTGGGCGTCTGAGAATTCCACAGTAGCTGAGGACACTGTCGCACAGTTGACTCTCCTCTCAGCACTCTGCCCAAGCCTCAGGAGAGTGTGCACCATGGCCAGGAGGCAGCCGGGCGGCTCCAGGGGCTCTCTTCAAGGAGTCTGAGGGGCAGTTCTCAGGAAGTCAGAGCAGGAGGTAGCACTTCCTGCCGAGATAGGGAGAACCCTGCGCCTGACGCAGGAGGCGGCGGCCAAGTCTTTGTTGCTTTTGAAGGTGGGGAGGGTGGACGGAGCTGGGAAGCCCTCTGCTGACCCTTTCTCTCCCAGGACAGACCCCTTTCTGGAAGCTCATAGGCTCTTGCCCCAGCTGGATGCGCCGCTGTGCCTCCAAATAATGGGGTCGCAGGAGATCTGCGAGCTCAGGAGACAGGGTCTGGAGCCATAGGCACAACTCTGGCTCTCCCACTGAGCGGTGGACGACCGCGGGCAAATTACCTACTGGCTCTGATCCTGAACTTCCTCCTTGTGAAAAGGGTTGACCCCGTGCCCCTCACAGAGAAGTCAGAGAATCAAACTGGACAATAAAAGAGAAGCATCTCCTCACAGCGATCAATTACCAGAGGAATGCAGAGCCCTGAGATACCACTACACACGCCCACTAGGACGCCACCTTGAAAAACCCCACCACATCAAATGCTGGTGAGGGTGTGGAGCAACCAACCAGAAGCTTCCTTCATTGCTTGTGGGAATGCAAAACGGTGCAGCCTGAAGGAGCCCCAATTAGGGAGATGGCTATTGCGGTCAGCTGGAAGCCATAAGTTCCACCTGATAATAAGTATGTATGTGACGCACCTGTAAATGCACGTGAGGCACCCGCAAAGCTAAAAGTATATAACCGGGTGAAAGCGGTCGGAGTCAGGAGGAGAAGAATAAATTCATTCAGTCAGCCATGCAGTCACTCGGTCGGAAGAAGAGTTCGGGTCGGAGAAGAAGAAAAGAATCAGAGCGGCCAGAACGTAGGCAGAGCGGTTACAGAAGAGAAACCAGATAGAAGAAGTAATTCCTGGTCAGAGTCAGGCCGAGGCTCCCGAAGAAGAAAGAAGAAAGAACAAAGAAGAAAGAAGCTCTAAAAGCTAAGCTCTCTCTCTCTCTCTAAAAGAAGAAATCTCTCTCTTTCAAGCTCTCTCTCTTTCTCTCTAAGCTCTAAGAAGATGAAGAAGAAAAAGCTCTATCTTTCTCTCTAAGCTCTAAGAAGAAAAGCTCTATCTTTCTCTCTAAGCTCTAAGAAGAAGAAGAAAAAGCTATCTCTAATCTTTCTCTCTAAGCTCTTTCTAAGAAGAAGAAAAATCTTTCTTTCTCTCTCTAAGCTCTCTCTAAGAAAGTAGAAGTAAAAGTAGTAATAGCTTTACTCTGCCTCTGAGTTTTCCTCCCGCGGCGCCGTGGCTGGCCATGACAGGCAGCTTACAGCAGCCATATTGGAGAACAGTTTCCTAAAAAGTTGACCATTGTCTAAATATCACCGGACAAAAGAAGAGTTCCTGCTGCATGATCCTATTTAGATAAAAATTCTAGAAAAAGCACTTTAGTCTTCAGTGGCAGAAAGCAGACCAATGACTTCCAGGAGACGGAGGGGCAGGAGGAAGATTTGGGGATGGTGACAGCTTTACAGATGGAGACATTCCAGGCTCATCAAATTATGCACTTTGTTCAATGCCAATTATCCTTCAGTGAAGCTGCACTTTGAAGCCTTGCTGGAGGCAGCAGGGCAGGCTTGGCCTTGCAGGGGGACGTGCAGCGGCTGTGGCGTGGCTGCTGGTGGGGGACCTGGGCAGGTGAGCTCGGGTTTCTCACTGCACCTGCTCATTCATTCACCCCCAAGGAGGAGCCGGAGGAGTCTGATCCAGATCCCACGTCAGAGACCCTGATTCAGAGCTGGAACCCCGGACGGGAAGGTGTTGCAGACCCCTGGGAGGCACCAAGGAAGCAGTCTGGGAGTTGGGGAAAGAAGAGGGTGACACATTGAGCTCTGGTGCCACTTCCCCTCAGGGCCACTGCTCAGGGCTGTCCCTGGGGCGGGGGAAAGGTCTGAGGCCCTAACCTCCATGGGACAGGGCATGGGACACAGGGAGAGGGAGACTCAGTCCTAGGGAGCACAGGTGTCCTAGCAGGTGAGATGGGACTGAGGGGAAGGACATGGCCTGTGTGTTAGTTTCCTGGGGTTGCCATAACAAAGTACTGTGGGAATTGACCTCAGAGAGGTTAAGCGACCTGCTTCAGCTGGCACAGCTCTGAAAGCTGGCCAGGTGCCCTGGTACGAAGTCGCACCCTTTCTTTTCCAATAGTGGGCACAGTGTGGGAGTCAGGAAAGCGTCATAGCTGGCCCCTCCTCACTCCACACCCAGTACCCTCAGAGGAGGACGGCATGGGGGTAGGGTCCTCGAGGCAAAGGAGCAGGCCTGTGAGCCAGGAGGACGCTTCAGGCAGGGAAAGCCTTTCAGAGGACCATCAGGCCCCGGGATCCAGAGAAGTCAGTGGCCATAGCTCTGGGGCACCGCTGAGCCCCAGGAGGGAGGAGGGACAGCGTGGGCAGGCGCGTCTTCCCAGGAGCAGCTGCCATGGAAGGGACGCTGAGGGTGGAGGGGGCAGTGACAACTGAAGACACCCAGGGAAAGGCCTCGGACACACGACTCAGGAGGAGCAGAGAGGAAGCAGCAGTGGGTGACAGGCGGTGGCTCAGGTCGCCTGGAGGCCACAGAGGACACCAGGTGGCCCTGCTTTGGGAGAAAGAGCCCTGTGGCCCTGAGCCCCGGTCCTTGCCTGGGGGCAGGGAAGCTGCCGGGCTCCCAGACAGCTTCACAGGGGCCCTGCCACTTCTAGCAGGTGACCTTGGGCACAGCACTTAACCTTTCTGGCCCTTCTGGGTGGGTAATTGTGGCTTTCCTTTGATCTGGATTATCTGTAGCAACTAGGATAGTGAATGAGCCTAAAATGGATTGGCCTCGTTCATTCATTCAAACACTCATTGATCACCTACCAAACCTGACCAGCTCCCCCCACCCTGATGGCCCCGCAGGCAGGTGGGCCCAGGTCCTCCCTGGACCCTGTGAGGCAGCCGTCTCCATCCCACGGTCACTCACCCTGGGCCCTAGTCACTTGACCGCCTGCAGCCTCCAGAGTGGGCCAGCCTCCCGGTGCTTCTGAGCCTGGCCCCTCCTTGGTCAGCCTCACCCAGCTGCCTCTCCCTGCCCACCTCCCCAGAGTGAGTGGGCCCTCTGGACTCCCCGCCCCTCAGGTGCAGCCTCCAGTCCAGCTGATTATGACGCGTGCTGCAGGCAGGGCTTTGCAGGCTGGGGCTCCTGGAAGGACAACGCCATGGCTCTTGTCTTGCCTTCTGCCCAGCGCAGAGCACCGTGCCTGGCTCAGGAAGGAGCTGAGAGCATGCTCCAGGCTGCAGGAAGTGCGAAGCAATGCCACGTAGTGCATGGTACGGGTTGAGCTGTGTCCCCCCAGAGTACGTTGACGTCTGTCACCACCTGAATTGTGTCTTCCCCAACATTTAAATGTTGAAGTCCTGACCCCCACTACCTCAGAATGCAACTGTATTTGGAGATAAGGCCTTTAAAGAAATAATTGAAGCTGGGTGTGGTGGCGCACGCCTGTAATCCCAGCACTTGGGAGGTTGAGGCAGAGGATCACGAGTTCAAAGCCAGCCTCAGCAATGGAGGCACTTAGCAACTCAGTGAGACCCTGTCTCTAATAAAATACACAAAAGGGCTGGGGATGTGGCCCAGTGGTCGAGTGCCCCTGAGTTCAATCCCCAGTACCAAAAAAAAAAAAAAAAAGAAATAATTGAGTCGATCCAGCACGACTTCTTTTTTTTTTTTAGAGATATTTATTTATTTGCTTTAGTTGTACACAATGAGTTTACACAATGCATTTATTTTTATGTGGTGCCGAGAATCGAACCTGGGCCACTTGCGTGCTAGATGAGCGCTCTACCGCTGAGCCACAATCCCAGCCCTCAGCACGACTTTAAGGAGAGGTCAGGACAGGCGCTCACAGAGGCAAGACCATGTGAAGACGCAGAGAGAAGACAGCCCTCTGCAAGCCGCGGAGAGAGGAAAAACCAGCCCTGCCGCTGCCTTGCTCTTGGACTTCCAGCCTCCAGACCTGTGAGAAACTAATTTCTTTTAAGCTGCCCAGCTGCTGGCATTTTGTTATAGCAACCTGAGAAAACTAAATCAAAGTCCCAAGTCCCAGTGCTTCAGAACAACCCTTATTTGGAAATAGGGTTATTATAGATGCAATTAGTTAAGATGAGGTCATGCTGGAACGGGGTGGGCCCTGAACCAATGTCGCCAGTGTTCTTACAACAAGAGCACACTGGGACATAGAGTCCTGGGCCAGAGCTCACCCTGCACTCCCAGGCGGTGCAGGGCTTGCACCCCTTCCCTGGCTCCTTGCTGAGGGGACACTGCTGTGTCAGAACACCACGGCTGACGGGGATGGGGTGGGGGGATACAGGGCAGCCCCCCGGGGGACAGCCCTCATCCTCCCGGCAGATCTGGGAACTCCCTGAGGATGGCTTGTGGGCTCTGCGAGCTTCCTCTCGGGCTCCCAGTGCTGCGTGAGCCCCTCCAGCCCGGCCTCTTCTCCCAGGCTCCCTGGAATCTGGTTTTCAGGCACGAGGCATGTCAGTGTCGGCCCTCGGGCACCCCCATGCAGCAAGGTCACGCTGACAGGAACCCCCACCTGCCTGATATGTGGACTCTGCCTTTCCCCAGGTTCTGAGACCCCAGTGGGGCTCACGTACATGACCCAGTATTCCCAGGATCCCTCAGGATGTGGGTCCCTCTCCAAGGGGTGCCCTGCTGGGAGGGAGTGGGGGTCTGCCTTGTCGTATGGTGGCAGCTGCTGCAGGTGGCTCTGCGGCTCCTCCAGGCCACTCCTGCGGCTCTGCCCTGGTCCACCCCCACGTGTCTGCCCCCTCCCTTGAGCCTCATGCTTCCCCAACTTGTGCAGCTGGCTTTGCAGGACCAGTGCCAAGGGACCTGGCTGTATCCCCTCCACTGCCCTGACAGGTGCCCTCAGTCCCAGGAAAGCAAGGTTGACGTTGAATCCAGCCGAGAAGACCCTGGCGAGGGGGAGCCTGCTCCTTGGCGAGGTTGCTGTCTCCAGAGCCCCAATAGCAAGGGTCCTTCAAGGTCTGCGACCTGTGGCAGAGGCTAACTCTAACACCCCCCAGGCCATGGCAGGGAGGTGTGGGGGGAGGAAGGAGAAAGGCAGAGTGAGAAGGAGGCTGGAAAGGGGGAGAAGATCCGAGACGAGCGGCCGAGAGCAGCTCACCTGGCCTTGTGGGTTCATTCTCCTAAGGGTTGACGGGGCTCGTGGGTGGGGGACACTGCAGGCAGAGGGTCCCAGCCCTCGAGGCTGTGGACACACGCACATCTAGTACTGGCTTCCACCTCAAGGATCTGTGTGGGGGCCCAGGGAACCCCAGGATCTCTGCTCAACCTCCCCTCGGGCCCCAGAGCACGCTGTGGAGCCCGGGGCCTGTGTGGGGCCCAGCTCCGTGATCCGGGCACAGAGCACTTCCCTCGACGAGGGCAGAGCCCAAGGGCCGTGTGGAGGTGAGGGCGGGCCTCATCCTCTAATGGAGATGCCTGGGGAAGGGACGGCAGCCCCCGGCTCTCCCCCAGTGGCTCAGGCCCACCTCGGTCTTGCCACCTGTTTCCAGCCCCTTTCCCTCTGTTCCTCCTGTAAGATGGGTGTGTCCACTGCCATCTGCAATGGCTTTCCCACCACACCCATTTGTCCACCCCCCGCTGTGACTTCCTCTAACCACTGAACTGCTGTCTGCAGGGCCTGCCCACGCGCCTCTTCCTCCAGGAAGCCTTCCTCCATAGCCCCCACCAGAAGAGGTGTCCACTGCTCCCTGCCACGTGTGGCTTCCATGCCCGGGGTGTCAGGAGGTGTGTGTTAATCCAGGCTCTGTGGGCAGTGCCGTGTAGTGGCCGAGGGTGTAACTGACATGGACAAGTTCCAGCTCCTCTCCTTACTCACTACATGACCTCCACAAAGCCATCCGAGCCTCAGTTTCCCCATCTGTGAAATGGAGATGTTCCTTGTAAAGAGGTTTGACAAGATAATTCACTCGTTGTATACGAGCAGTTGTGTGTAAAAAGATGCTATACTTGTGCATTATGAATAAGTAAATAAATAATTAAATTTAAAAAAAAAAAGATAATTCACTCGGCACCCAGCCAGGAAGAAAGGGCAGAGTTTCCCAGGCCAAGACTGCTGCCCTGGGCAAGTTGCTCTCTTCTCAGGGGACTTGCCCGTCTGTGCCTCCCCAGATGTCCCCATTCCTTCCGATCTTCCGTAGTCAACTTTCCCTGGCAGCACGGTGTAAAGTGTCACCTTCGCGTAGTTCCTGCTTGCTCTCATTTTCTTGTCACTTAACCAGCCTCTGAATACTATGTGTATGTTTTATCAGTCAATTTTGGTCATTGTCTCCTCCCTTAGAGAGGCTGCTCTGAGGCATAGCATTTGGTCTGGGGGTCCAGTGTTCGCCCCGGCACTAAGCTAGTGTCAGTCCCCTGGGCTCCTCCTCTCATTTTTCCTCCCCTGGGACCTGCTAGCAGGAACCATTCCTAAGCCAGGTTAATCTGTTCTGTTGAGAGAAAATAAACCACAGTGATCTATTCTTAGCCTCTCCTAAATAGGCCAAATGAGAAATAGATTTGGAGCAGCCACTTGGGCAGGCAGCAAGATCTCCAAGAAGGCATAACCATGGATTTTGTTTCAACAGGCCGGAGAGGCAGGGCTATGATCACACAGCCACATGCCCACCTCCACCACGGCTGCCTCAGATCCCTTCCCCGTCAGGGCTGGTGGGAAAGTCAGGGGCGTTTCACGAGGAGCTCCATGGAGGGTAGGTGCTCCCAGCCCATTCTCTGGGAGTAGCCCCTGACCTGGGCAGTAGTACCCTCTCCACGTCACAGAGGAGGACACCGAGCAGGCTCAGACGTGTCTGTGGCCGTGGGGCTGGTTCATGATGGAGCAGGGTGCCGGTCACACTGTCTGGGCCCTACACCTGCCTTTCCCATTGTGCCCCATCTTTACGTTCTCCAGGCAGACCCAGACCAAAGTGCTTCACTTGGTGGTCCACCTGGACCAGCCCGTGTCCCTCCAGCAGCCTCTGGGACTGCCAAGGGGCCATTTGGTTCATATCCTTTTGACCTCTAAAGATTGGTTTGTTCAATAATCTTAAATCTGTGCCCTGTTCAACCTCTGTCTTGGGGATCTGATCAGAATTCTTTGAGGCAAGAATGGCTGCTGGCCCCACTGGACTGCGCAGGAAGGGGTCAGGGGAGGGACAGGATTGTGTAGGAGCTGGCAGGTCTACAGGAAGGACAAAGACTAAACCCCAGTCAGTATCTTCTAGCGGGCACCCTCTCCTCTGTGCTTGGCAGGGTAAAATGAGGGGAACACAGAGGAGGCTCAGCTGCAGGCCACAGAGAAGCATCAGGCTTAAAACAGCCCCTCATCCCTTGTCTTATCAACATGAAGGAACAGCTTCGAAACTTTGTCAAGTCCAGGGTCAGCTGTGTGATGCAGAAGGTCCCAGGGCAGGGAGTGGAGGGGGAGCTGCCCCGGAGTCTGTGAAGGTTCTGGAAAAGAAAGGGCGTGTCCACTGCCTTTAGCTCATGACAGACAGACTGCAGCCTTGCTCTCCTCGACAAAAGGCTAATCCTGTGCCCAGCATCTCAGAACTTTCTGCATGTAGCAAAAGCTGAGGTTGGGTGACTTGCCTGTCTAAGGGACAGGTGTTCCCAGCTGTAAGTTCCTGGCTGTAAGCAGCTCCTAGAGCTAAATGTGGATATTTACACAAAAGGACTGGTGTGTGTGTGTGTGTGTGTGTGTGTGTGTGTGTGTGTGTGTACGTGCTCATGTGTATATGTGTGTGTGTTTTCTTTAATGACTGGCAGTCAGCTTTAGGGTAGCACTGGTGGTTTGCAAAGTGCTTTCACACACAAGGTCTCATTTGATGACCCTGTGAGGGAGAAGGGTGACTGTTACTTCCACCTTAAGGACGGAGCGTGGGACCCTCCTCTTCTTCAAGGGGTTTCTCTACATCAGCAGGGCACTGAGGCCAGGAGCACGCCTTCAGAGCTCTTCAGTTACATTTGATTTTTAAGAACTTATCACAAAAATCTTTTAGCCACATGAAATCCAAGTCGCAGAGGTTAGATCATAACTTTCACTCTTGTGTGGCATTCACTTCCCCAGATTATAGCTCAGTGGTCTCAGGGTTCAAGGACAGTGTCCCTGTTCAAAGCACAGGAAGCCAGGAGGCTCATTTGCAAAACTGTGAGAACTTCAGTGTCTTGTTTATTTCATTTTATTTTATTTTATTTAGAGTTTGATGTTATAATAACCTAATGCAGCAGGCTGGGTAACTTACGAAGAAAATAAACGTATTTCTCACAGTTCTGGAGACTGCAAGTCCAAGTCCATGCAGCAGTCCCTAAAAGGACCCTGTGTTGCGTCACACCGTGGCAGGAGGGCAAGTGAGCACAAGCTCAGGAGAGGAAAATTGGGCCGAACTTCGTCTTTATCCGAAGCCCACTCCCTCCATAACCAACCCTCCATCAATCTATTGAGGGGGGCAGAGCCCTCATGACCTAGTCACCTCCTGAAGACCCCCAGCTCAGCACTGTTACAATGGCAATTAAATTTTCATGTGGGTTTTGGAGGGGACATTGAACTCCAAGCATTAAGTGAAAACCCAAAGATATGGATATAAACACTTTTTTTTTTTCCCTTTCCCTAGAATCTTCTGTTTTCCCATTAACCAAGACCGTTAGCGTCATCTTACATCCATTCACTTACTGAAGGCTGAGTGTGCTTCACTATCTGTGCTAGGAGCACAGTCAGGACCTCTGTCCCTGTTCCACGCACTCCTAGTTCAGGGTGGGGTGGGGAGTGGTGACAGGTACTTGCAGACAGCCACTGTGATGGAGTCAGTGGCTGATGGTGGCGGTCGAGAGAGGCCTGTGAGCCTAGAGGGGCCCCCAATCCCGCCTAGGCATACCAGAGAAGGCTCCCTGCAGGTGAGCCAGGAGTCAGCCCAGGGAGGAGGGGAAGGGGCAGGCGGCGGAGAGGCTGCGGAACCGCAGAGTGAGAGCTTTGGACCCTCGGAGAAGGCACGGTCTGGGGAGGTGGACCTGGAGCGCGGTGGCAGTGGTAGGAGACTCAGCCCTCCCCAAGGCTAAGTGGCACACTGAGCCACTAATTTTTTTTTTTTTTAATAGACTCTTCTTTAAGTAGCAGTTTTAGGTTCACAGCAAATTGGAGAAGAAGACACAACATGTCCTGCCAGGCACAGCCCCTGTGCCAGCAGTTGGCACATTTGTTACAGTGGTGGACCCACCGCACGTGGGCATCACCCTCTCTCTGCAAGATCCTGAGCAGAGAAAGCATCCTCAGGTTACCTTTCCCTTCTTCCTGGCGCCGAGTCACAGCTGTTATTAAACAATTAATGGTGTGGCTTGTTATCTAGCATTCCCCTGAGCCAATGTGAAGATTCCAGAGACAGTTCCTTCCTGAGGGGAGGACAGAGGGAGGGGCAGACAGGACAAGAGCCAGTGGGGCCTCAAGCAGAGGAGGAAGGAGGGCGGGACCTGTGGCGGGAGGCTGTTGTCACAACTCTGGTTAAAGAGCACAAATGCAGGGGCGTGGTGGGGCACATCTGTCATCCCAGCAACTGGGGAGGCTGAGGCAGGAGGATGGGAGTTCAAAGCCAGCCTCAGCTACTCAGTGAGGTCCTATCTCTAAATAAAATTTTAAAAGGTTGGGGTGTGGCTCAGTGGTTAAATATCCGGGGGTTCAATCTCTGGTACCAAAAAAAAAAAAAAAGTGCAAATGTTCTGAAGTTGGTAGGTAGCTTGGTGGGAGGGGGGTCTACATGGCCTGTGCCCAGGGGTGAGTGGAGGACAGAGAACCATTGGAAGGTTCTGAAACTCAGGTCCAACTCTCAGAGTCTTTCTGAATTGGTCAGGGTGTGTGTGTTGGGGTGAGGGGTGGGGGTTGGGGTGTGATTTTTTTTTTTTTTTTTTTTTTTTTTTGGTGCTGGGGATGGAACCCAGGGCTTCAGGCAGGCTAGGCAAGCACTGGATGCCTTGGCCACCCCCAAGCTCATGGGTACTTTGTGAAAGGACCGGGTGATCTTTATGTGCACCAAGGCCGGGGAGTCACTGAGGTGTGGGAGGAGCTCACAGCTGCTCCAGGGCTCTGGCTTTGGGAGTGAGACCTTTGGGCAGGAGCCTGGGAGAGTGGCAGACAATCAGGGAAGTCTGGTTGTGTTTGGGATGCAGGAACAAGGACTGTGAGGTGGTTCCTGTTTACTGTATAAAGTGTAAAAGGGAGACAACCAGAAAACAGGTAGGTGTTTATTTGAGTTGGAAGTTAGATAAAAGACACCCATCTCCTGCCTCCGAATGGGAAGAACGCTTGTGGTCGGGTCACCGGGCGCTTTGGGGTCTGTCTGGAACGCAGATGGCTTTCAGGCTGAGCACCAGGATGGGAGGTGAGTGGGACGCGTGTGGGCTGCTGACAGTCACAGGGTGAGCACTAGACGCTGCTGGGACGGAGCCAGCCGGCCTTCCTGCCTCTGCGTCAGGTTCTCTGGGCCTGGAGGACGCATGAGTGTGGGTTCCAGCACATTTCCTAATGGGCTCTGGCGGCAGTGCGGCCTTCACATTCCACTTGTTCCTTGGATAATGAGCCTCGGAGCCAAAAGAAAGCCCCAGTGCTTGTTAAATACACGGGATGGGCCGCCTGCTCCCAGAACCCCCAGGCAGGCCCTGCGCAGGCTCAGCAAGGCATCTGCACGCGGGCAAGCGGCCCTTGGTGACCAATAGAAAGCCAACTTTATATTGGCAAGAAGGTCTCTGGTAAGCAGGGTTAATCTTGTTTGCACAGTTGAGTGGAGCTCATCTCTAGTTCTTTGGGGGAGCCTGGCTTATGCCTTCCCCAGAGAGCACCTTCAGGGGATGCCCAGACATTGGAAATGCCAACTGCAACTCATCTCAGAGGCTCCCTGGTCCAGCTCTGCACACACAGCACCGTCTGCCCTATTGGTTTATTTACTTCCCAGCTTTGCAGCTCAGAGACAATTGTGCTGACGGTGGGGCCACCTGAGTTCCAGTGACGCTTGAAGTAGTCATTGGGCCTCACGCATTGGCCGTGTAGAGATGGCGCCACCTCCCCTCACAGCCAGGAAGATTCTGCCTGGAAATTAAAGCTGTGCTTTTCCATTTGGTGTCTTGGGAATTGGGTTTTATTGCCAAAGTCAAAGGAATGGGTTTCCAGAACCATCGTTTGGAGGAACAATGCACCAGTGAGAAAACCTAAGATGTTTCCAGAAGACCAAGCGCGTCTCTGCAGCGTACTCCGTGGAGACCCAGGGAACAGAGTGTTCTGGCTGGGCAGAGGACGCCTGGGCCCGTCTCTACCAGACATCTCAGTGGACCTCAGAGGGCAAGAAGGACCATAAAACGTTAGGATTTTACTGCATTCTTGGGTGGGTGGGGGGAGCCTACAGCCTTCAGGGGTTTTTAAGATACCTGCTCAATGAAGACAAAGCCTCCAGGATAAATTCAGTTCAATCTAAATAAAATTTTGCTAGGTTGGCAGCGCCTAGAGGTGAGTAAGGAGGGGACAAGGAGAGGATGGCTTCAGTCATGTACAGGGACCAGCTGCCCGGGCCTCCCCACCCCCACCAGGGCAGGAGCCCCAGGGCTCTGTCAACAGTCAGCCATCTCTCCAGCCAAAGCCTAAGGCCCACAGGGGAAGACCAAGGCTCAGATGAAATCACATGGACAAGAACCTGAACTAGGGGCTGGGGCTGGGGCTCAGCGGCAGAGCGCTCGCCTCGCACGTGCGCGGCCCGGGTTCGATCCTCAGCACCACGTAAACATAAATGCATCGCATTGTGTACAACTAAAGTAAATAAATACATATTAAAAAAAAAAAAAAAAAAAAAAGAACCTGAACTAAAGGGCTCTGCTTTATGCCAGGACCCGGCATTTTCTATACTTTCTGAATAGATGTGTGGTACATGGGTAGGGAGAGCTTATACCATTGTACAGGTCGTCCGTTGCACAAGAACACCCAGCTCTTGTAGGGATGAGTAGGGGTTGGAATCCAGCCTGCCTTTTGTTTACACACTGGGTACCCATGGGGCTGTGTCTGTCCAGAGGAGCATAAAAAGTTGTATAAAGAGATGCGACAGGTGGCGGGGCCCTTGACTTGAGGAGAATGAAACACCACCAGGAAAGGGTCAACAAGAGCTGTCCCTCGTTTGTGAGGCCATTGCAAGGATTGGGGGGACCATGTGAGGACCAAGGACCTCACTCCCAGCTAAAGCAGCAAAGAAAGCGTTCTCTGAATTGAAGGACCGCCCCGGTGGCTCATGGTCCTCCTCTCTGTCATCCCAGCCAGGAGTAGAGTGCACGGCTCTCCCCCCACCACAGGTGGGGACCTTGGGGGCAGGAGGACACACAGGTAAGTACAAAGAAGGCAGCCAGGGCCACAGTTATAGAGGGCATCTGATGGGCTTGTGTCGTAAACTAGAATCTTGGTTGAAAGTCCACAGACAGAAGAGGAAGGAATTTGCACGCTCAGCAGACTGACTCCTCAGAGAGTGGCTGGCCGGCCAGCAGCCTGGGCATGGCCGGGATCTTCCTAGAAGTGCAGAATCTCGACCTCGCCCAGACCTGCTGAGCAAGGTCAGCATCTTAACAGGCCCTTGGTGACGAAGGGTCAGGGGCATCTGCAGATCTGGGGGTCACATTTGCATGTGGCTGCTGTGGCTGTTGCCGTGTGATCTCCTTAGGCCTGTGGAGCCTTTCACCAGGCAGGTGGAGGTGGGAGCCAGGCCAGAACAGGATGCCCTCGCCCAGGCCAGCTCTCAGCAGGCTGGTGGCGGCTAGGTCACCCACTTTTTTTTTTTTTTAGTATGTAGGTGGCAGGGTCTTCTTCTCCACTGACTATGCTTTGTGCAAGGGCAGGGCCAGCACTTCATTCACTTTGGAGGAAGTACACAGTAGGACGTGGTGAAGCATTAGAGAACGAACTAGTCAACTAAATCCCCCAGGTCAGAACAAATTCTTTCCTCCAGCCTCCACCAGAACAACTCAATCGCCAATTTTTCCTTTCTCCTCTCCCAAGCCCTGAGCCCACAGGCTCCCATGTGCAAGCACCCTCATCTTCCGCATCGTGCCTGTGCAAATGCTCAGCTGTGTGCCCACACGCTCACATCTGCACACACCCCCTCTGCACGCTCACACATGTACACACTCCCATGAATGCACCTCAGAGGGGGCTGAGAACATGCCGAGGCTGGAGGCCTGGGCTGAGGAAGTTGGGGAGTCCCCGGCAGGTGAGCTGAGCTGGGCCAGCCTGAGTCCCCGCAGCCCCAAGAGGCTGAGACTGGGAAGTAGTGAGCAGGCCCAGCGGAGCTCCCAGGATGGCCCCCAGCTGGACAAGCCAGCGCAGGAAAGCAGCAGCCAGCAGGCAGAGGTAAGAGCCAGCCATGGGCTGTGCGTGTGAATGACGCGCACTTGAGCACACCCGGGGACTGGCCTGACGTTACTGCCTGACTGGGCTGTGCGACGTAGGTGTCCTGTTCTCTTGCTCTGCCTTTGATCCCACACAGCACCTGAGACGGGTGTGGTTTTGCAAGATGTCAGCCAATCTGCTGACCACAGGACATCACCAAGCAACCCCCTGAAGCCCAATCCCTTGCCTTATGTGGGTTGAACTTTCTCGAATGTCTCTGCCCCCCAATAAATAGGATGGTTTCAGGCGTGCTTGCTCTTTTTCGCCTGCCTCTCTGACCTCCCTTGTGGGAGCTGGGGTAGAGGAGCCATCACTGAACCCCAAGAAAAAGGTACTTTCTGTGTCTGTGTGATTATTTAGTGCCAGCCCAATTCACCTGGAGTGACCCTGACTGATATATTCCCGTGTCGCGGCAGGTAGAGGCTCCCACCCCAGCCTGGAATGTCCCTGTGTGGTGCAGAGCTGGGACAGCCTCGGTGGCAACAATTCCTGCTGCCCCTACCCCACCTTCTCCCCCCATCCCTGCTACCTGGCCCAAGGCCATGGCCTCCCCTGCTGCAGCAAGGCCTAGCTCTCTCCCTCCAGGCTGGGCCCAGCCTCCCACTCATTTCCCAACACTGTCCACACAGATGCTTTTAAATGAGGCTTTGGTCACATCACTCCTTCACTGCTCAGGACTCAGCAGCAGCTCATCATGTTGCAGCGAGAGCGCGCGTTCTCCAGCCCCGCACTTCAGGTAAGAGAGCATCCGTCAGGCGCTGGGCCTGGTGCCTCATCCGCTAACTTCTTCGTCTTCACAGGCACCCCTAGGCGTGTGCTGCATTTATCCCCATTTTATAAGGGAGGAAACTGAGGCCCAGGAGGGATAAGATCCTCGGCCGCTAGTACAGCTAACAAGGGACAGATGTAAGTTAAAACCCACAGTCTGACATCTCAGCCACACCCTTGCGACCGTGTGGACCCCGCAGCAGCAGCAGCACGGAGGAGTATTTTAACAAGAGCCCCGTGGTCAGTCTGCACAGGGAGTGCTGAGAGGCCTGTTCTATGGCCTGTGCTTGGAGCCCAGGTGCATTGTCACCCACCTGACCCCTCCCCCTGGCATACCTAGGCCTCTGCTCCTGCTGGCCTCCAGCATGGAGTTCTCCGTTGTGTGAACCCTGAGGGCCACACCCTCCTCCACACCTCCTCCGTTGGCCTCCTGGCTGATGGCTCCCTTGTCCCCTAGGAAAGCACCAGTCCCTCCAATCCCAGAGCTCCTGATGCAGGTTGTGCCTCAGTCTTAGTCCTGACATGGCCAGGGGTAACCGTTGGTGAGGGGGACTTGCTGTTCCCTTCTTGGGTGCAGGCACACCCCTCGCCATTGTCCTTGCCCCTTTCCCTGGTGTGGGAAGACAGCCAGTCTCTGAGGCCCGACCGCTGGGCGCTCTGCCAGGGCTCCCCTACCTTTCCCCCTCCTGGAACCCAGCTCTGCTGGCTCGTCCCTCCACTGCCTCTGATCCTGGCCTGGCCTCTTCCCTAGTGGCATCTTTGATGTCAGAATGGCATGCGCGGCTGCTCGCCGGCCTGGGAGCCTGGCCACTTTGCCCCCCCACCCCCACACCTTTCTCCTGATGTATGGCCCTGACAGCAGGAAGGGAGAGGAGGGGCCTCCCGGCAGAGCTGGCTGGTGCCCTGCATCATGGGTCGCCCCTCCCGGGCCTCAGCGCGTGGCCCTGGTGATGGAGGGTGATTGGGAGGGGCTGGCCGGGCAGCGGCAGGCAGCACAGAGGGCCCGGTCCACCAGGAGAACCTGGCCCAGTCTGGGGGGACACTGCAGGGAGAGGCGGGTGACGGCAGATGCTGTCAGGCCAGATCCTGCTTCCTCAGCGTCCCCTGCAGTTTTACCCCTTCGCACTTCAGCCTTCTCCTGTCAGCTGGGGACAGTCATATGAACCTGCATAGCAGTGGTGGGGATGAGGGGGAGCTGGGCATCAAGAGGACTGAGTAGTCAGCCAGCCACCATGTGATGGGACACGGTCAGGCAGGGCGGGACAGGGGACTGCCCTGTGCGGGGCCAGGCACCAGCTGCTACTAGACCAGGACTAAACTCGCCTTCCCGGGCGGGGCCACAGCCTTCCCAGAGCTCCGTCTTTGGACAGGAAGGTGGAGTCGGGGTGGTGACTCAGGAGAATGGCCAGGGCTCCCAGGGCCACGGTTGAGCTTGTTGTGTCCTTGGCTTAACTGCTGGACCTGGGTGGGGCACAGCAAAAGTGACACCAGGGCCTGACCTTTCCAGGAGAGCAGGCTGGAGCCCTGTCTTTTTCCTGTTGAAGTAAAGGAGCTGTCATCTCTGCAAATCTGCCAAACACAGGAGGATGTAACTGCCCTGCTGCACTCTGCTGAAGATACAAAACAGACAGACAGACAGACAGACAATTACAAACCAAAAGAGATGCAGGCGCAGCCGCGTGTAGTGGCGCAAGCCTGTAATCCAGCACTTGGGAGGCTGAGGCAGGAGGATCCCGAGTTCAAAGCCAGCCTCAGCAATGGCGAGGCACTTAGCAACTCAGTGAGACCCTGTCTCTAAATAAAATACAAAAAAGGGCTGGGGATGTGACCCAGTGGTTGAGTGCCCCTGAGTTCAATCCCCAGTACCACCAAAAAAAAAAAAAAAAAAAGAGAGAGAGAGAGAGAGAGAGAGAGAGAGAGAGAGAGATGCTGACATGCCAGCAAACACCCACAAACCCGTACAAGGGTGCAGACACTACACACGTTCAGTCACGCTGGCATCCCCAGTGCTCAGGGAGTCAGCCCAGGGGCCGGCACCTTCAGCCACAGTGTTTACACACATGCACACACACACCCTGTGCAAACCCACACACTGTGGCTCCAGCCTGTTGGTGGGGGCAGGTACACAAGCAAGTACTGAATCTTGGCCTGAGCAGGCACGTGGATCCCCCCAGCACACACAACCAAATGTGAGGTTGGAGAGCAGCGGCCAGGCCTCAGGTGAGCTGAGCACAGTGGTCCTGCTCGGGGGTGGCGGGCGTTGCCATGGAGACGGGAGCTGGAGATGCTGCGCCAGGAGGCAGGCTCTGCGTGGGCAGAACGCCACAGAGCCACGGATCTCGGCCAGGAGGTGTTGGAGGTTTGGGGCTGGGAATGGGTTGAGGGGGAGCGGGTCAAGGTGCTTTGGGAAGATGGGACCAACTCTGGGATGACAGGCCCAGGGCAGTGACTCATGAACTTGTGGCCGATCTCTGGCTGGCCACACAAGGCCAGACTTTGGGATCTCTGTGTCCCCCATTAGTGACGCCCTGGCCCCGCTCCCTTCCCCCACTGGCAACTAGCTGTACTGAGCTCATGCCAAGGCAAAGCACCCTGGGGTGAACAGGAGAGTGGGTGCTGAAGGTAACAGCTGGTTTGGGGGAACAGCAATGCAGCAAGGATCTAGCTGACCCTCCAGCCTCTTGCTCTGACCTTCCTTCCTCCCGCTTTCCGCCAGCCCTCCTTCACAGTCCAACGGAATGGAAGTCACATGGGATTAGGAGTCAGATACCAGACCAGGGTGCCAGTCCCTGCTGACTGACCCAGGACTGTGAGCAAAACCAACCACAGTATTCCTTAGTCTTCACATCTGTGAAATGGGTGAAGAACCTCTGCCTACTAACCTCCAGAGCTGCTGAGAAAATCAAATGGCTCTCGGTAAGTTCAACCTGGAAGAGGCCCAGGTGCTACGCAGCTGATTCATTTATTCACACGCATCCTGATTCATTTATCCTCACAAGTCAGGAGGCGACAGTCGCCATTGTGCCCATATTACAGGCAAGAAAACTGAGGTTCAGAAAGGGTAACTGTCCAAGTTCAACGTCACCCCTGGTGCAGGGCGAACTGGGATTCAACTGCCCTCTGAGGTCAGAGCTGCAGGCTGTGACCTGGGCTGTCTGTCCATGTCTCTGGTGCCTACTGTCTTGTTGAAGGTGGCCAAGGCATTGGGGCACGTCCTGCAGGCCCTGCACTTGGTCACTGAGCTCAGCTGCCTCTCCCAGCCACACCCTTCCTGTGTGTCCCATTTTGGCTGGGGAAGGGCCCACTTTGCACAAGGGACTCCCTGGCCTGGGCCGTGCCCCGGCCAGTCCTTTGTCCCTGCCATCTGCCTTGTTCTGTCGTCACTGACCGTCTTTAACAAGACACGAGCCCGGGGTGTTGGTGGACAGCACAGTGTCACGGTCTGCAGCTCTGACATGGGCCTCCATTGCCAGCACTTGTGAGCCTGGCCGAAGCCACAGAACCTCCTGGTCGTGTTCCCACCCGAGGGTCTTGAGTGGGCTCTGCAGTCCACGATGCCAGGTGTGGGCTGAGCCCCCCTCCAGATGATGCTGTGCCCCCCGGGCACTCTGGGTGGTGTCCAGCAGGGCTGTCTGTCCTGTTTCTGGGCTGTGGAGGTGGGGTCAAGCCTGGCGGGATAATGTATGGAGGCACCACCAGGGACTGGGCTCAACTGCTTCTGTCACTCACTGGCCGTGCGTCCTGTCATCCCAGGCCTCTCCCCTTTGCTGCTTCTCCAAAGGCCTGCTGTGAGGCCCCTGGGCCCTGGGCCTGAGGTGGGGAGAGGGAGGGAGGGTGCGGTCCCCTGTGTCTGTGGTGGGGGACTGTGATGAGGGAGGAAGCTCCTGGGCAGGGAGGGGGCAGCCTGGGGCTTCCCCTCTCTGGTCTCCCCCAGTGGACAGACCAGGGCTCTAAGCAGAGATGTGGAAGGAAGGGGCCGCACAGGCCTGGGCACCCTCGGCCATGACCAGGGCTGCACAGGCCGAGGACCAGCGTACAGCAGGGCGGCTGCAGGGCTCTGGGGAGAGCCCACCTGGGGAGAACCCACAGGGGCTCTGGGAGGCAGGGGGCCCACTCTAGGCTCAGAGGCTGCTGGGAGTGTGGGAGGAGAGGCCGTGCCCACCACACCAGCAGCATCCCCTGAGGTTTCTGTGGAAATGTCTGCTCTGGCAGGGAAAAAGTCTGTTGCCTTGGCAACCCAATATCTTTCCTCCCAACTTGAGTCCTCTGGAGGAAACAATCTCAGAAATCCTAGGGACATATGGCTGTCCAAACATGGAGGAGCTTCCTGGGCCAGGCTCTGAGGCAACCAACCACCCTTCCCTGCAGGATAGGACCAGGGAGCCGCACCCCTCACCCACCCATTCACTCATCCACTCAACAGATGCTTTCTGGGACCCTCCGCCAGGCACTGTGCTAGGTCACGAGGTGAGGAAATTCATAACTTGCTCCGGAACTCAAGGCCCCTAGTCTGGTGGGGAGGCAGGTGTGTACAGGGCGCACAGTAAGAGATTCGTCAGGGGAGTGGGAAGGGGCTGTCAGCACCAGGGGCCCTGGGAGGGCTTCCTGGAGGAAGCCTGCTTTGCCTGGATCTTCAGGTGCCTCCAGACCCCTAGAAGCCCTTAAAGGCCACCACCCAGTCTAACCCTCTGCCCACCACCCATTTTACAGATGAGAGCACTGAGGTCCGGAGAGAAGAAATGACGGCCAGAGTAGAAGCAAACCAGTGACAGTGCGCTGGGGGTTAACGTTCACGAAATGAAAGGCGCTTTCATATCTGACCTGAATGAATAATTTATTTCTGAATTTTAATAATTTAAAAGCCTCCATTTCATTGGTGTCTCATCAAAAATAGAAACCTCCGTCTTTTTCTCTCTAGATTTCTTTTAAAGTGACAAGTAGGAGCAGAGGGCCTTTGAAGCATTCTGGCCCCTGTCCACGGAGCTCTGGAGGAGTGGCCACTGGCTGTCCTGTTGGGACCTCTGATGCCTGCTCGCCCCAGCCCCCCACCGCCCCATCCTCAGACTGCGCCACATCCCCACTTGGTTTGGGACATCCCCCATGTCCACTAACCCCCCTTTCCTCCTGAGCACATTGGGGCCATGACACCTGCTTCTTGGAGTTGTTGGGAAGATTCAGCACGTCACTGTCTTCACGGTCATCTCTCAGTCCCCAGATCTGACACACAGTAGGCTCACAGCCTGTGGAGTCTTCTGTAGGAGAGACCTGCACTGCCAGGAGGCGAGAAGAGAGAGCGGGGAAAGCCAGGACACACGACTCCCCATTTCCCCCTGGGGTGACCTTGGGACTTCTCAAACTTGGACTGGTTCCCAGAACAGCAGCAGCCCGGGGCTCCCCTCCCGCCTTGCTCTGCCGTGAGCCCCTCACTAGCTCCTTTGTTGTTTCGCCCAGATCAGCGTCTTTTCCGGAGAAGCCAGCCACGAGGATGTCAGGACAAGGTCCCTGGTGCAAGCTCAGCACCAGACAGAGTCTCACAGAGGTGCCCGGCCACCACCACAACCCATATTGCCTGCTGTCCCACCCTGGACCTGGAGCCACACCCCAAGCTCAGACATCACCCAAACAAGGTGGTGTCACCACCACCCAAGGTCTCACTCCCAAGCCAGACTACACCCAGTCCAGCCCGGGGCCTACCTTCTCCCCAGCCTGGCCTCTCCTAGACACCGTCTTAAGCCCTGGCATCTGTAGGAGGAGGTCAATCCTCTGGCCCTAAGCCTTGTCCAGCTCCCTGCGCCTTGGTCATTTTCCACACTCTTTTTGTTTTTTGTTTTTTTTTTGGTACCAGGGATTGAACTCAGGGGCACTTGACCACTGGGCCACATCCCCAGCCCTTTTTTGCATTTTATTAGAGACAGGGTCTCACTGAGTTGCTGAGGCTGGCTTTGAACTCGCGATCCTCCTGCCTCAGCCTCCCAAGTGCTGGGATTACAGGCGTGCGCCACCGTGCCCTGCCTGGCTATTTTCCACACTCTTTCTATCACAAACGGTCCCGGGAGGTGAATATTATAATTGAGCAATTTGCATGAGGCCCTGAGCTGGGACATGGCAGGTCTGCTGACCGTCCCAGCTCGCCCTCCTGCCTTCCGTATCCCACTTGGCAACTCTGGGGAGGAGTCAGGCCGCCCTTGCTAGGCAAGGAAACCTGGGAAAATGGCGTGCATCTGCTTCTGGTGGCTTGCTCGCCATCTTTGGCATTCTGTGGCTTGTAAATGTCTCACCCCAACCTCTGTCTTCATGTCCACGTGGCATTCTCCTGGGGCACTCTTTTATAAGGACACCAGTCATGTTGGTTTAGGGCCCACCCTACTCCAGTATGACCTCATCTTAGCTAATCACATCTGCAATGACCTTATTTCTAAAAATAAAAAGAAGAAAAAAAAGGTCGTGTAAGAGGCACTGGGGGTTAAGGTATCCACATGGGAATCCTGGGGACACAATTTGATCCATATAAGAGGCTTAAAAGTCATCCAAGGGGCAAGTTGTGGTCACCCCGTATCTACCCACTGAAGCCACTACTAAGGCAACTGGGCTGGCCCCAAGAAAGCTCACCTAAGAACCACTACTCCTGCAAGAGTGAGGCACACTTGACATGGGAAGGACAGGGCCCAGGTGACAGCACTCTCACTGTGGGAACTGGGTGTCTTTCTGCAGGTCTACTCCTGGACTAAGGGGCAGAGTCCAATTCCTGTCCCCAGCAACCCACTGCTGTAGACCTGCCATTGTCACTCCACCTCTCTGTTTCCAGAGGCAGTGGTTGCTGCAGCAGGGTGGGGCGGCAGACTTATGTCCAGACAGGCTGGTTTGGAATTCCAGATTCTTCGTTTATCAGTTGTGTACCTTCACACAAGCCACTTCTCCTCTCTGAGCTTGAGTTTCCTCACTAGGATAATGGGGCTTGCAGGGTTGCTAGGAGGAGCAGCCCTGAGCTCGCCCAGGTCACAGTCGGCGAGGCCAGGTCTCCCCCAGCGACAGCAGCAGCTTCTCTGGTGAAAGCTCTCCTGAAAACGAGGCCAGGCGGTAGGTCAGCCTGTGTCCCTCCCCAGGGCAGTGTGGGAACCCAAGGCCAGCTCCAGGGACAAGCCCCTGTTATGAGGAACCTTCAGCCAGCCTGTGGAGGGAGAGTGAGCTTGGCTTGGGTAAGAGAAGGAGGAAGTCCCTCTCAGCGTGCTGGGGCCCCCCTTTGCCTTCTCCATTCCTTGGCCATGACCAGTCCCTGGGGGGAGCGTGGCACCGAGGAGAGCTCAGAGATGGACCGCTAGCGGGGGAGCCAGTGTGGGAAAATGTCTCCTGCCCAGTGAAATGCCACAGGAGTGTCTGCTATGGGTGGACCACAGTGGCTCCTGGTGACAAAGGGCTGCAGAAGGTCTGGACTGCGGGTCCCCCAGAGAAGAGTGCCTGCCCAGGCCACACAGAGGTCAGGGCGGTGCACACAGGGCCTCCCCACCGGCCACCTTCCATGCCTGGCTGCACTGGTCCTTTCTGTGGGCCGGGAGCTGCAGGGCCTGCCTGGGAGGCTGCTGTGCTTGGCAGAGGTGCCCCTGAGCACAGCTACCTGGGAAAAGGCACTCAGTGTGGGAGACAGTAGGGGACATAGCTTGCTGTCAACTGCTTTGATAAGGACAAGGCAAACTCAGCACATCACAGCAGGACTGAGTGTTGCACCTGACGTGACAGAAAAAGAGAAAACTAAAATTGAGCCTCCTCGCTCCCACGTCCTTGGTGAGGTCAGGGGCTGACAGGGCCCAAAGACATTGGGTCAGCCCGGCATCGATCAGAGGACGTGAGGACCACGGGACCAAGGTTCTGAGAATCACCAGCTCACGTGACTGCAGAGACCAGCACTGAATAGAATCAGACCTCCAGGATCTCCAAAAGGGTTTCCGGATGAGAGCTGCTAGCATCGTGCTGCAGCAGGTGAGAGTTCTACCCCCATTTCCTGCTATGGACATCTCGAAATCCCAGCCAGTGCGCCCGGAAGCTGGGAAGGCAACGGCCCTGGCTGGCCTACACCCACGGTGACCTTCTACTCTGCCGCTGCAACTCCTATTTCTCAGAAGCCACAGGGGCTTTTTTGGCAAGAAGACACCATCCGCAGCCACCGTGCTCCTCGCCGCCACACTCCTTTCCCCTGCCAACCTCGGCTTCCCTGCGGGGCCACGTGGTTACTGGTAATAGCGCTATTTTGGATATGCAGCCCTGATACCTGTCTCTTGTTTGTATTACGTGATGGTCACAGCGGTCCCAAGATGGCAGGGACAGGTCTTCCCATAGTGGTGCAGGGCTCCTGGAGAGAGTGCCAGGAAGGAGGTATGGGGACCACCAGCCTCCCAAGGCCTGGCCCGGACAGGCCACCTGCCCTCTGCTGCTTCCCCTGCAGAGTCGTGGGATTCAGGGGAAGGGCTGCAGATTGCCCCTCGTCTCCAGGGAAGCGTGTTAGAGAACACCTGGCCCTTGTCGTGCACCGTAGCATTCTCACGCTTCCTGGAAGGGGCTTGACCTCGGACTGCGGCGATGGGCCTACCCCCTCCCTGCCCTGGCAGAGCACCTCCACCCCCGAAGGCTTCCAAACAGCGCCTCACACGCATCAAGCGTGGCAAAGTCCCGTCATGGACATGGGCGGTGGCGGGGCCCCTCTGGTCAGTCCTGCTCACTCCAGTGGAGGTGACCTGCAGGTGCGCTGCAGTCCCACACCGTGGGACGCCTGAATCAGCCAGAGAGAGCGTTTGTCAAGCTCCTGCTTCCCAGTAGGTGCTCCATAGATCAAAGCCATTGTCATTGATAGACAGTGGATGTGCCATGTCGGAAAAGGCCAAAGCACCGGGCCTCAGCAGAGATCCAGAGAGTCCCCAGCACGGAGCCAGTTCTGGATGTATACAGCAAAGAGCACGTTTGTGTTGGCAACCACGCAGCCAGGCTCCTGCCGCTCTTGGTCAAGTCCGGTCATATCCTGGGCTCTACCTCTCGACCCCATGGCGGTGGCCACCTCCACCACCCACAAATCAGTCAGGGTATGAGGACCCCACCCAAGTCACAACTGCAAGTCCTACTGCCAGAGGCAAAAGAGGGGGTGGTGCCTTCCTGCTTCCGTAGTAGGGGACAGGCAGGCAGGCACCCGGGACCACCCATTCTGCACTCAACCTGGAAAGGGGGTTTACAAGAAAATGAAAAGAAAAAAAAAATAGGACCACTGTCTAGTACTGGAAACTAACTTGACCTTGAGGACATTCTTTTGGAGAAAGAATGGAAGAAACAATTAAATTTCACAGGGAAGAGGAGGGGACGGGGGTTCTGCACAGGGCAGCCCTCATGACGTGCTGAGAGCAGGCTCCTGAACAGCCCAAATAAGGGGGCTTGAAGGGGTCTGAAATGGGACGTTGGACACAGGGCCTCCTGCCCCACCCCAGCTCTAGGCTGCATCATGGAGGTCACCAGAGTCCACAGAGCAGACGTCGTCACCCCGCTGGGAAGAAGGGAGGCGGTGAGAGATGAGTGGCTGTGTTTTTTTGTTTTTTGTTGTTTTTAAATGAGGATCCTAGATCCTAGAGTAGGGGACCCAGTGACAACCTCCTGTCTTTGGCCCACAGCAGAGCCCCCAGCTGTCCTCAGGGGGTGCCGCAGAGCTGAAGAAATGTGCCTGGCTGCTAATCTCAACACATGACCCCAGGGAGGACACGCTGTGGGCCCCTTGCCTGCGGCCTGCAGATGAGAACGGGCTGGGGGGGGTTGAGGGCTGGCCCAGCAACCAGCGAGAGGCTTCCAGACGGCTCCTGCCTTCCCGACTCCAGGCAGCTGAAGACTTTCTAGAGAACCAGGCTCTGCTCTGACTTCACGGGGACGAGCCCTGGGGCCGCTTCCTTTCCCCTCCCTGGTGGGCATGGGCACCTCTACTTCCCTCAGAGGAGTCCGGCCTATGGAGGCCCATACGTGAGTGGGACTGACAGGCCGCCTGTTCTGAGGCCTGGTTCTCAGAGGCCCCATCACCGCGGTGCCTGGCTGGCAGAGAACGCAGGTCTTTAGTCGCGCACCAGGGAAGTGTGTTCCAGAACACACCGCCACGGAAACCAAGACGAAGTGAAGAGAGAGGAGCTGAGTGTCAAGCTGAAATCCAGGGGCACCCGGGACCCCGCGCAGCTGGTGTTTCTACTGCTCAGCCCGGGTTCCCCCGCCTGCACTGGTTCACTGCAGCCTGAGCAACTGGGGGTCCTGGGGACAAACGTGTGTGGTGTGGCCATAGGATTTCCCAGCACACAGTAGGGAGACACGTCGGGGCATCTCTGAAGGGTCCCTTGAGCAGAACCAGCATCTACTGAAGGAAAGTTACATTAGAGTTTCCACATGTTACCTGCTTTCCTCTCCCTGACTGCTGAGTTTGATCCCTGTTTTATTTTATTTTAATTATATGCATAGGGGGAGGTGCTAGGGGTCCAGCCCAGGGCCCCTCACATGCTAGGCAAGTGCACTACCACTCATCTGTGCCCCTGGCCCATCCCCATTTTGCAGACATTTTAGATGACTCCCCAAGCTCACACAGCAGTCAGCTTTATTGCCATGACGTCCACTCGTCTGCATGGCCTGGTGCAGGAGCCCTGTTTGGGGAGATGGCTTAAATTGCGGTTGACTATGGGCCATGGAGATTTGGGCATTGTTGCCTTCCGTAGTCTCACGGGACTTGGCCCAGGATCTCGTGGGACTTGGCCCGGGATCTCGAGTGACTTGAGCCGAGATTGCTGATCGGGTCAGCGCCATTTTGGTGGTGTGTGTGGCGCGTGTTAGTCGTTGTTAGAGCCAGAGAGAAAAGTTATCAGAATAAAAAGCTGTTTGTTAGCCGGGCGCAGTGGCGCACGCCTGTAATCCCAGCACTTTGGGAGGCTGAGGCAGGAGGATAGTGAGTTCAAAGCCAGCCTCAGCAATGGCGAGGCACTTAGCAACTCAGTGAGACCCTGTCTCTAATAAAATACAAAAAAGGGCTGGGGATGTGGCCCAGTGGTCGAGTGCCCCTGAGTTCAATCCCTGGTACCAAAAAAAAAAAAAAAAAAAAAAAAGCTGTTTGTTTCCAGTTTGCCTCTGAACTTCTTCCCGCGGCTTCATTGCTCCAAGCGGCCATCGCTTCAGGCGGCAACAGCCTGGGTCCGTATCCTGTCTCCATGTGGACCAGAGTCTGCGTCCCAAAGCCTGGCCAGGGCAGAGCCTGAGGGGCTAGCTACTGGCTCCAGCTTACACAGGGAGGGAGACAGGGTGACAGGCACTTCCTCTCCTCCCCTCCAGGAAGGCTGAGTGGCCAAGTGCCATCTCTCTGAACCAGCTGGAGTTGGAAGCTGCGAGTTATCCTGTTGTCTCCTCCTGCTCAGGTGAGAACCCTCAGGCTGACAACATGATAAAGGGGGTGCACTGACTCTACAGCTCTTTGCCCAGGAGAAAGAGCTACCTTTGGAATTTCCTGACTTACCACCATGGCGCCCCCATCTCCAAATCCAGAGTCAGCACCAGAACTGAGTGGAGAGTCTGGGATCATGGCCCAGTTCTTAGCTTTATTGGTGAATACTGCAGCCTAGCAGGGCATAGTGTGCAGGAGGACACCCCAGAGATGCCCATTCCTAACTCCGGAACCTGGGAATACTGTAGGTTAATAGCTATTATGGTTTCATACGAGATGTCCCTGGAAAAGCTCAAGAATGCTCAGAGGTAAAACAATTGGATTATGAGAGCTGTGAGCCCATCAGAGGATTAATCCATTTGTTGGATTAATAGCTGGATGGACTAACTGGGTGGTAGCTGAGGGCAGACAGGGTGTGACTGGAGAAAGCAGGTCACTGAGGGTGTGCCCTCGGGATTGTATCTTGCTTTCCTGGCTCCTCCCTCACTGTCTCTGCTTCCCTGCTGCCATTAGCCACCACGCCCTTGTGCCAGGATGCTTCACCTCAGAGCAATGGACTCAGCCAACCGTAGACTGAAACCTCTGAAACCGTGAGCCAAAATAAACTTCTCCTCCTCTAAGTTGTTTTTTGTCGGGTATTTGGTCACAGCAACAAAAACTTGACTAACATAATAGCAGAGGGAAATTAAAATCACAGATGAAATTGAAGTTGCTAATTGGTTAACTTTACATTGGGGATCTATACTGGATGAGCCAGGTGGGCTCCGTGTAATCATAAGGGCACTTAACCATGGAAGAGGAAGGCACAGGCAATAAGTCAGACACAGTGTGAGAGAAACTCTGGCTTTGAAGATGGAGGAAGAGGCTGGAGCCAAGGAATGCTAGCAGGCACCAGAGGAAGCACGGCGGTCTCCCTGGAAACCTCCAGAAGGAACGTAGTGCTGCCAACACCATGACCGTGGGACCCACTGCAGATTTTCAACTTCCAAAATTGTAAGATAATAGAGTCTATGTCGTGTTAAGCCAATAAATTTGAAATAATTTGTTACAGCAGCAACAAGAAGCTAATACAACTATGTATGCCCCTATTTTGTTTATCAGTATTTTTTTTTTCTTTTAATTTATTTTGTGGTGCTGGGAATTGAACTCAGGGCTTTGTGCATACAAGGCAAGCACTCTACCAACTGAGCTATATCCCCAGCCCCTATCAGTGTTCTTAAAGCAGCAAGAAACAGACATCAATTCTCACTATCTTTAATGAAAAAAAAAAAAGTATTTTAATGCATGGAAAGATACTGGCCCAGTTCACAGAATCGAAGTGCTTATCAACCACGCTCAGGAAGCAGAAGGCACAGAGGCTCTATGTTCATCCGAGGAACAAGAGGGCAGACGTTCTCAGGGCAGTGTCTTGCTGAGGTCCCATGCACAAGCCCCAGGCTCCATGAACCTGGATGCAAACTTCACCTGAGGAGGAAATCCAGACATGGCCTCCTCCACCTGTGATGGCCAGGAGACTAATCACTGGGAGCTGGGAAGCTGCCCGGATCAGCACCTGCTGGACAGACGCTAATAGAAGGATGCTGGCCTGGAACCTAAACCCACGCCCACAAGGCCACGCACTTCCTCCATGGCCACAGGTGCCTCCAAGGAACCAGCCCCACCCAGCCCATTTCACTTAGTTCTCTCTCCTGCCCCGACCTATAGACTCCAGATGCCCAAGTCTCAGTAGACCACTGAGACAGTGAAGGGAGCCTTGGGAGCCAGGAAAATGGGGTTCCCAGTGGATGACTCAGGCAGAATGTCCACCACCCAGAATGTGTATGTCCATCACTAATGAAGTCCATGGACAAGTCTGTGCCCATCTGCTGGGATACAGTTCCTATGTGTTGTTACTGTCATCGAGCCAAACCTCCAGTAAGGCCAGCCCCTAAAAGGCAACCAGGACTTCAGCCAAGTTCAAGTCCTGCATTGCCAAGAAACTGTATGGACCTTGGAAAGGTCAGATCTCCTCTTGGGGCTTTGGCTTCCTCGTCTGTGTAATAAGCTGGGGTGGGTTTTCTGCTGGGTCAGTAATATCCCAGTTTTGAGATCTCAGCCCAGTACTGCTCCATTAAACAAGCGAACAAACAAAGCCCTTGTCAAAGGCAAAATTCTCTGCATAAAGAATATTATACAGGGCTGGGGATGTAGCTCAGTTGGTAGAGTCTTTGCTTCCCATGTACAAGGCCCATGTTCAATCCCCAGCTCCACCACCAAAAAAAAGAATATTATACAAAAATTAGCCAGGACAGTGCAAAATCCTGTTTTTAGGGCAACCTTGCTTTGGGTTGTAAATAAGCAGTCCTTGGTGGGAGGGAGCCAGCCCCCACGCTGGACCTGGGAGGCTCACGCTGCTTTGCCCTCACACAGCCACCCCTACTTTTGGCAATGAAGGATGTGATGTGCCTGAGGGAAGCCACGTTCCTGTTGACAGCCGTTGCCAAGGTAACATCGGCCGGCTGCAAACAGGTAAAAACAGCTGGCTCTTCTTACTCACCTGGGAAGCCACCAGGAAGCTGATTAAATTTTCTCGGAATACAGGTGGGACCTGAGAAGGCTTAACCTTCTCCTTCCGTGACTGACAGCTCAAAGGCACCCTGGCTGGACTAGGCATCTAGAGAGCCGGGCTCGCCTGGCTGTACTGCCATTATTTTGCTGTCCTCCTCAGGGAGGTCACTTCGTCCCTGTTTCCACAGTCCCAACAGGAGGGGTGAGGCCAGACCCATGGAAAAAACCCCCGGGGCTTCCTGCACCCTTCAGGAGGCATCATGGGCTCAGCCAACTTTGATCCATTTATTTTTTTCCCAAGGGAAAATTTTTATTTTGATTGCATAAAATTTAGACACATTTAAGCAGCCAAGAATATCCTAGGCAGAATGATGAAGATTAAAAAAAAAAAAAGCAACAAGAATGAGGGTAACATTGAACTCCTCTAAATTAATCTATGAATTTTCTGCTGAGCTAATAAAATTAATAGGCTTAGTCAGGAGGGTATTTTGGATTCGGGGGTGTTTGTTTTGAGATAAACATTAATGCATTTTGTGTGTGTGTGTGGTACCGAGGATTGAACTCAGGGCCACTCGACCACTGGGCCACATCCCCAGCCCCTTTTTGTATTTTATTAGAGACAGGGTCTCACTGAGTTCCTGGGTGCTCCTCTCTGCTGCTTGGTTCCTGCACTCCCTCCTTCTTGGGGAGGCCCAGGGACTCTCCTTGGGGTGACCAGTTGTTGCCGCCTGAAGCGCTTGGAGCAACGGAGCCGCGGGAAAAACTTTAGAAGCAAACTGGAGACAAACAGCTTTTTATTCTGATAACTTTTCTCTCTGGTTCTAACAACAACTAACACACGCCAAACACACCACTAAAAATGGCGCTGACCCGATCAGCAATTTCGGCCAAGTCACTCAAGATCCCGCAACAAGTCCCGTGAGACTACGGGAGGCGACAATGTCCAAATCTCCACGGCTCATAGTCAACCGCAATTCAAGTCAATCCCCAAACAGGGCTCCTACAACCAGGTCCCTCCAGGTCTTAAGGATTCTCTGGTTGACTGGGACTTGCTGTCCACAAGGTGACCTTCAGATGGTGCCTCTGTAGAGGGCACTCCGGGGACCTGGCAGCTCAGCCTGTCTCCTCGGGTTCTCGGAACAACATCCCTCTTTCCAGGGGCCTCTCTGGCAGGCGCAGGCCCAGAGCCCCTTGCCATCACAGGGGACCCACAGTGAGTGACCACAATGCCTCTCCCTGTGGGCCTGGGGCTCCCACTGTGCACTAGGGAGCAGGGCCCCGGGGCTGGGGGGACAGGGGCCAGACCAGGCCTGGGGGAGAGAGGACAAGGGGCCACATGCCTGATGGGGAGCCCAAGAGCTCACAGAGGCTGGGACACTGCTGCAGGGAAGATGGGCCACGCAGCCCCAGCCCTCTGGCCCCAGCACCCACACTCTGTCCCTGCCTGCCCAGGGGAGGACCTGGGAGCCCTTGTCCGGGGCTCACCTGCCCTCCCTGGGCTGACAGCATGGTGATGGGTCTTGCATCAGGATTCTGCTGAAGATCTCATTTGAGCCGGGCGCGGCGGCGCACGCCTGTAATCCCAGCACTTGGGAGGCTGAGGCAGGAGGATCACGAGTTCAAAGCCAGCTTCAGCAATGGCAAGGCACTTAGCAACTCAGTGAGACCCTGTCTCTAATAAAATACAAAAAAAGGGCTGGGGATGTGGCCCAGTGGTTGCATGCCCCTGAGTTCAATCCCCAGTACAAAAAAAAAAAAAAAAAAAAAAAGATCTCATTTGAACAAATATTTCCTCAGCTACAAAAATCAATCGCCACTAAATGGTACCTTTTGATGTGGTTAAAATGGGTTAAATCAGTAGATCCCCAGTAAAAAAGAAATGAAGGAAGGAAGAAAGGAAGGAAGGGGGATAAAAGAAAAAACCTGGTAAATTCTATCCATACATATTTTACCACAATTAAAGAAAAAAAAAATCAGTCAATGGCTGGACCAGATCATCTCTAAGACCCTTTCCAGAGCTCAGATTCTACACCCTGAAATCTGAGCTGTTGCCTCTGTCCCAGAGCCCAGTCTGTCACATTGGGCCTTCTCCCTGTGTCACTCACCAGCCCCATGAGGCCTCCCTGCGCCTTCCAGGTTGAGCAGCGACAGAGTTGTCCCTAGAGAGATGGGGCACTTCTGAGGAAGTTGGGACCCTCTGCCGTGGGGAAGGAGGGTCCTGCCCAAGCCCCGGATTCTTGGCAGCAGGACCTCTAGCCTGCAGGGTAGGAATGTGTGGGGAACGAGGGCAGAGGGGGACATCCCTCCAACAGAGCCAGAAGCCAGGGAGCACCCCTGTTCTATTTGTTGTTGTCCCCAAAGAGTCTCCCAACTAGGACGAGAAGTCAAAAGAATAAATATATACAAAGGTTGAATCGAAAAACTTATGTAAGGAGGTGAAAAGGATTTTTTAAAACTCAGCTGTGGTATCAGAATTCCTCATGGTGGTGGTGGTGGGGTGTCTTTGTTCTAGAAAATTCATCAAGCAGCCCCTGGTATGGGTGACAGGCTCAGGCTCCGAGGCCTCCAGGATGTGGGGAGCTGCTCTGCAGGTGACACAGGGACACTTGGGTACTTGTGATCCTCAATGGCAGAAAGGGGGGAGCTCCTGAGATGAGAGAAGGGCAGGGGTGAAAGAAGGGAGGGAAAGAACCTGGGAAACAGGCACGGCTGGCGGGAGGAAGGCCGGAGCCTGTGGGAGGTCTGTGAGGCCCAGTGGTGTCCTCTCGCCGGGAGGGAAGCACAGAGGCAGGCTGAGGTTTCACAGGGGCTGAATTCCTGTGGGTACAGAGGCTGCGGGGGCCTTGGGCAGGACTTTGAGCCTCCTCAGGCCTCCGGGCCCCGCGGCCTGAGAACACAACCCAGGCATTTGAGTCACACCTAAAAAAAAAAAAAATGGAGGCCCACCCCTTGGCTGAGGGAGGGCAGAACTTCCACAGCCTCGCTGGCCCTGCTGGACACTGGAACCAGGTGTCAGGATGTGCAGGCCCGTGGGAAAAGTGAGGAGTCCCCGCCAGGAGGGGAAATCCTGCCCCACCCAGCACCCCCAGGATGGCTTCAGTGTCTCCAGAGTGGAGAGGCGGGCACCAGCTGCAACAGGGGGCTTTCCCAGGCCCTTCCACCCCGGGAGCTGCTGCTTCCTCAGCAAGAATCCACCAGACCAGCACAGCTGCGGCAGGCCCAAAATAACTCACAGCCAGGGCTGGCAGAGCCTCCCAGCTAAAAATAGCCTGGAGCAGCTGCACCAGGACAGAGCAGGGGGCCCCAGAGGCCTTGCCTAGCCCACAGGGGGACAATGATGCAGAAGGTCCTACTAGGTGCCAGGCACTGCTCTCAGTTTAGCCTGCGTCAGCCTTGGAGGTGGGGGCCATTACCACCACTGTACAGAAGAGAAGGCATATGCTCAGAGAGGCTAACTAACTGGTCCAAGGCCACACAGCAAGAGGGTGGCAGAGCCAGGACTCCACCCAGGCATTCTGGCCAAGTTTGTTGTGCCAAATGATGCCTATTCCTCCTTCCAAGCCAGAACACCATGAGAGGCTGAGCCCAGCTCCCTCTTTGGTGCAGGCAAGTCACTGGCCCTCCTACCTTGCCCTTCTCACTCGAGGGGGGAAGAGCAGCTCCCCTTAGCTGGGGTGCGAGAGCCAGATGTGGCGGATGGGGACACCTGGACCGTGGAAGGGGCTTGCGGAACGGAGCCACTGCATGCACAGACTAGGCCCAGAGGGAGAAGCCGGCGCGTCAGAGCGGAGAACCTGCTCCTGGGACAGTGGCCTGTGCCCTTCAAGGGACTCTATCAAGTGATACCCCACCTTGTATTTGTGTTCTGTTTTGTACTTTCCAGAACAACTTCAGATCTGTCTTCTGGTTTGACCTTGACAGTCCCAGAGTGATCACAGCACAAACCTGATGTGGCCCGTGCACCCCTCCCCACCTCCCCACCCTAAGGCTCCTCAGTGGCTTCCAAGGGTCCTTAGGATCGAGGTTCCCACAGCTCCACCCTCTCCCCCATCTTGGATCTCTGCCCAGAGCTTGCTGGACTGGTCACCTGTTCCTCTGTCCCTGCATTGCCTCTGGGCTCCCTGTTCCCTCTGCCTAGAAGGTCCCCTGCCCTCTACCCTGTACCGCCCGCTCCTCTGTCCTAGCTCAGACCCACCCCAGGCCCAAGGCACCTGTCAGGGGCTCCCAGAGCTCACACCAGAGCTGGCAACTGCATGTATCTGTGTTTTACACGATTGTGTCGCTCCCTCTCACAAGGCCTAGGGGGTGTTGCGTTTGTTTGTCCTGAAGTTCCCAGGCACCGAGGACCCAGCACGCCCGCCTCACGGCCAGCTCCGTATCTGCAGGACAAGTGAACAGCTGTGCAAGGTGGACCGGCTCCTCCCGCGGAGCAGGTGAGGGGCTGAGCCCAAAACAGCGTGGAGCAGCCCTCCCCAGGTGCAGCTGGGACCAGCCGTGGCCAGCACAGCCAGGATCGGAGCCAAGCAAATGGCCCTGGCCTGTCCCCATAGGCGGGAGGTGGGCTCTAGGCTGGCCATCGAGGACCAAGGTCACAACCCTTCCCTCTTGTTTCTGATGAACAGAAATTGCTGTGAAATTGACTTGAACTGTCAGGACTGTCACAGTCACCTACGGCTGTGTAAAAAATGACCCCATTTTATAAAGTCTCAGGATTTCGTGGGTTTGGAATCCAGGGAGGGCTTGACTGAGTTACTTGCTTTGTTCCATGTGACATTGATGGGGGTCACTTATTGGCACTCAGAGGCTGACAGGCCAGTCTGGCGGGTCCCAAGACAGCTCCACTCACACTGGACACCCGGCAGGGAGAGGCCATTGCTGGACCCGTCTCCTGCCCATGCACTCGCAGGACCTCTCCACACCTGGTGGTCGAACGTGGCTTCAAGTCGGAGGTGGAAGCTGCCGGACCTCATCAAATCTAGGCCCAGGTTTGTGTAGTCACTTCTGCCGTCCCCACTGGTCAGCATAGTCCAGGCTCAATGGGAGGAGACTAGACCCCACCTCCCGTGGCAGGTGTGATTGTCTCCCTTTGACAGGTAAGAAGGCAGAGGCCCAGAGGTGTGAAGCCTCGGGCCTATAGAATACATGAGACAGAACCAGGACCCTGGGACTGGGACTGGGAGCCTGAGTCTAAAGTCTGGGCTTTCGCCAGAACCCTGTGGCCTAGATGCAGGCTGTGGCACAGTGGACAGGTCCGGCCAAACCAGCGGACATCAATGTCTCACCAGCGGATCCCGGCCTGCCACGCACCATCCTGGCAGCTGTAGTCATTGCTGGCTTTGTGACCCTCTTGCAGAGGGTGACTTTACTTGGTCTGAGGTGGAGCCTGGATGCTGGTACTTTTTTTGACACCAGGGATGGAACCTGGGGGCTCTCAGCCACTGAACCACAGCCCTCGGCCTTTTCATTTTTTATTTTGAGATGGGACCTCACTAAGTTGCTGAGGCTGGCTTTGAACATGTGATCCTCCTGCCTCAGTCTCCTGAGCTGGGAGGATTACAGGCATGTGCCACCGTGCCTGGTTGGAAGCTGGTGTTTTCTCAGGAGTGCTGAGATGATTTTCACTGCAGCCACAGACTGAGGAGGCCTGGTTTCAACCAAAGAGGCTTCCATGCCTGCTCCTGCCTGAAGGACCCCTTCCTACGCCCTGAGTATCTCATTCCGGCCCCTGCCCCAGCCCCCCTCTCCATGTATCTGGGAGAGGGGAGGCTAACCTGGTTAGCTGGTCTTCCTTGATGGCAGAGAAACATCCCAGGCCCTGCACAAGCAAGGGCCAGGACAAGTGCCCTGCTCCAGCCCAGCAAGTCCAGACCCAGTTCTGCTGCGGGCTGGAGTAAGAGTTCAGTTCCCAGCTCCACCACGTACTAGTTGAGGTTTCTTCACCTCTCTGAACTCCAGGTTTTTTTGATCTACAAGGTGCAGTTAATAATGACCATCACATCAACTTCACAGAGGGCCTTCAAGGCTCAAAAGAGGGAATGAATATAAAAAACACTCAGTAAAAATGCCCAAGGCTTTTACTTGGAAAATTACAAACCCATCATAAAAAAAAAAAAAAATTAAAACCCTAAATAAATGAAGAGACATTTCTTGTCTGTGAGTTGGTACATTTAATACCATGAAGATCTTAAACTATTAATGTTATCAATACCATGCAAACTGATGTAGGAATTCAACGCAATATTAGGTCTAAACAAATTCTCGTGATCAAAGAATCAGAGGTCTCTGGGCCTTGAGCATGGATGCGCTGTTCAGCGTTACTGAAGTCAGAGTGGCTGTTGTACGAGAGTGTGTCCTAGTTAATTGTCATAAAGCCTCTCCAGCTGGGGCCCTCCCCTGGGGCCAGGGGACGCACCCTCCAGGAGCTGTGATCCCTTCAATTTCCAGGTCCTCCCCAGGCTCCTTCCCTGTCCTACAGAGCCAGATGCAGTTTGTCTATTCCAAAGGGGCAGTGTTCCTGGGGCAGGCCATGTGGGTGAGAGGCTTATCTGCATCCATGCGTGTGTGTAGGTTAGTATTTGCATGCGTGTGTGTACTTTGTATATACATGCATGCCAGAGTCCTGGTGGTGTGGCACAGAGTGGGGGCAGAAGCTGGCAGGGCTGGCTCCCCCCACACCATTGCATTATGATGCAAAACACCCTGGAGTCCAAATTCTAAATTTGAACCTGGTGCCGGGCGTGATGGCTCACGCCTGTAATCCCAGCACTTGGGAGGCTGAGGCAAAAGGATCGTGAGTTCAAAGCCAGCCTCAGCAATGGCAAGGCACTTAGCAACTCAGTGAGACCCCGTCTCTAATAAAATACAAAAAAAGGGCTGGGGATGTGGCCCAGAGGTTGAGTGCCCCTGAGTTCAATCCCTGGTACCAAAAATAAATAAATAAATAAATAAATAAATAAATAAATAAATAAATAAATTTGAACCTGGCCTTTCAAGTCCAGGTGGAGGTATATTTGTCAAAGAAAGAAGCTAGAATATATTTCATTTAATAGCTTGTGAACTTGATGTATGACTTTCAAATATTTAGACAAAGTTTGTGGGTCTCCAATTGTGCTTTTTTTTATTTTTTATTTTTTAGTTGCTGATGGACCTTTATTTTATTTATTATATGTGGTGTTAAGAATTGAACCCGGTGCCTCACACATGCTACGCAAGCGCTCTGTCACTGAGCCACAACCCCAGCCCCTCCAATTGTGCTTTTGCCCCGGCCCTCAGAGTGTCTGGTAAGGTTGGCCGCTTTCCAAGGGGCCGTCTCCTTTCCAGCACCCCCTCCCCACGTTGCCTGGCACATCCAGCTTCCCCTCCACCCAGTGCAGATCCCGACTCCCCGGGGCAGACTCAGGCTCCCACGCACCTCTGCCCCTTTGTCCCCTTGGCACTCTCTGCCTGCTCCTCTGTGGCCACGAGGAGGCCTGCGGATGGCCTGCTGATGGCAGGGGCAGGCAGGGTCTCCTTGAGGCTCTGAGCTTGACCCACTCCCCCCAGCAATCCCAGAATTCATGCTGCCCAGGGCAGCCTCGGTGGACACGGCCAGCTCCTGTGACTCCTTCGTCCACTTCGGTTGGGTGCAGTGGCTGAAGACCTGCGGGCTCCCTGGCTGGAATGGGTCCCGGGGCTCACTGGGGGCTTCTGTTGAGCGGCAGCTTCTGGTTCTGCAGGTTGGGGACCCGAGAGGCTGAATTCCTGACCAGCTCCCAGTAGGGCCGATGCTTCCATCCCGAGGCCCACACTTTGAGCAGGGAGGGTTAGAGCTCATTATCCTCTAGACAGACGAGTTCAGCAGCAGAGCTGCCCACAGCCACCTCCAGCAGACGGTGGATGCTGCACATCCGAAACCAGACGTGGGAGGATCCAAGTAGCACAGCCATGGCCTCTCCGAGGAGGGCTACCCAGGGACTCCGGAAATCAGTGTTTCCAAAAAGGTAACTAGGGGGCCGGAAACCAGGCCACAGTTGCTCTTTCTGATCAGAGGCCCAGGTGCCAGGCGTGGCGTAGCCACCACTGGTCCACTGACCTTGGGTGAGACACCTTCTCTTTTGGGGCCTCTGCACATGGTGGGTACTACCTGCCGCAGGAGGGAGAGAGGAAACACTCTCAAACAAAGAAGCAAAGAAGGGCCAGAGGTGGCCCAGTGGCAAGAGGAGCCTGATCAGCACTCAGCCCAGGCCCAGCACCCTCCTGCCTGAACTCCCTGCGACGGTCCTTCACCCTCACGCGACCCTCGGGCGGCACAGTTCCTCTAATCACCGTTTGACAGCTGGGAACACTGCAGCCTGGAGAGAGTCACTGCCCGGGCGCGCGGGCTCTCTCACACTGCCATTAAGACCCTGGCAGTCTGGCTCCAAGGCCCACGGACTTAGGCAATTTGTCATCTTCCTGTCTAGTGCGGAGCTGGGGCCGGGCTGGGTTAAGAAAGGAAAGAGGACAGGATTCTCCCCCCCACCTGAGCCCCCAGCAGCAGCCCCCAGACCCCACTACAGACCACATCCTACAGGCCTCCTCTGAGGTCTCTTCTGGCTGTGGAGCCCTAGCAACAGACAGGCCGGGGTTAGGACACCCCAGGGTCTGTTACACCTCCATTGGGCAGCCCTGGGCCTCCAGAGCAGGTGCTGGTCACCTCCCCTGAGCCTGGTGGGGCCTCCTGATGGGCAGGCTCTGACAGATCTGGGGTTGCCTGTTCCTTTTCCCTAGGTCTCCAGCCCAGTGCCTGGCGCACAGCCTGAGCTGGACTGACAGCTAACCTGCACCAGAAGTGCTGGGGAGGGCACCGCGCTTCCAGATCCTGCCACCAGAGGGCAGGCGCACACAGCCGCCAGAGCACACGCCCTGAGGCAGAAGATGAGGCTGGGTGGGTCCCTGAGCGTCCAGTCCAAGGGCAGGGAAGGGTCAGGCAAAGGGCAGGAAGGGTCAGGCAAAGGGCAGGAACTCGGGCTTGGGGCCATCTCTGCATGTCCCCTGCGGGTCCAGCCTGACTCCAGAGCCCTCCTTTTCTCTTCCTTCCCCTCCATCTCTCTTCCCTTCCCGCGAGTCTCCCCTTCCAGGTTGGGACTGGGTTCAGTCTTAACTCTGTGTGACTTTGGGCCAAATACCTCTTTTCTCTAAGCCTTTGTTTCCCCCTCTCTAAAATGGGAAGGTGATGGTAGTACCCAGCTTGGTGCACTTCCCCAGGCTCTCTGCCCTGGGTGGAGACCCGCCGCGGGGGGGGCTACACTCTCCTGGTCTCCTGGAGGAGCTCTGGGCCGTGGCCTAGGAAAAGTCCTCACCAGGCCTCCTGATCCACTCCTGGTCGAGGAGGACCAAGGGCCCGCTCGGTGGTGCTGGCCGGAGTGCCTAGACACGGATGACAGCTCCCCCTCCAGCCTGGGAGCAGCAGCCACTGCTTGGTTCCCTGCAGGACATCCGCCTGTTCTGTCCCTACGCAGGTGAGAGGCAGGAGTGAGCGGACGCAGGAGTGAGCGGAGGCAGGAGTAGCAGACGCAGGAGTAGCAGACGCAGGAGTTCCATCCTCGCTCCAGCAGGGGTTTCCTCGCCCCCCTCCAGCAGAACCTTCTTAGCACTTGGAGCCTGGGGCCAAGCAGAGTCAACTGAAGGCTTGTCCCCCTGTCAAAGCTCCTTGTCCCTTTCAGACTCAGCACTGGCAGTGGCCCCAGGGGCTCTCCGTCTGAACTCTCTGAGGGTGAGGGGCAAGGATTCTGCCAACTCCGGGGCGTGCTCTTTCTTTATTCGTTCGCTCCTTGTCCAGCACACACGGCCCAGCCCCGCCTTCTGCCTGACCTGTGCAGACATCCACCCACGGGCACCGCGCAGGGCTCCTACTGCAGAGGGGGTCCCCAGTTGCTCTGCGGGAGTCAGGGATGGCCTCTCTGAGTGGGTATCTTTGAGCAAGAAGCAGGCACTCAGGTTCCCCCAGGACCCCAAGTCAGTTGCAGCACTAGCCTTAGAAGTCACCAGCCAGAATTAGAGCCAGAGAACCCAGGGAGCTGAGGAGGAAGGGACAGCCCACAGTAGGACAGAGATGGTGGGTCCAGACCCAGGGGACTCCTAAGTTCCTGCCCTTCCCCATCGCGTTTGCCTCAGGGAGAGGGTTTCTGGGCGGGCCCGGAAATGGGATGCGTCATCAGGCCGGGTTCTCCTTCCCCAGCTGACCCAGCTGAGCTCGCCATCTCTCCTGGCACCGGTCGCACCAGCAGGGCCTCGCCCACTGCTGACCTAGATTTTCCTGGCCACTCTGTCAACACCTCCAGGGTGGGGCAAAGCATGGCTTCTCAGCACCCAAACAGAATCCGTGACCGGCATCTTCCACCTGGAGGTGTGGCATGCAGCCCAGGGCTGCACCAGGCTCAGAGGCCAAGGGGGCTTCCCAGCAGCCCTGTCCCCGACCATGGCCTGGGCCCTCCCTACAAGGCTGACCTCAGGGCAGTGAATGGAGCTGCGTTAGGAGCCTCTTAGAGGGGAGGGTGGGCCACACTCAGCAGAGGCATTTAGAGCCACAGAGGGACAACTGAGCACCTGGACGAGGGTGCTGTGTGTGTGAGGCCAGCTGCTTCTCTGTGACTCTTGCATTTTGCTGCCCAGGGACAGAGAGTCAGCTCAGGCCTGGAGAAATGGCCAGCTTCTGTTGAGGGCAGCCTGGGACCTCCTGCCCACTAGGGCCTCAGTCCCTTCTCAATCCTGGGGACCTGGCTCTCCTGCTGCTCCAAGGATGACCCAAGCTCCCCATCTCAGCTACACTCGCCTTCCCCAGCTCCTGCCTCAATGCTCTAGGGTGGCTGGTCTTGTTGCCACACAGCCCAGAAGACTCTGCCCTGAAGGAGCCCCAGTGAGGGAGATGGCTATTGCGGTTAGCTGGAAGCCATAAGTTCCACCTGCTAATAATCATACATTAAGTATGCATGTGACGCACCTGTAAATGCACGTGACGCACCCGCAAAGCTAAAGGTATATAACCGGGTGAAAGCGGTCAGAAGCGGCATTCATTCAGTCAGTCGGTCAGTCACTCAGTCGGTCAGAAGAAGAGTTCGGGTCGGAGAAGAAGAAAAGGGTCCGAGCGGCCAGAACGTAGTCAGAAGAAGAAATAAGAGTCAGTGAAGGAGCCCCAATTAGGAAGGGCTATTGCGGCTAGCTGGAAGCCATAAGTTCCACCTGATAATAAGTATGTATGTGACGCACCTGTAAATGCACGTGAGGCACCCGCAAAGCTAAAGGTATATAACTGGGTGAAAGCGGTTGGAGTCAGGAGAAGAATGAATTCATTCAGTCAGTCATGCAGTCGCTCTCGGTCGGTCAGAAGAAGAGTTCGGGTCGGAGAAGAAAAGAATCAGAGCGGCCAGAATGTAGTCAGAAGAAGAAATAAGAGTCAGAGCGGTTAAGAGTTCGGACAGAAGAGAAACCAGATGGAAGAAGTAATTGCTGGTCAGAGTCAGGCCAAGGCTGCCGAAGAAAGAAGAAAGAAGCTCTCTCTAAGAACCTTTCTCTAAGCTAAGCTCTCTCTAAGCTCTATCTTTCTTTCTCTCTCTCTAAGCTGAAGAAGAAAGAAGAAAGAAGAATCTTTCTAAGCTCTTTCTAAGAAGAAGAAAAATCTTTCTTTCTCTCACTAAGCTCTAAGAAAGTAGAAGTAAAAGTAGAAGTATCTTTACTCTGCCTCCGAGTTTTTCTCCCGTGGCGCTGTGGCTGGCCACGACAGGCAGCTTACAAGTCAGAGCGGTTAAGAGTTCGGTCAGAAGAAGCTAGAGAAAGAAATGAGAAGCCAAAGAGAAAAAGAAGAAAGAGTCTTAGTAAGATAAGGAAAAGAGTTTAGTAAAAAGAGTTTAGCTTAGAAGCCAAAGAGATAAAGAGAAAGAAAGAGACTACGAATAATAGATTCCTCGGGCTGGGGATGTGGCTCAGCGGCAGAGCGCTCGCCTAGCATGTGTGCGGCCCGGGTTCAATCCTCAGCACCACATAAAAATAAACGCATTGTGTACAACTAAAAGCAAATAAATAAATATTAAAAAAAAAAAAAGAAGAAGAATAGATTCCTGCCACCGAATCTCCTCCCGCGGGATTGTGGCTGTGCGTCAGGCAGCTACACTGCCCCCAGTTTGGGGCTCCACTACTGAGCCAAAGGAGGCCTGGATCACAAGTGTGTCAAGGGAGCAGGAGGCTTGTGAGCTGCCCGAGGCTCCTGGGAGCCCCAGACCTCAGGGCCTCCAGGGGGGCTGCACCCTCACCCACCCCCTCCCAAGGCCTGGGTTGTCATCTGGCTCTTCTCAGCCTCTCTGTCATTAGCCTGCAAGAGCTACCCCCCCACACACACACACACAGATCCTCAGAGCACGTGGGCTCTGAAAGGCCTCACCAGTTCCCAGCCTCAAGGGGTTCGCCAGGATGATCAAATATGAAGGTAGTACTATTAGACACTTCTTGAATTACAAACTCCCAGTTAAAAGTCTTTCTAAGCCGGGCGCGGTGGCGCGTGCCTGTAATCCCAGCACTTGGGAGGCTGAGGCAGAAGGATCGCAAGTTCAAAGCCAGCCTCAGCAATGGCGAGGCACTTAGCAACTCAGTGAGACCCTGTCTCTAATAAAATACAAAAAAAGGGCTGGGGATGTGGCCCAGTGGTCGAGTGCCCCTGAGTTCAATACCTGGTACCAAAAAAAAAAAAAAAAAAAAAAAAAAAAGAAAAGAAAAAAGTCTTTTTAAAGATTCCAGGATTCATGGGCTGGGGATACAGCTCAGTTGGTAGAGTGCTTGCCTCACATGCACAAGGCCCTGGGTTCAGTCCCCAGCACCACAAAAAAAAAAAAAAAAAAAAAAAAAAAAAAAGATTCCAGGACTCGGGGCTGAGGTTGTAGTTCAGTGGCAGAGCACTGGCCTAGCACGTGTGAGGCACTGGGTTCCATCTTCAGCATCACATAATAATAAATAAATAAATAAAATAAAGATATGTGTTCATCTACAACTAAAGTAATATTTAAAAAAAAAAAAAAAGAAGATTCCAGGACTCCAAACACTCTGTCCGTGGATGGGGAGCACAGTTGGAATGAGCTGAGTGAGCGGGAATGAGGTGGCCCCAGCTGCCCTGAGCAAGTGCCCACTTTTCTAAGTCTCATTTCCTGATCTGAAGGTCCTTACAGCTCTGACATCTTCACCTCTGATTCCCCAAAGATGTGCCAGGCCCCGCGGCTAGCCAGACACCAGGCTTCAGGCAAGGCTTGTGGCTGAGCCCAGAGGGGCTAGTGACAGCCACTGGACATTGGAAGGCCAGCGGATCAGAACAGCGTAGCATTTCCCCACTAAAGACACGACAGGGGTCTGGGCTCTGCAGGGAGCTGGCATCACAGGGAGGCCTGGCCCTGGCCAGCGGGTGGAGGACCTGCTGTACTCCCAGGATGCCTGCTGGGTCCCCTGGCCCTAGTGGAAAAACCCTGAACTCTGGTGCATTCCCCTCCCTGGCTCGCCTGAAATCTGGCCTCTGCTTTCTCCCTGAGGCCAGGAAAGGGTCTGGCCTTAGTTTCTCATGTTGGGGGCAGGGGTGGAGAGGAATGGAGAACTTTTTTTTTTTCTTTTTCTTTTTTAACACTTTTGGAAAGGGGAACTTATGAGCTGGAAAATCAACTCTTTAGGCCAAGCCCAGAACTCTCTGCACACTGCTGGTGTAGACATCTGGAGTGGAAGGTCTGAGACTACACCTGGTCTAAATGCTCCAGGTAAAACAGGGCTGGCGCAGGCCCAGAACTTGACTGGCATACGTGTCAGGGACACCTGGGCTCCCTGGCTTCCTGCCAGACCTGGGGCAGCAGATCCAACACCTGCACACCTCTGTGTCCACAGCTGTGAAAACTCTCTTAGAATTAAGCCACAAAACCAACACCTACGCATCCAGCAGAGGTATTATGATGGCTGCCGGAGAGACAGGCTGTGTACACGTCCCGCCCAGCCTCCACTTCCCCCCGCTAACCGCGCCCCGGTGTGCAGCGCTGGAGTGACCTTGTCCACACGGGACATGGACTGAGAGGATTACAGTTAAGGCCCCCATCCCCCAGCACCAGTCTCTTCTAGGCTAAGGGACAGGTCCATGGTCCAACCAGGCCAGTGACTGCACCCTCCAGAGTTTGGATAATGAAGAGAGGGACCAAGAAGCTGGCTGTGGAGCTTCTGTCCTCTCAAGAGACGAAGAGGCAGCTTCTGTGGCAATTGCTGGGGCCCCGAGGATATAAACCCCTAGAACTGCCTGGCCCGCTGGCCCTGCCCAGGCCTGTTCCCACCCTCTGAGTCCAGCCTCTGTCGTGGTTTCAGTTGTGTCCCTGCCAAGGTCTGAATCTCGTGCCCTCCCAAAGCTCAGGTGTCAAAACCCTAATCCTCAATCCGATGGTGTGAGGAGTGGGCCTTTGGGAGGTTCTAAACTCGCAAAGACTGAGCCCTAGCAGATGGGGTGAGTGCCCTCATAGAAGAGCCCGAAAGAAGCTGGACCACCCCTCTACCATGGCACAGCAGGAAGGCACCATTCCTGGGTCAGAGAGTGGGCCTCCCTAGACGCCAAAGCTTCTGGCGCCTTGGCCTTGGCCTTGCAGCCTCTAGAGCTGTGAGAATAAAGATCATGGCGACTTGGTCAAGCAGCCTAAACAGACTCGGCAGCGACCCCAAATGCACGTCAAGTCCTAACCCGCAGGAGGGCAGAGCATGGCCTCATTTGGAAAGGGGGTCCCTGGTTCCTCGGAGTAGAGCGGGCTTCCGGCCCAGCGAGTCTGTTCTTACAGAGGAGGGCTCGGGCAGGCAGCCTGCCAGGTGGACCCACCAGGTGAGCCTGCCCCACGTGTAGCACGTGCCACCGGCCCAGGAGGAGTCTGGACAGATCCTTTCCTTGCAGCCCTCAGGAGCCACCCTGCCGTACCTCTGTCCCAGACTTCTAGACTCCAGAGGACAGAGAGCAATGAAAGAAGGAATTCTCCTCCGTGACCACAACCCAGAAATCCTGCCTGAGCTCCCAGCTGCCATCCCCCGGAACTGAGTCTCCAGCTGCAGCTTCAGCGCTTGCCTGGATTTCCGGGCTGCCTTGCCAATAGCCGACATGCGGACCCCACAGTCACGTGAAAAGCAGCCCCCTGCCTCAGATGCCATGTCTCTTGAGAACTTGAGAACCTTCATACAGTATCCACATGTCCTTCCCCTAAATTAACCTTTGCTTACATTAACCTAAATTTCATTTGCTTGCAATGACATTTTAAAAAAGAAACCTGATGTGACAGAATAAAGGCTTTTTCTACTTCGACTGAATTTATTTTTTTTTTTTTTTATTTTTTTTTTTGGTACTGGGGATTGAACTCAGGGGCACTCGACCACTGGGCCACCTCTCCAGCCCTTTTTTGTATTTTATTAGAGACAGGGTCTCACTGAGTTGCTAAGTGCCTCGCCATTGCTGAGGCTGGCTTTGAACTTGCGATCCTCCTGCCTCAGCCTCCCAAAGTGCTGGGATTACAGGCATGCGCCACCGCGCCCGGCTTCGACTGAATTTATTAACACAGCTTCTAGAAGTGCTAGTTCAGAGGAGCTGAGTGCTTGTTTAAGCATGGCAGTGGGAGAACCTCGGAGGCCAGAGCTGGAAGACTGCCCCTGACACAGCCCAAGGGTCAGTGGACGTGAGGACATCTGTCCGGTTGGCCAAGCTGTCTCCATCCAGATGACTACATCAGCTGGAGCTGTCTCTTCAGTACATCCTGAGTGGCCTAGTTCCCACGTTCTGTATTTACCAAGCAAATGTCTGCTGCTTCCCAGAGAGGAAAGTGAGCTGGCCACCTACCAGAGGGGTCCAGACAGCATCCGTTTTTCATGATGAGTTGATACGTTGACATTTTCTACATCAGTCACGCAAGCCTGGTCAGTGCGGGTCCTCTTCTGAGAGATGGCTCCCTCCTGTCAAGTTGGCCAATCTGGTTCTAAGCCTGCAAGATGACCATCCAGAGGCGCTCTTGAGGGTTTGGATTGCTGGGCCCTGCAGCAACCTTTCTGGAAGGGAGTGTCCATTCCTTGCTGGGCACTGTCCCCCCCCCCCCCCCCGATCTGCTGGTGGTGGCTGTTAGCTGAGAGGCCCTTCCCACCATAGGACACATTGAAGAATGGGCTGCTGTCTTAGTCCGCCTGCTGTAACACTTAGTCCACTGAGTCCCCTGCTGTAACAGAATACCTGAGACTGGGTAGCACATAATGAGCAGAAATTTATCTGGCTCACAATTCTGGAGGCTGGAAAGGCCAAGGTTGAGGGACCGCATCTGGAGAGGGCCTTCTTGCTGTGTCATCCCATGGTGGAAGGCAGAAGGCCAAGAGAGCACATTCTAGAGGAAGAGAAGGAGAGGGGGCTGAATTTATCCTTTTCTCAGGAGCCAACTTCCCTGGCAACTAACCCGCTCCCAAGATAACAGCATTAACCCCTGCCTAAGGGAAGGGTCCTCGTGATCTCATCACCTCTTAAAGTTCCCACTTCTCAACACTGTTGCACTGGGGATTGAGTTTCCAGTACATGAACTTTGGGGCACACTCTGTGATTTGGATGTGCCCCCTCCAGTGATCAGGTGTTACCAGTGTGATAGCACTAAGAGGCTTCTCCCTTGGTAATGAAATTAAGGCCTGCATAGAAGAGGCTTCAGCTACCCTGCCCTTTCACCTTCAGCCCATTGAGCTCAGTTTTCCTCTTTGGCGGATGCCAAAGCCCTTATCATCAGACAATCAAAACTGCTGGTGTCTTGATCCAGGACTTTTCAGCCTTCAGAACTGCAAGGAAAACATTGCTGTTCACTATAAATTACCTGGTCTCAGGTATTCTGTTACAGCAACACAAAATAGACAAAGTCAGGCTAAGACATTGCCCTTGAGTTCTTTGTAAAGAGTAAAGCATCATCCAGGAGTGAGCTGTGCCTCTCACCCCTGGGAGGCAGTCGGAGAACTCTGAATGAGTTCATTCTCCTGCAAGAGGCTCCCCCAGGTTGCAGCAGCTCCCTTGTCTCTATGCTCCCCCAGAGGCAAGTCCCCATGTTCTGGTCCACTTGCTGTCAGACACCATCCTCCAGAGTGACACTCTCAAGCACATAGTGTCAGTGCTTATTCCCCCCCCCCCCTTTTTTTTTTTGTACCGGGATTGAATTCAGGGGCACTCAACCTCTGGGCCACATCCCCAGCCCTTTTTTTGTATTTTATTAGAGCCAGGGTCTCACTGAGTTGCTAAGTGCCTCGCCATTGCTGAGGCTGGCTTTGAACTTGCGATCCTCCTGCCTCAGCCTCCCAAGTGCTGGGATTATAGGCGTGCACCACTGCACCCAGCTTGTTTTCTTCCCTTTATACAAGCCTGCCCACAGTCTTCTTCAGAACCCTGAGTCCTGCCCCACCCTCCTCTAGACCTCAGTGCTGATGACACACCCTGACCAGGCAGGTCACAAAGGCCAAGAACAGCCGGGCATAGTGGCTCACGCCTGTAATCCCAGCACTTGGGAGGCTAAAGCAGGAGGATAGCGAGTTCAAAGCCAACCTCAGCAATGGCGAGGCACTTAGCAACTCAGTGAGACTCTGTCTCTAATAAAATACAAAAAAGGGCTGGGGATGTGGCCCAGTGGTCGAGTGCCCCTGAGTTCAATCCCCGGCACCAAAAAAAAAAAGGACAAAACAGCTTCTGTGCAGAGCAGAGTTCACCCTCGTCCCTAGCACAGAAGGGGCTGCTTCTCCTGCCTCTGGGCATGTGGACACTGGCCCCTCCACACCCCCATCTGCCTGTCTCCTCCATCTCCTGCGTCCAACTCCCTGCGAGGCTCCTGAGCTGCTGGACCTTTACTCTCTCCGGTGGCCCTCCTTCCTTGTCCGGTCCACTTGCGACAGTGTCCACTTTATGGTTTGAGTGTCGCCCTTGCTGCTCCGCCACTTAAATTACGTGAGAAGAGGTCAATGTGGAGGACAGAGGGAACTAATTTTTAAAATGGAGTTGTTTCTTTCTCTTCCTCTCTCCCTGCTCCTCCCTAATCTCAGGGGAAACAGGATTACCTTTCTTCCCTGTCCTAGGCTGAGTTACCAGTCCCTGAGCACACACCCACCGTAGGAACAAAGTCACCTAGACTTTGGGGATGGCACCAGAAGATCTCAGAAATGACTGTCTCCAAATTAACAAGTGAATGTCAACTCCAGCCGAGAACACGTCGAATGTAGCCTTTGAGTCAGAATCACAGCCTCTGGGACAGGAGTCCCCTGTGTTTCTCCTTTGCTAAGACAGCAGTAAACCTTCTTTGTCCTTTTTCTCAAAACCATGTCCTCATTTTTGGATTGGCATCAGGGACAAGGACCGAACTTTGGCGATACATTCACCTGGCATTCTCCTGCCACCGAGTCCTTGCCCCTGATGCCGACCCCGACGGGTCAACCTACCTCGGTCAAAGCCCCCGCTTGTGTGTGCTGCTCCCGGCGGCCTGAGACACCTACTTCTCAAGCAGGCCTGCAGTCACCTGGGGCCTCTGCCCTCACTTGGACCTCTCCTCGCACCAGCCCTGTCTCTGCCCAAGTCAAAACCCTGGCTCCAAACCCCACCGGTCCTGCGTCTGACCCTGGCCCCGGCCCAGTCGCAGGCAGAGGGCAGAGAGGACAGAAAGCACGCTGGCTCCCGTGGAAATGACAGCGCGGCCTCACGTTCACCACCTGTAGATCCCCGAGCCCCAGGGACAGGATGGCGGGGACAGAGACCAGGAGACAGCGGCAGGGGAGAGAGCCCTCCCACCACGTGGAAGATGGGAAGCGAGGGGAGCCAAGATGACCCCTGGCGGGCACTGCAGTCACCCCCAGGGCCTGCAGAGCAGCACGGCAGCAGGCAAGGTCAACCTTCCGACCTTGAAGACGCCTGAAGCACGAGAAGTTGATGCACCCCCAGGAGCCTGGGTTGAAAAGAGGGGTGTGGTGGGAAGGACAGGTCCCCAGCTGACATCCCCACCGCATGCAGCCCGGTGACCATGCTCTCCCCCTCTGTCAGAGGCCACAACAGAACCTCTGGGAAGCTAAGCCAGGAGCCTCCAGGCTTGGCGAGGCCTGGGGAGAAACATGGCGGACGTCGAGTGGGCGTCAGTGGAACCTGCATGTGGGTTGAACTGGGAGGGCACGGCCCTGCCTCCGCCCTCCTCCCCCACTCCAGGTGCCCCCGTTCCCCTCGACTCCCTAGGGAGCCCCTCGCTCAGCACCTGCAGCGTGGGGTCCCCATGTCTCCTCCTGCAGCCTGCCCTGCCGACACTTGACTACATGGCTCAGTCCCCAGGGTGGCCCTCGGTCAGTGACTGCCCCTCAGTTGTGCTACCCAGAAGCTTCCCTCTGAGCCATCCAAACTGGACAGAGTGCCGCCCTGTCGCTGTGGCCCGGCTCTTGAGGGTGGGCGTGGACGGCTCATCCCTGCTGGCCCCCGGCTGTGGACACTGGCTCGTGCGCTTCTCTACAGACAGCGTCTGCCCCTCTCGGGCCCCTGTTTAGGACTGGCTGAGTCTGACTGCAGTCAGTCACCTGTGCCCTGCCGAGCCCCCCGCACGCCTTCTCCCCTCCAGTGCGGGGAGCTCTCCTCTCTCCTCCCTAGACCGGCTCCTGTTGCCCTCTGTATGTCCTGGTAGGTGCCACCTCCTCCTGACAAGCTCAAGTAGATGCCTCTGTGCTGTCCCACCCGCCCCCAGCTCCCAGCCTGAGCAGCACAGGAACAAGACGCGGCAGCAGGGGCAGCCGTTCTGCAAAGGTTTATAGAGTGATGGGCGCGGGATGTCTGAAGATGTGTCTGGGGTCCTGTGAGAGCCACACCTAGTGCCCCTAGTCCTTGGGGGAACCTGTGACTCCAGTGACTTGTGGGCTTCCAGGTCTGGGCTGAGGTAGCACAGTCACTAAGGTCATCTCAGTGGCAAGTATTCCCCATACAGAGACGCTCTCCCAGGCAGGGACCCACAGGCCAAAGTCACCTCTACTCTCAAGCTATGTGATATCGGGCAGGTTACTTAACCTCTCTGGGAAAGAAAATGAGCACAACTGCCTTGCTGTTACGAGGATTGGCAATCCTGTGACGAGCGAGCAGGGTGCCTAGCATGGAGAGGCTCAAAAGCAGGGATTGGCTAGACGCAGTGGGCACACCTTCCTGGGAGGCCGAGGCAGGAGGATGGCAGGTTCAAGGCCAGCCTGGGCAATTTAGCAAGAACCTATCTCTAAATTTTTTTTTAAAGGGCTGGGGACATAGCTTGCTCAGAGGCAGACTGACATACAGGAGACCCTGGGTTCAACCCCCAGCACTAAGAAGGGGAAAAGAATAAAAAAAAAAAAAAACAGCAGTGGTTTGTTGGGGTCCCTCGCCCTGAGAGATGGCAGGACTAAGAGCCAAAGCCTCTCGAACATGCCCGGGACTTGCCCTGATCCACCCAGCATGGGTGTTGCTTTGATTTCCTCCTTCCTCCAGTAAGTCCTCCCTCTGGAGCCCTGGGGACCTGGGGGTGACGCCAGGGCTGCTCACAGAGCCTGCACTCAGTGCCCAGCCTCCAGGAGCACCTGAGAGAAGGTACACCTGGCACAGCCCCAGCAATGCCAAGGGAGCCCTGGACTTGCCCTGACCCCAGGGAGGGGAGGGGCCTTGCGTGTCTCAGCACCACATTTTGGGTTGTGGCCTGGGTTTCCCTCAGAGCTGGCTGGGGACAGGCGCGCGATGCCTCGCAGCCACCGGGCAGGTGCGCACAGTCCACAACAGGTGACCCGGCTTCTCCCACCCCAGGAGGCAGACTCCAGGACTGACCGGGAAGGAAAGCGGAGGAAACCGAGCAGGGGCAGCAGGGCCCACGGGCATGCTCATGCCCACTCACACTCCACTACATGTGTGCTCACAAACTCACACTCACGGCACGCTCAGCCTCGCGACCTCGGCTGGAGTCGTCTCTGTAGCTCCCTGGTCCCCGTTTACTCTCCAGGGCTCTGGGGTGCCTCAGGCTCTGGCCACTTGCTCTTCTGTGTGTGAACTTCTTGGCGACAAAGGTGGTACCGTTCAGTGACAAGTGTCCTGGTATTTTAGGGGCCAGTGAGTGTTTGCTGCAATATGGTGGGTGAAGGCGGGTGGGGGGCCTCCCTGTTCATTTAGCACCTGCAGTTTCACTTAGAGATGCTCCTGATGTACAAAAAATTTCATTTAAAGGACATTTAAAGTGACCTTCAAATAAGAATCAGAGCTAACAACTGCAGCCGTGTACCCCACAAGGACGCTGTGGTCGGAGGAAGTGGCATATCCGGTGGTCCCCTAGGATGGCATGGCCTGGTGACAGCATAGTTTTGGTGTGTGTAGGTGGCTCTGCGATGTTTGCACAACAGATGGAAGTCACCTAGCCAGGCAGGCCTCGGTCGTGTCCCTGTCACTCAGTGATGCATGACTGTGACGGCCCTTCCCTTCCTTTCACAGGGAAACACTAAGCGGGTTGTTTCCAGTGTGGGGATTTGGACCGTGGCCTGCGAGTGTGGCCTGAGTGGGCTTTCTTCTCTAACTGAAAGAAAATCTTAGGCCTCTGATCCTCCGTGTGTATGTTTCTGAATTCATGTAAGGAACGGATTTTCACAGCCCAGACAAAAATCCTTCTCCCCGCAACTGGGGAGCTGGGGGCTGGTGCCTTCCCCTTCTGCCCCCACCTGTCTCCCCTCGGCCTGTGCTTGTGGAAGCCCAGCCTGCGTGACAAGCTAGAAGCACCACCCAAGAGGCGTGGCTTCAGCAGACCGTGAACCTCTTCAAGCCTCAGTTTCCTCTTCTGTTAAATATCCACACCTCACTGGGTTTTTAAGGGGACTGATCGAACTGGTTTGTTTTATACACTCCAAAATGGGATATAAATTCCTTTGATAAAATTCAAGAGTTTTTGGTGGTGGTGTTTGTGGCATGGGGCTTGAACGCGGAGCGGGGGCGGGGTGTATGTTTGTTTGTTTTAATTTTGAGATAGGATCTCGCTGAGCTGCTGAGGTTGGCCTCGAATTTGTGATCCTCCTACTATGGCCTCCAGAGTAGCTGGGATTCCAAGCATGCACCATCACGCCTAGCTGAGATTAAAGAGTTTTTAAGATAAAACTTAAGAATTCAAAGAAAAGTCAAAGCTGGAGCTCATAGCTTCAGGCTCTGCTCCTGACCTCACCAAGGCTCAGCCTCTCCCCCTGTTGTGGGTTGAATTGTGCCCCCTAACAGAGATGTTCTTAACCCCAGTTCTATGAACGTGAGCTTATTTGGAAATAGGGTGTTTGCAGACGTAATCAAATGAAGCTGAGGCCATTGGGGTGAGCAATGTAACTGTGTCCTCAGAAGGGGAAGGAAATGTCATGTGGGCTGAGTCCCACAGAAAGCGCACCCTGTGAACACAGGCAGAGATGGAGGGTGCAGCCGCAGCCAGGGAGCACCAAGGGCCACTGGCCACACCAAAGGAGACTCTAGTCGGTCTCAGAGGGACATGGCCCTGAGCACACCTTGACTGTGAACTTCCAGACTCAGAACTGAGCAGGAATAAATTCCTGTTGCTTTAAGCCATGAGGTTTGTCTGGCTTGTTGCGGCAGCCTAGGAGACCAACACACTCCCTGACTTGGCCAGAGGGAGCTGGCTGGCCTGTGGTCAGACCTATGATCAACGCCCTCGACCCTCTCCCTTGAATCTGGCCCCTATTAGATGCTCAAGTCATTGCTACGTTTGCTACTGCTGGCCTCCTGCTGTTAGGTGCAGGCCCCAAGAACTGGCTATCAGCTTGGGAGGCCGGGCCCCTCCCCCTCTGAGCTCTGGAGGAGGGGAGCAGCCCAGGTGCTCACCCTCAATGCCTGGTAGGGAGGGCACAGGGATCAGTCAGCCCAAGACCTCTGGGAAGGGGCTACCAGAGCTTTGCCTGCCTCAGCCACCTTGGCCTGAAGCTAGTGGCAGAGGCTGCACCTAAAGTCCCAGAACTGACCCCAGAATTTCCTGTGCTCCTGGCTAAGGCCAGCCCTCTCAGCAGGACCGTGGAGCACCTGCTGGGGGTGAAGACCTCCCTGCTTGTAAACAACTCAGGTGATTGGGGTTGGGGTGTTCACGGAGGAAGTGGGGTTTAGGCCACTCAGGGAGAGGCGGTTTTGCTGATAGGGTCTGTTTACCTGCCTTCTCTGCATCACTGTCAACTCCCAGGGCTGGTTTGGGTCACCCAGCAGCAGGCCTAGTGCAGAAAAGGGGATGGGGAGTGTTTACCAAGGTGAGTCAAAACTGGGGGGAGGGAAAGGGGGAGGGGTTTCCACGTGGCCAGAGCCAGGAGGAACTGCTGGAGCGGAGGCCTGAGAATGGGAACGCTGTGGGTGCCAGAGCCCAGGTAAAGGGCCGTCCTGATAAAGTGGGAAGGACGGGCTGTCAAGGACTCTCCACCCCATCCTGAAGGAGGCGACCCCAAGGTGCTTTGAGACAAACACCAACGCTGCTGTGGCCGCTGGCTGGAGGGAAGTTCTGGGAATGACCCGGCCAGCTGCCCACAGGAAAGGGCCACCTGAGCTGTCTGTGCGGCTGTGTCCGCATCTTCTCCCTGGACCAGCCAGCTGGCCAGAGGGGCACCCACAACAGGTGACTGATGCCCACTAGGGCAGCCCTAGTCCTGGCCACCAACCTAGCAAGGGCAGCAAGCAAAGGGGGTGAAGACCGCGGCCGCCAGGCCTCCTACCTGAGCCCACCCAGCAGGCTGCCTAGGCTCCTGGAAGTGGGCAGGCACTCCAGGGAGGGTGGGGTGTGGCCTTGCTCCCCTGGGTGCACCCTGCCTCCAGGGGCCTCCAGGAGCCAGGCCAGACCCGGCGTGCCCCTGTGAGACTGCTTGGGGCACTTGGGGCAGCCAGCAGGTCCCCACTCCTGCCCACACCTTCCCCCTCCCCCCCAGAGTGAGAAGGCCAGGTGGGGGGAGAGGAGGGAAGGGGTTGAGGGGGGAATACCTTCCTTTCCAAGCAGTTCTAGAAATCACCACAGCTCACCGGTCTCTTCCCAGAGCCCCACAGACCCTTCCCACCCCCAGCGGCCGAGGGCAGTGGGCACAATCCCTCTGGTGGATGGAGCAGCCCTTGGACGCTTGGCGTTCAACACTTAGGTCCTTCTGAGAGAAAATGGGGAGGCCTCCTCCTCTCCCTTTGCTGACCTAGAGGCGATCTCTCACCCACCTTGTGCGGGGCCGGGGGTCAGGAGTTCTCATGACACACTCGCCCATCCACCCATGGACCCAGCATCTAAAAGGGCCTTTCAAAGGGTGAAAAACTTCCCCTTGGCAGGATACCCTGGTGCCCCAATGGCTTCTCCTGGAGGGTTTTGCTCAGAAGTGAAGATAGAGGGTTAGGAAATCCTTATCTTCCCACTGAGATCTTGGGCTTCCCGCAACTTTCCCGTGGGCTGTGATGGGTGCAATGAAGGCACAGTGCCACGAGGTGGCGCCCTCACCCCTCACTTAGGGGGAGGCGCTCTGGGACCACTGGATCAATTCAGCAGAGACTGTGGGGACCAGAGAAGGCTCTGACAAAGGAACATCTACCTGGACCTGAGGATGAGGGGCCTCAGAGGACAGTGATGGGGAAAGGTCCTCAAAACTAAGGGAGAGCCGGGCGTGGTGGCACACGCCTATAATCCCAGCACTTGGGAGGCTGAGGCAGGAGGATCGCGAGTTCAAAGCCAGCCTCAGCAATGGCGAGGCACTTAGCAACTCAGTGAGACCCTGTCTCTAATAGAATACAAAAAAAGGGCTGGTGATGTGGCCCAGGGGTCGAGGGCCCCTGAGTTCAATCCCCGGGACCAAAAAAAAAAAAAAAAAAAACAACAGCAAGGGAGCCCCATGTTTGAGAGTCTTAGTACCCCGCTCTGCTAAGGCCTGAACCTACATCAACCAGAAGGTCCTGGTTTTAAATCACTGTTCCCCCAATCATCAGGGACACCTTTCTCTTTGCACATCCTGATAGTTTTACTCAACAGATAGAGTCACAGGGTCTGTGGGCAAATCTGGAGACAGGCCCTGAACACCAAGGTAAGGAGTTTGCCTGGGACTCCTCTAAAAGGTGCTGGGTCACTCTGCCCATGGCCAGGGAGGACCCCAGCAGGGGGCAGAGGCAGGGACACTGGCAAAGGACCCTTGCAGTTCTCCAGGGGAGTGTCCTGACCGGGGCCCTTGGGCAAGGACGTCGGGGGGAGAGGGTGTGCCCATCGCCCGTTCCCTGTCTTCACCACTTGCCCGGTGTCCTCTAGATGGCCACACCAGGACGTGTCTCCCCATCAACAGACTGTGCTCCCCGCTGGTTGCAGGCCCCGTTCTTCTGTCAAAGTTCAGCCTTCTACGCCCCATCCTTTCGAAGCTCTGAGAGAGCGCAGGAGGTGTGCGGGGCCACTGTCCACGCAGGTATGGGCATGAGCACCCCCCCATACACACAGTGACATCGGGCCTGCAGTGTCAGTCCACAGAAGTGACCGACCATGAAACTGCAGACGCCTGACAGGCTTGCCTATATTTGGGGATGGCTGAGTGTGATGGTAGGAGTCTCCTGAAGTTCCTCAAGTCGGAGAAGTGGGCCCACTGTCAATAAGCTCTGACAATAAGCTCTTTCCAGGTCCCCAGAGACATCTCCACTTTATCTATAGTGGCATCAAGCTGACAGCTGGCCCAGTGCTGGCATCCAGCTCTGCCTGCCCCAGACCCGACTGCAGCTGGAAGGTGGTTCTAGTTTGAATCCAGAGCAAGGGACCATTTCGTGGCTCAGTAAGATGATGTCATTTACCCAAAGGTCTGTGGTGAGTCTACACCTGAGGCATCCCAGAATTGTGTAAGAGCCCCAAGACTGAGGAGATATATATATATATATTTGGCTTCATAAGAGGAAGTCTCATAGTTGATGTCTGCCATGATGGTTTCAGGAGGAGGAGCGGCCAGGTATGATGGCGCTGGCGAAAGGCAGAGAGGTCAGGGTTCTGCTCGGGCTGCTGTGGACACTCGGTCATTTAACACTTCAAACAAAGCAGCGCATCCCTCCCTTCCACTTTGACAGTCCCCCCCCCCCCGCCCCCCATTTCAGTATGGAAATTGATTCCCAGAGGAACAAATCCCTGGAGAGTAGGACCATGAGGACTTGGCAAAAGTAGCTCAAAACTCCGGGTGAAAATTTACTGCTCCAAGGACACGAGCCCAATCTACCAAGAAACGAGTTCAGCTGCAAAGGCGCTGACAGGTCTCTGTGAAAAGGTGGGATGATGACTGACGATGGCAGCCGCCAAAGACTCGCAAGCAGAGGGGTCAGTGGCCTGGCCTGAGTTGGTCCCCAAACTGAAGGTGCTGTCGTCACTTTAGGCCACACCCGGGACCCACTGCCTCCGGGACCCACCGCCTCCGGGCTGCGGAGCGGCCTCCATCGCATGGGAAGATCCCCTTGGAGAAGTCAGAGGGCCCTGATGGGCCACGTGAACTGGGCCACGTGAGGTCAGGTGGACGGGGACTTCTGATTCCCAGTACTAACCACCGGGGAGCCGCGACTGTCTCTCCCATCACCCACCGCAGCTGTTGGGGATGTTTTGTTTGGATGTCCAGGAGTTACACACATCTGTGTGCCAGCAAGGGGTCCTCCTGGACCCCTGCTTCACAGAGAGGGACCGAGCTGGCCTGGGAGCCGCGAAGCTCAGTGCACAACCCCTGCGTCCAGGATGGGAGACTCCACTACCTACAGAGGAAGCTCAGTGGGAAGAGACCATGGCTTCTACCTCGCTGTCCCCCACAGGGAGTCAAGCGTGAGCAGGGGCCAACAAGACAAAGGAAACCCAGCAACACACTGGTGAGTTAAGGCTCTTGGTACCCTGTGAGAGTGGTCGATTTTCTCCCATTCTCATTGATGGAAATCAGCCACAGGAAAAAGCTCCGGGTTTCTTTAACCACCTCGGGCTGTTTCTTAAAGGACAGCCCAGCCCCCAGGGCCCAGGCGCCCTCTGCCCTAGTCTGGACTAATCCTGACATCTGCCAGTCACTTTCTGGCCCTGCGGGTCTGGCTGGGAATCCCTCTCCCTGGCTTCTCTTTTCTTTTTTTACCCTGGTAGAATCCTGATCATGAGTTTTAAAAATATATATATATTATTTTTTAGTTATAGGCAAACACAACATATTTTATTTATTTATTTTTAATATGTATTTATTTGATTTAGTTGTACACAATGCCTTCATTCTTATGTGGTGCTGAGGATCGAACCCGTGCCGTGCACATGCTAGGCACGCGCTCTGCCACTGAGCCACAACCCCAGCCCCCAATATATTTTATTTTTATGTGGTGCTGAGGATCGAACCCAGTGCCTCACGCATGGTAGGCGGGTGCTCTACCTCTGAGCCATAGCCCCAGCCCTGGTCCTGATTTATACTCCTTACAAAGTCCTCTTCTCAAAAGCCTTCTATAATTCCACTGGCCAAACTTAAAAAAAAAAAAAAAAGACATATAATCTTGGTAATACCTACTAATGAGCATATGCATAACCTATGACCTGGTGATTTCACTCCTAGGTTTATACCCAATTTCCAAGAGCAAGCCCCATATTCAGGGTAGCCATTGCTTTCCCAGATGTCCATCAACAAGAAAAAGGTAAATATTCATAAAATGGAGTACTGTATGGCAATGAAAGTAAGTGAGATATTCCTACACCACGTGACATGACTCTCACAAACAAACCGGGCTCAAAGGTATATTGCTGTGATTGTATTTATAAAAGGTTCAAAACCAAACAGAACTAGTCCGTGGTGATAGAAGTCAGGAGAGTGTCCACCTTTGGAGGGTAAAGCCTGGAAGGGAACCAAGGACACTCTGGGGGTGATAATCTTATAATCATCTCTTTCTTAACATGAGTCATGATTTTCATGAATGTGTCCACTTTGGAAAAATTCAACAAATTATATGCTTATGATTTGTGAGTAGAAGATACTGGAAAGGCAAGGACCCAAAAGGGTCTTGTGCATGATTTATACACTTTGACTTTTTAATAATCGTGATGAAAACATTAAGGTAGGAGTGAACCTCTTCTTTTCCTCTTCTCCCAGCTGGATGCAGAAGGTGAGGAGACCGCAGAGGACAGAGGAGCAAGAGGACGGAAGCATGGATCCTTGAGTCACCGGGTGGAGGAGAGCTGCCCGTGCCCATTAACATCCACCCTGAAGAAGACCTGGTTGAATTCCCATGGCAACACTGAGGAACCCAAAGATGCTTCCCATAACTAGCAGCATTTTCCTGGGAAAAATTCAAGGATATGGAAATTAACAGTGCAAGGAATATTAGAAAAGGCTTCCTGGTTGCTAGGAATGAATATATTATGTGTCAGAGCCCAATGGCCCTCCTTCAGGTTCCTGCCTTCAAAGTGTTGTCCACTCAGTGTGTTTCTTGCGAGCCATTGCACATGACAACGTGCCATTTTCCTGAAACACCTTGGGTGGCTGAAACACAGAGCTGGGGATTTGAGGGGCATAACCACCTCTCAGAGTGGCAGTGGGGTCCCCTCAGCTCCTCTTCAGCAACGTTTGTCCATTACACTTTCGAGGGGGTCCCATTTGTTGTTAGTAACATTTATATATTCTGCTGGTATTTATGAATTGAGGCTTTTAAAAGTTTCTGGAACATAGGCCTGTTGGTTCTCAAGGGCCTACTTGATGTAGGGTCCACCTGGATCCCACTCTTCACAGAGTTGGGGCTCAGGGTGCCCGCCAGCACACATGGAGCCAGAAGCCTGCCTGTGGGGCATCCGTGGTCATCCGGTCATCTTCCTCCTCTTCCCTCACACACCAGGAAGCCAAGTCCAGAGAGGCTAAAGGATTTGCCCAAGGTCACACAGAGGGGACTCATTCATGCCCCATCGTCAGAAAGAGACAAAGGTGAGATCCTAAGAACAGATCTAAGAGGGCCGCTACAGGATCCCAGCCTAAAGCCTCCATGCAGTCGCAGAATCACACGCTGGCTCACGGTCAGGAGGCCAAGCTGCTCCTCCCAGCAGCTGAGGGCACGGGGTGAGGGGTTCAGAGCTCAGACTCCAGACTTACGATGGATTCCAAACCCCAGTGTCTGCGTGAACGTGGGTAAGTTACTCAACTTCTGTCTCTTGGCTTTCTCCTTAGTAAAATCTCCTATGCCCCCACGGGGCCCCGCAAGGAGTCAAGCAGACACCAGTCAGCATGATGCCAGGCACACTGTAGGTGCAGTGAACCTGGTTCATAATGGTGTGGGGAGAGGTGGGCACAGGCCACTGTGTGCACTGGTGCTCCACTCGATGACCGAGGACAGGGAGGGGGCTCTGAGAGCTTCTCTGAACTTCTGCCTCTGGGTGAGGAAGCCCCTTCCATTAATTGCCGCCTGAAGCGATGGCCGCTTGGAGCAGCAAAGCCGCGGGAATAAGTTCAGAGGCAGACTGGAAACAAACAGGCTCTTTATTCTGCCAGCTTCTCTCTCCGGCTCCAACAACACCCCGACACGCCGTCCACGCTCTTCCAACCACCACAAAATGGCCCCAACGACAACCCACAATCCCCCAGGCCAAGTCTCGCGAGACCATGCAAATGGCACCGACCCGACCCACAATGTCCCCGGCGGAGTCTCAGGAGACCATGGAAGGTGGTAATGCTTATGGCTCACAGCTAGCCGCAGTCTTAGCTCTCTCCTTAACTAGGGCTCCTGCACATTACCAGATGATGCGAGAGCAAGCCCTTTGGGAAATTCCAGGCCCAGTGGCGGGAGTCTCATTGGGCGGGATCTGGGCCAGCCCTGCCCTTCACAGGGGAGGTAGGCAAAGCCTCCGAGGACCTGGGGCTGCAGCTCTGCTCCCGTGGAGCTTCCATCTTGCTGTGAGACGTTGGTACAGTTACGAAGAACCCGTCCTTCCCTTGCCCCGTGCCACTGCACCGGGCAGACCTGTGTCTTCCATCTCGTAGAGGAGGAAGCTGAGCATGCACAGGTCAAATGGGGGCTCAGCCGGGAGTGGTCACTTTCTGAAGCTCTTTCCCTCACACCATGGAGGACTCGTCCTTGAGAACCTCCTGGACACACACGGGGTCTTTCTTAGTTTAGGAGGAGTCTCCTCTGGGGACAGTAGTTGGGACCTCAAGGAAAGTGATGAGCTGGTGTGTCTTCGTGCACAGTTGTGCTGGGAACACATTCAGGGAACAGCTGTGGCAGGGCTGGGCTGGGTGCCGAGGGGCCTGGAGCAGAGAGGGAGCTCCTGCTTCTGGGAAGCGACCTCGGTTGGCTGGAACCACAACTGGGGAAGCTCTGGTTCCAGTGCTAACCAGCACAGGCCCTTGGCAAGTTGCTGCCCTTCCTGGGGCCTCGGGGTGGCCTCCGAGACACAAGTGAAGGTGACTGGGTGCCGCCTGTGTCTCCTGGAGTCCACTTAGTTGATGAAATCTGTGGCCAGGCAGACTTGCTGGCTGGTTCTGTTCTGGTCATCATGTTGTTTCAAGGGGCGGGGAGTGAAAGGACTGCCCAGGGCTCCCAAGTCATCTCCAGTGTAAGTGTTTCTCTGGCCTGTAATTTTCTGTTTTTAATAAGACTGCAGAGCACCCCTGGGCTGTGCCGGGCCCCATTGATTACTGACCTGGTGACTGGATGGCTTCTCAAGGAAGGACTGGAAGTCCTAGGAACAGCAAAGAAGAATCAGATCTGGAGCACAGGTCTCTGTTAAAGCCCAGGCCTATGGGTAATGTTTCAGGACGCAATGACATTTTTGCACTGTTTTTAGGACTGCTATGAGATTTGAATCAGCAGCCATGTGGTAGGTAGTGTGGGGTGACAGGGCCTCGTCCTCAAAGGGAATCAGATACAGTGTACATTTGAACAGCCCTTTGCGGTGTACAAAACATATGCACCTTATCTCAGTCCGTTCTTACTACAGCCCCGAGGGGAATCAGAAACTCAGATGCAATGTGACTTCCCAAGCCACAGGCCAGCAAGAGGAGGCTCGGGATTGACCCCTAGTCTTCTGACTTCAACACAGGCTCTTTGTACTGTGTTATGAGGTACATTTCATTATGTGTCATGAAATTATTATGAGGCAGGCTAGAAAGTTTTTAAAAAAACTATGAATTTTTTAAAAATGAAATCCTCTATAGGAGGTGAGATAGCATTAGACATAGGTCTTAAAATGGGTGTGATTCTTTTCATTTTTTACTACTTAAACAGGTCTTACAGAAAATTTGAAAAGCATATAATAAAATGCAAACAAACAAATAAATCAAACCATTTTATCACAGTATAGGGTGCTACCGCTATAAATTATTTACATTGTTTCTTCCATTTTTTTCTTTGCTTTTTTTTTTTTTTTGTTGTTTTCCTGTACTAGGGATTAAACCCAGAGGTGCTGAGCCACATTCCCAGCCCATTTTATATTTTTTATTTTGAGACAGGGTCTCACTAAGTTGCTTAGGGCCTTGCTAAGTTGCTGAGACTGACTTTGAACTTGCAATCCTCCTGCCTCAGCCTCCGGAGCTGCTGGGATCATAAACATGCATCACCATGCCCGGCTACCTTTATATTTTTTTAATTAGTTGAACTACACTCTACATATAGTTTGGAATCTGTTTTTTTTTTTTCTTTAACTTGCATTTTATCATATGTATTTTGAATGATTAAACTGGGGATGCAGCTCAGTGGTTTGAATGGTGAATTCCAATAGTAACATGATTAGGGAATTCTGGGCTTGGAAGTTGTGATGGCCAGAAAATGAAGGGTGCATTCAGGAAGCAGTGACTAGCTCTGTGAGGCTGGAACGACCCTTTGACAAATTGAGGGTTAGTGGCGAGTCTAGAAAGACTTGTTATGTCAGATGGCAGAGAACCTTGAACAATGAACAAGAATTTTAATTTATTCTATTGTCATTAGAGAATAATACACGTCACATTGTACATATTTAGAAAAATACAAATGGTAACAAACATTTAGAAACAATTCATAACCCAACTGCCCAGAAAAAAATTGCTATTAATGTTCTAATAAACGTATATAGCCTTCCAGTTTATACACATTTCTTTTTTCTTCTTTCCCCAAACAGGGACATAAAAACACACATTCTTTTCTAATTTGCTCATAAATTCATTGACTTCTTTCTTGGTCATTAAAAATTCTATCGCAATAAAGGTTTTTAAACATTTTCTGCACTGGAACTCAATTTTTAGCAAAATCCCACCGGGAATCTCAATGTTCAAAAGGGATAAATAAAGAGCAGCTGCGAGGAGAACATTTGTGGGGGCTGCGAGACCTCCTGACCCTGTGGGACACCCTGGCCGCATTCTGGAGACCACTGTTGCATAACGTCGTTTTTATAGCTGCACTGTCAGAACATGGCATCACTCGCTTAATCAGCCTGCTCGGTTGTTCCCAGTTTTTCCCTTAGTAAATTGATGCTCCATTCTTTGACCACATCCCATAATTATTTCCCAATGAAGGTTTTTGAACATGGGGTGTGACATAATCAGAGCTATTAGTATGAGTATCAAATACAGTAAAATCCTACTTAACTGGAATTCAGCTAACCACAATCCCTAATTAACCAATTTTCTTTTGCTCAACTTTGGGAACATAAAGCAGTCTCTGTCTCTCTGTCTCTCTGTCTCTCTCTCTCTCTCTCTGTCTCTCTGTCTCTCTCTCTTTCACACACACACACACACAGCATTATGAAATAGGGACAAATTTAACAAATATTTGAAATAACTGCTTTCTAAAAATTATAACATATTAATGAGAGAAATTTAAAAAGATGAGTATAGGTGACAAGATACACTATACTCATGAATTGAAAGACTCAATTTTGTTAAAATGCCAATTATCCCCCCAAGTTGATCACTAGATTTAACACAAAGATATTCAAAATCCTAGCAGAGCTTTAAAACAATTTATTAAGCAAATTTTAAAAATTTATCAGAATAGCCAAAATAATTTTGAAAAGAAACAAAGTTGGAGAGCTTACTCTGCCTGGTTTTAAGACCTACAATAAAGCCAAATATAATCAATATAGGTGGTGTTAAAGTAAAGGTTGACATATAGATCAGTGTAACAGAATAGTAAGTTCAGAAATAGACCCACACAGCTACAGGGTCAATTGATTTCCAGCAAGGGTGCCAACACAATTAAATGTGGGAAAGGATAACCTTGACAATAAAAGGTGCTAGAATAATTGATTGGCTGTATGGACAAAAATAAACCTCAACCCTTATCTCACAACATACTTGAAAATTATCTTGAAGGGGTTCATAGGCTAAAATGTAAGAGCTAAAATTGTAGACCTTGTAAAACACAAAAACAAACCAATCAGAAGGGTTAGACAAAGATTTTAAAAATAGGATGTAAAAGGCAAGAACTGTAAAAGAAAATAATATTTGGATTTCATCAAAATTAAAAATGTCTGCTGTTTTAAAGAACCATTACAAAAATGAAAAGACAAGCCACAGTCTGGTAGGCTATGTTGGCAAAACACATAGCCAAAAAGGACTTATATCTAAAAAATACAAAGAATTCTCACAGCTCAATAATAATAAAAGACAATTAAAATTAGGCAGAAATTTTGAGTGGACATGTTATCAAAGAATGTATACAAATGATCAAATTATCACACAAAAACATCATTAGTCATGAGGTAAAAGTAAATTTACACCAATAGGAGACACCACTACATACCCACTGAAGTGGATAAAATTAAAAATATTGACGATGCCAACTGTTGGCAAGACTGTGGGACAACAGGACCTCTCCTACATGCTGATGTGAACCATGCGATCACTTTGGAAGACAGTTCAGCAGTTACTTATAAAGTTAACCATTCACTTTCCATAGGACTAAAAAATCCCACTCTTGTACATTTTCTCAAATATAGTGAAAACATATTATACAAAGTTTGCATATGAACATTCAAAGTAGTTTTGCTCAGAGTGAAATGGATTTTTATAAATTTATATCTAAATGGAATAGTACTTAGCAACTAATAGTATGAATTACTGTGGATGAATCACAAAAGCATTAATAGGTTAAAAAGTCAGATATAAAAAATAACAACATATGCATCCATTTGCATAAAGTTATAGAAAAGGACAGCAGGCAGAAGATGGCATTGACTGTAATGTTCTTAAGTCACCTTTTGGTAGTGGTTGCTACCAAAACTACACACACGTGTCAAAATGCATCACTGTACACTTAAAATTAGTTTTGCCCAGCGACACACATGTCTGTAATCCCAGTGGCTCAAGAGGTGGAGGCAGGAGGATTGCAAGTTTGGGGTCAGCCTCAGCAATTTAGGGAGGACCTAAGCAACTTAACCAGGTCTAAAAATAAAAATAAAAAGGGCTGGGATATGACTCAGAGTTCCTGTGTTCAATCCCCAATACCAAAACAAAACAAAATTGGTGAGTTTTATTATAAATGAATTATATTTCTGCTGGCATTTGGATTCATCTTCTGCTTTTTAAAAATTGTTCTTCTAGCCACATGGTAGCTTCACACTTAGTGTTTCAGAGTTGCAGTGTCTGCTAGTTACAAGTATAAAGTTTGTCTTTTTTTTTCTTTTTTTTTTTTTTTTTTTTTAATTTGGGAGTAATTTTGGAGAGATGAAAGAAGTAGGAACCTCTTCCCTCACCATCTTAAACTTGGAAGCCTGATGGGTGGTAAGTAGATCTATGGATTGGAGCAGTCCTATTTCTTAATGAATTAATTTACACTTGAGACATGCTCCTGAGTTCCCACAATGATAAGTAGTGGCCCAGATCTCCTATAACCTCCCGCTTCCTCTCCACTATTCCTTTCAACATAAGTATAAAACAATTTCATTAAATCAATGGTCAGGTTATACTTTATTGTGATCAGGCAAATGTGTTCATTAGGGAACCATTACCACTATGCCCAAACAGTGCCTCACTTGTACTGGAGTTATTCATTTCCCCTTCCCCACATTTTTCTGATTTCCAACATACCTACCATTGATTTGTCCTAACACTGCAGTAAGTCTGCCTTAATTCTGTCAATAACATTTTCCACAACCTCAAATACCATATTCCCTTTATTCCTGGAGGTCTCCTTCTTCAAGCCATCCTTCCTTCCATGTATTCCCATTTAGACATCAAGATGGCAAGATATACTATGCTCATGGATTAAAAGACTCAATTTTGTTAAAATGCCAATTATCCTCCCAAGTTGGTCTATAGATTTAACACAAAGATATTCAAAATCTTGGCAGAGCTTTAAAATAAAATTAGTAAGTGAATTTAAATTTTTTTTTTTTTTTATCAGAATGGCCAAAATAATTTTGAAAAGAAACAAAGGATTCACCCTGCTTCTTAAATTTTAGATACCTGGTTTTCTGGTTCCATGTGTTCTGTTCTTGGTTACTTCCTGGGTTTGTTAGATGATTATCTTCACTCACTATTCACTAAGTTAAAGTACAAGAGGGTGGGGATGTAACTCAGAGGTAGAGCACTTGCCTAGCACAGTGCAAGGTCCTGGGTTCAATCCCCAGTTTAAAAAAAAAAAAAAAAAAAAAAAGACAGAAACAAGAGAAGTAAATTACTTTAGTTATTGAATATTTGAAAATTCCTTACTCTACTCATTTGACTGATGATTTGGCTGAATATAGAAGTGTATGATATAAATTAAAATATTGGAGGAATTGGTTCCTTGCTTGTTCCAGTGTTATTGAGAGTCTGTTGACTTCTGATTCTCTTTTTCTCTCTCTGTAAGTTGATAGACTCTTATCTAAATCTGGGGTATTCTAAAATTTCACAATGGTGCACCTGACCCTGGGTCTTTTTCATTTCTTGAGCTAGGCCTTTTGATTTGGAAACCCATGTTTTAGTTCTGGGAAATTTTCTTCTGTTGTCTCTTTGGCAAATTTATCTCCTTTTCTCTCTTTCTGGCATTTTTGGTGGTTGACTTTCACCTTCATAGGCTTAGCCTCTTGCTCTATATTATCTCTTTTATACTATTTTCTATCTTTTGGACTTTTGCCCTATTTTCTGGAAATTTCTGGGTTTTTTTTTTCATATTAAATTTTTATTTGGATCTCATGTATTTAACTTTAAAGAGATTTTCCTTGTTTTCAGGCATTTTTAAAGCTTCCTGGTTCTTGTTTTGTAGATACAAGATTATCTCTGCCCTTTTGGGGGAAAGTGTTAGTGTGAAGTTATCTCTACTTTTTCCAAATTCTCCCCCCCCCCCATTTATTTGTCTGTTTTGTTTTCTTCTAAGTTAGAAGTTTTCCCCCAGTGTCTGGAGGTTCTTGGCTATCAACTCTTAGACTCCTAGAACCTAGAAAGCTCTTTGCACGTAGCCAGACTTGGGTCCTAGCAGGATGGAATTTCAAACTGGTTGTGAAGAATCCCACAGGGCAATCTCCCAGATCTACTGCAGAGAAGGCCAGCCTCCTGCCTGGGGTGGAGAATAAAGCTGCCCCTGGTGTTCTGGAAAGGGAATACTTGGATTTCTATTCTGGTTTCAGCTGAGCTTGCTCCTGTCCCACCATCCGCTCACACTCTTCAACACCCACCGACCACCACCTTCTCTCCCACATTTTTGGTTCTTGAGGACTTACTCTTTCTTGTTCTACTGTTATTTTAGTGTGGGTTAGGGAGGAAAAAAAAGAAACAATGCATTTATTCAATCTGGCTGCCCTGTCTCAGTGCTAAGGAGCCCAAATGAGGCTAAGAGGGAGCTTCCCTGCCTCACGGTTCCCCATGACTCCCAAGTCACTGCTTCCGTCTCTTGTCTATAAATGAAAGAATAGGACTAGATGAATGTCAAAAACTCTTTCTATTTGGAAATTTCATGTTTCAAGAAAGCAGTACCTGGTTTCCATGACTATTTTACCCATTTACTTATGCCCTACCAATCCTTTTTGTCATTGTTTTGAATGTCTCCACCCTACTCCACAACCAAGGCTGCGGGCGAAGCTGGCTCTACAGTGTGTGCCTGGCACAGTCCCAGGATTCTGCTCCCAGAAGGACCCCTCTGGGTTTAACCCTCTTGTCAGGATCTTGAAATTCCTACTGATATTTGAACAGTGGTTTCTGCATCTTTATTTTGTGTAAGGTTTCCCAGGCTAGGTCACCAAGCCTCGCCCCTGGATGGTCTGAAGCCAAAGTCCTCTTTCAAAGATGATGGCCAGAGTCGCAGTGTCTGTTGATTCTCCTTCATGGAAGGGTGGGAGGAGAACACCTGTTTGCCTCAAGACTGTAAATGGATAAACCAGCCCCCCTAACCGACCCCCCCCACGGGTTCTGCAACTTGCCGAGATCCCATCATACGAGACTTTGGGAAACTCCTGAGTTATTTAAGCCACACTCTGAGTCAGTCTCTCTCTCTCTCTCTCTCTCCCCCTCTCATTTCAGGCTGTTTTGGTCTGTTTCGCTGGGACTGTGCCTTCACTCCCAGTTAATGTCCTTTGACAAAGCAATTTCGCAATCGCACTATATTCACTCATCCATTCCGTAACTAAAGAAGATTTCATGAAGCATCTACTCTGTTAGCAGAAAGAGCAGGCTCTTTGGAACAGACAGAACTGTTCTAGATTCCCTCTCAGCTTCTTGCTGGCTGTGTGACCTGATTTGACCTCCTGAGCCCCAGTTTCTTTCGCGGTTTAATGACCAGATAATGGATACCTCCCAACGTAGTTATGCGATAACTGGATGATGGGCCTGGGACAGAGCTGGGTACACTAGGGACCTAGCAAGGGTTCATTCTTTTTTTTTTTTTTTTAATATTTATTTATTTGCTTTTAGTTGTACACAATGACACAATGCGTTTTACTTTTGCGTGGTGCTGAGGATCGAACCCGGGCTGCGCACGTGCTAGGCGAGCGCTCTACCGCTGAGCCACAACCCCAGCCCCACAAGTGTTCATTCTTTTACCCTCTTCTGCAACACCATGCAAGTCACAGAGGGTTTCCGCTTCAGTTACTGCAAGGCCAGGCCACAAGCACTCACAGGGTCCATCTGGGGTGGGATACACCCAGTACTCTCCTCTCCAGCAGGGAGCAAGGAGGTTGACGTGTATGAGGAGTGTCAAGGATGGTGTTTGTTTCTGGAATATCTCTGTGCTTTGTGATTAGCATTTAATAGGTTCCCAGAAAGCTTTGAAGATAATAATATGTCTATACCTCCCTTTCAACAGATGATCTTGAAGTGATATGTTTATGTCAGTAATGAAATTGGGAGGTTCTTATAAGGAGCCAAGACCTGTTTCTTATCTTAAGAAAACTTAAGGTCTAGTTATGAAAATTAAGCCCACAGAGAGGTGTGGCACAGGAATTTGTCCTTAGAAATACCTCCTTGACAAAGTTGTTTTATGGGACGATGGAATAAATTAAACCTAATGACACATTATGGGATCTGTATCCCATTTTTTCAGTTTACAAAGTTTTGATGAAGCCCTTTGCATATCTATTATCACATTTGTACCTTACCACCTCATAAGGTGGTTTGATAAAGCAACCATCCCTGTAGTACAGCAGACAAACCGAGACTCAAGAAACGTAACTTGTCCCGGTCATATAGCCAGTAGGTCATTGTCAGGGCCAGTATTCAAATGTACTCTCTTAATTACAGGGTCTCTGTTCTGTGGCCTCTTTGAGATAGCACTTGGCAATTCCACACTCCACAGAACCCTTTTTTTTTTTTTTTTTTTTTTTTTGGTACTGGGGATTAAACTCAGGGCCACTTAACCACTGGGCCACTCCCCAGCCCTTTTTGTATTTTATTAGAGACAGAGTCTCACTGAGTTGCTAAGTGCCTCACCATTGCTGAGGCTGGCTTTGAACTCGCGATCCTCCTTCCTCAGCCTCCCAAGTGCTGGGATGACAGGCGTGTGTCAACATGCCCAGCCCTCCACAGAACTCTTTAAACTTTCAGCTGAGTTGCCCTGGGTTCCAAGGATGGATGTTGGCAGGGCCAGGGGGTGAGGAGAAGGAGGTAGGACCAGCTCTAATATGGCCACATCAGCACACCGGGGCCCTAACCTGGCTACAAGGTGGCCACATTCCTCTAATTCCCATGACCTGGACACAAATGATAATGCAGCCCTTGGGGTGGCCTCATCTGGGGCCAGATCTGTTCCTCTCACCCACTCAAGGTGCTCCTGTCGTCCTCCCCTTCCTTTCCTGCATAACCAACATTTCCTTTGCCGTAGCACACAAGCTCCTGCCCTTGTCTGTCTTTTAACCCTCCCCTTATCTGCAGCTCCCTCAGCGAGTGCCCGGCGATGGGCTCCTCCTGCAGGGAACTGTGCTCCCTGGCTCTCCACGTTCTGCCTCCTCCCCCTCGCTTTGAGCCCCTCTGGTCAAACTTCTCCTTCTGGCTTGACTGGCATTGGCTGAGGACCCCCAGACCCTTAGGCACTGGACACTTCTTTCTTGGCACTTTCCTCACTTGGCTTCTGGTCACCACGGTCCTCTGTTCTCCTCCTCTCTGATATCTTTGCTGGATTGTTCTGCCCTGCTTGACTTCTAAAGCAAGTGTCCTGTGTCCCAGCCCTGGGCTCCCTCCTCATCTGCCATCAGCTCTCGGTCCCCAGGGATCTTCTTTCATCCCATGCCTTTAGATCCTCCTAGGCCCTGATGACTGCTGACGTCACACCACCAGGCAGAACATCTCTTCGCAATTCCAGACTCGAGCGTCGGCTTCCTGGTCAGTAGCTCCCCTAGTATTTCTAGTCAACATGTCTTCCTAATAACATGTCCCAGATCTTGATTTACCCCCAGGCCTGCTCACAGCCCTCAGCTGGGCTCCAACTCACCCCAGTATGTCGTCCTTGATTCTCTTTTACTCACAGCTATGTCCAGTCCATCATTGGCTCTACCTTCAAAATAGATCTGTTCCTCTCGCCCCATAAGGTACCCAGTTCAAGCATCAAGTGCCACAAACTCAAAGCCGTGGCAGCCCATTCCCATTCTACGCATGTCCTCACTGGTCTAGCCTTTACACTGCAGCTTGCGTGTGACATCAGAACATGGACTAGACTATGTCACTCCTCCATTTAAGATCCTCTGATGAGCTTTGCATGGTGGCACATACCTATAATCCTGCGACTGGGAATGCTGAGGCAGGGGGATCACAAGTACAATGCCAGCCTCAGCAACGTAGCGAGCTCCTGTCTGGCTAAGGGCTTGGAATGTAGCTCAGTGTTGAAGCACCCTGAGTTCAATCTCCAGTCCAAAAAAAAAAAAAAAAAAAAATCCTTCAATGACTTCTTAAAACATCAGAATTAAATCAAAAAGCCTAACTGTGGCCTCAGAGGTAATATTCAAAATACCCCATATTCAACAAGTGGAGGAATATATATCCATATGTACATTTCTATATATATCAAAATTACAAATATATTCCTGAGGCTGGGGATTTAGCTCAGGGGTAGATGTTTGTGTAATACATGCAAGAAGGCCATGGTTTCCTTCTCTAGCACTAAATATACATATTCTTTATTTTACACACACACACACACACACTCCTTTGTGTTTTCTAACTAAACCAAACTATCTATTTATATAATAAAACTGCTTACAAAATGATATAACATGAGCTGGGGCTGGGGCTCAGTGGTGGAGTGTTTGCCTGGCAAGCGTGAGGTACTGGGTTCAATTCTCAGCACCACATAAAAAGAAAATAAAGGAGCAGGGCGCAGTGGTGCACGCCTGTAATCCCAGCACTTTGGGAGGCTGAGGCAGGAGGATCGCGAGTTCAAAGCCAGCCTCAGCAATGGCGAGGCACTTAGCAACTCAGTGAGACTCTGTCTCTAATAAAATACAAAAAAGGGCTGGGGATGTGGCCCAGTGGTTGAGTGCCCCTTAGTTCAATCGCCGGTACCACAAAATAAATAAATAAATAAATAAGTAAAATAAAATCAATTAATTAATTAATTAATTAAAAGTATGTTCACCAGCCAGGTGCTGTGGTGCACACCTGTAATCCCAGCACTTGGGAGGCTGAGGCAGGAGGAATGTGAGTTCAAAGGCAGCCTCAGCAATGGCGAGGCACTTAGTAACTCAGTGAGACCCTGTCTCTAATAAAATACAAAAAAGGGCTGGGGATGTGGCCCAGTGGTCGAGTGCCCCTGAGTTCAATCCCTGGCACCAAAAAAAAAAAAAAAAAAAAAAATGCTAGCTAGGCATCAACTCTCACTTCATTAACATTGCCAATGCCCTTGACGCCAAGGTGTGAGTGGGTTTTAACAAACATGTCCCCTTAAGAGGTGGCAGATTGCAGTGAGCCACAGTGAGAAGGCCGTGTGTGTCCTGGTGTCCTCAGAACCTCATCACCTCCTGAGTCCCTCCCTCCGTGGCCTCCCTGTTCTAGGACTCTCACTATTCTAACCCAGTGACAGGCTGGCCTGGGTGGAGCCCCCATTGGGAAAGCTCTGCCTCCCCAGTCTTTCCCCATTCTCTCAGGGTCAGATTCATGAGTCGTGATCCCCACATGTTGGCACAGGGTTCCAAGCCCAGGCTGGCCATGGCTGGCTGGCTGGCTGGCGGGCAGCAGTAGACCCACCAGGAGGCCCTCCACTCTTTCCCGCCAGGAGCCATGATGGCGGCTAGAGCTGGACTTCGGGGGATGCCTGGTGTCAGTATTTTAGCAAGCAGATCCAGGCTGTCTGGGTGTCCTGGCAGAAAGGAGCCTGCAGGCCAGCAGACGACTGGCCAGCAGACCTGGGTCCAGAGGCCCACACGTCTGCCTCTCACCCTGTGCCCTCTGGCTACACTGGCCTCCTGCTGTTACTCAAGCTCCCACTGGTCTTGCCTCCGGGCCTTTTCATCTCCCCGGGAATCTACTCCCCCAGTTCTTGCTCCATTCTCCCCAACCTTCCCATCTCTGCTCTCCTGGCCCTTACTTCAGAGGGGTCTCACTGGGGACCCTATAAAAGCTCTCTCCACCTTCCCCACCCCAGTCATTCTGTATTCATATCATGATTTCTTTTACAGCATTTATCATTCCCTAAGTCATATTTTATATTGATGTCTTCTACCATCCTGCCATGGTAAATATGGCTAAATGCAGATAACGAAGACTGTTGCAAATATCGTTTGAGACAGAAAACATTGCTGAAGATTTCAAAGAAACAAGTCTTAGAACAAATGACACATTTGCCGTCTGAAGCTCTGCTATGCAGGTGGGTAAAACAGAAATGTTCCCAACACATCAGTGCTCCTGCTAGCTGCTTGATTCCATTTCAATGACTGAATGCAGAGAGAACTTCTTGTGAGGAGCCACTGATGGGAAGATGCACAGGGAGCACACAATCTAGGCAGGAAGGAATTTCTCTGATAAAAACAGTATTTTGTGGGGCTGGGGTTGTGGCTCAGCGGTAGAGCGCTCGCCTAGCACGTGCACGGCCTGGGTTCGATCCTCAGCACCACGTAAAATAAAGGCATTGTGTACAACTAAAGCAAGTAAATAAATATTAAAAAACAAACAGTATTTTATGTTAAATTGTGTCTGAGTGACCACTGAAGAACCGTTTGCTTTGACTAGAATAACTAAAGGACTCTGAGGTGAGATGCCCTCTACGGCCTCCTTCTCCTGCAGGAAGCAGCAGCAAGAGCTGAAGGCAGAAGGGCACGCCCCACTGCAGAGCGACACGGTGTCATTAATTCCATAAATACAAGGCCAGGCAGACGTGGTGGGATCACTGCCATCTGGAATGAGCTAGTGAATGTCCACGAAAGTCCTCTGCTCCACAAAAGAAGGCTGGTGGATACCTCATGGCAAAACGCCTCCAAGAGATGTCAGACCCACAGATGAGTCAAGTTACCCACCTTCTCTCTTTTTAAACAAGAAGGGAAGTAGCCCTGGGATGAAGAGAGACTGTCAGTAGTGTGAGACCTGGCAGATATTTCTGGAATTTTTTTTCTGGGATATGAAAATTTATTACTATTATTTTCATCAGCAAAATTTATGATCTTGGTCTTTCCTTCTTGCCTTCTTATAGGGCCAAGAGAGAGACATTGGCTACTTTAACTATTTCTGGAATTTTGAATGCACTTAATTTGTCCCTTTGGGGTAAAGGAGAAGGTGTACCAAAGTGAGCAGCAGAAGGCCAGAGTCTGGCTGGCTTTATCTTTCTGTGACTATGAACATCAGTAGGCCCCTAACGCTGCCAGCAGTTTCCTAGATTTCTGATTCACCTCTCCTGTTTCCAAGAGATTTTTATACCGCCGATGCCTCTTCAGACTGGCAGAACCCCGCCCCTCCCCACCCTCAGCTAGGACTTGCTTCACTGGCAGCAATCAGAAGAGACCTTCCAGCACGTCGCCCCGAGGCCCTCTGCCTCGCTCTCCCCTTTCCTGGCCCTGCTGCAGATGAATGGCTGGGCCGGGATCCCCATCCCTCTCGCCAGCTCGATGCCAGCCCGGAAACCCTTGCCTCTCTCTTCTGCATCATCGCTTTCTCCCTCCAAAGACTCATTTCTATCTGCTTACAAACATCTTTAACAAGCAAGCCTGGAAAAAAAAAAAATAAATAAAATAAAAGTCTCTTTTTTACTTTACATCATCTATAGGCAATGGCGTCGCTGTTTCTGTTTGCTCCTCTCCTCTGTTCTTTTTGATCACACTCTCCTCGGCTTTCGTTCACAACACTCCACTGATGCTGCTCTTGTCTGGGTCACTGGTGACGCTCATGTCCGGGTCTGGTGACTGGTGCCCATCTTCCCCTTACCGTGTCCTCAGGATTGTGGGAGGGGTGACGGCTTCCTGCTTTAGTGCCTGGTTTCTTCGCTTGGCTTCCAGGGCACCTTGTGCTACTGGTTTTCCTTCTGCCTCTTGGGCTCTTTTACGGGTCTCAGTCCTTAGACCTTTTTCTCTGTGGATACCCACAGTCTCAGTAATCTTGTCTAGGTGCTTGACTCCCAAGTTTTTAGCTCCATTTGTGCCATTTTTCCTGGACATCAAACCATCTATTAACATGGTATTGAACACCTCCACCTGGGCATGGGATGGGTGTCACTTACTTAAGCATATCTCAGACTGAGATCTTGGGCCTCCTCCTAAGCTCTCTCATACACCCACACATAGTCTTCCTGTCCAGTAAAGGCCAGCTTCCTTTTTACAGTGGGTCAGACCCAAATTTTGTAGCCACCTTCAACTCATCTCTTTCACAGCCCGCATCCAAACCACCAGGAAAGACTTTGCTTATACTTTTCCTTTTGCAGTACTGGGGATCAAACCCGGGGCCTTGTGCCTACTGGGCAAGCTTTCTGACACTGAGCTGCAGAGCTACACTCCAGCCCTTGCCTGTACCTTTCAAATATACCCAGAAGTTGACCCCTTCTCATCAGCGTCACCACACGGCCACCTCCCAGCATCCCACATCTGGACTGTTTTAGGACCCTCCTAAGGGATCTCCTGTTTGTTCCCCTTGCGTCCTTACAACCTATTCTCCACACACCCAGAGGCAGCCTTCTGAACTGTAAGCCTGAACCGGTCAGTCCACCGCTTTGCACTCACTGAAAATAAAACCCGGAGGCCTTATTGTAGGCTACCAGGCCTGCTTCAGGCTCTGGCCCAGCCCCCCACCACCTCTGCCGCTCCAAAATCTTCCCTCTTATTAAAGGCCACCTTTCCCTCTCAAGGTCTTTGTACCATGGCTGGGTCCCCCACTGCTAAAGGTCCTCTCGAATGTCACCTCTGATCAGAGGAATGTCCCTAGACAGCTTGTCTACTGTAGCGGCCCTTACCCTGCTGCCCACATCTATTCTCCACTTTGTGTCCTGCTTTATTTTTTTCACAACAGTCCTTTCTCCAAAGTATTATATAAACATGTATTTACATACTTACTGTGCTCCTTGTGGAGTACCAGCTTCACAAGGTAGACATTTTTGTTGTTGCTGCTTTATTCTCTCTGTGTTTGAGACACCTCAGTATTCATTTTAAGAATAAGTGTTTGCACTAATTAAAACAATAACAACAACTATAAACAAATAGAAAAAAGACCAGTAGAGTAGAAGAAAAGGAATAGGGGGAAGGCGGGAAACTGGAAAGGGAAGTACTGGGGACTGAATTGGAACAAGTTATATTCCAGCTTTTATAATCATGTCAAAATGAATCCTATTGTCATGTATAACTAAAAAGAACCAATAAAAAAGAGAATGTTTGCAAATATTTCCATTGTCATGAAACATTTGGCTCTGTGTGCCTTTGCAAAGCATCTTCTACTGTTGCAACTTTCAGTAAAAGTTATTAAAATAAATTGAACATAAGACTAGAACTATAGACCACTGTATGACGCTGTGGTAAACCATAATTTTAAAAAATAGTAAAATCTTTCATTACATAACTATTACTAATATTTTGTGAAAGTTATTATGCTGACAAAGTACATTATTTAAATATTTATGTCATCATTTTAGTATTTCTAGTATGTGTATTCTATAATGTATATCACTACAACAGATCTACATGTGTACACAAAAAACACATTCACATAAATTGGGATGCATGCTCAAAAACTTTTTTGGATACATTGTATGGAGAGGAGGAGGTGTGAGGATAGGAATAGACTTAGACATATATTTTAGGTTTTGTTATATCACCCTTGGCTCTAAGAACCAAATTTTACAGTTTAGCTATTACTGTGTAACAAGTTATCTCAAAATTTAGTGACTTAAATTAATAGCCAAACTGAGCTTGTTGGCTCATACCCGTAATCCCAGCAACTCTGGAGGCTGAGGCAGGAGGATTGCAAATTCCAGGCCAGTCTGGACAATTTAGTGAGACCCTGTTTCAAAAATAAAAAATAAAATGCCTGGGAATGTAGCCCAGTAGTAAAGCACCCCTGGGTTCAATCCTGGTACTGGCAGCAGGGAACAACAGCCAAACCACCAGCTACTAGGGAAACTGAGACAGGGGGAATCACAGGCTCAAGACCATCCTGGGAAACTCAGCGAAAGAGCCTGGGGATAGGGCTGGGGTTGTGGCTCAGCGGCAAAGCGCTTGCCTTGCACGCGTGTGGCCCGGGTTCGATCCTCAGCACCACGTAAACATAAATGCATTGCATTGTGTACAACTAAAGTAAATAAATAAATATTAAAAAAAAAAAAAAAAAAAAGAGCCTGGGGATATAGCCTGGTGCAGAGCATCCCTGGGTTCAATCCCCAGTATTGCAAGCAAACAAAAACAATAGCCACTTTTGCTGACTCACAATTCTTCTGTTCCACTTAGCAACGTGTGGGGTCATTCACTTGGCTTTATACTGGGTTGGGAGGTCAAAGGCACCTTGCTCACTTGTGTGATACCTCAGTCTTTAGCGGCCTCTCCATAGCACCTGGCTGGCTCCGGCCTCCTCACAGCAAGCTGCCTCAGGGAGGTGGACTTCTTGCCGTGGCTGCTGACTTTCAGGAATGAGTATTCCAAGAAGAGCAAAACCCAAAGCTGCAAACACTTTGCTTTGAAAATTGAGCAAAATCATTGAAATAACACTCTATTGGCCAAATCTGGTGGGCAATATGGATGTCATCTTTCAATGGGAAGAGTAGAAGAGAATTCAAGGCCATTTTTAATCTGTTATAGGCTTCCTTTGCACATTGTTATGTTCATGAATTCATTTATGTGGTTGTATGTAGTTTTTTTGGTTTTGTTTCTTCTTTGGTAAAGAATTTAGCCCAGGGACGCTCTACCACTGAGTGACACCCCCAGCCCTTTATTTTTATTTTGACACAGGATTTTACTAAATTGCAGAGACTGGCCTTGAATTTGCAATTCTTCTGCTTCAGCCTCCCTAGTTATTGGGATAGAGATATGCACAACTGTGTCACAGTTATTCATTCTTTTTATTACTATGTTCTGTTACATGCCTGTATCACAATTTATTTATCTATTCTCCTGTTGATGAATATTTGTGTTTATAATTTTTTTTTGCTATTATGAAGAAAGCTTTTAGAAAATAATTATACGTATCTTTTGTGATCCTGTAAACTCATGTCTCTTATATGTCTAGGAGTGGAGTTGCTGGGTCATAATTAGCATGTAGTCAGCTTTACTTCCCAAATACTTCTACCAATTTAAACTTCATCAGCATAGCAGAAGAGATTAAATTTATCCATATTCTTGCCAAATCTTGATATTGTCAGTCCTTTTACTTTTAGTCATTCAGTTAGGTGTGCACTGATTTCTCAGTGTGGTTTTAATTTGCATTTTTGTGATGAGTAATGGTGTTGAATGCCTTTTCATTTATTTATTGACCATTTAGCTTTCCTCTTTTGTGAAATACCTGTTCTTTTTTCTACTTTTAATTGGAATATTATTTTTTTTATTAATTTTTAGGAAATCTTCATTTGTTATGTGTCTTGCTGAATTTATGCATTATGAATATCTCCTCAGTCTATAATTTGCCTCACTGATGTCTTTTGATGAACTGAAATTTTTAATTTTAATTAAATTTGATTTAATGATCTTTTCTTTCATGGGCAGTTCTTTTTGTGCCCTGTTTACAAAATCTACTCCACCACAGTCATAAAGATATTTACCTATAGTTTTTTTTCCCCTAGAATCTGTATGGTTTTACTTACCACATGTAGGTATATGATCCATTCAAATTAATTTGTGTGAGAAAGGGGTCAATAATGTTTTGTTATGGATGTTCAAATGAACCAGAATCATTTTTATTTATTTATTTTGGGGTACCAGGGATTTAACTCAGGGGCATGAACCACTGAGCTATATCCCCAGCCCTATTTTGTATTTCATTTAGAGACAGGGCCTCACTGAGTTGCTTAGCACCTCCCTAAGTTGCTGAGGCTGTCTATGAACTCGAGATCCTCCTGCCTTAGCCTCTGGAGCTGCTGGGACTACAGGTATGTACCACCATGCCAAGCCCCAGAATCATTTATTAAAAACCTATTCTTGCCCCACTAAATTTTAGTAGCACTTTGTTGTAAATCAGGTCTTATGTGTACTTATGGGTCATTTTCCAGACTTTCTATTCAATTTTGTTGATCTTTTGTTCTATCCTTCTATCTAGGTTACTCTTTTATCTAGATCACACTTTCATTCATCTATTTATTTATTTATATATTTATTTAGTGGTGCTGGGGATTGAACCCAGAGCTTGCACACTCTAGGTGTTTTAGTCAGCATTTTTTTTTTTTTCTGCTATGACCAAAAGACCTGACAAGAACAGTTTTAGATGAGGAAAAGTTTATTTGGGGGCTCATGGTTTCGGAGAACTCAGTCTATAAACAATAGGCTCCATTTCCTGGAGCTCAAGGTAAGGCTGAACATCATGGTAGAAGAGGGTGGCAAAGGAAATCTGCTCAGGATGTGGCCAAATACAAAATATATATCCCCAAGGCATACCTCTCCAAAGCCAACCCCCTCCAGCCACATGCTACCGACCTTCAGTTACCACTCAATCTCCACCAGGGGATTGATGCACTGATTGGGTTAAAGCTCCCATAACCCAAACATTTCATTTCTGAATGTTCTTACATTATCTCACACATGACCTTTTGGGGGACACCCCACATCTAAACCATAATACTAGACAAATACTCTTGTCATGTTTGTGGTTTTTTAAAATGTTAAACTAACCTTGCATTCCTAGGAAAAAACCCAACTTGGTTGTGACATATTATGCAATTGATATGTTGATGAATACAACAAAGGACATTCAATTTGCTGACTGTTTGGAACTTTTTTGGCCAAATTTCTGAGATAGATCTTTAATTTTGACTTATCTTGAAACATCCTTGTCAGTTTTTTTTTGTGTGTGTGTGTGTGTGTGTACCAGGGATTGAACTCAGGGGCACTTGACCACTGGGCCACATCCCCAGCCCTTTTTTTGTATTTTATTAGAGACAGGGTCTCACTGGGTTGTTAAGTGCCTCGCCATTGCTGAGGCTGGCTCCTCCTGCCTCAGCCTCCCAAGAGTTGGGATTACAGGCATGCACCACCACGCCTGGCTCCTTGACAGGTTTTGGTGTCAAGGTTATGCTTGCTTCATAACATGTGCAAACAAGTTCTCTTTCTCATTCCATTGCTTGGAAGAGAGTGTAAAATGGATGTTATTTCTCTTTTTAAAGTTTGATTGAACTTACCAGCTAGCTATGCCATTTGGAGACTGGCATTTTCTTTGTGACAGTATTCTTTAATTTTTGGAGTTGATCTCTGAAATAGCTAGGATTGTTTAGATTTTCTATTTCTTCTTCTCCTTCTTCTTCTTCTTTTATTTATTTATTTTTTTTTGTATCAGGGATTGATGTCAGATTCTGGGTGACAGGCCACACCTCCCAGATACCTTAAGACAAGACACACCTCCCAAGCACCTTAAGCTGGCCATGCCTCTGGCCACACCTCAGGTGCCTTACTGAGCCAATTACAACACACGGGTTCCCCTTTCGACCCCGGGCAGCCTATGGAGTTAGGGATCCGTTTTTCTTTTCGTCGCCCCGTCTCCTCTCTGCCCAGTTTTCCTCATTCCCTTCCACGTGTTCCTTGGTCCCCACTGGCCATTAGGGGCCGGTTAATAAACCCCTTTTCTACATGGCGGTCCCAGCGTGGTTCTTCTGCCCTTCAATTGAACCCAGATGTGCTTAGCCACCACACTCGGCTTTTATTTCTTCTCGTATACATTGTGATAACCCGTGTTTTTCCAGGATCACTCGTGTTTTCTTTCTTGGTCTACAGTTGTCCACAGTATCGTCTTATTTTATTGTTTGTGGTATTTGTAGTGGTGACACTTTATTGTCTCAGTATTGGTTAACTCTGCTTTTCTTCTTGTTCAATGTTTTTGAAGGGCAAAGCATCACACTGGGGACAGCCGTGCAGCCAAAAGATTTATTCAACAGCCTTCGTGGTTGGTAGCAAAAACCAGAGAAGAGGTGCTCTGGTCGAAGGTTGAAGAGGTGGGAGAGGAGAGTCAGGGAGAAGGGAGTGTGCAAGCTCTGGTGGGAGAGGGGTGCTTGGTCGCACCGGCTAGGATCTCTGGAGCTATCGGCTAAAGCAGCTGCTGTCTGGCTGGAGGCTGGAGCTGTCAGCTGGGAGCGGCCGTCGGGCTGAAGGTGATCGGTTTGGAGCTGTCGGCTGGAGCAGCTGCCGTCGGCTGGAGGCAATGGGTCTAGAGCTGTTGCAGTGGCTTCCTCCTCTCTGCAGCGATGAGCCGATGTATCTTCCTCCTCTCAGCAACGAGCCAATGTTGTGTGTCCGTGTGTCTCTCTCTGTCTGATCTGAGTCTCTCAGACAGGGCCTTATATAGGGATTTCTGGTGGGGGTGCACTAGAGCAACCCCAATGCCATTGGCTCTTTGCCCCTAGAACAGGGTGACCTTTAAGCCTATTGGCTCTTGCCAGGGGAAAAGAAACATCCTGCCTGGGGGAAAAAACATCCTGTCCGGGGAAGAAACATCCTGCCGAGAATGAAACAAGGTTGCTTCTCTCAGGATGTGGAGAACTCTGGGGGGAGGGTAACCCATCTATCAGTTTTCAGGTTTATTAAATTTATTAGTCTTAGCCGGGCGTGGTGGCACACGCCTGTCATCCCAGCACGTGGGAGGCTGAGGCAGGAGGATGCGAGTTCAAAGCCAGCCTCAGCAATGGCGAGGCACTTAGCAACTCAGTGAGACCCTGTCTCTAATAAAATACCAAAAAGGGCTGGGGATGTGGTCCAGTGGTCGAGTGCCCTTGAGTTCAATCCCTGGTACAAAAAAAATTTTTTTTATTAGTCTTTTCAGAGTTAACATTAGTTTGTGAACGCTTCTTTCCATTGACTGCTTGCTTTCTCTATCAACTGCTTTAAAACATTTTCCTTTCCATTATTTTTCAGTGTAACCTTCTTTTCCAAACTTTTTTATTTAGTTGATGATGGGCCTTCATTTATCTATTTATGTGCGGTGCCGAGACTCGAACCCAGAGCCTCACACATGCCCGGCAAGCGCTCTACCACTGAGCCCCAGCCCCAGACTTCTTGCGACGCGTGTCCATGTCGAGAACCCTCGTCTCGTGGAGGCCTTCCTTGATGGCTCATTTCAAACTGAAACCACTTCACACTGCCCCCTCCTTGTCTTCCTTCGGCACACACGGCCACTTCACATCACCACGTATCTTCCTCGTTATCTTTGTCTCTTCCCACCCGAACGTCACCTCCGTGGAGGTAGGGACTTTCGCTGGGTGGCTGCAGTCCCCAGGCGCACAACCGCCCTGTGCGACGAGTTCCAGCAGGAATGGGTTCCGTGGAGGACGCCCAGGGCCGCTGCACCGGGCCCTGCTAGGTGAGGCTCACCCACAAGGGACCCTCGGGCAGCATCTAATTCGTACAGAGGCGGAAACGGAGGCACACGAGAGCGCGAGGGCCGAGATCCGAGACCTCTAACTCGGCCGCCGCGTTCCTTCCTCCACCTCGAGCGCAGGGAGGGCGGCGCCGGGTGAACCTGGCCTCGTCGCGCCCGCCGGCAGCCTGAGGAACACGTGGTCTGGGCCCAGCGGCCGTCAGCGAGGCGTCAGCGAGGCGCGCGCCCGAATCGCCCGCTTGCTCACTGCATGGTTCTGTTCGCCGAGACCCAGGAAGGAACGTTGTCCCGGAGACGGACGCAGGCGTCGCGGCGTCCCCAGGAGCGGACGTGGGCTCCCGGAATTCATAATCCCGGGCTTGCGTTTCCGGCCGGAGGGCTCCTCCTGCGGCTCCCGGAAGCGGCGCTCGCTGCCTTGGTAACGGGCTCCGTGCAGAGGCGGCGCGATGGAGCTGGAGGAGGCGGTAAGGAGGTGGCTCCAGGCGGGCCGGGATCGCGGGCCCCCAGGGCAGGGAGTCTGGGGAGCGGCAGTCGCGGACGCCATCAGGCCCAGGGTGTCCGCTGCGGGCGGAGGGCGGGGCGAGGTATGGGGAGGGCGGGCCGCGTGCACGGCTGCGCGGGCGACGCCGGAGTTTCTGGCCGGGCGCGTTTGGAGCGAGGGCGGGTGCCGCGGACGCGGGCGTGCCGGGGAGGCCGAGGCCCTGCGCTCGCGGCCCACCCGCCCGGCTCGCCCTCTCCGCGGGACCACCCTTGCGTGCCCACTGGCGCTGGCGTGGGTGGGGCCGAGGCGGAGCTGGAAGCCGCCCGCTCCCCTCGGATCCTCGCCCCGGTCCGCGCAGATTCCAAATTCGGGCTTGGGGGCGCCTCGAGGCGTTGTCAGTGTGGGGTCATTGACGATTTTACCAAGTTGTCGAAATAAATCCGGCGTTCATTTTTTTACATACTACCTAAATGCTGTATCCGTTGAGGTTATTAAGTGAGTTTTTGGTAATTAGATCTATGACGATGATAAGCCAAACACGGAAGAGTGGAGAGCCAGAAATGGGGTCTTGTAGGAACCGAGGCAGTAGTGTGATAGAGGGTCTTATAGTATATGCTCACGGGATTTGGTTGGGTGTGTATTGGGCATTGAACCCAGGGCGCTTTACCATTGAACAACATCCCAGACCTATTTATTTATTTATTATTTTGAGACAGGGTCTTGCTAAGTTGCTTAGGGCCTCACTAAATTGCTGAGACAGTCCTCGAACTCAGCACCCTCCTTTTTTTTTTAGACATTTTTTTTTTTTTTTAATATTTATTTGTCTCTGGGATTACAGGCCACCCTGCCCCGCTCAATCAATGTTAACTGAATGGTTAATGTCTAAATGCTAAATTGATGAAATTAATCATAATTTACCATAAGGTATGCATATTTGCTACTGTTGACTCCCAGCACCTAGTAGAATGCCCAGTACACATGCAGTTGATACTTTTTATACTGTTGAATGAATAAATCAAAACTTGAGACAACAAAAATCTAATTCCCTTGGGGTATGTGTTTTTAATGCCCTTGAGTAAGTTCCAAATGGTATATGTAATTTTAAAGTGTTACCTATACTTCCATTTCATCTTTTTTTTTTTTCTCAGCACTTTCAAAGAATTTTATTTACTTGTCTTTATTTCGGTTTATCCTTACCATCTTTTTTTTTTTTTCCCTCACAGACTGCATAATTTAGCCCTTTTTCTTCAATAGTTCAATTCAGTTTCATACTGCTCAAGAGATTGAGTTCTTCTCCTTGTTTGTGGATGTCTCTGATATATCTGTGATTTTTTATTATTTATAGGGTAAAATTGACAGGAACCCTTCCAGTAGAACTAAAAACTGCACGGTTTAAACTGAATGTGGTTTTATATTAACACCTTTTTTTCTCTTCTATAGAAAGAGTTTAAAGAACGCTGTTCTCAGTGTGCTGCTGTCTCTTGGGGTCTTACTGATGAAGGCAAATATTATTGTACTTCTTGTCACAATGTTACAGAAGTAAGTGACATGTATTTTATGAATTGGCTTATGTTTTAAAAATTGTGTTTCAGCCTAGTGTGTAATCTGGTTCTCAAGAAAACTGATAGGCTTTATCATACAATGCCCAAATTCCAAGAATTTAAGTAGTCTTTTAAATTCTCAATCTTGAATTAAGGAATTTATACATTAGATTGAGGACAAGATTTGAAGTTATGTTGAGCCACATTTATAATGATTTACTAATTCACTGTATGGTTCAAAGGAAAATAATTAAAATTATACTTAGAAGTTGATTTCTTTTTATTGTACTTAAGAAGTTTAAAGTGTTGTACTAGTTTAAAGTTCTGAAAGATGCAATATTAGAAAGATTGAGACTGTTGGGAATATTGGAAATATGCTTTATTTTCATTTTATCTTTCTGTAGTGTTGTACAAATTACAAAGTATCTCCTCCTCGTAACAATCTGTGAGATATAGTGTTGTGCCTACTTATAGATGGAGCAAGTGGGGCTCAAGAGTTGAGTGAGTTTGCCAAATTCTTGCAAGATGAAGGTTTTTTTTTTTTTTTTTTTTTGGTACGGGGGGATTGAACTCAGGGGCACTCGACCACTGGGCCACATCCTCAGCCCTTTTTTGTATTTTTTATTTAGAGACAGGGTCTCACTGAGTTGCGAAGTGCCTCGCCATTGCTGAGGCTGGCTTTGAACTTGTGATCCTCCTGCCTTAGCCTCCCAAGTGCTGGGATTACAGGTGTGTGCCAATGCGCCTGACTCAAGACAGAAGTTTTGAGCCAAGTCTTGAACCTGAGTCTTCTAACTCCATGGTTCCTTCTACCACATCACACCTGCTTCTTAAAAATAGAGATTGTTATACTGTCCTTTGTAACTTTGATAAAGGAGATGTCACATTAGGAGCTCTAGGTCCTATTCTAGTGACCACATCTTCAGGCCAGTATAAGCAAGGTGTGGACAGTCTACTACTGGATAGGCTAAACATTCCAGAACTCTGCTCTGTGGAGAAGAATTTTCTCAAAGTACTCAGGGTCAGCAACTCTTTATCATGTCGGATTAGAACCTGAATTCCTTAACAAGACTCCTAAAGTGCAAGAAATTAAATCAAGAATCAATAAATGGGATGGATTCAAACTAAAAAGCTTCTTTTCAGCAATGCAAACTATCAGTAATGTGAAGAGAGAGCCTACAGAGTGGGAGAAAATCTTCACCACACACACACATCAGATAGAGCACTAATCTCTGGGATATACAAAGAACTCAAAAAACTTAACACCCAAAAACAAATAACCCAATCAATAAATGGGCTAAGGAACTGAATAGACACTTCTCAGATGAAGATATATAATTAATCAACAAATATATGAAAAAATGTTCAACGTTTCTAGTAATTAGAGAAATGCAAATCAAAACTACTCTAAGATTTCATCTCTAGTCAGAATGGCAGTTATCAAGAATATAAGCAACAATAAGTGTTGTTGAGGATGTTGGGGAAAAGGTAGACTCATATATTGCTGGTGGGACTGCAAATTGGTGCAATCAATCTGGAAAGCAGTATGGAGATTCTTAGAAAACTTGGAGTGGAACCATCATTTGACCCAACTATCCCACTCTCCGGTTTATACCCTAAAGACTTAAAACAGCATACTACAGTAATGCAGCCACTTGAATGTATAGCAGCACAATTCACAATTGCTAAACTGTGGAACCAACCTAGATGCCCTTCAGCAGATGAATGGAAAAAGAAACTGTGGTATGTGTACACAATGGAATATTACTCAGCATTAAAAGAGCATAAAATTATGGCATTTGCAGGTAAATGGATGGAGTTGGAAAATATCATTCTAAGCGAAATAAGCCAATATCAAAAAACCAAGGGCTGAATGTTTTCTCTGATAAGTGGATGCCAATCCATATGTGGGGGCATGGGATAAGTGGAGGAACTTTGAATGGGGCAAAGAGGAGGCGGGGAGGGGGCAAAGGGGTAGGAAAGATGATGAAATGAGACAGATATCATTACCCTAGGTACATGTATGATTGCATGAATGGTGTAATTCAACTTCATGTACAACCAGAAAAGTAAAAAATTATCCTCCACTTGTGTACAATGAATCAAAGAGCTTTCTACTGTCATGCATAACTAATTAGAATTAATAAATTAAAAAAAAAAAAAAACAAGTTCTACAGCTTCCCGAAGAACCTAAGGATCAAACAAGGAGCAGCTCCTGGCATTTGACCTTGTCTTATTCTAAAAATGAAATGTCCAACCTTCAGACACTCATACATTGCTGGTGGGACTATAATTGGTGCAACCAATCTGGAAAGCAATATGGAGATTCCTTAGAAAACTTGGAATGGAACCAACATTTGACCCACCTGTTCCGCTCCTCAGTCTATACCCAATGGACTTAAAATCAGCATATTACAGTGACGCAGCCACATCAATGGTTATAGCAGCTTAATTCACAATAGCTAAACTGTGGAACCAACATAGATGCTCTTCAATAGATGAATGGATAAAGAAACTGGTGTATATATACAATGGAATATTACCTTTAAGAGAATAAAATTATGGCATTTGCAGGTAAATGGATGGAGTTGGAGAATATCATGCTAAGTGAAATAAGCCAATCCCAAAAAACCAAAGGCCAGGTATTTTCTCTGATGAAATTTTTTGGGGTAAAGAAGATGTTCATTTATCTTGATTATGGTGATGGCTTTATGAACTACTTATGTATCTTGAGTTATATATAAAATATATGTACACACACAAACATCAAGTTGTTCACTTGAAATATATGCAGTTTGATCCTCTGTTTTGGTACATATTAAGGCACTAGTGGTTTAGTTATACTAAACTCGTTATTAGAGCACAGTGCAAATGTAAATGTGCTGAAGGAAGCCTGTGGCCTAAGAGACAATTTGCCATTAGCAGATGAAATCAGCATACTATTTTTATAGAACTTGAACTACCATAACTCATTTTCTCTCTTATTTCTGTCTTTTTTTTTTTTTTTTTTTTTTTTTTAACCAGGGATTGATCTCAGGGGTGCTTGACCACTAGGCCACATCCCCAGCCCTTTTTTGTATTTTATTAGAGACAGGGTCTCACTGAGTTGCTAAGTGTCTCATCATTGCTGAGGCTGGCTTTGAACTTGTGATCCTCCTACCTCAGCCTCCCAAGTGCTGGAATTACAGGTGTGCACCACTGCGCCTATCTTATTTATATTTTGATAATTTTCTAATTTGTTCTGGCTGACTAAATCCACAGTAGTTATTTTTTTATCGTGAAAGGTCCTAATACCACTGAATAGCTCCACATTTAAAAGACTGTCAACTCACATGGAGTAAATTTGTCAAGAATGTAGAGTTCTTAAAGGTGGGCAGCATATTTTTTATAAAGGCCAAGAACCTAGCTCAGAGCCTTCCTTCCATAAAATAGGCAAAGCTGTGTGTTGCAGGGCTTTGGTGGTTACTCTGGGGTTTATAGCAGTGCAGATGTGTTCATTACATAGAATGTGATGTAGTGTGGTTAGTGCTCCCTGGCGTTGTGTAGTATGGTGTTAAAATCCTGTGGGAGGGGAATGAACAGTGAGATAGTGGTTATACCTTTGAAAAATAGAAATCATGGTACAAATTACCCAATTTTTCTACCCCTTTCATTGTCTTCCAGCTTATTCTGTATATAATTCTTCTAGCTCTAGGCACTTTGTGGAGTCTGAGAAGAAGATTTCCAAATTGCTAAGAAATGAAAAATTTATTGATGTATTTTATCCAGGAAAAAGAATTTAAGGTCTTAAATTTGGCCAACTTAAACAATAGATATTTTTATGAGTATTTCAAACATATTTGATGAAAGTGTATAGGCTAGAATTATTAAGTTTAATAGGTTTTTAAGATTATAAGAGCCGGGCACTGTGGCGCACGCCTGTAATCCCAGCACTTGGGAGGCTGAGGCAGGAGGATCACGAGTTCAAAGCCAGCCTCAGCAATGGCGAGGCACTTAGGAACTCAGTGAGACCCTGTCTCTAATAAAATACAAAAAAGGGCTGGGGATGTGGCCCAGTGGTTGAGTGCCCCTGAGTTCAATCCCCGGTACCAAAAAAAAAAAAAAAAAAAAAAAAATTATAAGAGCAATACATGTTTATTGTAGGAAATTTTAAAATTGTGAAGATGAAAGCTTAATGATCTCAACACTTTTTAGGAATTTCCTTATTTATTTATTTTTATTCTAATTTGTTACATAGGGCAGCGGAATGCATTACAATTCATATTATTCCATATATATAGTTCATATATTCTATATGTATAGAGCACAATTTTTCATATCTCTGGTTGTACACAAAGTAGAGTCAGACCATTCGTGTCTTCATACATGTACTTAGGGTAATGATGTCCATCTCATTCCACTGTCTTTCCTACCCCCATACCCCTTCTCTTCCTGTAGGAATTTCATTTTTGTCCGTCTCTTTTTACTGTTTATGAGAGGGAAAAGGGGATCTGTGAGTACTATTGATCTTTTTCCTAATTTTTTTTTCTGGGTTATTCTAAACATTTGCATTTATTTTTACTGACTGTGTAAATAATTCCATAATATAACCATTCAGTAATTTAATTATAGCTCTAGTTTTGGATATTTAGCTTTTTCTAGTTTTTTTGTTGTTTCGCATTTTGTGTAATTTGTATTTTGAGCCTTTTTTTTCCTGACTACCCTTTATGAGTTTTACTTGTTATTGCTAGATAATTGCTTTTCTATTTATTTTGACATGTCTTATGTTCTCAGTGTGACCAACCTAGTACACCAAAATTGCTTTGAAAATATTTTCTGTGACTAGATAGACTGCATTCCAAAAATTCTGTCATCTTTTATTCCCAATAAGAGTTAAAGATAAATTTTATTCATTTTTGACTGTGAGAAAGCCAGAATCTTAGACACTTGATCTTTTGTGTGTGTGTGTGTGTGTGTGTGTGTGTGTGTGTGTGTGTGTGCTACTTTGCTTTATTGATCAATTCAACTTACAGGTGTGATGGAATGTATTTATTCTTTTGGAAACTCCCTTAGGTATTCAACAGACGCCAACAAATGTGCATCTTTCACTTTCTTAGGAAGTACAACACGGGTCCCAATTCCAAAGATATCCTCAAGTTACAATTAGAACCCGTGGTTATTACAATGTTCCTGGCTTCTTTTTTAAATTTTTTTATTCTAATTTGTTATACACGTTTGCAGAGTACATTTCATTTCATATTACATATAAAGAGCACAATTTTTCAAGTTGCTGGTTTAATATAAAGTATTTTTACAACAATTGTGTCTTCATACATGTATTTAGGGTAATCATGCCTAACTCAGTCTGCCATTATTCCTATCCCCTTGCCCCCTCCCTTTCCTCCCCCCTCTTTGTTATAAAGGCAAGAGAGAGGGAATGAGAGGAATGAAAGAGCTTTAAATAGACACTTGATCTTGAGAGCAGTTGGAAGAACAAGACTTTGGTATGAATTATATTAATCAGTTAATCATTCTAAAATTCTATAAGTTTTCCTAACAAACGAAGAGTAGTACTTTTATAATTTTAGATATGAAGGCAGTTAAAGAGTAATATTCAAACACATGGGAAAAGAGGATGAAACTAACCCATATGTATATTAGGCATGAGTAGTTACAGCAAATACAGAAATTGTTTTAATATCAAAGTATGTTTTGCATGGAGGAAAAAAATAAGTAAATTTGACTTTTGATTTGATTTGATAGACTTAATCAGTGATTTAAAATAAAATTTATTCATTTAACAGACACTTTGTGGTTACTATGTTTAGGCACTGTTTTAGGAATCAAGAAATTGTTAATGAAAAAGCAACATAAAGTTTAGCCAGAATGTTACAACTTATATGATTTTCCCAAGATCATGATTGGTCTTGGCACTCACAATTTGGTTCATTATACCTCGCAGAGCATACTTGCTGCTGTGGGAGATGTAAAACTGTCTTCATAAGGTCTGTGTTTGTTTCCTGTAGAGATCTAAGGAAGTTATAAACACTGACGCTATTCCTAATGCCAAGATAAAAACCATCAACAGGGGGCTTAGAAGAAAAAGAAAGCGTGGTAAGCTCTTTCTTCATTTGTGCTTAATATTCTTTTTTTTTTTTTTTTAATTTTTTTAGTTGTTAATGGACATTTATTTATTTATTTATTTATTTATTTATATGCGGTGCTAAGAATTGAACCCAGTGCCTCACACATGCTAGGCAAGCACTCTACCACTGAGCCACAACCCCAGCCCCATGCTTAACATTCTCAATTCACATCTTTCACTTTCATAATTTGGGGACATGAAATGAAAGTTTAAATAGATTCTAGAGAAAATGTTAGTTCTAAAGCAGATAATCAGAAATTGAATTAAATTTGGTAACTATTGATGGTAAAATTGGAAGCAGATGTATTAAAGCAATTCCTTTTTTTTTTTTTTTTTTTTTTTTTTTTTTGTGGTACCGGGGATTGAACTCAGGGGCACTCGTCCACTGGGCCACATCCCCAGCCCTTTTTTGTATTTTATTTAGAGACAGGGTCTCACTGAGTTGCTAAGTGCCTCGACACTGCTGAGGCTGGCTTTGAACTCGCGATCCTCCTGCCTCAGCCTCCCAAAGTGCTGGGATTACAGGCGTGAGCCACTGCGCCCGGCAAAGCAATTCTTTTTTAAAATCCTTATTACTGTCATTGAGTTGCTTTTCCAGTGGAGCAACTATTATGCAAAAGATAACAATAGCAAAAGGAACACTTATTTTTATCTGCTGGTATATGTTCTTCTGTTATATATCTGTTATTGATTAGGAATATGATTTTCTATGGTTTTAAAGGAAAATGCTTATTTTCCACAATCATTCAAATGTAGTTAGGTGAGTTAAACACAATCTTCAACTTTCAGAAGCCCATTTCTCATGTCGAACTTTGATCACACCCTTTTAAAATAGGGAAGATTATTTTCCTTTAAAATAGCCTCAGCATGGGTGTGCTTGGAAAGATAATCTATTTTGTTAATCCAATGAGTACATATAATTAACCATTATTGAGAAGGATTGGAGGTAAAGTCCAACTGAAGCTTTTTATTTTTGTGACTAACTACCTGGGACCAGATTCTCAAGTTTGAAACCAGGGAATGATAATAGTATACTCTTCCACATGAAGTAGCTGTGAAGATAACACATACACAAAATATTACATATATATAAATTAAATATTTATATGAAATATTAGATGAATAACAGAGAATGCCTAAATACTTACTCATGTTCCCTGCTTACCCTTTAATAATTGAGCTAAAACCTGATTAATTTTCATTAAATTTTATCAGAGTAAAACCTGATTAATTCAGACTTGATGTATTTAAATAGTTAAAATGCATAGTTTAATCTTAAATTCCTCAAGGAACTCCAAGTACTTCATTAGGGGTTAAATGTCTATAGTCAACCTTATCTTCTTAGTCCTTTCATCTGTAAAGTGAGAAGAGTAATACCATTTATTTTGTAAAATAGGAACAGACTCAGAATTTAAAATGCAACTTTATCAGTTTCTACATTTGTAGAACAGCAAGCTGGAACAGTGTACGTACATAGCATGACAGCTTAAACTCTTAACTTCTGGATGTATCAGAATTCCAGGCTTTCTGTTACAACCTGAGACCCCTTCCAGGAGCGGATTGAGTTAGTCAGGAGGGTGTTGGGAAGGGTTGGAGTCCTCTGCCATGTGCATGGGAGGAGGATTCTGGAAGACAGTGACAGACTTCAGAAGCTGTTTTTAAAGTGTTGACAACATACTTGTATTTATCCTGTAGTGAGGAGAAAAACACAAGTGGCTTCACCGATTTTAATGTTTTCTTTAACTGGTTGCCATAGTTGTTTAACATTAGCTCTGTCCATTGTGGTAGCATATTTCTTAATAATATCTGAGGATGTTTTTGTGGATTCAAGAAAATGATTTACTTAAAATACTTAGCACGCACTTGGTATGTAGGCAGAGATCAGGAAGTATCAGATTTCTTGCTTTCAGTTTCTCCCTATAATGTAAGATTATATCTAGAAAAGTAGAGTGCCATTGAACAATTTATTTTCTTTGAATGCTCCTTTTGCCCTTTTCCACACTCCTGGACCATCAGATCTTGACATTTGTCATCTTTTGCCAAGTAATTTGTTGGGCTGTTGTGATGGAAGCAATGACTGAGTACTTTCATTTACGATTCTGCTGGGCATTGTCTGGTAAATAACATTTCAAAAACTTTTTTCACTCTTTTTAATATGGTGACTATTTATTTTTCTCCGTTTTAGGTTGTTATTTCAGAAAAATCACAGTTAATGGAAAACATTTAAAATCTGAAATTATACAAAATGCTTAATTTTAGCACTTGTGTACAAATTTTCCAGACTAGAAACAAGAGAATGTAAAAATTGAAACTATTCAGGGGCACAGAATATTTCAAGTTGCAGTGTATAAACACAAATTGTAATTATGTAGTAGCATCAAGTTAGTAAATTAGAAGTGCAAATGTCTAACGTGGTTATTTGTCATTTAGAAAAAGGCTGGGATTGGTATGTGTGTGAAGGTTTTCAGTACATACTTTACCAACAAGCAGAAGCCCTAAAGGCCCTTGGAGTAGGCCCTGAGTTAAAGGTAAGTCTTCTTGTATCTAGATGTTACCTTTACATTTTATTGCTGAAAGAGTAAGATTCAGAGTAGAATTAAGAAGAAATCATTATTAGTGCTACCTGACCAGAAACATAGTCTTGTATAAGTTCTTTTCTTTCCCTGATCCTTATTTAAATGTAAGAGAAAGGGTTTAACTAGGTGATCTTTAATGTCCTTTCCTTCTCTGCAATCTAAGAAGGAACTATTCCATGTTCCCCACATACCTGCTCTTGTGCTGATAATTCTACTTGATGAAAAGCAGGCATTTAGGTGAAAGCAGTATATAAAGTACAAGAGGTTCTGTGGTACATATGCACCTGAACATTTGTTGTCATAACCTGAGTTACCACTCATATATTTCCCTTCCACCTTAGAATGAAGTTTTACATAATTTTTGGAAGCGCTACCTTCAGAAGAGCAAGCAGGCATATTGTAAAAACCCAATATATACCAGTGGAAGGAAAGCTAAGGTAAGTTACAAGTCTGAAAAGTGGGACTGAAAGATGTGTAGTGAGAGACAGTGCTGGAAATATGGGGTTTGTGACCAGTTTGAGTATGGGATTGTGATGCTTGTCAGAGGCTTTTCAGTGAAGAAGCTTCCAGTTCAGTCCAGGACAGAGTCTCTGATTTAGACATCAAAATGAATTTTGACTTATTAGACCAATTAATTTTTTAGATAGAAGCTTTTTAAAAAATGTTTTTGTTATAGATGGACATAACAACTTATTTATTTTTTTAATGTGGTGCTGAGGATCGAACCCAGTGCCTCATAAGTGCTAGGCAGGCAGGCAGTCTACCACTAAGCCACAACACCAGCCCTAGATAGAAGCTTTAAGGAATTTCTAAATGTGCTATTTTTTTAAAAAAATATCTGTTTTTTAGTTGTAGTTGGACACAATATCTTTATTTTTATGTGGTGCTGAGGATCGAACCCAGGGTCGCACACGTGCTAGTTGAGCACTCCACCGCTGAGCCACAACCCCAGCCCTCTAAATATGCTATTATTAATAGTTTGTTTTGTTTTTTTTTTGGCATATGTTACTCCTTTTGCTTGAAAGTACTTATTTTTTTTTTACCTGGCATTTCAAGATTCAGCTCAGTCACCTCTCCTCAGAAGCCTTGATTCGAGGAAAAATAAACCTAGGTGCCCCATTCCCTACATCTACCAGGGCAGCTATATTCTTGGCAGCTTGTTTTTAACTGCTTTGCCGATGTGCCATGGAACGTTTGTTTGGTTTAAAGACAGTTCCACTGCTAAGAAAGGCAAGTTTGCTGTGTTTGATATGTAGTACTTACCCTCTAGGACTGGGAAGAAGAGATTCTGAATCTGTTTGATTCCCATTTGTCAAAAGCTTGGGAACTTGTTCCAGTGTTCCCTTGTTTGTTCTGGTCCTCATAGTCTCAACGTGCAGAGTTCAGTGACCTGTTACTGAGAAGCCCAGGTCTGTGTGAAAGGAAGGAGAGAAGAGGAGGCATCTCTGAGCTATCACATCCCCAGTGCTGCTGGTCCTAAGAGTGAGAAGCTTAGAGTAAGCAAGTCATGGAGGAGATGATTAAAGGGGGAAGAAAAATTAAGAACTTAATTTGAGAAATTTACTTTTTGAATGTGAGGCCATGAATTTAAACTCAAGAAAAATAACTTGAATATACCAAGAAAACAACATTTTATGATCAGAATTATGATACCTCATCCTATCTTGATACAGAAAACAGGTACTTCTCAAGAAAAGCAAAAGATACTATATGGTTCTAAGGTGACAGTTTAGAAAAGAAAACAGCAGCCAAACTAGTATCAACTTGATCTTAAGATTTCATAGCTGAGGTTTTTTTATATTATGTTGTTTTTTGTTTTGTTTTGTTTTGGTACTGGGGATTGAACAGGGGCTCTTAACCACTGAGCTACATTACCATCCCCCCACCTTTTTAAATATTTATGTTGAGACAGGGTCTCACTAAGTTGCTTAAGGCCGAAGGTGTTGAGGCTGGTTTCAGATCTTGTAATACTTCTGCCTCAGCCTCCTGAGCTTAGCTGAGGTATTTGTTGATTGTATTTATGCACTGGAACTTGTCTGGCACATAGAAAATATAAACTAGAACCTGGGGTTCTCTGGCATTTAAATATTTTCGAGTTAAGGTAAGATTTAAAAACAAAAAGTTTTGTTGGTTTGAGTAAACATCTGGATAAAGCATATTAGTGTCACACTCAAATCTTGGTAAATAAATAAGCACAAAGTGAAATTGTAAGCTAATATATAAATTGGTAATATAATTTCTGTTGCTAGAGTACAGCTATACTATCGTGTGTTTGTGTGTGTGCTTGTGTGTGTGTGTTTGGAAGGGGGTGTTGGAGATCGAACCCAGGGCCTCACACATGCTAGGCAAGTACTTATCGCTGAGCTACATCCCCCGCCCCTATATTGTCTTTTGTGTTTGTGGTGCTGGGGATTGAACCCAGGGCCTTGTGTGTGTGAGGCAAGCACTTTATCAACTTAGCTATATCCCCAGCCCCTTATATTGTCCTTTGAAAGGAAGGGGAACCGTGACTTCTGAATTAGAAGCTTGGAGGCTGGGTTGTGACTCAGTGGTAGAGCTCTTACATAGCATGTTGAGGACTCTGGATTCTATCCCCAGCATTGCAAAAGAAAGAAAGGATTTAGAAGCTTAATCTTCTCAAAAACACCCTATATTTTTTTGTAGTGCTTTGGATGTGACTGTTTCAGAAGCAGTAGGAGGCCTGCATTTAAATCCTGGTCCTACTACCTTGAGCTGTGGGATCTAGGGTGAGATAAATTATTGGAAACTTGCAAAAGAAAACCAATAAGCAAGCAAATATATAAATCAGGGTAAGGGAATAAGAGTTGGACTGCAGGGAAGGGTGCTGTGTAATCAGGATGGTCAAGGAAGGCCTTCCTGAGGATGGAGCTTAAGGAAGTGAGAGATTAAATACAGGGATATGAAGGAGGAGAAATCAGAATTTCAGGCCTCACCCAGACCAAACCTAAATGTGCATTTTAACAGGCCCCTAGGTGCTTCCTTTATCCATTGAAGTTTGAGAAGCACTGCTGTAGGTGAGCCCTGGTCAGGGCTGGGACCCAGTGGTAGCCTTGGAGATAAGTGGTTGAATCCCAGATAAACTTTGAAGATAGAGCCAACAGGATTTCCTGATGGACTGGATGTGGGGTGAGGGAGAGAAAAGGATGACTATAAAGTTTTTGGCCTGAGCAGCTGAAGGAAGGAGGTGCCATCAGCTGAAATGGCATGTGGAACAAGAACATCAGGAGTTCAGTTTGGGGCATGTTAAAAGTTTGAGACAGGTGTGAGACATCCAAGAGGAAATGTCAAGTGTGCAGTTAGACATGGAAGTCTGTAGTTCAGGAGAAAGGTCTGGGCTAGAGATAGATTTGAAAGCTGTCAGTTTGCACTGCCATCATTAAACCTAAAATGCTATTGTTTATAAGATACACCATTATTTTAAGTACCCAGGAAAAATGCTACAGATTAAATCATGATGTGCCATCAGTTATAATATACATCCTGATTTCAAGGATGTTACAATATGGGGGTAAAGTCTATTTCATAATTAAAATATAGTAGCTAATATTTAAAACCATAAGGCTGGTGGATGTCACCAGGGAGTGAAGGCAGAGAACAGGGTCAAGAACTGAGCTTTGGGCCTTTCTGGGGTTGGGGTGTTTAGGATAAAAGAGGACCAAATAAATCTGCAGAGCAACTGGTGAAGTAGGAAGACAGCCAAGAGTGAGGAGCATTCTGGAAACTGAGGCAACAGGTGTTTTAAGAGAGCAACTATCAGTCGTGATACATGCTGCTGCCGGTTCAAGGAGGAAGAGGGATGCACGTGGTAAGGGTAGTAGAGGGGTCAGCTTGACTGCAATTGGGCATAAGACAGACTGAGAGAAGAGAAATTGGAGACAGCAAACCCGGACTTTATTGAAGAATTTTACTCCAAAGAAGTACAGAGAAATTGTGCGGGAGCTGGGTTCAAGAGGAAGTTTTTATAAAAGTAGGATAAATGAGGGCATATTTGTGTACTGACAGAATGATACAGGAGAGAAGAAATATTCACAGTGGAGAGAAAAAGTGGAAGTGTTATCTTTGAATAGGTCAGAGGAGTGGAATTGAGTGCACAAATGGAGAAACTGGCTTTAGGTGGGCATTTGGATGATCCAGAAGAATTGGGAAGAGGGCAGAGGGTAATGTGAGCTGCTCGCTGGTGGTTGCTGCAGGAACCTGTGGAAGTTGTCTTCTGATTGCTTCCATTTTCTCAAAGTCCATGCCTTGCCTCTCCTGGCTTGCCCACAGGGAGGGAAGAGTTGTGCTTGACAGAAAATGCCAGCATGTTATCCTATTCCCTGTTTTTTTTTTTTTTTCCTTCATTCTCCAGTGAGCTTCTTAAATATGCCTTATCTACTTGTAATAGGATCAAGTTTCTTGACCTGAAGGGCTGATATTGTTGCTTTTTGCTTGCAACCAATTCCTCAAGGTAAGGTCAGCTAATGAGGTTGTTAGGTAGCCAGTCAGCTGACCTTCTTAGTGACACTCTGACCTCTTCTTTCACAGTGCATGTGTGAACTATCACCCAATGGTATGACATGGTACATCCTTATCAATTACATGTTATAAACAGTAAGTGCTATAGGTCAAAGTAATGAGAAATCATAGAAGAAAGAACAGGTTGGAAAGACAACATAATAGACTAAGTAATAAGTTGGAGAGAGGGAGAAGAAAAGACAGTTCGAGCAGGAGAAACAGAATGAACAAGATTAGGAAGCAAAAATTCCCCAGGTAGGTTTTGTAGAAAGAAGCCAGCCAGTGTACATGAAGCCATTATTTGTTTGATGTTTTCATTGTGAGGATATCAGTGCTACAAGAGAAGTGTGCGTGGCGGGAGGAGGAGACCCTTCTGCTCTGCTGGTGGCCTGTTTCTTCACTCATCCTTGTCTGCAGCCCTTCTTCAAGAAGCATTGCTAGGAGCTGTCTGGGAGTGTGTTTCAGAAGTAAATACTTTTCAGAGTTAGGGACTTGGTAGCTCTCTGGAATGTTTCTTTCATGGTATTTATGATGGTTAAGAAGTTCATAGAAATTAACTTTTAAACTCCTGTGCAATATTTTTATTTAACCTATTTTATGAACAGATTTTGGAAGATAACCTAAGTCAATCAGACTGGGCTAGTGAGCCTGAGCTGCTAAGTGATGTTAACCATCTGTCTTTTGTTGAAAGTGGAGCAGAGTCTCAGTCTGATGCTCAGACTCAAAAACCTTTCCCCATCACCAAAGCACCAGGTAAAAATGAAAACTTAAACTGTTTAGAATTTTAAAGCTAGGAAGGGAATTTGATCTATTAACGAAGAATGACTTGCTAAATCTCATGCCTGAGAAAAAGGCAAATTAAATAAAATTTTAGTGTGGTTTTTAAAAAGGTACAATATCTCCAGGTGAGTATATTTGTGTGATTTTTGAAAGGAGATAAAGAGAAAGTAGATCCAGAAAGAAGGAAGCTAGGTCAAAAAAGACTATATATGTATGGGCTTAGAATTTTCAAAAAAGTTTGTAGCAGAAAAATGTAACTCTGTCATGACAATATGCAGGTTCTAAGTATAGCTTAAAGCAAGCTGAACAAAATTTACCATGTTATGTGTATGTCTTGCTTTTTAATTTTATTCTATATTCTATAACTTAAAATATTTAAGGAATATACTTAAGATTACGGATATAGACCTTCTCTCTAAAATATTTATTTGTTTTAGTTGTTCCTTCAGTACATTTTTTTTTTTCTTTTTAAAATCACGGTGGAAAACAGACCATAGAGAACTTAACCAGGCTTTTGTTACAGGTTATAACAATCTTGGTATGTGCTGATAAGATTTCTTTGGGAAACAGCTTCCAACTTCTCTGGTGTTAGGGGTTGTTTATTGAAATCTTGAGTTTATGGTGGTGATATAAAATTTGAAACAAAATATTTCTTGTATGGACTGTTTCTTTGCAAGCCCTTTGCCCGCCAAAGGTTAAAACTTGTTATCAGCCAGAGTATCTCCATGTCTTGCTGGATTGCACAGTGACACAGATATGAAATAAGTTACTTTTTGTGTCCAAATAAGTAAAGTGTTAGAATCATAGCATAATTGAACAGCAATGACTCTTTGGAATTTTCTTCTTCGTGTTTTCAGGCAAGCCTGAACTCATATAGTCTCATACAGACTGTAACTCTAAAACCATGCAAGCGTTTTAAAAGAAGATGTTGATTGCTTTTAAAACATCATAATTGTTTTGTTTACCTATATTAAGGATTTTTTTTAGTAGATGATCATCTTTGGATCTTTTAGGTTTTATGCTAAATTTTTGAATATGCTTCAATATAAAACTATAAGATGAAGATAGTCACAAGGAAAATAAAATCACTGGTTTTTGTATCACTCAGAAATAACCACTACTGCTGTAGTTGATCATCTGGAAGTTCTTTCTTCATGTATATATAGAGAAAGGGAAAGATTTTTGTTTTTGCAAAAATGTGAACTGTTTTGTCATTCTTTCTTTAAATTCTTAATTAAAATTCTACATGTGTGTACTTCAGATTGTTTCCAAATCTTGTTATGAAAAATTGCAAAAAAAAAAAAAAAAAAAAGAAAAAAAGGAAGGAAGAAAATGTGTAGTTCACCATCCCCCTGAATGTTCTTTTCCCAAGGGGCATTGGTTTTCAATCTTTTGTAACTTCTGTATCTGTATCGCATGCCTCTAGTATCATCATGATCTCTGGTTGGGACATTAGCTATTGAACTCCCAATTGTGGAAGATGGAGTCTTAGCTCTTTCCTACACCCCTGCTTCTCCACCCCATTTCTCTGTTTTCTCGTTCTCCATCTTGCCAATCTAATCATACTAGACCAGTATTTAGTGCCTACGTGATTGAAAATGTCAAAATGCTATTCAGAACTGAAACATGTAGCTTACTGTGATTTTTCTGTGTATCCTTTAATATTCCTTGAGTTAATTATTGTTTTGTTATTTGATTACTTTTCTATTTATTAGTAATCTATAATTTTTTCTTTTTAGTACTAATCTATGATTTATTACTAATGTATCTTTACACCTTCTCCCAGTTCTTAAAATCTCCTCTTAATACCTTAGATGTTATATTAATTTTATCTTCTGAAAAAAGGCTCGCCAGTATCTGACCCAAGACCTATGTCCTGGCCGACTTTGGAATCTCTTTTACCACCATCCTGAGATTCTGTCACCTATCTTTTGTTGAATTTCTTGTTTTCTGGATTTCACTTAATCTTTTTTCCTGGTTTATTCCCTCATTTTTGTGGTGCATCTTTTCTTATTTCATAGAGGATATTAATAATTTTCCCTCTGATTTGATTATTTTCACTCCTATTTTTTTATGTTAGAGACTTTCTTCAAATTTTTAGTGAGTCTAAATGGCTCTTCTTACTTAAGAATGGAGGAAACAAAGAGCTGGGGAGATTTTGATCAGTAGAGGCCCTGATTTTGAAGCCCAATACCAACATAAACAAACAAAAACAATCCAGAAAGAGAGACACACATGAAAGCTTTGTGCAGGTGGTGAGTCTTGTCAGCTCTGTTATGTACAGAGGGGTGATCTATATGGGTTATTTTCTTAGTGAACCTCCATTGTTATCATCTTTAAATCTCCACACAAACACCCCTAACAAGCTGATCAGATTCCCCAGAGAAATCTCCTTGAGTTCTCTTTAGCAAGTATATAATCCTGGCAATCAGTGTTCTAGGAACTGGGCAAGAAGAAGGCTGGACGGGGTTGGGAGTTCGTTAGAGTACTCAGCACATGGGCTTTCACTTAATTCTCCTGTTTTTATTTTCAACCATGCAATGTCAGTGATTTACCTTATTCTAGAGACCCTTTGTTTTACTATGTAGAGGAGAAACTTCCAATTTTATGCTAAGATTGGGGAGGGGCAGTCACATGGCTTCATAGAGTTGGCGTAAGAATCTGGGTGTGTGGGCATCTTCCTCCCTCCCTTATTTCCATTTATTGTTACACAGGGCTGAACCCAGGGCCTCATGCATGCTGGACAAGTGCTGTACCACTGTAGCCATGAGCTACATCCCCGAGCCTTAATTGTTTTTAAATCAAACTTTCAAGCAGTCTTCCTGGTGTTATCCCTGCCTTCATCCAGTTTCTAGGGTTATCTAATTTAACCAATTCCTGAGACGCATTTAGGGATCTCTAGTGAAAAATTAGATTGCTTTTTGGCCTTTCCGCTGCTCGCTTTGGATCTAGCTTTTACAGACTACCAAGGCAGTCCTTACCTGTCCATGTGCTTTCCAGCTTCTAAAATTTTATTGCTCTTATCTCCATTTTCATGTGATTTGTTCTTGAATTTATATAGTTTTAAAATTCCTTTATACTAATTGTAGTGGGAGAGAGAGCAGAAGCTAATGTATTTTCAATCTGCCATCTTAACTGGAGGTCCTTACATGATGTGAAGACTATCTGAAAAGTATATGTATTTGTTAACAGTATTTTGTAGAAATCTGCATTCTACTTCTTTTAAAGCAGTGGTCCTCAAATGTTGGCATTTGGCAGAATCTTCTGGAGAGCTTGTTAAACTATAATAATTTAAGTTTCTGTTAAGTTCTCAGTTGATACTGATGCTGCTGGTTCAGGGACTATACTTTAAAAAAAAATTATTTATTTGTTTTAGTTGTACACCATGCCTTTATTTTTACATGGGGCTGAGAATTGAACCCAGGCCATGCACGTGCTAGACTAGCGCTCTACCGTTGATCCACAACCCCAGCCCCTCAGGGATTATACTTTGAGAACCACTGATCTAAAGCATTATGGAAATTATTATGTAATATAGAGTTGTGTGGAATTACTTAACTAAACTTAATATTATTTTTTAGCTATAGTTGGACACAATACCTTTATCTTATTTATTTATTTTTATATGGTGCTGAAAATTGAACCCAGGGCCTCGCACATGCCAGGTGAGCGCTCTACCGCTGAGCCACAACCCTAGCCCTAAATTTCTATTCTGGGCTCTTAGGTTGTTCTAAATTTTTTTCATATTATGAGTAGTGCTGCACAATATTCCTTCACCTTAAACCTGTGCATGTTTGTTTGTTTGTTTTTGGTGCTGGGATTTAACCAGGCATTGAGCTATATCCCTACCCCTTTTTATTTCTTATTTTGAGACAGGGTCTTCCTGAGTTGCTTATAGCCTTACTAAGTTGCTAAGGCTGGCCTTTGTCTTGTGATGCTCCTGCCTCTACCTCCTGAGTCCCTGGGATTACAGGTGTTTGGCAAACATTTGCATGTTTTTAAGACTATTTCTTTAGGACAGAATCTTAGAAGTGTTGAACAGTTGGTTACTAAATATTTATTTGGTTCCTACTCAGTTCTGGGAATTGTTCTGGGCTCTGGGGACAGAATGGTGAGCAAAATTATCTGCCTTTGAGGTATTTATATTATAGTAAGAGGAAATAGATAATAAATGTACACATCAAAGTTTGGTTACTGATAAGTTTCCTGAAGGAAGAATTTATAGAATTTGAAAAATTTGTTTTTGAAAAATTATTTTAAGAGTTTCTGTTCAAGAAAGCTTGGAATTTCTTAGAGTCATTCCTAGCCCTGCTTCTCTACCCTCACCCTTTAGGTGACATCCCCTAATACCTATCAACCACCAGTCATATCCCGAAACTAAAAAATTGTCTATCTTTAGTCTTTCCTCTATACTAGGTTTATATTCACCTGCCTAATCAGTATTGAAGATCTCACACTAAACATTGCAATTCTGATGTCTTGATTTCTCTCGTCAAATCTCTTTGCCATCTCTCTTATCTCAGTAAATGGGATCTTCATGCTGTTGCTCAGGCCAAACACCTTGGACTCATACTTGTCTTCTCCTTTTCTCTCATACCTTACATTCAGTCTATTACTACCAAGTCCTTTTGACTCTGCTTTCAGAATTGAGCTAGAATCAGCCACTCTTTACCATCTGCAATACAAGTGCTCAAGTTCAAGTCCCTGCAATCCTTCTCTTAGAAGAATGACCTGTTCCTACTCCTGCCCTCCTGTAACTCCATGTAGCAGACAGAGTGACCTTTCCAGTACAGAAATGAGATCATGTTGTTCCTATGTTTAATACTCTCCAGAAACTTATCATACTTAGAATAAAAGCCAAAGTACAAATCATGGCCAACAAGGCCATACATCCTAGTTTTTTCTCTCTGCTGTTATTTCTTCCCACTTTCCCTCGTGAATGATGCCTCTCCACACTGGCCTCTTACTGTTCTTGCATGCTTGCTCCTGCTGAGGCACTTGTTCCTTTTGAGAGCCTTAGTTTGTTCTCTGAATTCATCTGGGTCTCTGATCAGATGTCACCTTCTCAGAGAGATCTCTCTGATGACCAGCATAAAATTGCACATTTCTTCTCCCTTCCCATCATGGTAGGCCCCTGCATTGTTATTTTCCTATATAGCACCATTGTCTGTCAGTTGCAGTTTTTGTTTATTGGTCTGTCTGTCATTACTAAAATGTAATTTCAGAAAGAGATGAGATTTTGTTTATTGTCATTTCCTGAGACACAAACAATAAGATGAATAAGTATTTGCTTAATGAAGGATGGGGACACAGTAATGTCATTTGGTGGAGGATACCTGGAGGATGGGATGGGAGGAGGTGCTGCTTTAGCTCAAGAATTTGGGAAGGTATCTCTGAGAAGAGGACATGCAAGTTGAGGCCTGGATTAAAGGAGTTACACATTTTTTTCTTTGCTTTGTTATTGTTTATCCTTTTATTTATTTTAAAAATCATATACTAAGGATTTAACCCAGGGCCTTTTGAAGAGCTAGGCAAGCTCTCTGCCGCTGAGTTGTACCCTTAGACCCAGCTCCCCCCACCTTTTCTTTTTTCTTTTTTGAGACAGGGTTTTACTAAGTTTCTCAGGCTGGTCTTGGACTTGTGATCCTCCTGTCTCAGCTTCCCAAGTAGCCAGGATTACAGGTGTACACCATTGCACCTGACCCCAATTACATTTTTGGCTGATTTTCTTCTAAACTTTGATTGCTTTTTATTGTCAAATTGCTCTTTGTAAAGATTATCAATTATAACTTCATTTTAGGATATTTGAAATGCCTTTTTGACTTTTTCCTCCAAAATAGTTAACATGCATTTTAAAAAATCTTGCTTAATCTCCTAAGAATCAGCATTTATCTGTTCTGGATCTCTTGATGGAGTCGAATATTCAGAACGAAAGGAAAAAGGAATTGTGAAGATGACTGTGCCAAGGACACTGGCTTTCTGCTATCTGTCCTTACTTTGGCAGAGAGAAACAATTACTCTTTCTGATCTTTTGAGGTAAGCCTAACTTATCATGTAATGATATTGATGTCAATTATTCATGTTTGAATATTTGAAATTTTTTGAGGAGGGACTAGAAAGGTTGGGTAGCTGGGGTTCTGATTCTGAAGTTTAATCTCCTCTAGACTAGTAATTCATCTTTTGTTTCTTTTCCTTTTTTCTTTGCAGTACTGGGGATTGAGCCCAGGGGTGCTTTGCCACTGAGCTATGCCTCTGGCCCTTTTTATTTTTTATTTTGAGATAGGGACTTGGTAAGTTCCCCAGGCTGGCCTCTTAACTTGCAATCCCTTTGCCTCAGCCTCCTGAGTTGCTGGGATTACAGGCATGCACCACTGTGCCTGGCAGGCTTTCTTATTTATATAGTGGAAATGATAGAATTTCCCTTGTATGAGATAATGGAAAATTAATTATCTAAAATAAAATGCTTTGAAGAGAAAAAATGACATTAAAATACCTGAATAGTAATATTAAGTATTTTCTAAGAAAAGATGAACAAATGATCTTTACATTAACAAACTAGTTATTAGTAGTTATACAAAAGTATATGTTGTTGTTATGAGAGCTAAAATAGAAGCTATCTGTTTGTTAGGAAAAGTTGAAAACAAAACTATGGGAAGAACCTGTTAATACGGAGAGTAGTATTGACATTTTCCAAGATGGCCTATGGATTTTATGTTAATGAGTAGAGCAAATTAGAGCATGTGTGTAAGAATTTCTCAATAGATTTCCAAAATCATTAATATGTTAATATTTTTCCTTTTTATGTGTTCTGAATAATAACATTTGGGTTTACTCAGTGTGTATTTATAACAGTACAGATTTGGAACCAGACTCCTGACACTGCCAATTATTATATGACCTTATGTAAGTGACTTAACTTCTCTCTCCTTCTGTTTCCTCACTGGTAAAATGAGGCTAATAATAATAACTACCTCATAGGGTTGTAACTACTTTCAATAATTAGTACTACGTGAGAAAGACTTAGAACAGTGTCTGGCACATAGTAAGAACTCAGGGCTGTCATGATTGTTTTTGTTTTCATCATCACCATCATTGTTGTCATCACCATCATCATTGGTACTAGTCCCTTTTATTAAGTAGAATGTTTCCAGTAAATGATGGTAGTACCTTTGAATTTGGCCACATCAACCAAATAACAAGGCTTTTCTCAGGTGTGATTAACTCAGCATGAAGATAGCCCATGAATCAGTGAATTTTACTCTTAAGTTGAAAACCTCATCTTGCTTTGTATGCCCTCATTGGGTGATGTCATCTTCTCCCAAGGCTTTAATTATCATCTATATGCTGATGACTCCCAAATTTATATCGCCAGCCCAGACTTGTCTACTGAGGGCCAGACCCATATATTCATCTATACAGCTGCCTCCTGGACACACTACCTGGATGTATTTATGGTATCTCAAAATCAGCATGACTAAAAAGAGGCTCACCTTCTGTCTTCTTAATGCAAATCCTTCTCCAGTGTTTTCTTTCTTTGGTAAATACCATGCACCTTGTTCTCCAGAAACCAAGGAATCATCCTGGGCTCTTTCATCTCTCTACATATAGTCATTATGTCCTATCAATTATATTTCCAAAATAACTCTCAAAACCATTCTTTTCTCTATTCTCTGTTTGTCTATTGTCTCTATCCTCACCTGGATTACTTAATAGTTTCCCAACTTTCTTCTGCAATCTTGTATCATTCCTATCCATTTTCATCCTTATAACCAGAGGCATCTTTCAAACCCACAAATCTAATCATGTTTTTAGAGCTGGATGGAGGGTCTAGCCATCCCACCCAAGACATTCTATCATGGGGTAACAGAACTTTCCTAAAAACTTTACAGGTTGGAGAAAATATTTATGTGAGGTTCTGCTCAGGGAAAATCTAATATGAGGGTGGAGGAATGGGAGTGAGATCCTATTCCCCTTCATTCCCTCATCTCCCTTCCCTTCTCCTTCCTTACCAACAGGAATTCTAAAATGCCGTCAAGGAGATTGGATCTAGTTAGCTGGAAGGCTTTTATTTTGCTGTGAGGGGTTTACAAGTTTGGGAACAGAGCTTGGAGCAATAGGAGAAGGGGCCATCACCATTTCAATCTAGTTCTCATTTCTCTCAGAAAGAGCTCAGTCCAGGTTCTCCAAGTGTAGCTTAGCTTCCTGACCAACAGATTCACCATCACCTGGGAACTTACAGAAATGCAAATTCTCAGACCCATTCTAGATCTTCTGAATTTGAAACTCTGGGGATGGGGGTAGATAGGACATGATAACTTATTTTAATAAGCCCTCCAGGAGAAGGAGATTATATATATTTGTGTGTGTGTATATACACAATTTTTATTGGTACATTATTATTATACATAACGGTGGAATTTATTATTACGTATTTGTACATGCATACAATATAATAATATAATTTGGTTAATTTTGTTCCTAGTAGGGGATTCTTATGAATGCTAAAGTGTTGAGAACTGTGGCCAAACTTTGAAAAAATATTTAAAGAACAGTGATTTGAAGGGAGTTGTTATTAGGCTGGCCAGAACACCCATATGTTGTACACTGACTGTGCATGCCACTCCCTATTTAAATATTCTGCATCATTGCATAGTCTTTAGTTTAAATTCATAACTCTTTAGATAACCTACAAGGGACCCTGCTTACCTAGCAATAATGACAATAATAATAAAAATAGCCAACTTGTATTTATCCCACAAATGCTTATTGAATATCTACTATGTTCAGATATTGTTCTAGAGTTAGACCCTTGAGATGCAATTGTTAATCATGTATGTAGGGCAAGTCCCTGCTCTCATTAAAGTAGAAAATGATTGGACATGTCCAGAAGATTGAAATAGAATGATGTGATAGAGAATGACTACTTGGCTAGCTTAGATTGGTTATTAGGGAAGGTGTAATTTGAGCTGCACTTTGAATGAAAATAGATTGGGTTGGTGAGGATTGGAAGTACTAGCATTCCAATTAAAGAGAGGTTGTTAGTGCCAAGTCCTAAAGCAAGAGCAGTGACTAAGGAGCAGAAGGAGGATAGTATAAGTGAAGGAAGTGAATTTGAAGGAGGAGTGGGAGGTTTGAAGGCCAAGAGACCTGATAAGCAGGGTATAGGCATGCCTTTGTAAGTCAAATTAGAAATAGGATTTTTGAAAATTGAGGTATAGTTTATATATGATAAGATTCAACCTTTAAAAATATGTAATTCAGTGGTTTCTAGTATATTCACAAAGATATGTAGCTATCACTTCTCTACCAACTCCCTGCATATACTCATCACTTCTAAAGGATACCCCATACCAGTTAGGACTTTGGGTTTTAAGTGTGATAGTAAGCCACTGAAAGATTGCAGCAGGAGAGACATGGTCTGATTTATGTTTTTAAAAGATCATTTAGGCAGCTATATAGAAAATGGATTCTATAAAAGTAAGGGTGAAAACAGGGATACCAGGTGGTACTTAAGACAGGAGATGGTAGATTGGGTTAGGGTGATGGTAAGGGAAATAGAAAGAGGGAATGGGTCCAGGACCTGTTTATTGGGTACACACAATCCAGCTCTAATGTGCTTCTCACATGATCTGTGACCAAGGACCAGTTTATTAAACTTCCAACCCTTCACAGTTTGAAACTTCAAACAATGCACTAAAATTATAAATAGAAACAGTGTTCAGGGGATGTGGCTAATGTAGTGGTCTATTGGTCAGGAGAGTCTTACTGGATGATTATAGTCTGTGCCAATTCCTGTCGACTTCCTGTGTTGATCCAGAGAAACAGCTGAGGAAAATAGATTGTTCAGAATTTTGATCCAATAGCTACCCTTTGTTTTTCCTACATCTGTAATCTCAGCAACTTGGAAGGCTAAGGTAGAAGGATTGCAAGTTCAAGTCTAGCTTCAGTAACTTAGCAAGGCCCTAAGCAACTTAGTGAGACCCTGTCTCAAAATTTAAAAAAAGGACTGGGGATGGAGCTCAGTGGTAAAGGTTCAATCCCCAGTACCAAAAGTATGTACAAATAAGTAAGTAAGTAAGTAAATAAATAAATAAAAATTCAAATTTGAAAAGAAAAACAAACTTTTGAAAGAAGCTAAGAGCAACACTATTTACAAATCGTGACAAATTGTTAAAATTCCAGACACTCAAGATCTGCTTGGGGAGTGCATGTCTGCTTCTCCTGGGCAGGTTTCTCTTTCTTTCCTCTGCTCCTACGACACTGAGTGTTCCTCTCTGGTGGCCCTTGTGGCAGTTTTCCTCCTGGCTCATCTGCAGGCTGTCTAACATGTTGGGGCAGGTAGACCATTTATCTCCTATTCATCTCTCAGCTCCTAACAGTCCACACAGTGCTAGCGTGTACAGTCCCATGAGGTGAAAACTAAATAAATTATCATTATATTAGCATGATTAAATTCTAGGTAGTTTTAAAAGTGACAGGCATACATTATATCCTGAATATAAAATAATTTCAAAACAAAAATATAGATCCAGATCAATACGAATACAGATTACTTACTACGCACAAATGCTTTTATGTAAACGAAAGAAACTAATGAAAACCTAGTTGGGGAAGGCTTTAATACCATTTTTACATGAAATACTTAATTCTCAATTTTCAGTAGACTAAAATGTTAAATTACATTTTTAATTTGAAATTAAACTTGGACCAGTCTTTCTTTAGCTGCTGGAAAGTGACGGACGCTAGCTCGGCTCCAGCAGAAGCACTGAGGCGGTGCGTTTTGTGTGCTCGTTCCTCACCTGATCTTACTGCCCTAACAGTTTTCTTAGTTTATGAACCTTACATTCAAGACCCCCATTCTCACTCCCTGTGCTCCTGCCAGGCTTTGTTTTTCTCCTTAATATTTTCCCCTACCTAACATACTGTCGATTGTATTGATTTGCTGCTTGTCATCTTTTGTGTCTCTTTTCTTACCTTGAGTGTAAGTTCCACTGGAAAAGGAATTTTTGCCTGTTTTGTTCACTGCTGTCTTTCCATAGCCTAGGGTGGTACTGGATACACAGTATCCAATAAATTTCTGTTGAATGAATTATAAATAAATATATATAAATAATAACAAATATATATAAATATACATAAATATATTTATATGTTTATATGTGTGTACTGTTTTCTTCCAACTCAGTCTCCTCCTGTGTACCAGACATTGGGATGAAGTGGTGAACAAACTGGCAAGGTTCCTTCCCTTAATGGTTTTTTTCAGCAACCAGCATCTGCCATGCACTGGGATAGGTGCTAGGGACAAGGAAAACAGGGAGCAAGGAAGGTCTCCCTAAAGAAGTGATTGACAAGATGAGTAGGAGCTCAGGATGAAAGGAATGCTGGGATGAGGAGGCTGGTGGTAAGCTGACAGAGAAGACCGGTACTTCCTTGATGTATTAAATCTGTTTCATCAGAAGAGAATTGTTAGGTAATTGGCTAAATAGCCTCACACATGGATACAAAGAATAATAGATATCATTGGATTTATCTTTAACAAATATGTGGGAGACAGAATATGCTTAACTAATTCTTTCCCTTTGAAATAAGAGATTTTCAGAAAGAGTCAGTACAGAGTTCTAATCAAAATGTTTTCTTTTAAAAAATATAGATTTGTTGAAGAGGACCATATTCCCTACATAAATGCGTTCCAACATTTTCCAGAAGAGATGAAATTATATGGACGTGACAAAGGAATCTTTGCTATAGAGGTAAGTTATTTTACTTTTAGTTAGTAATAAGACACAAATGGTATGGTGATTTCTGTTCTTTCTCTGACTTAGTATTTGGTGTTGGAGTTTTTTAAATTCTAAAATCTTGTTTTATCCAAACATGTAATATTAATTTTAATAATGAAGAGGAGTATTATTATTTATTTTTCTTACATGGCTTATTTGAAAAAGATGGTTTCTGCTGTTACTTGTACATTATGTTGTTTGAGGAAAGAAAAGAAAGTAAAACCTTATTTCAACAGGCAATATTTTAATTCTTTGGCTCAGTAATAATTTCTAGGCCAGCCTGAGTAACTTTGTGAGATCCTATCTCAAAACAAAATTAATAAATGGATGGGAATTTAGCTCAGAGGTAGAATGCTCCTGGGTTTAATCCCTAGTAGCTCAAATAACACCAAAAACAACAATAAAATCATTATTATTATTTTTCTGTGTCACGGTGGATTCTCATTCTATGGTAAATACTACAGTCAGGAAGAGGTACAGCTTCTCGAGATGGTGGAGTAAAGAAGATGCAAATCCTCTCCCTCAAAAACAAAAATAATCTCAGCACTTGGGAGGCTGAGGCAGGAGGATCCCGAGTTCAAAGCCAGCTTCAGCAATGGTGAGGCACTTAGCAACTCAGTGAGACCCTGTCTCTAATAAAGTACATAAAAGGCTGGGGATGTGGCCCAGTGGTCGAGTGCCTCTGAGTTCAATCCTGATACCAAAAAAAAAAAAAAAAAAAAAAAAAAAAAAATTGCCCAAACCTCCCCCAACCCAAACTCAGGTCTTGGGAAATTGACCAAAGGCAAATAATAAATTGAGAAGTATTCATAAGAAACTCTTGAACTTTGGGTGAGAACAGTGAGTCTATGGCATTATTATCTAAGTTTGTTCTCATCTGTCACCCTACCCTTACTCCCAACTGGTGCTTTCAAGGGAAGGTATCTGACAGAATTAGAGTAGACCCTCTGTCTGTGGTTGCTGTTACCCATAGTTAACCATAGTCCAATATTAAATGAAAAAAAAAAAAAAAAAAAAAAAAAAAGAAGCTCACATTTTAAATAGCATACCACTTTGAATAATGGGATAAAATCTCAAGCCATCCTGCTTACACCCACTACCCCCTGCACAGGATGTGAATCCTTTGCCCAGTGTATCCACAGAGTATGTGGGCTACCCACAAACTAGTCACTTAGTAGCTATTTTGGCTATCAGATCAACTGTTGGAGTATCAGTATGCCAGTGCTTGTGCTTGTGTTCAAAAAACCGTTACTTTAAATGCCCCAAGTCATGAGTTCAGAGCCAGCCTCAGCAAAAGCGAGGCACTAAGCAACTCAGACTGTAAATAAAATACAAAATAGGGCTGGGGATGTGGCTTAGTGGTCAAGTACCCCTGAGTTCAATCCCCAGTTACCACCCCCCACCGTCTTGCCAAAAAAAAGCCCCAAAACACAAGAGTCAGGTTGCTGGCAATTCAGATATACCAAGAGAAATCCTTCCTTTGAGTGAAAAGGTAAAAGTACAATAAGATATTTTGAGTGAGGCTACATTTACATTACTTTCATTACAGTATATCATTCTATTCTATTTTATTATTATTATGAACTTTACTGTGCCTAATTTATAAACTAAACTTTACGACAGATATGAATGTAAAGGAAAAAAACAATATATATTGGGTTTGGTACTGTCAGGGTTTCAAGGCATCTACTGAGGGTCTTGGAACATGACCTTTGTGGATAAGAAGGACTGTTGTAGTTTACAGTGGAAGAAGAGCAATCAATAAGAGGGAGGGACACTATCAGTGAGTGAAATTTGAATGCCAAAGAATTAAGAGAGTTCCTGGCAAAGCTGATGGAGCTCCTCAATATTTTTGTAAAGTGATTCTCTAATTGTGTTATAAACTCAGAGGTAGTGGGAAAGATGCCATCTTTTGTTTTTATATAATTTTTGTGAGAATTATGACGAAGAGAAAACGTTTCATTTATTTTTGTTATGAGGATTTAGTAAGTAGGTATAATTATAAATTGAATTTTGTTTAATATAAGATAAAATAAGGGGCTGGGGCTGTAGTTTAGTGGCAGAGTGCTTGCCTAGCATGTGTGAGGCGCTGGGTTTGATACTTAGCACCATATAAAAAAAATGAAACAAACATTCTTTCTGTTCCTTTTTCCTTTTTTTTTTCTGATTTTTTTTTTTTTTTTTTGCCTTTCTTTGGATCAACTAAGAATGTTTTATAATTCCATTTTATCTTAGTATTGATTATTAACTGTACCTCCTTGTTTTCTTTTTTAGCAGTTTCTCTAGAGTTTATAGTACTCATCTTTAACTTATTACCATCTACCTCAATTGATGATAAACACTTACGTGTATAACCTAAGTCTCTTACAACAAGATAATTCCACTATTTGCCTTCATCTTTTAGCAGCAGACATTTCTCTTTTGTTATAAATCCTATAATGCTTTCGGATTATTTTTCCTTTAAACAATTATTTGTCTCTTCAATAAATTAAAAATGAAAAATCACTTTATATTTATATACATATTTGCCATTTCTGGCATTCTCTTTGTTTAAACACATATTTCTGTCTAGAAAATGACTTTTTACATTTTTTATAGTTAGAAATTTGACAATTCTTCTGGCTTTTCTTGATCTAAAAAGTCTTGCCTTAATTTTTGAAAGACATTTTCACTAAGTGAATTCTGGACTTACACTTTTCTTTCAGTTTATTTGATAAATAAGTATGTCATTTCATTGTTTTCAGGCCTACCTGATTTCTTTCTTTTTAGTTTACACATAAAGGGTGTGTGGCCAAATCAGTCAGTAGAATATAAACCTCTTAATTGACACGTGATACTTGTAAATTTTTATGGGGTACAGTGTAATATTCCTATACATGTGTCCAGTGCATAATGGTAAGTAAGATCAGGGTAATTGGCATACCTGTCACCTCAAACATTTATCATCTCTTCATGTTGAGAACATTCAAACATACATCTTTACTATTTTGAAATAATCGATCATTTCTCTTCAGCCATAATTATTTTACTGTGGCACAGAACATGAGAAATTATTCTTCCTTCCCAGCTGCACCCCCGAGCATGTTAATCATCCTCTTTCAATCTTCCTTTCCCCATTACCCTTCACCCTTCCCAGCCTCTGTTAACCACTCTGCTACTCTCTACTTCTGTGAGTTTATCTTTTTAGCTTCCACAAATAAATGAGAACATGCAGAATTTAACTTTGTGTGTTTAACGTAATCCAGTGCCCTCTTGGCTTATCTCTGTGTCATACACTACAGGATTCCATTCTTTTTTTATTAGTGAATGATATTCTTTTGTGTATTTGTACACATTTTCTTTATCAATTTATCTGTCAACGAACATCTTGGTTGATTTCATCTCATTCTGACTGAGGGAAGATGCTATTCATTGGGGTTTTGACTTGCATTTCTTTAATAATTAGTGATGTTGAGTATTTTTTCACATACTTGTTGGCCATTTGTATATGTTGTGTTGAGAAATGTCTGTTTAGATCACTTGCCCACTTTTAAATTGGTTATTTGGGTTTTGTTGTTGTTGTTGTTGTTAAGTTCCTCATATGGTCTGTAATATTGCCATTTGTCAGTTAAATAGCTTACACATATTCCGTCCCATTCTGTGGTTTTTTTCTTGACCATATTGATTATTTCCTTTGCTGTGTGGAGGCTTTTCAGTTTGAGGTAATCCCATTTGTCAGCTTTTGGCTTTGTTGCCTATGTCTTTGGGGTCATATCCAAAAAAATCATTGTTCAAACCATTGTCCTAGAGCATTTTTCTATTTTCTTCTAATAGTTCCATAGTTTCACATTTTATATTTGTCTTTGATTTTTTGTTAATGATGAAAGACAGAAGTCTAGTTTTTTCCTTTGTATGTAGATCTCCAGTTTTCCCAGCGTCTGTCATTCCTCCAGAGTTTGTTCTTTGTGCCTTTATCAAAAATATGTGTGGGGGCTGGGGTTGTGGCTCAGCGGGAAGGCGCTCGCCTCGCACGTGTGCGGCCCAGGTTCAATCCTCAGCACCACGTAAACATAAATGCATTGCATTGTGTACAACTAAAGTAAATAAATAAATATTTTTTTAAAAATATGTGTGCTATAAATTTCTGTACTTATTTTGTGGTTCTTTATTCTGTTCCATTGATCTTTGTGTCCATTTTTATGCCATTATCACACTCTTTGGGCTACTGTAGCTTCATGTAGTAGGTTTTGAAGTCAGGTACTGTGATGCCTCCAACTTTGTTCTTTATGCTCAGAATTGCTTTGGTTATTTGGAGGTTCAGTAGTTCCATATGAATTTTAGGAGTGCTTTTTCTATTTCTGTGAAGTCTCGTGTGTGTGTGTGTGTGTGTGTGTGTGTGTGTGTGTACACGTGTACGTGTGCGTGCGTGCGCATGCTGAGGATTTAATCCAAGGGTGGTGCTTTACCACTGGGCCGCATCCACAGCCCTTTTCATTTTTTATTTTGAGCAGGGTCTCACTAAGTTTCTTGGGCTTCACTAAGTTGCTGAGGCTGGCTTTGAACTTGGGATCTTCCTGTTTTAGCCTCCTGGGTATCTGAGATTACAGGCATGCACTACCAAACCTGGCTATGATTGGTATTTTGCTAGAGATTACATTGAATATAAATTACTTTGGGCTGAATCTTTAGATCACAAATGGACATTTTAACAAATTTAATTCTTTCAGTTCATGGATAATGGCATGTCTTTCTTTTTTTTCTTTCTTTTTTTGCAATGTTGGGGATTAAATCTAGAGCCTCCTGCATGCTAGGCCAAGTGTTCTACTACTGAGCCACAACCCCAGCCCTTGTCTTTATTTAGTTTTTAAAATGTGTTCAGCTAGTCTATATCTTAATCCATTTACATTCAGGTGTTTTTATTTATTGATTTATTTTTGGTACTGGGGATTGAACTCGGGGGCACTCAATCACTGAGCCACATCCCCAGCCCCAGGCTTATTACTGATAGGTAACAAGCTACACTTGTCATTTTAATAAATGTTTTCTGGTTGTTTGTATATTGTTTATTCCTTTCTTCTCTTCTTATTGTTAATCTTTGTGGTTTGGTGGTTTTCTGTAATGACATGGTTTGTTCCTCTTCCCTTTCTTGTTCGTGTGCCTACTCTACCAGTGAGTTCCGAACTCATGTGTTTTTCATGATGGCAGCTATATCCTTTCACTTCTAGATCTTGGACCCTCTTAAGTATTTCTTAAACAAGGGAAGTCTAGTGGTGATGAATTCCTTCAGTTTTCGCTTGTCTGATTATAATGTAAGTACCTTGGAGAGGACGACCTCTTTGGGGTTGAGTCCTTTGGGGTTTTCTTTGAGCTTCATGGGTTTAGATATCCACATCTCTGCCCAGATGTGGGAAATTTCTAGCTCTTATTCATTAATATGCTCTCTGTCCCTTTCTCTGTCTCCTCTCCCTATGAAACTCCCATGAGGAGGACATTTGGTTGCTTAGTGGTGTCCCATAGGAGGCTTTCTTCACTCACTTTCATTGTTTTTTCTTTTTTTCCCCCTCATCTGAGTGAGTTTCCCCTCTAATTTTTGAGTTAATTCAAAAGATCTATCTTCAAGTTTAGAAATTCTTTCTCCTGCTTGACCTAATTTGTTGTGGCTCTCACATTTTTATTTCATTCATTGAATTCTTCAGCAGTAAGATTTTTCTTTGGTTCTTTTTTATAATATCTGTCTCAGTATTGTATTTCTCCTTCAGATCATGAATTGGTTTCCTGGCATTGAATTGTTTATATTCTGTTTATCTCACTGAACTTCCTTAAATTATTATTTTGGATTCTTTTTTCTTTTTAACATTTCATAAATTTCTTTCTTCTTCTTCTTCTTCTTTTTTTTTTTTTTTTTTTTGTGGTACTGGGGATTGAACTCAGGGGCACTCGACCACTGGGTCACATCCCCAGCCCTTTTTTGTATTTTATTTAGAGACAGGGTCTCACTGAGTTGCCAAGTGCCTCGCCATTGCTGAGGCTGGCTTTGAACTCGCGATCCTCCTGCCTCAGCCTCCCAAAGTGCTGGGATTACAGGCGTGCGCCACCGCGCCCGGCTCTTCTTCTTTTTTTTTTTTTAGTACTGTTCCTGGAGAATTATTTTGTTCCCTTGCGAGTGTCGTGTTCATTTGCCTTGTCATTTTTCTTGTTCAACAGTCACCTGTTGCTTCCTGACTTGGAGCAACAACGCCGTGGGAGAAAAACTCGGAGGCAGAATGAAGATGAAAGAAGGATTTTTATTCTTCGGCTTTAGCAATCTCTCAAAACTCTTAACACTGGCTCTTTCAGCAACCTCTCTGACTCTTTACTTTTTCTGACTACTGACTCTTTACTTTACTTCTTTACTTTACTTTCTTTTATTTTTACTTTTTTAGAGAGAGAGAGAGAGAGAGCTTCTTCTTTCTTCTTTCTTCTTTCTTCTTTCTTCTTCGGCAGCCTCGGCCTGACTCCAACCAGCAACTACTACTTCTCTCTATCTTCTAGTCTGACTCCTCACCCGGTTATATATCTTTAGCTTTAACAAGGACCACAGGTGCGTCACACAGTTCACGGGCATACAAAGATTCTTTCAGGTGGAAACCAGAACATCTCTTATGGCCGTCAGCTAACCGCAATTAACCATCTCCTATTAGGGCTCTTCAGTTACCTTGTCCAATTTTATAGTGGTACCTCCCCACCCCATCCCCCATTCCCTCCAGGAGAGACTTATTTCCTAGGAATACTTGCTAGGGTATTTGTTTGGTATGGTGTGTTAGTTTTGAACTCAGTCACGTGATCTCTGTGCGGTAATCCTTGATTTGTCAGTGGTGTCTGTGGTTTTGTTGGTGGTATATAGACTTTGGGTGTTTGTGAGTGTAGTGGTGTAGCAGTTTTGCTGGGGCAGAGATGCTGCTTAGTGGGCTGTCGGGGCTGAGGGTGGGTACCTGCAGCTGCTGCTGGCTGAATGTGCAGCAGACCCTCTGGTGGGCAGAACCACTGTCTGGCTGGCTGTTGAGCTGGACTCAGCCATCTGGGGGCACTGAGGGCTGGCCAACTCTGTGCCCCTAACCAAAGGGCAGGACCACCACCTAGATGACTGTCAGGTAAAGCTAGTATGTGCAGGTGCTGTCGTCCAATTGACTTCCAATGAGTTCTTGGAAGGAGAGCAGAAATGCCACTTGATTGACTGTTGGTACATGGGGGCCTGTAAGGCCAATTAGTTGTACAGTGGGCTTGCTGGGGTGTGGTAGGGCCACCACTAGGTGGCTTTCAGGATGCTCATGAATACTGTGAGCTATTAGCGAGGTTCACCTGCCTGCCTTCTGATGAGAAGTCATTCTGCTATCATTTCTCTTTTTGCTTTTCTTGATATAATGTACCTTTATGTCTTCTAACTACTTTTAAGATTGGATTGTCCTGTGCCTTGTCATAGTTTTCTTTATGTTTATTCTGATTAGGGTTCATTTGCCTTAGGGGGGTTTGTTGTTGTTGTTGTTGTTTAGTACCGGGAATTGAAACCAGGGCTTTGTACTCTACCCCTAGAGCTACATCCCCAGCCCTCATTTACTTTAGATTAATGGATGTATAATTGATCAAATTTTGGAAATTTTTTATCCATTATTCTTTGAAATATTCCTTCTGTCCTCCCCTTGCTTTTTTCTGGAATACCAGTTGAATGTTAGACCAGTTGACATTGTCCCACATGCATTAAGGCTTCATTCTTTTCCTTTTCCATTTCCTTTTCTTTCTTTCATTTATTTATTTATTTTTTTTGTTCTCAGTTTTCTTGTTTAGTGTGTTTCATTTTGATAGTTTGTATTGACGGTCTTCGGATTCACTTATCTTTACCTCTTGAGTATCTAATTTGTTAAATGGATCCAATGTATTTTTAATTTAAATACAGTAGTTTTCATTTCTAAAGCTTTTAATATTGTTTTTTCTATTTCTCATTATTTTCATGTTTTCTTTTATATCCTTGAGTATACTGATAGTGTAATAAGTGTTTTAAGGCCTTTGTCTACTATTTCCGGTCTGTATTATTACTAGGCCTATTTCTATTAATTGGTTTTTCTAAAGACCTTGTCTAATGCCTTCAGTATTATGAAGTTCCTATAGTCTGGCTGTTGGCTTTTGTACGCTCTTGACTCTGGAAGATTGCTTTCCGTTCTTGCCTTAGTTTTTTTTCTCATTCATGCATAGATCAGTTCTCACCTGAAGACTTGAGAGGACCCTTTTGCAGATCTCTGGAGCTCTTTCTACATGTAGCTCTATCCACTCAGGTACTCTGCCTGCACACCATAGCCATCTCAACTTCAGGAATCCAGGCTCTGATTCTCAGCTGTACCATTGAGCTGTTCCACTCCCTGCTCCCTGCACTGTAGTGAGGAATCTGCCTTCAGGCAGCAAGCTGGGGTAGTTTGTTTCTCTTCTATCAAGATTATAGTCCTGTGCTGCCTATTGTCATGCCTAAAACTATTCTTTTCAGGCACTTTCTGTACAGTGTGTTAGCTTTCCATCACTGTGACAGAATACCTGAAACAAAGGAAGAAAGATTTATTTTGACTTATGGTTTTAGTTCACAGTTGCTTGGCCCCATTATTGTGGGCTTGGAGTGAGGGGAAAAATCATGGTGGGAACACGTGACAGAATAGAGTTGCTCACTTCATGGCCAGGGAAGCACAGAAGTAAGAGAAAGGGTCCTGGGAAAAAATGTGTCCTACCCAGGTCTCCACCACCTTCCAACAGCACCACCAGCTGGAGGCCAAGCCTTCAGCCTGCGAGCCTTTGGAGATATTCCACTCCCACACTTATAATACCAGCTCTATTGCTTATTCTGGGATGTTGATTTCCATAGTAGTTAATCTTCCATGGACGGAAACAGAAGTATTCCAAATACTAATTTTTAGGCATTTATTTGTAAATAGATTAGTATTCAGATGCTTTTTAAATGTTACCTAAACAATTCTCTCAACTGCCTGCAAGTATCTCATTACTCATTCATTCATAGTTTTTTTAAAAAAATTATAGTCTACTTATTAATATTATCACTACTCTGATCTTTGCTGAAATTTTTGCCCCCAGATAGACCATGTTATTGAAGGGTCATGATTTTGTTTATACAAAATACTTGCCTAGTAGTAACCCCTTTTGTTGACTTTTTTTTTTGTTAATAGTATTTTAATTGATAAATCATAGTTGTATACATTTATGGGATACATTATTATGCCTTAATATATGTATACCATGTAGAATGATTAATCACGTTAATTAACATAAATAAACACTGCTTTGCTTTACCTATCATTTTTATGTTAAGACATCTGACCTTTGCTCTTAATCATTTTGAAATAACATAATACATTATTATTGACTGTACTCATGTTGCTGTGCATAGATCTCAAAACTTATTCCTCCTGTCTGTCTGAAACTTTGTACCTTTTCACTAACAATGCTCCATTTCCTCCTACCCTACCTGTATCCTCCAAACTCTGGTAACCATTGTTCTACTCTACTTCTGTTAAGTTCATCTTTTTATAAATGAGTTTATTTAGTATTTGTCTTTCCTTTTTTTTAAATATTTATTTATTTAGTTGCACACATGCCTTTATTTATTTATTTACTTACTTATTTATTTATTTATTTATTTTGGTACTGGGGATTGAACTCAGGGGCACTTGACCACTGGGCCGCATCCCCAGCCCTTTTTTGTATTTTATTAGAGACAGGGTCTCACTGAGTTGCTAAGTGCCTCGCAGTTGCAAGGCTGGCTTTGAACTCACGATCCTCCTGCCTCAGCTTCCCAAGTGCTGGAATTGCAGGCGTGCGCCACCGTGCCCCGCTCAACGCCTTTATTTTTATGTGGTGCTGAGGATCGTACCCAGGCCACACACGTGCTAGGCGAGCGCTCTACTGCTGAGCCACAATCCCGGCCCCTTAGTATTTGTCTTTCTATGCCTGACTTATTTCACTTAGCATAATATCCTCCAGGTCCGTCCACATTGTCACAAATGACAACATTTTCTTTTTAAAGGCTGAGTAGTATTCCATATTAAATATGTGTCACATTTTCTTTATCCATTCATAATTAATGGATTCTTGACTCTGTATCTTAGCTATTGCACACAGTGCTTCAGTGAATATGGAAGCCCACCTGTCCCTTCAGCATATTGATTTCAGTTCTTTTGGATATATAACCCGTAAGGGAATTGCTGGATCTATAGTAGTTCTGGGTTTTTTTGTTTGTTTGTTTGTTTGTTTTTTTGGTACCGGGGATTGAACTCAGGGGCACTCGACCACTGGGTCACATCCCCAGACCTTTTTTGTATTTTATTTAGAGACAGGGTCTCACTTTTTTGCAAAGTGCCTCGCCATTGCTGAGGCTGGCTTTGAACTCGCGATCCTCCTGCCTCAGCCTCCCAAGTGCTGGGATTACAGGCGTGTGCCACTGCACCAGGCGTAGTTCTGTTTTTTTGAGGAACATCCACACCATTTATCATGATGACTCTACTAATTTATATTTCCTCCAACAACTCTATGAATACTTGTTATCGTTCATCTTCTTAAAATTAATCTTGAGTGAAGGCGTGAGATAAAATAGATTTCTTATTGAGATTTTGATGGAAAATAAATATGAGATTATGTCTTGATAACAACCATTGCACTTTGCTTTTTTCATTTATATTTTGGAGAGGTTTTTTAAAATAAACTTCATTTTGGAACAATTTTAAATTCACAGAAAAGTTGCAGCAATCAAAACAAGTACAGAGAACAGTTATGTAGCCTTCTCTTAGATTTAGTTATTGTTAGCATTTTTCTCTTTTTTTTTTTTTTGTACCGGGGATTGAACTCAGGGGCACTCGACCACTGGGCCACATCCCCAGTCCTTTTTTGTATTTTATTAGAGACAGGGTCTCACTGAGTTGCTAAGTGCCTCGCCATTGCTAAGGCTGGCTTTGAACTAGCGATCCTCCTGCCTCAGCCTCCCAAGTGCTGGGATTACAGGCGTGCGCCACCGCGCCCAGCTGCATTTTTCTCTTTTGTTTTAGTATTTGTCCTGTTCTTCCTGTCTACTTATATGTCTATGTAATTGTATTTCTGGGTCACTGAGGTTTAGCCTTTTTACACAAAATACTTCAGCATATGTTTCTTAGAATAGAAATATTCTCTTACATAACTGCAATTTAGTTATCAATTTTTTATTCTCTTTAGAGCTGTATAGTATACATATATCACAATTGACTTAACTAGTTCTTTACTGATACTGGTTTCATGTTTGGGAAGAAAAGGCTAAATAAGGCACCTAGGTAATCAAACATATAGAACTAGCCGGGCACGGTGGCGCACGCCTGTAATCCCAGCACTTGGGAGGCTGAGGCAGGAGGATCGCGAGTTCAAAGCTAGTCTTAGCAATGGCGAGGCAGTTAGCAACTCAGTGAGACCCTGTCTCTAATAAAATACAAAAAAAGGGTGGGGGAGCTGGGGGTGTGGCCCAGTGGTCGAGTGCCCCTGAGTTCAATCCCCAGTACCAAAAAAAAAAAAAAAAAAAAAAAAACATATAGAACTGGAAAAAATCCAAATGTCTATAACAGGAAAATCAATAAAATGTGTTATATTCATACAGTGCTACATTAAACAACTATGAAAATGAACTGCTGCAAGCACTGTGAATGACTCTGAGAGACAGCGTGTTGAATGTAAAAACAGAATACTCTGAAAACTATGCAGTGGAATGCCATATATTTTTAAATAAGCAAGTTAATGATGATGGAAATCCAGGACATTCTGGAGGGGCCAGATTGGTAGGAAAGGAGTACACTAGGTAGGTACAGTTCTTCAGTCAGGTAGTGGATTTAGGGTTGTTATTTGATTATCATATTTTAGAACTTACAAATATGTTAAATGTATTCTGTATCTTTCAAGACTTTTAGGGTAGCTAGAGGATATTGTTTAAGTAGAATTTCTAAACAAGAGCAGTAAAAGGCAGTATGTGCATATGTCTTGTACCCCTAAAGAAAACTTGTAAACTGTTTCATAGTGGGAACTATATATTTTTTTTAATAAATGTAATCTTTGAACTCTTTTTTTAAAAATATTTTTATTTATTTGCCTTTAGTTGTACACAATGCATTTTATTCAATGCGTTTTATTTGTACGTGGTGCTGAGGATCGAACCTGGGTCGCCCACGTGCTAGGCAAGCGCTCTACCGCTGAGCTACAATCCCAGCCCAGGGAACTATATTTAATGATTCTATTTAATCATCTATATGCCCTACTGTAATTACATATGCATGTTAATGATTCAGTTTGTGTGTATTGATTAAATGATTTAAAATATTTATAAAACAATAAATATATTTATATACTTTACTAGTGGGATTTTTCAAATTGATTTCCTGAAGTTCTTTCCACACAAGTAGGAAGTATCTGGACTGCCTCTGAAGTAGTCATGTAATACACTGAAGGCCATGAAAAGGTGGTATTTGGCTAAAAAAATGAAAAGCATTCTGTTAAATTTTAATGGTAGCTGTATAAGGGATATAAATTCTGTTTATAAGCAAGGACATTTAAAAATAAGAGTTATGGGTGTGCCAGTATCACTCATATGAAAATCAGTGTAGGAGATAAATAATCTTATCAGTTAATTTTTTTTTTCTCCACCAGTATACTGAAACCAATAGTCAATTACTCAGGTTAGAAAATGTATCTGTGAGGCTACATTTATGTTTCTTTTAAGAGAACCATACTTCATATTCTCATGTGGATTTGGTATCTGTGATTTAGTTTGATCCCGGGCTAGTATACCCCTGTACCCAACCCAGCATTTTCAGCCCGCAGTTCCCCTCCCCTGACTTCCTAGAAGAGAATGGAAACTTGGTTTTACAGTAGTCTAAACACAACCAAATATTGACAGTGGTAAATCTGCTGCAAAAATAATCAGATAACCCTTCTGAAATCAAATACAAATTGGTTGGGGATTATCTACTCATCTGGACAGCATCTTTTAATCTCCTTTAGTATTAATCTGTGAAATTGGAACATAGTTATAGATCAATCAGCAGAATCTTTGGAGAATAGACAAATATTAAGGAGGTCTCCAAAAGGTTTTTCCCAGCTCTGATCCTGGGGCCAAAAGAAATTGTTGTCTTCTATTCAGTTGGCAAGTCCTCATTGGTCATTATTTCATAATTCTACATTTGTTCATAAGGATTTTGTCTGTACAAATTAACATGTTTCTAAATATTTCTCACCAAGGACCAAGGCTGTGTTTCACATAAAGTAATGTATTCTACACAAACTGAAACCAGATTTCAGAAGATTATGCTTTGACATAAAAAAGTATTTTTTGTTACTACGTGGCAGATTTATAATCATTAAGATAATTCTTTTTAAAAAATATTTTTAGTTGTATATGGACACAATACCTTTCTTTCTTTTTATGTGGTGCTGAGGATTAAACCCAGTGCCTCACACATGCTAGGCAAGGGCTCTACCACTGAGCTACAACCCCATCCGATTATTCTAGCAGAACATATATTCAACATAAATGGAATTTATCCTTCCACAAATAATATATTACAGTGGTTTGTTATCACTTCTGATAGTTTTATTTGTTTTTAATTTTCCTTTTAATAAAGAGTTGTGATAGGCTTGGATTAACAGGTGCATAATGCCTTAGCTTCTCAGCTGAATTGCTTCAAAACAACAATAAGAATAAGGGTGCGGCACTGTGCTTTGTGTTTTTTTTTTTTTTTTTAATAGCTCAGCAGGAAGTTTGCCTCTGACTGGGTATTGTAATCTGCTTTATCACAGGAGCCTGCTGTTGTGTAACAGAAACTCTAGCTTGTCCTTGCCTGTCTTAAAGCATTGCTTCATGAAGGAAAATAAACTCCCTGGAATATTTGTGAAATTCAATTAAAATGCTTTCCCAAGCACTCCATTTTAAATGCATGCTGGAACAATTTATTATAGCTTTGTGGTCCTTTAAAAAACATATTAAACTTGTGATTTCTTACTATTGTAATTAAATGGATCTGCATTACTCTAGGAGCCCTATGTATCATATTTATTGTATCTTTTAGATACATCTGTATCCAAGTGGAGTAATAGTCCCTCCTTTCTCACCCCCTCTTTTTTCTAGAAAAAGGGGAAGGTTTGGGATGCCTTTAGCAGACAGTTGATTTAATTGACAGGCAGCCTTTCTTCATTGTGTGCCCTGCCTTTGCTCACAAAAGTGCATTCACTGTTCTATAGTATGTTGAAACTTTTAAATGGAAATGGCTTTTCATTAACAAAGAGAGCATTTTCTTACCCCCTTCCATGTCTTTGCTCTCTCCACTAAGTCTTGGCTTCTTGGGCAGCTGTACCTCCACCAGAAATGACAAAAGGTGCAATTGTGCTCGAAGATGGCCATGAAGATAATGCCAGGGGAGTTGGGGAGGGGGGTGCTGCTGGGACTGTTCTTCTATCTCTGTTTATTTTTGTTATTCCATAAAGCTGAACACACCTTGAAAACAACCCCTCCTCCAAGAAAGCTTTACAACCCTCTCAAACCTTTATCCTGGGTAAGCCGTCTCTTTCCATTAAGTTGTTCTGTTAGCATTTAAGAGGCCCTCTCTCCCAGTAACAACAAAGCTATCAAAACTCACTGAAAACATAGGGGTGGAGAAAAAATACAGAACATGTTAGTTACTCTCCTTTCCACACAGGCCAGGAGGTTTTTTCAGTCTCCCGGTGTCACCCTGCCTTCCCAGAGGAGGTGGGTGTGCCTGTGAAGCTCAGTTCTTCCAGGCATTTCCTCTTCTGCACTGTGCATTTTGTTTATTTGTTTATTTAATTTGAAGGTGATCTCCTTCTGCTCCTTTTTCTGCCTGTCTCCCTTTTTTTTTCTTTTCTTTTTTTTTTTTTTTTAAACAGTGCCGGGGGATCAAACCCAGAGCCTTTTATGTTTGCTGCTTCATTGTTTGCTTCTAGCAAAAATCTTTTGGTCCTTGTGGTAGACCAAGCTGAAAATCTAGTCTCTTTGAGGGGCATCATCTCTACCAAAGAGTCAAATCACTAGTAGAACCAAAGTACTGGGCTTAGACATACTTGTCTCAATTAAATATAATTTATTCTGTCAGTGACTTTGGCAGTAGGGCTACTTTAGTGTTCAGTCATGATTCTTCTTTATTTTTATAAATTTTGAACCCTCAGACAATTTCTAAACAAACAATATGTAGCATATTATTCTACCGCAGTCTTTGGCAGTGTTTCTAAATTCTTTCAGAAATTAGTTATTTCATCATCTCTCTCCAGATTCGGCAAGAAGGGATAAAGAGGAAACTGGAAGTTCATTCTGAAGCACATCTCCAGTATTTCAAATGTTGATAAACAACATTCTGATCTTCTCTCTGAATGAGTAAAATGTAAAGAGGCAGAGCTGGCTCAGCCAGACCCACAGAGCGGCACTTTGCCATGATGATTCATTTTGCCTCAGAGCAGTCTTACAGCCTTTGTGAAACTGGGTCCCTTTTGGTTGAAGGAAGAAAAAGACTCTTCCAGAGCTGTCAGTCACATCTTAAGCACCTCCAAATGAAGGTCTTATTGGATCAAGTTTTAATTCACTCTTAGTCTTCCAACTTTACTCTAGATTTGTTCATCATCTTAACTCTGTAGGCCACCGGTAGCCCTTGGGATTGTTTGTGCAATCTTTCTTAGAATAATAATCTGACAGTTTAAAATCTACCTGAGGGAAATTAAGGTGCGTATGATAACAGGTGTTCTCAGTTCCTCAGGTTCCCACTCCTCCCTTCCAGAATTGCTAGTGCCAGACGGCACTAGTAGAAACCAGTTGACGTCTTTTGTTCTGGGCCTCTCTTGACATCTTAACCATCACTGCAATGTATGTGTGTGTTTCTCTTTTCAAGCTCACAAAGTAAAACCTTCTGAGAGTTTCTGCTAGTCTGTAAGAAAAATAAAGATGAGATGCCCCTACATTTTCACTTATTTTTTGCTTCTCTCAACTGACACATTCTGTTCCCTACGATTCACAGCAATTTTATTAGCCCTACAGGTTCTCAAGCTTTAGTATACATAAAAATATCCTGAAGAACTCATTTAACTTGCAGCTTCTTGGATCCAGGGTCAAAAACAGACTCGGGAATTCTGGTGTGGTGTGGGATCTAAGAAGAGGTATTCTTTTTTTGTTTGTTTGTTTTTTAATATTTATTTATTTGCTTTAGTTGTACACAATGCGTTTATCTACGTGGTGCTGAGGATCGAACTGGGTCGCGCACGTGCTAGGCGAGCGCTCTATCGCTGAGCCACAACCCCAGCCCCATAGAAGAGGTGTTCTTAATAAGTGTCTTGCATATGATTCTGAGGGGGATGTTGTGTTGCACAGCCAGTGAGTATTAGCTCTGCCTCTGTCTTTCCTTTATTATTCCCCTTGTTTCATGAAAGGTTTGAGGTAGTAGTAGACTCATTAGCCCAAGGGTCAATATAAAGCAAAATACTGTTGTACTTTACTAAACATGCAAAGTTTTAAGCAGGATTCTAGTGAGCCTCTTATTGTATCAACTACATCAGATTCCATTTACCTAATGAAAATATACTGCAAATCCACACAGCTTCTAAAATCCTTCCCTTGAGTTGTGTTCTATAAGATGAATGCATTTTCTACAAGTCAGTTTAAAACACTCACTGAATATAATCTTATGTAATAGTTATTCATGTCTTAGAATCTTGTAATCTTTATGAGATAGTTATCTGTGTTTTAGAATCTTATCAATATTAGAAACTGACTTTCTGCTCTGGACCAAGAACTGTGTGACAGAGACAAAAATGTTTCACAGTCCTCTTATTCTCTAAAACCATGCTAAGCAGCCATGCCCTAGGCCTTGTGCTAAAGGTCAGATATTTTGCTGAGCTAGCAATGCAGGCCCCCAAACTGGCCTCGCTCAGTTATACTGAGTGCAGATGTGGCATGGGGGATTTCCATAGCCAGGCCCTTTTAGATGTAATTGAGCCATGTGCTGTTGGTGGCAGGAGATAGCTTTTTATGACATCCCCTGGGACAGAAATAATGTTCAGTGGCAATGTCCTATTATAAATATCTAACTTAAATATTTGAGGCACTAAAAAACATAACCCTTTGGTCTTATATTAGAATCATTAAGTGGTAGGTATAATTTCTGGGCAAGAGGTTGTACATATACTGTATTTTCTTTTTACTCACTAAATTTTGTATTCTGGGAAAGGCAGACTCATATATGTTGGTGTTATATACTTAATAATTTAATAACTCCATCTCCCATTCCCCCAAGAATGTTTCTGTTGCTAAGAGATTTTATATGAAATAAAAGTAGATGTGATCAAGTAAGGTAGATTTTGAATGTATATAGATTCTATGTATGTTGAATCTTTTGTATCTTCAGCTTTATTTACTTTTTTTTCCCGTGGTACTGAGGATTGAACCCATGGGGCACTTAACCACTGAGGCATATGCCCAGCCCTTTTTTATGTTTTATTTAGAGATAGAGTCTCCCTGAGTTTCCTAGAGCCTCACTAAGTTGCTGAGGCTGGCTTTGAACTCTCCTGAGTTGCTGAGATGAAAGTCGTGCCCCCACTGTGCCCAGTTTTATTTACTTCTAATTATGACCTCTCAAATATGTTGTGAGTTTTTTCCTTTTAGGCAAATATTACTTAGACTCATTTTTATACTTTTTTATTATGCAAAAATATGTATAACATGGAATTTAACATTCTAACCATTTTTAAGTGTGCAGTCCAGTGGCACTGAGTATATCACAGTGTTGTGCAACTGTCACCACCTTCCATCACCCAGCTTTTTCATCTCCCTAAACTGAAACTCCACACCCATTCCTCAGCACTGACTTCCCATTCCTCATATGCTCCAGCTCCTGGTAAACCTCCTTCTACTTTCTGTCTCTGAATTTGACTACTCCAAGCAGCCCATATAAAGGGAGTCATACAATATTTTTCTTTTCATGTCTCTTTTATTTTACTTAGCATAATGTCTTTAAGGAGTATCCATGTTGTAGTTCTGTCAAAATTTCATTCCTTTTTTTTTAAGAGTGAATAGACCTGTTGTAGGGGTATACCATTCATCCATGGACTATCCATTCATCCGTGGACATTTCAGGTTGTTTCCACTTTTTAGCTATTGTGAATAATGGTGCTGTAAATATCAATATACAAATATCTGTTCAAGTTATCTGCTTTCGGTTCTGTTGGGTAAATATCCAGAAGTGCAATTCCTGGATGATGTGGTGGGTCTGTGTTCAATTTTTTTTTTAATATTTATTTATTTGCTTTTAGTTGTACACAATGCGTTTATTTTTATGTGGTGCTAAGGATCGAACCCGGGCCGTGCACGTGCTAGACGAGCGCTCTACTGCTGAGCCACAACCCCAGCCCTGTGTTCAATTTTTTTGAACCATTGCATTATACTTGGTTTGTTTGTTTTTGTGGTGCTAGGAATTAAAGTCAGGGCCTTGCACACACTAGGCAAGCTCTCTACCACCAAGCTACATTCCCAGATATTTGTTCTTATTATAAAAAGTAATATGTGGAATGATTAAGAGGAATGTTGAACAAAATGAGAAGTATGATGAGATAAAAATCACCCCCAATCCAATTTCTTATGGATACCATTAACATTTGGTATTTTAAAAAATATTTTTAGTTGCAGATGGACACAATATGTTTATTTTATTTTATTTATTTATTTATTGTTGTTTTGGTTCCAGGGATTGAACTCAGAGGCACTAAACCACTGGGCCACATCCCCAGCCCTTGTTTGTATTTTATTAGAGACAGGGTCTCACTGAGTTGCTAAGTGCCTCACCATTGCTGAGGCTGGCTTCGAACTTGCAATCCTCCTGCCTCAGTCTCCCAAGTGCTGGGATTACAGGCATACGCCACTGTGTCCGGCTTATTTATTTTCTTTTTATGTGGTGCTAAGGATCGAACCCAATGCTTCACACATGTGAGGCAAGCACTCTACCACTGAACCACAACCCCAGCCCAACATTTGGTATTTTTTATTGTCTTATTTAATGTGTGTAAACTTATTTGCAAAATTAGGATTGAAGACTATACACAAATTTGTCTGCCCTTACTTAAACTCAGTATTTGATATAAAATATGTATTTGCCGGGCGCGGTGGCGCACGCCTGTAATCCCAGCACTTTGGGAGGCTGAGGCAGGAAGATCGCGAGTTCAAAGCCAGCCTCAGCAATGGTGAGACACTTAGTAACTCAGTGAGACCCTGTCTCTAATAAAATACAAAAAAGGGCTGGGGATGTGGCCCAGTGGTCAAGTGCCCCTGAGTTCAATCCCCGGTACCAAAAAATAAATAAATAAATAAATAAAATATGTATTTTCCTTAGTCACAGAAGCCTAACAGAATATGTTTTGAATAGTTGCTTAGTGTATGATACATATAACATCTAGTGTAGAGGCTCAGTAGTGAAGAATTCACAGAGGGGAATATTTTCCAGTTACTGAAAACTATATATTCACAGATTATCTAATAAAATTAGAAAATTTCACAAAATGTGTCATGTAAAAATGCAGAAGATGAAACTATCTACCTAATTCACCTTGTACAAAAGCCGTCAGCTAGGACTGGGATTGTGGCTCAGTGGTAGAGCTCTTACTTGCCTTGCATGTATGAGGCACTGGGTTCAATTCTCAGTCCCGCATATAAATAAATGAATAAAATAAAGGTCCATCAACAATTTTTTAAAAAGCCATCAGCCAGAGGGAAGTGCTCTAAGAATAATGTAAACTGTTAGAGGGATTTTAATCGGGGAGTGACATACCAGATTTACATTTAAAATCTTACTCTGGCTGCTGGTTGCAAAGAAGCAAAAGTGGATCTGGTGCTATCCATTAGGAGATTGGTTGTCCTCATTGGGAGGAGATGATGGAGGCTTAAAGTAGTAGTGGAAGTGGGGAGAAATAGTAGCATTTAAGACCAAGCTTTGACCATTGTGGAAAACACTGTGGTGGAGGTTCCTAAAGAAATTAAAAGTAGAACTGCCATATGACTCAGCAGTCCCTTTTGAGGCTCTGTACCCACCACCTACTCTCGTGTTGACAGCAGCAAGGTACAGAAACACCATCAGATGAAGGGCTTTTTAAAAATGTGGTTTATATATAAGAGTATCATTCAGACTTAATAAGGAGGCCTTGCTATTTGCCACAACATGGATAAACCTGCAGGATGTTTTGCTAAGTGAAGTAAGCTGGTCATAATAAGAAGACATTGAATGAACATACTTATGTGTGGAATAGTTTTTAAAAGAGCTTAAAAAGAAGCTTTTTGTTCTGTTTTGTTTTTTGGTACCAGGGATTGAACTCAGGGGCACTCGACCACTGGGCCACATCCAGCCCTTTTTTGTATTTTATTAGAGACAGGATCTCACTGAGTTGCTAAGTTACTCGCCATTGCTGAGGCTGGCTTTGAACTCGCGATCCTCCTGCCTCAGCCTCCCAAGTGTTGGGATTACAGGCGTGCACCACCATGCCCGGCTAGAAGCTTTTAAATTTGAATCCATTCCATTTATTGATTCTTGATTTTACTTATTGCACTTTAGGAGTCTTGTTAAGGAAGTCAGATCCTAGGCCGACGTGGTACAGATTTGGGCCTACTTTTTCTTCTATTAGGCGCAGGGTCTCTGTTCTAGTGCCTGAGTCTTTGATCTACTTTGAGTTGATTTTTGTACAGGGTGAGAGATAGAGGTTTAATTTCATTTTGCTACGTATGGATTTCCAGTTACACCAGCACCATTTATTTGTTGAATAGGCTATCTTTTTTTTTCCAGTGAATGTTTTTGGCACCCTTGTCTAGTATGAGATAACTGTATTTGTATGGGTTTGTCTCTGTGTCCTCTATTCTGTACCATTGGTCTACAAGTCTATTTTGGTGCCAATATCATGCCGTTTTTGTTACTGTAGCTCTGTAGTACAGTTTAAGGTCAGGTATTGTGATGCCTCCTGCTTCACTTTTCTTGCTAAGGATTGCTTTAGCTATTTTGGGTCTCTTAATTTTCCAAATAAATTTCAAAAATCGACTCAAAGTGGATCAAAGACTTAGGCACTAGAGCAGAGACCCTGCGCCCAATAGAAGAAAAAGTAGGCCCAAATCTTCACCACGTCAGCCTATAATCTGACTTCCTTAACAAGACTCCTAAAGTGAAATAAGTAAAATCAAGAAGCAATAAATGGGATAGATTCAAATTAAAAAGCTTCTAGCCTGGTGCGGTGGTGCACGCCTGTAATCCCAGCACGTGGGAGGCTGAGGCAGGAGGATCGTGAGATCAAAGCTAGCCTCAGCAACGGCAAGGCACGTAGCAACTCAGTGAGACCCTGTCTCTAATAAAATACAAAAAAGGGCTGGGGATGTGGCCCAGTGGTTGAGTGCCTCTGAGTTCAATCCCAGTACCAAACAAAAAAAAGAAAAGAAAAGAAAAAGAACTGAACAGACACTTCACAGAAGAAGAAATACAATTGATCAACAAATATATGAAAAAGTGTTCAACATCTCTAGCAATTAGAGAAATGCAAATTAAAACTACTCTAAGATTTCATCTCACTCCTATCAGAATGCAATCATCAAGAATAGGGCAAGAGTCGGGCGCAGTGGTGCACGCCTGTAATCCCAGCAAGTGGGAGGCTGAAGCAGGAGGATTGCGAGTTCAAAGCCAGCCTCAGCAATGGTGAGGCACTTAGCAACTTAGTGAGACCCTGTCTCTAATAAAATACAAAAAAGGACTGGGGCCGGGCGTGGTGGCTCACACCTGTAATCCCAACACTTGGGAGGCTGAGGCAGGAGGATTGCGAGTTCAAAGCCAGCCTCAGCAATGGCGAGGCACTTAGCAACTCAGTGAGACCCTGTCTCTAATAAAATACAAAAAAGGGCTGGGGATGTGGCCCAGTGGTCGAGTGCCCCTGAGTTCAATCCCCGGTACCAATAAAAAAAAAAAGAATACAGGCAGCAATAAATGTTGGCGAGGATGTGGTGAAAAAGGTATACTCATACATTGCTGGTGGCACTGCAAATTGGTGCAACCATTATGGAAAGCAGTATGGAGATTCCTCAGAAAACTGGGAATGGAACCACCATTTGATGAAGCTATCCCACTCCAAAGGACTTAAAATCACCATACTATAGTGACACAGCCACATCAATGTTTATAGCAACTCAATTAACAATAGCTAGACTAAGGAACCAACCTAGGTGTCCCTCAATAGATGAATGGATAAAGAAAATATGGTATATATACTCAGTGGAATATTACTCAGCTTTAAAGAAGGGTGAAATTAGGGCGTTTTCCAGTAAATGGTTGGAGTTGGAGAATGTCATGTTAAGTGAAATAAGCCAATCCCACAAAACCAAAGGCCAAATGTTTTCTCTAATATGTGGATGCTAATTCACAATAAGGCGCATGGCGGGGGTGGGGGGCACTAGGGAAAAATAGCATTAGATTAGGTAGAGGGAAGTGAAAGGAGGGAAGGGAGGGGATGTGGGGATGGGAAAGATAGTGGAATGAAACAGACATTATTATTGTATGTGTATATGTGATTACATGACCAATATGATTCTGCAACATGTACACTCAGAAAAATGAGAAATTATATCCCATCTATATATGGTATATCATAGTGCATAAATGTATTCTACTGTCATGTATAACTAATTAAAACAAATTAAAAAAAATTTTAAGAGCTTAAAAACACAGATATAGACAATAAAACAGTGATTACTATGGGGTGGAGTGGTAAAATGTAGGTCAAAGGATACAAAATAACAGGTGTGTAGAATGAACATGTCTAGAGATCTAATTACAACAGAAAGACCAAAGTTAATAAAACTATTATATTAGGGATTTTTGTTAAATAGATTTTTAGCTGCCCTCATCACACACATACAAAAAAAAAAAAAAATGCTGTGAAGTGATAGATATGTTACTGTGCTAAACCATAATAGTCATTTTACTGTATCCTGTAACATAATGTTGTAGTCTTCAAATAAACATAATAAAATTTATTTTAAGAAGACCAAGCTTTGCTGGGTGTGATGGTGTGTGTGCCTGTAATTCCAACTGTTTAGGAGGCTGAGACAGATGGATTGCAAGTTCGAGGCCCATGTGGGCAACTTAGTGAGACCCTGTTTCAAAATAAAATGAGAAGGGTTGGGGATGTAACTCAGTGGTAGAGCATTTGCCCAGCATGAGTAAGGCCCTGGGTTCAATCCCCAGTGCAACAAAAACAAAACAAGTTTTGAGGTAGAATACACCATCTGTTAATGGAATGAATGTGGTGTGTGAAAGAGGGGGTATTTAGGTATTAGGTATTAGGTATTAGGGGGTATTTAGGAACAAAGATGTTCCTAAATGTTTGGGTTTTGACTGGGTAAGGAACATCGTTGGTAGGGTAAAATTTGAGGGAATGGAAGATGAAGTATTTAATTCAGGGTGTATGTTTCACATATGGAAGAGACATCCAAACAGAAATGTCAAATAGGCTGCTGTTATAAGTAGATAAGCTCTAAAGGGCTGAGAAAAAACTCCACCAAGAGGTTTTCTCTAGGGCTGAGGTTGTGGCTCAGTGGTTGAGCACTCACCTAGCATGCATGAGGCACTGGGTTCAATCCTCAGCACCATGTAAAAATAAAATAAAGGTATTGTGTCCAGCTACAACTAAAAATTACATATTTTAAAAAAAAAGAGAGCTGGGCGCGGTGGCGTGCGCCTGTAATCCCAGCACTTTGGGAGGCTGAGGCAGGAGGATCGCGAGTTCAAAGCCAGCCTCAGCAATGGCGAGGCACTTTGCAACTCAGTGAGACCCTGTCTCTAAATAAAATACAAAAAAGGGCTGGGGATGTGACCCAGTGGTCGAGTGCCCCTGAGTTAAATCCCCAGTACCACAAAAAAAAAAAAAAAAGAGATCTTCTCTAAGTTGTGGTCTATTTATTATCTTCAGTATAATATTTTATATTTCATAAATTTTAATATGTATTATTAAATATAATCAAACTTAAATGTTGCTAAAATACATTCACAACTTAAATACATAGCACTGATAGAAGACTGGTTAAAGGTCTGGGGATGTGGCTCAGCAGTAGAGCGTTCGCCTAGCACGTGCGCGGCCCGGGTTCGATCCTCAGCACCACGTAAAAATAAACGCATTGTGTACAACTAAAAGCAAATAAATAAATATTAAAAAAAAAAGAAGAAGACTGGTTAAAAAAAATAAATGGGGGGCCTGGTGTTGTGGCTCAGTGGCAGAGCACTTGCCTCGCACATGTGAGGTACTTGGTTCAATCCTCAGCACCACATGAGAATAAATAAACAAAATAAAGATATTGTGTCCATATATAACTAAATTTTTTTTTTTTTTTTTTTTTTTTTTTTTGCCAGGGATTGAACTCAGGGGCACTCGACCACTGGACCACATCCCCAGCCCTTTTTTGTATTTTATTAGAGACAGGGTCTCACTGAGTTGCTAAGTGCCTCGCCATTGCTGAGGCTGGCTTTGAACTCGCGATCCTCCTGACTCAGCCTCCCAAGTGCTGGGATTACAGGCATGCGCCACCGCGCCTGGCATAACTAAAATTTTTGAAAGAAAAAATAAATGGAATAATATCTAAAATCCTTTAGCTACCTTTAAAGCAATATTTTTAGTTATTCACTGAGGAAAAGTTAGCTTTTTAAAAATAAATGGAATTTTAAAAAGCAAAGTCTATAATACTGAATTGAGAGTATGAGACTCTAGAATCTAAACCTTAGAATAAATGTGTAGATTTGTTATTAATAATTATTTTTCCCTCAACTCATGTTTGAAAGAATGGTGACTTACTTATTGCCAGAAGTCTAGTTTGATACACCAGCTTTTAGTGTGGCAGTTTTGAAAATATACTGAATCTTATTAACTTACCCGATTGCTGTTTACTAATGATTCACTTTTCATGAATTTATCATCCATTAAACCATTTTTAAGGTAATTCTTCTTTTAAAGGAATATTAAATGCTCTCATGTTTTATTTGCAGATAGAAATATGTAATTTCATCTCTTACTTGCACTATTTTAAGGGACTAGGGCTGCCATAAATCTCATTAGTAATGTTAAAATTGTCTTCCCTTGAAGGATGCTTCATGTTCTATCTAAATGAATAAAGTTTGTAAAGAAAAAACAGAGCTCTGTGTTATGTTTCCCAACTACTCTGGAGTCTGAGACAGAAGGATAACAAGTTTGAGACCAGCTTCCACAACTCAGTGAGACCCTGTCTCAAAAATTTTAAAATGACTGGAGGTATAGTTCAGTGGTAGAGTGCCTCCAGTTTCAATCCCCAGTACCAAAAAATAAAAATAAATAAATAAATAAAAAGGAAGACCTTCCAAGATTTGTTTTCATTTTTTTCCCTTTTAAGTTCACAGATTAGAATGTAAGTAATAGTATTTAGTGTACAAGTAGAATTTATGTCAACATCAAAACAAACTTTTCCACTTTGTAGTAACAGAAATTTCCTTTGTATTCTTCAGGTATAAATTAATCATGTTACTAATATAGCATAAATTTGAATGCCTTTTTTCCTAATAAAACTCCAGAATCCAGATTTGAAATAGTTGTATCAAAATGAGTGTAAGACAGAGAGCTGGTAGCTTCAGGCAAAGCAGAATTAAATTCTGGATTAAAAAGTTCTGGAAAACAGCAGTATGATTATTTCCTATAAGCATATATATATCCCTGTAACATTATAAAGCATCTCCCTGTGCTTTATTTTTGCCTAGGAGCTAAATTTAACAAAATGAAATTTTACAGAGAAATAATATTTCCTTCAGTTGACTTCCAAACACATTCACACATTTAGCAGATGGCGAGACATGACTTAACAGCAGTATTTTCTTTTCTTTTCTTTTCTTTTTTTTTTGTGGTACCAGAGATTGAACTCAGGGGCACTCGACCACTGGGCCATTTCCCCAGCCCTTTTTTGTATTTTATTTAGAGACAGGGTCTCACTGAGTTGCTAAGTGCCTCGCCATTGCTGAGGCTGGCTTTGAACTCGTGATTCTCCTGTCTCAGCCTCCCAAAGTGCTAGGATTACAGGCGTGTGCCACCGCACCCGGCTAACAGCAGTATTTTCTAAAACAGCTTTTGGGATTTCATTGACTAAGCTCAAATTGGGAAGCAGACTTTTCCTTAGACTAAGGAAGAACTTTTTAATGATTACAACTATTAAAAAACAAAATGACTAAGGTGGAGGTATAGCCTAGTGATCAAACATGCACGTCGTGTGTGCACCATGCTGTGTTCAGTCCTGCGCACACAAAAGAATGGCTGCCTTTTGGGAGGATTGTGGTGAATTCCCATCACTAGAGATATACAAAAAGACATCCTCCTGCTAGGGACTTTGTGTAGGGTGTAGATGACATACTTCTTAAGATCTTCCCAACTCTGCCAGTTAAATTATTTCTCCCATAAAAGGGATATGCAAGGTGCTCTCTTATACAAAATAGTTAATTAACCTGTGATGTCCTTCCTTTTTTGCATCCCCTCTTTTTTATTGGTTATTGAAATAAAGTAGACATCTGGAAACATGCACATGTCATAACTGTTAGCAGCATGGGGAGTGTCACAGCCTGAAGAGCCATACATCCAGTCCCTCGCTGCAGGAGCACGCTAGCATCCTGCGGTCCCACTGAGTGCTCCTTCCGTTTACAAGCCACCCCACCCTGAAGCCAGGCTGTGCTGACTTCTAACAGTACATAGCTTGAGGCTGAGCTGCCTTTATAAATGGAATCATTCTTTTTTTTTTTTTTTTTTTTTTGTACCAGGGATTGAACTCAGGGGCACTAAGCCACTGAACCACATCCCCAGCCCAATTTTGTATTTTATTAGAGACAGGATCTCACTGAGTTGCTTTGCTTAGCGCCTCCCCTTTGCTGAGGCTGGCTTTGAACTTGCGATCCTCCTACCTCAGCCTCCTGAGCAGCTGGGATTACAGGCGTGGGCCACTGCGCCCAGCTGGAATCATTCTCTTTTGTGTTTGGCTTCTTTGCACATTACATCTTGAAGATTCATACTGTTGCATGTAGAGCATTCATGTCATTGCTGATATGAGACTATGAGAATTGATTTATCTGTCTTGTCCTTGTTGGGCATTTGAATAGTTTCCTGCTTGGGGCTTTTACAAATAGTGTGTTGTTACAAACTTTCTACTAAGTTTCTTTCATAGACATGTATTCATACTTCTTTTGGGCTCATACAGCTAAGAGTAGAATTGCTTTGTCATTGAATGTGCACATGCTCAACTTGCAGATACTACCAACTGATTTGCAAAGCATTTGTATTCAGGACCAATTCTTTGTGGGCGTTTGGTACTGAGGATTGAACCCAGGGATACTCGACCACTGAGTTACATCCTCAGCCCTTTTTATTGTATTTTGAGACAGAGTCTTACCATGTTGCCCAAGTCAGCCTTGAACTTATGGTCCTCTTGTGAGCTTCCTAAGATGCTGGGATTGCAGGTATACACCACCATACCTGTATCAGGACCGATTTTAACAGGGTCCTACCATATCAGATATGTTAATTTTCCTGAAATCCCATGAGCATTTTTTATACCTTACGATGTACTTTTTACTATCGTTGTTTTTATACACCTTATCTCCCTTTCTACATTGTAAGCTTCTTGAGGGATCTGTCTTATTCATCTTTATATTTTCCAAAGTATCTTGCACAGTACCTTGCCTAAACCTGATGTTTTTATGCAGGTGGTTGAATAAATTAGGAAAAGTATATGTAGTATTAATACTAGGAATGTTCATACATTGAAAAATATATAAATAGATGATGCAAAAAGCAACAAGGGCAATCTTCAAGGGCTGAACAGAATTAACTTACTGATATTATTTTATTCAGATTTTTCTGAATTTTGTAAGCTTTTATATTTGGAAATTTACTATGAAATTGAGTTGTGAATATCAACTAGTAGACTTAAAGCCTGGTGTTATCTTCCACATAGACTCTTGTGAATCTTACTTCACATGGGCTGCATTTATTAATAATGGATTTGAAGATTAATGAGAGGATGCAGAAGACAGGAGAGGGGAGTTGTGTATTAGAGTACTGACAACACCATGACCCTGGTTGAGTCTCAACTTTATCCTTCCTCTAGATCCTTCTGAGGCAAGAAGGAATGATTTCACTAGATCACGGTGGATAAGGCCAAATTTTATGAGCCAAATAGAATTTTAGTGGCTTTTGAATGTAATAAGTTAATGTTTAAAATTGTTAAGTTAGAATAGTAAAGATTGGCAGGTGCTTTCCCTTTTCATATTTTTCTCCATATTCCACAGTCTGTTTAATAAATACATATTACTTTTAATTCAGAAAATTTTAAAAATGATTTTTGTTGCAAGAATTGCTGTTCTGACTGCCTTTCTTTTATTTCAGTCTTGGCCTGACTATGAGGACATCTATAAAAATGTGATTGAAATCGCCACATTTTTGGATTTGCCTCGTTTTCCAGACATAACTGAAGCCTGTTACCTTCATCCCAATGTCTTGTGTATGAAATACTTAATGGAAGTCAATCTCCCTGGTAAGGTGTGGTGTCTATGGCGAGGCAGTGTCACTACTGAGATAAGCAGAGTGTAGAATCCTTTCCAGTTGTAGACTACTTTTAGAGCCACCTGAAAGGATCCATAGTAACTTGAGGCTTCATTACAAAATCCTTTCTTAAAATAGTTCAGAATATTTAAATGGTTAAAGGACAACTCTTCAGAAACAAAGGTATATATCTTAGTGTGAGAGATTTATGCTTGAGAGAATATATATGGTTTTTATAGCAAGTTTGCTGAGTGCAAGCAAAGTAGCAAATACTTCAATATGTGTCATTAATGTGTCATTAAAAAAACGCAGCACTTCTTTATTTGCATGAAGCATTATATTGCATAATGAATTCTAACTTTAAAAAAAATCCCAGAAGTTAATCCTTGGTAACGTTTTTGTTGTTCGATAGCATTTGCTATTTCCAGTCTCTAAAGTAAACAAAGATGGGAGTCTGGTCAGATCACAATGAACTCTCTGAGGCACTGACAGCCTTTAAAGAGAGCCTCAGTGTGCTTTGCTCACAGTACACCAAGACACAGGTAACCCTGATGGAATCTGCTGATGGAAGCCAGCCCTGAATTTCTTGCTAGACTAGAAATGTGAGAAATTCAGGACTTTTATTAAGAGAAAATGCAAACATGTTATGATTACATCATTGTTTAAGCAATATCAAAAATGTGATTGAATGTATTTTTGTTTTGAGTTTGGGTCTTACTGGGTTGCCCACACTGGTCTCGCATTTGTGGGCTCACATAATTCTCCCACTTCAGCCTCCTGAATAGCTAGAAAGATAGGTATGTGGTATAAGCCCATTTGGAATGCATTTTAGAGGGAAGAAAATGCATATGTGAAAAAAGCATATACGACAGTGCATATACATTAGCTAGCTATGAAAGTAGAAATATTCAACACATATCAGTGTCTATAATTTTAAAATATTTTTAAAAACAGGAACAAAAATAATTTAAGCTTTCTAAATATATCGTTTATAAAGCTAAGAAATGCAATTTATTTTTTTAATTATTTATTTATTCTAATTTGTTATATATTAGAAATGTGATTTAAATGAGATTTGAGAAGTCACTATTTGATCAGAACTCCAGAATTTAGAAGATCTTATTTCTGTTTTTTGATGTATAACCTAAATCAAATTACTCTTTGTCACTATTTTGTATATACTTCTATAATGGTTCTCACAAGGATGGAAAGTTTCTGTGTTTCATCACATATTCTAAAATCTTGAACTTATAAAGAGAATAATAGGTTATGGAAGGGACACATGCATTACCAAAATGTGATAGTCTGGTTAATAGCAAATGTAGTTCTCATGCTTGTTGTACAGAAAGAGGGTAACAGTGTTTTATGGATACCATTATATAAAAGTATTTCTTACCTAATTCTTCCTGAGAAAAATGAGTAAACTTAAATGTATTTATAGTATGCAGAAAGACATTATTGTCATTTGGTAATTATTAATTGATTTTGGAGGCAGTATTATAAAGAACCAGGGAAGAGAAATTTCATTTCTTGAAATCTGTTCAATAGAAATAATTTGAAATATGGGGGGAAAAATATGTAAATGTTATTGGTCTCCTTATTTATAATACTGAAAAATCAGAAACAACTTAAAAATCCAACAAAAAGGTAATATTTACATAAATGATGTACATATAATTATTGCAACATTATATAGTTTTTAAAATAATGTTTATGAAGAGATTATAAAGCATAAAAATGTTATTATAAAAAACAAAACAAGGGGCTGGGGTTGTGGCTCAGCAGTAGAGTGCTCGCCTAGCACGTGCATGGCCTGGCTTCGATCCTCAGCACCATGTAAAAATAAAAAACTCATTGTGTACAACTAAAGCAGATAAATAAATATTTTTTAAAAAACAAGCCAAATTACAAAATAACACGACCACAGATACATAAAATGGAAATATTCATAAAATATTAAAAGTAAAACACCAAAATGTTGAAGGGGATATTTCTAAGTTGTACTTCATGTTATTTTTTTCCCTTCTTCTACCTTTATTATCCTATAAATGTCCTGTATTGAATTTGTTTTTTTACTTAGGGGAAAACAGCGATTTTTTAAACAAAATAGGTCTACAAAATAAGATGTGATAATCCTTGAATTTTAGGATTGAGATTAAAAATTGTCTGAAATTGGTTGCAAACCACCCATACTTAAGATTGTAAGAGGACCTCTGCAGTGTATTCAGAATTCATAAATACTGCTCTTAATCTTGATTGTATGATGCTATTGACCAAAAACCAGAGAGCTATGAATTTGGTGCTCTTACATAAACACACTCCTGGGCCACAGAAAGCTAGAAGTGACTTAAGTATGCTGAGGCAACAAATGCCTTTCATTTGTTTTAATATTGATTGATTGATTATCTTAAATAGTGGTTGCTTTGTATGGATACACGTGTTAACTACAGTCTAGTTAGCTGAAGAATTTAATTCACATCTTACTGTTTTGTTCTTCAACAGATGAAATGCATGGATTAACCTGCCAAGTGGTAAAAATGACTGGAATAGGAGAAGTAGATTTCCTGACATTTGATCCCATAGCTAAAATGGCAAAAAATGTTAAATATGACATACAAGCTGTAGCTGTCATTGTGGTTGTATTGAAACTGCTCTTTTTATTGGATGACAATTTAGAATGGTAAGTGTATGTCAGTTATACACTAAGTAATGCTTTCTTGTGCTGATCTTAGCTTTTGTTAAGTGGTAAAGTGAACATGCTTTTACCTAATAATTCAAAGTAGAGGATTCCATGTGTTATCTCAGTAGGAAAAGGTAGACACTGAGGTAGTAACAGATTCTCAGGTAGTGCTTTGGCTTGGTCGATGTCAGTCATTTGACCATGTTTCATTCCTTTTCTTTAAGTAGCAGGGTTTCTTATTAATCCATGCTTCTGAGTTTTAAAATATTATCACAAATTCTAAAGAATCTTTTAAGCACTTCATTTAGATACTTTTCTGGCACTGTCTCTTAAAGATTAATTTGGATGGTAGAGGAATTTTACAATGTTACCCCTCCCAGATGTCAACAAAGCGTGATAGTATTAATAGTGTCTTCTTCCCTGCTTCAGTGATTGCTTCTCCACGAAGATTTGATATCAGTTTCAATTACTGTTCTATACCTTTCTTTAAGAGGAATTCAAAATTTAACTGTCTAAATACATCATTTCTAAGTAGATTGACTTATTGTTATCTCCAGGTCTTTGTCTGATCTTGCTGAAATACATAATGAAGAGAACAAACAAGGTACTTAATTTATCAGTCAAATTCAAAGTGAATGTAAATGATGGATTAAAAGATGAAATGTAGGGGGGAAACTTGAATAACAGACATATACACATATTCACATATACAAATGCACCTTGTACCAGGGTTATTTTTTCATAATTATCTAATTATATCTGTGGGCTGCTAAGAAATTTCAGTGACTCTCTTTACTTTCAACTTCCCCTCTTTCGCCAGGCTAGACCATGAACTTACCATCAACTTTCTTGCAGACCACCCTGTCTGTTCTGATGCCTCAGCTTTGCTCCTGCTGCTCCCTCTGCCTGAGTGCTCTTCCTTCTTCTCCCTCAGTGGTAGTACTCACTGTGTATTCTTTCTAGAATATGTGCAAAATAAAACAGTTCTTTCTGTACAGTGCTCATATTGGCATCTATATAAATTGAAAGATGGAACTGGATGTTTTCTAATATCCTTTGTAATACACAGACTATGTAACATGGGGTAAAGAAAGCACTCAAACCTGTCTTCCTTAGAGGAAGATTTCTTCCTCAGAATTGGTGCTGTCAGCGGGGCTAGGATTGTTGTTCCCCTGTTGTCTTCCATTCCCTTCCTCCCCTCATTGAGAAGGAGACTGATGGTCAGAAAAATTGTGATTTACTCAAGGTCAAAGAACCTTGAGTCGTATTAATTATTACAGTGTCATCTGTGCTTACAGTTCTTTGGGTAGTTTGCTTTTCTCTCTGGCTGCATACCTACAATGCCATATTGTTTTAGGTGGAAAATGGTTTTAGATATAGAAGACACTGTCTTTATAAGAGACTAGTGGAGAATGATCCCCCTTTATCCTTGACTGTGCTCAATGCTGTTGTGCTTAATATTACTGCATCTTGAACACACCAGATGTCCAGTGCAGTCCATTCTCTTCCTTTTCTCTAGGATCTCTGAATTAGGATTAGAAAGAACAGAAATAGTTGCTGATGAAACTAGAAATCTGTATTCAGCTTTTTTAGCACATTGCACACAGTTATCATTTGCTTTTAATTCATGTGTTTGCTGGACATGTTGCAGCAGCATCAGGCTGTGTGTGCTGGCTATTGGAATTGGTGGGGAGGAGACCTGATTGTGTAGTGACAAACAAAATGTGTTCCATTCTCAAGGAGGTAACAGTCAAGTGTAGGAGAAACTGACACTTAAAAATTGGTTACTGTCTAATCTGGGGTGTGGGGGTGTCACAATACAAGTAGGAACTTAGAGGAGGAGTGACAAACTACTCAGGAAAGTCATATTAGAGTATGGGGACAGTGACTCCATCCATCATTTCCAAGAACTATTATGTAAATGTTTAGTTACATCAGTGAATAATTACCCAAGTGAACAGTGTACATTATTATTATGTGATTTATTTTGCTAATAATCATGGATTTCATTTATTTCAGATAAGCCATGGTTTGAGTTCAGAAAGTGGTATCAAGTTATGAAGAAAACCATTGATGAGAAAAAACAAAAATGGGAGGAAACAAGGGCAAAGTATGTTCTCTTCTCACTTTAGATTCACCTACTTTATTTCTGTGTCAGTTACTTTACATTTGAAAGCTGAAATTTCTATACTTTTCAGTATTGTGACTTTTTTCCTAGAAATATCATTGTAGCCCATACATTCTAGTTAACTTTTTTTTTTTTTTTTTTTTTTGGTAGTCCAAGGAATCAATCCAAGGGCCTCAAGCATGCTGTTCATGTTCTACCACTGAACTATACCCCCACCCCCTAATTTTTTCCGTTTTTACGTCACTAATAACTATTACCCCCACCCCCACTTTTTTTTTAATTTCGCCATTTTTCCATTGATATCCACAGGGTACCACATTGTCCTTAGTACTTTGCTTTCTACAGTTTGCATGAGTCTTGCTTGTGTTTCCAATACTCCTCCCCTTTATCAAAATTAGTCATTTTCCATCTATGTCTCCCAGTATTACAAAGATTACAAATAAAATGAAACCCTGTGATATATTTACTTGGAATGTTTCCCCCAAATAATGATCTCAGTGAAAATCAAAACAAAAGGAAGCAGACAGCAAGTATATTTAATTTAGTCAACCTTGTTACTTGACTTCTCTTTGATCTGTCATTCAGAGGTAGGTCCGTTGTGGTAGAGAGGAAAAGCATCCCTTTAGGGATAGATGGTGCTGGGTTTGAATGACTACATCGTAGACTAGTGTGACTTCGCCTCCTAGCCTCAGTGCACCGACATTCTAAACACTATCTTATGAAGTACATTTCCATTTATCTCTCACATGGTTTCATTTATATTCTTAGAACTTTGAATCTTTGTAAGACGTTAAAGAAAATGTCATCATCTCTGTTATTTATGTAAATTTATAATAGTACTAATTTCAAGTGATTTTATGTCCTTTGAGAAAAATTTAAATTCCTCAAATTAGTTGAAAGATATCATAATTTACTCAGCTTTAGTTTCCTTATCAGTAAAATAGGGCTCTTCAGTGCTTTCATACCAGGTATGCTTCAAAAGACCACTGGTTTTGTGGGACTGGCTGAATGTGAAAGTCCCTGCGAGAGGCAAAGAATGTTGTACACAAAGATTCTTGATGTTCTTGATCAAATTCCTAAAAATGCAGCCATGTAGAAAATATACAGAACAGGTTACAACTGAGAAGCTGGGTTTGTTTAAAGCAGAACCAAATGTTAAAAAATTAGAAAGCCAATTTCAGGTTGACCAGCTTTAAGCTGGAGATGAACTAAGTCTGGCAAGAAAAACAGTACAGCAGCAGTCATTAGTGGAAGAGCCTCCCCGCATCCAGTGGGCATGACCAGTGTAATCATCATTACATGTCTTTGATTCCTTGATGGGACACTAATATAATTGAATGTACTATATTAAAAAATATTTCCATATTATTGTCATCCAATAATCAAGAACATTGATATAGGACATGTTTAAGAGACTTGTTAAAATTAGTGGTTATGGTAATGGGGTCTTTGGAGTCAGTTTTTGACTTGACCAATATTCACTCAGATTATTTCAAAGATAGTAGTTTTCTGAACAGAAAGGTTGTATGAAGATTTGAAAATTAGGTAAAGTTTTTCTACAGATTTTCATAAAGAAAAGGTATTTGATGTTGTTATTATCTAAACAAATTTGTTGGTCACTATTTGAGTGAAGATACTCAGTTATGAGAAAAATGGCAAAAATAGTTTGTGATTACAATTTTAAAATGTGGTTTATCTCCTTGGCTATGATCCTGTGTGTGAAGTAAAATGGGTCTTAGTCATTACCAGAGTAGCAGCAAGAGCAAGAGACCGTCTTGGGCGTCTGCCTTCCTTCTGTGGTGTGGATTGGGGTTAGTCCTGATGATCCTGAGGGCCAGCTGCTCCAAGGCCATGCTGCCCAGTATCTTGGTGGCACTGAGGTATTATCCCAGCCCACTTCACACTTCAAACGTGGCCCTGTTCCTATTGTACTGTTAGAGTCAGTGTACATCTAAGACTTATAGACATTTTGCTACTTCGGGGAAGAATTTAATAACTAAAAAAAGTAAAGGTGTGTATAAAAATGCCATTTTCCATGGAGACTTCAAGCCCCAGGGAGGTTGGCCAGGGGCTCTCTTACCACAGTCCTCCTTCACAGAGTGTGTGCTACAGACTAATCCACACATGTGGTATACATCACCACTAATTTTAATCACTACCGTCTAATGCTGGCACAGAGCGCTGTGCAGTCACCACTGTACCTGTCTGTTCTTCCCTATCTCTTCCCATTTTTATATCAATTTCTTTTCTGTTTGTTGTCTTTTGTAGGTTGTTTGTTTTCAGTGCTGACAACTCTAAATTTCTGATTTTTCTTTCTGTTCCTCTGGATATCATCTTCCATGTTGTCAGATGAAAATGATTAAAATATTTTCTCTATAGCTAAGCATGGGTCCCTATGCATGAGATGATATAAAACACTAGTAAACAGTAGTTGAAAACCTAAAAAATATTACTAAGCTGCTTTAATGATTTTTTTGTCATAGAATGTATTGAGAAGAACATGGAGGAAAATTTAAAAGCATGTAGAAAAGCCCTGTGGCCTTTTGGTTTAGGCAGAAATTCCTTATATGATATCAAAATCGTGATTCATGCATGAAAAAGATTGATGAATTGGACTTCATCAGAAGAAATTTTCCGCAAAAGACACTTAAGAGAATAAGAAACCATATATTGAGAGAAATTATGTACAAATCACCTGATAAAAGATTTTTATAACATAGTAATAAAACAGCTCAGTTTTTAAATAAACAGACCAAAGATGATGTATTGGTGGCACATGAAAAGATACTTAGTATTATCAGTTAGTAGGAAAGTACAAATTAAAACCACATACAATATCCATTACAACGGATTAGAATGATAACAAGACAAAACAAAAACAAAAACCAATCATACCAAGTGTGGTATTGCAAAATGGCATAGCCATTTTGGAGTGTTTGGCAGTTTCCCATAAAGTTAAGCATATACATAATTATAATATCAAATACTTTCCATTCCTAGATGTCTACCCAAGCGAAATAAAAACTTATGCTCATACAAAAATCTGTACAGGAACGTTTATAGTGGCTTCATTCCTAATCACCCAAAACTGGCAGCAGTCCAAATGTCCTTCAGCTGGTGACTGGATGAACAAACTGGTATATCCATACAATGCAGCACCACTGAGCAATGCAAAGGACCAGATCTACATCCAACAGTGTGAATGAATCTTAAATGCATTATGCTAAATGAAAGACTCAAAAGGTTACCCTAGCATGATTCTATTTATATTACATTCCAAACATGGCTGAGCTCATAGGAACCGAAAAATAGACTAGCCGAAAAAACAGACTAGCCAGTTGTCCAAGATCAAGGGTGTGGGGAGGGATTGACTTGAAAGGGGCCTGGAAGATTTTTGGAGTGGAATTGTTCTGTATGTTAATCGTAGTGTGATTACATAACTATATGTGTTTGTTTGTTTGTTTTATTTTGATACAAGATGTCACTAAGTTGCTTAGGGCCTTGCTAAATTGCTGAGGCTAGCTTGGAACTTGTGATCCTCCTGCCTCAACCTCTCAAGCCACTGGGATTATAGGCACACAGCAATGTGTTTGTTAATGCTAATCATAAGTACACTGAAAAGGATGAGTTTTACTCTATGTAAATTATACTTTAATTTTTTTGGTGTTATAGATGAACAGAATGCCTTTATTTTATTTGTTTATTTTTATGTGGTGCTGAGGATCGAACCCAGTGTCTCATGCATGCTAGGCAAGTGCTTTGCCACTGAGCTATAGCCCCAGCCCTAATTTTTATTTAAATAGGAAAACAAATCACGTAGAGATGAAGGAAATGTGCAAATATTGCCTAGCTAGAAAACCCTAAGGCCTTTGTGGCATGTTTGTTTTTGTAGCTTGATGTAATGGGAAGAGGTAGACACAGTATAGCAAAGTTTTGAAGATGCTTTAGTTTCAAAGGGGTTGTCCAGACAGTCGAGCATTGTTATCCTTAAAGTCACCTTTCCCATCCTCTGGGCATGTGACTCTAAGGAAATAATAATGCCTTTTTGATTCTAGCATGATGGCCACTTGTGGAGGTGTTTATTATAAAGCATAAGAAGCACCTATCTAGGGGCTGGGGTTGTGGCTCAGTGGTAGAGCACTTGCCTCACGACATGTGAGGCAGTGGGTTCAATCCTCAGCACCACATAAAAATAAATAAACAAAATAAAGGTATTGTGTCTATCTACAACTAAAAGAAAAAAATTAAAAAAAAAAAAAAAGAAGCACCTATCTAAACGAGACATTCATAAGAAATGTTTACAGTGAGTACACCCATGGACTGCAATGAGACTATTGAGTTTAGGGAACTTCTTTATTACTTTAAATTTTGTTACTTTTATTGTTTAAGAAAATAAATTAAAAAACAATAAAGATTCGCAAACTTAGCTACCATAGGGTTAAATGATTTATTTTAAATGTGATATGCTTCACCAAAATTTAATTTACATATAATTTTAGGAAGACTGTCTTTTACGTTATATTGATTGATTACAAATCTCTACTGCTTCCTGATATTTAGAGAAATGTATTTATTTTCCTCTCTCTCTCTCTCTCTCTCTCTCTCTCTCTCTCTCTTTCTCTCTCTCTCTCTCTCTCTTTTTTTTTTTTTTTTTTTTTTTGGTACTGGGAATTAAACCCGGGGCACTTTACCATTGAGTTACATCCCAGTCCTTTTTAGTTTTTACTTTGAGACAGGGTCTTGCTAAGTTTCAGAGGCCAGCCTTAAACTTTCGCTCCTCTTGCCTCATCCTTCCAAATTGCTGGGGTTATGGGCATGTGCCACTGCATCTTGCCTAGAGAAATTTTATTTCTGTTCTTAACATTTTAAATCACTGTGGAAATTCAAAGTAAAAAGTTAACCTCTCTCTTTTATGTATAGTCATGATTATACTGATTTAAGTATTTCTTAAATCCATGAAAAATCTCAATTTTTTAATTCATTAAAGCAATCATTTGCTATCATCATATTATTAAAACCCCTACTTTTATGTATATTTTCTTTCCCTCATTAAAAAAGAATGGTAAAGGGGGCTGGGGTTGTGGCTGAGTGGTAGAACGCTTGTCTAGCACGTGTGCGGCCCGGGTTCGATCCTCAGCACCACGTAAAAATAAACGCATTGTGTACAACTAAAGCAAATAAATAAATATTAAAAAAAAAAGTGTCCTTCACTCAGAATAGAGTAAGACAATGAATAAACTTGTCATTAAAAAAAAAAGAATGGTAAAGGGGCTGGGGTATGGCTCAGTGGTAGAGCACTTGCCTGGCATGCACAAGGCACTGGGTTCGATCCTCAGCACCACATAAAAGTAAATAATAAAATAAAGATATTGTGGCTGTCTACAGCTTAGAAAATATTTTTAAAAAAAGAATGGTAAAAATTACCAATTGTAAGATACTACAGGTAGATAAATACAAATACTTATATTTCTGACCTCTTATTCCTTATCATCTTTCCTAGAAAGTCCACAGATAAGAAAGTGCCTACTAGCCAGGCAGTTAAGAAATATCTAGCTGCATGTAGTAGCACACACCTGTAATCCCAGCAACTTGGGAGGCTGAGGATCACAAATTCAAGGCCAGCCTCAGCAACTTAGTAAGACCATATCTCAAAAAAATAAAAAGGGTTGGGATGTAGCTCAGTGGTAGAACACCACTGGGTTCAAGCCTAGTACCACAATGAAAGGAAAGAAGGAAGATCTAGATAATAATAGAATTTAAAGAACCTGTACATGTATTTCTTAATTATTCATCATAACACTATAAAAAATAGAAAACAAATTAGAGATGTTAAATTGATTTGTTTATTCATTTATTCAACAACAGATATTTAAATGAGTCCCTACTATATACTATTCCCTCCCAACGCTAGGGACATAAAGAAGATTGAGGTAGTTGTAAGCTGCCTGTCATGGCCAGCCACAGCGCCGCGGGAGAAAAACTCGGAGGCAGAGTAAAGCTATTACTACTTTTACTTCTACTTTCTTAGAGCTTAGAGAGAGAAAGAAAGATTTTTCTTCTTCTTAGAAAGAGCTTAGAGAGAAAGATTAGAGAGCTTTCTTCTTCTTCTTTTCTTCTTAGCTTAGAGAGAGAGAAAGAAAGAGAGAGAGAGCTTAGCTTAGAGAAAGATAGAGCTTTCTTCTTTCTTCTTTTCTTCTTAGCTTAGAGAGAGAGAAAGAAAGATAGAGCTTAGCTTAGAGAAAGATTATTTTTTAGAGCTTCTTTCTTCTTTCTTCCTCGGGAGCCTTGGCCTGACTCTGACCAGCAATTACTTCTTCTATCTGGTTTCTCTTCTGTAACCGCTCTGCCTACGTTCTGGCCACTCTGATTCTTTTCTTCTTCTCCGACCCGAACTCTTCTTCTGTCCGACCGAGCGACTGCATGACTGACTGAATGAATTCATTCTTCGTTCTCCTAACTCCGACCGCTTTCACCCGGTTATATACCTTTAGCTTTGCAGGTGCCTACAGGTGCGTCACATACATATCAGGTGGAATTTATGGCTTCCAGCTAGCCGCAATAGCCCTTCCTAATTGGGGCTCCTTCAGGTAGTCTGTGCCTTTGAGAATCTCCATCTTTTGTCACTTAAGGTCCCTAGACCTTTCACTAGAAAGTGGCAGAGCCAGGTCCTCTGATTCAGTGTTCTTTTCATTGCCACAGGTTATGAAAGTCCTCTGCTTCAGGGAACTCAGAATGAAAATGTTGTCTTTGTTCCAGAGCCGACGCATCTGCTTGGCAAAGTTTAGCAGTGGTCACTATAACCAGAATAATAGGAATCACTTCCCTATGGCCTGAGTCTAGGCCTGGTCACTGATAATCTATAGGAATGTGAGATGACTCTTAGTCTTTGCCCTGGAGGGAATACTGCAGGGCCAGGTCAATCCAACACCCCTGTTTTACAGTGAACCTCCCTGACTGGCCTTCCCTGGCAAGAATAGGTTGAGTCAGTGCAGGGAACACGAGGAGGTCTTCACCATCCTGTTTTCACCAGGAATAGGATAGATTTCTGAAGAGACTGGCACTTATTGTCTACTTTATGACTATCAGAATCAGAAGTACCACTAACTTAGCCATCAGCAAAGGCAGTCAAGGCAAAAACAGGAGGAACAATTGTTTCTTAGATGGCTTCACTTTATCAGAGTAAACAGCAAGGGAATTTTATAGTGGGAAAAACCATTTTATTTTGTGTAATTAATAGCTTCTTCAGGATGCTGCAGCATGGTGGGGGAAGCACAGCATTCTGTTGGCCTGCTCTTACTTAGTGTCTCCTTCTGGGGTGTGAGCTCTGTAGACAGTGTAGACATGTGCCAATAGGCCGTTCCAAGCCAGAGCTATTAAATTGAACATCAGAAATTCCAGATACTGCTTGGAGAAACTGTCCTGAACTGTATTGAGGTGCATTTTTTTCTACCTTGCACAGGTACATGTGGAAAAGTGAAAAGCCACTCTACCTCTCACACATTGATAGACCAGTAGCATATAAAAGAAGAGGTGAGTTGAATCTTTTCTTACTCATGGCAGGGTAGCTAACAACACAGTTGTAGAATAGCTAGATATCTTGGCTTGAAAAGTGAATGCATAAGTAAATTTCTTACTTCTTTGAAATGTTGTTCTGATATAATTATACATCCAGAAGAGTATCATCCTCTACAAGGAGTCTCCGCAGGAATCTCTTTATTTTAGGAATGTGTCATTATTCAAAACAGAGCTTAAGTTCCCATCAGAATCTAAACTCCTGTATTTTTATGACTTCTAGAGCTCTTCCCACAGAATTTCCCTTAGACTGTCCTTTTTCTTTTTTTGGTGGGGGGGGGGGGGATGGAGGAGGACCGGGGATTGAACTCAGGGGCACTTGACCACTGGGCCACATCCCCAGCCCTTTTTTTGTATTTTATTAGAGACAGGGTCTCACTGAGTTGCTAAGTACCTCGCCATTGCTGAGGCTGGCTTTGAACTCATGATCCTCCTGCCTCAGTCTCATAAGTGCTGGGATCATAGGCATACGCTACCGTACCTGGCCCCCTTAGATTGTCTTGTATGTTCTCTTTTATAAATTGTAATAAAGTATATATATAGTTCACCATTTTCATCATTTTTAAGTAGATCCCTTACATCCCCACCTAGTTTCAGTTTTGCTTAAGTTACCATCATACATTACCATCACACGTTTGTCAAAACTGAGAAACTGACGTTTATACATTGCTATCAAGAGAACTCCAGGCTTTGTGATTTAATGTTAGTTTTTGTTTTATTCCTTTGCTCTTTTCCCTCCATTTCCAGAAATGGTGGTGAATCTACAGAAGCAGTTTAGTGCACTGGTTGATTCAACACAAACTGTTGAGAAAAAAAGCCCTTCAAGCTTCCAGTTCAACTGGACTAAAGAAGATGCTGATAGAACTTGTTTCCATGGACAGAGCCTCCAGGGCCTCCTGATAAAGAAAGGCCAGTCGCTGATGACCAAGAATTCATTATACTGGCTTAGTACCCAGAAATTCTGTAAAAGGTACGTGATGCTTTTAGAACTCAGAAGACAGAAGGCATGATGAAATCTCCAGTTTGGCCTGAAGGTATAGTCTTTCTGATTAAGGAAAAAAAATCACATATGTAAAAGAGCCAGAAGGTGCTGGTAATGAAACCCAGGCCCTTGAACATGCTAAGTAACCACATACTCTACCACTGAGCTATACGCCCAGCCCCAGAAGATGGTAAGCTTATAGTCAAGAAAATAAAAAATATACGTTGAGTATAATTTAGGAAAAAATCTGGTAAAAATCAAGATATGTGATGTGTCACAATTAACACAAGCTATTCCCATGAGCTGAATTAACCTGCAGTGAGGCTGCTAAGCAGTAGAAGTGTCAGTGCTAATTGAGATTACCCATTATATTTTTAAATACATATTTTTTCTGAATGACATATATCATTTCTCTTTACATCTTGGTGCTTCCTTAAGTATGTCCTAAGAATAAAGATATTCTGCTAGACTGATCTGATAGGTCTGTGCTTTTCAAGGGGTGAATGGGTGGATGTGTGGATGTTCTTAGAGTTCATGCCATTGTAGACCATAGCGAGCTGTAAAGAGACCTTGACATAATTAAGATGAAATAGTCTAGGTTTTCTTCTCTGCTTCTCTGCCTGAACTATAACTTCTGTAACTATAGACAGTTTCAGTAATACCATGACTTTATGCACCAGAACTATCTGCCACTTTGCCTAGTTGAGATCAGTCTAGAAGCACAGGGTGAGCAAAAAAGGCTTCATCTGAGCAATCAAAATGTCACAAAAACCACAGCCAAAATTTATGTACTTCTCAGAGAGCTTGCAGGCTGCCTCCAAGTGTGTTCCTGTCCAGCTGAGCTTTCCGATTTCCAGAAGTCTAATCATCAGAAAAAAAAATTAGATCTAATGGGTGCTCTGTTTATAAATTGCAGCAAACATAAATGACAAACAGTAGAGGAGCCAGCATCAAATCCAAAGCAAACAAAAGCACTCAAATTACAGTGGTTTTTTGCCAGGCATGGTGGCACATGCCTGTAATCCCAGTACTTAAGAGGCTGAGGCAGGAGGATCATGAGTTCAAAGCCAGCCTCAGCAATGGCAAGGCACTTAGCAACTCAGTGAGACCCTGTCTCTAATAAAATACAAAAAAGGTCTGGGGATGTGGCCCAGCAGACGATTGACCCTGAGTTCAAACCCTGGTACCAAAAAAAAAAAAAAAAAAAATTACAGTGGTTTGAAGTCGATTCACGACATATAACTCATACCTCCATGTCACTGTGAAGGCCTGATGATGTCTATTTTAACATAGAGCTTGTCCCAAAATGCTTTGTGCTTGCTTTGGATTTGATTTTTTGTAGCCATATTTGCCATATTTTCTAACTTCTACAATAAAGCTGACAGCTTGTAATACTATAAATATAAAGGCTTTAAAAAAAACTACACTATGCTAATATGCTTAGTTCAAGATAGTCAAGAAAGCTGGGCATAGTGGCACATGCCTGTAAATCCCAGAGGCTGAGACAGGAAGATCACAAGTTCTAGGCCAGCCTCAGCAATTTAGTGAAGCCCTAAGCAACTTAGTGAAATCCTGTCTCAAAATTTTTTAAAAAATTTAAAAAGAGCTCGGGATGTAGCTCAGTGATTAAGCACCCCTGGGTTCAATCCCCAGTACTAAAAAAATAATAATAATAATAATAAGTATATATAATTCATTTTTTTAAAGATTTCCTTCCAGGTAGATAAAATGAAGTCTTTTTGATGCTTAAGAAAGCAGACCTTCAGCTATATAGATGACTTTTTAGACAGGACTCATTTCTAAGGGTTCGGAAGAGACACACTTTTACTGTAAAGTAATGGTGAAAGCGCTGGTGCCTGGGGAGCTAGACAGAGCAGGGCCCCGCTGGGGAGTGGTTCGTCCCTCTGGAGGCAGAGCTAATATGCTGTGACTCAGCACCCTCACTGTTGTTCACCTTGATAGTAGCCCTCATTTTCAGGTAGGCCAGTTATGACAACTGGAAGGTGAAGAGAGCAATCTTGACCTCCTGTAAAGGGGCAGATGGTTCATCTCTCTCCTAGGAGGGAGTGGAGCAATGGTTTTCTAGCTCTGTTCCACAGGAAATGGAGGTGCTTTGTGGGTACCACAAAAATTTGATTTGAATATTTAATTGTTCTTTTAAAACTATAGTAAAAAACAATACTCAGATTTGAACATGTTGGAAACCACCAAAACATTAATTTGAGCTACCCAGTTTGTTTTTTGTGTAAATTCAGAGACTATTCATTATTCCTTTCCCTTACATTTGAACTTACCCTCTCTCCCTGGTACTAGGGATTGAGCCCAGGCATGCTCTACCACTGAGCTATGTACCCAGCTCTTTTTATTTTTATTTATTTATTTTTTTACATATTTTTTTAGTTGTTGATAAACCTTTATTTTATTCATTTATTTACATGTGGTGCTGAGAAGCAAACCCAGTACCTCACACATGTGAGGCAAGTGCTCTACCACTGAGCCACAACCCCAACCCTTTATTTTTATTTTGAAACAGGGTCTTGCTAAGTTGCCCAAGCTGACTTTGAACTTGTGGTCCTCCTGTCTCAGCCTCCTGAGTAGCTGGGATTATAGACATGTGCTACCACACCTGCATGCACATTTGAACCTCTAAGGAAGATTATACCTTTAAAGCACTCTTGTCTTGTAAATTTAGACCTGTGTTTTATTGGGCATAAAATTGTTTATATAAACATATTTTGGGCTGGGCACAGTGGTGCATGCCTGTAATCCCAGAAATGCAGGAGGTTGAGGCAGGAAGATCCCAAGTTCAAGGCCAGCCTGGGCAACATAGCAAGACCCTGTCTCAGAATAAAAATGGCTGGGCTACAGCTCAGTGGTAGAGCACCCCTGTGTCCAATCTACAGCACCACACACACACACAATTCTTGGGCATCCATTTACAATACTCTTTTTATGTTACGTGTCAAGCAGAGCCCAAGAGACATCACTTATCCTACTCACTGCAGAATGAATGGTGATAAGAAGTTATAATGTGCTTATTTTGTTTTATAGCTTATAATTTTTAGAGCAGTTTTCTGAATTTAAGATAAAGCAGGTAACCATTTTAAGTTGTCAGTGGTTTAACTGGAAAGTAACAAGTTCTTAGTGTATCAGGGATGTCTGATACCTTTTCTTGTCTTTCTGGTGTAGAAATAGAGCTTTCCTTGTGGTCCATAAGTTTGCTTTCTTGTGTGTATGATAACATTTTGTCTAAAAATCTCAATATAACTGAAATTAAAAAGGAAGCAAGGCAGGGCTTAGGATGTGTCTCAGTGGTAGAGTGCTGGCCTAAGATGTGCAAGGCCCTGGGTTTAGTCTCCAGTACTCCTCCCTGCAAAAAGGAGGAAAGCAAGAAATCACTGCATTTGGGAGAATTACTATATGTGGCTTATGTTTGATCTTTATTAAACCAAGCAGTGAACAGATGATACGACTTTTAAACTCCCTACTAGTGACTTTTATTCTGTATTATTAAAGTTACCTTAAGATTTTAAGTGGAAGTGAAAAGCATTTAAAGGCACATGTAGGGCAAGCGAACATTTCTGAGCCCTTAATATATGCCAGGCCCTACGTTAAGGGCTAATGTGTATTCTTACTTAATCCTTTTATCAACCCTGAGAGGTGCAAATGCTGTTGTGTTTTTTTGTTTTGTTTTAGGTGTTTTCCTGTTTACAAATGAGAGAACTAAGAGCAGCTATCTGTAGCCACAGATGATGATGGCATAGTTTTATGATGCAAACATAAGCATTCAGCAATACAGGGCCATATACATTATGTAAATCATAATATCTCAAATGTTATTTGTTCACTTGCTTTTTAAACTGTATTAGGGCCAGTTCAATGAGCCCCCTATGCCCCCTATGCCCAGCTCAGCACTTGTGGGCATGGCTAGACTGTTTCACCCAAACACAACTGATTCCTTCATCACTCTACCCCCACAGTATTTGGAAGCAGATCATAAACATCATAACAGTTGTGAAAATAAAACCCTGATACCATTAATCAGACATTAAAATTAATACTAACTTTTTAATATATTATCAAACATGCTGTCAGTGTTTAGATTTTTAGTTATAAGTTTTGTAATGAGTTTCACTCAGAATCCAAGTAAGGCCCATCTATTGCAAGTGGTTGACATATCCCTTCAGTGTTTTAGTTCCTGAAGTTCCTCTCTTATCGCACTCCCCATCCCAACCCCTTACAATTTACTTGTTGAGTAATGCAGGTCATGTGTCCTGCACGACTTCCCATAGTCTGGACTCTGCTGATTATAGGGCGTAGGATACTATTTAACATGTTCTTCTGTGCCCTGAATTGCTAATACTTTGGTATAATTATAATATAATTAGACATTGGTAGCATTAATTAGAGATTTGGTGGTAGTTAGAGATTTGATCAGATTTATTTCTAATGTTTTAAAATACATGAAATTACGTGGTAAATTCTTCTGTCCACATTCCATACAGTATTGCACTCAACGTTATAGGTCCGGTGTCTTATTTTAGATGGGGGTTGGGAATTATTTGTTTTCTTTGTTATTTTTTTAAAAATGTGTCCAAAGCCAAGCATAAGTAGCACATACCTACAATTCCAGCTACTTAGGAGGCTGAGGCAGGAGGATCACAAGGGCAACTTAGCAAGAAAAAAAAAATAGTGGTTGTTGCTAAGGATGTAGCTCATTAGTAAAGCACTTGCCTGGCTTTGTGAGGCTCTGGATTCAATCCCCAGCACCATACACACAAAAAATCTGGATTTTCTCCCTGTTTTTGCTTTCTTTAACCATGTTAAGAAGAGGGACAGGGGCCAGTGTGGAGTGGAAATAACTTACACTCGTGGGTGGGAACTTACAAGGCCTGGTTCTTCATACACTCATGTCCCTTGCGTAGTGATTGCAGTCAATGTGAAAGTGCTTTTTTTATATAATTAAGAAGTTTTACCAGATTGACCTAAGTTTTCCTTCTAACCCATAGTACTATTTTAAGGATAACTATGATACTTACTAAGTTACTTGGGGGATGTACAAAGGATGGGTACATATGTTTATGAATTACCAAGAAAACTTACTCCTTTTTCTTCTCCTTCTAGCTACTGTAAACATGTGACAACCTATGAAGAATCAAATTTTTCTCTGAGTTATCAGTTTATACTCAATCTCTTCTCCTTCTTGCTAAGAGTAAAGACTTCTCTTCTCCATGAAGAAGTGAGCTTAATTGAAAAGAAACTTTTTAAAAAGAAATATAGTGAAACAAAACAGAAATCTTCAAGATCCAGGAAAGTAAGAAGACGTTGAGAAAAATGAAATAGAAACTTTCTTGGAAAAATACTTCTAATAGTGGGGCTGGGGTTGTGGCTCAGCGGCAGAGTGCTCGCCTCTCACGTGCGCGACCCGGGTTCGATCCTCAGCACCACGTAAACATAAACGTATTGCATTGTGTACAACTAAAGTAAATAAATAAATATTTTAAAAAAAAGAATGTGTTATAAAAAAAATACTTCTAATAGTGACAGTAATGTTAAATTGTAACAACATTCTGGAGAATTGTGAAAAATATTACTAAACATGCGCGTGCGTGTGCACACATACACACATCAATCATGTATAAAAGTGTGTATTGTAAAACACGTGAAGGGCTGGGTAGAGCACTTGCCCAACATGCACAAGACCCTGGTTCTTTGAGAAATTTAAAACAATAAATTATATAAATGGTATCCAGAAGTTGTATTCATTATACTTTAAATATACTTTTAAAACTAGATTACTTCCTTACCCTTTAATACCACAACAAATCCCAGATGGATCAGAGATCTAAACATGACAATCTTTCACACATACATATGTACAAGTTCTATAAGGAAACAAGTATGAGTGCTTCAGTGATCTTGGAATTGTGAAAGACTTCATAAGCATGTCACAGACCCAGAACCAAAAGGAAGGAAAAGACTGATAACATGACTACACAGACAGATGACAAACTGAGAAAATATATTTGCAGCATATGATGGACAAAGAAATAATTTCTTTAATATATCAAACGTTCTCACAAAGAAACAGGAAAAAGACAAACATCAAGGGATATGAAAAGGTAGTTTTCTGAAAAAAAGAAATAGACATATTCAAAAATCAGGGACTGAGTCTCATTCAAATTCAAAGAAATGCAAACCAAAATAAGGGATAGGACCAACATATTAGATTGGTTAAAATTGTTAAATGCTTGTATCTGATAAGGACTTGGAGAATCAGTCATTCTTGCTCAATGTTCACTTGTTTATGCAACAAATCCTTACCAACCAATTTCTATATTCCAGTGACATTCTGGATACTGGGGATGCAGCAATGAACAAGATCACTACTTTGAGGGTCATATGTTCTAATTAGGAGGGAGCAGATAGGAAACAACTACATAGGAATGAAATACAAGGAAGAAAAAGTAAGATAAGGGATAAGTGATAAGGTAGGCCATTTTATAAAGGGTCATTGAAGGGGGATTTTCTGGGGAGGTGATATTTGAGCAGAGGCCAACTTGAGAGAAGTATGGTAGAGGGAGCAAGCCGTGTAGCTATTCAGGGGAAATCATTCCAGGCAGAGGGGGAAAGGGCAAAGGCTCTGAGGTTGGAGCATGCTTGATGGATTCTACCTACTTGTTCAGAGTGGCACAAGAGGGGCAGTTGAAGCGGGGAGAGGTGGCAGATGGGATAGAAGAGGTTGCCATGTGATTCAAGGTGATGGTAAGGATTTTGGCTTTTATGCCAAGTGGCATCATAGGATGCCATTGGAATTTTTTAAGCAAAAGGTTGAGAAAGCACATGCCTGTAATTCCAGTAACTTGGGAGACTGAGGCAGGAGTGAGTTCAAGGCCAGCCTGGCAACTTAGCAAGGCCCTGTGACCCTGTCTCAAAAACTTTTAAAAAAGGACTGGGGATATGGCTCAGTGGTAAAACACTGAGTTCAGTCCCCAGTATAAAGGGGAGAAAAAATGTTGAGGAAGTTCCCCAACTGATCAGGAATTGATGTCCTTTATTTTCAAACGCTGCATGGCTTTTCTTCTTGAGTCAGCTAATATGGTAAATTACATCGACTGAGTTTCCAATGTTAAACCAACCTTGCATTCCCAGGATAAACCTCACTTGGTCCTCATCTCTTATCCATTTTATACATTGTTAAATTTTATTTACTAACAGTTTGTTCAATATTTCTGCATATATGTTCATAAGTCATATTCTGTAGCTTTATTTTTTTGTGTGTGATTATCTGTTTTTTGTATCAAGGCAACTCTGGAATCCCAGAATGAGTTGTCAACACTTCCCTCCTGTTTTTATCTTTTAGAAGCACTTGTGTAGGGTTCCTTTTTATTTATTCCTCAACTGTTTAGTAGTGAAGTCCATTTGGAGCTGAATTGGGAAGGCTTTGTTTTGGGGAAAGTTTTTTAACTATAAATCCAGATCTTTAGCAGAGAGCTATTTAGGTTATTGCTTCTTTAGAAAGTTTCTCTCTTCAAGGACTTATGAAAATGAAGTCAGACCACAGGCTGGGGAAAAATATTTGCAAAACTATCAAACAAAGGACATATTTATAAAAAGAAATCTCACAACTCAGTAAGAAAGCAAACAACCCAATTAAAAATGGACAAAAGAGGCTGGGCACGGTGGCACACGCCAGTAATCCCAGCGGCTTGGGAGGCTGAGGCAGGAGGATTGTGAGTTCAAAGCCAGCTTCAGCAACTCAGCAAGACCCTAAGCAAATTAACAATACTCTGTCTCAAAATTTAAAAATAAAAAGGGCTGGAGATGCGGCTCAGTGGTTAAGCACCCCTGGGTTAAATCCCCAGTACCCCCCCCAAAAAATGAGCAAGATCTGAACAAAGAAGATGCACAAATAAGCACATGAAAGGTGCTAAGTGTTACTATTATTGGGAAAATGCTAATGAAAACCAGAATGAGTTATCACTGCACACTGACCAAATGACTGAACTTTCCTAAGACTGAATAGAGTTAAATTGGCAAGAGTTTGGAGCAACTTATGCTCCCACAGGCTGTTGGCTATATAAAGTGGCACAACCACTTTAGAAACAGTTTGGTAGGCAGGGGAAGTGGCTCAGTGGTAAGCACTTGCCTAGCACACAAAAGGCCCTGAGTTTGATCCCCAGCACCACCAAAAAAAAAAAAAAGAAAACAGCTTGGTGGGTTCTTAAAAGTGAATTCTGGGGCTGGGGTCGTGGCTCAGCGGTAGAGCACTCGCCTAGCACGTGCGCGGCCTGGGTTCGATTCTCAGCTCCACGTACAAACAAACGCATGTGTACAACTAAAGCAAATAAATAAATATTTTTTTAAAAAAAGTGAATTCTACCTGCCACATGCTGCAGCATTCCAGGTATCTATCCAAATAGAATAAGCATGCTCCCGCACAGACTTGTATACAGATATTCATAGCAGCTTTATTGGTAAAAACTAAAAAAGAAAAATAACTCAAATGACCATCAATAGGTGAACAGATAAATCTATTCATATAGGAAATATATCTCTTATAACTGAAAAAGCTCTTTTCTAAAGATGTGAACTGAAAAATCTTTTTTGAATATGAAAGTTATGGAATCACTATCGTTACTTGAGGTGTAGCTACGTATGGCTCCTTCAGTTTAAAAACAAAGTTGCAAACAAGGTCTGTATGCTTAAAAATATCAAAACAGTGAAGCTGAAAAGTTTTGGGGCTGCCCACAAATATGCAATAAGATGAACAAGGGCAGAGAGAGAAGTGAAAAATAAGGCTGTGCATGGATCTCAAGTCTCACAAATTAAGCTGCAGCCTTGTCTGCAGCTCTGTGGCCATGTGGACACGCTCGCGTCACAGATGAGTAACTAAGGGTTAGTGCTGGTACACAGCCTGTCCAAGAGCTAACGCAAGTCTGAGCTCAGATTTGAGCCCAGGTCTGAGACTCTGGATTCCTGATTACATGTTTGAAGAGTCATCAACTGTGGACTTCCTATTGCTTTAGTAGTTTGCGGGACTCCCTTTCCTTTGCATCCTTGAGATAGAGGAAGGTTTGTGGATATTGTAACTTTGTTTCAATAAAAAGTTCATAACTGTTTATTACAATGGTTCTCAGAAGTGCAGGCTCTGGACCAGGAACATCAACATTGCCTGGGAACTTGTTAGCAATGCAGATTCTCAGGCACTACTCCTCATCTGCCATGCAGAAACTCAGACATACCACTTACAAGGAGAGGAAGAGCATATTCTCAAACCATCAGGAAGACCTTTTGGAGAATTTCCTACTGTGGCTGCTGTAAAAGTTCTGTGCATTATTATAACTGCAAATAGTAAAGTGTATTTTTACCTTGAGTGTGTTGCTGGTAACCTTTTTTTTTTTTTTTTTTAAACTTAAAATACCTCTGTGTTCTTGAAAGCTGAATAAATTCACACAGTATTTGGTCTCTCACAAAGTACCTTCAAGAAGCTCTTAGTGTATGTTCCCTTGTTTTGTGCCCTTGTGAAGTATTTAAGCATAGAGTGGTTTTAGTGCCCAACTTACCTGATAATATGCTATGACTTGAGAAGAGCTTACAAAAGAGTGCTTTTATTGACTTTATAAATTAAGCACCTGGTATTTCAGCTCACTTGGCCTTTTGCCTTTCTGGAACAATAATTTCTTTCTGGAACTATTAACACGTGTTTAATGGATATTTGTGTTAAACTGGGTAACTCACAGATTCTCCCAAAGGAATTTTTAAGTCAGACTGCCACTTAAATTTTGTCACCATTGACCACGTTAATTACATTAAGTGATCAAGTTACCTAAAATGAAAAAGGTGGTTTTTGAATTTAAAAACTCCCAGAACTATGCACATTTCAGTGTCTTTTTTTAATAACAAAATAAATTTTAAAATTTTTATTTCAAATGCAGTGTTGTGAACATTAAAGAGACTAGAAATTCAGATAACAATAAGATCCCCATTCCATCACTCACTGATTATCACTATTAAATTCCTTTTAAAAAATATTTTGGGGGGCTGGGATTGTGGCTCATCGGTAGAGTGCTCGCCTAGCATGTGGGCGACCCGGGTTCGATCCTCAGCACCATGTACAAATAAAACGCATTGAATAAAAAACACATTGTGTACAACTAAAGCAAATAAATAAAAATATTTAAAAAAAAAAAAAAAAAAAATATTTTGGGCCGGGCACGGTGTCGCACTCCTGTAATCCCAGCACTTGGGAGGCTGAGGTAGGAGGATCGCGAGTTCAAAGCCAGCCTCAGCAATGGCAAGGCACTTAGCAACTCAGTGAGACCCTGTCTCTAATAAAATACAAAAAAATTAAAAATAAATAAATAAATATTGAAACTACAGATGACATCTCTTCTTCTACTTCATATTATTGACCTAGATCAATTATTAAACGTAACTTGAATTAAAAAAAAAAATACAAAAAAGGGCTGGGGATATGGCCCAGTGGTCGACTGCCCCTGAGTTCAATCCCTGGTACAAAAAAAAAAAAAGAAAAAATTTTGGGAGGCTGAGGCAGGAGGATCACAAATTCAAAGCCAGCCTCAGCAATGGTGAGGCACTTAGCAACTCAACCCTGTCTCTAATAAAATACAAAAAAAAGGGGAGGGGGGCGGCTTGGGATGTGGCCCAGTGGTCAAGTATCCCTGCATTCAATTCCCAGTACAAAAAAAAATTTTTTTATCAGTGCATTATAATTACATAATGGTGGCATTCACTGGGATATATTTGTACCTGCACATAGCATAATTTTGTCTCTTTCATCCCCGCTTCTTTTTCCCTCCCATTCCCCCCACCCATCCTCAATGTTACTGGTCTCCCTTCTATGAGAAGATATTTCTGATGTGCCAAACCTTTTGCAGGGAAATGAGTAGCGTGACTAATTTAGCTATTGCTGTCAATCATCTTTAGATAAGAATGAACAGTTTCACAATAAATTTTGTATTTTTATGCATTGTTTGATGTTTTGTATATTTTAAAAATTGAAAGAAAAATATCCTGAGGTTAAAATTAATTAAAAGTAGGAAGAGGGCTGGGGTAGTGGCTCAGCGGTAGAGCAGTCGCCTAGCACGTGTGCGGCCTGGGTTCGATCCCCAGCACCACGTAAAAAAAAAATAAGGGCATTGTGTACAACTAAAGCAAATAAATAAATAAATGTTTTTTTTTTTTTTTTTTTTTTTTTTTTTTTAAGTAGGAAGATATTTTTTTTCTTATCTCTTTTTAGAAATTCACACAACAAGAAAAATCTTCCTGTTTCAGGTCCCAGGCTGAGGGCTCTGGGACTTACAGAGGGGATCCCAAGCTGCCTCTCCTTCCCAGCTCAACCAAGCCAACCCCTCTCTACTCCAAAGTGGGTTTGTTTTGTTGTGGGTTTTGATTTGTTCTACTTGCTCCTTACTCTATCCAGTGTTTCTTACAGTGCAGCCCAGGGACCTGCATCAGTAACAGATAGTGCTGGTCAGGAATGTCCCTGGGGTCCCTCCTCTGCCACTCGCCCCAGCCTGAGGGGCAGTGCGGGTGGGCTGGCCCCAGCACCTGCTCCTTATCCTCCCCCGCCCTCCCGCTGGCCACAGGCTGCCTCCAGGCATAGGTGCGCTGCCTGCTTGGCCGCTTCCTCCCCTGCGGCTCTCTGGAACCTCAGACCTCAGCGCTCCCACCTCCTTCCTCAGTGTTCCATTCTTTCAATTCCACAGCACCCGCAGCACATCCTATTTTTGACATTTAGTTCGGCTGCCTTTTTGCCTAACTTGCCAGCCTTTCAGGGGCCATTTCTCAGGGCTCCTCAGAGAATCCTGTGCCAAATAGATATTTAGTGTGTTTTTTAATATAATGATAATAAAAAGGGGAAATTTGCAAAGAGCTTCCTACTTTCATTATCAGTTACTGCAGTGCAATTTTCACTATTTAATGAACAGACTTAATTGCCTTCCAAATGTTGGTTTGAATCAAAGTGAAGTACTTTTAACACAGAAAGGGGAAACTGCATGACTTTTGCCCAAACTATTCCTGTGGCCCATCAAATAGCTGTCTCCACTTAGAGTGCCAGACACTCTCCTAACACTTCATATGTAGACTCTTCGTCCTCTTAGCACTCCTATGATGTGGTCACTGTATTATTTTACAAGTGAGGACCCTGGGACACCAAGAAGTTCAATGACTTGACCAGGGTCACACAGGAAGCTACCAAGGAAGAACACATCCCAGGTTACTTGGCTGTAGAGTCTGCAGGCTTCTTTGATTCACAGCGCTGCCTCTCAGAGACTTCAATCATTCCTGATGTCTGTCTGGAATCTTGGGATCCCCGGGGCTGATCTGGGAAAACACTGGCGTTTATGACTGGAGTACCTCCTCATCAACCCCCAACACGCCTCCACCCCAAACCTGTTCTTCCTCTGCGATCCCTGCCTCTCCACTATAGCACCACGCTCCTAATGGCTCCAGCTGTAAATCTCTAGCCCCTCCCTACTTGTCACCCCAACTTCTCACCAGTCTCAGATCTGACACTTGGGCCCAGCGCCTCCCATCAATACAGTCACTGCCGGCTCAGACCCTCTCACCTCTCTCCTGGGGGATTGCAAAACCTCTCTCCTCTCCAGGCATTTGTCATTCCTCAGCCAGTTATTTTCCAAAAATAGATTTAATAACCCAGGGTTCAAAACCCTCTGGTGGCTCCTCGTTGTCTACAGGCCTGATGGCTTGGCCTGAGAGGTCATCGGATTGTGGCTCCTAGACCATTTTTCCCGTCTCCTTCCCTGCATGCTTCCTCGGTCTCAGGCAAGCCATGGCGTCTCACACCCTGGGGCCCTTGCTGGGGTCAGATCCACTATCAGGAAGGGCCTTCTCAGAAGAACACTTGTTCTCCCTTAGCACCCTGCTCAGAGGCCAGCCCCTCCATTCCCACTGTCCTCCTGGGCTCCTGCAGACAGAGTTCCCCATTCCCAGAGCGCCTGAGGGCAGTGCTGGCAGTGGCTGTGGGCACACAGACTGAGCCTCGAGTGGCAGGAGCAGCTTGACATCCTCCAACGGCCCCGAGGGCCCTGAAGACTGTGAGATTTAAGAAACTTGAGAAAAAGGAAAGACAGTTCCCAGAGATAATATAAAGCAACATACCAAAGAAGCCTCTCTAGGACGTCTTCCACATAGAATTTATAAAAATGGGTTTCCTGTGGTTGATTTCCATTCACTCCCATAGCTCCTCAGAAACTCTTCAGGACTGCTCGAGCCTTAAGCAGAACATAGCACTTTGCCTGGCCCTCCGTCGGCTTCCTGAGTTGGTGCCTCCCCTCTGCTGACCCCAGAAGAGCCCCAGAGCAGAGCAGGCTGGAGTTTCATGAGGCTTTGAGAAGTTTTTATTAAAAGAATTAAAGGATGTCTAAGTAAGCACTGCTCGACAAGCCCCCAGCCCACAGCAGTGCAGCCGGAGTTGCCGCCGGCTCGCTACACACCACGCACACACGCCCGGCCGCTACCCACCAAGCACACACGGCGCCCGGCTCACTACACACCAAGCACACACACCCGGCCACTACACACCACGCACACACGCCCGGCCACTACCCACCAAGCACACACGGCGCCCGGCTCACTACACACCAAGCACACACACCCGCTCGCTACACACCAAGCACACACTCCCGCTCGCTACACACCACGCACACACGCCTGCTCGCTACACACACAAGCACACACGGCACCCAGCTCACTACACACCAAGCACACACGCCCGGCCGCTACCCACCAAGCACACACGGCGCCTGGCTCACTACACACCAAGCACACACGGCGCCTGGCTCACTACCCACCAAGCACACACGCCCGCTCGCTACACACCACGCACACACGGCACCCAGCTCACTACACACCAAGCACACACGCCCGGCCGCTACCCACCAAGCACACACGGCGCCTGGCTCACTACACACCAAGCACACACGGCGCCTGGCTCACTACCGCTCGCTACACACCACGCACACACGGCACCCAGCTCACTACACACCAAGCACACACACCCGGCCGCTACCCACCAAGCACACACGGTGCCCAGCTCACTACCCACCAAGCACACACGCCTGGCCGCTACCCACCAAGCACACACGGTGCCCAGCTCACTACCCACCAAGCACACACGCCTGGCCGCTACCCACCAAGCACACACGCCCGCTCGCTACACACCACGCACACGCGCCTGGCTCACTACACACCAAGCACACGCGCCCCGGCTCGCTACACACCAAGCACACGCGCCCCGCTCTCTACACGCCAAGCACACGCGCCCTACTCTCTACACGCCAAGCACACGCGCCCCACTCTCTACACGCCAAGCACACGCGCCCGGCCGCTACCCACCAAGCACACACGGCGCCCCGCTCTCTACACGCCACGCACACACACCCGCTCTCTACACACACCACGCACACGCGCCCGGCTCGCTACACGCCAAGCACACGCCCCGCTCTCTACACGCCACGCACACACGCCCGGCTCGCTACACGCCAAGCACACGCGCCCCGCTCTCTACACGCCAAGCACACGCGCCCCGCTCTCTACACGCCAAGCACACGCGCCCGCTGGCTCCAAAGAGCATCCTGAAGCTCTGCCACCTGCTCCCGGTTCTTCCCGGCTTGATACTTATCACAAAATTCTCAGGATTTTTCCCTTCTCTTTTTTCAACCCCTAATTCTTTTGTCTAAATGTCACCAACAGGAATAACTCAAAATCCCAGATATTAGAATCGTTAGTCACATGGCTGAGAAAAGACAGACCAAAAATACTGACATTTTAAAAAAGGAAATGGTCAGCTGGGGACACTGACAGTAAGTGCCAGGTTAGAGAAATGTCAACTTCGGGCAAGTGATTAATCCCTCTTTGTTTGTTTCCTACCTTTAAATTGAGATCATCTCTCTCTCGTTCTAAAACATGGAGGTACTCCAACCATTTTAAATGGATGTTATTTTATAGCAAAAATCTCTGACCCTTTCTTCAAAGAGCAAAACACACAGATGTGAGCCAGCAAGCCTCCCCATGGCCTCCTGTCCTTGGTGTTTTCCTGAAGTGGCAGTGAGCCTAATGGCTACGCCCAATTCACTGTTAATCACAGGCAAGGGAGGTTTACTGGAGGTTAAGACCAGTGCTGCTAAGCCTAGGGCTTTATGATAGCTGTGTTGCAACTGCTGAGCCTTTGCTGGAATGATCGATCTGTAGTGAAGCCATAAGAAAAGAATGTGAGGTATCTAGGTTCTGGTTGACAGCAGGTGGGTGACGCCCAGTTCTACACAGCTTCTGCCTCCATTCACAAACTGGGAGAGCGGCTGGCTTCTTGGTAACCAAGTCTAGATCAAGTCCCAGGTCCTTGACAAGACTCAGCTGAGACTACAGTCACCCCGGCAGTGGTACACAGGCATGGTGGGTAAGGGACACAGCCTTCATATGCATACTCATGACAGCGTCACCGAAGACATCTGCAAACAGCGTGTACGGTTAGCAAAAAACGGAGAGATGATCCTGAGCGTCAACGTGCTCCTAAGCGTGAGCATCTACTTAGAGAACACCTCAATGCCATCTCCCAAGCCAGACATTATCACTAGGAAGCACCGGCCACAGCCCTCCCGTGTTTAATGTGTCCAGGTGGGTTACAGTGAGGCCACAGGCTGGACCCAGGATATCAAGCAGGACTGCTCTCCTAGCTGCAGTCCTGCCACGAGAGAGAAATGAGGAGAATGAGGAGGTTCAAGTCCCAACCTTACTTGCAAAGGGACTTTGAATACATCTCGTGGTCTCTCTGTACCTAGTGTCCCCCGCTACAAGAGAAGCTTAATTCTGTCTGCCTTGAAGTGTTGTTTTCAGACTCATATGAACTTGGGTAGGTAATCCTGTCAGGCACTGAATACTACCAGAAGGTTAATGTCACTGCCATCCGGAGAAACACTGATTGTTGGTCCTTTATAATATATGCTCTGGGCTAGATGATGAGGATTTTTAAAACATGTGAGCTAACATTCTTGTCCTTATGCTAGAATAAGGAAAATGGGGCGGTGGGAAAGTTTAGTATTTGCTGAGTCCCTGTTATGTGCCCAGCATTGTTTGGGACACTTTTCAACAAAAATTAAGAAAACCCTTCATAGTAGGAATTATTATCTCATCGTCCACAGTTGAGGAAATTGAGGCCAGAGGTTAAGTAACTTTCTGAAGTCACAGGGCTGGAGGTTAGGGTGGAGATCCCACACTCCTTCCCTCCAACACCCTTTCTCCAGAGTGGAAAGACTTTCGTCTCACGCCGGCCAAAGCATGAGACACAATGGCTCTGGGGAACTGGGTGGGAGGCACGAAGGCTCTGCCATTAGCAGGGCACGGAGGCTCTGCCATTACCTTTCGACCACTTGAGATGTCTCTTCCACCGAGGGCTGACGTCCTGAGTGTGATGAGCCCTGCAAATGGCTGTCAGGGCTCATCCCAAGAAGCACCTGGAAGATGGGACATGTTCCTGCCCTGCTAACCTTTAGAGAAGATGGGAGCCATCCACCAAGCATCCACACGCCCAGAATAGTGTCAGGTCCTTTAAGCACATGATCATAATTAGCTCCACAGCGCTTGATTCTATTTTCCTCATTTTTCAGATGGGAAGACTGAGAACTGGCAGGGGTATAGGTGGCTCAAGATAAAAACAAGAAGTTGAATCAAACTTTTTGAATTTGAAAAAGTTTGAATTCAAAGTGGAATCCAGATCTGCTCTACTTAGAGCACTTCTCTCGAACTTGAGCAGAACTGAATCGAGTAAAAAGCGACTTGTGGTGAGCAGTTTAGTAAAGGGACATCCAGACACTTGGAGAGTAAGTCCAATGCTGTTGGAATTTGGCTTTTAAAGAAGCCCGGTGGAGAGGGGCCTGAAATTCAGGACATGTTCAGACATTATTACTGGGGCACAGGACCTTGGGGACACCCATCTGGGAACACACACAGGGGCCAGATGGAGAAGGAACTAGGATGCCCTGAAGGAGGTCGGACTTCAGCGTGTGGATGTGACGGTTCCGACCACAACAACCAATCTTAGAGCCAAGGGGCAAGCTTGCTGGAGGGACTGATGACCTGTCCAGTCATTTCCTTTTACAGAGGCACAGAAAAGTAGCTCTACTAAGGTCACCTTGCTGGTCAGTAGAACCTGGGCTATAGCCTGGGTCTGTCGCTCAATCTGCAAACCACACTGCCCCATTGTCTCTGTCTGTTGTCTATCATGGGGTCTCCAGGGAAAGAGGGGTCCAAAATTAGTTCCTTAAACTACAGCCTGTCACTTGGAAAGCTACTATCACAGATCCCGCCTCTTTTTAAAAAATACTACCCCAAGCCAGTGGCATATACCTGTAACCTGATCTACTAGGGAGACTGAGGTAGGAGGATTGCAAGTTCGAGGCCAGCATGGGCAACTTAGCAAGGCCTTGTCTCAAAAAGTAAACAAGGCTTGGGGGTGTAGCTCAGTTGGTCAAGTGCTCCTGGGTTCAATCCACAGTATTACAAACAGTAAGAAAACACAGCCCTAGCTGGGTGTGGTGGTGTGTGCCTTCAGTCCCAGCTACTGGCAGATGCTGAGGCAGCAGGAATGCTTGAGCCTACAAGTTTGGGGCCAGCCTGGACAAAATAGTAAGTCCCTGTCTCAAAAAACTAAATTAAAAACCAAAACACAAAATAAAACAAAAAAAAAATTGACTCTTCCCCATCTTTGAGCTTAAAAATTTTTGCCAAACAAATCAAAAGATCCTAAATCTCACAGGTAACTTTTTTTAAAAAATGCAAATCAAAACAATGAGGTATTTTTTTTTTCACCTAATAAACTAACAGAGGAAACTTTGATAATGCCCATGGTACGTGAGGGTGTGGCACAGTAGGCAGTCTGATCTTCCACTGGTAGAAGTCTAAGTGGGGGCAGACTTTTGGAAAACAGCCTGGAGAGATCTGTATAAGTTGCAACTGTGCATACCTCCCCCCACCCAACAATTCCAACTCTAGAAACATCCTATGGCTCTACTTAGCAAGTGTACAAAAATGCACTTAGTGGAATGTTCACTGTGACTTGTGTAATTGCTTACTAACATAGCCTAGTCATCACACATCCATACAAAGAGACATTACACAGCCTTTTCTTAAGTACATATTTCTATGTGTTGATGTGGAAACTGTTTAAAACATAAAAAGTGAAAACAAGCTGTGGAGAATTTGCAGTGTGACTCCCATTTGTGTAAGAAAGGAAATCATATGTATGCTTTTATTTATTTAGAAAATATCTGGAAACACACAAAAACTGTTAATAGTGGTTATCTGGGGAAGAGGAACTAGGGATGATGAATGGAGGAAACTGTATTCTATATCTCTATATAACTTAAGTGTTTTTCTTTGTAACTTTTCTTATTTATTTCATTTTTTTGCTTCTTTTAAAAAATGAGCCAGGCGTGGTAGTGCATGCCTATAATCCCAGCACTTGGGAGGCTGAGGCAGGAGGATCACGAGTTCAAAGCCAGCCTTAGCAATGGTGAGGCACTTAGCGACTCAGTGAGACCCTGTCTCTAATAAAATACAAAAAAAAAAAAAAAAAAAAAAGGGCTGGGGATGTGGCCTAGTGGTTGAGCGCCCCGGGTTGAAACCCGGTACAAAAAAAAAAAAAAAAAAAAAAAAAAAAAAAGCATATTTTTATAATAATAATTTATAATTCTTTTTATAATTAAAAATATTAAAATGGAGGTATCATCAACAGCTTACAGAGTTTAACTTAAGAGCCATTAAAAATAAACCAAACAAGCCGGGCGCGGTGGCGCAGCCTGTAATCCCAGCACTTTGGGAGGCTGAGTCAGGAGGATCGCGAGTTCAAAGCCAGCCTCAGCAATGGCGAGGCACTTAGCAACTCAGTGAGACCCTGTCTCTAATAAAAAATACAAAAAAGGGCTGGGGATGTGGCCCAGTGGTATAGTGCCGCTGAGTTCAATCCCCGGTACCAAAAAAAAAAAAAAAAAAAAAAAAAAAACCAAACAACCCTATATTCAAATTTACACATCAGACCCATTTTTTTTTATTACTATATCTATGCTCTAATGACTGCAGGCCTCTCCTATTCTTGTTTTTATGGACTGATATTCCTTCATTTCCCCCACTACTTACTTGGTTCCTACCATGTACCAATTTCTGAGCCTGAAGCACCAGGGTTCTCATCTTCTGAAACAGGGGAATCGTTTAAGTCTACCTAGACGTGGTCCTGAAGGAACCAGACTGTAACTATTCAATAAATGTCTCCTGGATATTTTCCAGGCCCTGGGAACCGAACAACAAAAGTGGTATAATCCCTGTCCTCTTTGGAAAAGCTCACATTACGGTGGAGACAGACACAAAGAGAAACTCACACGTGACAGAACACTGCACACGTGGTGCTGAGACCATGCAGGAGCCACTGTGGGCCACACGGGGTGCCTCCCAGTGTCTAGGTGGCCAGAAAGGCCATCCGGAGGAATGGGGAGTGCTCCTGGGTGTGGGAGTGGAGCCGGGGGCAGGGAGAGTGGTGCCAGGGCACTGGGGCTGGAGATTGTGTGGACCAGCAGCAGGGGAGCAGCTGGGTGCAGGGTGGCTAGATGTTCAGAGACATCCCGCTACGGCGCTTGGACTTTAAGCATGTGTGTGCTAGAGTGACATGGAATTTGTGTTTTATAAAGGCCACTTTGGCCACAGTTTGAGGACAGAGGAGGGAGAAGAAAGGCCAGGTAGAGGGACTTTGTTCTTCTTGTCCATCACTTCCGCACTACTCTGATGATTTGCACCATGTCTACAGAGCCTCTGTCCTATTCTTTTAAAAAAATATTTATTTATTTGTTTTATAGTTGTACACGATGCCTTTTATTTTTACATGGTGCTGGGGATCGAACCCGGGCCGGCACGTGCTAGGCGAGCACTCTACCGCTGAGCTACAACCCCAGCCCTGTCCTGTTCTTTACTTAATATTTTTCTTAAATTAGCTCACATTAAATATTTTGTTTGACTAGGAAACTATATGTAAGAAAGAAGAAGTGGCTGCATGGCTCCGTGTCATACCCAGGGCTGGAGGACAGACAGGAAGGCCACGTGAAGCAGGTCTGTGGTTGCTGACCTGGTCCCAGGGGCCTGGAGAACTGGGAGCAGACAGAGATCTGAGCAGATGAGGGCCGGCTGGTGCTGGACAAAGACATGGATGAGCTCATGTGCTCTGTCCTTGGCAAGTGACCAGCTGACCTCTCCTTCCTCCTTGTTGCAGCTTCTTCCCTGGGTTCCCACATTTCCATTTCCCTCCTATCTCTGCATCTGCCTTCCTGTTAAAGTCAGCTCTTCTCTTTCCTGTCCAGTGTCAGAGGCTCCAGGATCCAGGCAGGTCCCATCCTCTTTCAGCCCATCGTAAGGACTTAAGTTCGAGCCTTACCCCGCCAACATCCAGAACTCAAGCTTCAGCTCAGACTTCTCCAATGGATTCCAGTCTCATATCCAAGCATCCACCTGGCACATCTATTTCAATTGTTAATAAATCCTGACCTTAGCACATCCCAAACAGGAATCTTTTCCTCCCCCAAACTGTCTATGCTTGCTGCCCTCACCTCTCAGCAGATGGCAAATCACTCTTCCCAGTTGCTCAACTGAAAACCCTACAGTCATCTTTGACTCTTTTAAACCCATATTCTGTAACCAGTTTTGAATAGGAAATCCTGTTGGAATTCAGAATAGGTCTAGAATTCAAAACTCACCATTTCATTCTACCACCCTAGGCCTCAGTACTATTAGCTTTTGCTTTTACTATTGCAATTGCCTCCGAACACTGGGCAGCCACATTATTTTAAAACATAGGTGAAATCTACCTACTCCAACTCTCCGGTGCTTCCCCATCTCAGAGTCAAGCCTAGCGTCTGTACAGAGGCCTACACAGTTTGCTCCCCTCTCGAGTTGTTGCTCTCTGACCTCCTGTCTCTGACTTTCCTCCTCTGCCCCTGCAGCCACCCTGCTCTTCTGGCTGTCCACTGAATACACCACACCGAGTGCCCCCCACTCCCACGCACGGCTGAGCCTCTGCATGCCCCGTCCTCCCACAAGTACCTTCCTGACTCACAACCTCACCTCCTTTTAAGTCTTTGAAACCCCGACTCCGTCTACCTGCAGAATTTGCCACTTCTGAACGTAGGATATTATTTACAGTGATCCCACCAAGAATGCTCTAGGAGGAGAGACTTTCGTTCTGTTCCCTGTTTTATCCCAGTATCTAAGGCAGTGCCTGGCACATAGTAGGCCTCTCCTTGAATGCTTGTTGAGCAAGAGCACCCCCCGTGAAAAACAGGGAACTTCGGACGGGCACGGGCAATCTGCGTAGGGATGGGAGCCAGAAGGTGCAGCAGTGCACGAACTGAGCTGGAGGAAGGAGCGCTGGGAAGGCTGAAGCCCAGATGGGGATCTGAGAGGGTCAAGGGAAGTAGAGATGAGAACCTGGAGGCCGGTGGGGACGGGCCGGTGGGGACGCAGGAGGGGGAAGGCGGGCGCTTGGGAAGGAGGTTCGGGCGAGGCTCCCACGACCACTCCACAGGTACCCGCGCTGCCACGCGCTGGCAAACAATGTGAAACAATGGTCAGACCAGCAGATTTCCAATGACTGTCACAGAATGGACAATATGAGATGGATGAGCGGGACACTCTAAAACCGGACCCCTGCAGTGGGCAAAGGGAGGAACAGAAATTTCGAAGATATTTCTTCCTAGGAAACTCAGGAAGGGGCCGGATGCGCGAACTGGGAGATGAAAAGAGGGCCCCGAGGAGGGCGGCGATGTCCTCGCCAGGCAAGTGCGGTGGCACAGCGGAGCACCGCAGACTGGAAGAGCGAAGGGCGTGAGCAAGTGGGCGAGGAAGGGGGCGGCTCCACCGGCCGGGCCGATCTCGGAGGGTTGGAGAGGCTGGGGGTGGATGGGCGCAGCAGAGCTCTCTGGGTGAGCGCGCGGAGGTGTGCCGAGGGCTGCAGGCGCTCGCCGAAGCTGCGGGGAGCCGGCGCCAGCCTGGGCGGGCGCCGACGGCCGAGAGCGGGTCGCGCCACCCCAAACCCGGTGCGCGCAACCCCGCCCCCGCCGCTCCGTCCTGTGGGCCCCGCCCCCGCGGCCCGCCCATCGGCCAATCAGGCGGCGCTACCGGCCTCCCGGCCCCCGAGGCCCCACCCCCGACCGGCGCGCCGCCAGCCAATGGGCGGCCGAGTCCCGCGCCCAGTGCGCGCAGCCCGCGCGGAGCCGGCTCAGAGCGAGAAAAGCGAACCCAACCCGTCGGGGCCGCCGCTCCGGACCCGCCAGCCGCCGCCGCCGCCGCCTCCTCCCCCCGGATCGGGTGTACTGTCCCAACCCGAAAGTCCAGTTCTGCGGCCCAGCAGCGGCGAGCGAGCGCGATGACACAGGAGTACGACAAGTGAGTGAGGCGGGAGTCCGGCCGCCGCGGGGCGCCGGGCCGAGGGGCCGCCGCCGCCTGCTCCCTCCGGGCCCGCCGGCCGCACCTGCCGCGAGCGAGCCCGGCGCCGGCCCCGGGAGCCGGCGAGGCGCGGCGCGGCGCGGCGAGGCCGGCGGGCGGGGGAGGCGGGCCCGGCCCCCGCTGCCCTGCCCGCCCCTTTGTTCGGCCCGAGCCTCCGAGGAGACCCTCGCCCGGGGAAACCCGACACCGGGGGGGCCTCGCTCCGCCGGGAGCGCGCGGGGAGCGGCCGGGCGGCCCGCCGGCCTGTGGCGCAGCCCCCGCGCGCCCCGGGACCGCTGCCCCGGTGGTCTGTGGATCTCTGCGCGACGCTGCGCGTGGCGGGACAGGTAGACCCCCGGGCTTCGCTGTATAGTCGTCTGCAGACTCGCTAGAGCTCCGCGAGGGAAATTTAGGGGAAGGTTGAAAGGCCCGGTGGCATTTTCTCTTCCCTGCTGGCTGTGTGAGTGAGAAAACTGCTGTGGGTGTTCTTTTACCACTTGCATCATTGATAGTAATTACAGATTACTGTTCTAATGCCCAGGAATATCAAGAGGGTGAAACTGAAATCAGAGTGATAAGCCTGATTAATATGCCTTATAGAGTTTGTGGTTTATGTACGAGGTGGTACTATAAGATGTGATGATGGGAGACATCAGGGGAACTGGGGTGAGGGATAGTTCTAAATTGTATTTGCAACGTTTCTGTAAATATAAACTTGTTCCAGAAATTTTTAAAACATTTTTTAAAGGAAATAATACCAAGCCAATCAGTCTATTTCAGATCAGTAAATCCAGGGCAGATAGTTTTCTAATTACTTATTAAGGATCACTTTAGGTGTGCTCTTTTTCTGGATGAGAAGATTAAGTAGCATGTATAGAGCATCTAAAAGCAATGGATCTTGTAGACTATGCGGTTAAGGGGCTGGGGTTTTGGCTCAGTGGTAGAGCGCTTGCCTTAGCATGTGTGAGGCACTGGGTTCCATCCTCAGCACTGCATTCTATCCTTAGCACTACATATAAATAAAATAAAGTTCTTTTGACAACTAAGAGAATTTTAAAAAAATATGCAATTAAGTTATTGCTTGAACTACATTTCAGAAGCTTGAGATGAAGGGTTTAGGGCTTACCTGAATGAGGAGCCTTAAGGGCCTAACCACAGCTTGATGATGAGGAAGAAACAGACTAAGAAAGGCAACTGTTTTTGTGTTTATTTCTTGGCTTACAGTTCAGATAAGACAAAATTTCCAAAGCTAACATTGTGGCTTTAGGCACACTTTGGAAATATGAAACACCTTCAGGGTGACAACAGACATAAAGCCATTTGAAAAATATTTTCTGATGCTTGTACAAATTTGGGTTGGGGGTGGGAGAAGAGAAGCTGAAAAACTAGCATTACAGGAATTGGATGAGCCAAGTGCTGTCATAGTCTTCTGGAAGTAGCTATTAGGCTATTAATAATAGTTTAGCAGCATACCAGGCAGTCTCCCCAAAGTACCACTGGTTCAGTACCTGCTACACTCTGGATCTGATGGCTTAGGGAATGCCACTCTACCTTGAGATTTGTGTAGACAGTCTTCTCCATTTTCAAACAAACTATCTGCTCTGAACAACTCTTGGAGTTTGTTCTATGTTAGAATAGTACACCACCTCCAGACTTAATCTTGCAGTGCAAACTCCTAGAATTGTATCCCAGGTGTGAGTAATGATGTGGGCTCTGAAATAGCACTTCATTTTGACTAAGGGTAAAGTAAGTTGCTGGTTTTTTTCTCCCCCTTCCAATGATGTTCTCCTTTTTCCAAATCTATATCTGTTTTTAAAGGGCCTGGGTGACTGCCAAACACTGACCTTTGTTGATTACTTGAAAAGATAATCTTTCTACATTCAGTTTTAGAACAGGTAGGTCACCTTAGGCCCTTTACATATTTCATTTGTGAGTTGCAGTGAGAACTGATGTTAATTACTTGTCAGAATAGTGATAATTCAGAGTTCCAAACATTTACAATTTATTTTTTCCTAAAAAAAAATGTGCTTTATTTGCTAGAGTCAGTGTTCCATTTTTTCTCTTTATTGACTTATTAAATAGTACTAACTGAACAGTTGTTGAGACTGTTTACATTTCAAGTTTTTGGAATCAGTAATATTTGCTTTAATCTTTTAAATTAAATCTTCTATAAGGCTTCACTTAGATCATGATTGCTTTTTCTGAAAATTTCCCACCAAACTACAGTGTTAACATGAAACAGTTCTTTCCCAGTGTGAAAAACTAGTAAAGATTTTATTTATTGGGGGTGAGGTTTGAACCCATGCCCTCAAACATGCTAGGCACACATTCTACCACTGCACTACACCCTCCTTTAGCCTCTAAAAACTAGTAAAGGTTCTGTTGTCATCGTTGCGGAGTTGGAATGGACAGGGCCTGTACATGCCAGGCAAGGGCTATTCCGCTGCCCAGCCCACTTGGAAAGCCTTTTAGAAATAAATTTTCCCACCTTCTAAAAAAATTTCTTTTTGTTCAGTGGCTTCATTTATTGTAGTTTCTCAAGTGTTTATCTCTAAGATAAACAGTTAACTCCCATGCCAGAAAATTATGCCTCTTTATTGATTTACAGTCCCCTTTGGCCACATTCCATGTTCAGTCTGCTGGTAATCAGTAGAATATTTTAACTTTCTCATATACCCCCAAGGATTACATGAAGTATCCTCCTTCCATTCTCCCCCTCCCTTGCCCTGGTTTTTCGGAAGGAGATTTTTTTTTTTTAAGGCATGACATCCGCAGGAGAAAGAGGGAAGTAACATGTAGGAGCGAGATACACCAGACGTGCTTAGGAAGAGGTGCAGTCCTGATGGTGTGTGTTCCCAGAGAGGGGATATTCTTTTTGCCTGTGTCCTTGTGTCTATTTATGTAGAATATTTGTATAGCTTGATGTTTGGGGAGGGATTTTTTTTTTTTTTTTTTTTCCTAACTGCAGGTTCCCTGGCTGCCTCCATACCCTCTATCTTACTGAGGGGCCCACTGGTCTGCATTTAAGTGGTTTGCCATCTGATCTTGTCTTAATTTGACTTGGCGGGTCATTGATGAAACAATCAGGAATGTCAAGGAATTGGCTGTTTGGTTTTTTAAAGTTAGCTTGTGTAATATGATGCCTTGAGGAGAAGAGTATGATTTTTTAAAAATTTTTTAATTTCTCTGAAGCAAACGACCAGTGTTGGTTCTTCAAAATGAAGCACTTTACCCGCCACGGCGCTCCTATACTAGCGAGGATGAAGCCTGGAAATCTTTCCTGGAAAACCCGCTTACTGCAGCAACCAAAGCCATGATGAGCATCAATGGAGATGAGGACAGTGCAGCTGCGCTGGGCTTGCTCTATGACTACTACAAGGTAGGCCGCCTGCTCTTTAAAGCCCTTAACCACAGTCTCAGATGCACTTGATTCAGCAGCATATAAAACAGTCGTTTGCTGGTGGAGTGTGGTGCTGGTTGCTTCTGTAGTGACTGTAAATAGTTTAATGAGTACTTTGACTTATCCTGGTTCAAAGCTGAACATCTACAATCATAGACTCAAAGGGCTGTTTTTAGAACGTGTGAAGGAGCCAGCTGTTCTGCTCTTTTTGTAAGGGGGTGCTCCCATAAAAGTAGATGGCAGATGTGTCTCACTGTGTTGAGCATTGTACCAAAGAGAGTTCTTGGTGCCACAAGAAGAGGGCAGAGCTAATGCACTGTGCTCTTGCCTCTATTCCTCTATAGTCAGGGTGCTTGCCTTTTTCTGTAAATGTTATTACGGAGCCTTTTGATTCAATTTGGTTATAGGATTCATGGGGGAAAAAACAGTTTTTACTCTGGGAGCCTCTAGTTTTAAGATTAGGATATATTTTGTTGCTTGTTTCTAGAGGTTTAAATTAGTATTAAATAGAATCCATAATGCGCATGGACTTCTACATGGTTTTCCTTCTCTAGAAAGGACAACACTGCCTGTCTCATTATCTTCATTGTTGTCCTACTAATGAAGCCCCCCCTCACTGATGACCTGTTACGCTGGCCATGTTGCCAGCGTGTGAGTTACTTCTCACTCTCAGGACCTGGGGCTTCTGCACTGGTCTGGGCCTGTCAGGGAGTCCTCAGCGCGGCCAGCTCTCTGCTAAGGGATTTGATTCTTCTTAGTTCCCCTTGCCATTCTTTTTTTCTGACCAAAGCAGATGTTTGGGGATGGCTATTAAGAGTTTAGGACACAGGGCATGACAGACATCCAGGAAGGCTGGTCATAGTAAAGAATAATTCTTATTCTTTACAGTGGTTACATAGGTTTGCTCACTCTGTGATAATTCAACAGGCTTTATACTGATAATTTCTGTACTCTTGTTCTCTGTAGATGCTACACATAAATAAAAATTTATATAAAATTTAAAAAGGCTTAGGACAGTTTTAAAACTATACTAAGTCAAAGCACAACTTGCTTGCTATGTGGACTTTGTCTCACTGCCACGTGTGACTTTATGTGCACTGTGCTGTTACCACTGCTGTGTGTGTGTGTGTGTATACACATGCATGTGGTGCTGGGAATCAAACTTGCAGCCACACATGTAAGGTAAGCATTCCACCATGGAGCCACATCTTCAGCCCTAAGAAGTGTCCTAGTGATAGGGTCTCCTTACACATGTGTGTGGGCATACGTATATATACATGCATGTATATTACAGTTTCTATTTATATTTTTGTTGTGGGGACTTTCAGACCTACAAATAATGAAATCATCAAATCCTGAATACCTATACTTAGATTCACCAGTCACTTGCTTTCTGTTACATTCTGACCCTGTGTTCTATCCTGTATATAAGAAAAACAAGAAAAAAAGCAAAGAAGATAATTGGATTACCAAAATTAGGGTGGGAACCGAACAGAATATTTATTTCCTGGTATAAGGTCATGTGTCCAATTTGTAGTGTTTGATGGATTGCAGTAAAGATTTTGGTCTTTGAATATGAACAGAAACTTGTATAATAACTAATGATGCTAAAAGAAACTTTTTTTTGGCAAGTGTTACCATGAGGTTTCCTTTGAAGTAGAAATTATTATGTATCTGATCTTATGGCTTATTGATTCAATCAGTATAAAAATTTACTAAGATGTTAATTATGAAACTACACATTTTTAACTGAAACTTTTTGAGAATAAGAGAAATTCAATAGTTTAGTGCCAGAAAGACTAATGTAGTAACATTAATTCTAGTGGTTGTGTGTTTGTTTTAAATGGAGTATCTTTAAAACATGAAAGTATTTTACATCTCAGGAGTGTTTCCTTTTTTTTTTTTTTTTTTCCCCATGGTGCTATGGATTGGACCCAGGGCCTCACACAGGCCAGGCAAGGGATCTACCACTGAGCCACATCCCCAGCCCTAGTGATTTCTTTTTACCCATCAAAGAGGGGACCAGTTGTTAAATCCTTGAGGCCAGAAGCTGTTTTGTTCATTGTGTCCCCAGAGCCTGGTGCTTGATAGGCCACAAGGGGACAAGTGAATGACTGAGTTTGGTGGAAACCGAAAGGCTCTTTCTTTGGGTGAACCATCTTCACTGGGTGAGGACTGATTTTTTTTTTTTTTTCTCTGTGTTAATGTTTAAGGTTCCAAGAGAGAGACGATCATCAACAGCAAAGCCAGAAGTTGAGCATGCTGAGCCAGATCACAGCAAAAGGTGATATTTAATACTGAATAGTCTACTCAAAAGATGCCACATTTCTGTAAAAATAAAATGGGAATTTGTCTAAATGAATAAGCACTAGAGAAAGATGGGTAAATTCAGATTTCATTACTGATTTACCTGTGTTGCTCTGTGAAGTTACCTATTTCTTTAGACAGTTGCCTTTTCTAGAAAATGAAAGTGTTAACTTTCTGCTCCTCCAAAGGGATGTTTTCAGTGATAACTTAAGTGTTTGTTTATTTGCTTTGAGGCCCTCTTAAGGAGGGTGTGGCAATGGGGAGGGGTCTTTTAAAAAAAGTAACTACCAATGTCTCTTGAATAACTGCCTGAGTAAAACTCAATAAAATAAAGTAAATGGTATTCAAACTCCTTTAAAAAATATTTTTGAAGTATTTTAGTTTAAAATTTCTAGAAAATTGAGGTTTAAATTTATGGGCATGAGAAGCTTTTTTTAAATGACACCTTTTAAATGGCCTCATGTTTTATTAGTAATAAGAATAAAACATTTAAGCCAGGCGCAGTGGCGCACGCCTGTAATCCCAGCACTTTGGGAGGCTGAGGCAGGAGGATCGCGAGTTCAAAGCCAGCCTCAGCAATGGCGAGGCACTTAGCAACTCAGTGAGACCCTGTCTCTAATAAAATACAAAAAAAAGGACGGGGGATATGACCCAGTGGTCGAGTGCCCCTGAGTTCAATCCCTGGTACCACAAAAAAAAAAAAAAAAAAAAAAAGAATAAAACATTTAAAGAATGAGTGATGGGGCTGGGGTTGTGGCTCAGTGGTAGAGCGCTCGCCTAGGACGTGTGCGGCCCGGGTTCGATCTTCAGCACCACGTAAACATAAATGCATTGCATTGTGTACAACTAAAGCAAATAAATAAGTATTTAAAAAATAAAAAGAATGAGTGATCACTGTCCTGATGATTATTTATTTATTTTGGCACGTGCACTCGCTTGATGTGGCTGTGGTTGTAGTCATAGATAGGATTTGGTAGTATGCTTCATTCTACTTAGTTTCTTTCATAAATATTTTCCGGTTTGCTGTTTTAGTCTTCATGATTATCCTTTGGAGAAGTGCTTATTTATGGCTTTTATTGCACATTTTCAATCAAAATAGGAGGAGAGGAATAGAATAAAACCATTTGTATTCATTACTAGCTTCAGCAATTGTCAATACAAATTCTTCTATTTAAGCTACTTCCCCCTTTAACTTTCAAATTCATTAAATTTTAAATTTTATTTATTTTCACTGGAGTATTTTAAAGCAAATAAAAAATATCCTTGCACAGCTGTGTCTAGTTTTTTACCATGACAAGTTGTAGTGAAAACTTTCTATATTGCTCCTCCTGCCCTTTGTATCTTTCTTTGAGACAAATCCCTGTGAGAGAATTTATAGTTCAGGGTTTGAACAATTTTATTGATCTTGAAAGGCATAAAATTGCCAACTTGCTTTTTTTCCTTAGTTTTTAGGAGGTTTTAAAAATGCATTCATCTTAACCACTACTAATCATCATCTATTACCCAGGATTGTTATTAAAACAAAGTTAATTTTATGCAAAACATCCCACTGGTGCAGTTTGTTATAGTAGCTTTTCTTTTGGTGAAAGAGAAAAACAGGTGGCATCAATGTTAGGAAAGGCAGGGGTTGAGTAATGCTAGGTTGCTATTCTTTTTTTTTTTTTTTTTTTTTTTTTTTTTTTTGTGGTACTGGGGATTGAACTCAGGGGCACTCGACCACTGGGCCACATCCCCAGACCTTTTTTGTATTTTATTAGAGACAGGGTCTCACTGAGTTGCTAAGTGCCTCACCATTGCTGAGGCTGGCTTTGAACTTGCGATCCTCCTGCCTCAGCCTCCCAAAGTGCTGGGATTACAGGTGCGCCACCACGCCCGGCTTAGGTTGCTATTCTTAAGCATCTGTGTGCCAGGTGTCATTCTGTGTACTTCAGGGGACATCTCATTCCATCCGTGACCACCGGAAGAGGATAGACACTGTTGTTATCCCCATTTCACAGATGAGGATGTTATAAGCAGTGAAGTAGCTTGTCCAAGATGACACAGAATTTGAACCCATGCAGTCTGACTCAATTAATGGGATACACTTATAGCTTCAGGCTTATAGTAAAATATAAGAACTTTATTAAGATTTTTTAAAGTAAAGCATATGAGAAGAAAGCTGTGAGTTGTCAGTATTTCAAATGAAACTTTATTTAATGCTTTTGGATTTAATTTGGACTAGAACTATGAAGAACTTTCTCCTTCTATAGTATGTTGATGGTGCCCTTTTCTGTTTAGTTGATCTCTATCAAGTGTATTATTACTGTATGACACTTAAATTATTTAGGGACAGGGGATGTGACTCAGTGGTGGAGCAGTTACCTAGCATGCATGAAGCCCAGGTTCCACCCCCAGCATCACAAAAAATAAAAGAAGACGAAAGAAAGAAAAATTCAAGAACTGTATCAGTGTTGATATTGAAAACAGGTTTTTTTTTCCTTTCTTAAAGAAACAACATACCAAACGTAACAGAGCAGCCTCTCATTTCTGCTGGAGAAAACAGAGTGCAAGTACTGAAAAATGTGCCCTTTAACATCGTCCTTCCCCATGGCAACCAACTGGGCATTGATAAGAGAGGCCATCTGACAGCTCCTGATACAACAGTCACTGTCTCCATAGCAACAATGCCTACGCACTCTATCAAGACCGAAATCCAGCCTCATGGCTTTGCGGTGGGAATCCCCCCAGCAGTGTACCATCCTGAGCCCAGCGAGCGTGTGGTGATTTTCGACCGGAATCTCAACACTGACCAGTTCAGCTCTGCTGCTCAGCCCCCCAATGCTCAGCGGCGGACCCCAGACTCCACCTTCTCTGAGACCTTCAAGGAGGGTGTTCAGGAGGTACAGGAAACAAAAACATCTTCCTAAGACGGCTGTGTGTTTGTATAAGTATTGGGTTCCACCTTTTCCTTGTTATGTAAGCTTGAAACTCAGCCTAAAATGAATGGATTAGGAATAAAAGATTTTTTTTTTCTTAGCAGAAAAGGCCCATGGGTATAATTTGTAAGCTAAACCTACAAATCCAGAAATTATTATTAAGGGCACATGGCTAATCTTACCAGCAGCTGAGTGAACAATTATGATTTCAGCTAAGTGGTTTGCTGGAGGGAGAGAGAGAGGAGCCCAGTGCATAATCGTCCGTGGACCACAGTTGTTCGCATGCTCTGTTTTCAGCTTTTATCGTAGACCCAAGAAGGGCCCCTGCAACTGGCCTTAATATGAATGATTGATCAAGTGTTTGCTGAGTGTTTCTTGGTTGGTAGTATAGCCAGGGAGGGAGGCAGGTCACAAATGCATTGTGTGAAACTTACAGATTAATCCCAGAGAGTTCTGAGGGTTCGTGATCACGATGCACGCCTCACTCACGTTAAAGGGGTGTGAAATGATTTTTAGTGCCCTAGTGTGGAAAATGGCATCCGCCTCTGCTTATGGGTTAGTGGCAGAATATAGCCTTTCCCAAGAAGGCACCAAACTCATCTAGCTGGGGTGCAAATCAACTCCTAGACCTCGTGACATTTTGGCTGCGGGTTCTAGAGTTCAGCAGAATTGGGCTACATGGGAAGGAAAAGGGGGATAAGGGATAGGAGCCCTTTGTGGAGGAAGTGCTTTGTGGAAGTCTATACCTGGATTGTTTTAATTTACTTGAGTGATATATAAAATTTTTAAAATGATGGATTTTTTAAAAGGGTGATTTTCTTTTTTTTGAACTCGCGATCCTCCTGCCTCAGCCTCCCAAATTTAAAGGTTTTTATGTTAGATTTATAGCTTGTATTTTAAAATGAATGTTGGACAGGTAGTGGGTTTCTGTGAGCCACACACTGTATGCTGTACCAGACCTTCGTCTTCAGTAACCATAACAGTTAAATGGTTGTGGCTTATTACATTGATATTTCAGGTTTTCTTCCCCTCGGATCTCAGTCTGCGGATGCCTGGCATGAATTCAGAGGACTATGTGTTTGACAGTGTTTCTGGGTAATAGTTGTCTTTTAATTTGGTTTTTAATTTTCAGCGTTTATGATCTCTTCCCTTTCTGTTACCTTAATACTGACAAATCAGAGGTGGCTTTGGCGGGCTTTCCTTCACCTGACTCTGCCGACTGTGGCCTTATCTTGGGTAGAGGACATTTGTGGTAGTGCATTTGATTGGGGACTCTTGAAACTATTTCCAGTTTCCTCAGCTCCTGGTGTTGGTGCTTTGGCTTCTTTCTGTGATGTGGTAGGAGGGAACCTGAAAGGAGAAATGGGGATTACACTAAATCAGTGAGGCCCTTCTGTTTCCAGAAATGTATAATTAGCCAAGAATTTAGGAGAAACATCAAGGACAAAGGCCTTTATTTTTTTTTTTATCAGCCTTGCTAATGAAAAAATAATAAAGACAACATTTTTCTGACCTGACTTCTTTCCTTTTTTTGGTACTCGGTGGTTAAGGGGCACTTAACCAATGAGTCATGTCCCCTGGCCCTTTTCTTTTTCTTTTTTATTTGGAGACAGGATCTAAGTTGCTTAGGGCCTCCATAAGTTGCAGAGGCTGGGCTTGAACTTGTGATCCTCCTACCTCTCCCAAGTCACTGGGATCACAGTCGTGTATCACCGCACCCAGCTCTAACTTGACTTCTTTTTAGCCTCACAAAATTGCATCCCACTCTGGGAATAGGAGTATTTTCCAAGTTATTTAGGAACATACCTTCAGGATTTTTTTTTTTTTTTTGGTAGTCTAGCATTTCCTTTATTATTTTATGAGTTTTTTTTAATGTGTTATGTTTTATAATTTTAAAAAAATAGTTTTTTAAAGTGTAGGGTTTTATGGGAATTGAGACTTCCCTTATAGACCTGCCTCGAAGTATAGGTGTCACAAACTCAGATGCCTTTAGGGTTGGGATAGAGGTCTGCAACTGTTGTAATGGGTCAGATAGTAAATATTTTGGGCTTTGTGGGCCATACAGCCTCCATGGTTTTGTGACTACTCAGTTCTGCCCTTGTAGTGTAGAAACGGCCACAGATATAAACAAATGATATGGCTAAATTCTAATAAAGCTTTATTTACAAAGATAGATATAATTTGCCAACCTCTGGCCTAGGAAGGTTATTAAGGGGCACTTCCGATGAGTGGCGTAAGGTGGTAGGAAATATAGAGAATGTGGGGTGTCTCTCTAGAGATGTTTTATGTTACAGGTAGAAACAACAAAAAGTGCTGGGCAGCAAGGTCGGGTTGGATGCAGGGCTTTCCAGCTGCCTCCTTGCAACCTTTGCTGGAAAAACACCACATTGGCAGTGTGTCCTGTGAGGATTCCTTCCCTGGGCCTTTTACTTACTGATACCTTTCCTAGACTCTGCCTCCAAATGTCTGGTTGTTATTACCACATCATAGAACTTCTAGTAGGCATTTTGTCGTTCCCCATCTGACAGTACTGAGAACGTCTGGTCTCTAAGTACTTGGGTTTTAAGATTCTGTTTATCATGGAAAAGTAGCAAATGCTACTTAGAATATGCTATGGCCATCTGTTGGATGCTTGTTGGTGGTCTGCTGTCTCTGCACCTACACTGAAGCATTTCAGGATGCACGAAAGCATACAGGAAGCTTCCAAGAGACTGAAATCACAGATCTGTGACTTTCTGTTCTTTAGGAACAACTTTGAGTATACCCTCGAAGCTTCAAAGTCACTTCGGCAGAAGCCAGGAGACAGCACTATGACATACCTGAACAAGGGCCAGTTCTATCCTGTCACCTTGAAGGAGGTGAGCAGCAGCGAAGGGATCCACCACCCCATCAGCAAAGTTCGAGTGAGTTCTGCTCATTTTTTCCCTTGAAGCTCATCAGCTGTCCCCTGGTCCTAAGACTTCTGTGTCTGAGGCAGCTCTGAATGAAGGCCTGAGAGTGTGTTTTTAATACTTAACTGTGAAATCTTACAACATGTCTTTTCCAAAAGCTACTTGCCCTTCAGTGTCTTTATGCCGTGATGCATTCTCGTTCCCAGAGCGTGATCATGGTGGTTTTCGCTGAAGACAAGAGCAGAGAGGATCAGCTGAGGCACTGGAAGTATTGGCACTCCCGGCAGCACACTGCTAAACAAAGGTGCATTGACATCGGTAAGGAGCTCAGGAGCTTGCTTTTATTCCCAGAGGTGCAAGCACCCAGCTTTCTAAATCCAATTATTTTTGGCAGTGGCCAGCTTCCTGCTGAAAACATTTGAATTTTTATGCCAACCACTGGTCTGTTCCAAGCACTGTTCTGGGCCTCCTGGAATCAGTGCTCTGCCTTTGCTTCCCTCACAGAGGCCTATGCCCAGGCAGTGGCTGTCCATGTGATGCTGGTGCCAGGAGCTTTAGCCAGCTGCCGTAGGAGTTAGACTGTGTTAACTGTTCAGTCTGCCTTTCCTCTCCCCTGGGGTGCTGGGGATGGAACCCAGGGCCTCATGCGTGCTAGGCCAGTGCTCTACCACTGAGCCCAGTTTGCACAGTTTTTGAGGGGCAGTGTCTTTTTTAAGAGATGCTGATCATTTTTTGGAGATTTTAATAAGGAAGAGAGAAAAGCCAAATGAGTAGAAGCAGCTCCCCTGCTGTGCAGTTGCCTGTGGTCTTCCCTAGTTGCTGCTAGACCCTGATCTGTGTGTCTGTGGGTAGCCCAGGGATTTGCCACCTGGAGTGCAGCAGCAGGTTGCACACTTCGTGTTTCCTGAAGTAACTTTGTGAAGCCTCTATTTTTGCCTGGTATATTATTTCCACACAAAGCCATTGTCTACATCTAGATGGCCATTAATCATAATCCTCTTTTTTTTCTTTAACTTTTGTAATGCTCCTCTACTCTTGAGAAGAATTACAGAAACTGACTATAATTAGCTTGGTTTCACAGACTAGTTTAGTGACCTTGGACCATTATTTAAACTTTTGAGACCTAAATGTAATTTTTTTTTTTTTTTTTTTTTTTTGTACCAAGGATAGATGCCAGGAGCATTTTACAACTGAGCCATATCCCTGGTCCTTTTCACTTTTTATTTCGAAACAGGGTATCACTAAATTGCTTAGGTCCTCCCTAAGTTCCTGAGGCTGGCCTTGAACTTGGGATCCTCCTGCCTCAGCCTCCCAAGTCTCTGAGATTATAGGCATACCCCACCACTCCTGGCTTAAATTTCCTGACTTTGACATAATGAGAGTGAATTAAATATTTTCTAAACCTGCTTCTATTATAAAAAGTTCTATGATTCTTTTTCTTCATTTTTCTGAACTTCTTTGAGCCTAACAAAGTATTCATTTAAATTATGCAGAAATGGTAATGTGAAGAACTGAATGTTTCTCTAAGCTACCATGATCTCGTGTCAAAACTAAAAATCATGAACTTCTTTTTCTTGTTCACCATTTCTCATAGCTGACTATAAAGAAAGCTTCAATACCATCAGTAACATTGAAGAGATTGCTTATAATGCCATTTCTTTCACCTGGGACATTAATGATGAAGCAAAGGTGAGTCATCAAGTCCAAAGGCACCTGTATTCCAGCTGTTTGAGAAGTGGGAGGAGCTTAATGATCTGACCGCACCCTTTTTTGCAGTTTGACACATTTTCATTCCCAGATGCTAGGAAACTACCCTCCTATCACTTTTGTCCTCCCCCTTGTCTGAAGAAGATCGTTTTTGTTGACATTCTTCACCACACAGAGTCTGTAGATGGAACCTCAGGGCCGAGCTGTTGTTTGCCACTGCTCTCTCTCTGTCCCTCATTCACTTGGCTTTGCTTCCTCATTTGTAGAGTGGTAGTGATACCTGTCCTCGCCTCCGTATGGGAGTGGTGTGAGGAGAGTACTGCAGCGCCCATCAGATGAAGTTTTTCGGAAAGAGGCTGAGACACTTGCTGTCATTAGCTATACTTATTTCATGTTGTGACCTTGTAAATACAGCTCAGTGTTAAGATTCTTCTGTTTTGGACTTTTATAATTAAAAATTGACTCCTATTTAGACGGTCATTTGGATAATGGGAGTTTTTTAGTACCCTTTTAAAAAATTAAGTGTCATCTTAAGTCATTTCTGTTCTTCCCACTGTGTGCTTCACTTGTAGTATATATAGTCTCTCTCTTTACTAAATTATTAGAGTTCTGGCATTTATTTATTTTTTGATTACTTTAAAGTTTGGGAGCTCGAGAAACAGAATGGAAAAGTCATTCTCAGCAACTTAGTAAGGCCATAAGCAACTTAGAAAGATGCTGTCTCAAAAAAGGACTGGGGATGTCACTCAGTGGCTAAGCGTCCCTGGGTTCAATCCCTGGTACCAATAAAAGAAACACAATAGAAGCATGCTTTGTTGGGGGACTAGTTGTTGAAATAAGATGGATCTGTAGTTTTTGTTGCAGTATTAGGAATACTTTTCTCTCAGGGCCTGGGTACAAAGCATGATCACATTTCTATCCTCCTTTTGCTTCTGCTTTCTAGTCTTTCTTCTGTTTCTGCAACAAGAAGTTTAATAATTTATGGAGTAAGACAGTACATTAGAGGCTGAGTGTTTGGGTTTCAATTTGTACTACCTAAGATTGCTTTTAAAAGCCAAATAATGTAGCTGGGCGTGGTGACGCATGCCTGGTATCACAGTGACTTTAGTGGCTGAGGCAGGAGAATCTCAAGTTTGAGACCAGCCTCAGCAATCAGTGGGAACTGTTTCAAAATTAAAAATAAGAAAGGGCTGGGGATGTGGCTCAATGGTAGAGTGCCCCTGGGTTCAATCCCTGGTACTGCAAACAAAACAAATCAAATGATAGGATTATTGGGAGCCACGTTAGGTCTGCATTGTAATTGCTTTCTGTCTTTCTGTGGGTGTCAGGTCTAAGGCATAAGTGCGTCTGATATGGAGGAGATGGTCAGGCAGAAACTTAGGCCACTAATCACTGACGCCCTTGATCAAGTACAGCTGTCAGTAGGCTGCTCCTTCCAGAGTTGGACACAGGATTAAATATTTGACTTACCATGGATAGAATGCTGGGGAAACACAAACTTGCCACTTTCTAAAATTGTTATTATAGTTATTTAAAAATTAAATACCATAATAAGACTCAGTGTACAGCGGCTGAGAAGAGGTGGCTTATGCCCTCTGGGTGCTGGAGAAATGCTTCCTGTTTGCCATCAGGGACAGATTAGGAGATCTGGAGCAGGCGATGAAGAACACATAAGTCCTGAGGTCACTTTTCTGACTTATATGTGACCTTGACTCGATCCCTCAATTCACTGGGTTGGTTTTTGCCACTTTGCTCTAGAAGGATCAAAAGCTATATGGCCGGCTTCTTTTCTCTTGGGTGTTGCCAGAATTAATAACAGGACTGTCAGAGCCTTGAAGATCTTGGCCGGAAGTGCCTACATATGGGCAGAGCACTTTGTTTGATGTGTCACTCTCTGGGGTGGGAGTAATGAAAGCTGGGGTGATTGGAAGGGACAGTGGCTTGTTTACTTGCAGGCCCACAGCGTATGTGGGCTGGCGAGAAGCACTTGAGGAGGAGGCCCTTGGAGTCTCAGTGCGTTGCTAACTGAAGAGGCAGATTCCGTCTTGTTCCCCTCCAGCCCCCAGCACTGGTGCCAGTTTCCAGCTTTGCCGCTCCTGGCAGGTGTGGTGCTGTCTCTTAATGAGGCTGCTTCCTTTTGAAGCTGATATCAGGCATCAGCTTAGAGAGTGTGTTGGAATTCAGTATCTAGATTTTTTCCTTTCCCTGGCCAAGATGATGTTTTCTGTTTTTTTATTTAAAGTAATTAATGCCTCAGGGCAGGGAGAGGGAGTGAATGCACGTGCAGAATCCTATAGAGTTGGGTGTTTTAACTACTTTTTCTGAAAATGTCTGCTTTATTTGCCCACTTTCTGTTTCTCATTTAGGATATGTTGATTTTTTTTTTTTTTTTTTTGCTACTGAGTGTTGAACCCAGGGTTGCTTAACCACCAAGCCACCTCTCTAGCCCTTTTTGTTTGTTTTTTATGTTTTTATTTTTAAGACAAGGTCTCACTAAATCCTTAGGGCCTCACCATGTTGCTGAAGCTGGTCTCGAACTTTCAATCTTCCTGCCTTACCTCCCTAGTTATTGGGATTAGAGACACGTGCCACCACACTTAAGAATATGTTGGTTCTTGATTCCAGTTCCTTCTCCTGGCCAAAATATAAGGTTTATTGAAGTTATGTGACATTTCTCCTCACTTTTTTTTTTTTTTTTGGTACCAGGGATTGAACTCTGGAGCACTCAACCACGGGGCCACATCCTCAGCCCTTTTTTGTCTTTTATTTAGAGACAGGGTCTCACTGAGTTGCTAAGTGCCTCGCCATTGCTGAGGCTGGCTTTGAACTTGCAATTCTCCTGCCTCAGCCTCCCAAGTGCTGGGATTACAGGCGTGTGCCACCGCGCCCAACCTCCTCACACTTTTTAATCATATCTAACATACCCCTTGGTCCTGGCATAATGAGAACCTAGTGTCAGCCTCTGAATCTTCCCTGGAGCCTTTGCTTCTCACGTCAAGGTCACTGTGTTGAGGACACACGAGGCTGATTGTGAATGTCTTGGCTTCTGTTCACTTGGGGCAGAACGGCCTCAGCCAGGACTCACACTGCCCCTTGCACACTCATTCGTGTGTGGAAAACTATGCCTGGTGGTACCAGGGAAGCTTGAAGGGAAAAAGTCATTAATTTTCAAACTGTTGGAAGAAAGAAGTTCCTTTGAAGAGCAGGAATGTCTTAGGAACAGTCCCCAGAGTCATTGATCAGTTCCCATGCAGACCTGTTTTGTTTTATTGTCCTCCCTGAGAGCTAGGGAGGTTCACCTGGGTAGTCAGGCATCTTCTGATGACTCAGAAACTCTGGACAGGTTGTAGTTCAGACCTTGACACTTCATTGGGAATCACTCATTCAGATGTACAGTGAAATCAGCTGCTTGAGGAAGACCCGTCAGGGCGGTGCAGCAGCTACTTTTGGAGCAGTAAAAGGTGGCACTGCAGTAGGGTGCAGGGCATGAAGGGGCACGAGGGAGGCCCTGCCAGGGAGGGTGCATCCAGCAATGGGGGCAGGGACACAGGTTCGGCTGCATCTGCGATTTTCCAGCCCCAGTGGCTCCTTTCCCACTGCAGAAGTCAGAATGTCATCCAACCTGTGCCTGACACTTCTGGCCCCATGCTCCCTGCCGCAGTCCTGCGGTTCTAGGACACTGACTCATATTGTGGATCAGGGAGGTTGTGGGTTAAATGAGCTCTTTTGGGGTCATCTGAGACCTTATATGTAATATGACTTCTAAGGAAAAATGAGTCTACCACTTTACAAATGAACTGTGAGGACACAGTTTGTAAATTGGAGCTGTCTGTTCTATAGTATTTCCAGTATTCTCTAAACCATGTGGGTAATTGTGGATAGGCTGCCCAGCCTGGCCTAGAAGGTGTTTTTTAAAATGTGTTTTTAGTTACAGATGGACACAATACCTTTTATTTTATTTATTTTTATGTGGTGCTGAGGATCAAACCCAGTGCCTCACACATGCTAGGCAAGCGCTCCACCACTGAGCCACAACCCCAGCCCTAGAAGTTAGTTTTTTGCTTGGGTTGTAAACCTGAAGAGTTTACAATAGCATTAAGATTTGGTTAGCGATACGAAGTAAGGGCCTCTCAGAGCCTAAAGATCTAAAATAAATAGAGGAAAGAGAAGTCAGGGAGCGAGAGAGCTTCTTTGATGCCTGTTATCTGCTGCTCTGAGCTGAGTGAGGTGCCTTGCCTTTGTCCCCAGCTGCTCAGCACCAAGAGGCAGCGCCTGGCCCTCACACCATCATGCATTTGCTGCTTGGTCATCAGAAAGAAGCCTCTGCAGAGGCAGGAATCTAGATCCTGAAGTGGATGGGAAGCGTTTTTTGCCAGGAGGTGTTTAAAAGTGTGAGAGTGCATGTCCACAGGCAGCGCTGGGGCCCGGGAGCACAGGCCCCTCCAGCAGAAGAGCACTCTGCTGCTCAGAAATAAACTTACATTGGGCGAGTGATATTTGACTGCAGCGGTGTAGAACTAAACCAGGAAGCACTGGGTCCACTGCACACAGGCAGCCAGCCTCGCGGGTCCCAGGCAGCACCAAAGCAGGACCACTTGGGGCAGCACAGGAGCATCTCTGACCACAGTTAACCAGAGTGTGGCAAAGGGAAAGGTGGAGACACTTGAGAGCCCAGCTCTGAAGTTCTTTGTTGTCTGTATGTAGATACGATCTTCATGAATATTTTTTTTTTTTTTTTTTTTTTTTGTGGTACCGGGATTGAACTCAGGGGCACTCGACCACTGGGCCACATCCCCAGACCTTTTTTGTATTTTAAATAGAGACAGGGTCTCACTGAGTTGCTAAGTGCCTTGCCATTGGTGAGGCTGGCTTTGAACTCATGATCCTCCTGCCTCAGCCTCCCAAAGTGCTGGGATTACAGGCGTGCGCCACCGCGCCCGGCAATCTTCATGAATATTAACCAAACTTTTTAAGGATGTAATGAACCCCCAAATCCCTAATCAAATGTTTCTTCCTAGTGGTGACACCTAAATTCTTCCTCTAGAATGGGGGTGGTATAGCAGCTACCATCATACATTCCATTAAGCGCCAGATACTAACAGCCGCTGCCCGCTGGCAGACCAGAGCAAAGTGGTGCGCTGGAGAGTCCGGTTTGGCTTTGCTGGGCCGTGTGGTTTGATGGCTTACGACGCCCTGGTGCTGTGGCCCTTTCTCCAGTGGTGCTATTGTGGGCACTGGGGTGCTCTTTGCAAATCTTCATCAAACCTTCAGGAGGAGATGCCAGGTCCCTGTGTGGGCCCGGGCTGCTTGCACACTGAGAGTCTGCACCTTTTGATGGCATGATCCTGCCTCTGGTGTGACAGCCAGGGCCACGCACTTTTCATCCGTTCCTGTCAGAAAGTCAAATAAGGAGGCTTTGTGCTTTCACCCTTGATTTCAGTCTCTCACCCCCTGGGAAGGAATTCTGAGGCATTGGGAAGGGTTGTCCAGAGAGCCAGATGTTCAGTGTCATGGAAAGGCTCATGTTACAAAAGAAGGAGGATTAAAGCAGAATTTGGAGCCTTTCTCAGGACCCACAGGCTTTATCACCAGGGCGCCTGTGTGGATGGAGGCCCGATCTTTCTCTTTTGTCTTCTTGTCTCAGCAGAAGTGTGCTGAGAGTCCTGGTGGGGGCTTGTTACTGAGGCTTACAGAATGCATTCTGTAAAAGAGGGGTGTAACCACTGTGGTAACTTGAACTTAAGACGTTTTGTGTGTGCTTGTGGGATGCAGGTTTATGAGTTTAATAGCCATTTGTTGTTTTGTCTAAGCATAATATTTGGAATTCATTGTGAGAGTAATTTTTAATTTGTTTGGACTGAACATATTGCTTGCATTTATAGGGATTCCATTCTGGTGAAGCATCAATCAAGTGTGCCATTAAAATAAGGTGTTGCCGTGTTTGGTTGTATTAAGCAGGGACAGGTTTGGTTTGTTTCTCAGCTTTAAATTTCTAGCGTGAATGGGAGGGCAGAGGGAGGAGAGGAGTGAGTCAAGTGTCATATTTGCGATTGCAATTAAATGACAGCAGGAGATTTAAAACTAAAGAATACACTCCTCGGCCTGAATAGAGAAAGAAATCAGGAAGCACTGCTACTTAAAACAAAAGATGAGAGACTTTTAGGCAAATCACAAAGCTAACCAGATTAAACTGGATTATTCATGGATTTCTATCTGTAGAATCCAGAATCCCAAGAAAAATTCAAGGTAAACTTACAGGCTTCAGAACTGAGATTCATTTAGCTTTAAGGATTTTTTTCCATGCAGTTTGAAAACAAAAACAATAAAAAAAAAATCACATGCTAGAAAGAGTCATTCCTTTATAGGAAATAGGAATCTTTAAACTTGTCCTTTGGTCAGTATTGGAAATAACAAGAAAATTTTCTTGGGTGGAAATTTGTGAATGCCTTTAATTAGCCGATACAGAATGAATTCTTTACTTGGAAATTGGAAATTTTGCTTTGGAGCAACTGTTCTGAGTATGATTATGAGGATGGTTTCTCTCTGAATTTTTTCTTTTTTTTTTTTTTGAGCTTGGTCTATTGGATGTTGCCTCAAAAGCATTTTAAAGAAGTGTACTCTGGGCTGGGCCTGTAGCTCAGTGGTAGAGCACTTGCCTTGCGTGGGTGGTGGGGCCCTGGGTTCGATCCTCAGCACCACGTACAAATAAAAACACATTGTGTACAACTAAAGCAAATAAATAAATATTAAGAAGAAGAAGAGGAGTACTCTGTAGCGTCTTAGCAAGTGGTTTCATCCAGATGTAAAATAAAATAAAATGAATCGTGGCGGAACTTTAGACTCCACAGGTAACAATAGTGTGCACTTATTCCAGCACACGCCTGAGGGTGAGGGCCAAGTGGAAGATGTCTCTGATTGGACAGGGAGACACTTGGCAGCTGAAGAAAGCTGAGCTTGGTAGTGAAACTTGCATCTTGTGAAACGGGTTTCAAGCACTCATGTTTATTTAGCCACATTTGTGCTGTCACTTGAATTAGTTTTTCATTCTCAACTTTGGGGGGAGGGAGGAAACAAGTTTTTTCCCTTCCTCCACCCTGCCTCTCAAGAAACAATACGCTCCTCTGTAGAACATTCTTTGATGGCTTTTCACCTTAATTCTCCTTCTTCTAGGTCCTTCCTGGAAATTCCATCTATGGTGGCTTTCTACCTCTGTCATTTCAACCAGTTTTGCTACTTATAAACAAAAGCAAAGAGCTTTGACTCAGACCTGATGTTATTGGTAGTAACTCAAGTTACCCTGAGTAGAGATTTCAAGGCAATGTGGGGCCTTCGGAGTTCAGGTTTCTTGCAAATGGCAGCTCTCTACATTCAGTTAATACAGTGGACCCTCCATGTTCATTATAGACTTATCTCTAGCATTTTAATTTTAATGGAAAAAACCTTATAATTAGAACTTTTGATTGGCAGCCAGCCTGCCTGCCGGGTCTCCTTTATGACCCACTTCCTCACCTGTCCTATTCTGTACCCTGTGATAATGGAATGTGGTCTGTGTTTGCCTTGTGTCACACCTGCATCCAGTTCTGCATATTTCAGAGCACGTGTTCTACTTATTTGGGACAACAGGTGCCAAATCACTGTGGCAAGTGTCCTTAAGTTCACCAGGCCCTGTGCGTGGGATAGGACAGAGGGAAGAGCAGCACGCAGGTACCTCTGAATGTTTTCTTCTCGTCTCTCTTTTTATCTGTGTGACTTTTTCCCTGGCTCCGTGCGCTCTGCAGAAACCAAGAGCACGTGGGCGGCGTGGGAAGGCCGCTGTGGCAACAGCCAGGCTGCTGACTAGGGCCTTGTTCTCCCCCCGGCAGCCGTGGGAAGAGAGCAGTGAGCGCCTTCCTCACCGCCAGTCCTCCCTGCCCCCTGCCTGCCCCTTCCTTTTCTTTTTTCTTGGTGGTCATTTGATAGTCTGAGAAGTGCTAGCTGCTCAGTTGGTCTTTGGTTCGTGGTGGCATTCTGTAGTGGGATATTTCAGTCACCTCCCATCGTCAGAGGAGCGAGGAAGTGTGACGTGCTGGGATTATCTGACAATCGGCAGTGGCACTGGATTTGCTTCTGAGCCTGTGACTCAGTCTCTGATGCCTTCTCGGGCTTCACACATTAATTAACTACGCCTGCGGACTGGCCAGCAGGGACTGGCCAGCAGGGACCGCGTGGCTCAGCCAGAACTGAGAATCAGGCTCAGTCTGTTTGTTTTGGTTGGGTGTGGAGAGCACTGTGCATTATGATTAAGTGTCTGCCGTGTAATGCCCAATAAACATTCCTGGCTAATTAGACCTCATCAGAGAATTGGATCTTGATTTCTTAGTAAAAATGGTTTCTCCCTCCATTGGCTTCAGTTCACTTTTTTTTTTTTTTTTTTTTGGTACCAGGGATTGAACTCAGGGGCACTCCACCACTGGGCCACATCCCCAGCCCTTTTCTGTATTTTATTTAGAGACAGGGTCTCACTGAGTTGCTAAGTGCCTTGCCATTACTGAGGCTGGCTTTGAACTCGTGATACTCCTGCATCAGCCTCCCAAGTGCTGGGATTACAAGCGTGCGCCACCATGCCCAGCTAGAGACCATGTTTTAGACTGACTTGGAGAATTAAATTAAAATTTATTCTAGGGTTTTTGCTTTTGCTTTACTACGTCTGTTGCATGGCAGGAATGGCGTTATGTATATTATATCTGTATTTGACTAAGCTGAATTTTAACACGCGAATGAATCAAAATGATAAAGACTCCCAGAAGCTATTGGGACTGGCGCAACTGCACCTGTTTCTCAGGGAGCCACATGGTCATCACTGAGTCCTGTGACTTCAGTTGAAGCAAGCAGGAAGCTTGGCACAGATTGGATGTTTGGTTTGAAATGTAGGGACTTCGGTTTCATGCCTTCTCAGCCATTTGGAAGTCACTTTCCCCCTAGTTTTCCTGCTTTGCCAAACAGTTTTTCCATAGGTGCTTCTCCAGCTCTGCACTCTCCATGTGTGGTTTTCTGAAAAGAACAAGGAGGTTGGAGTCAGAAACATGGGTCCTGCAGGGCTCTGTCATCTGATTGCTGTGTGTCTTTTCCCGTCTGTCTGTGGAGCCTGGAGCCTTGGCCACAGCTCGGCTGCCTGTCTCTAGTGAGGAGATGGTGAGAGCCAGGACTCGGGAGGAGGATTTGTGCAGTGGCAACTTACTTTTTCTTTTTCCTTTTCTCTCTCCAGCAAATTTGTACTTGTTATATTTACAGGCAGTTAGAGCTTATTTAGACATTCTGTCATAATGCATAGATGACACCCCTTCACGCGGACGTAGGAAAGGAGGCATGCTCTCAGCTCTGAGACTGAGCCTCTCCCACAAGTCTGAAGTGCAAGAGCAAAACACCATTCTCTCTCCAAGTTCTGTTGACCAGTTTGACTCATTTCCAAAATCCTTCCAGGGAATTCTGTGTGAGATAATCAATGTATTGCTGCTATGTGGAAGAACTGGCTTGAGATGTCCAATACAGAGAGCCAGCTTCCCTCCCTGTGTGTTCATTCAGCAAACCATTCATTGTAGTCCTTCTTGCAAGCACTGGGAGGGAATGAAAAAGGGTTTCAAATGTTAAACCTGTCCTCAGGCGATTGCACTTTCTTTATACATGTCATCAGTGAGGTTAAAAATCGTAAAGAGTGGGGCTGGGATGTGGCTCAGCGGTAGAGCACTCGCCTAGCACGTGTGCGGCCTGGGTTCGATCCTCAGCACCACGTAAAAACAAAGGCATTGTGTACAACTAAAAAAAAGCAAATAAATAAATATTTTTTAAAAAAACATTGTAAAGAGTGAGGTTAGGCTGAGCGCAGTAGCGCACACTATAATCCCAGTGGCTTGGGAGGCTGAGGCAGGAAGATGCAAGTTTAAGGCCAGTCTGGATTAAGCAAGGCCCTAAGCAACTTAGCAAGACCCTGTCTCAAAATAAAAAAAATAAAATAAAAAGGGCTGGGGATATACTCAGTGGTAAAGCACTTCTGGGTTCAATCCCCAGTACCAAAACACAAATGAAAATGAGGTTAGGGGCGGGGGTTGTAGCTCAGTGGTAGTGTCCTTGCTTAGCATGTGTGAGGCACTGAGTTTAATTCTCAACACCACATATAAATAAAAAAAGGTCCATTGACAACTAAAAAACTATTTTTAAAAAAATGAGGTTAAGATTTTCAGGGAAAAGTACTTTCAGCTAAAGGAATCCCAGAAGTTGTTATTGGAACTATAGCATATTTTTGCAAAGAATGCTTGTTTGGACCTTTTTTCTTTCCCCATCTTTTGCCCCCAGAGTGTCTTGTGGTTTTAGGTGGGAGAGAAGCAATTGAAAGAGCTTGGTCTAAAGAGAGGCTTTGACATAGTGGGGTACAGTCATTGCATAGGGCAGAAAGGAAGTTATGAACTTGTGTTCTGCAATATCAAGGTCACACTGGAACCTAGGAGAGTTATAGACTTTACCCCATCTGTAAACATAACATGAAGCTCCAAACCAAGGGATAACTGATAGTTCATTATCGAATAAAATATTGTTCCTTAGGTACCTGAGGTTTCTTAACAGAAAGATGGTCACCAGAGATAGCATTTGAAAGTATAGAAGCAATATATGTAGTAGGGAATTATGACCTGGCCCATGACATGGGTTTACACTTACCTTATGTATCTTATATGTCAGGCCTTTTCCAGAGTAACTCCTGGGGTATAGGTAGTGCATATTTAATTATTCATTCAATAGATATGTAATGTCGTATATGCACAAAACTGCTTGGCATTCTGGGTTCTACAGAGATGACCCAGGAATTCAGATCAGTTTAAAGGAGAGGTGTGAACATAAATAGTGTGTGAGCCTGGGCAACAGGTTATCTAGTCTCTGAGCCTTGGTTTTCTCATCTATAAAATGGGACCAGAATAGTTCCAATTCCAAAGGTTATTTTTGAGGGTCAAAGAGTCAGATGCATTGTAAGAATGGAATGTAGTTCAGATACCACAGCAGCATGTGATTTTGTGTGGCTGGAGTTTAGGAATTTGAGGGTATTTCATTCCATAAACATGTATTGTTGGCCAGGCCCTGCCATGGTGCTCTGAGGGTACAAAGATGGGCCACATATGACCTTGTTCTCGTGAAATCCAAAAATTGGGGGTGGGAGTTTGCCACTGTAGTAGGTGCAGTAAGTACACTGCAAATGAATAAGAAGGAGTGGGACCTCGCGTAGTATAGGAGAGTCAGCATGTTCCTCAGTCACACCTCAGGATAGTAAGAGTCCGCCTGGCTTTGATGCTGGGTCTTTGTCAGTAGGGAAATGTCTGTAGAGAGTGGAGTGGAGGGTATTTTAAAATTGAGGGGCAGAGAAAATAAAGATCCCAAAGCGTCGAAGTACCTATAAAGGAGATGAGAAGCCAGAGTGGGAGTTTGAGCTAGACTTTGGGGGCCTTCAGGGTTTGATGACCATTGATGGTGGCCTCTTTAGTCTTCCTGGGCACTGGCAGGCACCTGTGACCTGGTACTTGCGCTCATGAGAACACGCTGTTACTGTTTTCATTGGAGAATTGGATCCCTTCAAAAGAAATCTTTATCCCTTAAAAAGAAAACCACATCCAGCCTGTCATAAAGGTAGTTCATGTTGTTCTTGGTCTCAAGGTTCATGCTTTGAAAAATTCCTATTCTACTTGTTTGAGCAAACCACGCTCAGAAAACCTAAGGGAACACTGCCCCTCACGGCAGCAGTGTTACACGCACAGCATCTGCCTGAAGCGCTCTCTGGGAAAGGGTTGAGACTGCGTGTTTAGGCATTGGGTTCTTTTTATATGGGAATGATGACATGGAGCAGATATTACTGTCACCGTGGTAAATTTTTTAAAGGAACAACCTCCTTGCTAATTCATGAAAAATACCGTGGGATAGTGAACATGAATTAATCAGTTTCATCATTTACCTTCTGACTCAACAGCTTATAAATTTTATAACTTTTGACTGATTAATTCTAGGTTTTTTTTTTTTTTTTTTTTTTTGGTATCAGGGATTGAACCCAGGGGCACTCGACCACTGGGCCACATCCCCAGCCCTTTTTTGTATTTTATTAGAGACAGGGTCTCACTGAGTTGCTAAGTGCCTCGCCATTGCTGAGGCTGGCTTTGAACTCGTGATCCTCCTGCCTCAGCCTCCCAAGTGCTGGGATTTCAGGCGTGCGCCACCACGCCCAGCTCTAGGTGTTTTGTTAATGCTTTCTTTTCTGCAAATTAGGTGAGTGAAAAATATTTCTGCAGTTTCCCCCCACAGATTAAATCAAATCCACTTGTTAAAATTCATGTGTCTGACCACTCTTTAGACAGTCAACAAGTTCTTACCAGATTGGTGCCTTGGTTTATAATGATAAAGCTTAAAAAGAAGGCTGGATACGGTGGCTCATGCCTATAATCCCAGCAGTGTGGGAGGCTGAGACAGAAGGATTGGGACTTCAAAGACGCGCCTCAGCAGCAGCAAGGCACAAAGCAACTCAGTGAGACCCTGTCTTTAAATTAAATACAAAATAGGGCTGGGGATGTGGCTCAGTGGTTGAGTGCCCCTGAGTACAATCCCCAGTACCAAGAAAAAAAAAAAAAAAAAAAAAAAACCACAACCTTAAAAAGTAGATAAGTTGGGGTTTATTACCCTTATTCTTCCTTGGGCTGGGCAGCGACCCTCAGGGTTGTCCCTGATTTGAGCAGCCTAGTCCTCATGGCTTCCTCCTCCCCACCGTCCTTCGAGGACTCCCGTGGAGAAGCTGCACGTGCAGTGCTCAGGCTGCCACGGCGCTTCCCGGAGGCATGGCGGCGAGCTAGTTCAGGGCCCGATTTCTTGTTGCTCTCTGTGCTCAGGAGCATCTGGAATGAAAGGCTGTGAAGTCATCCTTCAGCAATCCTTATTTTGTTGTCTTCCTCTCATTTTCTAACTGAGGTTTGTAAATAAAATTAAATCTTTTGCAATATCCTACGTGCATGAGCTCTCAGCCAAGAATGAGGACCATCTCTAGAAAAGTGGATGCTTAGAAGGTCCTTGCATAGCGCTCCACTGTTCAGAGGTTCATTTTTGTGGTTCGTTTATTTCTGATCTAATAATGTTTTGAGGGGGGCAGTGGGAACTTAAGTTGCTCTTCTTTTGAAATTAATGTTCTACTTGAAAACATCTTACTTTTCCTCAAATTAAGTGGCAAGGAAGTGTGAAAACAGGAAAGGCCAGAGCTCCTTTTAGAGGTCTCTGCCTCCTCCTGAAGAAGGAAGGCTGTGTGTTCTTCAGCCTGTTCCTGGACTTCAGAGGGAAGGTCTTTGAAGCACTGTGTGACACTGTGTATTACAGAGGAGCAGCTGGGTGTGCTGTCATCTGTCCTGGATGTAAGATATACTGGAAGCCAGGCGCGGTGGCGCATGCCTGTAATCCCAGCACTTGGGAGGCTGAGGCAGGAGGATCGCGAGTTCAAAGCCAGCCTCAGCAATGGTGAGGCACTTAGCAATTCAGTGAGACCCTGTCTTCAGTAAAATACAAAAAAGGGCTGGGGATGTGGCCCAGTGGTCGAGTGCCCCTGAGTTCAATCCCTAGTACCAAAAAAAAAAAAGACATACTGGGGTCTTTGCTGTCATTGCATTAGTCGGGAGTGTGACTACCCATGGGTGTGGGCTGCACATTTGTTTTTTCTGGACTTGGGTGACATGGCCCATCGTCTTGCTTGTTCAGGGGTTCGAACCAACCTTAAGTGTTAAAACTGTGAGGAGCAGAACATACCTGTCTCATCAAATCCACAGGATCCCAGGAGAGCCCCAGCTCACGTTCTACACTTGCCTCCTGCCTGTGTTGGGTGCCACCAACTAAAGATTGCCACCTTTCTTGGTGTCAACGATCCCTAGAAGCTAAGCTTCTCCCTCCACACTTGCCCAGTCCCCTCCATGAGTGCAGGTTGCATGGACAGAGACAGTGTTCCCTGTGGGTGACTGATATGTCACCAAGAAGTACACACTGCCTGCCTTGTCAAGAAGTGTCTTACCTGGAAAGTGGAAATACTGAATTATGCAAAGGCAAATACTCTTCCTCCCTACTTAACCACATCATGATGCACGGACAGGTCCAAGCCGCCTAGAGAATGGCTGGATCAGTGTCAGCAAATGACAGCTCCTGGACACAGGCCGGCGAGTTTTGTGTTTGTGGAAATAAAGGTTTATTGGAAGACCACCACGCCCATTCATTAACTTACTGTCTGTGGCTGCCTTTACACTGGTAGGTGGAGGGGAGCATGGTTACTGCTGGGTCCCCTGCAGACAGGAGTCAGTCAACTCCTGGTTTAGATGAACACATGGAAATGGATCTGATCAGTTTACATTGCCTTTTTTCTCAGCCACATTCATTCACTACTCCCTCCGCATTCTTCCTTCTTTAATTAAACTCATATGTGCTGGCATGTGCCAGTCCCAGCACCAGGAACAGAGAGATGACTGGGGTGTGATCTCATGGCAGTCACAGTGTGGTGAGGAGGGCACCACAAGTCATGCCTTGCTCTGGAGATGAAAATTACAGCAAAAACATAAATCCCTGCTTATATACAGGAGTAATAAAAGCAAGAAATAGAGTTTTTATAGGGTTGATTTTTTTTTTTTTTTTTTTTTTTTTGGTGTCTTTTGTTTGTGTTTACAGTGCTGGGGATCAAACCCAGGGCCTCACATATGCCAGGCAAGTACTCTACCACTAAGCCACATCCCCAGCCTCCCCCCCCGCACCCGCCAAGTTTTATAGGTCTTCAGTAGGTTTTTTCCTAGTCAATATGTTATAAACTATGAGTATTTACATGACTTTATTGTGTAGCATGGTTGAACATAATCCTTCAATTCTAAGAGTACCTGCTGGGATACATATAGATGCATATAAGATTGTCTGAACTCTTTAAAGAAAGGGAATCATGTCCAAGACTTGTTTTAAGAATCTGTTTTAGGGCCAAAAAGAGAACTATTTTGGAGTGAAGTGTTCATATATAGGACACAGTGGTGGATTTTGTCCTGGTTGATCACTTGAATTACTTGGGAGCACTAAAACGTCAGTCCTAGTGTCTGGAACACCCCTCACACTGCCACCAAGGCCAGGAAGATCTGCATCTCCGGCTGTGGCAGGCCTCCAGGTGACACGGGGCCACCAGGGATCCTGGCCCGGTCTCGGTCACAAAGCACTATTTGAGCGATGAGCTCCCCTGAAGAGCTCATGAGCCTCCCATCCTCCGAGTTTCTGATTCAAGGGGTCTGGGCAGGCAAGGATTTGACATTTCCAGCAAGTTCTCATGCTGTGTTGTGTGAGAATCTTATTAAGTAACAACCTTGCTTAGTGCCTTTAAAATAATAGGATATACAGAGTTGATTGGCAGAAGTATTCCACAGTGAGAGTCTGGCGTGGCAGGTGATCTGGAGGTCCTCTAGGTCGGGAGGACCCTGTCCAGGGCTAGAGGGCAGTTATTGACAGTGGGGACTGAACTCAGCTGCTTTGGTCTGTGTACTTCTGTTTGCGTGGCTTCTGTCACGCAGACCGCCTTCCGCTGGAAAACGCAGGGCCCTTCTCCCTTGCCAGCCTGGGCTGAGGCCCATGCCCAGCATGGACATCCCCTCGGCCCCACCTGTCCCCTCCACGGTCCTGTGTGTTCTTGCCTGGGATCCCGTGTGTGGCGCTTGGCCTGGCAAGCCCCATCCCGTGTCCTTGGGGGTCTTCCGGCCTCTGTCTTCCCTTGGGTGCTGTGCTTCTGTTCCGTGCCTTTGTCCCCCTCTACTGGTGTGTTTGTGTATTTATCTAAACAGGGTGGCTTTTTTAAAAATGCTGAGTTAGGAATGCTTTAAACTTTCTTCTGTAAATTTAGAGGTCTGCTAAGTTTAGAAATATTTCTTACAAATAGAAGGAAAATACGGATAAGTAAGAGGTTGTGATTGGGAAGACCTTCCTGCAGTCCGCATGTTTGTACTGATCCTGGGATTCGCCTCCTACTTATTTCTGCTTTGAATAGAAACGTGGAGGAGGAGACAGAGGGAGGTGAGGCTGGGCAGGATTACTGTGACATCCTGTTGTCAAGGGAAAGGCACTCAGGGTCAGAGGCTTCCTGGGATTGTTGAGTATAACTTTCCCATGCGTCTGTTTCTGACCTAGGAATTGAGCTACATGACCTAAGACGACAGAGAAAATGGTAAATTCTCTACTTGGTTGTAAAATGAAGTGTACAGTGGTTTGGAGACCGGATGTGCCTAGTTTGTGTCCCCTGGACTACTCCCCCCCACAACCCCACCCCGTACTGGGGATTGAAACCAGGGGTGCTGTGTCACTGAGCTCCACCCCAGTCCTTTTTGTTTTTAATGTCCTGTCACTTTTCGCTTATATAGTTAGACCTAGATCTTTTAAAAATTAATTTTGCTTATTTACTGGAAATAAATGGAAAGCAAAATCCTAGCAGGCAAGAAACAGCAGTACTGGAGAAGGCGTGTGCTCAGAACCTGGGCCGGGCCAGTGTTCACAGTCTGTTCGGGGAGTGAAACACTCGTCAGAATGGCTCTTCATCCCAGGCCTTGCACCGAAGCCAGGGATTTGTCGGGGGGGGGGGGGGGGGGGGGGGAGTTGATTTGTAAAAAAGAGAGCCAGCGGGGGTGGAGGGGGAAGCCCTCAATATAAATACACGTCCTTTGCTTTCTGCTTAGAGCAGCTTTAAAAACCACCCTGGGTTTCATCTGGGACAGGGCAGTACCCTCTCCCAGGCACAGTTGTGGCTCAGTAGTGTCTTAAGAGCACAGCACCCAAGGGAGTGGCCCTTCTCCTGCTTCTGGCTCCCGGTCCTGACAGAAGTCTGCATGGACAGGAGCTCCGTGTGGAGGTGGCAGCCAGCCAGGCCCTCGCAGAGTAAGCAGGTGGACTGTGGGGCGGCCTTGACCAGACCAGAGAACCCAGCAAGGAGCGCAGTCTGGGAAGGGCTTGTGAAGGGACAGAATGAGAGGGCACTTTTTTTTTTTTTTTTTTTTTTTTTTGTACCAGGGATTGAACCCAGGGGTGCTTAACCACTGGGCCACATCCCCAGCCCTTTTTTGTATTTCATTAGAGACAGGGTCTCACTAAGTTGCTAAGTGCCTCACCATTGCTGAGGCTGGCTTTGAACTTGCGATCTTCCTGCCTCAGCCTCCCAAGAGAGGGCACTTTTAAGTCTGTTAATTTAGACGTGTTCTCTTTCTTTTTAGGGCGTTCTGGTCTTGCCTACTCAGAAGCAGTACATAGACTAGAGTAAGGAAAACCCTCTCTCTGCATTTTGCACCCCGTGCAGAGAGTGTTCTGTGTAACTGTGGGTCCTTTCTCTGTAAGTTTTCTTCCTATCTTCCTCTGTCGCTTAATGTTCTCATAGGCGTTTCTCCATTTTATAACTTAGTCATCCCTCCCTGTCTCAGGTCAGCCCGTGACACTGGGTGTTGCTTGTGGTTACCTGCTCTTGGCTGAAGGTCCTTCAGAAGTCTGGCTTCTTTGAGCTGAGTGTGATGGCGCTCGCCTGTAATCCCAGCACTTGGGAGGTTGAGGCAGGAGGATCGCGAGTTCAAAGCCAGCCTCAGCAATGGCGAGGCACTTGGCAACTCAGTGAGACCCTGTCTCTAATAAAATACAAAAAAGGGCTGGGGATGTGGCCCAGGGGTCAGGTGCCCCTGAGTTCAATCCCTGGTACCAAAAAAAAAAAAAAAGGAAGTCTGGTTTCTTTGAAATGCCACAGGTAGTTTTAAAGGCTGTGGTCCCAGTAATAACCACTGCATGGCGCTCGTGCGTTAGAAATAAATTCTAAAGCCAGTTGCTGGGGAGATCTAGAGCTTCGCGACCATGAGTAGACAGGTTAAGACCCAGAACCGCCAAAGTAGGATGAAAGCAGAGGTATTCATTTGCAATGCAGAGCTCATCTGGCTTCACTAAACAACATGATAATAATGGTCTCAATTTATTTTAAATTTTGAGACAATTTACTGGAAAAGGAAAATATCTTAACTGATTGGTAAGAGGCATGTCCTCCTTAGACTTTCCTGTTAAAAACAATCCCAGCTGGAAAGCTTCCCTCTAATCAGTGCCTGGCTGGGGTGCATGCCAGCTGCCGCAGAGAAAATAGCTAATGCTAGCCCTGTTGTCCTTGGAAACGCAGAAGTTGTCTGTGTGTAGGTCAGGGGTTACTTGGGTGCTTGTGAGCCCTGTGACAGCCTCGAGGCCTTGAACCCCACAGTCTCCTCCAGAGTAGTTGTGTGACTGACTGCTGGAGCCCATCTCCAGTGCTTAGAAAATTGGGGTTTCTTTTTTTCTCATGGACATGGAGCGACCAGCATCGCATCTTCCTGGGTTCTTGTCCCTGGATGTTCTGCCCACGTCTTCGTGGAGCTCCCTTGACTGAGGAATGCTTTAGTGAGTGCTTTGTGATTCTTAGTCTCGGTGCTCACTAAGTTCTTGGTCTGTGAATACGTTTTACCATTTTGTCTTGGTTTTCACCGGGGCATGTGAAGGTAAATTATATTTAAATAATGAAAGAGCCTTAAGCTTAAATTAGATATTATTTTCTGAGTACCAGAACCAATAAGAACAATCTGGGAAAAAAATAGTAAGACATTTCTGTGTAGATAGGGATTGAGAGAACTTCATTGACACCTTCTAATCATAGAAATCTTGGACGAGGAACCCTGATTTCATATGTCCCAGAGTGTTAGGATGTGCAGTGCTGTAGGTTATGCTTCGGTGACATCACCAAATGACATCATCAGTGATGGCCATGCTCTGGCACTCATCACAGCTGGTAATGAAGAGATGTTCTGGAAGGGAGGTGAACAGAGCTTCTGAGCTGCTCCTTTTCCTCATTCGTGTGAGTGGAGGCAGTGTCCATGAATGCTTCGTGGCCTCGGGAAGGCTGGGCGCAGAGCTGAGCTTTGCTCTGCGTGTCTCCCCGCTGCGCTGAGCTGCTGTGGGTCGCTGCTGACGGAGCCTCTCTCCCCTCCCAGGTGTTCATCTCCGTGAACTGCCTAAGCACCGATTTCTCATCCCAGAAGGGTGTGAAGGGGTTGCCTCTTAACATCCAAATCGACACCTACAGTTACAACAACCGCAGCAACAAGCCAGTGCACACCGGGCCTACTGCCAGATCAAAGTCTTCTGTGACAAGGTGAGAGCGGGACGGGGCTGGGAGCAGAGCGTGGAGACAGCTCTCCTCCTGGAAGGGCGCCAGGGCTGTTGATCTCCAACTGCACTGTGCGCACAGCGCTGCCAGCGGAAATGGCCTCTCCTAAGTGAGCAGTTATTGTTTGGGTCTTGCCAAGAAGTGCTGCCTAGGGAAGAAGAGAACCTCTAGCTAAAAAAAGAAAATAATTGGAAGGTTTGCTCTGCGTCTCGTCCAGTGTGTCTGAGAAAGTAAAGGTGCTGGACAAAGGCCACGTCCAGCAGAGCTCAGGACTGCTGCACTGGCCGCCCTGTACCTGGCTGTCCTCTCTGCAGGCCCGGGCAGGTGGCCAGCCACCTCAGGACAGCAGCAGAGGGTGGGCTCAGGCTCTGCTCCGCGGTACAGGGCAGCAACGAGACAAAGGAGAGGGCCCTAAGAGAGCTCAGAACCAGCACTTTCCTCTGACGAGGCCCCTTTATTCCTAGAGAAGAGATGCTGCTTTTTCCAGGTGCGGAGCCAGGGGCTGCTGCGGTGAACCCGAGGCTCTGACCAGGCAGTTGTACTCGCGGGAAGCAGCGGCAGAGGGTCCAGTGAGCGCAGATCGGATAAGACTTTGCCTTTTCCTGTTCAAAAAATGTTGGAGTGCATGGGTTTTTGTTTTTGTTTTTTTGCCAGTTCCTCTTTTCTCAACCTGTTAAAAAGAAAGAAGGAAAGAAAATTCTTATATTATGATTTTTAGAAGGTCTAGGTCTAGATAAGTGGCAGCATATTTGCTGTGGCGGCCTGGTCCCTAGTCCTGATTGTTGACTGGCTGCACAGACAGTATCTGACCACAGGAGGGCGCCTGGGACCTTCAAGTTCAGAGAGCACCCACATGCTGAGACTGTGCAGAACCTGGCCTGCTCCTTACAGCTGGTTAGGATGCACTAGCTTGCTTTTGTTGTTAACAAATTACCAAAAACGTAGTAGCTTAAAACAATAACAAAAGTCTACAAATGTCTTGTCTGACTCAGGTGTCACTGAGCTAGAATTCAGGTATGGACAGGACGGCGCCCCTTTCTAGGGGTCTCTGGGGGAACCCACTCTGTGCCTGTTCCACTTGTTAGAGGCACCTGCGTTCCTTGGCTCGTGGCTGCTCTGGTCTTCGGAGCCTCTATGGCTAGTCACACCTCACGTCACGTTGTTCTGACACCTTGTCCATTACCACATCATCTTCCATGACTCTTTTTTCTGCCTCCCTTTTCTGCTTTTTAGGGCCCTTGCAGTTACCCTGAGCTCCCCCAGGTGGCCTAGGATAGTGTCCCTCTCTTGCAGGCAGCCAGCTAACAGCCCAAACCCACAGCTGGGCAGCTGGCCTGTTCCCAGGCCCTGAGTTAGACTGTGGGCATCACTGGGCACAGGTGCTTCTGGTGGACTGCACTGGACAGAAGCTGGGTCACAGCTGGTGAGCTCAGGGATCTCTGACCTACGGCGGTTTCTTCCCCCTGTGTGCCACATTCCTCTTTGGAGCCCACAGAAAATCTGAAGAGGAACTATCAGGATGTTCATGTTCTTTTTCTAAAACTCTAGGAAGAAATTTTAGTTTTATTGGTTCGATTAAAATATTTTTTTCACATCTGATGTTTCTGAAAAACTTCCCTGTCTGATAATTTTCTTTAGCATTCTTGAGAATTCTTAAGTTCTGAATGCTGTGACGTGCTTAGTTTTCGTGCCTGTGCTAACAGAGTAATGAACACAGTAGGGCCTTGACCAGCGCCCCCCACAGGGTTCCCACTGTGGGAGCCTCCGTCAGAGTTGGCTCCATCAGAAGAGGCAGGAGGTCATGTCCTGCATGAAGGTCTCTCCTCAGGGTTCAGCTCTGTGGTCACTTAGAGCAGTGTCTCCGTGGGCATCTGTGGTGGAGAAGCGTGTTCTTTATTCTAATCTGTCATGCACTTCTACTGCTATGAGGTCCAGTAGGTACTCAGATGAATTGCCAGAAGAGAACGAAATGGTGCATAAAAACAAAGTCACGGCCGGGCGCGGTGGCGCACGCCTGTAATCCCAGCACTTTGGGAGGCTGAGGCAGGAGGATCGCGAGTTCAAAGCCAGCCTCAGCAATGTCGAGGCACTTAGCAACTCAGTGAGACCCTGTCTCTAAATAAAATACAAAAAAGGGCTGAGGATGTGGCCCAGTGGTCGAGTGCCCCTGAGTTCAATCCCCGGTACCACAAAAAAAAAAAAAAAACAAAGTCACGTAAACTACAAGCCCCAATTTTTATATTTGATTCAGGAGACATAAACTATTCCCTCTAATTGCTTCCCACATGCTTACTCAGTTTCTGGCCCTGCTGTCCTGGGACCGTGGCAGCTGTCCCACAGGTTACACTGAACGGTGTCTGGTCAGAGTACATCAGCGCGAGTCGGCAGGAGTGGCAGTTTTCCCTGTCAGATGATGAAACTTTTATATCCAGTTTTGAAAAGAAGGAATGTATAGACACGCGCTCTCAAACAAATTTAGTTTCAGTACTAGGACTTTCTTGGGAGCCTTCTGCATTGGTAGCTGATGTAGAGAATGAAACACAGAACAGGTTTTGTAAACTGTCCAAAGTTGCTTTATCAGTCACTGGTTGTACAAAGTGTAGAAACCAGTTCCCGTTGCTGTGGGAGTGCTCTGAGACTGCACACTGGTGTGCTCTGAAGCAGAGCGCCTCTTCAGGTTGCAGAATTGGACGTGTTTTGGAACAGCGCTGACTGCACTTGCTGGCGTTTCAGCTGCCCGCCGACCTGTAGATCCCCTCACTGGGAGCGCACTGTCTGAGGTGGGGTAGCAGGCTGGCTGTGCAGCCACAGTTGGTCGCTGATTTTCCATTACTTGGGTGATCACAGAATGTCATACAAAGCTGTGATGAGAGAAATGGGCATCCTGCCCCCAGTGTGCTGCGTGGATTGTCAGTGGGCACTCAGATGCCCTTTGCCTCCGTGGGTTAGCACTTTCTTTGTGAGACCCTTGAAAATATCCATCCCTGTTGTTCTCCCCCTGCTGGAGTACGTGGTCCTTGAGATCTGCATAGAGATGAAAGTGGTTGGTCTGCTCTCCCGTTTTCTGCCCTCACAGCATAAGGAAGCGTACGTGTTGTATAATATGGCAAGACATTAGGGACATGGAAGGTAAAATTACGCACTATTTCCCAGCACTGTGTTTTAATCCCAGAGCTGTTTTAGCTTGACGTGAGCAGGGACTGTCGTGTGTGCTGTGTGATGGGTGTTCTGAGTGGGATCTTTCGACCACATGGAGCCCATGTGGCCTCACCCCACTCGTGACCTGGTGCACCTGGCTGTGACCTGTCTGCCATCCTGCTGTGACTGTGACTGCCACCTGGAGTCCAGGTCTGCCCTGCCTGTCCCTGCTCTGGACCCCCCTGTCTTCCCAGATCTGTCCTTTCCGAGGTCTGACTCACCTGCGATTCAGCCCCTGGCCCTTCACTTCCCCTCTGCTGAATCTTAAAACTCTCTCATTTTACGACTCTAGTAATAAGACATTTTTTGGTATCCTTCAGAGGTATTATTTTTCTCTCCTGAGAAAAAGGAATTATATCAGCACTTTATTATGGGTTGTTAAATTCACTTGATAAATAGAATTTTCTCTTATTTCAGAAGCAGCAGCAACTTAGTACTTTATCAAAGGAAGTGGAAACAGAAATTGGGTCTCTAACCAATGGAAATTTGGCACTTTTCTCTTCTGTGAGCTGTGGCTGTCTCTGGTCCTCCGAGTAGAGAAGGATCTCACTGACACGTGTCTCCCACGGAAGCCGTTTTCTTCTTCATCAGCTGTACCTGAGGACAGGATTAACTTTTGTTAATGTTGTGGATTAACTTTGGGGGGCAAACCTAATATGATTGCCCCAAGACCGGTCCCATTAGTTGTTGACTCAGAGAAAGAATCTGAACACTTGAAGTTATGAAATGGTTTTCCATGATGTCCTGGAACTTCCTTTAACATTTCCTGCAGTGTGTGCCGACTGAGGGTGAATTCTTCCAGCCGTTCTGTGTCTGAGAAGTGCTTACTTCACCTTCTATTTTGAAGACTCTTTCTGCTGGGTATAAAAGTGCAGACTGACTGTCTTTCTGTCCATACTCTAAGATGCTGCTCCACTGTCTTCCAGCTGATGTGGTTTCTGATGAAAAGTCTGGTATCCATGTCTTTGTTCTGTACATAGTGTCTTCTTTCTTGTGACTCTTTTCAAGATTTTATCACTGTTTGGTCATGATTTGTCTGTTCATGTTTCTTGTACTTGGAATTCATTGAGCTTCTTGAATTTGTTGAAAATCATTAACTTTGGAAATTTTTCAGCAGTCATTTCTCCAAGCGCATGTGCTCCTCTTCCTCTTCTGGGTCTCCACTTACACATTTATAAGGTACCTGAGGTTCCCTCAGAGTTCACTGATGATCCTTTCTTTGGGTGGGACTATTTTTTCTCTCTTTCATTTTGGATAGTTTGTCTTGTTGCCTCCTTGAGTTCACTGGTTTAAATTGCTGTAAATCCCAGTTAGTGTATTTTTTGTGTCAGACGTGGTAGTTTTCCTTGCTAGAAGTTCAAGTTGGATCTGTTTTATGACTCTACCAGGTTTAGTTTTTTCCACTGGCTTTTTGAACATATGGAGCGCTGTTACAATATCTTCTAATATCCTTGTCTGATCTTAGTGTCAGTTGTGGGTGGCTTCGGTGGTTTGATTGTCCTCCTTATTCCAGCCGTGTTTTCCTGCTTCTCTGCATGTCTGACAAGTTCTACTGGATATTCCACCTTTGTGTGGTGCTGGACATTTTTGTATTCCTGTGACTCTTCTTGAACTGGTCCTGAGACCTTGTTAAGTTTCTTGGAAATAGCTAATCCTTTCAGATCTTCTTTTTATGATCTGTTAGGTGGATCTGGAGCCTGGCTCAGTGTCAGGCTAATTATTCTACACCACTGCGTGAGATTTTCCTGCAGATCCTACCCAACACCCTGTGAGTTATAAGTTTCCCCAGTCTAATTGGTGGGAACAAGCACTATTTTTGGTCCTGTGTGAGTTTCAGGTGCTGTTTCACTAATATTTTCAGATGTTTTCGCCCGGCGTTGGGTAATTTCCTTGCACTGGTGTGCCTTCTGGAACTTGCTGAATACCCCGGGCCTCTGAGGATCCCTGGGCTCTCGCAGCTCCTTCCTCTTTGGTGCTCTGTCTATCCTGCTGCTCCTTCTCCTGCCACAGCCTGGAAGCTCAAGGCAGGAGGCTCTCTCAGGCACAAGGGCTCACCTTGTGTGACCTGTCTGGCCAGGGCCTTCACAGTCCGTGTTTCATGCATTTTGCCTGGGTTTTGCCATTGTTCCAGGGTGGAGAGTAAATCTGGCCTGTGTCACTCCATTTTGGATAGAAGCAGCAGTCCCTTACCATCCCCTATGGGTGCAACTGATAAAGGAGGAGGGAATATCCTCATTTGTAAAACCACCTTTTAGGACATACTTTATCATTGAAATGAAGTTATTTTTAGACTATTAGAAGGGACCGTTGTGCAGACCAACACTGTACAGTAATGGCTGAGAGACTGGGGACATTTGCCTGCTTTACTTTGTCAGGGAAGTAATGTCTGTGTTGCTATTGTGTAGCAGTTTTTATAAGCAGATGATTATAAATGTTTACCAGCGACATGTTAGGGTCAGTACCCTCCCAAGCAAGCAGAAGTGATTTTGTGTTGTTGGTTTTTTGTACATAATAATGCCAAGATCACTGTGACGATTTTTATTTCCTCTCTTTAGCCAACTTAACTGAACAACTGTGTAAAAAAAAAAATCTGTGTCATGCAGAAATACACAGCAATAAATCAAGCAAGATGACTAAATGTTATGTTTTTATTATATCTAATTGCGTAATTTCAGTTCATGTTTATTAATATAGTTCTTTCTAAAATTTTTGTGGATTCAGTTGTATGCCACTGTCACTCTTTGTATAATTGATATGCATAGTACAAATGTGTCCTTTTAATAGAATTCAGAATACACTTGTTCTCTCAAGTGATCTTGCAGATTTATAGTTTCATCTTTGCTTTTGTGAATCACAGCTGGTTGTATCTGTCACTCGGTGAAGGCCCTGTTCTTGGACAGAATCGCAGCTCTCCACAGTAGCATGGTTCACGTAGGAGAGCACATTTGAAAGGAAGATCAACCTGTTTTTCCTTTGGTTTCCTTTTCCTACTAGACAATGGGGAAAGGTGCTCACATACCTGCAATCGGCGTGTGCATTAGCAGATTTTCTGAGCTTTTCATTTATCCTGTTCATGTCTATTACTGAAAGAAGTTTTGCTTTATTTCTTTTTGAAATAAATGTTGATTATTTATGATATTATAATGTGATTATGATTCAAAGTAATCAATTTAACATAGGTAAGAGTGAATTTAAGAACAGGGTCTTTAGAGGAAATGACTGTGAGAAGCCCCACGAATATAGTAAGTAACAGAGTTCACTTCCAGAGCGGAGAGAGATCCCTGCCCCCATTGGTCGGAGAGGAGCTAAATATTTCAGAGAACCAGATTCATAGAATCCTCTCTTTTCTCCTTTTTACCTGCAGGGAGCTGAGCGGAAAATCAGGGATGAAGAACGAAAGCAAAGCAAAAGAAAAGGCAAGTGTCCTGACCCCAGCTCCCAGGGGAACGCCTGTAAGTAGAGATGTTCCAGGCCTGCTCCCCGCCTGCGCGGCTGCAGTTCTTGGCAGAGGCCGTGGTGGCGGGTTGCGGTGGCGGGCACGGGAGGCTGTGACGCGCTAGCATGGCTGCCTTCACCAGATGCAGCAGAGAGGAGTGGCTGAACCAGGGCTTTCTTGAAGAGCTGCATGCAGGGGCTTCTAGGATTTTCCAGAGCTCAGGCTCTCGGCTGTCGGTTTGGGTTCAGGTTCAGTTTCAGTTCTGAAAAGTAACACATGTTGCACCTGAGCTGCTGCTGAAGTTGGGGTTTGTTTCCATCTGTGAAAATAGCAGTGCCTCCCTCGAGAATTCAGGGTGTCTGGATTCCAAATGAGGACCACTTTCCTATGTGTAATCTAACATGTGCAGCATCTACAGGGCTTCGCTTGGACCTTTCACCTGGAAAGCATTTATACCCCCCCCCCATGTTTTAAATGAGATCAATATTCATGTTCATAAACTCCTATCTGTAAAAGGCTAAAAAGAGAAAAGTGCTGCTCTGTGCTTAGGGGCTTTTATCTGTGATATGGGCTTCCAGCACGTTCTATCAGCCCTACGGCACGGGGATCGGATTCTCCTACTGGCACCAAAGTGCAGCCTCCCAGTGCCACTTGGGAGAGCTGCTAATGAACTAGGAAATTTTGAAACTGAGTGCATCAGGACCAGATGAGGGGGAGGATGGAGTCCATAATTACTAAATTAAAAACTAGTCGAGTTTGCTCTTAAGCTGAGTGCTGATTCTCTTGATATGTTCCAAAGTTGAAGGGTGTGTTGCTATTAGAATGAAATTGTTTAATAAGGATGACTAGAACAGAATTACTTCCAAATTGTTCATACAGTAAGTTTTAGCCTTTCAGATGAAAACTAAATATGCTTCACCCCATTCCAAATCTTCAGTATACATGTGTCTCTGTTAGTTTTTACAGGTATCTTTTTCTGTTGGTCTCGATAAGATGTTCAGTTGGTTGTATTATAAGTATAGAAAACAAATTCCTTTACATAAGCAGTGACTTCCTCTGAGTGCCTCTCCTACGGGGCTTTGATGTCATTGCTTCCACTTGGAAGGGTCTGCTCTGTAGCTTGCTGCCAGCTGTAGGTACCATCCGCTGACGTCGGTGTCCTCACTGTGTTTCTTCCAGTTCCTGATGTCAAAGTGCCACTGCTCCCCTCACACAAGCGGATGGACATCACGGTGTTCAAGCCCTTTCTTGACCTGGATACTCAGCCTGTCCTCTTTATTCCTGACGTGCATTTTGCCAACCTGCAGCGGGGCACTCATGTAGGTAGCCACTGTCCAGGAGGCTGCAAAGCATGGCAAAAAGAATTTCTTTGGCATTGTTCATGGTAAATAGGAGCCAGACTTCAGCAAGCTTGACCGGTCAATCAGCTCCAGGGACCATCAACTGTGGTGACGTGATGCCCATGCAGTAAAATGTGTGGGGCTCTGTCGACCTGAAGATGCAGGACAAGAGCTGTGCACTTCCTTTTGCTTGTACTCACCCACCCACTCACCACCCACCCACTCCACTCCCCACCCACTCACTCACCACCCACTCACCCACTCACCCACCCCCACTCACCCACCCACCCACACCACCCACTCACCCACGTCATTTGAAGGACTAGAACAGCAGCACAATCAGACCTTGAGTCTATCTGTGAGTTTCCCTAGGGAGACTCCTGTGCCAGGAGGCCTCGCTAGCATGAAGGACACCCAAGACTCTCCTCGTTGTTGGCACGTGCAGGATGGCCATGTCGTGGCACCTGATACGCTGAATTGTTGAAATGGTCACACCCTGCTTTGTGGCAAAAGCCTACTGGAGACAGAAACTTCAGTAGAATGGTGCTTGCTTTTTATGCTGAGCCCAGATAAATATCACCAAGACACCCGTCTATGCATGTCACAGGTAGATGTGTAAGGACTACAGGGATTTTTCAGAGTTCTTGCGAATCCATTGCCAACACATTCAGTTTCTAATGAGAAGCTTTGGGGTAAGCAGAGGCCGGCAAACTTTTGTAAGGAGTGAAATGGTGGTCGAGGTTTTAGGCTTTTGGTCTGCACTGTTTCTGCTGTGCTGTTCAGCTCCGCCACTCTGATGCAGAAGCAGCTGTTGACCAGACAGAAATGAATAAGTGGCTTTGTTTCAGTAGTTACTTATATAAGCAAGCTTTGGGCCCGGACTTGGCCCACAGGCCATAGTGTACCAGCCCCTGAGTTAGAGAAGTTCGAGGTATCTGTAAGAATCTGGGCATTGATAAATAAAACTTAAAGGACTTGATATTTTTTTTTTAAAAAAGGATCTGATGCTAGGTTAGTCAAATTCAAAGTTATTCTTGTTTTAGGAATAATTCATTTATGGTCTGAAACACTCCAAACATCTGTTTGACAAGCAATCTGTGTTTTTGGTCTTAGGTTCTTCCCATTGCCTCAGAGGAATTGGAGGGTGAAGGGTAAGATTTATGTTTTGTTTTGCTTTAATAAACTTGTTTATTTAGAAACAATCTCAAACTTAGAAAAAAATTGCAAGGACAGTACAATGAAGAACTCATTTTTCCTTGAGCCATTTGAGAGTAAGTTGCTGATCCAAAGGCCGGTCATTCCTAAGTCCTGCAATGTGCATGTCCTTTATTTGTTTTTGTTGTTGTTGTTGTTGTTGTTGTTTTAATGTGATGCCAGGATCGAACCCAGTGCCTCACACTTGTGAGGCAAGTGTTCTACCACTGAGCCACAACTCCAGCCCCGTGCATGTCCTTTAAACGAGGACGTCCCCAAGTCCAGGACAGCCAGGATATTCACCCTCACTCAGACCCAGGAGTGTCCTTCACCGTAGGAGAGGTGCCCGCCCAGGACCACACGTTGTCTGCGAGGTCATGAGTCTCCCGTCGCCCTTGCTCTGGAACAGTCGTGGCCTTTCCTCGACTCTCCTAGGGTGGGGGTGACACTTTTGGGGTCTGGAAACCTGTTGTTTCATGGAGTGTCTTCAGTGGGCCTCGTGTCAGACTGAGGCTCTGCACCTTGGTTGGACCCTTCTAGTAGCGACAGTGTCCTTGGGCATCCTGGCGGAGGCACACAGTTCACCCCAGTGCTCACTGTGACCCCGCAGCAAAGTGTGGCATCTGCCAGGCTCTCGCTGTGACAGTTCCTTCTCCTTTTGTAGTGGGTGCATCGGGCTAAGGCACATCGTACCTCTGTGGAGATCTCGTTCCCTGCCGCGGTTGTAGATTTGTTCACTAATTTGCGTCTGTCTGGACTCTGAAAGTTTCCCTTTTCAGTTGTAACCCATTACTGCCGTGTGCTTGGACATCTGGCTGCCCAGAGTGGGCCAGTGGGGCCCTTAACGCCCTCTTGGCCCCTGGCTCTTGGAGTGCTGTCTCCTACTCAGGGGCTGGTGTCTCCCTCCCAGCCACAGCCAGCCTCAAAGTGACCACACACTTTGGCCACAGCCTGTCTCACCAAGCTTAGGAAGATTCCCTCTTACCTGCGTTGTGAAGAGTAATGGAGAAGGCGTTTAGAGTCAGGGTGGGGACCCGGATGTGCCTTTGAGGTCTTGCTGCCCATCCCCACAGCGCCCCTCCCTGGTGGGCGACCTGCTGTCCCCTTGGGTTCTGGCCCCTGCACCAGGAAGCCCCCGTGCAGAGGGCTCATGCAACCCCTCCTGTCTGTACGTGCCCCTTGCCCTTCCTGATGGCTCTAAGACTGAATTTTCAAGAAAGGAAAGGTTCTGTTTTGGTGTTTAAATTTCCCTTTTGGTCTTAACACAGAGAAGTGCAAGTGACAGAGCGCGCCTAGGTGCTAGCAGCATCTGTTCCTCGGCCCCTCCTTTCCTTCATCCTGGGGCCACTCCCAAGGCTCCCCCTGTCATCTCAGGGATGCTCCCAGCCCACACACGTTGCCAACTCTGCCTTCTCTCCAAGGGCCGGTCCTGCCCTGCCGCCTCTGCTCTTGGAGTCTGCAGGCCTCGGCCTGGCAGGCCCCTATCGTGGATGCCTATCGTGCGCTGGGAACTGAGAAACACAGAGTTTTCAAGCCCCCACCCCAATCCCCGAGCTGATTGTCCTGTCAAAACCAAGCACATGCTTTCCTCATCTTCAGCTCTTTGAATGTTTTCCCACTCACCCCCAGGCCCTCCCCATCAGACCCCAGAACCCAGGCCTTCGGCAGGGGTCAGGGGGCCTGTACGCTTCTTTCCCCACACTCTCCTGTCCATTCTTCCCTTTTCTTTCCGTGGACACCGTGTTAAACCTTGAGAAGGTGCACTCTGGTGATCACCAGTCTCCCCTCGGGCTGTCCTTCCTAGAGTCTTCTTCAGTTAGCCGGGCGTGGTGGCGCACGCCTGTAATCCCAGCACTTGGGAGGCTGAGGCAGGAGGATCATGAGTTCAAAGCCAGCCTCAGCAATGGTGAGGCACTAAGCAACTCAGTGAGACCCTGTCTCTAATAAAATACAAAAAATGGCTGGGGATGTGGCCCAGTGGTCGAGTGCCCCTGAGTTCAATCCCCAGTACCACAAAAAAAAAAAAAAAAACAAATAAACTAGAGTCTTCTTCAGTGTGACCACACACTTCGGCCACAGCCTGTCTCACCAAGCTTAGGAAGATTCCCTCACCTGCGTTGTGAAGTGGGACTCCTCCTGGCTGAACGGGGAGGGTGTGTTCCGGCCAGCCTGGCTTTGCGCTCTCCTGCTCCCGCGGGCGCTCTTTCCACAAGCCCCGTCCTCTCTTACCTCTGATCCTGTCTCCGCCATGCACACTTCCCGGAAAGCGGCCCTCCGTCCGTGAGCAGGCAGCAGCAGGATGTCTAGCAGGTGGCGTGAGTGGTCCCGAGATGCCATCCAGTGACCAGGAGTGCTGGCTCTCTGGTTATGTTGCCTTGGGCCTCGGGTTTTTTTTTTTCATCCACAAAACAAAGAAACTGAGCCTGTGAAATTCAATGATAGTCACCAAAACTCTTTTTGGTTTATGCAGGCCACTGAGGTGGAAGTCACTAACTGTGCATTTTTGATTGCCCACAGGTCTGCCTTGAAAAGGGGGCCATATGGAACGGAAGATGACTTTGTTGTCCCCCCTCCTGCTAAGCTGCCCCGGATAGAAGAACCAAAGAGAGGTGTGTGGGCGCCTGTTGCCTGGTGGGGGTTTTAATCAGCAGTGAGTTCTGAATCCGTCAGCAGCACAATCGCACAAAAACATCTTGTCCAGTCTGAGTTCCTTGAGTGTTCTTCTGTCAGACTGACACCTGACCTGAGCCTGGACAGATGTAGAGTTCAGAGCGAGGCGGCAGCCTGTATCCGTGGGACGGATGTCATGTTGTTTGCGTTTGCTGCCCTGGCCGTGAATGTGCCTGTTTATCTTAACTGTGCCCCATGATCTGCTTTCCTATTTGTTCCTGTGAATTAATCACGTACTTCATTCTCTTCTCTACCTCCTTATCCTTGGCTGGGGCTAGTGCTTCTCTACGTACGAAAGGAGTCCGAAGAAGTCTTTGATGCCCTGATGCTCAAGACCCCGTCTTTGAAGGGCTTGATGGAGGCCGTAAGTAGGACACATGGTGTGATCCCTGTTAAGCACGAAGCAGACACAACATAGAATTCCACCCAAGTGGCCAGGCACGGTGGCGCACACCTGTAATCCCAGCACTTGGGAGGCTGAGGCAGGAGGATCGCGAGTTCAAAACTTCAGCAATGGCGAGGCACTTAGCAACTCAGTGAGACCCTGTCTCTAATAAAATACAAAAAAGGGCTGGGGATGTGGCCCAGTGGTCGAGTGCCCCTGAGTTCAATCCCTGGTACCAAAAAAAAAAAAAAGAATCCCACCCAAGCAAGCTGTCACTGCCCAGGTGCTTCCCTGTGCTGAAGCCTGTGGCCCCTTTCCAGGTCTCACTCAGTACTTGTCACGTGGCCACATTGTACCCGCCTTAGGGTGTCCTCCTTTGTTTGCAGATCTGTCTTGTCCATGGTGTTCTCACCCCTGTGCCTGGCCTCGGGTTGTTGTAGGTGGATCGCTCAGCCGTGAGTGTGAATGCAATGCATCTGTGAGGGCCTACGAAATAGTTTACTTTTTATATACTTGGTTAAAGGGAGACTGCCACACAGCAAATGATCTAGAGGCTAAAACAATCATTTTTGATCAAGTAAAACCTTTAAATATCACACATAAAAATAGTGGAAGTCAGCACAGTGGCGCAAGCCTATAATCTCCACAACTTGGGAGGCTGAGGCAGAAGGATCACAAGTTTGAGGCCAGCCTCAGCAATTTAGCGAGACCCTGTGTCAAAATAAAAAATAAGAGGTCTATGGATGTGGCTCGGTGGTAGAGCAGCCCTTGCTTGGCTTAATCCCCAGTACCAAAAAAGAAAACCCCATGGCTCCTGAGTCTGCCTTTGCTCCTGATCCTTGCTGAGCTGTGTGAGGCTTCACCTGGAGCGTATTTGAGAACATGTGAAGGTGTAGCCAGTGACGACCAGAAATCCTTATTCTGGACCCATCAACAAGATCCGATGACCCCAGTGTCCCTGGGGATGTCAGTGAGCAAGGTGCATGGAAGGAAGGGTGCAGCACTGTTCCCCTCTGGCTTTGCCCTGGCTAAGATCTGAGGACCAGCACTGTGTCCTGATGCTTACCAACCTCAGGCCACGGTGGGCCCTAGAAATCTTTGAGCTCAAAATGATGCATAATTGGACTAAAATACATCCCCAGGCCCTCGATTCCTGCACCGTGTTGAATTCACTCAACAACTCCTTATAAGGGCCCGCCTTGTGCCAGGTGCTGCTGTAGTCAGTGGAGTCACAGGAATGAGGGACACAGTGCCAAATGATGTCTGCCATCCACTTAAGACAGAGACAGTGAAATAAGCAAGAAAAGTAACATGTAACTTTTCAGACACAGAAAGCACAATGGAGATATCTGGTGGGTGAGGGGCAGTGCATCAGGGAGCTCACGGCCCCTCAGGGTCCCTTCCTGCCTGTACAGAGACAGCACCCCCATTCCCACCGTCATTTCCTGCTTCCTGCATTTTCTCCCTTTTTTTCTCCCTTGTCCTGTCTTTGACCTCTTTCACATTTCTTAAGGGTCGTCCACACCCTTAACTGTAGGGAGAGACGCATATGAAAGAGGTGCAGCGTGACTGTCCCATGTAACTCTCTCACAGCTCCCAGGGGCTCCCGGAGCAGCGGGCCCTCCTCAGGGCTGGGCCTTCATAAGGAGGGGGAGGGGGAGCATTACTGCTGGTGAGAGAAGAGGGCTGGTTTGCACGGGCGAGCCCTGTGCGTGGTGCAGGCTGAGGGGCATCTCGGTGCTACCCCGAGCTGAGCTTCACGCCGGCTCCAACGTGGTCAGATAGCGCTCCAGAGGAAGGTGTTTGATCTTGAGGCGGCTGAGTGTCCTCAACGCAAAGTCAGATCACCTTTGTACCCCAAAGGGAAGACCCCAAAGTTGGCACAGGAGTAATGGGACAGCAGGGCAGGGCATTGCTGCTCGGGTGAATCGTGGGCTTGGGTGAGAACTCAGGAGATAGGCCAGACTCAGCAGCGATGGGCGATGTGGACCCCGCGGCCCTGGGGGTGACGGGAACTCTGCTTTCTGCTCACTTTTTCTATGACCTAAAACTGCCGTGTGAAAATTAAGCCTTGGGGCGGGGGTTGTGGCTCAGTGGTAGCATACTTGCCTGGCATGTGTGAGGCACTGGGTTTGATCCTCAGCACCACATACAAATAAATGAAATAAATGTCCATCAACAATTAAAAAATATAAAAAAAGAAAAAGAAAAGAAAATTAAACCTAATGAAAGAACAAACTACGACCATATAATTCACTAACCTTGTCCTGGTCCTAGATTCCCATCAGTGGGCCTGTTGACGTCTGTATGAATGAGGGGGACGTTCCGAGACCCTCGGTGCTGCCGCTTCCTAGGAAGGCAACGCCCACCCCCTCCCCGAGGATGTGGCTGGTCTTTTCCATGCCTTTATGGACATCTTTGAAAAACAAAGTTGAATTGCTTTTCAGACTTTTGGCTAAAATCAAGTGAAAAGCAGGAATTGAATGACTGGATTTATGTGTGTGTGGGGGGTGTTTGTTTTAAAGTTGTGAAAGCATCTTGTAATCATTTTTCTCTGCTTTTTTAGATCTCAGACAAATATGATGTTCCCATTGACAAGATCGGGAAAATATTCAAGAAGTGCAAGAAAGGGTGAGCAGTGAGGCCTGTGCGTGCCTCTCCCACTCACGCTTTACTGGTTCCATTCAGAGACAGCCAGAGACGCTAATGCGCAGGGCGGTTGTTTTTTTTTTTTTTTTTTTTTTTTTTTTTCCACAGTTATACATGGACACAATATCTTTGTTTTATTATTCTTTTTACAGGGTGCTGAGGATCGAACCCAGTGCTTCACATGTGTGAAGCAAGTACTCTGCCACTGAGCCACAACCCCAGCCCCTGGGTAGTTTTTTCTTACTAAATTATTTACTTAAAATTGATTTACCTTCGGGCTGAGGTTGTGGCTCCGTGGTAGAGCACTCAGTGGGGCACTGGGTTTGATCCTCAGCCCCACATATAAATAAATAAGTAAAACAAAAGTATCGTGTCCATCTATAACTAAAAATATATACATCAAAAAAATTGATCTACCTTCAAAGTCCAGTTTTTTGGGGATTGGTTTTTCAAGTACAATTTGTATGCTCTTCCCCCTCATAGCACTGTGAAGAGCGCCCATCCCAGGGCGCACGAGGAAGCTGGCTAAGGATGTCAAATGCAGCTCCTCCGTTCCCCGCGTGCCCGTCATGGGGGAGCCAGGCATGGGCTGGGCACTCTCGTGCCGCTGCATCTGGTTTTCACGCTGTCTTTCTGGACACTGTCGTTGCCTGTGGTCCTAGACAGGCACCTCGGGCTCAGAGGGCGGAGGGGCTTGTCCAGGAGCCCGCAGCTTGGCGGTGGTGCAGCCACGACTCAGCCAGGTTCAACCGGCTGCAGAGCCTTTGTCTGCCCTTTCTCTTGAGCACCCTGCCCCGCCTCATTTTCAAGTTGTATAACATTGCTGCTTGGTCCAGAAATTGACATTTTTGGTTCTATTTTACTTCAGAGTCTGCTATTTGGCATGGGATAAACATAAGAATTTGGGGGCTTAGTTCTAAACCAAGTCCTAACCAGAAATCTCTAGGTGCTTCTCGGGAGCGCTGGGCTTAGCAACAGTTTGTTTAAAACTTTGAGGATAACTTGCCAGGGAGCACAGGCTGTCTGGGAGCTGGGGTTTCGGATCGTGGAAGTGAGTTTTATTGATGTGCGTTCCGAAGCTGGACCCTACAGAGGAGCTCAGTCTGTGCACTAGGTGCCGTGTACTGAACGAGTCTCCGGGCGGAGGCTGTAACCCACATGCTCTTCCTGTCTCCACCCACGTGCGTGCATCACGCAGGGGCTTACTCGATTCCCTCCTCATTCGTTCTCAACACAGCTGTCACAGTGGGCTGTGATCATCAGTATGTCAGTGAGGTAGTTGAGGCGTAGGGCAGTTTGAATAGTCCTGCCTGTGTCGCAGCTAGTGAATGCTGCTAAGCCCAGGTCTCGCTCCAGCGCCAGGAAGGCTGACACAAATTCTCCTCCTCCCCAGAATCCTGGTGAACATGGACGACAACATTGTGAAGCACTACTCCAATGAAGACACCTTCCAGCTACAGATTGAGGAAGCCGGGGGATCCTACAAGCTCACTCTGACGGAGATCTAAGGCCTGGGCCCGCAGCCCCCTGGGAAGTCGTTGGAGGTGTCCTGTAGATGTTTGGCCTGCTGCAGGGACCTGGACAACCACCTTGCAAACACAGATGGCTGTCGGGGGAAGGGATTGCTTTAGAGTTGGCGATGGACCTGCATTTAATGTATTGCGTTGGCATTTTTCATTTGACAGAAAAATCCGTGTATCATTATGGTTGAATTTCTGAAATACTTAGGACTAAAAGTGAAAATTTTGTTCTGGGATTTAACAGACTCTTGAAGCCTTTAGGGTGCCTGCCACCGTCTTATTTATCAGGATATTGAGATATCTGCCTTGTCGACTCTACAGTAGTAGTGGGTCTGTGCACTAGTGGGGTCAAGAACAGCAGTAGGCGTGGCTTGAGGATTTAGTGCTCTTGCCTGACCTCAGTTGAACTCCGGCTGCCCTGAGCAGTAAAGGGGTGCACCCTCTCCCTCAGCCTCTCGTCCCCCATTAAATGTTTACTAACTAGGGCACATTACTGGAATCTCACTTTGCAACTTCCTTGGACATATCAGCTGCCTTTCTTATGAAGAACCTAAATGGGTCACAGTGTGAAATGAGTTAAGATAAAGCTGCATTGTATATAAGTGCAATATCTTTTTGAAGGTGTGTGTCTGTAAATGTGTACATACATGTCTGATATAAATATATAATATATAAATAATGGTATCTGTGTACAGGTGGTGAAGATACACAGTAAGATCTACCTTGAAGAGTTTCATAGACAAAAGGTTAAGTTATTTTTGATAATGTGGACTAATCAGAGGGAACGCTGTGTTTTCCCAGACACAAGCCCCGCTCCCCAGCATAGCAAGACCTTCTGAAATGACAAAAGACCCCGTCTGCCGTTGAGAATGTTGTTCTGTGGGTTTCTGCACTGTTCAGAAGTGAAGTAAAAGGAGACCATGACTGCCACGTGGGCGGGTGTCAGGCGGGTGTCCTGGGCAGTGAGCATAGTTAGAGCCACGTGCTGTGGTCACTGTGAAGCCAGCGGGGTAGCTCCACGTGGATTTCTTCCTCCTCTTCCTGTTACAAAAGATGGTTCTTACCATGATTCAGAGCCTTTAAGCTTTGATTATCTCATATGTTAACTACTTCCAGAAAGAATTCATGAATTTATGAGAATATGCTACTGTGGCAGGGGAACATTTTGTACACATGTTTAAATATACAAAAGTACTTAAAATTTAATTTTATAACAAATCACGGGTATCTTTAGGTTCAGGGAACTAGAATAGATCATTGTATGAGTAGGATTGATAGTTACCTTCTTAGGTTCAAATATTCTAATGAAGTATGTGAACTAAATTGCTAGTTTTCTAAGATATCATGGGACACGGGTCACATAACAATATTTTATATTTTGTTTTATGAAATCGATTGTGTCTTGTTGTTTTTAATTTTGTCATTGAAGATGTGTTTTAAACCAAAGGGATTAAATTTTATATGTCTATTTCATAATATGTCATTTCCTGTTATTCGGCTTGACTTTATCCTTTCATCGGTCAGCACCACAAAATTGGAGATCTTAAAACGTTAGAGGTGAAATGCATCTCCTTACGTTGGCACTTTCTCCTTATTTCTTAATGTGTTTAGATTGCTTCTTTCATGTTAATTTTTCCTTACAGGTGTCTAAAATGATCCAAGTAATTGTTAAATAAAGGAGGCCCATGAAATTTTTCAATTCTTACATTAAAATACTAAAGATGAAGGTGAACTTGCATACTGGAAATCTTAAGTGTTGTTAGTGTTTAAAACCTAACAGACTTGGGCTGGGCTTGTGGCTCAGTGGTAGAACGCTTGCCTAGCATGCATGAGGCCCTGGGCTCGATCCTGAGCACCACATAAAAATAAATAAAATAAAGGTATTGTGTCCATGTACAACTAAAAAAATATTTAAACAAACAAACCTAACAGAAAAAGTTTAGTTTTAAAATCTACCAATAATGTTTTAATTCATGAGAATTTCTTACATAGCTGTCCTGAGCAGGTCATACAGGACCTAAATGTGTGAGACACTAAAACATATTTTAGTGAACACAATCCAAACAATGAAGTCAGTTCCCTGATGGATTGCCTATCACACCTGTGCATTTTTCATTCTAGTCTTTGGACCAGAAGTCCAGCCTCTGCCTGCAGCCTCGGCTTCTATCTGTCAGTGACTGCAGAGTCCAACTTAGCACAGGGGTCTGTGGCCCTGGCAGCAGCTGCTCTGTGGGACCACTTCCTCCTGGCCTGGGTCCCCGTTGTCACCTACCTCTGACTTCTGCACAGCCACCTTTGCCCTGGAGGTGGTGGCCTCCCTGACCTCCCCAAGGGGTTACCCTGTTCCTCAGCCCACGCTCCCTCTGAGCTGTCCCTGCTTTAGGGTCATAATGGGACACCTGACTGTCCTCCCCAGCCTCTCCCTTCCTGGAGGTCAGATGGATGTCTTTGTTACCTGTGGATCTCTAACACCCAACCAAAGATAGCCATGTAGTAGGTGCTCAGGAAACCATTCTGTAGTGTTGAAGTGAGTGACAGATAACCCAGTCACTTGCAAGACCAAAGCAAGAGAGTTTGTAGAAGTGACAAGCTCAGAAGTTCATCTGGGCGGACGTTGGACCAATAGTTCACAGAGTACGGCCGCTAGGTAGAAATTGCCTGTCTGGTCCCAAAGAGATAGTGGCTCATAACAAACTGGTAGGCAGGCATCAAGGGGGCAGGCTGAGCCAAGTCCCTGCGTGGCGGGGCAAGCTGGACTGCACCTTGGTACAAGTGCTGGGCAGGGGTGCTGTGTGCGTTCCCCTTGGGAAGAAAGTAGTGTCTCACTGTCTTCCAGTGACAGCAGCATCTGCACTCCACCTGATGTCACAGTCAGTGCTGCAGCCTGGCTTGGGACCCTGACTTCTGCCTCCTGGTCCCTCCCTGGTCCCCAGACCTCCTGGCTCTTTGAGCAGCACCTGGGCAGCTGCTCTCATGTTGAAGTCTCTTTCTTAAATGCAAACACACCCTTGGTCCTGGACCCCTTAGTTACCACCCCCCTCATATTTCCTTTGAACCCGATTTTATTTTATTATAAATATAGCATACTAAGAGAAAACAAATCCAGTTAGCAATTAGAATGAACGTTACAGCTCCACGAGAAGATCTTTCTAAGAAATTTCCTACCTCCCGAGCCCTACTCAAGAGATGAGCACTGAGAAATTCCCAGAGGAGGGAGGTTTGTGGAATTGGCTAATTGGATTATATTTAAAGATGCTAATAACTCCATTTCCAGTAATAAAGAGAACACTGGTGGCCCATGGCGTGAGCTATTTAGAGAAATGCAAAATAATGACCATTGGATACTCCTAATTAACTGCTAGTAAGAACGGAGAGTTAAGTGACCATGAGTCTTTCAAAAATTTTTGGAAAAGCAAGAAATATCATGATGGTCGACGGGTCCTCATGCTGCTGGACAAAGTGGTCAAAATGAAAGGTGTGCTCAGGGGTTCAAACTCCTGGCTCTAGGGCCGCATGAGAGCCCGAGCGTCCAGGAATGCTGTGAAGGAGCTGGAGCCCCAGGACCAGAAGTTCCCGAAGCCACGCAGAACCTCATCCTGCAGGTGGCTCAGTACGACCCGGGCTGGACGCGAGCCTTGCAGAGCGTGTGCTACCAGTGTGAGAGCGCGGACAGAAGAAATGGCATCCTCTAAGTTGGAATGAGGACGCTGGGCCCCTAAATGCTGATGAGTTTGCCAGTGGAAAAGGTCTCTCCACCCCAGCAGAACTGACCTCCCCACCCCCCAATGGTGGTGACTTCCAACAGCGGTACCAGCCCTTCCTCCTCCCTTGAGCAAAATGGCCACAATGGCAGGAATGGAGGTTTTGCATGGGCTGAGCAACATGGCCTTCTACTGACCTGGCTATGGCCACTCCAGTCTATAGCAGCAGAGACCGACACTGAGTCCCTGACACAGCGTCATTCCCTGGGGTGATCAGCCAGCAACGTGGCAGGTTGACTGCATTGGACTCCTTTGTCCCAGTGTTTTTTTCCTCACTGGGACAAACAGTCTGGATTTGACTTGCCTGGCCTATGTGCAATGCTTCTGCCAAAAGTAGCATCCATGGACTTGACAAGTGCCTCATCAAAGAACTCACTTCATAGCCAAAGAAGTTTAGCAGAGAGCCCATGCTCGTGGAATTCTCTGGTCTTGCAACTTTCCTGAAGCAGCTGCTTGGTGGAACTGTGCAGTGTTCCAGTGTTCCACCAAGACTGTGGGAGACTCAGTCACAATGCAGCTAGCTGGCAATACCTCGTAGGGGCTCCTCCAAAAAGCCGTGTGTGCTGTGAGCCAGCATCCAACACAGGCTGCGAGGTCCAGGCATCAAGGTGGTGAGGACGGGAGCCCTGTTCACTGTGACCCTCAGGGACCCACTGAAAATTGTTGCTTCCGGTTCCTATGTCTTCATGCTCTGCTGGCCTAGTTGTCTTAGCTCCAGAGGGAGGAGAGCTTCCAGGAGACACATCATTGATTCCATTGAACTGGAAGTTTGAACTGGCTCCGAGCCACTTTGGGCTCCTCGTGCTTCTGAGTCAACAGGCTGAGAGTTATGGTGTTGTCAGGGGGCATCGATCCAGGCTACAGCAGGGAGGTTGGAGGATGTCTGAATACAGGAGGTCCCTCGGGGTGTCTCCTGTTGTCACTGTGCCCAGAGTGTGATGAAGGTCCAATCCAGGTAGGCCCACAGGTGGCCCAGGACCCCCACCCCCGGCCTTCCTGGAGGTACTTGCTGAAGTCAGCAGGAATACAGAAATGGGTAGAAGAAGGAGGTAAACACCGGCCATGATCACAGGACCAGTCATGAGAATGAGTGTGATTGTCGTGTTTCCTCAGCATTGTCATGAACACATTGTGTCTTTTCACATATGAAGCAAGTTTTTGTTTTTGTTTTCCTTCCTTATTTTATGTAATGCAACTATTGACTTTTTCTTGGTGGTGCTAGGGATTGAACCCAGGGCCTGTGAATGCGAGGCAAGCACTCTACCAACTGAGCTATAGCCCCAGCCCTTCTATTGACCTCCTAACAGTACTTAAGTATTGTTAATTTTACGTCGCAGTGCTGTAGGTTACCAGAGAATAGGAAAGACCGAAACCTTTCCTTGGGGGAAAGGATTAGTGGTTTTGGCTGTGTGAGAATAGGTGTATCATTTTAGGTAATGAGGATGGGTGTTAAAAAGCGACAAAGGGTAGACGTGGACTAAAGGGTGCCTAGGCAGCTGGTAAAGCATTGTTTCAGGCTGTGTCTGCGAGGGTGTTTCCGGCAGAGACTAGCTTTTGAATCTGTAGGAGTAAGACAGATCCCCTTGCCCGTGCGGACCATCCAGTCCTTTGAGGGCCTGATTAGAGCAAGAAGGCAAAGGAAGGGCGTCCTCACGTTCCCTTCTTGAGCTGCGACATCCTTTTCCTGCCCCTCGACATGCATGCTCCTGGTTCTCAGGCCTTTGGACCCAGACCAACACTCCAGGGAGAAAAAGAGGTTTTCCCTCCCCCATTTCTCAGGTCTTCAGACTCAGGCTAAATTAGCTCCCGGGTCTCCAGTGAGCAGGTGGGAGATTATGGGACTTCTCTACCTCCATAATTGAGTGCTCCAGACCTCCTTCATCACCTGTCTCTTATTCAGATGGATAGATGATAGATGATGGATGGATGGATAGCTAGAGTTGTTTTCCTATTCTGTTTCTCTGGAGCACCCAGACCAGTACACCCATGGTCATAGGTTGCTGATCTGGGGGTGAGCAGACTGCCTTCCCCACTCCCTATCCTGCGTAGTGTCCAGGGTGACCCTACTCCCCAGGTAGGTGCTATGAGCAGCCGGCCTGCCAGCTGTGCAGAGAGGTGGTCCAAGTGAAAGCCCTGCTTGCCACAGCCCTTGTCTGGCCTTGGGCCACAGGCCCTCTCGGCCTAGTCCCTAACTCCCAGGAGACCCGATTTCCCCTGGCCTCACCCTCTGTGTGAGGGTGAGTCTGTGTCCTGTCAGGCCAGAGCAGGACAGTGGATGTAAGCTGCCTGGTACCGTAAACCGGGATAAAAACTCTCGGAGGCAGAGTTAAGCTTTTACTACTTTTACTTCTACTTTCTTAGAGCTTAGAGAGGGAAAGAAAGATTTTTAGAGAGAAAGATTAAAGCAAGCTTTTCTTCTTGTCTTCTTAGCTTAGAGTCTTAGCTTAGAGTAGATTAGAGTAAAGAAAGATAGAGCTTAGCTTAGAGAAGTAGCTTAGAGTAGCTTAGAGTAAAGAAAGATAGAGCTTAGCTTAGAGAAAGATTAGAGCTTCTTTCTTCTCTCTTCTTTCTTCCTTCTTCTGTCTTCTGTCTTCTGTCTTCTGTCTTCCTCAGGAGTCTCGGCCTAACTCTGACCAGTCATTACTTCTTCTATCTGGTTTCTCTTCTGTAACCGCTCTGCCTACGTTCTGACCGCTGATTCTTCTGACTGACCGAGTGACTGCCCGGCTGACTGAATTCTCCGTTCTCCTCACTCGGACCGCTTTCACCCGGTTATATACCTTCAGGTTTGCGGGTGCCTACAGGTGCGTCACATACATATCAGGTGGAACCTATGGCTTCCAGCTAGCTACAACAGCCCTTCCTAATTAGGGCTCCTTCATATTCCTTCCCTTTAGTTTAAAAAGGTGCTTTAATTCTATTTTTTTTCTCTATTTTATTTTCTCTATTTTATTTTATTTTCTTGTCCCTACCTAGCTTTTCACCTTTTATTTTTGAAAGGGTGGATATTTGAGCCCTTTTTGAGAAGGTGCTGTGGCTTTAAGGAAGCCTACTGCTGAGGAGCAGCTACGCACCTAGTTAAGCACAATTGTATAAGCGGCTTTGACTTTTTTTTTTTTTTTCTTCTTTATTTTTCTTTATGGCTTTCTTGCCAAAGCTCAATGGCTTTTTTTTTCTGCATGGTTTTTACCATGCTATTTAATTCTCTATTTTCTTTTAAGCTCATGGCTTTTTTCTTTATACTAAAAGCTCAAGGCTTTTTCTCTATATTTTTTATGGCTTTTGGCCGGCTACTCTGCTTCGGCTTTTGGCCGGCTTGCTTCGGCTTTTCGCTGGCTACTCTGCTTCAGCTTAATTCTTAACTGGCCTCAACTGAGTCAGAGGCTATGCTCTCTTGTTTACTACTCTTTTTGCTGGTCTCAACTGAGTCTGAGGCTATGCTTTTTCGTTGCTCTCCTTATTTCTTAGCTTTTCTTCTCTGCCTGCCGAGCCCCGGACGGACCACCATTTGTAAGCTGCCTGGTACCGTAACCCGGGAAGAAATCTCGGAGGCAGAGTATAGCTTTTCTTACTTTTACTTCTACTTTCTTAGAGCTTAGAGAGGGAAAGAAAGATTTTTAGAGAGAAAGATTAAAGCAAGCTTTTCTTCTTGTCTTCTTAGCTTAGAGTCTTAGCTTAGAGTAGATTAGAGTAAAGAAAGATAGAGCTTAGCTTAGAGAAGTAGCTTAGAGTAGCTTAGAGTAAAGAAAGATAGAGCTTAGCTTAGAGAAAGATTAGAGCTTCTTTCTTCTCTCTTCTTTCTTCCTTCTTCTGTCTTCTGTCTTCTGTCTTCTGTCTTCCTCAGGAGTCTCGGCCTAACTCTGACCAGTCATTACTTCTTCTATCTGGTTTCTCTTCTGTAACCGCTCTGCCTACGTTCTGGCCGCTCTGATTCTTCTGACCGACCGAGTGACTGCCCGGCTGACTGAATTCTCCGTTCTCCTCACTCGGACCGCTTTCACCCGGTTATATACCTTCAGGTTTGCGGGTGCCTACAGGTGCGTCACATACATATCAGGTGGAACCTATGGCTTCCAGCTAGCTACAACAGCCCTTCCTAATTAGGGCTCCTTCAAGTGGACGTCTTGCCCCGTAGTGCAGATGGAGCACGCGGGTGCTCAGCAGCCGCACAGATGGCCCTGTTACCAGGTGCCCGCATCGGGCACTTCATCTCTGTTTGCAGGGCTGGATGTTGATAAGAGTGAGCAAACGCCCTGCAGGCCGTGCAGGCTGGAGCCAAGGCTAGGGCAAGAGTGCCCCCAGGACCCCTCCAGGCAGCCCCTGAGGGAGGGGGCGGGGGGTCTGCCAGGTCAGTTCTGCCTTAGCTTCTCCTGGTACTGCCGGAGTAGGGAGGGCAGGGCAAAGCTGCGCAGGGTCTTTGTCTCCAGTTCAGAGAGCCTAGGGTTTGGGGCTTAGTGACTTGCACGCCCCCACAGGCACAGCCAGCTCCTCACACAGTCCCACAGCCTGCATGAGGACAGAGTGCCTCTTCTGGATTCCACCCGCTCCCAGCACCTGACCCTTCTTCCACTTTATTCTTTTGAAGTCCAGCCTCCCGGCCGCAGGTCCAGGCCAAGACTTGTAGCAGGGCCGCCCTCTGTCTGAAGGGCCGCTTCCTCGAGGCTCAGCGACTGGCTGCTTTGCCAGCTCCCTCTGGGTGGGGCTGAGTGTTGAGGGGACTCCTGGTGCTCCCCCAGGCCCGGCTCCAACCTGGCAGCCACGTCTAGCAGCTTCCAGTGCCCGGGATGAGGAAGAGGGCGCGAGGCTCTGGGCAGGCTGAGAGGTCTTTCTCACACTTCCGCTCTTCAGGATGTTTTCATTTAGTTCTTTTACATGCTGAAAATGTCTGTCTAGTTAGCCCAGTGTCTGGCACTTTTTCCCAACCTGTATGTGAACCATGCTTTCTCATTTCTTTGTATGTCTTGTAATTTTTGGTTGAAAACTGGACATTTTAAATAACATGGAGTGGCTATGGCTACTCTGGAAATCAGAATTCTTCCCTTTTCTAGGTCTGTTGTTGCTGGGTTTTTTTTATTTTTTTATTTTTTTTTTTTTTTTTTTTTTTTTTTTTGTGGTACTGGGGATTGAACTCAGGGGCACTCGACCACTGGGTCACATCCCCAGCCCTTTTTTTGTATTTTATTTAGAGACAGGATCTCACTAAGTTGCTAGGTGCCTCGCCATTGCTGAGGCTGGCTTTGAACTCACAATCCTCCTGCCTCGGCCTCCCAAAGTGCTTGGATTACAGGCGTGCGCCACCACGCCCAGCTTGTTGTTGCTGTTTATGAAGTGACTTTTCTGAATGAATTCTTCAAGGCCCATATTCCATGGGTACTGGATACCAAAAATCTTGCTCAGTTAGCTTGGTGGTTGGCTAATGATTGCACAGACATCTTTGTCAACACCCCCGTCCCTCAGTGTGGGTGGGGACTCTGCAGGCGCTGCCACACGTTTAACAGGCCAGTGAAACCCTCTGCCGTAGCCTCTACTTCCTCCCTGCTCAGAGCCTCAAGGTCCGCAGAGGGGAGATCCTGGGCCCCCTCGGGTCTTTGCTGAGCATGGGCACAGCCCACGACTGCCTGGCCTGCAGGTTCCCAGCAGCGTGGCAGAGCCTTTCCAAGCACCTGTGCACCTTTTGTTGCTGTTGGCCTCTCGGCTTGCCTGGTCCCTGCTCCAACTGTCGCACCTCCTCAGGCAGCCACAGGAGGAGGCACCATTTCTGCCAAATAATTGACAGATCCCTGGGGATACAGGGTGATGCCCAGTCTGGTTGAACAAAGGCAGCCTTCCCAGCCGGTCTGCAGAGGCCCACGAGACAGGTCGAGGAACCACAGCTCTGGGGGTGAGGCTGGCAGGACAATCCACCCCTGCCCCGCTTTGACCATTGGTTTTCATCACGGCTGTGGGCTTTGGGCTTTCCGAGGCCCCTGGGGAGCTGGAGGAGGGGGTGGACTCAGCAGTCCAGGACGCTGGATACCACAAAGACCACAGGATGGACCTCAAAATAAGCATGCTGAGCTCAAGAGGCCAGACACAGAAGAACACCTACCGAACAGCACCAGCCCCGTAAAACCCTGGAAAACACTCAGTCGTCTCCAGTGACAGGAAGATCAGTGGTTGCCAGGGCAGGAGGGAGTTACAGAGGGGCACCAGGCGTCCCTGGGGAGCCACGGAGCTGTCCATCATCCTGGTCATGATTCTAGTTTCAGGTGTAGACAAAACTCACCAAAACTTACAAATTGCCCACCTTAGGTAGGAGCAGTTTGTTGTACATAAATTATACCCTAATTAAGCTGTTGAGAGAGCCTGATCACTGAACACAGTCATCTCCCTCCCACTGAGCACTCGCTCCAGCCCCCTACATCCAAAGTGGGCGCTGTCCTGTCTCTTAAGATTCAGCCCCTCCCAGTCCCCATGGTCAAGGTTCTGCCCTTGCCGGCCTCTGGACTTCTGCACACGCAGCCCTCCTGTCCAGCGTGCCCCCCACCCGTTCTCCCCCTTCTCTTTCCCGGGCTAGCCCTCTCACTCACTGCGGCTGGTGCCCTGGGGCCAGGCCCGCCCTGTGCTTCCCCCAGGCCCACTCCTGCTGTCCCTGCGCAGCCTCCCTACATGCAGGAATCCTCTGCCTGTGCCGCTGCGCCTGTCCCAGGTAGGTGGGCTCAGCGAGGGTGCAGGGCCGAGGCCTTCCATTCTCTCCTAGTGCTGGGCCTGGCAAGGGCCCCATGTAAGCACGTGCTGGCTGGAACACACCTGGAAAGATGGGAAACAGGCCCGAGTGCCCCGCAGGGAGGCCGGAGCTGGCCCCGGCGGCAGGCCTGTGGTCCCAGCAGCCAGGAGGATGGGGCGCCTTGGCTGAGGCGGGACAAAAGGGCACATGCCTGGACAGGCGAGCCAAGTGACCTACTTCCCCTTTGGCAGATGCCCTCTGGACATGCTGCCAAGGCCCCTGGCTGAAGCCTGACCTGCACAGGCCTGAGCGAGGGAAGAGGCCATCTGCATCTCTTCTTTCTGCCTCTGCCTCTCTGAGAACTTCAGCCCACAGTGTGGAGGACTGAAGTTAGCAGGAGGCCACGCACCAGATTCCCCGTCCAGCCAGGTCTGCTTCTCTGGCTCTCTGTACCCAGCAGCACCTCTAGAAAGACCCCTGGTAGGACCCCCAGGGCTGGGGCCTGGAGAAGTCCCAGTCGGGCAGGAGCAGGGAGGGCTGCAGCGGACCTGCGTGCCGGGGCCTGGCCAGGCCTGGGGTAGGTATGTGCAGCCTTCCCGGGTGGCCAACAGCCAGGAGGGCCTGGCCGTCTGGCCCAGCTGGCCAGCCACTGCTTTGTTCCTGCTGGCCTTGGCGCACAGCCCCACAGCTGGCAGACGCTGACCTTTCCCCCACCTCCAGCTCTGGCCTCCAGATGATTCCAGGAGTCACATGTCGCTGGCACAGACCTCCCACCCCATTCCCTCTCCTTGCTCTGGGCTGCAAGGGCTGCACTAGAGGGCAGGGGCTGGCGGCCCAGCTCTAGGCAAGGCCCAGCTGCACAGGACCAGAGGGTGAGCCTGGGACAGGCCAGGTTGGCCCAGGCCAGAGCCAGGGCCCCACAGGAAGCCCACCCTCAATAGGACCTCTGAAATCCACGGCCCCAGTACCTGCCCTGACACTCCTGGCTCCCCACCATTGAGCACCCGTGGTGTGAGGAAAGATGCTTGGCCACGAACAGCATTAGTCAGAAGGCCAGGGACTGCCCGTGTACGGGGACCAGTCCTCATTATTGGACTCCAGCCTGAGACTCCAGCCTCTGCCATCCTCCTTGGTTCCCATGACCACCATCCCTAACGCTGCCTCCATCACTCTGCAGGCCCTGGTGGTGACAGGAAGTAGGAGAAGGAAGAAGAGTCGTGGGTGGAAACCACGCCATCCAAACGGAAGTCTGCCGAGACTGCCCTGGCTGCACAACGGCAGCATGTGACGGCATGGTGGGACAGTGGTGTGGCGATGGCATGGGACAGCATGGCAGGACAGGGGCATGGTGTTGGCAAGATGTTGGCATTGGCATGACAAGACAGTGGTGTGGTGATTGCGTGTGATGGTGTGACGGGACAGTGGCCTGGCGTTGGCATGTGATGGCGTGACAATGGCAGGGTAAATGAATGACAGAGTCAGCACTCAGTCCCCACCTGTCCCTGCTCCCTTATGAAGTTCCTGCTCCTCAGGTCTGGGGCAGAAATCGGCAAATAGCCCCAGGAACTGGCATCTACTGGGCCACCCCACGGGGCCCTCCATCTGCCTCAGCTCCCCAGGTCTGTGCCTCTCCTAGGCTGAGACTCCACAGCCTGTGGCTAGCGAGGGGCCACCTGTGCCTGTCCCGCTCCTGCACGAGCTCTCCCTCCCCCTCCACTCTCCAGGGGGAGCCCCTGTGGGCACGCAGGCTGCCGGAGGTCACTGCAGTGCCTGAGGAACTCTTCTCACCTGAAGCTCACAAGAACAGTCGCACGGGTGTGAGGAGACCCCAGAGCTTGGGGGAATGTAGTGCATTGCTAGGAGGGTCGGAAACCCCGTAGACTAGTGAGGTCGGGCGGCCTGGATGCCGCCTTCCCAGCTGTGTGACAGGCCAGTCGCTGCCCATCCCCTGAGCTCTGGTTGCTGAGGTTAAAAGCAGGGACAATAGCCGGGCGCGGTGGCGCACGCCTGTAATCCCAGCACTTTGGGAGGCTGAGGCAGGAGGATCGCGAGTTCAAAGCCAGCCTCAGCAATGGTGAGGCACTTAGTAACTCAGTGAGACCCTGTCTCTAATAAAATACAAAAAAGGGCTGGGGATGTGGCCCAGTGGTCGAGTGCCCCTGAGTTCAATGCCCGGTAACAAAAAAAAAAAAAAAAAAAGCAGGGACAGGTCGTAAGACATCTAAGCACACCTGAGCGCTCGGCGCGTCCAGCCAGGCTGCTGGTGGCACTTGGCGCACCACCTCCAGCTTGGGCTAAGAATGACGCCTTTCCTTTCCTTCCCGCACAATGACATCCAAAGCTTTTAGGAGAGGCATTGCCCCACAGGTGTCCTGCCTGGCTGGGGGGACACAGTACCCTAGAGTCGGGTGTTGGAGCACAGCAGAGGGAAGGGGACACCCAGGAGGCCTCCCACCCAGGAGGTTGGGTGGCCAGACAGAAGGAGTGGAGGAGGGGACCAGCCAGGGGTCAGGGGACAGACTGGCACTGGTGTCAGAGCCTGAGAAGCGAGGCAGGACAAGCTGGCATGCTGTCAGACCCACAGGGTGAAGGGTGTGTGCCCTGGGGAACCACCCACATGGCACAGAAGCTGAGCGTGGGGGAGGGGTGCCGCGTGAGGACCAGGAGCCCAGCTGGGGGCGGGAGCTTGGCACCAGCCGCCAGAGTCTGGACCCATGAAGCAGTTTCTGGGGGGCAGCTGAAGGGGGTGCCGGGTGGGGGGAGGCCCTGCATGGCCCGTGGGGGCCCAGGATGGGGTGCAGCCCTGTTGAGGACACGTCTTGCAACACCGCTGGATTCCCTGGCTTACTTGGCGGACTCCAGGGCAGGCCCGGGACGGCACTCAGGGGTCAGGGGCATGTTTTAAAGCCAGGAAGCAAGGACATGCCCAGAGAGCCATGGGGCATGTCAGGGGACTCAGATGGGGTTTGAAGGGCTCTCCTCATCTGTCGAGTTGCTCTAACAGAACACCATGCGCTGGGGTGGCCCAGCGGCAGCGGCAGCGGTCACCTGGCATGCGTGAGGCCTGGGGTCCAACCCCCAGCACCACAACGAAGCAAATGAACAGAGCAAATGTTAACAATGGAAACTGGTTTCCTACAGCCTGGGGAGCTGCTGCCGGCAGGGCCTGGTGAGGGCCCCCTTTTGAATTGTGGACTGCAGTTTCCTGCTGTATACTGACACGATGGAAAGGCCAGTGAAGGAGCCCCAATTAGGGAGATGGCTATTGCGGTCAGCTGGAAGCCATAAGTTCCACCTGATAATAAGTATGTATGTGACGCACCTGTAAATGCACGTGAGGCACCCGCAAAGCTAAAGGTATATAACCGGGTGAAAGCGGTCGGAGTCAGGAGAAGAATGAATTCATTCAGTCAGTCATGCAGTCGCTTGGTCAGAAGAAGAGTTTGGGTCGGAGAAGAAGAAAAGAATCAGAGCGGCCAGAACGTAGGCAGAGCGGTTACAGAAGAGAAACCAGATAGAAGAAGTAATTGCTGGTCAGAGTCAGGCCGAGGCTCCCGAAGAAGAAAGAAGAAAGAACAAAGAAGAAAGAAGCTCTAAAAGCTAAGCTCTCTCTCTCTCTCTAAAGAAGAAATCTCTCTCTTTCAAGCTCTCTCTCTTTCTCTCTAAGCTCTAAGAAGTAAAGCTCTATCTTTCTCTCTAAGCTCTAAGAAGATGAAGAAGAAAAAGCTATCTCTAATCTTTCTCTCTAAGCTCTTTCTAAGAAGAAGAAAAATCTTTCTTTCTCTCTCTAAGCTCTCTCTAAGAAAGTAGAAGTAAAAGTAGTAGTATCTTTACTCTGCCTCCGAGAGTTTTCCTCCCGCGGCGTTGTGGCTGGCCACGACAGGCAGCTTACAGGCCAGCCCTTCTGGCCTCTTCTTGCAGGGCTTTGATCCCCCTCATGAGGGCTCCACCCTCATGATCCAACCACCCCCAAATCCTCGCCTCCTAATAACATCACCTGAGCATTAAGATTTCAGCACATGAATTTTGTGAGGAACCAAGCGTTCAGACCATAGGCCAAGCCTAGGACAATCTGAACCTCAAAACAAATAAATGATCATAACATATCACTCACTGATCAAAATAGGCCATCACAGCTCCATACTGACACATATTAGTATATGAACAAATTGAAATTTTGATGAGGAATTTACATAATTTCAAAGTACTCCTTTCTAAACACTTACTAATTACAAAATAAAAAGGAGCAACTTCACAGTGGAGACACCTGGCAGACAGCACCTTGAAACTGACCAGAATGCGGAAGATCAGCCTGAGGCCAGCTGGTGGGGTTGCCTGGCCAGGCCCGCTTCTCCTGCTGCACAATGTGGTGCCAATCACTAAAACAACCTTTTGCAAGGGAAAGAGATCATTCACAAGGTGGCCAAGCATGGAGCAGAGAGACCCACGTCCCAGCCCACGTCCCCCAGGGTAGGGTTTGGGGATACTTACGAGATGAAGAAGTGGGTGGTCTGAAGCGTGGGGAAAGGTGCTGGAGGCGAAGTCACCAGTGGTCTCTGCGAGTGGAATCCAACGTCATGACTCTTCATGGGACCTGTGCTCAGAAATGCCAGGTTAGCATGATCTCAAGGTGGAGATTTTGGCCTCCTGGCATCAAAATGTCACCCATCAAGCCAGGCGCGGTGGCGCACGCCTGTAATCCCAGCACTTGGGAGGCTGAGGCAGGAGGATCGCGAGTTCAAAGCCAGCCTCAGCTGTGGTGAGGCACTTAGCAACTCAGTGAGACCCTGTCTCTAATAAGATACAAAAAAGGGCTGGGGATGTGGCCCAGTGGTTGAGTGCCTCAAGTTCAATCCCTGGTACCAAAAAAAAAAAAAAAAAAAAGTCACCCATCAGACACCTACACAAGCCCAACTGAAAAATTGGTGGTTTTGACAAAAATGGCCGTCAGGTCCCTGGAAAATAACCCAGGCAACCATCATCATCATAACGCACCCCAGGTGTGTCTCCACAGCAGCGCTAGTGAGAGACGCATAATACACAGCACAGCTGTGCGGCTTCCTGAATCAGCCATTTTTAAAGCCAACTAAGTAAGAGCAAGCAAGGGGACGCACAGGGACTAGAATCCGAGAAGTAGAAAGTACTCGGGGTTGGTGGGAGACCAGGCCCGCTGTGTTGGTTGGTTTAGAATGATCAGAGTTAGGATCCTGTCATCCCACATCTGGGGACCAAGGTCTTATTCTACTGATGGTTATGTCCTTGAGACCAGCTCCCAGGTCCTTGAGAAATACCTCTGAGCTGCAAAAGCCACACGTGACAACGGGGTCACCAGCTGAAGGTGGCCCTATAACGGGGGTGGGGGGTGCGTGATCACACACAGCCCTGCAGTCGATGCTGAGAGGCTTGCGCTGTGCAGGACAGAGGCTCATGTGGCCGCCAAGGCCTTGTGTGTTTGAGGAGCATCAGTGTTTGACGTGCACGAGTATCTGTGTACACGTGTATCTGTGCATGTGATCACATGTGTGTGCACACATGTGCATGTGAGCTGGGTGAGCCTGACCGGTGTGTCAGTGGCATGGCTGTGACTGTGCTGTTAGAAGGATGGCCTGGAGCTTCTCAGGAATCCCCAAAGAAGGGACGCTTCTGGGCTATGCCTACCTCGTGGGGCATTTTTAGCTGTTCTTATCACAAGGGAATTTGCCATCAGGTGGGTGGACCAGAGGAATGCATTCCAAGGGAAAAGAGGAAGGGGGGGGCTGACCTCCCTGGCCTTCACCCTGCTCTGTGCATCGCGCTGGGGGTGCCGCTGGTTTATACGCCTCCACTTATGTCGGTCAAGGTTCTTGGTTGTAAGCAACAGAAAGCTCTCTGGATAACCTAGGCAGAAAACAGCTCTAAACATTGATAGGAACCCTGAGAAACAGGCAGAAGGACAGCCAAGGTCACACGTCAGGGACAGGGGCCAGGGCCAGGGGCCAGGGACAAGGGCCAGGGCCAGGGGCCAGGGACTGCCCAGGACCTGCCCCACATGCTGGTGGGTGTGGGGCTCCCCCTCCCTGTGGCCCTCCTGGGGAGTCACTAGGGCAGAAGCAGATGCCCACCTGCCCGGCCTCTGTCACACAGTCCCGGCTGCTCATGGAAGGGAGGAGGGTCTGGCCGCTCATGGAAGGAAGGGAGGAGGGTCTGGCCGAGGCCTGGGTCATGGTGGACAGCCTGCTTCCTGCTTCACAGCAAGAGCTTCCTGGAGCCAGGAAGGGAGGGGCAGAGGTGGCCACAAAGGACACGAGTCCCTGCGCTGCCCCAGGACTCTTAGAGGTGGTAGAGTTGGGCAATAGAAGCATCTGGAGTGGGAGGAGCCAGAGGGAGGGGTCCAGGTGCAGAGGTGACTCCGGGTGGGAGGGAGGGCCTGGCTGCTTCACAGTGGGCTGAGCTGGGGAGGGGCTGGAGAGCTAGAGAGAGGCTGCGTCGGAGGCGCTCTCTTGCCCCTCCAGGGCCCCCTGCACAGGAGCAGGGCGCCCGTCCGCCCCTGACACAGGTCCCCTCCCCGAAGCAGCTGCAGGACCACCAGGAGGAAGGGGGGCTGCCAGCCTGGCCTGGGTTCTGCACCCCCCTGCTGCCAGATGTGTCTGGACCCGGTCTAGGGAAGGCGGGTGGCTGAGGGCTTAGAGCAGGGCAGTTCCAGGCCAGCTCTGGGCCAGAGAGCGGTGACTCTGGCTAGGACTAGGAAGTGGGTAAGAGACAGCAGAGGGGGCAGAAATGCAGAGGGAGGGGCCGGGAGAGGGACTGTCCAAGAGTCGGTGATGAATTGGTCCAGTTGGTGCTGAGGGCACAGCGGGGTGGCAGCTTTACAAAGCAAACCTTCCCAAGGGAGGGAAGGCAGCGTGACTTCAGGCCACCCCAAACTGGGACCTTTGACCTGTCCTGGCACCGCCCCCTCCTCAGGCCTTGCCACAGGACATGGCTTCCCCAGGGCTGCAGGCTCAGAGCCAAGGTGCCTCCTGGAAGGAGCCTCTGATTTCCAGGAAGACCCGAACTGCAAACACGCAGCGTCCCTCCACGCTGGCCTCAGCGCCAGGGCCTTTGCTCTGGAGATAAGGCCGCGTCCACAGCGCTCCTGTGGCAGGCTCAGCTGGCCTCCCCAGCAGCAGGCGGGAGCTCAGGGCGGGACAACGGAGGGGTCTGAGGGCACAACACCCCTCAGCTCGGGTGCCCTCCCTGCAGGGCGGTGCCTGAGACAGGGATTCCTGGCTAGAGGCCCAGGAACACCAGGCCAGGAGGCTCTGCCAAGCACTTGGGCACCATCTGTAGACTACGTGACCCGTGGTGTGTGTGTGTGTGTGCGTGCGCACACGTGCACTGGCACAGGTGTGTGTACGTGTCTGCTCCATTCTTTGCTCGTGTTCCTGAAAGTGTTCCAGGCCTGAAGCAAAGGGCCAGCAGGCAGCAGGCAGGACTGGGAGCTGCCCTCAGGACCCCTCAGCCTACCCAGGAGTCACAGGGACGGTCGTTACAAGGGTGCCCAGGGAGTGGCAGGAGCACAGAATGCCCAAGCCCAGCCCAAGGGCAGGAAGACTTCTGGGAGAACCGGCAGAGGCTGAAGGGAGGATTGGAGCTGAGAGCTGGTCCTCCTCTAGAAGCCAGGGCTGAGCAGGGACGTCCTGAACAGGCTTCTGAGCAGAGGACTTCTAGGGGTGGCCGCAGCAGGAGCGTCAGCTGCTCGTGGGCTGGCGGGGAGAAGCCCCAACCGAACGCTTCTGCCGGGTCCTGGTTTCTGCCACAGAGGGTGACAGCACACTCAGCCTTCCCGCAGCTGAACAACGGGAAGCCATCACGCCATGCCGTGACCTTAGAGAAAGACGTGCTGGGGGAGGCCTCAGCCCCACTCCAGCTCCTCCCTGGAGGTGGCCTCCGCTCTCTGAACCACAGCACAGGAGTGGAGGCCAGAGAGCAGCATCTCAGGTGCAGAGAAGACAGACCACGTTTCAGGGGCACAGAGGGAGCTGCAGTGTGTGCTGGGAAAGACTCCGCAGCCTGGCGGGCAGCTCTGAGAAGCTGCGCGCTGAAAGCAGACTCCTGTGGCCACGTGGTGTGGAGGTGACAGAGTCTGACCAGCAGCCAACACACCGGCGTTCAGCTGGGTCCTCAGAAAAGCCACCCTCACTGGGGAGGTAGCTCGGTGGTAGAGTGCTTGCCTAGCGTGTCCAAGGCCTTGGGTTCCATCCCCAGAATGGGGGGGTGGGGGGAGAGAGGAGAGGAGAGGAGAAGAATTCCTATCACCATCCCCAAATACCCAGTGCCCTTCAGTTGTCGGTCCGTCTGCCTCTAGCCCATGTAACCCCCGCTCTGACTTCAGTCCTTGGGAAGGGCCCACTCTAGGTGTAGAAATCCACAGCCCCGAATAAGGGCTGTCCAGGACCTGTCCTACCAGAGTCCAAAACAAGACCCGACAGGACAAGCCTGATGTGCCAATAGCTTAACTACATGCCCAAACAAAACTCAGTGGACTTTAAAGGAGACAACAAAATCCAGACTCCCAATAACGTACTATTATAATGTCCAACATCCAATGAAAAATTATTAGACATGATAAAGTTGAATCGCTTGAATCACAACCAGGAGAAAAATCGACCAATAAGGAGCCCTGATGAATTCCCGGGACAAAGAGAGAGTGCCTTTTTTTTTGGTACTGGGGATTGAACTCAGGGGCACTTGACCACTGGGCAACATCCCCAGCCCTCTTTTGTGTTTTATTAGAGACAGGGTCTCACGGAGTTGCTAAGTACCTCGCCATTGCTGAGGCTGGCTTTGAACTTGGGATCCTCCTGCCTCAGCCTCCCAAGTGCTGGGATTACAGGCATGCGCCACCACGCCCGGCGAGAGAGTGTCTTTTGTCACCAGGTATTCTCCTACTGATGTACCTAGTTACCATGAAGAAATGCGTCGTTGCCATTTGACCGGGGTTACTGGAAGCACATAAGAACCCCTGGGTGGCCGGGCGTGGTGGCGCACGCCTGTAATCCCAGCACTTGGGAGGCTGAGGCAGGAGGATTGCGAGTTCAAAGCCAGCCTCAGCAATGGTGAGGCATTTAGCAACTCAGTGAGACCCTGTCTCTAATAAAATACAAAAAAGGGCTGGGGATGTGGCCCAGTGGTCAAGGGCCCCTGAGTTCAATCCCCAGTACCAAAAAAAAAAAAAAAAAAAAAAAACCAAAAAACAACCCCCGGGTAGAGGCAGCCACAGTCCATGGAACCGCTAAGGGCTTCACAGCATGGACGGGCCTGGACTCAGGTGCTGGGGTGCAGACACTTGGCCACACAGCCCCTGCCCTGAGCGGGTCGCTCTGCATGAAGATGGACACGACCAAGCTCAGATGGCGGATGCCACGAGAGGGGCACAGCAGGTGTTGGAGGAGGGTGACCCCTTCCGCTGGGATCACGGAAGCCATCACAGAGGAGAGTTCTGTTGTGCTGGCTTGGAAGATTGGTGGGAAAGGGGATCGTTTTCACCCATAAAATTCTAGTAAATTTCTTCTCTTTGAATTTTCTTTTTCTTTTTTTCCTAGATGGAATTTAAACCACGTCCCCTCAACTCTTCTTTGCATTGCTTGGCTATTGTTATTTCAAAACGCATTTTCTGAGATCCTCTGCAACGTGGCTCTTTGATGGCTGTGAAGTGTTTTATTGAGTCTCTGTGACGTGGTCTAATGGACAGGTCCTCTGTGGCTGGGGACTTAGGTCATCTGTCCTTCTGGCAACACCCCATCCTCCCGTTTCCAACCTGTGTCGTGAGTTCATTCCCAGGAGTGGGGTGTTGGCTCCACAGACACAAACGCGTGATGGTCCTGCTGCACGTGGCCAGATGGCTGTTAGGGAAGGTTGACGGGTTCGAACTCCCCGCACACTCACTCTCGGGTTGTCATGAGTGTCTGTGTGCCTTCTCCCCACAAATCAGGTCCCATCCGCCCTCCCCTCTCCAGAGCCAGCAGGGCAGGAGCCAAGGACACCCCTTGCATCACTTGTGACCACAGTTTTGCAAAGGAGAAGGATTATCCAGGGTCAGGGACAAAGCCCTGAGACGCTCCAGCAACCAAGACTTGGCCATGTGCGGGTGGGCACAGGGTCTCCGGGCACTCTCTAGGGCACTGCATGGAGATGGAGTGGCTCTCAGACGCCTGTAAGGTCAGCTTCCGCGTTTGGAGGTAGTGAAACGGACCCTGGTGAGGTGGGGGCACAGTGTACCCAGGCCAGCCGGAGCCTGACGCGTGGGGTCAGGGACCCAGGGCGTGGGTGACTGAGCCAGGCTACTTCTGCCTTAGGCTTCTGGCTGGCCCCACACTGCCAGAAAGCTCCATCCCAGGCTGATGTCTGGCCCAAGTTGGCCTCACTGGAGTCCCTCACCCCAATATGGGGGCAGACAAGAGCTGGGGCCAGACGGAGCAGAGGAAGACAGGCCGGGAGCCGAGCTGGCGGGACAGGCCTCGCTCTCCTGTCTTCAGTGAGAGCTTCCTCTTTTCCCGTGATCCAGGGAGCCCCTTCCCTCCAGGTGATTGTCATGCCCTTCAGAGACCCAGCGTCCCTGACCACACTGGCTTTTAGAGCAGGAACCCCTTCCTCGGCCTCGCAGACCACCAGGCAGCCTCCCAGAAGCTGTGGGACCTTGAGCAAGTGTCTTTTCTTGTTTGTTTTTGTTTTCTGGCTGATTAAACCAAACAAGGAGTTTATTAACAAAGATGTTGGGTGGTCACAAAATTGTGGCAAGCCTAGAAAACAGGACTCATGCCATGCTCCCCAAAGTAATGCCCATGTCACTACTGTCCAACTGCCACTGTCCCGGGCAATGCCACCGCTGGGCCAAGAAATCGATCATCTAGCTATAATCAACCGAACAAAAGAGCAGGGATGTCCTGCAAGTGCCGGGCAGCCAGGACATGACAGATGTCCGCTCGAGCCTCTTGCCCAGACTGTTCACCCAACCTCTTGGCAGTCCTGTGAACTCCTGCGAGAGACGCCCCAGACTTGTAAGACCTCCCTGTAACCCTGATCACCTCTCAAGTCCCTCGTACACATCTACCTATGCGTGAGGTGCCCCCACACCCAGGGTCGAGCGTGATCTCCCCTGGCAGGAGGTATGAGGAGGAGGGATCTCTTGAGCAGGTGTCTTCAGTGTCCCCCGGCTTCCTCCTGGGCCCATGGAGCCACGCCGCAGGTGCATTTTCCTTCCTTTTTTTTTTTTTAAAGGGATATTTTTATTTATTTATTTTATTTATTTATTTTATTTATTAAGTATGTACGTGATGCACCTGTAAATGCACGTGACGCACCCGCAAAGCTAAAGGTATATAACTGGGTGAAAGCGGTAAGAAGCGGCATTCATTCAGTCAGTCGTTCAGTCGTTCAGTCGGTCGGAAGAAGAGTTCGGGTCAGAGAAGAAGAGTCAGAGCGTCCAGAACGTAGTCAGAAGAAGAAATAAGAGAGCGGTTAAGAGTTCGGTCAGAAGAAGCTAGAGAAAGAAATGAGAAACCAAAGAGATATAAAAGAAGAAGTAGTAGTTGCTGGTTGGAGTCAGGCCGAGGCTGCCGAAGAAGAAAGAAGAAAGAAGAAGCTCTCGCTCTTTCTCTCTCTCTCTTTCTCTCTCTCTAAGCTCTAAGAAAGTAAAAGTGAAAGTAAAGTAAAGAAGTAAAGAAGTAGAAGTAAAGTAAAGAGTCAGTAGTCAGAAGAAGTAAAGAGTCAGTATTAGAGTTCGAGAGGTTGCTGAAAGAGTCAGGTTAGAGTTTGAGAGATTGCTAAAGCCGAAGAATAAAAAACCTTCTTTCATCTTCGTTCTGCCTCCGAGTTTTTCTCCCGCGGCGTTGTTGCTCCAAGTCAAGAAGCAACACAGCTGCACCAGTTTCTTCAGAGGCCTGGCAGCTTCACGCTCTCTTGGAACCTCATGGCCATCTGTAAGGAAGTCAGACTATCTTAAGGGAGGGAAGGCCACGTGCACAGCTTCGAGAGTGGCCTTGACCAGGTCATGCAGCAGCACCCCCTAATGAGCCCACAGAATCAGGAGAAATGGGAAATCACGGAGTTTTGAGGTGGCTGTTCCTTAGTAATAGATAACTGAAACCCCCACTCCAACACCCCAGCCTTTTCCTCTGGGTTTCCTCCAGGGCTGGCAAGTGTTTAACAAGCATCTTTTTGCCAGGGGCGGGGTTGGAGGGAGCAGCCAGTTGGAGCATCTGCCCATTTCTGTGGTGTAAATATTCCCGTCATGGATGATTTCAAGCTGGCCAAAAGACATGGAGAAACATAGAAGTGAGAAGGAATATTCCATCCTCGTGGGAGAAGGGGAACAGGACCCAGCACCCTGCTGGGCTCTCCCTCCAGCACAGGCCAGCCCTGCAGAGAAGGAGGTCAGCGGCTCAGAGAGGGTGTGTAAGCTCCAGCAGGTGATGTATGTGGTCAGAAGCATGGTTTGTGACAGTCACAGAGCTGTTCTGGGCTTAGCCCTATCTTCAGAGCATCTCGTAGGGTAGAGAGAACTGGGTCTGGCTCCAAGCCCCGCGTCCTGGCTCTGAGCCTCTTCTCTCTTTTCTTCCTATACAGCGGTGGAAACGGGCTCCCCAGCTACAGAACTGAAGCCGTCTGCCCTTGCACCCGTGAGAAGGCTGGAGGTGGTGGCCAGGCTCCAGGTGTAGGGCAGGCCAGAGCATCGTCCTTAAGGCCAGAGCAAGAAGGGGGCCGTTCCAGGAGCCCCTCCATCAGCTCAGCCCTGGGCTTCCTCAGGGGACTTTGACCAGAGTCCCGTGTGGAACAGGATGCCTATGTCCTGGGCTTGGAGGAACAGTGCCCACGCCATCTATGTGAAGTCCTGGGGACAGCTAGTCCTGCCGCCCAGGCCCCACCATGGCAGCCACAGAAGCCAGAGGTAAGGAGCCAGAGCTGCCACCAGGGAATGCACAGGCCAGCCTGGCAGTGCTGAGAACAGAGCTCAGTGGGGTGCACTGCGGGGCTCACCTCCCCCACCCTAGGTAAGATGGTCAGTTTTATGTGTCAACTTGGCTAGACTGCGGAGTTCAATCAAGCAGCCACCTAGGGGCCGCTGTGGAGGTGTTTAGTAGGTGTGACTTACATCTACAGTCAGCTGACGGAGATGGCCCTGCATAACCATAACGTGGGGGAGGGGGGGCTCATCCAGTCAAAGGCTGAGGAAAAGAAGCTCCACGCAGCTGCTGCAGCATGGCTCCTGCCCCAAGAGGTCCCCTGGCCCAGCCAGTCCCACTCTGCAAGGTGAGCTATGAAAATCCCACTGCACTGGAACAGGGCCCAATAAAACAGAAAAATGACAGCCAGGACTCACCAGGCTGAGAAAAAAATGGGCCCTACCATCATTCCATTCCGATCCTTTTCTGTTGTGAGAAATTGATATTAATATCACCGGATGATTTAACTCGTCTGATGCGGGCAGTAGATTAGTGGTATCTTAGGGACAGAAATGTGCGATTCTAACACTCACATTCAGCTCCACCCTGCTCATCCTTTGGCCAACTCCACTGACAGGGGGTCCTTCCCACGGTTCTCCCTGATGCAGGCGTGGAAGGGCCTCGTCTCATCTGTCTGCTTTTTGAGGCTTTATCAACACCTGCCCATGCTTCTAGAAGGTGGAGACTCTGGAAACCAGGTGCAAAAGCAGAAATCAAAACCATGCCGCCTGTACGCCCCGAAGCCAAATGGAGACAGGACTCACTGCCAAGGATACAGGGAACAGAAGAAAAGGCATCTGCGTCCTGAACAGGTGGCTGCCAATGCTCACTGCAGTGCACCTTTTGGCTGGCACGCCACCCACCGAGCATCCAGTATCTCTCTTGTTTGTTTTGCGCTACTGGGGATTGTACCCAGGAGCACTCTACCACAAAGCCCACATCTCCAGCCCTTTTTAAAAAAGTTTTTATTTTGAGAGTTGGGCAAAGTGGTGCACTCCTGTGATCCGAGAGACTCTGGAGGGAGGCCGAAACAGGAGGATCGAGAGTTCCAGGCCAGCCTCAGCAACTTAATGAGGCCCTCAGCAACTTAGTGAAACCCCATCCCAAAATTTAAAAAAAATTAAAAGGGCTGGGGATGCGGCTCAGGGGTTAAGTGCCCCTGTGTTCAATCTCTGGTACCAAAAAAAACTAAATAAATAAAAAAATTATTTTGAGACAGGGTTTCACGTTGTTCCGCAATGCCCAGCCATAAAGTCTATCTTAATAAGGGGGTCTGTAAAACATGGTGGCTGAAGGGCATGGGACCAGCCTCCACTTTCTTAATGAGTGTTCCCACCTTGTGCCGGGGGGGGGGGGACACCCTTTTTGTCACTCGCCAGCTGTAGCCCTTGGGAAAGTGCCAACAGAGATGGGTTGGAGTCCAGCTCCCTCTGCCCTGCCCAGGCCTCAGGGATGAACACTGGGAAATGAAAGCACTTTAACCTGGACACTTCGGCAGTCATAAGGGTCAGAAGGCCCAAGTCAGATAAAGAAAAAAAAAAAAAATGTTTGGCAACGAGGGGGAAGGTGTGTGCCCGTGCTGTTTAGGAGCCCTCGAGCCACCCCTCTCTGCCACGCCCTCTGTTATGGCCCAGGTCTCTGCTTCTGCTGGCAGACTCCAGGTGGCCAGACCTGTGGTCCTGGCAGGCAGGGACTTACTTCCTCCAGCTCATCACTCCTGCCAGCCCCAGCAGAATCCCCCGGAGGAAGCTGGGCGCGGTGGTGCGCACCGGTAATCCCACTGACTCGGGAGGCTGAGGCATGAAGGTATGAGCAAATTCAAGGCCAGCCTCAGCCATTTAGTCAGACCATATTTTAAAATAAAAATAAAAAAAGGACCAGGGGTGTTCCTCACTGGTAGAGTGCCCCTGAGTTAAGTAATTCCCAGTCCCTCTGGGGGTGGGAGTGGGGGACACAAGTCCTAGAGTCTGGCCTCTGGTCAGGTCCTCTCAGCTACTCACGGTGCCAGGAGGGAAGAACTGTGGTTTGGGCCACCTGGTGGGCCGAGGGCTGGGTGGGGCTGTTAGAAAACTGCTGGAACATAGTTAACTTAGCTGGGAACACCGTGTTAGTGAAATAAAAGGGTTTATTGGGGTGCCACATGGGCAAGGGTAGGGAAAGGAAGGGAAGGGAAGGGGGGGGGGCTAGGGAAGGGATGGAGGGGAATAGGGACAGGCAGGAACGGAGAGGAGGAACAAAAGGCGGCAGGAACAAGGGCAGAGTTCAGTCCGGGGCTGGCTTAAATAGAGTAGGGGCCATAAAACCCCCTTGGAGGGAGTCCTTGTCCTATAGGCCAGCAGAGGTCATGGGGGGAGGTAGTGGTAGTGGACAAGGGACTTGCTGGTCAGGTTTTTGGTCACGCTGAGGATCCTGGGAGCTGTAGTTTTTCACAAGGCACCTGGGGAGGTGTGGCCTTCTGCCTGGGAGGTGCAGCCTCTGCCTAGAATCCAACAGGGGCCAGTCCCGGTCTCTGGTGAGACTATCTGCCCTCAGGTAAATTAGCGCTCACAAACATACCTGAGGGGAGAGATTTGAGGAGCTTCCCTGCGGCCTCTAAATCTCCCAGAGTGTCCGCTGGAAGGGAGGACAGCTCAGAGCCTGGGCCCGCCAACCTTCTCTTCAGGCATCCATGGAATTTGAAGGACATGTACACGAATCCAGAGGCCGAGGCTCCTAGGTTAAGCAGAGCCCTAAGGTAGTCTGGCCCTGACTAAGTCCTCCCCTGTGAGGGTGGGTGGGACCTGGGACTGGCCCCTGGCCAGTGGGGTATACTCAAGGTGAGGTCACTCCTACAAGTGCTCTGCACTGTAGCAGACTGTCCCAGACTCTTCCTGGGGCCTTGAAGAGTGAATGCCCTGTTGTGCTACCCACGGACAGGGCCAGGTGGAGGAGGCTGCAGGCCAGCTCTAGGACCCAAGGGTGGCTCCAGACCACAGCCGCCAGGAGAGGACAGATTCCTTCCCAAGGGCCAGGGAGAGAGCGCAGCCCACCCACAGCTCCACCCTGCTAGGTGGAGACCCTGCTAGGTGGGTCCAGACTCCCCGCCCCAGGAGCAGTGAGATGACAGATGTGTGTCGTTTTAAGCCACTTCATCGGTGGTCATTTGTCACACTGCTCAGAAAACTAGCACAGCCCCAGTCTTCCTGGTGGAAGTCGCTGCAGGAGCCAGTCGGTCTCCCCACCTCAGCTGTGTCCCCTGGCCCAATGCGTAGTGGGAGGTGGCCCCAGACTGCACGTGGGATGGCCACACTTCCCTCCTGAAGTCCCAGCAACGTGTCCTCTTGGTTCTCATCAGCAGCCCAGTTGTCACCCGAGGACTGTTGGGGGGTGATTCCCGACATGCTCCAGGCCTTGCTGATTACTCGCTGTGGCCACATCTCCTCTTCCCCCAAGACCTCCCCCCACAAACACACCCTGGCCTTCCTTTTCCTCTTTAACGCTTGGCCCAAGCCTGGCTAGGAGGCGGGGTTCTGACCCTAGGGCTCCTCTCGGCCTCAGGTGCCCCCTGCTCCTTGCAGCTCCTCTGGCCTGGTCACCCGACCCCACCTCACCCTGGGGGGTACACTGAGAGGGCAGCAAGGGCGCAGGACAAGCTCAGGCTGGCCCTCAGCAAGGGCCTGTCGAAATGAGTTGATGAGGACCATGTCTACTTTCTGGATGGGGTGGGGGTCATCTTGCCTTCCGCACCCCTAAAGGAGGAGTGGGAGCACCCATGAACGGGCCATTTGGGGATAAATGCTCTCCAAGCCCACTCCCAATCAGGACCCTGAGGGCACGGGGCGTCCGCTTGGCACTTGCTGGAATGCGGAGGCTGGTGAAGCCCACCCAGGCTGCTTGACCGTGCCTCTGCCACCTCCCCCACCACAGGGCACACAGCTCTCCTCCCAGGAGGGGACGCAGGGCTGGCCAGAGAGGAGCCTGTCTCTGCGGGTCACCCACTCCCCATCTCCCCCCACCCTGCTACTGGCTACTAGGGCCGTTGAGCTGGGTGTGCCCTCTGCAGAGGAAGCGGTGTCCAGGCCCTTCCGGCGGCTGGTGAGGGACTTTCTCAGAGCAGGAACAAGACAAAGCCCTCAGGGAGCCGCTGTGTGCCACAGAGCTCCCAGCACCCGCTTCCCACCTGTCTCCACCCAGAGGAACCTGCCAGCCGAGAGCCCTCCCTTCCTGCCTCCCAGGGCTCTGTGAACTGGAGCCAGGGAGCCAGAGGGACGGGAACCGAGCGGCCTCCAAGCTCTGCTCCCAAACAGCTGAGCCGGAAAGCCTGACCACGCATCTAAAAAGCAGTCCTCATCGTAGGACAGTTTGCTGTCGAGGGGCATCCTGGGACCACCCCAGCTGAAGTGGCTGCCAGCCTAGGGTGGGAACTCCGTGGTGTCATCTCATTCACCAGGGATCCTGAGGTGCCTCCACCTGTCCCAAAGGGTGGAGCACTTGCCTAGCTCGTGCAAGGAACTGGGTTCAATCCCCAGCACTCAAAAAAAAAAAAAAAAAAAAAAAAAAAAAAGAATTCAGTGAAGTGGAGGGAAAGTGTGTACATGTCGCAACGTCTGGCACAGCCTGTGGGACAGACAGTGGTTAACACGACAGCTCTGTGCTAATATTCACCAGTGCATCTTTTTTTTTTTTTTTTTTTTTTTTTTTTGGTACCGGGGATTGAACTCAGGGGCACTCGACCACTGGGCCACATCCCCAGCCCTTTTTTGTGTTTTATTTAGAGACAGGGTCTCACTGAGTTGCTAAGTGCCTCGCCATTGCTGAGGCTGGCTTTGAACTCGCGATCCTCCTGCCTCAGCCTCCCCAGTGCTGGATTACAGGTGTGCGCCACTGCGCCCAGCCATCAGTGCATCTTAATAAGCTCCTATTCCCCAGTGAAGAGAATGGTGTATTTGGAGTCTTTGGCACGAATTTAGAGCACGTTGTTAACCAAGTCCCCAATGTATAAGGGACCAACTTCACTGGCAAGTCCTTCCTTTATACATTTTTAAGCAAAAAATGTCTACCTGCGATGTCTGTCGGCAGCAAGGCCCTGCCCCACCTGGTGCTCCTGTGTTGTGAGGTGCAGTTAGCTGGGGTCCACCTGAGGGGCCCTCACTCGGGCGTCCGAGGGAACCGACAGACAGCCCTGGTCTGCGTGTTCCGGGCTGGCGCCCTGCCGCGTCTGCGCAAGCACCAGAGTGGTTCCTCAGATCTGGGGGTCAGGCAAACTGGGGTCAGGGGCTGCACCTGGGAGCAGAGCCAGGCTGACCACTGGCCCCCATGTCAGCAGTCCAGACACCCCTGGCCACTGGCCCTCCCGTCCACCCTTGCTCTGGAACACCCTGTGGACCCCTGAGGGTCAGCCTGGCAGGAGCAGCCAGTGGCCACAGCTGAGGCTGTCTCTACCAGGTGACCTCTGTGAGGCGGGAGCAGCCCCACCATGCCCTGAGCACTGCCCGCTGGCCCCAGACCTCCCTCCGGCCCAGCTTGCCCACCCCACGCCCTGTGCCCAGGACTGCTGCCCCTCCTCTAAGACTCACCCCCGAATGCCTTTGTGGGTGTCTGGCTGGGTGCATGGGGGGCACATCCTTTCAGCCCCCACTCCCACGTGCTGATCCCACAGGCCCGGGGCAGAGAGCTGGACCGTGGTGAAGACAAATGCTGGCAGCCAGGTGTTGTGGCTCCAAAGCTCTGCCTGTCACCCTACAGAGTCGCAGAGAGTGCCCATGGAATTGGGCACTTAGGGCCAGTGCCCGCTTCTGTAGGTTACCCCAGAAGACCCAGGCTCAGGAGGCCTCGGGAGGAGGCCTGACAGGGCCAGCAGGACTGACAGGGCTGCCCAGCCTCGCCGCCTCTTCCTCTGCTTACCCGTGGAGATAAAGGCCTCTTCCTGGGTAATCATGAGGCGGTAATAGAGAAGAAAGTGCTTTGTAAATATGTGTACAGGGATTCTCATCCCGGCCCACGGCCTCAGATCAGGTCAAAACTGGGATCAGAGGTACATCTGGGAGCAGAGCCAGGCTGACCCCGGCACCCCACAGTAAAGACCCCTGCCTTTGGAGAGTGTCCCAGCCCCAGTGCCATGCCACCCCATAGCCTCCTTGGCTCCCCAGGCCTCTTTGGTGTCCAGCCAGTAAGACCTGCAAATGCCTGCAGGGCCAGAGGCCTCAGGCAGACCCTGGTGTAAAAAGCCCCTGGAGCAAACACTCTTCAGAGCCACCTGGCCCGGGTGCGAGGCAGCCTGGGGGGCCAGTGGAGGTGGAAGAGGAGGAGGCGTTTCCTAGGGGGCCTCCCTTGGGGTAAGCCCCTGCCCCAGCTCCCTGCGCTTCCCAACACCTGGGGGGCCTTTGCCGCTGCTGAATACGGCCAAAAAGATGCAGTGCGTGTCCTGCAGAGGGAACACAGGCTTCTGCCCTTGGTCCCGGGCCCAAGCCCGCCTTGGGGCTGCCAGCCTAGTGCATGCAGGGGCGTGAGCTCCGATGCCTCCCTGGCAGGCTCCACACACTGACTGAGCTTAGTTGTGCCCCGGGATGGCGAGCCGGAGTCAGCGGGGACTTCTGGAGCATGGCAACGGCAGATGGCGCGGGCAGCTCCAGTGCTGAGGGCCTTCCGAGGCTCGCTAGCGCGAGCTGCCAAATCAGAACAGCCACACCTTGATGTCCTCGGGCACTGACTGGGGACACAGAGTACCAAGATCCTCGATGCTGGAGTCCCTGCATTACGATGGCATGGTACCTGTGTGGCACCATGCTCACCCCCCGTGGACTTTACACCATCCCTAGGTTACTCAGAACCCCAACACAGCATCGAACTGTGTAAACAGTTTTTACTGCATTGTTCAGGCAATGGTGATGGTGGGGGTGGGGGAGTCTTCATGTTCAGCACAGACGAAAAAATTTTTACAAATATTTTTGACCAGCCCTTGGTGGAATGCGCCACCAAAACCCAGGGACACAGAGGTATGGGTAATGCAGTCTGTCAGCACCGCGCGTCTCAGCAAGAACCACCCAGCGCCGCAGGCACTGAGTGCCACCCAAAACCCCAAGATCTCTGGACTGGTCCCGGGGCCTCAGCAGCCAGCTGGGCCAGGGCGGGGATTCCTCCATGTCCCTACAGGGTTTCTGCCCAGACTGGTTCAAGCGCACCTCACACTGGGGAACTCACCTGCCTCGGAGTGAGCCATCCATCACCGTCCTGATCCACATTTCTATTCACTGTTCCCACAGGGAGGTCTGAGAGCAGAGTGCAGAATGATTCTTTGAAGAGAGACCACCCCTTCCTGGCTGAGGGGTCTGTGGTCGTGGAAGCAGCCCCAGGCCCTGACAGCTATAGGGTCCAGTGAGGCAGTTAACTCATGGGGGGGGATCTGCAAAAGGGGAGGGTCTGGGGCACAACACACGTGGAGGGCAGCTCCCCTGAGGACAGAAGGTCCGGGCTTTGTAGGACATGACTATTCCCTGTGAAGCCATCAACTATACCTCCTCCTTCATCTTGACCTTCAGTCTCCTTGTCCACACATTTGACCCTGAAGGGATTAGGCCACTTCCCAGGGGATGCTGTGCACAGGTGAGACCCAGAAATGAAGAGGAAAATCAGCCTGAGCAGGTGCTCAGAGCCACGGTGACAAGGAGAGAAATCCCTGCGGGTACTGGTAAGGAGGCCATTTCCAAGTGGACATGGGCTGTACCCTGTGGTGGAAGTGATTTTTCTGAAATCTTAAAGAACAGGAGGCCTCAGTAGACTGGGGCTGGGGGACAGTCAGGGACAGGCCCATGCTAGAAAAGGCTGCTGGTTGGGCAAACCAGGCCTGGGTTCCCTGCGAGCTGGGGTATCTGCTCTGGCTGGTGCCATCCACTCCTTCCTTGGAAATCCAAGCTCCTCAGTACAGCTTAGCAGAGTCTCCCACCCCTGGCCCCAGTCCTCCCCTCCAGCCTCCAGCACTCTTCTTCCTACTCTTGCATCCAGCCACTCCTGGGTCCCCCAAATCTCCACTCCTGCCTCTCTGGCCCAGCTTAGCATGTACGTTCTGTTCTTTTACACACATACATGGACACACACACACACTCTACCTGGAGGACTGAGTCATCTCTTACAGTGCATTATTTGGAAAAAAAAATCCTTGTCTGTTGGAATTATTTTATATTTATTGAGAAGCTGCAAAGATATGGAGTCCTATGTACCCTCCACCCAGGCTCCCAGTACGTTAGCATCTTTCCTAATCATGCACTTTGTCAAACCAAACAGTGAACATTGTACAAGATCAACCAAGCCACAGGTTTACCCAGCCTCTACCAGCGCCCCACCAGTGCACTTTCCATTTCCAGATTCAGCCCAGGACCTGTTGTGCCTTCTCTCATGGGGCCTCCTCTCACCCAGAGGCTTTCTTGGTCCCTCCTAGTTTTCCATGATCATGACCTTGACCCTTTGGAAGGAGCCTGCTGAGGCATTTTGTAGAGTACCCCTCAGCTTGGATTTTTCTGACGTTTTCTCACCATTAGACTGCAATTCTGCCTTTTTGGTAAGAATTGCAAAGGTGAAGGAGCTTCTTGTCCCCCAAGATCAGTGTCTATATAATGTCTGCACAGGTTGTCACTGGTGAGTCAGTTTAAACCCCCATCCCTTGGGTAAAATGATGTCTGCAATCTTTCTCCACCACAAGGTTTCTCCCTTCCATTCTCTGTCACTAAGCACACACTCAAGGGCAGAGGAGGTCAACTCCACTCCCTGGAGAGGTCATTTCTAAATGTCATTGAAATTCTGCAGCCCAAACATGTTCCTTACCCTTCATTTTCTTACTTACATGCATTTTTTTTTTTTTTTTTTTTTTGGGTACCAGGGATTGAACTCAGGGGCACTCGACCACTGGGCCACATCCCCAGCCCTTTTTTGTATTTTATTAGAGACAGGGTCTCACTGAGTTGCTAAGTGCCTCGCCATTGCTGAGGCTGGCTTTGAACTCGCGATCCTCCTGCTTCAGCCTCCCAAGTGCTGGGATTACAGGCGTGCGCCACCACGCCCGGCTAACCTGCATTTTCTTGATCTCCTCTTCATTGACTCTCTTCCCTCTGAGTGGCTTAGTTAGCTCATTGGAGGGGGACTGGTTCTGGGACTCTGAGAATTCCCAAACCCTCAGCACCACAAGTGCCTATAGAAAATAGAGCATTTGCATATAATCTACATACATCTTCCCACACACTTCAAATCATCTCTAGGTAGCCTACCATGCCTGGTGTGATGTAAATGCTGCATAAATAGTCACTGCACTGCATTGTTTAGGAAGCACTGCAAGCAAAAGCATGCACATGTTCATTACAGACCTAATTTTCTGTGCGTTATCTTCAATCAGCAGTTGGTTGAGTCCACGGTGCAGAACCCAGGGATGTGGAGGGCTGACTCCTCTCTGTTCTCTCCTGGCACTTACTACTTTGCTGGTGAGCTTCCCTATCACAGGGCAGCTTTTTTTAGCCACTTTTGGAGTAGTTATCAGGCTCCTTGGCCAAGTGTTTATATAAGCACAATCTCTGTAATCCCCTCGACACTCCTGTAAATAGTTTACCATCCCCGCTTAACAGATGAGGAAACCTCAGGGCAACCTCAGTTAAGCAACCTGCCCAAGGCCACACCCATCTCCCTCCTGGGCCCAGGCTGGTGGTGGCATCACACTGAGCCTCAGCAGGAACTTGCTTGCTGAAGAGCAGCCCACATGTGGCTGCCTCAAACAAAGCAAGCCAGCAAGGCCCGGGCTGCTGCTGTCCTTAACTGCTGGGGGTGAAGCGTGCAGTGGGTGGGTCCCATTGCCTCCTGCCTTCTTGGGCAAAGTCTCTGTGATGTTGCCACTAGAAAGAAGTCATTCTTGCTGGGCACGGTGGCGCACGCATGTAATCCCAGCACTTTGGGAGGCTGAGGCAGGAGGATCGCGAGTTCAAAGCCAGCCTCAGCAATGGCGAGGCACTTAGCAACTCAGTGAGACCCTGTCTCCAAATAAAATACAAAAAAGGGCTGGGGATCTGGCCCAGTGGGTGAGTGCCCCTGAGTTCAATCCCTGGTACCACAAAAAAAAAAAAAAAAAAAAAAAAAAAGAAGTCATTCTTGCAGAGGGCGAAGGCCCCAGCTCTTCAAGTTCCTGCAGGGCAGTGGTGAAGCAGAAAGAGGGCAGGTAGGGCACGGAAAGGCAATGCCAACCACTCACAGACCGTGAGTGCAGAGAGATCCAACCGGGTTCCTCCCCAGCCCTCCCCACCTCTCTCGGCTCCCCACACTGCTGGTGCAGAGTGGCCTCAGTGACCCTGTGATAGATCTGCGAGTGACACTGAGCCTGGGAGGTGTCCAGGAAGGAGGTCCAGACCAGTCAGGCAGGAAGCCTTTTCTAAGCTCACGCTGGCTAAAAGGTCACGAGTGTCCGGGTGAGGAGCCAGGCCAGTCTGCGCCAGGTCTAGTCTGAACTTGATCTCTACGTGCTTTGGAGTCAGAGTGAGACAGAGAGAGACAGGTGGGCAATGGTAACGGCCATGAATTGAGCAATAGAAGAGATATCCACATGGGGCACCTATGAAGAACACAGCCAGTGACCAGGAGTCCCCTGGTCTTAGGGAAGTCCCTGGCAGAGGGAACAGCCTGCCTGGGGGAAGCTCTGAGCTGGAGACTGGCCTGCCTTGGGCCTGAAATTTCCTTCAAAGGGATAAAATCATTTTTGTGCTGAGTCAGGAGGACGCCCAGCCTAAGGTCTTCCCTTCCTGAGACTGTGGCTCACGGGGATAGTCCCCCCAGATGCCTGTCAGCTGGAGCGGAGACCTGGCACACCTCGGTGTCCGGACAGATTCCTGCTCATCCCCCTGCAGGGACACACGGGAAGTCACCCAGTGGGTGCTCTTCACTGCCATCCTGCCAACGCCTCCAGCTCCCCCGGCTGGCGCTGGTGCCCTTTCTGGCTGGGGGCCAGCACTACACGGGGTCACTGGGGAAGCTGGCTGGCAGCACACCCAGTTGCAGGCGGTTGGCAGGGCAGATGGGCCAGGCAGCCACGGGACATTGTTTCCCTCCCAGGCCAGTGGGGGGACTTGCTGCTGCTCAAGGCCACGCTGGCCTCTCAAGGCCTTCAACCAGGGCTGTTCTCTGAACAGCAGCCCTGGGGCATTGGTCCAAGAGGTGGCAGGTTGACGCTGGACTGTGGGCAGAGGCTGAGCAGAGAGGAGTGTGGAGGCAGGTCTAGCCGTTTCTCTGCTCCTACTCCTAGGTGGTTGGGACGAGCTGCTCCAGCCTCCATCTCTTTCTAAACAAAATGAGAGCTCGGGCAGATCAGCGTCGTCATGGCATGACCCCTCGACCCCAGGCAGCAACAATGCTGAGAATGTGTTAGAAGTGCAGGTGCTCAGACCCTCTCAGAGACTCAGCCAGGGCTCAGGGTGGGCGTGCAGCCTGTTTCACTACATCTTCCAGGCTCAAGTTTGAGGACCAGGGGCCAGGACGATGCCATAGGTTCCTTCCTAGACTCATGCCCGTGCAGAGGAATGTCTTATGCTAAGAGATGGGAATGCCAATGTGAAGGAGGTCCATCATTAGTAGGGAAAGGCCACCTCTGTCCCCTAGATGGCTACCTCCTTACCACCTAATATCAGCTCAAATGACTGTCCCAGACCTACCCTCCCCACAGTTCCTCAGGCAGGAATAATGAGATCCCCTCTGCTGCCCACTGCACCTGGGCCAGCATGGTCCTGGTGGACAGTAAATCTTGCTTGTGGGTCAGTCTCTCTCCCTAATGGTGGGAGCTCAAAGACAGAGGGCAGGTCTCATTCCTCCATGGCATCCACTGCAGGAGCTCTGTTTGGGGAGATGGCTAGGATTGCGGTTGACTTCAGGCCATGGAGTTTTGGACATTGCCACCTTCCGTAGTCTCACAAGACTTGGCCCGGGATCTCGAGAGACTTGGGCCCAGTGTGGAGCGGGTCGGGCCATTTTGGTTGTTGGTTGTTTGCTGGTGTGTGGTACGTGTTAGAGTTGTTAGAGCCAGAGAGAGAAACTGATAGGATAAAGATCCTGTTTGTTTCCAGTCTGCCTCTGAACTTATTCCCGCGGCTTTGCTGCTCCAAGCGGCCATCGCTTCCGGCGGCGACAATCCACAGCCTTGAGCATCTGGGTCCTGTAGGCTACGCTTGCCCAGGCTCTGCGAGGCCCCTGCCAATTCCCTGGGCCCTCAGAGAAGCTTCCAAGGGCCCACAACATCTCCTGTCCATTCTGGGGCTTTCCTTTGACAAAAGCTGCAGGTTAGGACCATGGGACCCCTTCCCCTGAGCACCTGACCCATAGGCACAACCTGGTTCTTCCTCTCAGAAGAATTGAAGACAAACACACAGAGAGGGTGCTCCAGCCTGGAGACACACAAAGATGGCTCAGCACAGGAGCATGAGGAGGCCAAGGCGCAGAGCAGGCCTGCGGGGCTCAGCGCAGCTCCTGCAGGACCAAAGCAGCATGGGTGCCCTCGTCCCTCCTGAGGGCAGCAAGCAAGTGTCCCCTTCGCATCTGGGGTCAGTTCCAAAGCCCCCTGACCCAGGCCCACCTTCCAGGGTTCAGCGTGTGCTCTCGGCTGCCCGCTTTCCAAGGAGATGGTGAGAAAGTGAAGTTCTGGACTTGAGTCTGGGCGTGGACTCTGGGCTCGCCACATACCAGCCAGTGCAGGTGGTGAGCTGCTTCACTTCTCCGCTCCCCCCTTTCTTCATAGGTAAAATGGGGCTGAGCCTGCAATCCCAGCTACTCAGGAGGCTGGAAGGCAGGTGTGGATAGTGGCCCGGAACTGTTGGTCCCTTGGCTTCACCCGTGCTCTGGCCAAAGACTGAAATACTGAATTGCTGCTGAGACCAGGGCCAGCAGCTCTGTGACCTGAAGAGGGAATCCTGGGTGACTCCGGGGTTGAGGGCCAGGAGGAGGAGTCTGCTCCCCGTGAGTCCTCACCTCTCAGAAGTTGGCAGGGCCAGGGCAGCCTGAAAATCAGCTCTCCCAAGTTCACTGCAGAAAGGAGACCAGCCCTGGCAGCACAGCGGATCATCAGAGCTGGGAGGGGCCTACAGAATCACGGACTCCAGGAGTCCCAGCTTGAGGGATAGCTCTGACCACAAGATCTCAGCACACACCTGGGAGCTGCCATTTCCTTTTCACAAGTTAAGGGATCATAGGCCATTCGTGATCACCACCTTGCCATAAAAGATAGGACATTTCAGCAAGAAAAAGGAGGATATAATACCAGAATAAATGATGATTCTTAAATTATATTTAATGGCATGTCCTAGTCTATTTTGTGCTGATGTAACAGAATACCACAGGGTGGGTAATTTATGACCAACCCACTAACATTTCAACAGTGTTAAATATTTCAGTTTTGCCAGGCATGGTGGCGCACGCCTGTAATCCCAGCACTTGGGAGGTTGAGGCAGGAGGATCGTGAGTTCAAAGCCAGCCTCAGCAATGGTGAGGCACTTAGCAACTCAGTGAGATCCTGTCTCTAATAAAATACAAAAAAGGGCTGGGGATGTGGCCCAGTGGTCGAGTGCCCCTGAGTTCAATCCCCAGTACCAAAAATAAATAAATAAATAAATAAATAAATATTTCAGTTTTGCTAGGTGCAGTGGTACAGCAGTCCCAACAACTTGTAATGCTAAGGTGGAACATGGCAAGTTCAAGGTCAGCCTGGGCAGCTTAATGAGACCCTGTCTCAAAATAAAAATACAAAGAGTTGGGGTTGTACTCAGTGGTAAAGTGCCCCTGGGTTCAATCCCTAGTGCACGCACATGCACACACACACACACACAATTTTATTTTTCAATTTCAAGAACAGAACTTTGTTGGCTCCTGATTCTGGAGGTTGTGAAGTTCAAGACTGAGAGGCCGGCATCTGGCAAAGGCCTTCTTGCTGTGGCAAAAATAGGGCAATAGAGACAGCAAGAGGAGGTCCAACTTACCCTTTCATGAGCCACCCACTATATTAATCCACTGACAAGTCAGAATCTTTGTGGTCTAGTCACTTCTTAAAGGCCCCGCTTCCCAACACCACCACATTGGAGATCAATTTTTCAACACCTGTTTTTGTTTTGTTTTGTTTTTTATTGTTGTTGGTCCTAGAGATTAAACTCAGGAGTGATTTGCCACTAAGCTACATCCTTTGCCCCCCTTTTCTTTTAAATTTTAATTTTGAGACAGAGTCTTACTGAATTGCTGAGGCTGGCCTTGAATGTGAAATTCTCCTGCTTCTGCCTCCCGAGTGGCTGGGATTATAGATGAGCGTCCAATGCATGAACTTTGAGGGACATATTGAAACTGTAGTGTGGTTTTAAAAAATGAAAAATTTTCAGGAGTCTGAAACAGGAGGATTGCAAGTTCAAGCATAGCCTTAGCAACTTAGGGAGGCCCTAAGCAACTTAGTGAGACCCTGTCTCAAAGTGAAAAAATTAAAAAAATAAAAAAGATCTGGGGTGTGGCTCAGTGGTTAAGCACCCCTGGGTTCACTCCCCACCACCAAAAGAAAAAATCCAGAGTATGAAAGAATTAAAAAAAAAAAATTCCTTGGATCTTATTTTTTTCTCATTCATAACAAAAATATGAAAACTAACTTGATTATAGTTCAAGGCAGAACTAATACAACTCCAATTTTTCAGGTCAGAAAACAGACTGAAGGGGAGGAAGGGACCTGCCCAAGGTGACCCAGCACTTTAATGCCAGGACCCACAGTGAGAGTCCAATTTGTGGTCCAGGATCATTCTAACATGCTTGCTGAGTCCTCCGCATGGGTAACTGATCCTGCTGCTTCTCCTGACTCAGTGGGTCAGTTTGAATCCTCTGCCAACTCACCCAGTCCCAGCCTCACCAGGGTTTCTTCCCACAGCAGATGGCAGGTCTTCACAGGTCACCAAGATGGAACACACTCGAATGCCCTGACCCCAGACCTTCCTGCCTCTCTAACCACCTTCTCCTCCTGACCCCTGGACACAGGCAGGTCCTTCCTCTGATAGGGCAGGCTCCCTGCCATGGGTTCCTCCTGCCAGCCCCACTTCTCCAACTTATTCGCCAACCAGCCCCTCCCAGCCTCTTGCATCATTTCTTTTTCTGCACAGACACCCTCCCTTCAGCAAGCACACTCATGTATCTACACTGTGTTAAAATACCCTCCAAAGTTCACAGAAAATCAACATGGCTTTTGAATATGTGAAAAAGTCTCAAGTAAAGTTCATCAAAGAAATACAAAGTAATAACTATGAGCTCTCACATTTTTCACTTAGCTTAATGAAAGGCAGAAATGCCAAGAAGGACCAGCATTAATAAAGAAATGGGAACCCACAGTCCATTGTTGGTGGGGTAAATGATCACAACAATGTGTTAAAGAACAACTTGACAATGGTTTTCCAAATTAAAACACCCATATCCACACATCAGAATTTTTATGGCAACTTTATTCAGCCCCAGCTTGGAAACAATCATGATGTCCATCAACAGAAGAATGGATCAATACATCATGGTATATTCTACGGCCAGGAGGCTAAACAAACCCCAATAGCACACTGAGTGAAAGCCAGACCCCAAATCACACATTATTGTAGATTTTCTTTCTTTCTTTCTTTCTTTCTTTTTTTTTTTTTTTTTTTTTTTTTTTTTTTTTTTTTGGTACTGGGGATTGAACTCAGGGGCACTCAACCACTGGGCCACATCCCCAGCCCTTTTTTGTATTTTATTAGAGACAGGGTCTCACTGAGTTGGTAAGTGCCTCACCATTGCTGAGGCTGGCTTTGAACCCCGCGATCCTCCTGCCTCAGCCACCCAAGTGCTGGGATTACAGGCGTGCATCACTGCGCCCGGCAGATTTTATTTTTAAAAGTCTCTCAATGCGGGCTGGGATTGTGGCTCAGCGGTAGAGCGCTCAATCGCCTAGCGCGTGGGCAACCCGGGTTCGATCTTCAGCACCACGTACGAATAAAACGCAAAATACGCATTGAATAAAACGCATTGTGTACAACTAAAGCAAATACATAAAAATATTTAAAAAAAAAAAAGTCTCAATGCATATAAACCAGCTGGGCATGGTGGTGTACACCTGTAGTCCCAGCTACTTGGGAGCCTGAGGCAGGAGGATAGAAAGCTGGAGGCCAGTCTGGGTGACCTAGCAAAACTCTGTCTCAAAGAATAAAAAAAGAAAAAGGAGGGGTGGAGGATGTATGTGGCCCAGTGGTAAACCACTTGCCTAGCATGTGTGAGGCCCTGGGTCTAATCCCTAGTACCCCTCCAAAATAAGAAACACACAGAGTAGTAAACCCAGAAATTCTCACTCTAGGAACTGGTCCTGTAGTAGTTTTCCTTGTATGTGGGCAAATGATGGATGGGCTTGCTGCTCCTGGAAAACTGGAAACAATATAGATGTCTCGTTATTTAGCCAGAAGTGTTAAACTGATTTTAACATATCATATGATGGACTATTGCCTAACCATTACAAAGAATGAGGTTGATATTTATGAGCTGATATACAATGATCTTCAAGACAGCTGAAGTCAACAAGGCTCAGAAGGTATGTACACACTATTCTCTGTGCAAGAGTGTGTGTGCATACACATGGACTCTGCAAGGACACGAGAGTGATGGCATTCCAGCCTGTGGGACTGGGTTGTGTTCTCTTCACAGGCATTATGAACAGGCCAAGTCCAGCCCATCTGCTGGACCACACTCTCCCCAGGGGCCTGTGGTGATGACAGGAATGTCTCCCAGAGACTGGCAACTGTCTTGAGCTCACAAACACAGCAGTAGCTCTCTGACCACAGGCGGGGCCTCAGTTGGGTTTGGCAGCAGTCACAGCTTGCCTGGCTGTCTGGAAGATAGGCTAGACGTGGGAAGAGTTGGGGTTTATGCCCAAAGAGCCCTGAGCCAGCCCACTATCCAAGGTCCCAGGTGACCCTGGAGCAGAGACAGGGTCTGGGGTGTGAGCCGCTGGAACTCCAGTTGCGGGGAAGGCTGCTGCCTCCACGCTGCAAGAATGGGTGTGGGCAGGTCACAGGACTTGGCCAAGGTCATAATGATCTGGATTCAGGTCAACTTCAGCCCATGAGCTCAGACTTCCACTGAGCTATCCTGCTGTTTGGGGGAGTCGGAAAGCACTTCACTGGGGAGTCACACTGCAGTCTTATAGTCAAAGTGGATAAGCGTTGGCATGTTCTGCAAAACAGAAGTCAGTGACTTGATAGGACACCGGGGGCATATGGTTCTACTGGGACAGTGCGGGGCAAGAAGGCAGAAGGGAAAGCAAAGTGAGGAACTGGCTGGGAATGATGCAGGAAGTGCCGGCAGGAGCCTGGTCAGGAAGAGTCAAGAAATCCTGGCTAAGAAGTACCAGTTTTGTCCCTCAGGAGGTTTTGACTATGGTTGGGTACCATGTCCACTTCTGCAAGATCCTTCTAGCAGGGAGGTGAGGAGCAGACTGCAGGTGCTCAGGCTGGAGGTAGGGAGACTTGTGGGGAGGCAGCAGCAACCACTCAGGTGAGCCCAGATGGTGGCCTGGATGAGGGAGAGAGTGGGTGATGAGAATGGTTGGAGAATATTTAGGCGGGTTTGACAGAACTGGTGAAAGTAAACAAGAGCAAGAAAGGGAGGAGTCAAAGGTGATGCTCTGACCTCTAGATCAAGGAACAGGACATCAGGAGTACCCTGCATGGAGGTGAGAGTTCCAGATTTGGGTAGATATGAGTTCAGTTCCAAAGATGCTGAGTGAGAGGCGTCTGTAGGATGTCCAAGTGGGGAGGCCAGTAGGTGCTCACCTTCATTCACTCATTCAATCAATAGTTCATGTGGCTACACAGACAAATCAGACAGCCCCTGCCAGGGAGGTTCCATTGGTGGGGAGACCGCAAATAACTGAAGAATGGGAGAAGTGCTGTGGAGGAAGTAAAAAGAGCAGACAGAGGGAGTAGTTGGAGGTCAGCTCTAGACCATAGGTATTTTGGAAGAGTCCTCTGTGCAGAGCTGACAGGAAAGATGGGAGGCTATGCCCAGGGGAGAAGCAGTCAAGGGAACAGCAAGTACCAGGCCCTGGAGACAGCAAAAGGGCTTGTGTGACAAATGATCAAGAGGGGGCCTTGACTCTTGACCTAGTTTGTTTTCTATTGTTATAACTAAATACCTGAGAGCAAGTCACTTACATGGAGGTTTATTTGGGTCACAGTTCTACAGGCTGGAAAGTCCAAGAGCATGATGCTGACATCTGTTCTGCTTCTAGTGAGGGCTTTCTTGCTGCATCATAACATGGCAGAAATCACAGTGAGCCAGCTAGAGTCTCTATTCTTTTTCTTGTAAAGTTACTCATGCTATCATGGGGGCTCCACCTGATGGTTTTATTTTTTTAAATATTTATTTATTTGCCTTAGTCGTACACAATGCCTTTATCTTTACGTGGTGCTGAGGATCGAACCCGGGCTGCGCACGTGCTAGGTGAGCGTCCCACCACTGAGCCACAATCCCAGCCCCTGATGGTTTTATTTAACCCTAATTACTTCCCAAAGGTTCCACTTCCAATTAGCATTAATATATGACTTTGGGAATTGAATTTCCAATACAAGAATTCTCGGGTCAAAATTCAAACCATAGCAATCCAACGGCCTGGTGTGGGAAAGTAAAGGCAAATGAGGTTGGGATGGAGGAACTGCATCCCTGAAGCTCACAAACCGCAGTATGAAATGTGGATATTACCCCAAGCAGCCCACTCAAGTCTGAAGATCCCTGGGGATGATGGGTGGGGAAAGGATGGTTCTGACAGATGTGGACACATTAGGAGCAGTTAGAAATCTAATGCAGGCAAGCAGGCAAAACAGAATAATCAAGTTTGTGTCCAAGACTTTAAGTCTTCATGTGCAGATCATTGGCTACCCTGCCCAGAGACTCCCTAGGAGTTCATGGGTACAGCCAATAGTGGTTAATTCATCTTTAAACATTCCTGGTGCTTTCTTTCCCCACAGTACTGAGGACTGAACCCAAGGGGCGCTCTAACACTTAACTACATCCTTAGCTCTTTTTTTTTTTTTTTTTTGAGACAGTCTCAAAGTTGACAAACTGGCCTTGAACTTGTGGTCCTCTTGCCTCAGACTGAGTCTCTCTGATTATATGCCTTTCCCACAGTGCCCAGGGAATACTCTCTCTTGCCTATTTAATTCCTCTACTCAACCATAGTAGGCCTGTGAGGTACAAGGGGTGGCAGCAGCCTGTGGGTCCTACCTCAATGCCCTTACCAGCCTGAGAGGATGGCTCTGCCTGCTCATGTGAGTTTGCTGAGGCCAGGCGGCACAAGCCAGGAACCTGTCCACTTGTGAGTTTCCTCCACTGTATCAGGGGTCTGAAAATGTGGGGTCAGTGGATGAGTGCAGGGATGTCTCATTGCTGCCCTGTGGGTTGGGGAACACAACACTATATGGCTCCTGCTCTCCAAGAACTTAGAATTGAGTAAGTGCTGAACTGAGGCTCTGGCAACATTAGTACTGTGGAAGGAGCCCTGGGCACTGGGCTACCTACCTCTCACGCAGGCCTGAGGGCTGGGGGATAGGGGTGGGGTTCAGGTGTTTACCGCCTTGGCCTCCCCAGTTCCCTCTTAAGAAATAGATGCTTAGGGAGAGGCGACAATGGAAGACACCGAGAAGCTCAGGATCTGGGGGCCTGCAGGAATGTCACCTAGAAACAACCAGCTTTCAAACTTCTTCCTGGTCAGGGATGCATTTCTAGGAACCCAAGACAGATTAACAGTGAATACAAGCAAAGAAAAGCAGGGGTGAGCGCTCTGGGTGAATTCCCGCTACCCGACAGAGCCACTTCACGCGGCCCACGCTCGAGCTGGCAGTAGGTGACCCTCATTAAGGGCGGTGGGTGTCCCCCGCCCAGCGGGACTTCCCCAGGCACTGGTCGCCGCCGCGCCGCCGCCGGGACCTTTCGCCTACTTTCCAGGGCCGCAGGCCCCGCCCCCTGGCCCCAACCAAAACACGTGCCGCATCCCGCCCTGCCGGATCACGCCGCGGCCAGGCTCTGATCACGCGGGCCCACGCGGCGCCTATTGGCCAGACGCGCAAGGGCCGAGCGCGGATTGGCTGAAGGCGACAGGCCCACCCCCGGCGGGGCGCGGCGTATTTTGGTTTGCCTACGCGCCCCGCCCCCGCGGCCGCTCCCTCCGCGGCGCCCCGCCCCTCCCGCGCCGCTAGGGCCGCGCCGGGGCAGAGCCGCGCGAGCGGGCTGAGGCGCGCGGCGGCCGCAGGAGCTCCGGTCATCACCGCCCGCTGCACACGTGCGGCCGCTGCCGTGCCCGAGCTCACGCCTGCGGCCGCTTTGTTGCCTCTGAACCACCGGCACCATGCACACGCCGGGCTCCGCGGGCCCGGGCGACGTGCGTGCGGTAAGTGGCGGGGCTGGCGCGGGAGGGGACGCCTGCCCAAGCTAGGGGCGAGGCGAGGGCGCGCCGCAGTGCGGGGCTGGCGGAGGTGCGGGATGTGCGGGGTCTCGCTGTGGAGGCACCGCTTGGGCTACCAGGAGGGCTCCGGGGTTGGGCGGGGCGGTGGCAGCACGGGGTCGCGCCGGGCGGGGAGGGGGCGTGTGCTGTGCCCCGCGCAGCCGGACGTGCAGCTTTGTCTCGCGGTTCCTGGCGGCCCCGCCCGGCGCGGGGCTATTTCCAGCCATGACGTCACCTGGGCCCTGTGAGGAGGGTGGCCGTTGGGCGGGGGCGCGGCTGGCGGGAGCGCAGTACAGGGGCGGTGGAGGCGGGGCACGGGTAGGGGCGGGGCGCAGGGGCGGGGCGCGGGCTGCCGGCGGGAACACTGCACGCAAGGGGCGGGAATTCGAGGGCGGGGTAGGACGCAAGGGCGGGGCAAGGTCAGATGGCGGGAACTTGGCACGGAGGGGGCGGGGCAAGGGGCGGAGAAGCGGCACGCGGAGGGGCGGGGCAAAGGCGGCTGGCGGGAACGCAGCACGCGGAGGGGCGCGCCTGGGCCTGGGGACTGTGGAGTTGACTTGCGCTGGGTGGTGGTGGCGACCCGGGGAGAGCAGGTCAGGTCCTTTTCCACTTGGGGCCTCTGTCTAAATTCTGGATTTGTTTGCGGTGCAGGCTGCCCATAGAGGTTGGGCAAGGTGGCATTTGCAAAGGTAACTTCTCGACCTGTTCGCTGAGGGGGGGAAACCGGTTGGTCAGTTTTGCTGCTTAGGCAATTTAAGTGGAAATGGGTATCTTTATAGATTTAAGGTTTTCTTTTGGAAGAGACCAGTCAGTCCCAGTCACTTCCCTCCCCCTGGCTCCTGGTTAAAAAGAGGCGGTGTGGTACACTGGGAAAAGCTGGCTCTCTCCTGGGTTGTATAGATCTTAGGCACACGCTTCTTCTCACTCCTCCCAGGCTGGGGGCAGTAACCAGTGCCTTAATGTTTCTGAATCTGCTGAGGAAGCAGACTCAGTCACCATGGGACCTACCTGCGTGGAGCACATGGAGTTCAGCCACCAGGAAGTTGGGTACATGCCCCAGAGATTCTAAAAATGGGCTATCGGGAGGATGCTCTGGTGGCTTTGCCAACTCAAGGAGCTGTCACCAGAAGATTTGGCCCACTGGCAGACCACTCAGGCCTCGTATGAATTCATCCTCCAGGTGACACCTTCATGCTAGCCACTTTGTCTTATACTTTTGCAGTTAATCTTATTCATAATTTACTCAAGAAAAACATGAACTTGGTAACCTTTTAAGAGTCATGGTTTTCAGGGGAACTGCTTGCTGGCCCTGTCCAGTCTTCAGAACTTGAAAGTGGAGCTGTCATGAGTGTTCCATTAGGGTCTTTTACTAGCATACAGAGCTTCTTGCCTTTGAAGTGATGCACAGATGGAGGCTTCTGGTGTGCATATCCACATGCCTGGGGCGGGGTGCCTTCTCTTTTTCCCCCTGGATTGAGAAGACATTGTGTTGTGTCACCTTTAGGTTGACATCATGGACATATGTGAGTCAATCCTGGAGAGGAAGTGGCATGACAGTGAAAGGTCTACGTGCAGCATCTTGGAGCAAACAGACATCGAAGCAGTTGAGGCTCTAGTTTGCATGAGCTCCTGGGGTCAAAGATCCCAGAAAGGTGATCTATTAAAGATAAGACCCCTCACACCTGTCTCTGACTCAGGGGATGTCACCACCACCATGCTTATGGACACAGCTGCACCTGAGCTACCAAAGGACTTTCATTCTTTATCAACTCTGGTAAGAGGAGGGGTGGGGAGAGGAGCCCTAGAGTAGCTTAAATAATTACATTGACAAACTCATGGGTTGATTCACTGAGATACTGGCAAGTAGGTTTCCTACCCCTCTTGTGTGGGTCCAAAGGGATGAATTTTTTTCCTTCATCTCTTGAAAATGTGCACTGAGGGATCATGACCTGCCAGACATGAAATATACATGGTTAGTGTATATCAGATAAAATCTACAGATGAATGCAAGAAAATGAAATTTACTCAAATTTCCTGGGAAATATTGGGGAAGGGGGTTGGCTTAGGTTTTTCCTATGATCCAGTCCGGGATTAGGACATGTGGGCAGCTCCTAGAGAAAGTGTGTGCTGTGGTAGCCTGAACTGTTGAAACCCTGGCGCCTCTGCCTTCTTGTGGCAGCTGACTTCAGCAAGAGGAGCAGAGGATGCAGTGCTGACAGCTCCTCGTACCTCAACGTTGGGCTCTTCTGTGGGGTGGCTGAAGAGACCTGGGAATTTTTGGGCACTGTCTGGAGGCTTGGTTCGGTCAGAACCATTGATTATATTTTTTGAGAACCTGAGATTATTGTGAAAAGCTCTGATTTTGAAGTATAAATTTGTTTTCTTCTAATAGTCCTAAAGCTAAATTGCTCATTTTAGTAGTTGTGCCAGGCCCTTAGCAGACATTGCCTTTTCTTCCAACGGAGCAAATGCATGATTTGGGAGGGATCAGAACAATGGGGAGAAGCTGAGACAGTGAAGTGCCTCATATAGCCTTGAGAGCTGCTGGGGCCTTAAGCAGGCTCAGACCAGTCTCCCCTCCATGAATCTTTAAAAGGCATTGGGGCAATATGATCAAATGAGTTTCTTTTAAAATTTAACCAAAATAATCTTTTCACATAGTACTTTTTTTTCCCCCTTTAAGTGCATAACTCCTCCTCAGAGCCCTGATCTCATGGAGCCAGCGACAGGGACATCTGTTCCTCCCCAAGTAACCGATTCCAAAGCACAGAGGGTCATGGCCCTCCCTCTATCCTCAGCAGTGGCAGCCAGAGCACTGAACAAGAGGACTGAGAGGGGCCTGCCAAGTTTGAAGCTGGAGCCCCAGGAACCAGCCCCTGTGCCCAGCTGCAGGGCCTTGGTAACAAGTGTGATCCGCCACACAGGGGAGAATCCTGTTCCTACCTGCTTTCCTCCTGCCCAGATGCAAGAACAACAACTGTCCAGTAGCAGAGAAGGAGAAGCACAGTTTCTGGGACGTTTGGAATCTTTGCAGGATACACGCCTTGCAGACAGTTTACTCATTGCTAGCACCGTTTCCTGTCAGCCTTGCTTGCATGGGTCTGGTGGCCTGTTCCCCACTGACAAAGGCCAGCAGGCGGGGTGGCCTGCTGCAGTTCAGCCCTGCTCACCAAAGAATTTTGAAAATGACTTGCCAAGGAAAACCACCCCTCTGATTTCTGTCCCTGTCTCCAGTCCCCCTGTCCTGTGCCAAATGATCCCTACGACTGGACAGAGTAGCATGTTCTCCACATTTTTGAGACCCCCACCGCTATTGCCTGTGGGGACTGTCAAACCCATCCTACCCCAGGCTGCACCCATGCCCCAGCCTGTGTTCATGGGCCCAACCATGCCTCAGGGAACTGTGATGCTGGTGCTGCCACAGAGCACTCTAGCCCAGCCTGCTACCTGCCCATCCAGTGTCGTGGCTGTTGGGAACACCAAGTTGTTGCCCCTTGCCCCTGCTCCACTGTTCATTGCCTCCAGCCAAAACTGTGTCCCTCAGGTAGACTTCTCCAGGAGGAGGAACTATGTGTGCAGCTTCCTGGGCTGCCGAAAGACCTACTTCAAAAGTTCCCATCTCAAGGCCCATCTTCGCACTCACACAGGTAAGTACTGGGCAGCTAGGGCAGTGGGAACAGCAGGCCCCCTGGTTAGGAAGCATGTCTGCAGCCGCCTCTAAGTGGGAGGCAGTAGGACCACTGGAGTGGGGAGGGGCTCTTTTTCTTTGGTTCTTTAAAGTCCTTGTGATCTTGCAGGGGTTGGGATTGTTAGCACAATCATCAGCACCACTGCTACCCTGTCTGGGTGGAATGTAGGATGGCTCCATGGTTGTGGTCCTTCAACAATTTTTATTTATTTATTTATTTACTTTAGTTGTACACAATGCAATGCATTTATGTTTACGTGGCGCTGAGGATCGAACCCGGGCCGCGCATGTGCGAGGCGAGTGCTCTGCCGCTGAGCCATAACCCCAGCCCTCTTCAACAGTTTTTAGGGTACCTTATAGGGCCCCTTCTCTCTGTTTTGCAGTAGTATTCACGGTTTCTTTGCATGTTTATTTTTGTGTGTGTAGTATTGGGGATTGAACCCAGGGTGCTGTACCACTGAGCTACCCCAGCCATTTTTATTTTTTTATTTTTAGATAGTCTCAAAGTTTATAGGCTGGCCTCTGAAACTTGCCATCCTTCTGCTTCAGCCTTCCCAATTGCTGGAATTACAGGCAGGTGCCACCACACTTGGCTTTTCTTTGGATTTTAGAAAATGCATTCATGTTTACTGAAAGCATCAGCATGATGGGGGAAAGTTTGTCTAAACTAGAAAAGTTCAGGTTCTAGAATACTTTTAAGAATACAATACCAGAGCTTGGGAGGCTGAGGCAGGAGGATCATGAGTTTAAAGCCAGCCTCAATAACTTAGTGAAGCCTTGTCTCTAAATAAAATATTAAAAAGGGGAGGAATGTGGCTCAGTGGTTAGGCATGCTTGGGTTCAATTTCCTTACCCAAAATAATATAGTTTTTTTTAGAGAATGTATAATTTTTAATTCAGAAGGTCACAACAAGAAACTATAATGACCTAGTGATGTCCTTGTTGTCTAGTCAGCTCTGCCAGTAGAATTTTCTGCAGTGAATGAATGGGTGTTCTGTTTGGCTAGCCGTGTGCACTTGAAATGGGGCTAGTGTGACTAAGGAACCGAATTCCACATTCTCATTAATTGAACCTTAGGTTTAGAAGGCTCCATAGGCTGGTGGCTGCCATGCTGTCTGACAGGGCTGAGTGCCACCTGCCAGAGAATCCCTTTTATGGATTAGGGCAGCATTTTTCAGGTGTCCAGTGAGTCAGTGCTCTGTATTGCAGCTGTTTGTTTTGTTTTGGACACTAGGGATTGAACCTAGGGGCATTTAACCACTGAGCCACATCCCCAGCCCTCTTTAGTTATTATTTTGAGACATGGTCTTGCTAGGTTGCTTAGGGCCTCACTAAGTTGCTAAGGCTGGCTTTGAACTTTGCAATCCTCTTGCCGTAGCCTCCCGAGTTGCTGGAATTACAGGCATGCACCACCACCCTTGGCTGTTTTTGTATTTTTTAAGGGTCCTGTAGTCACTTGTTCAACTTGCCTTTTTGATACTCACATGTTACATATGAGCACATAAGGTCCACCATTCAGTAAAGACATGTTTCATAACTCTTCATGGAACCCCTCTTTCCACCAGAATGTCCAGATTGTGGAATATAAAATAGGAAAGGCTGACTGGAGAGAGTTTTGTTTTGTTGTTTTGCAGAACCCCAGGCCTCATGCTTGCTAGGGAAGTAGTATACCATAGAACTATATTCCCAGCCCTTTTTAAAATTTGAGGCAAGGTCTTACTAAGTTGCCCAGAATATGGCCTTGGATTTGTGATCTTCCTGCCTCAGCCTCAGTAGCAGGAATACAAGTGTGCACCACCATGGCCAATGCTTTTGAGATAGGCTGCTTTCTAATTAGTGCAGTACACCTCTGGCCATGGCAGCCTTTGCTTGCAGCATGAAGTACATGCTGGTATTCAGACATTCCCGAAGGAGCTGTTCCTCCATATAGCTATGGAATGGCTATTTGCTTTGGGGAGAGAGCCCCAAGCCTGGCCCATAAAGTACTTGCCTCTTTGCCTGAGCAAACACAGCACCTTTTGACCTTGTTTCTCCAGTACCATATTTCCACCCTTCTCCCTCAGCTTTCTTTCCATGTGCTTACTGAGACCCTCCAAGGGCTTGTTTCCTGATCTTATTTCTCTGGTCTTAGTAGTGTATTGTGTGTCTCACCATCTTCCTTTGTCTTTTAGTTACTTATGTACTTGTCTTCTCTCACCTGGGTATAATTCCTGATGTCTGATAAAAGAGTGTGACACTAGCAAGTGATGGCTGGCTCTTCACTGGGTGGGTGTAATGGCTGTGTCAGAGCTAAGCAGTGCTTCTGAGGAAATCCACCTGCTCTGCTCTGCTGTCATGGGCTCCTCCGTGTGGCGAGCTCTGCTTTTTGCTGAGTCTATCCAGATGAACATATAAGGCATGGATTCCAGATTTGGAGAGGTGACTGAGATTTCCCTGTTGAATCAGTCGGCCTCCCTGGGTAGAGATACTGTCAGAATCATAAGGAACATGGGCATCTAAACAAGTTCCTTTCATGTTTCCCAAAGTACTTAAGTTCTAGTAACATAAGTGTTCTGAAGAATCCCCTTCTTATGCCATTTTGTAAACACTCCATTGGAGTTTTCATGAGAAGTGGATTTGGGTAAATTTACTTGGATAAGATCCCTTTCTAGGGGCTGGGGTTGTGGCTCAGTGGTAGAGCGCTCGCCTAGCATGTGCGTGGCCCGGGTGCGCAGCCTGGGTTCGATCCTCAGCACCACGTAAACATAAATGCATTGCATTGTGTACAACTAAGGCAAATAAATAAATTTTTTTTTTTTTAAAAAAAGATCTCTTTCTATGTATTTCTACCAACCTGAAAAAAATACATTTGAATTGGAATAAGGTAAGTGAATGGAAACTCTTTTTTTTTTTTTTTTTTTTTTTTTGTGGTATCGGGGATTGAACTCAGGGGCACTTGACCACTGGGTAACATCCCCAGACCTTTTTTGTATTTTATTTAGAGATAGGGTCTCACTGAGTTGCTAAGTGCCTCACCATTGCTGAGGCTGGCTTTGAACTCGCGATCCTCCTGCCTTAGCCTCCCAAAGTGCTGGGATTACAGGCATGCGCCACCGCGCCCTGGCTGGAAACTCCATTTTTGATAAGTTGAAAATAAGTAGGGAACTTTATAAATCCCATGCCAAAGGCTGGCAGTCTGTCCAACTCCTGGACGACGTGGTGGAGCCTGGGAACAAGTAGGCAACTGTTCCTTTTCTGTTGCCTTAACAATACCTGAGTCCAAATAATTTGTAAAGAGTAGAGGCTTGGGCTGGGGTTGTGACTCAGCGGTGGAGCGTTCGCCTGGCACGTGCGCGGCCCGGGTTCGATCCTCAGCACCGTGTACAAATAAACGCATTGTGTAAAGAGTACAAGCTAAAGCACCGTGTACAAATAAACGCATTGTGTAATAAAGCAAATATTTAATAAATATTTAAAAAAAAAAAAAAGCCGGGCGCAGTGGCGCACGCCTGTAATCCCAGCACTTGGGAGGCTGAGGCAGGAGGATTGCGAGTTCAAAGCCAGCCTCAGCAATGGTGAGGCACTTAGTAACTCAGTGAGACCCTGTCTCTAATAAAATACAAAAAAAAAAAAGGGCTGGGGATGTGACCCAGTGGTCGAGTGCCCCTGAGTTCAATCCCCAGTACCACAAAAAAAAAAAAAAAAAAAAAAAAAAAAAAATCAATTAGTGTTGGTTCTTAAAAAAAATATTTAAAAAAAAAAAAAAAAAAAAAAAAAAAGAGGCTTATTTAACCCAGTTCTGGAGGCTGGGAATTCCAAGAGCCTGGCCCAGCCTTCCTACTGTATCAGGACATGGTGGAGGGCACCCCATGAGAGATAGCAGCTGCTGGAGAGCTTGCTTTGATAGCAGAGCCACTCTTGTAATAATCTGTCAATCCATAGTGGATTAATACATTCATGAGGACAGAGCCCTCATGATCCAGCCACCTGCCAAAGATCCCACCTCTCTATTAACATATGATTTGGGGGGATTAATTTTCCACCAATGAAATATGGGGAACATATTCAAATTATGCTTACATGTGGGAGTCTTTGAAATCCATGAAATTTCAGGCCTTACTGGTTTTTTTTTAATATTTATTTATTTGCTTTAGTTGTACATAATTCGTTTATTTTTATGTGGTGCTGAGGATTGAACCCGGGCCCCACACGTGCTAGGTGAGCGCTCTACCGCTGAGCCACAATCCCAGCCCCCTACTGTGTTTGTTAAGTTTATAATGCTGCTGAATTTTCTTGTTAATTCAGCTCTGAAAAATATCAGTTGGTGCCTCTTCAACACTCATTCATTCAAAACAATTTATTTGCCACCTCCTTTAGGAAGTGCAATGCCAGGAGTTCAGCTGTACAAAGATGGGTGAACTAGACCTGGAAAGACAGGTCACAAGATAGTGTGTGTCAAGCTAGTGATCATGCAAGCAGCATGTGATTATGGCAACCTGGCAAAGAAGAGCTTCAGGGTGCGGGAAGGGGCATGCTCCTGCTGGCTGGAAAGACCCTGGTCGGCTCTGGTGAGGGGATGGGGACCCCTGCGAGGCTCCCTTGCTTACCTCCCAACTCCAGGAAGACACAACTGGGTGTCTTCCATGTGCTCTGAAACTTTGAATAACAAACATGTTAAGCGTGTAACAGAAGGTGTCTGTCTGAACTCTAACCTTTCCATTTTGTAACTAACCTATTTGTCAGTGGAATAAGGAATATAGAGATGAAATTAATGACTGCGAGAAGTCTTAAAGGTCCTCAGTGGGATTTTTTTTTTTTAACATGTAGTTCATCCTGAGGTGGGGAGGAATTATTCCTTTTAAGAATCTTGTCCTTTATGCTAAGCTGTAACAGTAGATTTATTTAAAAATAAACTTTGAAAGTTCATTTGACAACTCTGGACTCTACAGACTATTATCTGTCAGGTGTGGGAGGAAGAAAATGTGTTTTGGAGGACTTCTTTACTTCTAGATCACCTACCACCAGAATAACAAAATCTCTTCTGAGAGTTTCGTGAACACAGTTTTTAAAGAATGTTAAGTTAACCTTAAGGCTCTGAGCATATGTTTTCTTTAATGTGATGGTTTTCACCTCCCAGGGGAGAAGCCTTTCAACTGCAGCTGGGATGGCTGTGATAAAAAATTTGCGCGTTCAGATGAACTGTCTCGCCACCGCAGAACTCACACAGGGGAGAAGAAGTTCGTGTGCCCTGTGTGTGACCGGCGTTTCATGCGCAGCGACCACCTGACAAAGCATGCCCGGCGCCACATGACCACCAAGAAGATCCCAGGCTGGCAGACGGAGGTTGGCAAGCTGAACAGAATCGCCTCGGCAGAGTCTCCTGCCAGCCCCCACACGCCCCTGCCCACCTCTTCCTGAGAGAGGGTGGGTGTCACCATGATTCCAAAAAGCCTCTTGGGAATAGCTTATGGCTTCCACCAAAAGCATGGCCTCAGAGGCCAGGGAGCTGGTTCTGAGAGTGTGTTGACGCTTCTTTTCTGGTTGGGACCCTGTTTGGTATCTTTTGTAGTTTGAGAAGTTTCTTTCCTTCTTTTTCTTTCTTTATTTCTTTTTAAAGGAAATAGAAGAAAATTTGATGATCTAGATCACCAGCATTCAAACATTCGGCAATAAAGTTTACAAAATCTGGATTTTTTACAACCTTTCTATTCATATTTTGTAGAAGTGAGACAGGGTACTAATTTTATACTGTTTTTTATAAAAATATTTATATTGTTGGTGCTCCAATCATCAGTTTCTAGATAGATGATTTTACCACCTTATTTTCAGTGTTTAATAGTGAAGTTTTATAATGACCCTGCTTTTGCTCTTAGTACTTCATATGTCATTCAGCAAAAAAAAAAAATCACACGTTATCAGGTTTTTTCAATCTAAGAGTTTTTTAAAAGTAAAAACTGGTTGAATAAGGGCCTCTTATTAAAGAGAAAGGAAGGAAAATTTTGCAGTCAGCTTCATAATGTTTCTAAGAGAAATTCCAGGCAACCAATCCTGTAGCCCACGTAACTAAATTCTGGTTGGCTAGAACTAGTCATTTGTGTTTGTTGCGTGACCTGTAAAGGATGCACCCAGGGTGCTCAGGCCACTGCCAGCTCCTGGTGCCAGGGCTGCTGCAGGATCTGAGCGACTGTGTGCTGTTGCCACGTGGGCCATTGCTCTGCTGAACCATTCTTGTTTGTACCTGAGGCACCAAAAAGAATGCTAGCACTTAAACCTGGCTGCTTTGTTCATTTTCAGTGACCTCTTCTGATGTGGCCTTATCTATACTGCATTGTGGGTAGAATAACTACTTAGAGAACATGTTGGATGAATCTTCCAAGTGCAATTCATCTAAAGTGAGGTGCATGTGCATATAGTTGGCACAAAGGTTCAAGTTCCTTTATTAAGGATGAAAAACTAGGAAATGTGTGTTATGCCTAACTGGCAGTGTAATACCACCTAACCGCCCTTTCATTCATTTTGTTTGAAAGATATTGTTTTGATCAGACAAAATTACTTTGGGCAGTCTACCTAGAAGGTAGACCGTGGGCATTGCTTTTTAGCCATGTGAGCACAGATAGACAGGAGATTTGGCTGCCTGCATGGAATTGGTTTTGGATAAATGTTGGAAATTCAGGCAACGGAAGAACTGAAAAAACACAGAATGTTGCTCTATATTGGCAGCCTGGGAATATTTTTTTGCAGATTTGTTTTTGCCTTTTAGTTATTGGCACTTAACCTTTATCAAAATGATGGTAAGGTGACATATTGAGTAAGTAAAATTAGGTTTCGTCTTCAGGTCTTTTTAGTCTGATATAACCCTCGCTTGGTCCTTCATCGTATGTTACTCGATACCCATTAAATCCTTTAATATCAACTGCTTTTCGATACCATATGTATGTATGTATGTATGTATGTATGTGTCTTTAGGAGATTTCCACATTTTTGACAGTTCCGCAGGTATGTGTTCCTGTTGTCACGAGGCATGATACAGTTGCAGGAGAACCACAGTTGTACATAGTTTGTGTTTTCCCCGTCACCCCAGTCCTCCCACTCTCCTAAGTCAGTTCAAACACTTTTTTGACTATGTGTATGTCATAAATGGCATCAGATTTGGACAGTTATCTTAATTATGTCATGCCAGTGATGTTCGTCCAACTAGTGACCTGGTGGGTAGTAGAAGGTCTTTGAATATTTGGTTGCTTGTGACAGAACTTCATTCTCTGAACAGTATTGTAGATGTGTTGAAAGGGTTTTAATTTAAACTTCCACTTTCTGATTAGATTTAGAAATACTTTCTGAAAAGTTGGGGAAAAGTTCCCATCTGAAAAATCCTCTCCTGAGAACCAAGCCCTCGTAGGCTGCCCTGGGTCAAGTGAGACCCCTGCACTGACAGGGGGTGCTCGGGTGCCCGGGCCACACCGGCGAGGCAGGTTCCCCTGTGCACTTTATTGCCTGAGCAGTTTTGCTTGATTTTTGACATTGAGCCTTTTGAGTAGTTTCAGTAAGATTTGTTTCATGATTATGTTTTATGTAACAGACTTTGACTTATTTAAATGAGAATGTGTAATGTAACTTTTTTCTTTGAATCATATAAAACTTTTTTGATTTGCAAACTGGACTTGTGTCCTGTGTCATTAACTGAGCCCAGTGCCTTAGTGTAACACCAGTGTCTTCCAGGATGAGTGTGTATGCCTGGCCCGACCTGAAATTTCCTTTTTCTCAGGTTTAGTCTTATTTCTTTGCGTTCCTTTGGGCATTCTCTCTGAAAGAAGTGTGAGGAGATTGCTTCTCCAGTGGCCTCTGAGTCAGTGTCTGGTCCTGGCAGGATAGGACCCAGGGTGCTGGATGACCCTTGGACCCTTGGGGCCTATGCTCTTCCCATGCAGGGGGTAGGTGTCTGTCAGAGGGGGGACTTGGAAGAGGTGCATGAAAACTTTTTTGCTGCCTCACTCCAGCCCTTGCCCAGGGTTCAAGACAACATGTGGGAGCCTCGGTCTCCCTCTGCACGCCCTTCCTTGAGCCTGCTCCGGCTGAGGCTTGTATCTACACCCAAAGGTGTGTAAGAAAAAGCTCCTGTGGGCGTCACCAGAGGATTTTGTGGGCTGGGATCTTGCTGTCAGCATCATTGGGCAGAGGTGACAGTGGTCCCAAAGGCTGCAGGTGCCTGCTCTAACTGCCTGTTTGCTCTACTGTTGGCCCTTGTTGCCTGGCCTCTGGATTCTGGGGGGTCCTAACAGTCTTCACACTGCTGAGCTCCCTGGGTCACTTTCCCCAGCTTTCACAGATATAAAATCTCAACTGTGAAGACCCCCCGAGGATAGCTCTCCTTGCCGCTCTTGATTGAGCTATGTATTCCTGTACCTGTCACGTGACATCTGCCCAGTCTGCATCTCAAACCGAGATGGCCAAGCCCCACCTCTTTTTCCCCACCCTTGTTCTTCTCACAATTGACCCCATTGTCCTTGAACTGCACGTGAGTCCTTGCAGTTCTGGTGCAAGACTTTGAAATCACTCTTGTCTCACCCCACATCTAACCTGTCAGTGTCCTTGACTCACCTTTCAAAACATCTGGCATCTGATCACTTCTCAGCTGTGTCCGCTGCTGTCACCTGGCCCAAGTCAGCGCTGTTTCTCCTGGATTATTGCCAGGCTGCTCTGCTTCTGCCCAGGCGCCCTTCTACCTGTGCTCAGTGGCCACAAGCCATTCAGAAATGTTGATTCACTTTTCTCTACCTAAAGCCCTCAGTTGGGTTTCCATCTCTCTCCAAGGACAGGCAAAGTCCCCACAGGGGCCTCCATGGCCTGGACAGGGAAAAAAGCAGGAGTGTATCCTTGTCCCTTGGGGAGGGCTGCTGGGGAGCAGGTGCTACCCTGGCAAGGCAGCTCCTTTCAGGCCTGTGGCTTGCCACTTCCTCTGTGCTCCTGGGGCACTTGCCCGTTCTACACGCCTGTTTTGTTCCTCCAGAGTCCACTAGCACAGAGACCGGCAGTGAGTGGACCCTCTAAGTGTTTTATGAATTCTAGAAAAGAAAGCAGGCTGTTTGTATAAACTGCTCTTTACTAACTTAGTTGCTAATAAGGTCATGTTATTTTATTTATTTATTTATTTATTTTTTTGGTACCGGGGATTGAACTCAGGGGCACTCGACCACTGGGCCACATCCCCAGCCCTGTTTTGTATTTTATTTAGAGACAGGGTCTCACTGAGTTGCTAAGTGCCTCGCCATTGCTGAGACTGGCTTTGAACTTGCGATCCTCCTGTCTAAGCCTCCCAAAGTGCTGGGATTACAGGCGTGCGCCACCGAGCCCGGCATGTTATTTTTATTTCTACCTAAATGCCCCTATGCCCAATGGGTAGGGAGTTCAGTCCCTCCCTCCATACTCCCCAGGAATCAGGCTAGCCTCTGAGGACTTAGGTGCCCACGCTGGTGCTTTCCAGCTTCTATTCCCAGGGACAGAGCTGTGAGGTCCAAGTCACTCTTTCTTGTGCTGAGAGCAAGCCACGAATCCATGCCTTTGATGGAGGACCAGATCAGGGAAGGACAAGCCTGTCAACTTACCACAGACAAGCAGGCACTCCTGCCTGAGCTCCTGGAGGCAGTTGAGGGCCCAGCCCTCCAGTCTCCTGTGGGACCACGTCATGCCATCGATTGGTCTTTTTTTTTTTTTTTTTTTTTTTTGTAGTTGGACACAATACCTTTATTTTACTTATATTTTTATGTGGTACTGAGGATCAAACCCAGCACTTCGCACATGCTAGGCAAGTACTCTACTGCTGAGCCACAACCTCAGTCCCGCCATTGGCCTTTTGTGGACTTAAAAGTGTCACCTTTCTTTCCCAGAGTTCCACACCCAGAGGTTAGGCAGGTCTCCTTTGCCAACTCTGAAGATGAAAAGGCTTCTTCACATATTAAAACAGAGCCCCTTGCCTGCCTCTTCAGGTCTGATTTGTCCCTGAGGTCCCGATCGTCACCCACAGAAGGTCGATTATGGAGCCTCCTTGCTAGGAGTCTGCTAACCCTCAGAGCCTCTCCGCTGCATGTGAGAGCGCCTTCCTCCTCCCCAGCTATTGCCAGAACAAGGCGGAGGAACACCACACAGTTCCAGCGCCTCACAGGTGGCTATGTGGCCGCTCTTTGACAGCCCTCCAGTCTCCAGAGTGCCTACCTACTGACCAGTGAGCCTCGGCCATGGGGAAGAAGTAGCCGTGGGACAGAACATGGGGGGGCAGATGGTCTCGAAAGCCCGTCTCAGGGCTGCTGTGCGGCTCGGTGGTGGAGGGCCTGCCAGGCGGGCAGCTTATGTGAGGCCCGGATTTGATCTCAAGCACAGCAGGGGTGGGGATGGGGCTTAAAAAAAAGCTCATCTTGGGGGGCAGCAGGCAGCTTGTGCCAACTGCAGCTGTGGAGGAGGTCCCTGCCTGGGGTCCCATGGGGACCGAGAGCAGAGGCCTGGGGGGCATGTGGTGGGAGGAGGCTCTGCCCCTCCTTCAAGAAAACCCACAGGTCATGGCTTGAGCTGGCAGGGAGCAGGTCGAGTCTGGGCCTTCGGAGCACCTCAGGGGAGCTCTCCCACTGGGGAAGCTGGGAGACCCGGCTGGAGTGACTGCCTCTTCCCCAGCTAGTAACAGGCCATCGCCAGCTTTGAGGTGTTTTTCTTTCTGCCTGTTTTAGCCACATCCCCACCCTGTTGATGGCAGGTCCCACACTCAGAGCCGGGTGCTTGGGAGGCACTGTGGACCACCACAGAGAGGGTGGTAGGCACACGGTGGCACCTGGCACACAGCCAGCGGAGGAAGTGCTCCCTGGGCCCTGCTGCAGTGACATCCCTCCCTGCTGCTCAGAGGACCAGATCCCGCTCCTCACAGCATGGAGAGGAGACCTCTCCAACAGGCGTGCACTGCCTTATTTGGCAAGCTACATGCAGACGCCTTTCCTGAACTCAGGGAATTTTCTTTAGAAGGCCTGAGAACAATTGTGATGTCTTCTTAGCTTTGAGGAGGCACATTCACTCTGACGTTGACATAGACTGTACCTACTCTGGGAATATTTTTTTGTCTTAAGACTTGGATCTTATTGAGGGTTTCTATGAGTCTTCCACAAGAAAATGCAGAGGTATCATCCTTTTCTTGGAAACCAGTTGAACGTGTCCTATTTTAACAAAACTGTGACGTAAAGTTGTAAACATCAACATCAAGTTCAAAGCCAGATTCACCTGGCAGTAAGAAATACAATTTTAACTTCTTTTAAAAATAAGCATTCGTATTATTAAAATAGTAATAATGACTTTCATCTTTATGTTAAGAGGAATGGTCTGGGCCGAGGTGAGGAACAGCTCCCGGCTTTGGGGGAGGTTCTGAGCCAACCCCCCGAGGCCGGTGACCGGCTCCGCTGCTCTGTGCTCTGACTTTGTGGTGCAAGTCTCCCAGCTGCGAGCAGCTGATCAAAGGCACTCTTGTCAACTCATGAGAGTTCACAGAAACGCTTGTCAGTGACAGTCACTGGCCCATGGGCCCATGCCAAGTGGCTGTCCCTTCCTCAGTTCCTGAGAGGCTCTGGCCCCAGGTTGCCTTCTGAGGACAGGATGTTTGAGCTGGCAGCACTTCTCAGGAAGTGGGGGCTGCCCACGAGGCCTCGGTGTTGGTGGGTAAACGTGAGATGAGCTGAGATCTCCATGGCTTCAGCAAAAGCCGCCGTTAGTCCATCCAGCCCCTTGGCACCGACACCACGGCGTGTGGCAGGCGGTTCTGGGCAGGCAGGTTTTTCATTTGTCAACTGGGAACGTTGGAAGGCTCTTCTGGCCTCGTGGCTGTGATTGTCTACCTTCTGTGCAGGGAGAAAGAGAGGCCCCGCGGGGGGTGGCCAGGCTACTGCCAGAGTGGAGCTAGACAGCAGGCGCCCCGAGACCCCGTCCAGGTGGCTGGGCGCCCACTCCCAACAGAGAAGGCAGTTTTGTGCACCAGCAGGGTGGGGCCTCAGAGGCAGTGGGAACTATGTGATGTCAGACTGTCAAAGAGCCTCCAGGACGCTCTCTCAGAGAGGGACAGTGAGGAGCTCTGCCATCCATGGCAGCCTAGCGCAAGAGCTGGGGTGCTGGCTGGGTCTGCACGCCCAGCCCCGCGCTCTCTTCCTACCACATCCAAGCAGGGGAGGCAGGTGACTGCAGCCCAGGGAAGCCTCCAGCACCAAGGAGGGAACAGTCAGAGAAAGGCCTGAAGTTCAGGCCCTTACCCCCGGGCTCCAGTGCAGCTGGGGCGCTGCACTTTTGCCTCTCCTGGGAGCCAGTCAGAGGTGCAGGATCTCAGGCCCCATGAGGCCTACAGACTCAGATCTGCGCGTCAGCCACAGTCCATGGGGTTTGTTGCTCGTGAAAATCCAGATGCGCTAGGTGGACAGGCCTCCTCTGGAGCGCAGCTGGAGGACTGAGGTTGCACCTTGGTGCATGTCCCAAGAGGAATCCTCAGGCTCCAAGAGAACCTCACAGACAGGCGTCCACCTGTGGCTGGGTGCCTGCACAGCTGATGCCCTGCCAGCAAGAGCACAGCCACATCTGAACGTGAAGCTGAAAGGTCAGTTTTGTTAAGTCCAGGAACAGCGAGATTTTGCAGGAAGTTCGGCGGAGCCCTGGTGGGGAAGGTGGTCCCCTCAAGCAGCCCAGAGCCTGTGGGGCCACGTGGCGCCCTGCACGGCCCGCCTCAGCGGCAGTACTCCCGCTCTATGCTGGCCATCAGCTCCTCCTCCGCGTAGTCATAGGAGATGGCCGACTGCCGCTCAGGCCTCTTGTGGCTGCTGCTTGGGGCTCTGCAGGTAAAAGACCAGACACAGACAAGATGCTACCCTCAAAGTGTGTCTCTACGAGTGGCCACAGTGGGCTCCAAGGGTACACCTAAAATCCAAGCTGAAAACCTCTGCTCGGGGACACCCTCTGGACTTTCTTCCCCAACACCCTGATGTGGTCAGCCTCGCTTGTCTCTCTGTCTTCATCTGTCCCTCGACATCCACTAAGACCTTGGGGTAAGGGGCAGCCAGGGCCTGCAGTGTTGGGGGGGCACTGGGAGCTGAAGGACCTGAGTTCAGACCCCAGTGCGGCCACCTTGCGCAAGCCATTTACACCCCGAGCATCCTTTTTTTTTTTTTCCTTCTTGAAAATGGAGCTTGTTCATGTATTCATTCTGAGGCTTAAAAATAATAATGAGTGGACAGAGTGACGGGGTCTCACACACGGTCAGCCCTCAGGGGATCTAGAAGCTCCGTGTCCATTTGCCAACTCATTTCCTATGCCTGCCCCCTTTGGGGTGCCATGGGGACTGCTGCCAGGTCCGGGCGGCTGTCCAGGGTCCTGCCACTCCCTCGAGCAATCAGGAAGAGTGACTGAGAGGGGACCTGAACAGGGCGCCCCTTCCTGCAGGCCGAGCTCAGAGAACAGCCCTCTGGCCAGGACCGTGCCCTCCACTCGGCCCTGGCCCCCAGGCTTCCCACATTCTGGACACCTGAGTGGCGCTGCCTATCTCCAGTGCTTCCCACAGCTGTGTTGCCTTGTGTGGGTGGCCTTGTGCCCACCCATGGTGCCCTGATAGGACCCATGGCTGGGCTGGGTGCTGCTACCAGGAAGTACTGCCTTTGAGGGGGAGGAGGGCCACAGGTCAGCCGCTGCCCACAGGGTGGGGGTGAGAGGCCAGAGCTGCCTGCACCTAGTTGTGGGATGGCGACCCCTCCCTCCCCCTCCCCCCACACCATCTAGAGAAGGCTCTGCCACTTGCCAGTGACAGCCGGGACAAGCCACTTCCCCTTCCCGGCCTCAGTTTCCCCACTTGTGACTCCAAGGGACAGGCTAGACAGTCTGTAAGGTCCACCTGATGCTTTTGGCCAGCACTCAAGAGCAGCCTCCAGGGCACCATCTGGTTCCCTCAGAACTCAGGACAAGAACGAGGCCTGGGCAGGCACTGATTGCCACCCCTGTGCCGTCCCAGGGACCTCACAGATGGCTGAGCGTTGACGGTGGGCTCCCTGTATGTAGGAGGCGGACACCTCTCACACCTGACACAGCACATGCTACGTGCACAGCTGGCTACAGCACTGCATTTATTAAGCACCTACATGTGCGAACACTCTGCAAACAGCATGTGCTGCCCTCGTTACCATGCGCCGCCTGTTCTCGAGGGATCTCGGTAAATGGTCCTTCTGCTTTGGAGACAGAGTGGGGGGCAGATCCCGGCTGCTCCGACAGCCTTAGACTAGTGGTTGCAGACTCTCCTCACCCTGTCCTTTCCGACTGGGCACCCCAACACTCTTATAAGTGGGACCCCAGGAAGGAAGGGGTAGGAGAGGCAGGAAGTGACACAGAAGGCTGACAGAGTGGCCCCTGGCTAGGATCAGCAGCCAAGGCAGCCTCCCGGTGTGACTGTCATCACCCACCCTGCCGCGGGCTACTGGCCTGGGAGCTGGGCGACCAGGGTGGAGGGTGAGGGGAGCGTGGGCTGTCGTCTGCTCTTTCGTCCCCCTACTTGATGGGGGTACACTGTTCAGAGAAAGAGCTAGGTCCTGAATAGATTCTTGGGAAGTTATCCCATCCTCGGGGGAGTCAAGAATATCATTTAAATGATATTCTATCAGTTTTTCTTCAGCAGGGATTCCTAAAGTCACACACTTTTTAAAAAAGAAAAAGATCTTCCAGGGAGAAAGGAGTCTTCCCAAAAGAAGAGGGCACACCCCTCGGGGAGAACAAACCTGTCATAACTGGGCTGCAGAAGCTTGGATGCTAAATGAGGTGACACGAGGCCAGGGACATTCGTGCTGGTCTCTTGGGTCTAGGATTTTCTAAAATCTACTAGCCCTCTGACCATGGTGCATCCTGCCTCTGGGTACTCATCAGGAAAACAGGGAAGAGAACTCTCCCTCCCCAGTGCCCGAATCCACTGGCCTAGGGCCTGCCTTGCAAGCACCTGCAGAGTGAGCCGGCAGCAGGTTCAGGCAGGAGCTGGGGACTCCTAGCCAGGACTTCCGTCACCCCCTCCTCACCAACTCTGGGCCAGGCCAGCCCTGCAGGAAAAGCTCAGGGGAGCAGCAACTTCTCTGGCATACTGCCCCAACTCTGTTGCTTCCGTGGGTCCCCCTCCCTTGGGCAAGGGTGCCCACCTCACAGAGGATGGCCAGGGTCCTGGTGGAGGCCCTCACACCCAGGCTCACCTTAAACATTCCTTTCAACGCACATCTCCAAAGCCCTACCTCATACCTGCGCTGTGAGGGGCAGGGACAGATCTGCACCTCTCGTGCCTGCCTGAGGCCTACAGGGCAGAGGGGACAAGGTAGGGTCGCAGGTAATACAGCCGGGGCCTGCTGGGGCTTGTTGAAGGACGAGACGCCGCGGTGTGAAGAGGGAGTATGGCATCTGAGAAGGAGCTATCTGACCTGGACTTTGAAGGGTTTTTTACTTTGATAATTTATTTTGGAAATTTTTAAGTATATAGAGGAGTCAAAATTATAGATTCAACGATGAAGTAAAAAGAGAGCAAATTTGCTATGTTTACTTTATCACATTTCTACTTCATCTGATTTTCTAACATCCCCAAATCAGCCCCACTGAGGGCCACAGCTTCTCCATGCTGCTGCAGGGGTGGTGGGCTCGGGGCCACCTGAGAGCAGACAGACAAGCCTGGTCTCTGGGGAACTTTAAAGGAGAAGAGACTGGGGACCGGGAAGAAAGCAGGGCCCAGGAGGGAAGAGGGGTGGCTGGAGCCAACAGAATTGGAAGCTTCTGGAGCAGACGTGCCCCTACCCACCCACCCCCCCATACTTACTCAGAAGCATGGCTGTCCTCTGGGTGGTCTTCAGCCTGAAGCTCTGGGGACACCTTGAGAAAGACAAAGAAAGAGGTGTCAGACGATTGACAACAGCGCAGCTGCCAAATGCTCTGGTGTTGTGTGACCGGCAGTGGTCACCACATTCAACCCAGAACACTAAATGTCAGAGCTGGAGAGACTCTCAGGTGGCAGGGACTCATCTGCCCATTTCATAGGTGAGAAAGCCCAGGCTGCGAAAGGGGAGTGACAAAACTCACACAAAGAGCAAATGGCAGAGCCGCGGCCAGACTCCCTGCCCAGCATGAGAGTACCCCCTCACCTCCAGAAGTTGGTGGCCCATGCCACTAGCAGGAGGGCACCTGCCTTTTACCTCCAGGGATCACATTAGTTCCTAGCTTTGAGAATTGTTTAGGTTCACCTGCAGCAAGTATGTATGCTATTTCATCAATTAAAATATTAATGTATTTTTAAAAGAACCATGAACAATAAATTTATAATTTATAAATTACCCAGTCTAAGGTATTTTGTTACAGTATTTGTTGTTGTTGTTGTTATAGCATCTTGAACTTAGGCAATGGGAAAAGAAAAAATCCTTAAAGTCAGGAAGAGAGGAGAAGGTGGAGATGGTCACCTATAAGAAACTGAGAATCAATCAATCAATCAATCATCAATCAGAAACCAAGATTCAGATGGCAGCAACACAGGGACCACACTAGAATACCTCCAAAGATGTGACAGAAAGTCATTTTGAACTCAGAATTGTAATTCTAAATACTCATCTAGTATTAGAGGAAACTAAACATAATTTTCAGACATAACAAACACGCAGAGTTTAACTTTGTCTACCCTTTCTGGGAACAAATATTTCTGAAATATTTTTAAACGATGAATCCCAGAAGACCAGGGCTCTGTGAGCCTGATGGACTTGACCCGGGCATGCAGGGCCACAGGACGAGGGAGCATCGGGGTCTGTGCTGAGCCCTGAAAGCAGCCTGTGCACGTCGGAAGCTGCCACGGCCCCGGCTGAGTGGCCAGACAGCTGGCTGTGATGGCTAAAGGGCACTTGGGAAAGAGGGGGCACTTCGTCTGCTTGTCCCAGAGGCTGAACCCACAGGGACAGCAATTTGGGCTCCATACAGAGAACCACCAGACAGAGACTGGGAGTTGCAGTGGTGGGTTCTCCTAGCAGAGCTCAACACTGAGGCAAAGCACGGCCCTGAAGTCCTGCCTCCTAGTCACACCGTCACCACCTGGTGGTCAGCAGTGAGGAAGGACCCCTGGGGCTCACGAGGACAGTCGCCAGGTGTCTTTCACTTTCCTCCCCACTTCATTCCAGGCCCAGCCAACTGGGTTCAGTCCTCGGAGCCTCCCAGCTTCCTCCCTGTCAGCCTGGCCAGGTGCCCTCTGGGGACTTTGCTCTTCACGCTGGTTTGCAAATTTGCAAGAGGACCCTGGAAGGCAAGGCGGGTAAGGAGGACCCCCAGCCCTAAGCCAGGGGCTGTCAGAGAAGACGCTGTGCTGCCTCCTGCCACCCTTCTGAAAGCAGCAGACCCACACAGCAGCGCTGAGTGCCAGTCGTAGGGACCCGCTTGCCTGCAGACTTTGGGGAGCTTCTCAGGGGTTTGTTTTTCTTGGAACAGTTGGACAAGACGAGCTCTTCTCCCGGCTATCCTCACACAACTCCTATGTAGCCAAGAGATGCTGAATTGGGCTTTTGCCCCTGCAGGAAGCGGCTCGTGTCCTCAAATTCTCTTCCATTCTCAGGCCCTGGGAACCACACGGGTCAATCATTCATCAGAGCCAGGCCTGGTGGCGCACACCTGTAATCCCAGCACTTGGGAGGCTGAGGCAGGAGGATCAGGAGTTCAAAGCCAGCCTCAGCAATGGCAAGGCACTTAGCAACTCAGTGAGACCCTGTCTCTAAACAAATACAAAAAAGGGCTGGGGATGTGGCCCAGTGGTCGAGTCCCCCTGAAGTCAATCCTCAGTACCATACACACACAAAAAAAATCATTCATCAAGTATTTGGTCAGCCTTCCCAGTCTACCCAGGGCTAAATCAGCACCTTGGGGACATGAGTTCTGTACCCTCAAGGGAGGGGCAATCTCACTGGAAAAGGATGTCCTAAACATCCAACACAGCAAGACATCTGAGACCAAAGACAGCAGTGGGCCAGGGGAGGAGACCTGTGCACCAGGAGAGGGGGGTGCAGGAGGGTTGTCACAGAGCTTGAATTTGAAAAAGAAACAGTCTCAGTCCTCCTCCTCCTCCTGCTCCTCCTCCTCACCTTCCTCTTTGTTACTGAACCAGGGGCATTCTCACGGAGCTATAACCCCAGCCCTTTTGTTTGTTAAATTTATATTGCTGATTGCTGCCTCTGCTTTTTTTAGACACCTTTATTTTATTTATATGTTTTAATGTGGTGCTGAGGATCAAACCCAGTGCCTCGTGCATGCTAGGCAAGCGCTCTTCCACTGAGCCACAACCCCAGCCCCTTTTCACTTTTTGAGGCAGGGTCTAGCTACATTGCTGGCGATTTTCTTAACCTTTCCAAGCATTGATTTTCTCATCTATAAAACAGATTTATTGTGAGATATATCAAGTGATTGCTAGTGGTTAATAAGTTCTCAATATATGTTAGCTGTGACTCTTTCTATTATTATCATCAGACCAATGCTACGTCCTCTGCTGTTCTCTATCATAACCTGTTAACATTCGTTCATCTTCTCCAGCAAAAAACAGCCATCCCCTCGAGTTTATAGATCTAGAAGTACACAATAAATGCTAATTAATACACAATAATACTGAATTAAGTTGAATGACAAGTTGTTAATTAGTTAAGATCTTGGGTTTAAAATCTATAGTAGCCCTCGGCAGTGTGAGTAGGATTCAAATCCCAGTTTTGCCATTTAATGAGGATGCACCTTTGGGTGGAACTGAGAGGCTCCGGGGGTCTCAGGTTACTCCTCTGCTCATGGGGAGGTGTCTCGGGAGTGGGGCGAGATGCCAGATACTGTGTGCAGAGAGCACCTGTAGCATAATGAGCATCACGCAGGTGGCCAGGGAGCATGGCACTGTCCTACAGCACCAGTACCTAGCCTAGGACTAGCCTCAGCAGCAGCCCTGTTGAGGGCCACCTGAGCCCCCCGTGCACCTGGTCTTCAAGGGTAGGGAGAGGCTCCAGGGTGACACATTCTTCCCTGGGAAGCCAGTGCTGCTGCAGTTTTGGGGAAGTGGCAGTGGCGTACAGGGGAGCAAGCCACACACAGGTGTGTCCTGCTGAGGCGGGCCCGGCGGGGCTGGCCGGGCGACATTGACACTCGCGCACCTGGCGGAGGTGGACAGCACAGCACCCGCCCAGGCACCATGGTGACCGTGGCTGCTGGTGGCTGGCAAGCATCCCCCTGGGGACAGCCAGCATTTACCACAGTCATTCATACACTTGTGCCTGTCGGGGAGAGCGCAGAGGGAAGGCAGGATCCCCAGCCAGCAGGGAATTCCTAAGGGGAAGAGGGACAGGGAGCATGAGCCAGAGAGGAGCCCAGCAAGTCACTCTGCCACCCCCATGCACAGCCCCCCACGCACGCCCCTCCTAAAGCAGCCAACCCATCTCTGGGCAACTCAGACTAGACTATTTGAAAGTTCTTTAATGTTCTTCCTGAGCTTAATTATGATGAATACACACAATATAAAATTTACTATCTCAACCACTTTTAAATACACAGTTCAGTATCCTTAAGTACATTCAGTTGTTGGGCAGCCACCAACCCTCGGAACTTTTCTTTCCATAACTGAAACTCTACCCACTAAACCCTACCCACGCCCCATCCCAGGCCCTGGGAACCACGAGCTTCCTTGTCTCCTGTGAATCTGACCACCCCCAGTACCTCCAAAACTGGGGAGTGCATGCGTTTGTCCTTTAGTGAGTGACTGGTTTATTTCATGGAGCACAATGTCCTCAAGGTTTGTGTCACATGTTCAAGCATACGATGGAATTTCCTTTTTTTTTTTTTTTTTTTTTTTTTTGTACTGGGGATTGAACCCAGGGACACTCAACCACTGAGCCACATCCCAGCCCTTTTTCATACTTTATTTACAGACAGAGTCTCACTGAGTTGCTTAGGGCTTCACTAAGTTGCCAAGGCTAGCTTTGAACTTGAGAGCCTCCTGCCTCAGCCTCCCGAGCTGCTGAAATTACAGGCGTGAGCCATGGCACCTAGCTTGGAATGTCCTTCTTAAAGCTGAATCAGATTTCATTGTATGTATGACTTTCACTTTGCTTGTTCATCCTTTCACTGACAGCACTTGGGTTGCTCCTATTGTAGCTATTGTGGTAATGCCGCTACCAACATGGGGTGTAGAGTGGCTCTGTGAGTACTTTGGGCATAAATGAGGTTCCTTTCTAGGCAAGCAGCTATTCCCAGCCTTGTACAGCCCCTTCCTTACATCAATACCCACCTTGTTCCCCATAGATTCCAGCCACTGGGCTTGGCTCTATTCTCAGAGGCAACACAGAAAAAATGTAGCCATTTTAGCCAACCATCCTGCTGTCATTTTTTATAAAGTCTTCCAACTTGGAACTTGTTCCCCCTGGTCAGTGTCAGCTGGAGCCAGCTTTTGCTGTCACCTGCGTGGCTGCTTCTCCTCTCATTAGGATTTTGTGAGGATTTTGACAGATAGTTTCTGCAGTCAGGCAAATGACTGAGTAAAAGAGCTCATGACTTGGAGTTGGGTACACATCCCCACCTGGCCCTGGCTGGTCTCTCCTTTTCTCTGTGCTATAAGATGCTCTGGACACTGCTAATGGGAGGTCACCACAGCCGCTCCAGGCAGCCACGGCAGTGGACTCCATCGTGTATGAGAACGGCACCCCTACAGCTTGGTGCATACGAAAGTCACACTCTCTCTTTTGCGGTTTTCCTGATGACAGCCTGGTTGCATCAACACCATTTTCACCAGCGTTCCTCTCTGTGTCTGCCATTTGGTACGTGGCCCTTTCAACCAGTTTGTTTAAGCCTTGAACTTGACTTTCTCAGATGGGAAATGCATTTGCTCCCTCCCAGAACTCAGATCTTTCTGACACAAAGGGAAAGACACAGCCCCAGGCCCAGAGCAGACACAGGCACCTGCCATCAGCCAGCTGGCTGCCTGTTCCCTCTTGGTCAGACACACATCTGGACGGGGCTGAGCTGGGCTGGGCTGTGGGAACTGGGCTGAGCTCAGAGTGTGCTTGGGAGCCTGTGCCTTGTGGGTAGGGAAATGCATGTCATCCCTCAAGATCCTAGGGAGGCTCTGGAGAAACCAAACCACAGCTGAACTAGCCGCAGCACATGAGAAGGAACTGAATATAATGACCGCCAAGGGTCTTCTTGACTCTTACAAGCAGGGTTTTGTTTTGTGAAAATAAAGTTTTAGAAGTTGCCTTTTAGGGGCTAGGGTTGTAGCTCAGTGGTAAAGCACTTGCCTCGCATGTGAGGCCCTGGGTTCGATCCCCAGAACCACATAAAACTAAATAAACAAAATAAAGGTATTGTGTCCATTTACAACTAAAAATATTTTTTTAAAAAGTTGCCTTTTAGGAAATCCATTGCATATTTTATTTACCAAAACATATTTCATCCTGCTTCCTCTATTGAAAATTCTCACCTTAATTATTATTATTATTATTATTTGCAGTACTGGGAATTGAACCCAGGAGTGCTCTACCAATGAGCCACATCCCTAGCCCTTTTAATTTTATTTTGAAACAGAGTCTAAGTTGCTAAAGCTGTCCTCAAATTTGCCATCCTCCTGCCTCGGTCTCCAAGTTGCTGGGACTACAGAGTGCCACAGTCCCCAGCTAACTTGTAACAGCTTTGTCGGTATAAATGCACACATAAGCCGGGTGTGGTGGCGCACGCCTGTAATCCCAGCACTTGGGAGGCTGAGGCAGGAGGATCATGAGTTCAAAGCCAGCCTCAGCAATGGCGAGGCACTTAGCAACTCAGTGAGACCCTGTCTCTAATAAAAAAAAAAAAAAAAAAAAAAAAAAAAAAAAAGGCTGGGGATGTGGCCCAGTGGTCGAGTGTCCCTGAGTTCAATCCCCAGTACCAAAAAATAAATAAATAAACAAATAAATGCACACATAGCAATCGCATCGTGTAACTGACACAGCACAAACTGGGTTCGAAGAACACAAGTTGGTAGGTAAGTTTTGACGCAAGCTCCAGTAGACATCCACTAAACAACCAGCACAACCAAGAGGCTAAGCAAACTCACGCCTGAAACTTCCCCTGCACTCCTCTTCGGTGCTTCCTTCCTTCTTCCCCAGGCAACCCCTGATCTGCTTGGCCACTGGAGACTGGTGTCCACTTTGCACACATGCAGGTAAGGTAACCCCGCTTCCTGCACCCTTGTGGCTGGCTCCTTCCACCCAGCTTAGTAGTGACCGCGCTGCTAGTCTGTCAAGAGCAGTCCATTCCCTTCCACCCCGTCGTGCGGATGCGCTTCCACCTTCCTTAAAAATCATCTTTCTTAGAAGCCAGGATTTGGGTTTTTGTCTTTTTTTTTTTTAACGTATAATAGTGAGAAGGGTAAAATGGTCTTCCTGGTACCCCTTCTCCCAGCCTGCACAATTCGCACCCTTGCCAGCCGGGCTCGTGGCTCGGCACCAGAGGGCACTGTTGTCCCTGCACCGCGGACGGTCGTTGGGTTCCTCCAGGGAGCCGGGGCTGGCGGCGGCAGGGGCGGGAGCTGGGCCAGGCCTGGCTCCAAGAGAGGCTCTGGAGAGCTGGCCGCGGCCGGCCTGCCAGCCCCGCGCCCAGGTCCACCTTGCCTTCGGGGAGGGGCTTCCAAAGCCCCGAGAGATGCCAGGGGGACTAGAGAGGCCAGAGCGTGGGGCTGGAGGAAAACAGCACTTGCGGGGCCTTAGCACCTTATAAAGCGCGTCCGCAGGCCTTTGCGCCTCCGCTGCCCCCAGCACCACGCCTACAGAGGACTTCCCTAGACTTCTAGAGACCGTGCGTGCTGGCCGGGGAGGGACTGCGGTCACCTGGTCTCCAGACCCCCGGCATCCTCCCACTGGCCCAGCCGGCGTGGGCGTGGTGACAGATGCCACCTCCCTGTTCCTGGTTTGAGCCCTAGTGCTGCCAGGGAACTTGAACCACCACCCGCGGGGCCCCAAAAGCCTGGGATGTCAACACCAAGGTGGGCCTACATGTTCTCTCAGGCCCCTGGGCTCCAGTCTGCTGGATGCTAACAATGTGGGGAGCGGGGTCAAAGGGCGGTGCCCTTCCAAGTTTTCCTAGGAATCTCCACACTACTTTCCAGATTGGCTGCACCAATTTGCAGTCCCACCAGCAATGTAGGAGTGTGCCTCTTTCCCCACATCCTCGCCAACATTTCTTGTTGTTTGTATTTTGATAGCTGCCATTCTGACTGGAGTAAGATGAAATCTTAGAGTGGTTTTGATTTGCATTTCTCTAATTGCTAGAGATGTTGAACATTTTTTTCATATATTTGTTGATTGATTGTATATCATCTTCTGAGAAGTGTATGTTTAATTCCTTGGCCCATTTATTGGTTGGGGTATTTGTTTTTTTGGTGTTAAAGTTTTTGAGAGCTTTATATATCCTGAGGTTAGTGTTCTATCTGATGTGTTTGTGGTAAAGATTTGCTCCCATTCTGTAGGTTCTCTATTCACCTGACTAATTGTTTCTTTTGCTGAGAAGCTTTTATGTTTGAATCTATCCCATTTATTAATTCTTAGTTTTAATTCTTGTGCTATAGGGGTCTTATTGAGGAAGTTGGGGCCTAATCCAACATGATGGAGATTTGGGCCTACTTTTTCTTCTATTAGGTGCAATGTCTCTGGTTTAATTCCTAGATCCTTGATCCACTTTGAGTTGAGTTTTGTGCATAGTGAGAGAGATTTAATTTCATTTTATTACATGAGGATTTCCAGTTTTCCCAACACCATTTGTTGAAGAGGCTGTCTTTTCTCCAATGAATGTTTTTGGCACCTTTGTCTAATATAAGATAACTGTAGATGTGTGGATCATTCTCTGTGTCTTCTATTCTGTACCATTGGTCAATTGGTCTATTTTGGTTCCAATACCATGCTGTTTTTGTTACTGTTGTTTTGTGATACAATTTAAGGTCTGGAATAGTAATGCCACCAGCTTCACTCTTCTTGCTAAGAATTGCTTTGGCTATTCTGGGTCTCTTATTTTTCCAGGTGAATTTCATGATTGCTTTTTCTATTTCTATGAGGAATGATATTGGGATTTTGATTGGCATTGCATTGAAACTTTATAATGCTTTTGGAAGAATGGTCATTTCAACAATATTAATCCTACCTATCCATGAACAAGGTAGATCTTTCCATCTTCTCAGATCTTCTTTCTTTCTTTAGCATGTTGTAGTTTTCATTGTAGAGGTCTTATTTTCAGTTGATTCCCAAGGTGTTTTTTGTTTTGTTTTGTTTTTGAGTCTACAGTAAATGAGGTGGATTTCCTAGTTTCTCTTTCTGAGGACTTGTCGCTGATATACAGAAATGCCTTTGATTTATGGGTGTTGATATTCTATCCAGCTACTTTGCTGAATTCATTTATTAGTTCTAGAAGATTTCCGGTGGAATTTTTTTGGATCTTCTATGTATAGAATTATATCATCTGCAAATAGTGATAATTTGAGTTCTTCTTTTCCTATCCATATCCCTTTAATTTATTTTGTCTGTCTAATTGCTCTGGCTAGGACTTCAATTACTATGTTAAATAGGAGTGGTGAGAGAGGGCATCCCTGTCTTGTTCCAGTTTTTAGAGGGCATGCTTTCAATTTTTCTCCATTTAGGATGATGTTGGCCTGGGGCTTAGCATAGGTGGCCTTTATGATATTGAGGTATGTTCCTGGTATCCCTAGTTTTTCTAGCGTTTTGAACATGAAGGGGTGCTGTATTCTGTCAAATGCTTTCTCTGAGTCTATTGAGATGTTCAAATTGTAAGAGCCTTAATGAGGAGGTAGCTAAGATGGCGGCTGACTGAGAGCCAAAGAGGAGACGTTTAATTGTTTTCTCCTGACCTTAACGTAATCTACTAAGAATCTTTCTGTGCCTGTGAACACTGTGTGACGCACCTGTAAGTTGAGCTTGTGACACGTGTATACTTGTTAAGGTGAAGAGTATTTAACCAGGTAGGGTTGGAGTTGTGGGGGTGTTGTTGTTGGAGTTGGAGAGAGAAGTCAGAAGAGAAAGCAGAATAAAGAACCTACTCATTCCCAGTCTGCCTCCAAATGCTTTCCCGCGGTATCATTGCTGCAGGCGGCAGCAGCTGCAGGCAGCAACATCATATGATTTTTATTTTTGAGTCTATTGATATAATGGATTACATTTATTGATTTCCTTATGTTGAACCAACCTTGCATCCCTGGAATGAACCCCACTTGATCGTGTTGCACTATCTTTTTGTTACATTTTTGTATTCGATTTGCCAGAATTTTATTGAGAATTTTGCATCTATATTCATTAGAGAGAGATATTGGTCTGTAGTTTGACCCAGCTATCCCACACCTTGGTCTATACCCAAAAGACTTAAAAACAGCTTACTACAGGGACACAACCACATCAATGTTTATAGCAGCACAATTCACAATAGCTAGATTGTGGAACCAACCCTGATGCCCATCAGCAGATGAATGGATAGGGAAACTTTGGTATATATACACAATGGAACACTACTCAGCACTAAAAAAGAATAAAATCATGGTATTTGCAGGTAAATGAATGGAGTTGGAGAAAATCATGCTAAGTGAAGCTAGCCAATCCCCCCCCAAAAAAAAAAAAAGGTCGAATGATTTCTTTGTTTTGAAGATACTGACTTATAATGGCAAGGGAGGGGGGAATGAGAGGAATGAAGGAAATTTAAATAGATCAAAGGGGGGGGAAGGAAGTGAAGAGGGCAAGGGGGCAGGAACAAGGGCAGAATGTGTTAGCCATCATTACCCTAAGTACATGTATGAAGACACAATTGTTGTGAAAATACTTTATGTAAAACCAGTGACTGGGGCTGGGGTTGTGGCTCAGCGGCAGAGCGCTCGCCTCGCACGTGCGCGGCCCGGGTTCGATCCTCAGCACCACGTAAACATAAATGCATTGCATTGTGTAAAACTAAAGTAAATAAATAAATATAAATATTTTTTTTAAAAAGTGACTTGAAAATTTGTGTTCTTAATATGTAATATGAAATGAATTGCACTCTGCAAGCATGCATAACAAATTAGAATTAAAAAAAAACCACTGTGGGGAACGAACCAGGTCCTGGGGATCCTGGGGGTCTACAGCGGGAGGCAGAGTTCAGTGAGAATCTGCTCTGGTGCTCTCAGGCGGGGCACCTTCCTTCCTGGGTAATGAGCTTGTGGCATTCAGGAGTCAAAGAACACCTGTTCTGTCCGAGCCACAGTTCTGACCTTTCTCACCAAAGTCAGGGGCATCTGATCCCCTGTAGGGACCCAAAGCGCCTATGCTGCAAGTCCCTGGGCAGTACCTCCCCAGGCTGGAAGACTCCGGCACTGTCCAGCCCCCTGCGACAGTCCTCAGTAGACCCTACCCAGGCGATGCAGCAGGAGACAGGGCTCCTGACCCCAAGAGCGGGGCCTCTGGTCCTACTGCAGCGGCCTCCTGCACTCTGAGGTGGTCTGTGCCTGCCCCACCTCCAGGCGATGTTTCTAGTGTTTTAAAAGACCCAGAAGGGTGCAGTCCCTGCTGGGGGCAAATTCGCCTCATTAATATCCCAGCACTCAGCACTGAGGGAGGTTCACAGCCAGAAAGACTTGAGTGGCTCCCATACTGCACCACCATGGTCAAGTTCACAGCCTCTCTGGGCCTCAATCCCTCCTCTGAAACAGAGTTGGGGAGGGGATACCCACTCTGCTCAGCAAGATGACATATAAAGAGCTGGCTCTTAGGACATCCTTAAGGAATAGTGACCATTGGAGGATACTTCTCCACACCTCTCTCTCTCTCTCTCTCCCTCCCTCCCTCCCTCCCATTTTTATTTTTATTTTTTATTTTTTTGTACTGGGGATTGAACTCAGGGGCACTCGACCACTGGGTCACATCCCCAGCCCTTTTTTGTATTTTATTTAGAGACAGGGTCTCACTGAGTTACTTAGTGCCTCGCTGTTGCTGAGGCTGGCTTTGAACTCAAGATCCTCCTGTCTCAGCCTCCAGAGCAGCTGGGATCACACGCACTCTTTTATTCTTCTGCCTTTACCCTCCACGCACACAACCAACTACCCAGTCTCATGAAAGTTCCCAAGTAAATGAATGACACCCAGAGACACAGTGTGCTAAATGAACAATTGTGAATCTGCACAACTTTTAGTATAAATGGTACAACCCCAAAGCAGACACACGTGAATGAGTAAGCTGCTGAAACTGACATTCAAGGGGTAGGATGAGAGCAAGAGGTTCTTGATAAATAAAGTCTTTAATAAATTTGCTGGAGTAAAAGTGACAGAATTACAAAATACTAAGGATTCATAGATTTTTGAAAATGATACAGTCTGGAAGAACAGGAAGCCATTAGCATCATTGTTGTAAGTAGAATCATTCAAAGTGTCAGATCTACCTTTCCTTTTAAACATCTGGAGAAAAATGGAAAAGACATGAATATTCTGGGTGGGGAATGTTCGTCTAACAGGCCGGAGCCTGGCTGACAGGTATAAACTCTGATTCCCCATGTATTGGCTTGTGACTTTGGAAGAGTTTCTAATCTGTCTGGGCCAAAATGGCTTCATCTGTAAAAGGGAGAAAGTGATATATATTTCAAAAGGCTGTTACAGGGCGGGGGTTGTGGCTCAGCGGCAGAGCGCTCACCTCGCAAGTGTGCGGCCCGGGTTCGATCCTCAGCACCACGTAAACATAAATGCATTGCATTGTGTACAACTAAAGTAAATAAATAATTTTTTTTTTTTTAAAGGCTGTTACATGTTGCTGCCTGAAGCGGAAACCGCTTGGAGCAACGAACGCCGCAGGAAAATTCGGAGGCAGGATGAAAATGAAAAAAGGTCTTTTATTCTTCTTCTCTCTCCGGCTCCAGCAATCACTCCAAACGCTCTAACTCCAACCACCACCTTCTTCTTCTTCCCACACACACTAACTAAACTCACCCAGTTGTATACATATAGCTTTAACAAGGACACGTGCTTACAGCTCGAGCTTACAGGTGCGTCACGCAGTGTTCACGGGCATACAAAGATTCTTTGGATAATGTATTACTATCAGGTGGAAACTAGAACATCTTTTATGGCTCTCAGCTAACCGCAATCTTTAGCTATCTCCTTGATTATAGGCTCCTTCAGTTACAGATGGGGGAAATGAGATAATGAATATATGCTAAATACTGTCCTTAACACAAAGTATAAGCCTAACACATTTCTTTTTCCCTCTCCCTTTTCGGTACACGTAGTATTTGCAACAAAGCTAAATTATTTTGGTAGCATCTCTCCAGTGAGCAGGCACTAACACTTAAAGCTACACACAGGGAGATGTTTTCTCTAGCTGATTGACACCGATACCAGAATTTATGGAACTGGACTGGACAACAGGGATGTTCTTGCTATTTGTTAAACTGTCTCACGTGTTACATTTTAATGAACATAGATACAGACCTAGATGCACAGACTGTCACAAGTTTACCTGTGCCCAAGGCCTATTAATCCTGTTTCTTCCCAAGAGATGCTAAATTTCCTGGTCATGGAGATTTGTAGTGGGATCACAATGGAGAGCTACTACTGGGTCCTTTATGTGTGTATTTTACATCAAATCTGTTCATGACTCTTCCCAGGCTTACAAACAGTGAATATCTCCTGTCTTAGTGTCTTATTATCAAGTGTATGGTTCACACATAAAAAAGAGTTTAATGGGCAGGGGCTTCTACCAAAACATAATAGTAACTTACTTAATTCATGATGTTGACAATCTCCATGATTGCAGCGTTCAATTTTTTTTGTTGTTGTTTTTTGCAGTGCTGGGGATCAAACCTTGTGCTTATCTACCACTTAGCTACCCAAGTATCAGTTTTTAAAATTATTGATTTACTTGTAAAAATGATTTGTTAAAATTCCCAGTTTTAGATACATTGTGGCAATATTCCATTCTTATCCAGCAACAACTATATCAAGAAAACCACCAGGAACTATGACGTAAACCAAAAGAGAATACTTGCATAGCTAAGATAATTGCCATGATGCTGGTGACTACAGCCATGACTGTCCAGGCCATAGAGGAACCTAGTCAGACCTTAAATCAGAAGCTTGTCCTTCCACGAAACTCAGCGTGGGCAGGCCCTGACGTTGCCTCTCCCATCACCCAACTGCAGCAGCTCAGAGAGGCACCGGTCTGGCAAGGGAGGGCTGGAGAATGCAGAGAAAGATGGGTGGCTGAGGTAGGCTGACCACGGCCAAAAGTGACAGCTGCAAATGCAGGAAGAAGGAAGGGCAGAAAGACAATACCAAGCAAATGTCACAGGTGCCATAGCCATCTGGGCAGGACATGGGTGCAGGAATGACTGGGTTCTAATCTCTGCTCTTCCATAACTGGGTGGCTTTTGTCAAGTTACATAATTTCTCTGTGCCTCTGTTTCCTCTTTCTCATCTGTAAAAATGGACAACAATAATAGTGGATGGGAAGAGGAATGGGGAGAAGGTGGTTAACAGGCATGGGGGTGCGGCTAGATAGGAGGAATAACTTTTTTTGGGGGGGGGTACTAGGGATTGAACTCAGGGGCACTCGACCACTGAGTCACACCCCCAGACCTATTTTGTATTTTATTTAGAGACAGGGTCTCACTGAATTGCTTAGCACCTTGCTTTTGCCAAAGCTGGCTCTGAACTCTTGATCCTCCTGCCTCAGCCTCCCGAGCCCCTGGGATTACAAGCGTGCGCAACCGTGCCTGAACCCGGCAGGAGGAATAACTTCAAATGTTCTACAGCACAGCAGAATAAAAACTAAACAATTAACTGTATATTTCAAAATGACTAGTAGAAAGAATTTTAAATGTCCCCAACACAATGAAAAGATATTTATCTGATGTGGTAGATATGCTGATTACCTTGATCAGATTATTACCTGCTCTACACATGTACTGAATTGTCACACCATACCCCATAAATATTATAATTACTATACATTAATTGAAAATAAAAGTATATTTAAAATATGGAGTGAAGATGGAAAGAATCAATATACCTCTGAGGCCCAAGTGCTCATTAAAATACATATGATATTCAGAATGATTGAGGAATACACATCATCAGTCTTTACAACATTCTAGTCAACAGTGGATACAATTATTAAATGTGGGTGTTTAAAAGCTAAATTGTCACTTAGTTCTGATGTTCTCTTATGAAGAACACCTCCGCCCTCCTAAATGTCAGACCATTAGGAACTTAAAAGTCTTTCTTCCCTCCTTCCTGCAAAAACTAAGAACAGGGCTATTTACACCCGCAGTCAAGCGAGCCTTTCTCTGTTCTCTGGGCCATTCACTTTAGTGTTCTGAAGAAAGGCCAGCTTCTTTGAGGGGGTTTCAATCCCTTCTCATCAATCTCCCAATTCTCTCCCTGCTCAGTGGTGTCTTAGTAACCGGGATCTTGTCAACTGTGTGGCTGCTGAGACGATCAATCCAAGGTGCCATCTACACAGCACAGAGGTGTGAACACAGCCTCCCAGTGTCGTGCGGTACCTGGAGTCCCTGCGTTACAAGGCCTGGATCTGAAAATGATGAACTGGGTTCAAGGGTTCCCTTACAGCCCTAATTGCAGGAGCCCTGTTTGGGGAGATGGCTTAAATTGCGGTTGACTATGGGCCATGGAGTTTTGGGCATTGCTGCCTTCCGTAGTCTCACGGGACTTGGCCTGGGATCTCGCGGGACTTGGCCCGGGATCTTGAGTGACTTGGCCAAAATTGCTGATCGGGTCAGCGCCATTTTGGTGGTGTGTGTGTGCGCGTGTTAGTTGTTGTTAGAGCCAGAGAGAAAAGTTATCAGAATAAAAAGCTGTTTGTTTCTGCCGGGCGTGGTGGTGCACGCCTGTAATCCCAGCACTTTGGGAGGCTGAGGCAGGAGGATTGTGAGTTCAAAGCCGGCCTCAGCAATGGCGAGGCACTTAGCAACTCAGTGAGACCCTGTCTCTAAATAAAATACAAAAAAAAGGGCTGGGGATGTGATCCAGGGGTCGAGTGACCCTGAGTTCAATTCCCTGGTACCAAAAAAAAAAAAAAAAAAAAAAAAAAAGCTGTTTGTTTCCAGTTTGCCTCTGAACTTCTTCCCGTGGCTTCTTTGCTCCAAGCGGCCATCACTTCAGGCGACAACACCTAATAATGGAGGAGTCTAGATTCATTCATTCATTCACTCAAGAAACATTCACGGAATATGGGATACCAACAAGACACCCTTGGAATTGTCACCCCACTGCCTGCCATCACCACCAAGCCTCTGGCTGCTACTGCTTGAGTCCAGGACTTTGTCACCTGGAGACTGGAGCAGTTCTCCTTGGTGGCAGTGCCCCTGACTTCCTCTGTCCAATTCATCCTCCTCACACTGCTGGTGTCATCTTCCTACAACACAAAATGTCACTCCCCTACCCTTCAAAGTGCTAGGCACGGTGGCATGCACCTATAATCTCAGGTATTCAGGGGCTGAGGCAGGAGGATCACAAGTTTGAGCGCAGCCTTGGCAACTTAGCAAGACTGTCTGAAAAGAAAAAAGAAAACTGGCTGGGGATGTAGCTCGATGATAGAGTGTCCCTGGATTCAATCCCTAGCACTAAAAAAAAAAAAAAAAAAAAAAAAAAAAAAAAAAAGACAACCACAAATTTCATAGTAAAGTTCAAAGCCCCTGACCAGGATACCCTTAGCATGACATACTTGGGGGACATGGTGTACATGCGGAAGCCCTTTTCACCTTACACCCCAGCACTATGTGCTGGCCACCATCACTTGTGCATAGGTCTCCTTCCAGAAACTTCTTTTCCTTTTGCTCACTGGGCAAATGTCAGCAGACCTTTCCAGACTCCGTTCAACTGGATCTTCAGGAATGCCTAGTTGCTCCCTGGTGTGGGCTAATTATACAGATCACTGACCACACTGCACTCCTTCTTTTTATCTGGAGATCTTTCCCCTGGGACTTCAGACCTCTGTAGACCAGCCGGGAGTGCATCTGTCTTCATCTCTAGCACCCAGAGCAAGGCCCTACTTACTGGGTGTCCAAATAGTCCTTGGAGGTACCTGACAGAGGGAGTAGGCACTAGATACTCAGTCAGAGGGAAGATTCATTCTTGCAGTTTCCCCCCTCATTTTCACCTCTGAAGCTTCCCAAGCATTTGAAAATAAACAGTGAAAAAATTACTTCCTTGCTATGTCAGAATCTTCTCCCAAATCTCTCAACTGTGGGTTTGTTTTTTAGGGTTATATAACTGAATGCTGATGTAGTCTGAAAGGAATCTTGTTATATAATTCAGTCCTACTCTCTGCAGCTCACTTTTCATTTTTAAAAGCCTTTAGCAGGGTGGCCGGGGATCTGAGGACCAAAGGGCCTGTGTCAATGGATTGTCCCTCTCCCAACCTCCCTGAGGCCTTTTCAGGATTTGCCTGCCTGGAGCCGCCCAGAAAGATTCCCCGGACCTGGCCTGGCAGTTGTCGCGCCAGGCCTGGGGCTCCAGGGAGGAGGGCGCTGCCTTTGGCGTCCTTCGACAGCCAGGAGCTGCTGCGAGCATCCCCTTCAACAGCTCTGCTGGAGCGGAGACTTGCCAAACCAGAGCGCTGGCCGGTATTGTTTTTCTAGAACAGCAGGGCTGTTATTACAAGTGCTCTGGAAGGGAGAATAAGGAAACCGAAGAGAGACTCCACAGCATCTTAAAAATAGCCAGTAATATGGGAATTGACCAGCAAGGCAAAGATCCGGATGCGATGGACTCGGCGGGGCGTTTTTGAACCACTGTTTGGCCGGCTGTCCACCCACTTAGCACCTCCTCCCACAGAGGGCCAGGATGGATCCCTTGAGGAAGGGCCAGACTGCTGGCCAGTCCCCACCTGGGCTGCAAGGACCCTGCGCTTTGAGGGCGGCACGCCAGCCCCAGAGGGAGAGCAAGGTGGCCCCGGGGAGGAAAGCTGAGGAGGGTCTTGGCAAGGGCTGTCTACCCGTGAGGACTGCTCCCAGCAGATCTCCCCAAACTGGAGACAGCCCGCACCCAGAGAGGCGGCAGGGGGTTAGGGAAAGCCCCAGAGCCCCAGTGGGGACTCGGTGGGGACACGCGGGTGGGCCAGGCGGGCAGAGGCGTCGCGCGGGCGAGGGAGGCTGCCAGGGACGGCGACGGGGTCCGCGGTGGGGGAGGCACGCCGGGAGGGGCGGCAGGCGCCGAGGCCTGCGGACAGGGGACGGCGGGCCGAGGCCGGCGCTCCGGGCGGCGGCTCCACACTCACCGCGCTGCGGGCGCCCGCGGCGGGTCGGGGCCGGGCCGCGCCGCGCCGGGCGGGCTCCCGGGGGCCCCAGGCCGCCGACTCGGCCAGCAGCTGGTCCAGCAGGCGCAGGGTCTCCTCCCCCGGCCGTCGGGGGGCGCCGCGGGGCCGGGGTCGTGGCCGGCCGCCTCCCGCGCCGCCGCCGCGCCGGTCCCCGGAGCCTCGGCCGCTGTCGCCGTCGCCGCCCCGCCCTCCGGGGCGGCCTGGCCGGGCCGAGCCGGGCGGCTGTCGGGGCTGCGCCGCCGCCTCAGGGTCCGGCCGCTCCGGCTGCTGCCGCTGCCCATGGCGCGCCAGCCGAGCGCTCGCAGGCCCCGCGCGGGGGCGCGGCCTGGAGGGGAGCGCGGCGGGGGCGCGGGGCAGGGACGCCGGGCCGGGGAGTGCGGGCCGGGGAGAGGCGTGGGGACTGCGAGCGCCGCGAGGGCACGCGGCAGGGGCGCGTCCCGAGGGCGTGGCTGCGAACCGAGGGGGCTGGGGGCGGCGGCCCGACGGGGGGGGGGTGGGCGAGGACACCGCGGGACGGGCATGGGTGGGGGGCGAGGACACCGGTGGGGGCGAGGACACCGGGGGGTGGGGACACTGGAGTGGGGAGAGGACACCGGGGGCGGGGACATTGAGGGAGCGAGGACACGGGAGGGCGGGCATGGGGGGGCGAGGACACGTGGGGGGCGGGCATGGGGGGGCGAGGACACGTTGGGGGCGGGCATGGGCGGGGTCGAGGACACTAGAGGGGGGCGAGGACACCGGGGGAGGGGGAGGGGGACATTGGACGGGGGAGAGGACACTGGACGGGGAGAAGGACATCCGGGGGCGGGCATGGGTGGGCGGCGAGGACACTGGGGGCAGATGAGGAAGGGGGATGAGGACACTGAAGTGGGGAGTGCCGTCACTGGGGTGGGGGACCAGGACACCGCGCAGAGTGCGATCCCGACGCTGGGGAGGCGGCGCAGGGACTCCGGGGCGGGGTGGCGGCTGGAGGCGCGCCCTGTGCCGGCCAGGCCTCCGCCGTCCCCTTCCCTTCCCTCCGCCTGGCGTCCAGCCCCGGGCGGCGGGCCCACCCGCAGGCTCGCCCTCCCGCACGCTCCCGTTGTGGGGCTCCTGCCTCCTGGACGAACTGACAGCACTCGGGGGTCTACAGCCTTCGGGGCGACCCGGACTGGGTTCGCTCGTCCGTGGGAGCACACCGACAGGCCTGTGCCCGGTGGTGGTGGGAGCCTGGAGGTGACTTGGTCTGGCCCTGCTGCAGCTTAGAGGAGGGGGCGAGTGACTTCACCCCTTGGAGTCTCAGATTCCTCACACCTTGAATTGGGGAAGGGGCGGGGCGGTAGAAGTAGCTCCGCGGACTGAGTAAAATGATGAATTCTGAAGGCCTCACCCCATCGCCCAGACAGACCTAAGCAGGACAGCGGGAAAGCCCACAGGGTCCCCCCAACCTTCCCTTTCCTTTTCCTCTTCCCGCATCAGAGAAGGCGCTTCTGAATGCAGTCTGATCAAAACTCCCCACCAAACACACACACACACACACACAAAGGAAATACCAAGAGGTAACGATCGCAATTCTAGACTTTGGTCATTGGTTTAAAAAATAATAATAAAAATGATTTTTTTAAACCACCTCTTTAAGTGAACTAACCTTGAACTTAGAGTAGGAAACACTCCAAACCCAGTGGTCTTTACCGTTGGTTGTTCCTATATTTCACTTGGCAGTGCTTATCTCCTTCTATTCCCACTTCTCCTTAAACCCCAACTTTTCCAAGACAGGGCAATTCAGATGTCCTGGGCTTAGTTCTCACATTTTGACTTAGCATTAACCCCGATCCAGACTGGCTTGCAAGAACGACTGTGAAAATGGAATTTTGGCTGCAGTTTTCTAACCCTAGAATGAAACTTTACTATTTTATCACTTCAGGAGCAGACATTGTGCTCAAGAAAATGGAATGAACATGAGACTCAAATCCATGTCCATTTGTTTTTATTATCAAGAGAACAAGAAAGTGTTCTTGATATTTAAAAAATATGCTTTCTTAACCTCCCAGATGTAGGGGACAGGGCCAAATACATTATTTAATGTCATTTGGGTGTTCCAAGTCCACAGATGTGTCTAGTTTGGAAGCGATTGATACAAGTTTTCTCTTTAAGAAAATAAATCTCATCTTGAAACTCTTTAAGCCTGGAAAAAAAAATAATTCAGGGGGAAAGAAATTTTCCTTGAACTAAGTTCAACTAAGTTTAATCATTTAAAGGAAAACATGTTTTACTTCTGCCTAAGTAGAGTCTAGTCATGTGACTCATAGTTTAAATATATCCATGTCTCCCTGTGTTCTCCTCCCAGGGCAACTGATTTTTTTTTTCAGGCCTCTCTTGATTCCAGGCTGGTTTCCCTAGACTTGTCTGGGTAGGTCTACTTGGGTGGGAATAGTGCCAAAGCCTGTGTTCTTTCCACTCTTGAGAGTACATTTAAAATCAGTTACATTTATAGACCTGGCTTCCGTCAAATAGGCTAAAAACCCAGATTGGTTTTTATTACAGCATCCCATAATAAGCAAACAACCTAAGCTTTTCCCACATGACTAATGCCTCTAAGATCATCTGTAGAGATAAACAAAAATCTTTGTCCCAGAGAGTTAGAAAAGTCCAAAGACTATTGGAGAATGGCAGATGAGGTCTAATCCCTATGCCAGGGAAAGATCCTGGCAGCCAGACCTGACGGTGAAAGGTCTCCTTTACACAGTGATTGGGTAGCAGTTACTGGTGATGGTGGGTGGAAGATGAAGCCCAGTCTGAGAGCTTCCTGCTTAACTCTTGCAAGATGAAAACTTTTCTTTTTCTTTTGCAGTGCTGACAATGGAATCCAGGGCCTCGTGCATGCTAGGCAAGTGGTCTCTCTCTCTCTCTCTCTCTCTCCAAGCTATACAGAACTTCCTTCCAATGAACTAATTAAATATTAGAAGAAAATTGCAGTTGATGATACTTGCAGTAGGAGACATGACCCTGAACAGGGCCAGCCTGGATGGAGCAGGTTCCTTCATTGTCACAGCCTGTGGACCAGGCTTCCTTGCAATAGGTGGCCAAACCCACCACCTTTCAAAAGGGCCTCTTCTTCCAGGACCCTCAGATCGACTCACCTTGTTCAGAACCTCTACAGTTTTCCACCACTCCTGACACACCATAAGCCATAACAGAGGAGAGATGTGTAGGGGCTGGTTATTACAAATATGCAGAAAGATAGTATTTATGGGCTGGGGGTGTAGCTCAGTGGTATAGAACACACGAGAGGCCCCTGGTTCAATCCCCAGCACCAAAAAGAGCATTAGTGTTTACCTTCAGCTGACGAAGAGACAGTATTTGAAACTCAGGCAAGCCATGCTTTTGCTTAAATGTTTAATAAGTAAGTTGAGAAGCCCCCGGTGCTATTAATTAGTACTGATTCCATTAAGCAGCAGTATCCCATGTAATTGCTATTGTCTTTCCATAGTGTCCCAGCTTTTGCATTTGGTTTCATGGTTTCATCATTGGAAGGGGGGAAAGGTAAGGGAGAGTGAACACTATTCATTAAAGGCGATTAATGAGTTACAGAACTCCTTTGCAATTTTTACTCAGAAATAAGATACCTTAAGTCCTCAGAGTTGGCAGGTCTAGAGTCTGGTTGATTTGGCCCACTTTTTAGCCTTGTAAACAGTTCCAACCATACATAGTCAAACAGGGTGACTCTACTCCCTTTAAATGAAAGGGAGAAATTGGAACTTATTCACTTTCCATTACTCGACTAATTCACATTGCTAAGGCATCTTTGGGCTTCTGGTTCAAACCATCAGATCAGGTGCAGAGTTTACTTCCCTTGTTGCTTGGGACCTGGTTGAAATTCACACAAAAGAAAAAGGGGCTCACGCCTGTAATCCCAGCAGCTTGGGGCGCTGAGACGGAAGGATTGAGAGTTCAGAGCCAGCCTCAGCAACTTAGTGAGACTTAGCCAGCCTTAAGCAACTCAGTGAGACTCTGTCTCTAAATAAAATACAAAGTAGGGCTGGGGATGTGGCTTGGTGGTTAAGTGTCCCTGGGCTCAATATCCGATACAATAAATAAATAAATAAATAAATAAATAAATAAATAAATAAATATTGGGTAGAGGAGGACATGTGAGGGGCAAAGGCAATCACAAACAAGAGATCCCACCACATTTCTGGACCTTGAAGAACAGAGAGTAGAGCATTGCCAGGGAACACGGGCAGAGAAATTGCAGCTGATGGTATGTCAGGAGGCAGAGAGGAAATTTGGGGCAGAGGAAGGAGGCAGAGTGGAAGGTCTTTATATGGAACAAGGGTGTCCCTCCCCCCACCCCACCCTATTTATGTTTACCAAAAAAGGGCCAGATAGCCTGTGTGATTTGATTTTACTTTGTTGCTGTGCATATGACTCTTTCTTTCTTTCTTTCTTTTTTTTTTTTTTTTTTTTTTTTTGAGGGCCCAGGACAAAACCTAGGGCCTTGCAAATGCTAGGCAAGAACTAAACCCCTGACCCCCACATAAGGCGCTTCTGCTGGGCTTCTCTAGGGTAGGGATGCAGATGGGAGGTTGTGACTTAGTGATGGGCAGGTTTTGGTCCTGCAGGCAGAAAGCTAGCCTGTGTGAGGTTCAAGGTTCCCCAAGAGCTGGGAGGCTGCGACCACTGTGCCTTCTTCTGTGGCTGTGGACATGGCAGATGAAAGATCGCGGGACAGGGCAAGCACTGTTCCCATCCAGGACAGTCTCCGCAGCTGCTGGCCTCCCTGATGCAGGCTCCCTTTTTGCAGATCTGCTACATGAAGATGCCTCCTAACCTGACTCACCTTCCCACGGAGGATCCCTACTTTGGAACCAGAGATTTGGAGGTCTCTCTGGCCTTGTTAGGGTGATCCTCCTGAGGAAATTGTGTAGGGGGAGGAGAGAGGGGAGTGGTGGAGAGGGGAAATAGGCCTGTGTGAACCTGGCCATTGGCATGTAATGTTAATCACAGAAGTTAACCCTTGCAGCACCACTGACTACAAAGAAGGAGCAACAAACTTGCAAGGCCCCACTTGAAGCTCAGACACCCCCACCGTGCATGGCAGCTTCTTCAGTGTGGAAGTTGCCCTGTTGGGAAGTTTACATTTTCATATGACCAGCCATGGCCTCAGAGAGCTCCAGGGGATTTAAGTTCCTACTTCTCCTTAGTGATCTGAGAATTGACTAGTCAATTAAACAGCTCAAAGGAATAGAGGTCTCCAGTTAAAACTCAGGTTAAATATTAAAAGCGTCTCCTGACTCTTTAATTTGTAGCTCACAAACTTGTTAAATGGAGCTGAAGTTCCACCTGCTCAGAGGGATTACTGATTGATGTGGGGACACACTCTACAAGCTCATGGCTGGCGGGATCACTGTCCTGGGACTGCGGCTTCTTCCCACCAAGTGATTGACTCTGACCTGCTGACTCTTCCTGCAAGGCTGCCAGGCCCTGCCCAGTCCTTAACAGACCTTGGCTCTTTAAAGGAGCCTCACAACAACCCAAGAAGGTGGGCCTTATCTTCTTCCATTTCATGGATGACAGAAGGAAGTCCCAGTAGAGCAGGAGCTTGCCTGAGGTCTAGGCAAGTGCTCCACCACAGAGCCACACCCCAGCCCTTGCCTGAGGTCTTGACGCTAGTCAGTAGCAGAACTGGGGCTTGAACTCAATTCTGGGTGTTCTTTCCTGGTCTTCTCATTATGCTGGCTGTTATGGTTTTGGACCTGGAAGGTCCCCCCCAAAGGCTCATGTGTTGAAGCCTTGGTTCCCAGTGCAGCGGTGTTCAGAGGTGGGGCTTTGGAAGCCACTGGATCGGGAGGACTCTGAGCTCATCGGTGGACTAATTAGTCCATAGCTGATGGCATTATGGGAAGGTGAGGTCTAGTTGGAGGAAGTCGGTCACCAGAGGTGTGCCTGGAAGACCTTATCTTGTCCCTGGCCCCTTCTCTTTCTCGGCTTCCCGACTGTCACGATTCGGCAGCTTTCCTCTGCGATAGCCTCCGCCACGATGTTCAGTCTCACCTCAGGCCCAAAAGCAGCGGAGCCGGACAACCGTGGACCGACACCTCTGAAACCACGAGCCAGAAGAGATCTTTCCTCCATTCAGCTGTTCATGTTGGGCATTTTTGTCCTAGTGATGAAAAGCTGACTGACACACTAGCTGTACCCAAATAAATGGGTAACCTAGCAGATTAGACGCACTAGGCTCCGAGCATAAAGAATCCCCACTGGTACCCAGGTCCACCATGTAGGTAGGGTGACCATCCAATTCTGTTTACCCAGGACTCAGGATATTCCCAGGTTATGGGAGTTTCAACCAGATCAGGGGGTCACCCTCCATGTCGGGTTGTACAGGTTTCTCACTGACCAAGGAGTAGGTGGAGGCTGCAAGCCAGCTTCATCATCAAGCTTTCCTTGTGAAGCAGGGCTGCACCCCCTAGCAGAAAGTGGAGTGTGGACTAGCTGAGACCCTACTAGTTCCTCTGGCATGATCAGCCCAGAAGTTCAAGTAATTCAATGATTAGGGTCATGGCCTCATTAAAAACCAACTCTTTTGAGCCGGGTGCGGTGGCGCACGCCTGTAATCCCAGCACTTGGGAGGCTGAGGCAAGAGGATCGCGAGTTCAAAGCCAGCCCCAGCAATGGCGAGGCACTTAGCAACTCAGTGAGACCCTGTCTCTAATAAAATACAAAAAAGGGCTGGGGATGTGGCCCAGTGGTCGAGTGCCCCTGAGTTCAATCCCTGGAACCAAAAAAACAAAAACAAAAACAAAAAACCTAACTCTTTTTTTACCCTCTCTCTCTTTCTAGGGAATTTCTCCCACTTTCTATAGACACACGCACACATACACACTCGCACACACACAGACTCAAAAGGCTCAAAGTGCCTGTTCCTAATCATGTGCTATGAAGTGCTCTGGTCACAGAAGGAAAAGGGAGCTGGAGAAGTAGGAAGGGTCCAGGGGCCTAGGAAGGGTCCAGGGGCCTGTCTGACAGCGCCGAGCGAAGCTCTCCACGCGTTTCCTCCTGGATGCCCGCGGGGTAGGGAAGCACTTCCCCCCTGTGTCCCTGGACAGTCTCTGGCCTTCGACTGTGGACAGAAATGACTGGAGCATTCAATTCTAGTGAAGCGTCTTCACAACTTCCCTCTGCCGCAGTGAGGTACTGCTTGAAATGTGGCAGCTCTGTCAACCAGGGTCCGCAGTGGGCATCACGGGCATCCCTTTGCTACCTGATTATGATCGTTAGACTGGGTAGGAGCTGTTACAAGCTCATTCTCCCAGGGCTTTTTCCTTACTGTGGCACCACTTAGCCTGGTGACTGACACTCGAGACTCCCTGGTAATGATTTGTACTTGCTTTGGGCACATGTAGACCCCCTGGAAAGGAATGAGATCCTCTCTGCAGTTCCCAAGACCACCCTGCTGTGAATCACTGGGGTTTTAAACATGAGTAAGCTCAGTAATAGGCTTAGTCTTAAATATATTCTTAGAAACTAAGATTCTAAACATTGTGGGGCTGGGGGCTATGGTTTAGTGGTACAGAGCTCGTCTCGCATATGTGAGGCCCTAGGTTTGATCCTCAGCACCACATAAATAAAATAAAGGTATTGTGTCCACCTACAACTAAAAAATATATATATATTTTAAAAAAAGATTTTAAACATTATGATTATAATTCTTCAGTGAAAGTTAATGATAGTCCCTTAACATCTCTCTGGGTAATAAAAGAAGCAAATTTATTTTCCTACATTTCCTAAAATGTTATCATTTCTAGTTGATCATTTTGGGCTTTCTCAACTGGCCCATGATTCTGTCTAGTCCTGTGGGCTGCCTGCCTATAACAAGTCCACACGACACTGGGACTACATTCATCACCCAGCAGAGCTGGACAGAGTGAATGCCCTGATAAAGAAGGGCATGGGGGGTGGGGGAGAGAAGGCCACGGAGGTGGAGGGAGTGCAGGGAGGTGCGTTGTACCAGGCAGGAGTCAGTCATCCCTTCTGGCCTGAAACAGCCACCCAGACACACAAATCTGACCTCTTCCCAGCCCCAAGAGGGTTGGATTTTTTCACTCATAATTTGATCTCTATAGATAACCACAATGTCGTGTTAATCGTTAGTGGACGTTTCTTCCTTCTGCATGTGCATGATGTGCATTATAAACCGATTGTTTGTATTCCCCCAAATCCACGTGGTGAAGCCTACCCTCCACGGCAGAGGAGGAATCCTACCCTCCACCTTCCCAGAGACGAGGCTTTGGGAAGTTATTAGGTTGTGAGGGTGGAGCCCTCGTGAGGGGTTGAGTCCTCGTAAGAGGAGACACGAACACCGCCTTCTCCCTCCTCTCCACCAGTGAGGACATAGCAAGGAGAAGCCCAGCTGCAAGCCAGGAGGTGGAGGACCCTCACCCTACACCAGACCTGCTGCCACCTCAGTCTTGGGTTTCCTGGCCTCCAGAACCGTGGGAAATCCGTACGTGTTTGAGTGACCCGGTTATGGTGCTCTGTCACAGCTGCCCAGCCCAGGGCAGCGTGTGCAAGCGCATGGGAATGTTTAGACCTGACAGCAGAGCGTGTAGTCCAAGGGTTAGCAACCGACAGCCTGCAGGTCAAATTCAAGACCGAGTGTTTTTGTGAATAAGGTTTTACTGGAACACAACCACAGCCTGCTTGTTTGCATGATGTCCCTGGATGATTTTACATCACCGTCGCAGTCAAGTAGCTGCTTCAGATACTGGATGTTTCACAAAGCCTGAAATAGTCACCATCTAGTCCTTTACATGAAGAGTGTGTCAGGGGCTGGGGCAGGGGCTGGGGCTGGGGTTGGGGCTCAGTGGTAGAGCACTTGCCTAACACGTGGGAGGCACTGGGTTCGATCCTCAGTGCTGCATAAAAATAAACAAATAAAATAAAGGTAGTATGTCCATCTACAACTAAAAAAATTTTTAAATAAAAAGTAAATTAAATTTAAAAAAAAGAGTGTGTCAGGGGCTGGGGTTGTGGCTCAGTGCTAGAGGACTCGCCTAGCATGCACAAGGCCCCCAGTTTAGTCCCTAGCACCAAAATAAACAAAATCCCCCCAAAAGTGTCAATCCCTGGTTTGATTGATAGTCCTATAGGTTTCATCCATGTGTTTCTTTTCTTATCTTTTGAGATGGGGTCTCTTTGTGTTGTTGAGTTCCTGGACTCCAGCAATCCTTGCTGGGACTACAGGTGTGCACCGCCTCACCCAGCTGATTTCACCTATTAACTCCAGATCACATGGTTTATTCATGAGAGATAATGAAGTTAATATTAACCTGCTGTGAATTTTATTAACTTATTTCTGCCTTGATACCTAACCCGGCATTCTCATCTGGAGCCCCCTCCAGGTGAGGTTGTTGAGTTATGAAACCTAAGGTCAAAAGGCTCTTGTAAATAAATCAACCTTCCTGATGTGTAAATACTTTTTTTGGTCACAACCAGAAACCAGATCTGAAAGTCATCTCATTTTCCTGTTTCTCCTTTAGTTTCCTTTTCCCATAAGATAAAAAGTTAAAAAGCATTTCCCCTCCCTTGTTCTTTCTTTTACTCAGACACAAGTAAAAGGAGAAAAATCTTTTAGATTTCCAGTTTTGAAAGTGTCAACACTAGAAATCTATTGAGTTATATTTAATTCACTCAAGAATACTTATCCGGGGCTGGGGTTGTGTCTCAGCGGTAGAGCGCTTGCCTAGCACGTGTGCGGCCCAGGTTCGATTCTCAGCACCACGTAAGAACAAAGGCATGTGTACAACTAAAAAACCAAATAAATAAATATTAAAAAAAAAAAAAAAAAGAACACTTATCCAAGCCAGGCTTGGTGGCACAGGCCTGTAATCCCAGAGACTTGGAGGCTAAGGCAGGAGGATGGCAAGTTTGGGGCCAACCTCAGTAACTTATGAAGACCATCTCAAAATAGAGGGCTGTGGATGTTGTTCAGTGGCAAAGCATCTCTGGGTTCAATCCCTAGTACCAAAAACAAAAAACAAAAGAACTTACCCAAATATGTTTGGATTATTTAAACTGAAAGTAAACTTTCACCAAAATGAAATTAGCAGAACAGAAATGCACACTCTTTGAACAAATACACACGCCACACATATTCAATTTGATTCAGCTCCACAGACATTTGTAAAGCACCTGCCCTGGAGTAAATTCAGGGACTATAGGCATGAATGACCCATAATCCTTACCTTCAAAGTACACAGGGCCAGTGGGAGGTGCAAACAAGTTAAATAGTGGAAGCGAGGGATGTGAGGTGGGGGGTGCAGGACGCTGAAGGAGAGTGAACCTGCGTTCATAACTGTGGGGAGGCTCAGAAAGCATCACGGAAAGAGCATCAGAGCTGAGCTTTAAAAGAGGCGCAGGCGGGGGCTGGGGTTGTGGCTCAGCGGCAGAGCGCTCGCCTCGCACGTGCGCGACCCGGGTTCGATCCTCAGCACCACGTAAACATAAATGCATTGCATTGTGTACAAATAAAGTAGATAAATAAATATTAAAAAAAAAAAAAAAAAAAAGAGAGAGGCGCAGGCGGGGTGCAGCTGGCGGTGAAGCGCTGGACTAGCAAGCACAAGGCCCTGGGTTCCATCCCCAAGATCACAGAAAATAAAAGAAAACAGGAGCAGAAGCAGGAGAGTCTCCAAGCAGAGGAAAAGGAGAAGAAAAGTGTGGGGTAAAGACCTGAGAATTTGGGGGGCTTGGTGTGCCCAGTGAGGGCAGAGAGTAAGAGACAGCCTTGTTCTCCAAACGCCCAAATGACTTTGGTGGACTCTTCCAAAGTGGGTGCTCCTGTCCTCAAAGAAACCTCTATCCCACGGAGTTGGAGGATATCATGCTAAGCGAAGCAAGCCAATCCCAAAAACCAAAGGCCAGTGTTCTCTCTGGTAAGCGGATGCTGATCCATAAGGGGCGGGGCATGGGAAAAAATGGAGGAACTGTGATTGGGCAAAGGGGAGGGAGAGGAGGGGAGGGGCCTGGGGGCAGGAAAGATGGTGGAATGAGATGGACATCATTACCCTAGGTACATGTATGAGTGCACATGTGGTGTGACGCTACATCATGTATGATCAGAGTTCGATCCTCAGCACCACGTAAACATAAATGCATTGCATTGTGTACAAATAAAGTAGATAAATAAATATTAAAAAAAAAAAAAAAAAAAGAGAGGCGCAGGCGGGGGTGCAGCTGGCGGTGAAGCGCTGGACTAGCAAGCACAAGGCCCTGGGTTCCATCCCCAAGATCACAGAAAATAAAAGAAAACAGGAGCAGAAGCAGGAGAGTCTCCAAGCAGAGGAAAAGGAGAAGAAAAGTGTGGGGTAAAGACCTGAGAATTTGGGGGGCTTGGTGTGCCCAGTGAGGGCAGAGAGTAAGAGACAGCCTTGTTCTCCAAACGCCCAAATGACTTTGGTGGACTCTTCCAAAGTGGGTGCTCCTGTCCTCAAAGAAACCTCTATCCCACGGAGTTGGAGGATATCATGCTAAGCGAAGCAAGCCAATCCCAAAAACCAAAGGCCAGTGTTCTCTCTGGTAAGCGGATGCTGATCCATAAGGGGCGGGGCATGGGAAAAAAATGGAGGAACTGTGATTGGGCAAAGGGGAGGGAGAGGAGGGGAGGGGCCTGGGGGCAGGAAAGATGGTGGAATGAGATGGACATCATTACCCTAGGTACATGTATGAGTGCACATGTGGTGTGACGCTACATCATGTATGATCAGAGAAATGAAAAGTTGTGCTGCAATTGTGTATAATGAATCAAAATGCATTCTACTATCATATATATCTAATTAGAATAAATAAATTAATTAATTTTAAAAATGAAAATAGATACAAAAATTCACCTATTAAATAAATGTAACAACTTGGTTACTCAATTAAAAAAAAAAAAAAAAAAGAACATGAAGAGAGAGCCTACAGAATGAGAAAAGATCTTTACCACATGCACCTCAGATAGAGCTTTGATCTCCAGGATATATAAAGAACTCAAAAAACTTAGCACCAAAAAATTAAATAACCCAATTAATAAATGGGCAAAGGAACTGAAGACACTTCACAGAAGAAATACGACCAGTTAACAAGCGTGAAAAAATGTTCTACGTCATTAGCAATTAGAGAAATGCAAATTAAAACTACACTGAGATTTCATCTCACTCCAGTCAGAATGGCAATTATTAAGAATACAAGTAGGGCTGGGGTTGTGGCTCAGCGGCAGAGCGCTCGCCTCGCACGTGCGCAGCCCGGGTTCGATCCTCAGCACCACGTAAACATAAATGCATTGCATTGTGTACAACTAAAGTAAATCAATAAATATTAAAAAATAATAATATAAAAAAGAACACAAGTAGGGGCTGGGGTTGTGGCTCAGTGGTAGAGCGCTCGCCTAGCATGTGCGCGACCCAGGTTCGATCCTCAGCACCACGTAAATAAACACATTGTATACAACTAAAGCAAATAAATAGATATTTAAAAAGAAAAAAGAATACAAGTAGCCGGGCGCGGTGGCGCACGCCTGTAATCCCAGCACTTTGGGAGGCTGAGGCAGGAGGATCGCGAGTTCAAAGCCAGCCTCAGCAATGGCGAGGCACTTAGCAACTCAGTGAGACCCTGTCTCTAATAAAAATACAAAAAAAAGGGCTGGGGATGTGGCCCAGTGGTCGAGTGCCCCTGAGTTAAATCCCCGGTACCACAAAAAAAAAAAAAAAAAAAAAAAAAAAGAATACAAGTAGCCATAAATGTTGGTGAGGATGAGGGGGAAAGCATTCATTCAAGCCTATGTTTTCACTCATACATTGCTGGTGGGACTGCAACCACAATGGAAAGCAGTATGGAGATTCCTAAGAAAACTTAGAATAGAACCACCATTTGACCCAGTTATCTCACTCCTAGGTTTATACCCAAAGGACTTAAAATCAGCATACTATAGTGACACAACCACATCAATGTTTATAGCTGCTCAATTCACAATAGCTAAACTATGGAACCAACCTAGGTGCCCTTCAACAGATGAATTGTTGCTGCCTGAAGCGATGGCCGCTTGAAGCAACGAAGCCGTGGGAAGAAGTTCAGAGGCGAACTGGAAACAAACAGCTTTTTATTCTGATAACTTTTCTCTCTGGCTCTAACAATGACTAACACGCGCCACAAACACCACCAAAAAATGGCGCTGACCCGATCAGCAATCTCGGCCAAGTCACTCGAGATCCCCGGCCAAGTCCCGTGAAACTATGGAATGAAGGAGCCCCAATTAGGGAGATGGCTATTGCGGTCAGCTGGAAGCCATAAGTTCCACCTGATAATAAGTTTGTATGTGACGCACCTGTAAATGCACGTGAGGCACCCGCAAAGCTAAAGGTATATAACCGGGTGAAAGCGGTCGGAGTCAGGAGAATGAAGAATGAATTCATTCAGTCAGTCATGCAGTCGCTCGGGGTCGGAAGAAGAGTTTGGGTCGGAGAAGAAGAAAAGAATCAGAGCGGCCAGAACGTAGGCAGAGCGGTTACAGAAGAGAAACCAGATAGAAGAAGTAATTCCTGGTCAGAGTCAAGCTGAGGCTCCCGAGGAAGAAAGAAGAAAGAAGAAAGAAGCTCTAAAAGCTAAGCTCTCTCTCTCTCTCTCTCTAAAGAAGAAATCTCTCTTTCAAACTCTCTTTCTCTCTAAGCTCTAAGATCTCTAATCTTTCTCTCTAAGCTCTTTCTAAGAAGAAGAAAAATCTTTCTTTCTCTCTCTAAGCTCTCTCTAAGAAAGTAGAAGTAAAAGTAGTAGTATCTTTACTCTGCCTCCGAGAGTTTTCCCGCGGTGTTGTGGCTGGCCACGACAGGCAGCTTACAATGGAAGGCGACAATGCCCAAATCTCCATGGCCCATAGTCAACCGCAATTTAAGCCATCTCCCCAAACAGGGCTCCTGCAATGAATGGATAAAGAAACTATGGAATATTACTCAGCCTTAAAGAAGAATGAAAATATATGGAATTTGCTGGTAAATGGAAGAAACTGAAGAATATTATGCTAAGTGAAATAAGCCAATCCCAAAGAACCAAAGGCCCAATGTTTTCTCTGATATGTGAATGCTAATTCACAATAAGGGGTGGGGGTTAGACTAGAGGTGGTTTGCACTAGACAGAGGGGAGTGAAGAGAGGAGAGGGGGCATGAGGGTAGGAATGATAGTAGAATGAATCAGACATTATCACCCAATGTGCATATCTGATTACACGACTTGTGTAACTCTACATCATGTACAACCAGGACGAATAAGAAGTTATACTCCATTTATGTATGATGTGTCAAAATGCATTCTACCATCATGTATAACTAATTAGAACAAATTAAAAAATATATTAAAAAAGAGGGCTGGGGTTGTGGCTCAGCGGCAGAGCGCTCGCCTCGCACATGCGCGGCCCGGGTTCGATCCTCAGCACCACGTAAACATAAATGCATTGCATTGTGTACAACTAAAGTAAATAAATAAATATTTTAAAAAATATTAAAAAAGAAAGAAAGAAAGAAAGAAACCTCTATCCTGGACCACAGCTGGAACAGTGCCTTCCACCCTCTAAAACATCACCGTTCATCTGGGTGCTGGGGTGGATGCTTGTAGTCCCAGCTACTCAGGAGGCAGATGCAGGAGGACTGCATATTTGAGGGTAGCCTGGGTCACTTAGCAAGGCCCTGATCACGGTTCATCTGCCCTTTTGCGTGACCCAACACCCATGTGCCCACCTGCGGCTGAAGGGGGGCTTATCGGAAAGTGTCTGGCATCTGAATCATCATTATGTCAGACTCTGTTGCATCTCGAAGTCCAAATGAAGTCTGAACATCACTTGCCCTGAGGGCAAGCTCTGGTTGCCATGGAAACTGGACCGTCAGGTTCTTCCTGGTTCCACAGTCCTCGTAGCCCCACCCGAGTGGCCCACATCGGTCAAGCTCTTGCCTCTGGCCACGTGTTTCAGGGTGCGTGAGCACTTCCCTTGATCTGCTCTTCCTCTCTGATCAGTCCGTCAGCCAGTTCACTTGCAGGGAGTCCCAGTGACACCTGAGGCCCGGGGCGCAGCTTGGGGTGGGACACATTTACACTCAGCACACAGCGATGGTGCGTGACACCCAGGGAACCGCCAACCTGTAATTCTGTGAGCACCCGTTGTCCTTCTATGTCTCTGGCACTGTGCTGAGCATGGGGACAGCGATGAAGTTGACTTAGACATCCCACAGATGTCCCCTGATGGGGGAGATGCACAGCTGAGCCGACAGGTTCCATCCAAAGCCCTGGCCAGCACCTCGGCCTGAGCACGGGGAGGGCTCTGGAGGAGGGAGCTTTGGAACAGGGTCCACGTGGCAAATGTGAGCTCCCCAGGGACTACTGGGAAGGGCGTCTCAGGTCACAGAGCCGGGAGCAGCCAGCAGCCTGGAGAAGAGCCACCTGAGGCTTGAGCCACTGGGCAGGCTGCTCCTGAGCCCAGGGCTGTGAGGAGGAGCGGCTGGAGTGACCTCCACTGCGGGCGAACCAGAGGCCCTGGAAGGCGGCTCGGGTTCTGGGGACCAGGTGTGGCCTTCTTCACCTACCCGGGAGCAGGTGGCGGCGCCCATGCTTGATGCGGGCATCAGCAGTGGGCCTGCCCTTCTCCTTGGGTCTGGCGGGAGTGGGCGGGCAGCTGTCGCCTGCTTCCCAGACACTGTGTCGCTGACTGGGAGTGGCCCTGGTGACCAGGGCTTGCTAATTCCTCAGCCTAAGTGCTGCAGGGAGTTGGGACCCGGCTAGTAGCCGAGGCCAGGGACAGGGACCCAGGCTCAGGCTGTCTTCCATGGTGCTGCCCCAGGAGTGCCAGAGCCCCCCCCCCCTGCCCTGGGTCCTGCCGGGTCTGGGCAGAGTCTCCTGGGACGGGGCCAGTGGAGAGGAGGGGCCAGGCAGTCACCACTGTCTGCACACGAACTCATCTCGATTTAGTTTAACGGTCTTAATTGGTCTTACTCTCCATTTAGAATCGGGTGGCACTTCATTCCATAAAATAGTGTTCCAGGAGCCGGGCGCGGTGGCGCACGCCTGTGATCCCAGCACTTTGGGAGTCTGAGGCAGGAGGATCGCAAGTTCAAAGCCAGCCTCAGCAATGGCGAGGCACTTAGCAACTCATTGAGACCCTGTCTCTAATAAAAATACAAAAAAAGGGCTGGGGATGTGGCCCAGTGGTTGAGTGACCCTGAGTTCAATCCCCAGTACCATAAAAAAAAAAAAAAAAAAAAAATAGTGTTCCAGGGGCCCAGCAAGGGAGGTCTGCTTTATACTATACAGGACAGATGACAAAAGCAGAAAAAGAACAAAAATGATCTGTCCCCTCAGAGTTGCTTTCCTTGTAAGGTGGAGACAAGGAGATAGAATAACAACAACAACAACAACAAAAATATATATATATAAATAATATATTTATTTATATATATACTTAATATATATGAATAATATATTTATTATTATATATTATAATATATATTTATTATTATATATAATATATTTATTTATATATATATTTGATATATATAAATAATATATTTATTTATATATATATTTCATATATATATATATTAACATCTGGTTACTTCAGATTTTCTTTTTATGTGAAAGGATTAAAGCAAGGGGCCTTCATGATGCTGATTGAAACTGGCCTATGTAGGGAGTTAGCTGTTATTTCCCCTCTGCCTTTTTTCTTTTTTTGGTACTGGGGATCAAACCCGGGGGTACTTGACCACTGAGCCACATCCCAGCCCTATTTTGTATTTTATTTAGAGACAGGGTCTCAGTGAGTTGCTTATAGCTTCGCTTTTGTTGAAGCTGGCTTTGAACTCTCCATCCTCCTGCCTCAGCCTCCAGAGCCACGGGGATTACAGGCATGTGCCACCGCACCCAATATAGCTATTATTTCTCTAATTCTGATTTCTTGAAAGGTCAGACACCCAGCTTAGTTTCAATGTGACTGCATGGAACTGTAGGTGGCTCCGTTTTGATTTGGTCTGTTGGGGCCCAGCGCAAGAACCTGGTTCAAAACAGTGGCCTCCCATAATTTTAATTTAACACCACAGAAAAACTGAAGACCCACCAGAAATCAGAGATTAAGGAGACATGGGCTGGGCGTGGTGGCGCACACCTATAATCCCAGCAGCTCTGGGACGGGAGGCGAGGCAGGAGAATTGTGAATTCAAAGCTAGCCTCAGCAATTTAGCGAGGTCCCAAGCAACTCAGCGAGACCCTGTCTCTAATTAAAATATAAAAAAGGGCTGGAGAGGGGCTGGGGTTGTGGCTCGGTGGTGGAGCGCTCGCCTAGCACGTGCGCAGCCCGGGTTCGATCCTCAGCACCACGTAGACATAAATGCATTGTGTACAACTAAAAGCAGATAAATAAATATTCCAAAAAAAGGGGGGGGGCTGGAGATATGGCACAGTGGTTAAGCACCCCGGGTTCAATCTGCAATGTTGCAAAAGAAAAACAAAAACAAACAAAACAAAACAAAACAAAAAAACCATAAACTCTTGCACTTTTCTCCCTGCACGCGAGAGGCGGTCCTGGATCTCATACCTGGGACGTGGAGCACATTATTGCTGTGTCGCCTGTTTCTTGGCCTCCCCTTCCCCACTAAACATGGAGTGCCTGACACGTGCTGCTGTCTCGCCCTGGGCAAAGGAACAGAGGGGCAACAGGAACACTGGCCCCTTCTTCAGGGCATTGTCCCAAGTCCTTCATTACAGCTCCAGCCAGAAGCCTCAGAGCGGGCCTCCCTGGCTCCCCCCAGGGCCAGTCCCCTCGGTTCTGCCTTCACAGCACGTCTCTGGGATCCAGGCGACTTGTGTCCACCTCCACTGCCACCACCTCCTCCCACTTAGGAAGCGAGATGGTCACGAGGAAGCCTCCTGTTGCCCCTCACCTGCAGCAGTCTGCCCTCAGTCTAGCCCTGCGGCTTGAGTCAAAACAGATGTCCCGTTAAGTCCCTTCTTCACTCAGAGATGGAAACTGATCCCCATTTCTGTCAGGGTAAAAAACAAAGTTCTTTAAATGACCTCTTAGAGCCTTCCGAGTGGGCCCGTTTCTTCTGATTTTGTTCGTCTTCACCTGCCCCTCCCATTCCTCTCCTGCCTCCCTGCTCCTTGCCCTTTCTCATTCACGCACCTCAGGGCCTTTGCACCACCCACATCTGTGTCCCCGTTCCAGGGAGGTGCAGCCTACATCCATCCTCATCTCCAGCCTCTCTTTGGTCTCTGCCATGGTTCATCTTGGCAGGGAGGCCTATTTTAAATGAAACCCCCGCCCCCCATGCTCCAGAGTCTGTCTGCTCTATTTTCTCTCCATACCCCTTTTTCTTCTAACATACAACTCACTGTGCTTGGGCTGGGGTTGTGGCTCAGCGGTAGAGCGCTCGGCTAGCACGTGCGCAGCCCAGGTTCGATCCTCAGCACCACGTAAAAACAAACACATTGTGTACAACTAAAGCAAATACATATTTAAACAAATAAGATTCTAATATCATAAAAATTCCAATGTGCTTATCACGTATATTTGTCAATGAAGACGTATGTGTTTTTTGTTTATTTGTTTCTTCCTGTCACAGCGTGATCTCCCAGGGTGAGGGTGCTATGATCCCAGCACCCACAGCCATGCCTCAATGCATAGTGGGAGAGAAGGGGGTTCTGGCGAGGGGCAAGCGTGGGTGTTCAGCCCTCAGAGTTGCTTCGCAGGTTTTTGTCGTAGAGGAGGAATACACCTAGGCACATGCACCCATCTGGTGGAGAAATGGGGCCTGGTCTCCAGGACCAGCTTTATAGAGCAGTGGATTTGGAACTGAAGACACTCAGGTTTGGGTCCAGTCTCCACCATCCATGGAGCTGATAGATGGGCTACCCTCCCCCGCTCAGAGTTCTCCACATCCTGAGAGAAGCAACCTTGTTTCATTCTCGGCAGGATGTTTTCTTCCCCAGACAGGATGTTTTTTTCCCCCAGGCAGGATGTTTCTTTTCCCCGGGCAAGAGCCATAGGCTGTTACAGGTCACCCTGTTCTAGGGGCAAAGAGCCAATGGCGTTGGGGTTGCTCTGGTGCACCTCCCGCCAGAAATCCCTATATAGGGCGCTGTTTGAGAGACACAGACACACAGAGACACGTCATCAGTTCGTCGCTGCTGAGGGGAGGAAGCTACTCAAGACACATCAGCTCGACCCTGCGGAGAGGAGGAAGCCACTGCAACAGCTCTAGACCCATCGCCTTCAGCCCGACGGCTGCTCCCAGCTGACAGCTCCAGCCTCCAGCCAGACAGCAGCTGCTTTAGCTGATAGCTCCAGAGATCCTAGCAGGTGCGACCCAGCACCCACCTTCTGTTCAGAGCTTGCACACTCCCCTCTCCCTAACTCCCCTCTCCAGCACCTCTTCAACCTTCGACCAGAGCACCTCTTCAGTTTGCTACCAGCCACGAAGGCTGTTGAATAAATCTCTTGGCTGCACGGCTGTCCCCGGTGTGATGTTTTGCCCTTCAGGAGCTTCAATCATCTCTTTAATCTCACGGTGACTCAGTTTCCTCATCTTCAAAGGGGGGGTTAATAAAAGCTCCTCACCGTGCTGTTGTGAGAAGTGAATCAAACTAAACGTGATGTGCTTGTGAGCTTCAGCCGTGTCTACCACGTGACCAGCATGCAGAGATGTGAGCTGGAAGCGCATCTGTACCAGGTGACTGCTTAACACTCAAAATACATCTTCCTGGAGAATTGATGGGTGGTGAACAGGGACAAAAAACCTATTTCCTGGAGCTCAGGTGAAAAATTAGGACATTGACCCAAGAACAGATAATCAGCTAACGGGTGATGTTAATTCAGTAGGCCTTTTTGTTTGTTTGGTATTAAGGACTGAACCTGGGGACACTTTACCCCTGAGCCACATCCCCAGGCCTTTTTATTTTGAGAAATGGCCTCACTACATTGCTGAGGCTGGCCTTGAACCTGTGATCCTCCTGCCTCAGCCTCCCGAGCCACTAGTATTACAGGTGTACACCACCGTTTTTGAGGACCCACCTCATGCCACCACTGTTACAGGGACAGTAGGACTTTATTAAGTAGGGCACAACTCTGTACAAAACCATAGGACTGGACATCAAAACGGGTTGGAGCACAAACAAACAAACAAACAAATAAAAAAACACTTAGAAACAACGCGGCCTCCAGGCCCTCCACTAGACCAGCCAGTAGAGATGGGGCGAGGTGCACCTCCCCAGGGTCCCAGTACTGGTGCATGCCACAGGCTAGATGGGGAAGGAGTGGCTGAGGGCTGAAAGGGGTCTGCAGGGGAAGCACCTCACAGTGAGGCGGCTGTGGGGTGAGTAGGATGAGCGGTTCTCCTTTGCAACAAAAACAAATGTCCTGATGGCTTGGTGCTAGTGATCAAATTCAGGGGCACTCAACCACTGAGCCACATCCCCAGCCCTATTTTTAAATTTATTTAGAGGCAGGGTCTCAATGAGTTGCTTTGCTCTTCACTTTTGCTGAGGCTGGCTTTGAACTCACTATCCTCCTGCCTCAGCCTCCTGAGGCTCTGGGATTACAGGAGTCTGCCGCCACGACCAGCCCTGATGTCTTTTTTTTTTTTTTTTCTTTTCTTTTTTTTTTTTTTTTTTTTGGTACCAGGGATTGAACTCAGGGGCACTCGACCACTGGGCCACATCCCCAGCCCTTTTTTGTATTTTATTTAGAGACAGGGTCTCACTGAGTTGCTAAGTGCCTCGCCATTGCTGAGGCTGGCTTTGAACTCGCGATCCTCCTGCCTCAGCCTTCCAAAGTGCTGTTGGGATTACAGGCGTGCACCACCGCGCCTGGCCTGATGTCTCCTTTATAGCACTGATGTCGCTGTCTTCAGCCTCCAAGTGTAAAGCCCAAGCTCCTCCCCTGCCTCCTCTGCTTTAGATCAAGTTCCTCTCTGCGGCCAGACAGCAGTGGGGGAGGTTTTCCTGCCCGCTGCCACCAGGGTGTGGGGCCTTGTGTGTGACCATCAATGCTGAGGGCTCCCCCTGGTGACCACTAGTGGTACACCCTACAAAGACAGCACCCAGAGCGCAGGCTGAGCTGGGAGTCCCCAGCTTCTAAGTGGGAGGCGTGCAAGGATACTTACCATCTGCCCCTAAATTGAAGGATGGAGTGACCATGAACTGGACGGACGCTGTGGGGGGGCGCACTCTTTGATACGGGTCCTGCGTTTACACGGGGGAAGGTTTAGGAGACTGACCCCCCCACGGCCCTATGCCATGCTTCCTGTGGCTCCTTCCTCCAGTGTCTCTCCACTGAATTTCTTGGTGACTAGGCCACCGTGTGCGAGTCACTGTGCTGGAGCCTGTAGACTCAGGGCCTAATGAGACCTCGGGCTCCACTCACTAAACACTCTGTGGGGCCCCTCCTGTGCCAGGGGCTGTGCTCTGCAATGGCTAAAGATGGGAGTGGAGGCCGGGGAGGCTCTGTGGTGGAGCACTGCATGGTGAGGCCCTGGATTTGGTCCCAGCACCCAAAACAGAATTGTTAGCAACGTCACCTGTGAGACACAAACCTCCTTAGGGAACGTTGCTCCATAAATGTCAGCTATGTCCTGGCCATGGCCCACTGAGACACGGGCCCACTGAGGGTCTCGGAGTGGGGGGAGCCGGGGTGGAGCTGAGGACGCGTTGCATGTCTGCTCTGGTGCAAACGCTTTCCTCTCTGCAGCCGCGCATGCCTGTAATCCCAGCACTTGGGAGGTTGAGGCAGGAGGATCGCGAGTTCAAAGCCAGCCTCAGCAATGGCGAGGCACTTAGCAACTCAGTGAAACCCTGTCTCTAATAAAATACAAAAAAAGGTCTGGGGATGTGGGCCAGTGGTCGAGTGCCCCTGGTTCAATCCTCGAAACAAAACAAACAAACTAAAAAAGACTGGAAAAGAAGCTGGACCTGTGGACCTGAAGGGTTCCTCCCCCTTTCCAGAAAGCCCAGCAAGGGAGGGCGGGGCCCTGGTGGGGAGGCAAAGCCTGCCTTTCAGCCTCTCCTCCCGCAGCTGGAGAGCAGGAGCCCAGGTGAGGCCCAGGAGGTGGGCCTGGGAGCCCAAGGAGGGGCCGCAGTAGGCCACCTGTTCCCCTTAAGTGACCTGGTTTCCTCCCTCCAGGACTTCTCAGGACCTTCACTGTGCTGCACAGAGCTCCAGGAGGGAGCTGGGTGGGAAACACGTGTCCAGGAGCTTGTCAGGGGAGACACAGCGCCCTGGGGGACTCTGCACCAGCAGCTAAAACGGCAGCTGTCCTCGGTGCTTCAGAAAAGCAGCCCTGGCCCAGAGGACGCCACCCCAGGGAGGGAGCCTTCCAAAGGCACAGGGGCAGGGTCACAGACACTCATGGGTCTTGAGCAGGTCCCCAACAGTAGGACACCCTGCTCTGCCTCGCTGTCAGCATGTCCTGTCTGTCCTCTGTCACCCAGCTCTGATGGGGACTGGGGCCACTAAGTGCAGCAGTGGTGCAGAGGGAGAGGGCTCCATTTGTTTCCTTTGAGGAAAAGTTTAAAACAAGCACCCAGAACACAGACCAGGCCCCCAGCAGGGCCTGACGGGCAACAAGCCACTGGGTTAAGGGCTCCTGCTCCTAGGTGAGTGTAGCCGCGGCCTGGGGCCCAGACCTTCCTCCAGCTCTTCAGGCTCCTGAGAAGAAAGCGCTGTATGAGGAGGTCGGTGGCACTTGCTGACCCCGGCACCCCTGAACCTGAGCCCGAGATGGGCACCAGGAGATGGGCACCTGCTTGCAACCGTTGGGATCAGAGATGGCAAAACCCATAGGATGAATCAATTTAGTCACCAAACACCGAGCATCTAGGCTAGGCCCTGAGGATTAGAGGCCAGTAACACCCAACCATCTCCCAACCTAGAGGGGACGGCAGACCATAAGCAGATAGGACACGGAGGGTGGGCATCCTGGGCACACTGTGGAGGAGAAGGGCTTGCTCCAGTGGGTGCCAGGGCTCGGGTTGCCAGCCTCCCACGGACTGAGGCAGGAAAATGATTCATGAAAAGGAGCTGGCTGGAATTGGTGGTGGGAAAGATGGGAAACCTGGCTCAGGAAGTCCACAGGAACTGCAGAAGTGCGGTCGGCTGAGGTGCAGTCAAGGCCACGCCTCCAACTGTCTGCCCAGGCCCTACTGCTGACATCGCTGCCACCGGACACTGGTCACACTGCCAGGAATTTCCTGGCAGATGCCTGCACTCGGGGAATCTCCCTGAAGTGGCCAAGTGCAGGCCCGGGGCACCTGTTTGGCTGAACCAATGTCACACACCAGTCTCCGGGGTGGGCATAGCGCTTCCTCAGCAGAGAAGCCTGAGCTGCAAGAGGAGGCAAAGGGCAGGGGAGGGAAGAGCAGGAGCTGCCAGGCTAGGACCGCAGGAACAGCATGATGTGCTCAGGGCAGCCCGGCAGACCCACGGTGTGGAACAGAAAAGGCAGAGCACAGAGGATGGACTGGCTGGGGCCTCAGGGCTGGTGGGGGCAGGATGTGGAGGGCCTCGGTGCCAAGGGAGGCGGCCAGTTTGCAACACAGCAGCACAGCAGAATTGGAAGCAGAGGGTCAGGTTTTCATCTCAAAAGATCCTTCTGGTCACTTTGGGTCAAATGGAGTGGGGAAGGGTGGTCCCCAAAAGTAAATTCAAGGAGTTGCTAACTACAGATAGGGGTGTGCCAGGCAGGCAGAAACAAGAGTCGCCCACGTTAAAAAAAAAAAAAAAAAAAAAAAAAAGTTAAATGTTAAAAAAATTCTAAGGGAGAGAAATGCAGCTAAACTCAACCAGTGATTATTTCTGGTCGATTAGAACAGGGATGATTTTGTTCTATTTCTCTGTTTCCTCACTCTCTCTCACCAGTTTCATCACAGGAAATGCACAATCAATTTAATTTGAAAATTTAGGAATTCTAAGCTTCTCTGTGGCACCGAGTAATTGTGTCTCTGGTGTCTCCCTCGTGCCTAGGAATTCCCTGTGAGCCAGAACAGCTCCCCCCGCTGTCCCTGCCCCATCCCCCCTGTGCCCACCAGCCCCTCAGGACCCCAGGAGCCAGTGCCGGCCGTGTGACTGGATGTTCCAGATGACAGAGCTGCAGCCGTGACCTGATCTTCCCGGGGTGAGGGATGTGGAACATGGGGACATCTCCGGTGAAGTGTTTTGGAAGGTGATTTGGGCAACAGAAAATACCTGGGAGCAGGTGGTTGGGGAGCCAGGGTGCGTGTTGATGGTGCTACTTTATTTTATTTTTTCCATGTTGCTGTTTTAAGTAAGCCCAGTGGTGACGGGAGGCCTCACTGAGAAGGTGACCCTAGGCAGAGACTTGGAGGTGGGAATGAGTATTGCTGCCAGGCGTCCCTGAGGGCACCTGTGTCTCCAGTGTCCCCAAAGCAAGGAGGCCCTCATGGCTTGAGAGGGGCCAGCAAAGGGAGGGACCTGGGAGAGGGCCTGGGGCCTGGAATGGACCAGGTATAGCTTCCTGGGTCTCAGAAGAACTTGAACTTGTGTTTTGAATGAGATGGGACAGGCAAAGTCAGAGGTGTCAGAGGCTCAGGACTGGCACTAGGTGTGAAGCCAGGTGCCCAGGCCCTCAGTTCATGGTCTTTTCATGACACCATCTGTGTGTCCACTTCCTGGAACTGCCTCGCTATCTCGGGCTGTCGGTGATGCCCCAGGTCTGTGAAGACGAGCCTCGTCTAGGCCTAAAGCCTCACTGTCTCTCCATGAAGACGACCTCTCAGGGCCCACCAGGACCACGGGGGAGAATGGCACCCTGTCCCTGGGCCCTGTCAGGCCATGTGGGGGCTATGAATGGTGGGTAAGAGGGCCTCAGAAAACCCTGCAGTGACCCCCACAGTCACCACCACAGCCACTGTCAACTGAGGATCGTGATGTGCAGGCACACAGCACTGGCCACTTGTCCACTCATTTGAGCCTCATGACATGCTGTTGAGTATCACCGGCTCCTGTTACAGATGAACGAGGTGCCCCGGAGGGGCGCGCCAGGCCCACAGCCAGCAGGCAGCAGGGGCGGCCGCCAGCCCTCTCCGTCTGACTCCAGAGGCACGGATGGCAGGGCCCTCTGCTTCCACGCCCCACCTCCAGTCAGTCTGGTCTCCAGTCAGACTCTGTCAGCCTTTTCCACCATCAGTGTCATATGACATGTAAGATACTAGTATCAACTTTGTTCCAAATGCTACATCGTCAACCCATTAAAATACCTTGGTAACACTTTTTCATATATTTGTCGATCAATTGTATTTCTTCTTCTGTGAAGTTCCTTCAAAGGCCGAATGTTTTCTCTAATTTACAATAAGATGGGGCGGGAGGGCACTAGGGAAGAATAGCATTACCTTAGATTAGGTAGAGGGAACTGAAGGGAGGGGAGGGAGGGGATGAGGGGATGGGAAAGATAGTGGAATGAAACAGACATTATTACTGTGTGTATATGTGTGACTACATGACCAATGTGATTACACAACATGTACACTCAGAAAAATGAGAAATCATATCCCGTCTATGTATGATATGTCACAGTGCATAAATGCATTCTACTGTCATGTATAACTAACCAAAACAAATTTAAAAATTGAATAAAAAATACCTCAGTAATAGCCGGGTGGCGCATGCCTGTAATCCCAGCACTTGGGAGGCTGAGGCAGGAGGATTGTGAGTTCAAAGCCAGCCTCAGCAATGGCGAGGCACTAAGCAACTCAGTGAGACCCTGTCTCTAATAAAAAATACGAAAAAAGGGCTGGGGATGTGGCCCAGTGGTCGTGTGCCCCTGAGTTCAATCCCTGGTACCAAAAAAAACAAAAACAAAAAACCCCTCAGGAAAGCTCTTGTTGGAGCCCATCTGCCACAGCCACCTCTGAAGAGCAGCAGCCGTGGTTCTGCAGCAACCCATGGTTGTGGCCCTCAGGAAGGGACGCAGGGGGACCCAGGACCTGAGCAAGCCGAGGCACCAGGTTTGCGTGCACCATGAGCTGAGAGGCGCGTGGCTTTGGCCTGAATGAGCGGGGCACCATGACGCTCCTCTCGGTCTCCAAGGACAAACAGGCCCTCGAGTTCCTCAAGGAAAGGGTGAGGATGCTCATCCGCACCAAGAGAAGGCAGGAGGAACCGAGCAGCACCTGGCTGCCCTGAAGAGAGCAGCTCTGGTCCCCTCTGGAATAACATGGGGGTCCCTCCTGGGACGGTCAGTCTTTGAAACAGGTTCAGCCGGCGCTACTGAGGTGCCACCAGTAGCGAATGCTGAGGGTTCTGAGCACAGTGTCTTCCTGGGCCCCGGCAGGCTGACCACGCTGCATTCCTGACCTCCCTGGCCATGCTGGGACAGGGCAAGCCTGAGGTGTCCTCGTCAGCACGCCCGGCTGCCCGGCTGAACATGACCATCTAAGTGTCTGGGCACCTTGGTTTTCCAGGATGCATTTGGTGTCACTGATTTGAATAGACTGGTGTTCAAAATCGTTTAGAAAATTCAACCATTTTTAAAAAGTGGTTTGAAACATAGGTTTGTATGTGCTCTATAGATTATCTCTTTTTTATATTTATTTTTTAGTTGTAGTTGGACACAATACCTTTATTTTATTTATTTTTATGTGGTGCTGAGGATGGAACCCAGGGCCTCGCACGTGCTAGGCGAGCGCTCTACCACTGAGCCACAACCCCAGCCCCTCTAGACCATCTCTTGACAATACACAAGCCACTGGGGACGAGGATTTGCCTCTGGCTGGAGAAATGAAGGTGAGGAGTGGGAGAGAGACTTCCCACTGTACCCTCTGCACGTTTCATTTCTTTCATATGCAGTTTTAATTTCTTACCTTTTCAGAAGGGAAATTTTAAACAAGAGAGATTAAGTCCAAAAGAAGCAATGCCCGCATGTAGAGGTTTTCTCATGGTCAGCGGAAGTGGTTAGAGGATGTTCAAAGTGGGTAGAGGTCAGGCGTGATGGACGCAGGCTCTGCAGCCAGTCTGCTGGGGTTCATAACGCTCTGTCCCTGATTCGTTATGTGATCTCAGACAATTTACTAACCGACTCTATACACCAGCTCCCTCATCTATAAAATGAGGCTAATAGTAGAACCTACTTCACAATTGATTATCTGAAACGGGTGAATAAACAAAGCTCTTAGAACTGTAATTAGCACACAGCACAGATCTCGCTAGCTGCCCTCTCTACTGCTGCAGTCACCCTGCGCTGGATTTGAACAGTGCTGTAATTATCATAGCAAAGAGCATTCCCTGTGATGGGTAGATTTGGAAATTAAAAGAGCATTTTCACTATGAAAAAAAATTCCCCCTTTCATAACATGCTCAGTAATGAGACAACACAGCAAATGATGTCATTAATGTAAACCAAACACATTTGTCTTTCCATGATGTCAGAATTTTTTGAATAATAATAAGTTTACAGGCTACACCACTTTCATCAGTGACAGTTCACCGAATACTCACAGGCCACCTGATAGACATAAGCCAGGCAAACGTATGTTTTTTTTATTCCAGTCTTAATTTCTAGTATCTCTAATATATAAAGATATACACATATATACAAAGATCATATATATGTATATATATATATATATATACACACATATATATATATATATATATATATATATTCACAGAAAAACTGAGGGTTACAGGACGCTGTGCTGAGAGCACTGGCAGGCAGAAAGAGATATGAATGCAGAGCCAAAGGGTCACTGTAGGTGGCCAGGTAAGGTTTTTAACAGACCAGTTCTGCAGAGGACCTGGATGGAGTGTCAGCTCCAGGTGTCGCTTTGGAGTGGGCTGCGTGTGGTCGTCATGGCCAGGAGAGACTGCACTTTGTTGAAGCCCAAGGATGGAGATTTGGAGGTTTGTCACTGTGGTGGTTTTCCTAGGCAAGGTCAGTGAGGAGTGACCAGGTGACCGGGTCAGTGTGCTGCAGTGGGGGGCTCCTCCTCCTATGGGTCTGAGGTGAGGGGTGGCCTCTGGTGAGGCCGATGGGCTCCCGTGCCTGGTGCTCCTGAAGTGACTGGGGGGCTCAGGTGTCCAGGTGCTCCTGGGTTGGCTTGATAAGGTGCACAGATCAGTTATTTGTCACTGTGAGCCTCCTGGCTGTGCCAGGCAGATGGTGGCTGTTCACTTGCACACAGGTGCACCTTGGCACTGCTCCTCACAGTGGACTAGCTGTGGCAAACTGCTGCTTTACAAAATAGAGAAACTCAGGGTGAGGCGTGGCCTGAGGACTGCGGTCCTGCGCATCCTGGAGAAACTCAGGGCAGGGCCCAGACTGCTCTCCACACGATGAAAATTTAAACTAAATGTGAAAACGTAGATGAACTGTACAACTTTCTAAAATTATGAATCTCCAAAGCAGGTGAGAAAGTGTAGAAATTTAGGATAAACCAATAACCATGAAAGACATGGATCTGGCAGTAAAAATTGTCTCCTTAGATAACTAAGCCTAGATAGTTTTATAGGAATTTTGGCAAAACTTTAAGAAACAACAACAAAAGATCCTTATTCTATATAAAGATTTTTAGAAAAAAATAGAGCAAAAGCTGCTTAGTTCATTTTATGCTGAGAATGAACTTCCTATATGACTAAGTAGGAGCAGAACAAGGTAAGAAAATTATAGGGGAAGAAAAGAAAACTAATCATAGGGCTATCTTATTTATTGGTAATGAAGAAGAGAAAAGAACATAAAAAACTGTGTAAGGACATAATAACAAATAATAATACTAGGTTGTAAGTACAGCCTGGTACCTTTTAAAGAAATAGAATCTACGACTTAAAACCTCACAAAGAAAATTCCAAGTCCAGATGGCTCTCCCAGTGTATTCTTCAAAATAATTAAGGAAGAAATGAAAGAAACTCAAGAGAACTGAGACAGACAGGACACTACCTGCCTTATTTTACATGGCTTGCATAACCTTGATATTGGAACTGATATGTATGCAGGAGGTCCTGGGTTCAATCCCCAGCACAAAAAACAGAAACCAAAACCAAAACACAAAACCCCAACAAGGACTGTACCAAAAGTGTATATTAGAATGTTCAGGGCAATCCCTCTCAACAAAATATTAACAACCCAAGCCCAGCAATGTAGAAAAAAAGTTGGGCTTGTTTCAGCAATGTATGATTGACTTAGCATTCCAAAAATCAATGTTAATTTGCCACATAAACAGATGGAAAAAAGGGATAAGAAGCATGTAATCCTCTCAATAAATGCAGAAAAATCATTTAATAAATTCAATGAAAACTCTTAGTGAACTATAAATAAAAGGAATTTTCCTTAATCCCATACAGAGTATCTAAGAAATGCAATAAAAATTATCATGTGTCAGATTATATTGTTATATTGTGTGCATGTATTAACATGTAATCTCATCATTGTGTACAGCTATAATGCACCAATAAAAATGTGGAAAAAATTTTTAAAAAAGAAATAGCTTACACACAAAAAAATCATGCTTAATTATCAAATATTGGAAAATTTCACCTGAGATTGTGAAGGAAACAAGACAAATTATAGACAAATCTATAATCATAATAGATGATTTTAACTCACTTCTCTCAATGGCTGATAAAGCAACAAACTTAACCTGACATCTATAAAACATCCGACAACTTTTCAGGTATACACAAAATATTTAAAAAGCAATATTTTATATTGTTAATGGATTAACATATGGGTGTAAAATTATAAAGACTGGAACACTATAGACCAAATTTATGATAGTATTACCTCTAGAAAAAGTGGGGTTGTCAGGGGTGCATGGGGGAACACAGATGTGGTTAAGATACAAAGAACTTTATTTATATTTGTTGGTACCGGATACTGAACCTAGGGACGCTTTACTACCAAGCTACAAGTGACCTTTACCATGTCTCCTTAAATCACTCCAGGGTGGCTTTTTTTTTGTACTGGGGGTTGAACCCAGGGGCACTTAACCATGAAGCCATGTCTCCAGACCACCCCCCTTTATAAAAACTTTTTATTTTGAGACAGGGTCTCACAAGGTTGCTTAAGGCCTTGCTAAATTGCTGAGGCTGGCTTCCAACCTGTGATTCTCCTGCCTCCGACTCCCCAAACACTGGGATTACAGGCGTGCACCACTGTGCCCAGCCCAGGGTGGCCTTGAACTTGAAATCCTTTTGAGTCAGAATGCCAAGTTGCCAGCATTACAGGTGGGTGCCACGGAACCTGGCATGAACTTTAACGTTCACTGGTTCACTATAGTTTTTTTTAAAATATTTATTTATTTGCTTTACCTGTACACAATGCGTTTACTTTTACGTGGTGCTAGGTATTGAACCCGGGCCGCGCACATGCGAGGCGAGCACTCTACCGCTGAGCCACAACCCCAGCCCCACTATATTTTTTCTTTCTTTTAAAAATATTTTTCAAGCTGGGCATGGTGGCACACACCTGTCAGTCCAGTGGCTTGGGAGGCTGAGAAAGGAGGATCACAAGTTCAAGTTCAGCCCCAGCATTTGGTGAAGGCCTAACTAACTTAGTGTAACTCTGTCTCAAAATAAAAAAATAAAAAGGGCTGGGGATGTGGCTCAGTGGTTGAGTTCCCCAGGGTTCAATCCCCAGTATCCCCCTCCCCAAAATTAGTAGTTAATAATATTGTACCGGGCTGGGGTTGTGGCTCAGCGGCAGAGCGCTCACCTCGCACATGCGCGGCCCGGGTTTGATCTCAGCATCACGTAAACATAAATCATTGCATTGTGTACAACTAAAGTAAATAAATAAATATTAAAAAAAAATAATAATATTGTACCAATGTCAATTTCCTTATTTGGACAGTGTGGTTCTGTAAGACACTGGGTGAAGGGTACACAGGCATTCTGTGCTATTTTTGCAATTTCTCATACTACATTTTACACTATTTCAAAATAAAGCCTTCCTTTTAAAAATATATATGTATTTTTAGTTGTAGATAGCCACAATACCTTTATTTATTTATTTATTTATTTATTTTTTTAAATATTTATTTATTTGCTTTAGTTGTACACAATGCAATGCATTTATGTTTACGTGGTGCCGAGGATCGAACCCAGGCCGCGCACGTGCAAGGCGAGCGCTCTGCCGCTGAGCCACAACCCCAGCCCCACCTTTATTTATTTTTATGTAGTGTTGAGGATCGAACCCAGTGCCTCACATGTGCTAAGCCTATCTTTTTTTTTTTTTAAGTTGTTGATGGACCTTATTATTTATTTATTTACTTATATGTGGGGCTGAGAATCGAACCTGGTAGCTCACACATGCCAGGCAAGTGCTCTACCACAGAGCCATAACCCCAGCCCTAAGCCTAACTTTTTTTTTTTTTTTAAATATTCATTTGTTTTAGTTGTACACAATGCCTTATTATTTTTACATGGTGCTGAGAATCGAACCCAGGTCGCACAGGTGCTAGGTAAGCGCTCTACCGCTGAGCCACAACCCCAGCCCCAAGCCTATCTTTTTTTAAAAAAAGAAAAAAATGATATAAGTGGAAGATCAGGAAAATATAACTTCAGTAAATATTAGAAAAAAAAAAGTGCTGTCCCAAACACATAGAGCTCTTATAAATTAACAAAAAAATGATGACTAATCCATTCCATAAATGGACAAATATAAGCAAATTCAGAGAAGAAATATTAATGAGCATTGCATGAATGTCCATATACCCATATTCAACCTCACTAGTAATCAGATAAATTCACATTAAGACAATAAGGAAATATTAGTTTCCATCTCCAGGAGACTGATGCCCAGGGTAAAGGAAAAGGGTGCTCCTATCATACTCTGCTGGCGGGAGGGTGACTGGCCGCCTTTCTGACCAGCTACTTGGCAGCACCAAGCCGAATCTTTTTAAATTTATTTATTTGTTTTAGTTGTACACAATGCCTTTATTTTTATGTGGTGCTCAGGATCGAACCCAGGTCACGCACGTGCTAGGTGAGCGCTCTACGCTGAGCCACAACCCCAGCCCACCAAGCCGAATCTTAAACGTGTACCCCCTTGGACCAGTGATTATATGGAAAGAAACACAAAGACTTGCACTGTAGCTTTGCTTATAACAGGGAAAACTGGCAATGCTGTGAGTGTTTGTTACAGGGATTGGTTAAACCACAATGACAGCAAAGACTATTCATCTAGTGCTTCCAAAGTTCTAGAGCTCTCCTAAGCCCTGAGTGGACCCCCTCATTTCACTCCCACAACCAGGAAGGGTTTTGGTCCAGGCAGAGTATCCCTCAGGCAGCAGCTGCTTTTCCCTGAGGGAGAAGGTGAGTCTTCTTTGAAGTAGGGGGTGGGGGCACATTCCAGGTGGAGGGCCTTGTCTCTTCTCTCTCCTTGAACTTCGTTCAGTAGCTGCTACCCTCCTCCCAGTACTACCAGAATAAACCACTTAACACAAACAAAACCAAATCGGATTACAGTACTGCCAACACCTGCAGATTAGAGGGAATCGACCAAAACTTTCAAATCAGTGTAAGAAACACACTGAAGTCTATAGATTCTAGATGCCAAGAGTTAAAAGCACCAGTCGTGGTTTTTACATGCCATTATTTGCAAACTGATGGAAATGAAATTCCCACAACTTCTAGGCAGGTGCTTGTGGGTGGGAGAGGCTGCTGACTCTTTAAATGACCATCAATGTGCCTTTTAAGTTGATTTTTTTTGTTTCAGATCAGGACCTTTGGAGAAATTTAAGACAGGGTCTCACTGAGTTAAAAGGAACCACCCGAAATTCCCCAAATTCAAAAGGAGTCATTCTTTTTAGGTGATCTAGAAGAACTTTGTTCATTATAATGCTAACTTCTCCTCCCACAGGAGAGTTTTATGCAACATGCCCTGGAACAGAGCATGCTCAGGAATGTGCCACCTTACATGTGGTGATCATGATCGGTGTTTCCTATATGGATGTGTCTTCGCTGGGGGAAAAGCTGCCTGCAAAAGCATGCTCTGCTCTCCCTACTTGCCTGGGAGCAAAAAGCCTTTCTTCATTCTTTATCTTCTGGTTGTGGTTATTGGCTTTGCACCACCAAGAGGTGAACCCACCATGTTTGGTTACACACTACTGCACGTACAATGAAGAAGTGTAAATGTCAGTTTAAACACGTGTAAAGGGACACATCACACTTCAACCCCCTTCAGGGATTATCTGAGCACGAAGAAAACCATCCATCCCAAATGCTCTGCACCAAGCTGCCTGCTTGATTCTCAGGGCACCCTGGAAATGGCTCCTTAATGGCTGACAGCTCCAATAGGAACATTCTAGAATTATGGCTTTTGCAATTTCTTGGCTGGAATCTGGGCTTAACATGTATACTCCTGTTGAGTGAGTGACACATTTGTGTCTTTCCACAATGTCAGAATTTATTGAGTAACCCTAACTTTATAAGCTACACCACTCTCAGTGGCTGCAATTCACTGAATACCTGTGGGCCACAGGATGACTAAGAAAGGGTGTAGGCAGCCACTGAGGCTCAGGAGGCTGGGCTGAAAGCAGAGGCAGTGGGCAGGAAGGTATGCAGGCAAGTTGAGGCAGGTGGCCAGCTCAGAGGACAAACCAGGGCGCGGAGTTGTCAGAGGACAGAACTGATTCTAGGCCAGGTCAGGATGGACGGCAGCTTCAGAGTGTCAGCTTGAAATAGGAGCCTGGAGGGGGCTGGGCATCATGGTGGCAGGCAGGAAAATCATGCTGAGTTGAAGCCTGGGGGCACACATTTTTTTTTGCCGTGATTTTCCTGGGCAAGTCTCCTGAGGAGTGACCAGGTGACCTGGTCAGCATGCTACAGTGTCCAGTCTTGGGGGTCTCCTCCTCCTATGGGTCTGAGGTGAGGGGTGGCCTCTGGTAGGCTGATGGGCTCCCGTGCCTGGTGCTCCTGAGGTGACTGGGAGGCTCAGGTGTCCAGGTGCTCCTGGGCTGGCTTGATAAGGTGCACAGATCAGTTATTTGTCACTGTGAGCCTCCTGGCTGTGCCAGGCAGGTGGTGGCTGTTCACTTGCACGCAGGTGTGGAGTCCCCCACCTTGGCACTGCTCCTCACAATGGACTAGCTGTGGCAAACTGCTGCTTTACAAAATAGAGACACTTGGGGTGAGGCGCGGCCTGGGGACTGCGGTCCTGCGCATCCTGGAACTGCTCTCCACAACTCCCTCTCCGGGACAAACAGGAACCTGGTAACTTGTGGGGGAGAACCACGTCCAGCAGCTCCGTCTGGCTGTCCACGGGCATCCTGACTAACCACTTCCTGCCTACTCTGAGGTGACTGGCTACGTGTGGGTCATGCTAACTGACTACAAAGTTATAACTCCAGTGGCCTGGGACAAGCAGGTGGCTGTTTCCTAGATTTCTGGATGTGGCACTGATGTCCTGATGACCCAGGTCTATGTCTGAGGGCAGAATAATTATGAATGTAATGCTGTCAGTATTAAAAATTAATTATTTAAAAAAAATTTTATTTGTTCTTTTTTAGTTAAACATGACCGTAGAGTGTATTTTGACATATCATACATACATGGAGTATAACTTCCTATTCTTGAGGTTGAACATGACATGGAGTTACACTGGTCATGTATTCATTTCTGAACATAGGAAAGATTTGTTTGATTCATTCTACTGTAAAACAGAGTTTCAGAATAGCTAATATTTGGGGCTGGGATTGTGGCTCAGCGGTAGAGTGCTCGCCTAGCACATGCGCGGCCCGGGTTCGATTCTCAGCACCAAGTAAAACTAAAACCACATTGTATTACAACTAAAGCAAATAAATAAATATTAAAAAAAAAAGAATAGCTAATATTTAATCCAAGAAGAGATGTTCTTTTTAGTAAATGTTAATACCGTTGGAACAAAGAAACAGTGAATTTCCAAGAAGTTCTCTGTTCATGAAATAGGAGTTGTCCAGGCTTTTGACCCAAGCTCCTCCACGGATCTCAGAGCTCTTTTGAGCTGAAGTTGTGGCGATGGACTGAACGTCTGTGTCCCCCGCAAATTCATATGCTGAAACTCTGATCCCAACGTCATGTTTTGGAAGTAGGGCTTTTGGAAGGTAATTAAGTTGTGAGGGTGGAATCTTCATGGACAGGGCTAGTGCCCTTGTGAGATGAGACCACAGAGCCAGCTCTGCTCTGCCCCATAAAGGTACAACTAGAAGTTGGCAGTCTGCAATTGGCAGAGAGCCCTCACCAGCACCCAGCCATGGCAACACCCTGATCAGAGATTTCTAGCCTCCAGAATTAAGTTTCTGTCGTTTTTAAGTCACCCAGTCTGCTAGCTTATTATGGCTGTCCCAAGGGGCTAGGACAGCCATGCTTGAGTCCAGTGTAATGCAAGACCATGTTTCACCGAGGCGGCAAGGACAGGATAGGTGAGTTCTCTGGGTGCAGTAGGGCCCACAGTCCAGGTGTGGAACACTGGGCTCTGACGCCTCTCCCCTCATTCACTTACTCCAGCCAATCTGTGCTCACTTCTGCCCACCCAAGCTGCTGCCTCTAGGACTGCGTGGACGGACGGCACCATAGCGAGGCTGCGTGCAGCACACTAGTGGGGCATAAGGAAAGTGCTCAAGTCCCATAGCCCGCGTGTCAGGGGAGAGATGGTGTCACAGGAGCTCATCGCTGTCAGTGTAAGGAAGGCTGGCACAGCTGGCTCCTGGGAGCAGCTTCAGACCAGCCTCCAGCACGGTTGGGCCTGAAGCTTCATGGGAGCAGGCCTCTGGCCAGGAGGTGAGGCCTGTGCTGGGTGGAGACCATGGCCTTGGCCCTTCATTTTCTTGGGGGAGGCTTTGCCCTCCGCTCAAGAAGGCGGGAGAGGCCGCGGGCCCTCTGGCCCGGCTGCACACTGCCCACGTGGCCTTGGCTGTACTTCCCTGCACTGAGGACTATTGTTGTGGGGATGGGAAGGAGACAGAAAAGAGACGGGACAGAAGGAGCTGGAAGAATGACTCCCCAGGGCTGTGGTGGAAGGGGGGGGGCTGGAAGTGAACTGAAGTGGGGAACAAAATCAACTTGCGCCTGGAGTTTTCTATTCCAAAGACAGGGGGGCGTGTGTCAGAAGGCAAGCCGGAGGCTGGAAAGGACAGCACTTCCAGACGCGCTTCAAATATCCGGCCCCACTGAAACCTAGACAACCCCACGAGGCTCATCACAGCCAGGCTCAGTCACATCACGTGATGTGGCATCTGATAAGTAAGAAGGGACCTGTCCTTCCTGCTGAACTCCGTGGTGGCCCCTACATTCTCCAGGGCGGTAAAAGCAGTGACCTCCCAGGAAGCCTTCCTAGGGTTGACTGACCTGCGATTAGCTTCTGTCTAGTTACTATTTAGCTGAGTGCACGGTGCCTGGGGAGGCTGTGTTCCCAAGCAGACTTCGCCCGCCCCCAACCCAGTGGTGTGATTTGCATCCTATTTGCAAACCAGTTTGCACAGGCTGCTCCTGGTCTCCCAAGTCAGGCCAACTTTGAAGCTGGCTTTTTCCCCACTGCCCACCCCCACGCACACGCCCCAAGAAAGGAGTCTGTTGTGGCCTCCCTATCCCGGAGGAGGCTATTAAGGAAGAAGCCAGGCAGTAACCTGCCAACAGGAAGTGGGGCTGGGGAGTTAGGAAATTAACTCTGGGCCTGAAAAATACCGGTCTTACATCCTTATTTACTTTTCTTTTGGTTTCAAGTCAACCTATGAGAAATCCTGTCCTTCAGAGTGGTCTGGAAGGGATAAGGTGGGCAGTTAGACCAGAGCAGGGGCTGCTGGGGGGAGAGGAAGGTGAGGAGGGGGTGGGCTGGGGTGGGGCAAGGAGGGGAGCCCTGTGGAGGGAGGTCCTTGGCAGGTTTTCTGGGGTGGCCACATTGAGGCTCACCCAGGAAGAGAGAGAAGGGCAGAGGGGGGCTGACCCAACCCCCCTTTCAGCCTCCTGGTTGGATCTCAGAATTCCAAGGTTGACAGTCAGGCTGGGGTTGAAGAAGTCTGTCTTCTTGCCTGCTCACTTTCCTGAAGGATGGCAGGGGCAGTGTCAGCTCAGACAGGAAGAGGGACCCAGGAGCTGCAAAGGGAGAGCTAGCTTACAGCTCTAAGCAGGGTGGGAGTATTCACAAGACGGAGTGTTATTCAGCTGAAGAAAGGAATGAAATCCAACACACGCCACAGCATGGCTGGACCTTGAAGACACTGCGCTAAGTGAAACAGGCCAGCACAAAAGGACACACATGTAGATTTCACTTAGATAGGCACCTAGAACAGATAAACGAACCAAAACAAAAGTAAAAGAGTGATTATGAGTATTTTCACCAAGATGGCACTGAAAGCTTAGAAGGAAGCTCCTGCCCCTCCCAAAGCTGAAGCCAAAGCAAAAGCTTTGAAGGTTAAGAAGGCAGTGCCGAAGGCTGTCACAGCCATAAAAAGAAGATCCACACGTCACCTACCTTCCGCAACCCAAGACACTGCAGCTCCGGAGGCAGCCCAAATATCCTCGTTAGAGCACCCCCAGGAGAAAGACGCTTGACCACTATGCCATCATCAGGTTCCCCCTGACCACTGAGTCGGCCATGAAGAAGATTGAGCTAACAACACACTTGTGTTCATTGTGGATGTCAAGGCCAACAAACACCAGATCAAGCAAGCTGTAAAGACGCTCTATGACATTGATGTGGCTAAGGGTATCACACTGATCAGGACTGATGGGAGAAGAAGAGACACATTCGCCTGGCTCTTGATTAGCATGCATTGGATATGGCCCACAAAATTGGGATCATCTAAACAGAGTCCAGCTGTCTAATTCTAAATACACCCTTTTTTTTTCAGCATTAAAAAAAAAAAAAAAAAAGAGTGGTTATGAGAGGCTGGTGGGAGGAAGCCCACTTTTAATGGGCACAGTTTTTCATTGTGGGAAGATGAAAAAGTTTTGGAGATGAGTGGTGGTGACGATTGCACAACAATGTGATTATACTTAGTGACACTGAGTTGTACAATTCAAGTGGTGACAAAGGTAAGTTTTTACCACATTAAACAAAAACTCAGTTTTTTTGGGGGGGAGTACTGGGGACAGAACGCAGGGGCACTTTACCACTGAGCTACATCCCCAGCCCTTTTTATTTTTATTTTTTGGTGCCAGGGATTGAACTCAGGGGCACTCGACCACTGGGCCACATCCCCAGCCCTTTTTTGTATTTTATTAGAGACAGGGTCTCACTGAGTTGCTAAGTGCCTCGCCATTGCTGAGGCTGGCTTTGAACTCACGATCCTCCTGCCTCAGCCTCCCAAGTGCTAGGATTACAGGCTAGGATTACAGGCGTGCGCCACCACGCCCGACTTACCTTTTTATTTTTATTTTGAGACAAGGTCTCACTAAGTTGCTGAGGCTGGCCTTGAACTTTCGATCCTCCTGCTTCAGCTTCTCAACTTGCTGGGTCACAGGTGTGAGCCACTGTGCTGGCTCTTTCAGTTTTTGAGGTTAGGAATTCTGGAATGGCTTGGGTGGGTGGTTCTGGGGTGGGGTCTCTTGTGAGGCTGTGGTCACTGATGGTTTGATAGGCCGGAGGGGTACTTCCAGAGATCTTATCTGCATGGCTCTTGAGCGGGGCTGGCCTTCAGTGGGAGACTCAGCTCTCCATCACCCAGCCTCTCCGCACGGCTGCTGTGTGTCCTCCTGATGTGCTGGCTGCCTTCCCCAGGGGGACCTTCCAGGGAGGCCGCTGCAATCCCTTATGGCCTAGCCTAGGAAGCCACACAGCTCACATACCGTCAGCTTCCATGTGCTACAGATCAGCTCTGATGCAGTTCGAGAGATCTGGGTGTGAATACGCACAAGATCATTGGGTGCCATCTTGGAAGCTGGTTACCATGGAGCCAAGACTTCCCTTGTCAGCAAAACCAGATGTTTAAAAGTGCCCAAGAGAATAATCTAAGATTAGCAAAATATTACCTGCATAGTGGTGTAGGGGTTGAAAACATCTTGGAGTCAGTCCTGGTTTCCAGTCCTGGTTATATCACCACCTATGAGGTCTTCTTGCCAATAGCTTTTAACCTAAATCTAATAAACCCTTTAGAACTAACTTCCAGTTTACTGTCAATAATTGATTGGAAAAACCAGTGAATATGGTCTGCAGTTGTAACTCAGTGGTAGTGTTGTGCCCCGTGGCTTGGGACCCCCAAGAAGACCACCAGAGTCCTTGGTCAATGCAAGCAACAAAGAGTCATTTATTAGCAAGCTCGAGCTTGGTCCTCCGTGCACTCAGTAACCGGTGACGCTAAGAGGCCCCTAGCTCAGATTTAGCAGAGTTTTTATGATGAAATACAAACAGGTTAAGGGGGGGTTCATACCGTTCTTCTGATTGGTTGACATGTAAAGTTTCATACAAAGCATTTTATTTTTATGTTTTGGGTCAGCCTGACCGCAAGGGGTCGGGTGGTCAGCCACCCGGCTTTTGCAAAATAGACAAAATAAAGAGCAGGAACATTCTGCGGTTTTTTTGAGAACTGAGGGTGACATGGTAAGGACTTGTGTTTACACAAGTATTTACATTTTTTTCATCTTTCAGTAGAGTGCTTACCTCTCATATGTGAGGCACTAGATTCGATCCTCAGCACCAAGTATAAACAAACAAATAAAAATGAAGGTCCACTGACAATGACAACACCAATAACAAAAACCAGTGAATAAACACTATGAAGAAATGATCTGCTGGGTGTGGTGGCACATGCCTGTAATCCCAGTGGCTCGGGAAGCTGAGGCAGGAGGATCACGAGTTTGAAACCTGCCTCAGCAAAAAGCAAGGTGCTAAGCAACTCAGTGAGATCCTGTCTCTAAATAAAATACAAAATAGGGTTGGGGGTGTGGCTTAGTGGTCCAGTACTCCTGAGTTCAATCCCTGGTACCAAAGTTAATAGATAAATAGATAAATAATCTGGCAAATATAGAATGTGACACATTTTCTTATAGAAAGAAAACTGTCTCCAACTTTGAAAAGCCAATGTAATGGGAGAAAATATGGAGTTTTTCCAATAAAAAACAAAACAAAACATAGCTGCTGGGCTGGGGATGTATCTCACTGGTAGAGTACTTGCCTAGCATGTACAGGCCCTGGATTTGATCCCTACTCTCTCTCTCTCTCTCTCTTACACACACACACTCGCACCCACAAAGACATAACCAAATGCAATGCATGCAGGTAACATTGGATATTGTGATCAAAATACAACCCAAGGGGGCTGGGCTCAGTGGCAGAGCGCTTGCCCAGCATGTGTGAGGCATTCAATCCTTAGCACCACATGAAAATAAACAAAATAAAGGTATTCTGTCCATCTACAGCTATAAAATAAATAAATAAAAATAAATACAGGGCTGGGGTTGTGGCTCAGTGGCAGAGCGCTCGCCTCGCACGTGAGAGGCCGGGGTTCGATCCTCAGCACCACGTAAACATAGATGCATTATATAATTGTGTACAACTAAAGTAAATAAATAAATATTAAAAATAAAAATAAAAAAAATAAATACAACCCGAAAAACTATAAAACTATTTTAAACAATTGGACACATGGACACATTTGAATATGGATGGTGGTGTTCTAAATTCCTCCAAGGAATAATGATATTTACTTAGGAAGAGCATGGCAACATAAAGGCAGACCTCTGCAAAGGGAACATTTGTGCATAATATGTTATGGGCACATTCAGAGTTTAAGGCAAGGAAAAATTAGGACGATTTCAGGTATGTTGAAACTGTACTCCTTGGCCACAAAGATTAATAGTAAGAGTGGCCTCAGTCCAAGGTTGAGCACAGTTACTGGATAGACGCATTACATAAGTACTTTTTATACAAGGTTGTGGCTGCCTCTGTGCAAGCTGGTGTTTCTGGCAGAGCATTTTGTGATAGTATAAGGCAATCATTAGTAGGAAATCTTTCTAACTTCTCAGCTGTATTTATTTATTTTTGTTAGGGTTGACAGAGGCAGCTCCATTTTGATTTTGACAACTTTCACAACTGGCTACTAGTGACATTAGAGAATGGTTAGTTTTCTTAAGTGATATCAATGTCCTTATTTTTCAGAGCTACTTATTGTAATATTTAGAGGGTAAAAGTTCACAGTATCTGCAAGTTACTGCCTCCCCGCCATGCTACAATATTGGAGGTTGAAACCAGGGGCCCTCTATCTCTGAGCTACATCTCCATTCCTTTTTATTTTGAGACATGGTGTCTCTAAGTGCCCAGGCTGGCATCAAATGTGCGATCTTCCTGCCTCAGCCTCCGCAGTTGCTTAGATTACAAGCGTCAGCCAGCTCAAGTGATCTAAAAAAAAAAAAAGAGTAAGCCCCACACACAGAGAATAGAGCAAACATTGCAAAACAGGAACAGAGTTTGAACCCTGGGTCCTGGGTGCACACTGGAGACTTCCATTTTGAAAACATTTCTAGTAAAAAGGCGGGAAAGAAACATGCTAGCTTTGAGGATCAAGGAGCTGTGTGACCTGGACCAGTTTCCTCTCAGGCCTTGGCCTCCTATCTATAAAACAGATCTAGAAATACCCACCTCCCTGTTGTCTGGATTAAAAATGTTCATCACCTGATCCAGCTGCCAGGGGCTTGGGGGTTGTTGTGATTTTGAGGACAACCCTCAGCAGTGTCTGCTGCAGAGTGCAGAGAGGCTTTGGGAGAAGCATCTGACCCCGGCCGCCTCGGTTTCTCAGGGAGCAGAAATCCTGTTAACTCACCGGTGCAGCGGCGCACGCCTGTAATCCCAGGAGGCCAAGGCAGAAGGATCACAAGTACAGGGAGGATCACAAGTTCACGGCCAGCCTCAGCAATTTAGTGGGGCTTTAAGCATTTTAGTGAGACCCAGTCTCAAAATAAAAAACAAAAAGTGCTGGAGACGTGGCTCGGCGGTTAAGCGCCCCCGGGGTTCAAGCCCCTGTAAAAAACAAACAAGCAAAACCAGGAAATCTTGCTAACCCGAAGCACGGAGGCCAAGGTGCTTAGGCTAGGGGCGTGGTCAGGGAGCGCGGGCCGCGGGAGGGGCGGGGCCCGAACGCTAGTCGAGGGCGGAGCCTGACCCCTCTGGACCAATCGTGGAGTAGATGTCAAAGCCGGCGCCGAAAGCAAACCCGAGCCGCTCTGGGCGCCACCGGGCCCCGGGAAGCAGCCCGCGTCCTGCTGCGGGCGTCCGCTCCTGCGGGGCGGGGAGGGGCGGATGGCGACCTTCCCCTCGTTCCACGCTTTCCACGGTGACGGGTGTTGGGTACTCGGGAAGCGAGTCCGTCTCTCGCGGCTGCCGCTCGGTGGTGACGTGTGCATAAGGAGCTAAGCACAAGGCGCGGGGCCTGAGAGCCACCGAACACCGCATGTGGACGCTGACCACGGGAAACCGGAATGCGAATTAGTGTTAGATGACACCAAGCCTAGATGGTTTTGATAATGTGAAAATGGCTTTGTAGGCCATGTAACATCGACAAAAACGCCATCGTCTGGAGATGAATGCTGAAGTGTGTGCGTGTGAAAATGACAGTGTGGTTTAAGCAAACGTTGCTAGGTTTTAGTTGTTGCTTTTTGTAAGAGAAACGATTTTCACCGGTCTCTAAGGCGAGAGAACCTCGAACACAAGTCTGTATACCTTAAGAACTGGCGCCGGGCGCGGTGGCGCAGGCCTGTAACCCCAGCACTTGGGAGGCTGAGGCAGGAGGATCGCGAGTTCAAAGCCAGCCTCAGCAATGGCGAGGCACTTAGCAACTCAGTGAGACCCTGTCTCTAATAAAATACAAAAAAAAAAAAAAAAAAAAAAAAAAAGGGCTGGGGATGTGGCCCCGAGGTCGAGTGCCCCTGAGCGCAATCCCCGGTACCAAAAAGAAAAAAAAAAAAAAAAAAAAAAAGGAATTGGCAAAGGCAGAGGTAGGTGGAGCGATATCTCCCCTACCCCACCCTCTTCCTAGGGTGTTTACAGTTTCTGGAACTTTCTCAGGTTAATTATTTCTTTCCTCGGTGTTAACGTTTCTTTTTCTTCACTTATTTCAGGCATTTGCCCTTGGCAGGGCAAAACAATGTCTGGCAAATCAGAAAGCCAGGTAGCCAATGGAGTGAAAACTGTTACTGACCTCCGGTCTCCACCCTCACCCTGCAGGAGTTTTCGAACTCCTCTTCAGCTAATGTGATGTCCAATGAGTCATTAATGAATTTCTAGTTCTTCAACCGTTCTCTGAACTTTCTGGAATTTTTGCTGTTTGCAATTTTTAAGACAACTGCGACTCAGGGGACAGTGGTCTGACAGAAGAAAGGATAGAGATTTGCACCAAGAACCTCGGTCTGAGTCGTTTAGTCATTTAGTTAGTTTGAAGGTGTACAAAAGACCGCACACTTTACAGGAACGATCTCACTTAACACTATTCTCACTTTATTTGTTTATTTTGGTGGTACTGGGGATTGAACTCAGGGGCACTCGACCACTGGGTCAATCCCCTGCCCTTTTTTGTATTTTATTAGAGACAGGGTCTCACTGAGTTGCTAAGTGCCTCACCCTTGCTGAGGCTGTCTTTGAACTCGTGATCCTCCTGCCTCAGCCTCCCAAGTGCTGGGATTACAGGCGTGCGCCACCGCGCCCGGCTCTCACTTTATTAATCCCATTTACTAATGCGGACAGCGAGTCCTTAAGAAATCAGGTCACGCTAACTGGAACTGCTGGGCTCAGCGGCTGTTAGGCCGCCGGATCATCGTCGAACCCCAGAAAATTGGTCGGATCCCGGCACCCTGCACCCCCACCCCAGGGACTCAAGTCTAAATGGTCGAGGTAACGCTTCTGCCGCATCCAGGAGCATTTTTCAGGCGTGTGCACCAACCTCACTTGCAAAGCCCAGAGCTCGCCGCAAGCAGGTTCGGAGACGTTTGCAGAGAGGTGGGGCTGCGGGGTGGAGATCCTCTCCAGCTCCGGGCGGGCTCCTGGCGGGCTCCAATCGCGGCTCCTCTCGCAATCCCAAACGGTTCCGGTCCAGCAAGTGCCCGCGCGCGCCACAGCCGCCGACACGCCCCGGGCTGCGACCTTTGTGCTAGCGGGTCGCGGGGGCAGGGCCCCGCGCCCGCGCCCGGCCGGCGGTCCAGTGAGCTCCGGGCGCCGTGAGCACTCCCGCTCTGCGCTCTGCGCTTGAATCTCCCGCGCGCCGCGGGGGCGGGGCGGGGCCGGGATCATCCAATGGGAAGAGCCGAGCTCAGGGCCCCGCCCCCTGCGCGCGCAGCCGGGCGGGGGATTTAAAGGGCGAGGGCTGGCCGCGCCGCTAGTGTTCGGGGTCTTACTCAGCCACTTCATTCCCTTCCGTCTGCGCGCCTGCCGCTGCCACCACCATGCTCTCGGTCCGCGCCCCACTCACCACCATCGCAGACCAGCAGCAGCTGCAGCTCTCGCCGCTGAAGGGGCTCAGCCTGGTCGACAAGGAGAACACGGTGAGTGCCCGGCCGCAGCGGGTTGGCGGCGGGCAGTGGGCTTGTGGGGCGGGGAGGGTTGGGGGCTCCCGCCGTCGCTCACGTGCGTCTCCCCGCAGCCCCCGTCCCTCAGCGCGACCCGCGTCCTGGCCAGCAAGACGGCGAGGAGGATCTTCCAGGAGCCCGTGGAGCCGGTGAGTGGCCCGCGTGGGGCGGGAGAAGGGTCCGAGCTCGCCCGGGGGCGAGTGGCGCCGCCGGCAGGGGGCGTCTCCCGGGGCCCGCGCTTGGCGCCAAAGCCGCATTGTCTCCTCAGCTGTTGGGGCCTGCTCCCCGCCCCGCCATCCTTTCCCGCCAAAGTGCCCCTATAGGTCCTATAGTCCTCCTGTGTATAGGGAAAGCAAAATGACAGCTAATGTTCATGCATTGAGCCACATGAAATTACCGATAATTGAAGGCATTTGACCTGAGAAAATGGCAATTTCATGTGGTCCTCTCAACACTTCTTTGTCAATTTTTCCGAACAGAAACTAAAGTACCTGCCCCCAGCGTGGAGGATGAACCACTACTGAGAGAGAACCCCCGCCGCTTTGTCATCTTTCCTATTGAATACCATGATATTTGGCAGATGTATAAGAAAGCTGAGGCTTCCTTTTGGACAGCCGAGGAGGTAATCACGTTCAGGAACTTGCCACTGCTTTGACCCTAGAAGACCCCTACAGGGCACGCATAACTTGTCTGACATGCACTTACATTCCACTGAGGATGTTGGATGCACTCATTGACAAAGGGAATCCGGATGGGAAGAGTTTAATAATCAAATAGTGTAGGGGACTTAAAAGAAATTTAGAAGTAAAAATAATGTAATGTGTAAATAAATGAAAATAATGTGTATTCGTGAGCTCCTGCACTCTTGAATCTCTTCCCTAATACTAACTGTTGGAAACTTCTAAATGTCAGGTGGATCTTTCCAAGGACATTCAGCACTGGGAAGCCCTGAAGCCTGAGGAACGATATTTTATATCGCATGTTCTGGCTTTCTTTGCAGCAAGTGATGGCATAGTAAATGAAAATTTGGTGAGTGTGAAAAAAATCTTCATTTTTGAAGATTTAAGTTAGAATTAGTGTGCTTTTCTCATCTTACTTTTTTCCATACAGTAAATATATATGCATGTGTAAGCTAGAACTTATTATTTTTTTGGGTACCGAGGATTGAACTCTGGGGCACTCGGCTACTGGGCCACATCCCCAGACCTTTTTTGTATTTTTTGTTAAGAGACAGGGTCTCACTGAGTTGCTAAGTGCCTCGTCATTGCTGAGGCTGGCTTTGAACTCGTGATCCTCCTACCTCAGCCTCCCAAGTGCTGGGATTACAGACGGGCGCGCCCGACTTTTGCTTTGAACTTGTGATTCTCTTGCCTCAGCTTTCCCCCATTGCTGGGATTACAGGCACATGCCATTGTGCCCTGTAGCAGTAGTGGGTCTTTCTTGAAATGATTTAGTAAGGAATGAATCAATAATCATTGATTACAGAAATCCTATAAAATAGGAGTTGCCTATTTCCTGATCTATAAATTGAGCATATGACAAAATGTTTTGCTTATCAGAGAATTGTGAAGAATTCTAAAGAAGCAAACCTTTTAAATGATACAAAGAAGTGACTGATGCTACTGGTGTCCATTGACTGACTTCCCGCCAACTTTTTTCTCAAACTTTTGATGTGTTTTACCACTAGGTGGAGCGATTTAGCCAAGAAGTTCAAATTACAGAAGCCCGCTGTTTCTATGGCTTCCAAATTGCCATGGAAAACATACATTCTGAAATGTATAGTCTCCTTATTGATACTTACATTAAAGATTCCAAAGAAAGGTCAGTATAAAAATGGTATGCCAGGATAATTTGGATTTCCTTATTAACTTGAAGTTTCATCATAGGGATGAAAATGTTTCTAGAATGACTAAGCAGATTGTCATAAATTTCTAGCACCCGTGGTCATGCTTGATCTGAATAAGGGGCCAAAATTCACTTTATTAGCCAATTACTTAATGTTTTGAGGGTCCTCTTTTTTTTTTTTTCCTTTGGAAGTATACTGTGTAAAAATCTAATGTTTTCTTTTGAAAATCATCTCTAGAGGTTGAGTGATGAACTAAAACTGACGTTTGGCAAATTTATTTATACCTATAGTGTAGGGTTGGGGCAGCATGATGAGGGAGGATAAAAATCTAACTTGCCTCTTAGGAAGCTTGTAATACAGTACAGAAAATAAGACTTAGACGTGTAATGAGAGAAATTCTATAATATGGACAGCATTGAGCCATAAGATTAATTTAGGCACAGGGAGGACAGTTGGACTGAAATTATCGTTTATATTAGGGGATCATAAAAAATAAAAGTTGCTTAAGTCCATTTTATGTTTTGGAGATGGGAGAGAAGAGGACATGAGATGCTCAGGTCAACTTTAGGACAGGAGCTTCATGTGGAATGGAGGTGGTGAGGTTATGACTCTTGTGGACTACTTGGTAGAATGTGAAGAAGAAAAGTGAGTGGTACCTTGAAAGGTTTGTAGGGTTGAAGAAACTCTTTTTGGGAGAAAAGAGATTTGGACATGTTTATAGATAGAAATAGGAAAGGTAACAACGGGGCCAAGTTACCCGAAGGGGTGAGTATGGTCAGGGAAGTCTGGTGGTTACTCTTTAAAAGCAAGAGAGGCAGGCTGAGATTTCAAGTGGAAGTGGACATTGGGATGCAAGGAGAATGATGCTGGCTTGGTGCTGATGACTGGCCTCAGCTAACAAGGTCATCTGGGAAGGAGGGGCAAGGATGTCAGTGGACTCCCAAGCGGACCCCAGAATAGATGGGAGACAGAGTGGTGGTAGTAAGGAAGGCTTTGTTAAATGTAGGCAAATAGACTTGATTCCCTGATCTGGAATCCACAGTGGAATATAGAATCATAGTAGGAAGCAATCTTAGATAAGTTTAAATTTATTGGTTTAATTATATAGTTGACAGGCTATCCTGGGCATCTTAGTAGACTTTGTCTCAATAAAATCTGAAAAGATTGGGAGTATAACTCAGATTGTCTACCACATGTGAGGGCCAGTGTTCAATCCCCAGCACTGTAAAAATCAATAACCCTAGTATAATGGACTGAGTTTTAGTGTAAGTAGGTGTTGGAGCTCAATATGGACTAAAGAATACCTAAATTTGTGTGTGTTAACATGAGTCAAATAAATTTTGAGTTTTTTTTTTTTTTTTTTTAAATCTGGAGGGAAAAGCTGACCAGTAAAAAAGGAAAATAATACTTTTTATTTTTAGTCCTTCCTTTGGGGAAAGAATTGGTAAACCCTCACATTTGACCTTCATCCCAGTGCTCTTGTTTAGAAGTTTGGGGTCAGTTCTTCACTGTCATTGCTCATGATCATGTATTACTGTACCTACAGGGAATTTCTCTTCAATGCCATTGAAACGATGCCTTGTGTGAAGAAGAAAGCCGATTGGGCCTTGCGTTGGATTGGGGACAAAGAGGCTACCTACGGTAAGGATGCCCTTGGTCCTAGTTAAATCTGAGCTTTTCTAAGTAACTGGGTTGTTGGCCTCTCCTGTGCGTACCAACAGTTGCTCACTAGGAACGTTTTGGTATTAACTCTTAAACAGGAGAACGTGTCGTAGCCTTTGCCGCTGTGGAAGGGATCTTCTTTTCCGGTTCTTTTGCATCGATATTCTGGCTCAAGAAACGAGGACTGATGCCTGGACTCACATTTTCCAATGAACTTATTAGCAGAGATGAGGTGAGTCTAAATCAAACTGGCTAAAGTGGCACCAAGTACCTGCCACTCTTAGGCACACATTTGTGTTCACTGAAGGGGACCAGGGTTATCCAGTGGCATCACATCCACATTTACAAGTTGAAACTGCATATGTACTCAGAAAAGAAGGAAGTGCTTTGTGTACTCATTAATTTTACTCATTCTCCGTATAACACATCCTATGCACATACCTATTGTATGTATAAATGCACCAAACTAAAAGTACTTGTTGGGATTTTGAGGGGTATTTATTTATTTTGTTTTGATATTCTGTGATCCTATATGTATATGTGCGATTTTTTTTTTTAATTTCCTTTTAATTGACTTTTTTCTTTTATTGGTGCATTGTAGTTGTACATGGTAGTTGGGTTCATTGAGCCTACTATATTTCAAAGTTTGGTAAGCTTCCTGATGAAGCAATCCATTTGGTTCCAGCGTGCCTTTGTAGGCACTTGGGTTAAACTAAGGAAAGGAGGGTGAAGATGCCCAGACTGTCTGGTTTAAATCACATCAGAAAGGCAAGGAGCATGGGGCTGGGGATATATATAGCTCAGTTGGTAGAGTGTTGCCTCGCATGCTCACAATCCCCAGCACCACACACACATGCACAAAAGGAAAGGAGCATGAACCCTACCGTTTCTGGAGCCCAATGGGCAGGCAGATCAAACAGCTGATCTTCCCTTCTAGGAAGATAAACTGGAGCTTATTGGGTTCAATGTGCCCAGACTTGCAGATTTGTTTCACTTGAACTTGCATCCTTAATTCCTGAGCATCTAAAAGATAAAGTGTCCTGTCCCTCTGGAAATAGAGGCAAAATTAGAGCTCTTGGATGTAAAAATAATACTTGAGGAAAAGGCGTGACCTGTTACCTAGGTGGCAGCTTTGAGGGCCTCTGGTGGGGCTGAGTCTGCTCATTGACATCAGCAGAGTAGACAGTCTGCTGTCTTCCCCTTGACAGTCCACAGTTGATGTGCTCTCAGTGTGGCCAGAAAGCAGGTTGTATGAGAATACAGGAAAGGATAAAGCAATTCCATATTCCATGTTAACAATGGAATTCTGACTTTATCATGATCTTGAACTTTCTTCTAGGGTTTACACTGTGACTTTGCCTGCCTGATGTTCAAACATCTGCTGCACAAACCGTCAGAGCAGAGAGTAAAAGAAATAATTATCAATGCTGTCAGGATAGAACAGGTGAGTGCCTCGTGAGGGTCACTGTTGCTTGCTTGAGGATATCTTCATGTGTCAGGGTACTCAAGTGTGTTTTGGTCTCTAGGAGTTCCTCACAGAGGCCTTGCCTGTGAAGCTCATTGGGATGAATTGCACTTTGATGAAGCAATACATTGAATTCGTGGCGGACAGGCTCATGCTGGAGCTGGGCTTTAGCAAGGTAAAGCATTGTTTGTAGTCTTCCACTTTTGAAATTGGAGTTATATACTTAGTTTTTTCTTTCTTTCTTTTTTTTTTTTTTGTATTTATGTCTTGATGTGAACTTTTTCAGGTTTTCAAAGTAGAAAATCCATTTGACTTTATGGAGAATATTTCACTGGAGGGGAAGACTAACTTCTTTGAGAAGAGAGTAGGCGAGTATCAGAGGATGGGAGTGATGTCGAATCCAACAGAGAATTCTTTTACCTTGGATGCTGACTTCTAAATGAACAGAAAGTGTGCTCTTATTTAGCTGATTTTTTTTTTTTTTAATTTGCTATAGTTGTACACAATGTGTTTTATTCAATGCATTTTATTTGTACGTGGTGCTGAGGATTGAACCCGGGTCGCCCACGTGTTAGGCGAGTGCTCTATCACTGAGCCACAATCCCAGCCCGCTGATTTTTTTCCCTTCTTCCTTTATCACCCACCTCCCATCCCCCAAAATCAGCTAAAATGAATCCACCAGCTACACCATTGTCCATGTGTTCATTAATGGCATCTAAAAAACTGTGTAGCTACCTCAGAATCCTTGTTGGCTTTTGCAAGCAGGCTGTCCGGCTTCACCAGAGCACTAATGACGATCATCCCGGCTTCAAAGTGAGAACTCTCAAGCACGCCTGCTCCAGCAGGATTGAGCATCAGTTACAACCACCAGACACTTGAAAGATATCAGTCTCACTGCTACAAAGCAGACTTTTAAAGTTTACTTAACTAGTTTGTAAATAAAACTGGCACTTTACATACTGAACATTGTATTGTCAAGGGAAAAGCCTGATTTGTTTGGTTTCTACACCAAATGCAAAATGTTGTATTCACCACTAATGGCCAGTGCAAAATTCACTAAGCAACTAAAGTTAAACTTCTGTGGACTAAGCATGTAATTTAGATTTTGTTTTCTTTAATGAATTGAAATATTTAATTGATTTTTAAGTCAGTCCTGTGCATACTTAGACATTAGTCTGCTGGTGCTGGTAGAAGATAATTTGTGTATTTTATTCTGTACCCCAGGTAGGGTGTTAGCATGTCCTGCTCAACCGAGGAATAATGTCTTTCAGGGCAAGGAGCTTCTAACTTAAGTCACTGGGAGTTGAGACATGATTTGGGTGACTGTTAGTGATCCAGTGACACGTGAAGAGCAGTGTCATTATTTCTCAAATTGTACTTTCCTCAATTTCTAGTTGGTGTGAAAAGACTTAAAAGGTCTTTGGATTTAAGAGACTATTATGACTTTTCGGGTCGTCCTTAGGCAAAGTGACCTGCCTCAGCTCTCATTAATAGTGGTGAAACCAGAACTAAAATTGGCTCTCCTAGAAGTTGTGTTTAGTCTAACTTTGTAAGTAGGTACTGTTGAGACTTGATCATTTTGACCTGTCTCTTTAATTAGAAAATGTGTTTTATTCTATGTCCATTTAGGTTTTATCTATTTGTATTTGGGGAAAAAATTACCCAGTATTATCTTGAAGTTCATAATTGTTAAGATGTTTACTAATTCTAACATTTGGTTAAATATGAACGTCACCCAGTGAATTCCTTCCTTAACCAGTAGGAAATTAGTGCTGGTATGATTTATTGAAACATGCTCCATTCAAATGTTAATGTCAGGTGAAGGTATAAACTAATAGTTAACAGAGCCAGTTTAGATGGATCTGCCTTTGGGGGGGGGAACCAACATGTTACGGAGAAGATGGTGCACTACTTACACTGATCTTTGGCCCTGTTTGTTAACTGATTGGGTTGTGTATTAGCTGACCATTTGTCAGTTTCCTTCTTTTATTGTATAGTCTTTTTCAATTCCTATAATATGGGACTCTGAATCTTAAATTATTGTTGCCTAAAACTAATAAATTCGGGTCATATTGTCCTTACCCTTGTGTGACACTAAAATGAACCCTTTTGCGACACTAAAATGAACCCTTTTGCCTTGCATTGCCAGGTACAAATTAAGTTGGGAAGTGATTTTAGGATTCTACCTCCCATCAGCTCAGTAATGTGGGAATTCACTTCTGTCAACTCAGATTGTTTCCTAATCTGTTCAAAGGAAAACAGCATAAAGCATTTCATTGTTGACTAACGCTAAATACTGTGCAAGTGTTAAATGATTGAAATGAAAGAAACTGTTCTTATGTCAGTTCCTTGATTGGCAAAATTTACATTTTAGTTGAGGAAGAAAAGCCATTTTTCATAAAGGCTTGCAAATTATTTGCTTTTCATCTCTTCTAGGGAAGAGAGGTTTCTCTTGTTCACTCTGCACAGGGTGCATAGGAGGCACAGTACACCTGAAAGATGATGCCCAGAAGCAGCAGCAGCTGTGCTGCCTGTGTGATTTGGGAACCAGGGCAGAGTTTCACTTTCTGACAGCCGTGGGCGAGCCACTTGTGGGCCCCTGCTTTCCCATCTCAAAACAGATGGGGCTGGCGGTCTCCCAGCTGAGCTCTGTTCCCCCTCATCCAACTGACCTGTGTGGGCTTCTGGGGGGATTCTGGCCTGGAAAAGCTCTTTCCTGACAGTCCCACCTGCCTTCCTAAAGCCTTTGAGAACTCCTATCTGTGCCCAAGCTAATCAGTCCTTGCATAGGGCACCCCTGGGTCTCCAGCTGTTCATTCTGCCACAGAGCTGCCTTGTCATGTGCTGTCCCAGGCCTGGAGATGGGGCCATGACGCAGAAGGAATCCCTCCCTCTGGAGTTTTACTCCTAAAGAGGAAGAAACAGGTAAGTGGGTCTGAAGTATTAAAAGGTGGTGGAGATATGGAGCCAAACTGGCAAAGGGGCAGCATAGTGCTGAGCCTGTGGGAATGAGTAGGATTGGCCTTGTGGAGAGGGTGACGTTTCTCTGCAGTGGGGCCATTGGGTGAGACCAGTCTTGGGGTCTGCTGTTCCTGCTTCCTGAGGTTTTTGGAGGGGACACGTTTTTGTCCCTTTCTACACCTCAGCACCCGGCTTTCACATGGATGAGTGGCGGGCAAGTGAGGGAGTGAGCCAGTGTGAGCTGAAGTGTTTGGGATGGGGAACTCTGTCTTGGATAAGGGGAACTCAGGGCAACCTAGTAAAGGGTTTTGTCTTTGCACCCCAAAGATGCTGATGAATGTCCTGGACTTGGAAAGTTAGGTTGGGGGCAGACCCCCAGGGGAAGTGTGGGGCAGGCTTGCTGCAGGAGGACCTCACCTGCTAGAGCAGCCTTGCCCTCGGTGGTCTGCTGTCTTCTGCCCACACCACTGTGCGTGCTCCATACAACACAGCTCCTGTGGAAATGGACAAAAACTTGTCCCCTCCCATAACGACCCAGTCAGAATCACCTGGGTACTCTGTACAGCCTCCCAGGCCTCGCCCTAGACCTGCGGAGTCATCCTGAGTACAAGCTGGGAGCTGGCAGTTTTAACTATAGCACCTTGGGAGATTCCCAAGTATTTGAGGTCTGCATAGAATGGACTTTTCACAAAGTTCAAACCAGTGCTTTTCACCCCTGGGTGTGCTGGGTTTCCTGGGGCTTTTTAAAAATACCAGTGCCTTAGGAGCTGGGTGCGGTGGCGCACGCCTGTAATCCCACACTTTGGGAGGCTGAGGCAGGAGGATCAGGAGTTCAAAGCCAGCCTCAGCAATGGTGAGGCACTTAGCAACTCAGTGAGACCCTGTCTCTAATAAAATACAAAAAAAAGGGCTGGGGATGTGGCCCAGTGGTGGAGTGCCCCTGAGTTCAATCCTCGGTACCACCAAAAAAAAAAAAAAAAAGTGCCTTAACCCTATTTCTGGAAAAGGTACCCTGCTTGGGTGGGTGGGTTGGTTGGTTGGTTTGTATTTTGGTACTGGGGATTGAACTCAGGGACACTCCATCAGTGGGCCACATCCCCAGCCCTTTTTTTTTGTATTTTATTAGAGACAGGGTCTCACTGAGTTGCTAAGTGCCTCGCCATTGCTGAGGCTGGCTTTGAACTTGTGATCCTCCTGCCTCAGCCTCCCAAGTGCTGGGATTACAGGCGTGCACCACTGCACCCGACCCTGCTTGGTTTTAACTGGATGTGTTTTCTTAATTTGTGTCAACTCCAGACTTGCTTATATAAGGGTTACATTCATTGCATGTGAACAATTAGGGCCCTGCTCATGCGCAGTGTTCAAGCCTGGCTGCTGAGAGCAGGCCTGTGAAACTTTCCCCTCTTCTGCCAGGACTGTCTGGGCTGGGGATGTAGCTCAGGGGTAAAGCACTTGCCTAACATGTGAGGCCCTGGGTGGGGAAAAAAACAACTCACAAAGCAAGGACAAGATGAATGTTTATCATGCCATCTGCCTGAATAGCTGCCTGGGAGTTTCTGCATGTTATTTATTTATTTATTTATTTATTTATTTATTTATGGTACCGGGGATTGGACCCAGGGGCACGCAACCACTGGGCCACATCCCCAGCCCTTTTTTGTATTTATTAGAGACAAGGTCTCACTGAGTTGCTAAGTGCCTCACCATTGTTGAGGCTGCTGGCTTTGAACTTGCAATCCTCCTGCCTCAGCCTCCTAAGTGCTGGGATTATAGGCATGTGCCACCGCGCCCGGCTTTCTGCATGTTATTGAGTGTCAGGGCTCATTGGTGAGGGGCTTCAGGCAGAGGATTGCATGGCTTGGGTTGTTCTGATGAGAATCCAAATGGCTTCTGGTTTCTATCTGGGCACCAGAGAAAGAGGACACATCAGTGTTGTCTTCTTGCCCTCCTTTGGGGTGGGGGGGAAGGTGTCACTTCACATTAGGATGTTTTTACACCACCTAGCTGACCATTACTGTTGGAAGTCTCGGTAACCAAACTTGCCTTGGGCTGAGCTCTAGAGACCAGAGACCAAGATAACCGAAGAACCCTCTTGCTTCAAACTTGTGCCAGTGACCAGTAACAGAAAGTTAAGTGGGTGGTGACTTGCTGAGAGGGGGGGTTTCTAGATACAGGGCACAAGGGAGGGGACCCTGGAAGCCTATTAGAGCAGCCTGCAAGTGCTTATTAGCCTCTTGGGGAAACTGAAGGGTGAGGGGCTAACACTGCTTGAATTTGCAGGAGTTTACCTGCACCAGGGAGGGGTCGGGACCAGAACTTCCCCCAAAAGCCAGGAACCAGCCTAGTGGGAACTGGTCAGTAATCTCATGGCACAAGGTACAGGGTTAGGTTTTTTTTTTTTTCCCCAAAAAAATATTTGTTGACCAAATACATGAATGAATGAATCAAGGGTAAGGGTTTTAATCTTCCTGGATTCAAAAATTAAAAATTTCAGGCCTGTGCCTTTCACAGATTTGTAATCCAGGAACTTGTAGAAAATAAATTAAAAATTGGTCGATACATAGCCCCAACACTGCTGCATTTGATTCCCACAGATGGGGTCTATGATCCTAAGTTATAAAACAAGGAAATCAACCACATGCAAGAAGCAATGGGTATAAAAATCCTAAGAACTTCAGATAACAGGTTGATCATACAGCGATTGAGCTGGGCATGGTGGCACGCACCTGTAATCCCAGCTACTTGGGAGGTTGAGTCAGGAGGATTGCAAGTTCAAGACCAGCCTCAGCAACTTGGTGAGACCCTGTTGCCTCAAAATAGAAAAGACCTGGGGCTATAGCTCAGGTAAAGTGCCTGTGGGTTCAATCTCCAATCCGCCCTCCAAAGAGAGAGAGGGAATGAAGAGGTAATGACTAATAACCTTTCAGCATTGCTTCATCGTCAGGAGCAGGAGTCGAAAGGAATCTCAAATCAGATAAATGGTCTTTACCTAGGCTCACAGGAGTCAAACTGCCGAACATGTGGACAAAGCTCACTAAGGAAAATTTACAGGCATGTTCCCTAAAAAGGAAGGATCTTTAAGCAGAAACTTTTAACAGATGTCAAAAAATTATGGAATCTTTTAAATGCTGAAAAAATTATCGAGCTTAACTGGTATTCAGAAGTAAGAGAAATACATTTTCAAAGTTTTTTTTTTTTTTAAATCATTACCATCCACCCACCCAAAGAATCAAGTCCAAACAAAGGATGGGGTGGTGAGCAGAGAAATTGGTAAGCTTGCCCAAAATCTAAACCATTGAGAAACCAAGCGAACCAGAATAGTGGACAGTCACAGCTGAGACGAGTGAAGAGTGGCATTAAAGAATACTAATAATTAAGAATACCTTGTGCTATTGGGAGGCTAGAGATAGGGTTAACTTGATTCTTTTTTTTTTTTTTTTTTTTGAGTTTTATATTGTTCAAAGTGAAAGGGTAACAACTGGAGGAATAGCACTGGAATGTATGGCCCCAAAGCAGAGGGAGTGGGGAGGTAGAGCTTGGCTGGTTTAGTAGAAGACAGAAAAGATGCAAGGGGGTGGGTGGGGCAAGGAAAAAGTGTGGTACTGGAAAGCACAAATTAAGATGGCAGAAATAAGATCTACAAGCACAATAAACGTAAATGGTCTAAATTAACAAAAGTTGAAATCTTCAGTTTCAATTAAAGCATTTTTTCTAACTCAACTATTTCCAAAAGTCACACACATAAGAATGTACAGGGATGGGAAAAGATGGGGGAAAATACCCAGCCCATACTGAACAATGGTATTCTAAGGAAAAAGACTTGTTAGAAATAAGTCGTCGAGCCGGGCGCGGTGGCGCACGCCTGTAATCCCAGCACTTTGGGAGGCTGAGGCAGGAGGATCGCGAGTTCAAAGCCAGCCTCAGCAATGGCGAGGCACTTGGCAACTCAGTGAGACCCTGTCTCTAAATAAAATACAAAAAAGGTCTGGGGATGTGACCCAGTGGTCGAGTGCCCCTGAGTTCAATCCCCGGTACCACAAAAAAAAAAAAAAGAAATAAGTCGTCGAGCACTTGGGAGGCTGAGGCAGGAGGATCGCGAGTTTCAAAGCCAGCCTCAGCAATGGCAAGGCCCTTAGCAACTCAGTGAGACCCTGTCTCTAATAAAATACAAAAAAGGGCTGGGGATGTGGCCCAGTGGTCAAGTGCCCCTGAGTTCAATCCCCGGTACCAAAAAGAAAAGAAATAAGTCGTTGACCTAAAGAATAATTGATCACCTGGGAAAATAGAACACTAATAACCAGAGAGGCGTGGTCTCTGCAGTGTGTTTGGAGTCACCTTATAAGTCTGCCTCCCCAAGAACAGAGGGGTACCTGGGCCCAGGGACTCAGGGGACAAGGTCTTGTCTTGGTTCTGACTCTGTCCCCTTGAGTTACTGTGTTTGTTTATCCACTGTCCTCCCTCGTCCTTCCCATTGTTCCTGGGTTTGATTTTATGCCAGTAGTGGAGACCCTGTGGCCCTTGGTCCCTCCTTGTCCCCATGGATCCACTTTCTGTCTCTAGAGTGTTGGTCTGACATGGTTTTGAGATACTCAATAAGTAGAAATTGTTGGATTCCAGGCAGGAGGCTGCACCTCCCAGGCAGAAGGCCACACCTCCCCAGGAGCTTTGTGAAAAACTACACCTCCCGAGATCCTCAGCATGACCAGAAAACCTGACCAGCAATTGCCCTGTCCACTAACCTCCTGACCTCTGGTAGCCTATAGGGCAAGGACTCACTCCAAGGGGGTTTTATGACCCCTACTCTATTTAAGCCAGCCCCGGACTGAAATCGCTCTCTGTTCACGCTTGCCTCTCTGTTCCTGCCTGTCCCTATTCCCGTCCATCCCTTCCCTATCCCCCTTCCCTTCCCTTCCTTTCCCTACCCTTGCCCACGTGGCACCCCAATAAACCCTTTTATTTCACTAACACGGTGTTCCTGGCTAAGTTAACTATGTTCAGCATTTTTCTAACAGAAATCATTGGCATGGGCTGGGGACATAGCTCAGTTGGTAGAGTACTTGCCTCACATGCACAAGGCCCTGGGTTCAATCCCTAGCACCACAAAAAAAAAAAAAAAAAAAAGAAAGAAAGAAATTATTTGTAAGAATTCTCTTAGAAATTATTTCTAAGAGAATGTTTAGAATGTTCGAGGGGGATGGGTCTGCCTTGCAAAGAGAAATTTGATTTACATTTCACAAGCTCCTCTCCCCCTTGGTATAGTAGACAGTTTTTGCATTTTAAAAGATTTGTGTGACAGCATCTAGAAGAGAACTTCACCTACCCAGTTGAAAGCCAGGGAGGGGGTTCCCTCTTGGTGGGTGGAGAAGGGGTGTTAAGAGGGCTTGGGGTTCACACGTCCCCCATTTTTCTTGGTGACTCTTCCTCTCTGGCAGGACAACAGGGCACTGGTCTCCTCTGTGGTCCTAGGATTCTTCTTTTCTCTGTTCCAGGGAGTTTCCAGAGCACAGAATTTCCCTGGGCCTCTGGGGAACTGGAAGCAAGACACAGAACTTTCAAGAACATAGGGACTTGTCTTCCCTTGGAGCTGGCTGTTCAGTTTCTCACTGTCCACCCCCTGCTTCAGTCCTTCCCAGACGTCATTCCTCCACCTGGATCCTCTGCCACCGAGAGCCTTCCGTGGGGCTGGGGCTGGGGCTCTGTGGTGGAGCGCTCGCCTAGCATGTGTGAGGCACTGTGTTGCCGCCTGAAGCGATGGCCGCTTGGAGCAATGGAGCCGCGGGAAGAAGTTCAGAGGTAAACTGGAGACAAACAGCTTTTTATTCTGATAACTTTTTTCTCTGGTTCTAACAACGACTAACATGCGCCACACACACCACTAAAATGGCACTGACCCGGTCAGCAATCTCGGCCAAATCACTCGAGATCCCGGGCCAAGTCCCGCGAGATCCCGGGCCAAGTCCCGTGAGACTACGGAAGGCGACAATGCCCAAATCCTTGTGGCCCATAGTCAACCGCAATTTAAGCCATCTCCCCAAACAAGGCTCCTACAGCACTGGGTTTAATTTTCAGCACCGCATATAAATAAATAAAAATAAAGGTCCATTGACAACTAAAAAAAAAAAAAAAAAAAAAAGAAAAAAAAGAAATGATACTTAAGAAAGGAAAAAAAAGAACCTTCAGTGCTGGGCCCTGTAGGATGGGGGCTGGGGGAGGGGTAATGGCAGTGCATGAGGCCAGGGCTTGGGACTCAGCCTGTGGCTAGATCTGGTCCCCTGCCAACATGGGCTTTTTTCCCCTCTCCTACTGTCTGTGGGTGGACCCTCTGACTGCTCCCGGAGGTGAGTCTAGGGTGTCTCTGGTCCTACTTGAGCAAGCCCAGTGCTGCTATTCCATGTGGGCAGAAGTGGTGGCAGGATCCTGAAAGGAACCAGAGGGGCTTGGCAATGGAGCCACCAAGAGCAGGGGCTGAATGGTGTCCCAAACAGTGGGCCAGGACCAGAAGCATCAATGTCCCCCGGTGTTTGCTAGAAATGCCAGTTCTCGGCACACCCCTCCCGGCCCCAACCTGCGGCAGGGGCTCCGGGGCTGGGCACAGAGATCGGGGAGGCAGCTGAGCAGACCTCTGCTCTAGTGCCTCCCCACCATGGCCTTGGGCAGCCAGCCGCCCCGAACCTCAGGAGCTGGGGTGGCCAGCCTGGCATGCTGGGGTCTGCCTTAGTGAAGAGCTGGGCATCGCCGGGGCCTGAGGAAGAGCCACGGCCTGCCCCTGGGACTCATTCAGGCCTTGGGTTTGGTCTGGGTCCAAGAGTCCACACTGGGCACCAGCTCATCTGGGGAGGGACGAAGGAGAGGCAGGGGACAGTGCTGGAATACAGGGAGGGTGGACCTGGGGGAGGCTTCCAGCCCCCAACTCGTGGCTTCTTTATCTGTCCTTCCTGCATTGTCGCCTTGGCAGGTGGCTCGCCGTCCTCTGAGCCAGCCTGCCTCTCCTCTTTGCCTGACCAGACCTCTTGAAGGAGGCACCTGCACCTGCTGCGGCCCACTCACTTCCACATCTCCCCAGCACGCGAGTTGTCTGCTATTTCCCAGCTCAGTGGGCCCCTGCCCCAGGCCAGTTGCAGGAGTCCCGGCGGTTGCTACCTTGTCTGTGGCCAGGAGGGGGAGCTCCTGCCTTCCTGCTCCCTCACCCCGCACCCTAGCCTACCAGGTCCTGCTGTGGGTCTCATTGGAGTGGCCACAGAGCCATGTCCCCTGTGGGTTATGGACCTACCCCGGCCAGGCCATGTCCCACTTTTGCCCTCCTCCAGTCTGTTGCACAGAATGCTCCATCAGCAAATCAGAAGGTGTCTCCTGAGGCCCCTCCTGAGCCCAGGTGCCTCACGGCTTCTGCCCTCCCTGCCTGGAACCTCCCTGAACTGCAGCTTCCTCACACGGCCTCCTCCGGCCTCCGCCTTCGCGCAAGCTCGTCCCTTTGCCTGGCCTCACCTCTGTCTAACTGTCCTAACGTTGCAGGCCTCAAGTTGGAGGCCACGAGGAACCTTCCCAGGCCCAGTAAGGCCAAGTTAGGGTCCCCACTGTGCCCCCTGGCCTCCGGCAGTGCTGGTTCTGAGCGTTTGTCATTCAGACTCCCACGTGTCCATTTTCCTGACACCCCTGCTCCCGCGGGGGGCTCTCTGGGTTCTTGGTAAATTTCTGAATGAGTGAGTGAGTGCATGAGCCACCGGGGAAGCCACTGTTGGCCCAGCAACATGAGGGTCATGCCACAGACCAACTGAGGTCTGACTGCAGCCCTTGGCCTTCGCGGTGCGTGGCCCGTCCGTGGAGCCCGCCTCCTCTGCATTCCCCTCCAAACCAGGCAGGCTGCACACGTGCTCACCTCGCTCCCAGGCCTGCTGGGACTGTCCTGTGACCCACAGGGGTGGCTGGCAGCTGGAGCTTCCGGTACGGGGCTCAGGAAGTTGAACTGAAGGCTGAGTTCTTGGGGGACACTGACTCTTTTTCCTTGAGTGTCCCCAGCTCTGGGCTGGGCCTGTGCTCTGTTCTGAGGACTCAAGGTGGCAGCAGACAGCTCCTGCTTCTCTCTGGGCTCTTCCAAGGTTGGAGGCGGGGTCTCAGATCTGCTTGCTAGTGCAGTTATTGGCTTTATTTGTTTTTTTTTTCGATTTTCTTGGTGACCTGGGCTTGTGCAGGTGTTCCCATGACGGGGCAGGGACATGAGCTTTATGGAACTGTCAGCAGAAAGCCACTTGGCATCCCGTGCTTCTGGAGACTTCTGGGGCCTCGGGCTGGCTCCAGCTGCAGACAGCTGCCCACCCGCTCCCAGTACTCAGCCTGAGCCCAGCGGCTTCCTGGGCCCCAGACACGTGAGCAGCCTTACTCTTCTAGCCCCCAGTGATCCCTGACAAACTCTTTCTGGTGTGTGGGTGGAATTCCTATTTTTAATAGCCAACTTGTTGAGAAATCGAAGGGCTCCTACTTCCATCTGAACGGAAGCTTCCAGAAGTATTTGTATCTTTGCTCCCGTGGAATCCAGGAGGTCCTCTTCACCCAGGGAGGTCAGCAGGCGTGTGTTGGGGGAGGGTCTTCACCCCAGCATGCTCACAGCGCTCCGGGTGGAGTGGGGAGGCATAGGTAGTACCGCGCAGGTGGCAGGGTGATGGCGCCTGTGGGAACTGTAGTGTGAGCACAGGGGAGTCGCCGGGGCTGCCGGATCAGGGAGGACATCAAAAAGAGGTGGTCTTGCCGGGCGCGGTGGCGCACGCCTGTAATCCCAGCACTTTGGGAGGCTGAGACAGGAGGATCCCGAGTTCAAAGCCAGCCTCAGCAATGGCGAGGCACTTAGCAACTCAGTGAGACCCTGTCTCTAAATAAAATACAAAAAAGGGCTGGGGATGTGACCCAGTGGTCGAGTGCCCCTGAGTTCAATCCCTGGTACCACACACACACACAAAAAAAAAAAAAAAAAAAAAAGAGGTGGTCTTCCAGTTGGCAGGGAGAAGGCTGGGGAGGGGGGTGGGGGGGTAGGGAGGCAGAGGACAGAGGCACTTTTGTTCCAGTGGCCCAGTGGTTGGAGTCCGAGGTGGGTCAGGAGGACAGGGCCAGGTCCTCAGGGCCACAGTGCTATGCTGTGGGGTCTGAACTCTGTCATAAGTCCTGTGAGTTTTACCGAGGAGTGATGTGATTGGATTTGCACTTCAGCCAAGTCTCTGGTCTCAGGCTCATTTTATGTGGAGCCCTGGGACCCCCACCACCTGCCGTGCGCTCCTCCCTCCCACCGCTGGCTTCTCTTCTGTTTGAATTGTTGTTTTAGAGAGCGCTGCTTCCAGCCCTCCGCGAGTTCCTGTCTGTGAACGCTCGGGATCCCTGGTTTGAACAGTGCTGGACCAAGGGGGGAGAGTCCAGCCAGGGAGCGAGGGGGCTCCAGGGCCGGCTGGGGGCCGTGGGGGTGGGGATCACAGACGCCCCCAGAATGGAGGTCCCGTGGGCAGGTACCCCCTCCGGGCCCTGGCTGCCACGTGAGGTGTCCCGAGGATCCAGAACTGTGGTTTCATAACTCAGACGCATTGCGTGGTGTCTGAGAGCCATTTCATTAAATGCCACGTAGATTCAAAATAGAAATCACATCCCTGGGACAAAGCCCATGGAGCGGGGGCCAGGCACACTGAATCGGAACCAGTGTCATCTCACAGAGGCAGGGATGGTGGGTCCTTGGCTGTCACCCGCCTCCTCACTTGCATCTAACCTCTCCAGAGGAGGCAGAGGCCCTGGAGCCCAGCGGGAGAGGAACAACAGCCCCCCGTCACACATCTCCAGCTGCACTGACGATCCAGGATCCTCAGCGGCTGGCGAGGGAAGCCAGCTTCTACCTGAGGACCCCAAGGCAGGGCGGGAAGGTGTGGGCCTGAGCCAGCAGCTAGTGGGAAGCAGAGGTGGGGTTTGGACTCCAAGCTCAGTAGCTCCAAAACAGGCCTTTCTCTACCCCAGGCCACTCCTTGTTGTGACCCCAGGGCTCTTTGTGTTTCAGAACCAGATGATGGAGGGGCAGGGTTGGGCAGGACACCTGGGGAAGGGGCAGGACACCTGGGGAAGGGGCCTGGGTGGGTATTTTTCAAGTTTGGGAACTTTGCTATAGGGAATCCAGGAGAGGCAAGCAGCCTGCATCTGCCCTCTGTCTCCAGCCAGCCAGCCACCAAAGTGGCCTCTCCTGGGGCCTGTCAGGCCAGCCTGCAGCCCTGGACACGCCTCCTTCCACCACTGCTCCAGGTGGGCCAGGCTTGGAGGAGGTCAGGAGAGGCAGGAGGGGGCGGGCAGGGCAGGCTGTGGGGGAGCCCCTGAGATCCAGGTGGACAGCGAGGAGCAGGGGCAGGACCACGGCAGGAGGGCCAGAAGCCTGGGCGTTGGCCTCGTTGGCCGTGAACTTGCACTTTTTGTGTATATTATTTCTTTCCATCCACTTTTTTTTTTTTTTTTTTTTTTTTTTTTTTTTTTTGGTGTGGTGCTGGGAATTGAACCACGGCCTTGTGCATGTGAGGCAAGCACTCTACCAACTGAGCTATGTCCCCAGCCTTTTCCATCCACTTTGTTTTTTAGTTGTAGGTGGACACAATGCCTTTACTTTATTTATGTGGAGCTGAGGATTGAACCCAGGGCCTCACACATGTGAGACGAGTGCTGTACTGCTGAGCCATACCCCCAGCCCCTCCGTCCACTTTTTATTCATTTATTTATTTTTGGGACCAGGGATTGAACTCACGGGCACTCAAGTGAGTGCCTTCCCCAGGTGTCCTGCCCAACCCTGCCCTCCATCCTCTGGTTCTGAAACACAAAGAGCCCTGGGGTCACAACAAGGAGTGGCCTGGGGTAGAGAAAAGGCCTGTTTTGGAGCTACTGAGCTTGGAGTCCAAACCCCACCTCTGCTTCCCACTAGCTGCTGGCTCAGGCCCACACCTTCCCGCCCTGCCTTGGGGTCCTCAGGTAGAAGCCGGCTTCTCTCGCCAGCCGCTGAGGATCCTGGGTCGTCAATGCAGCTGGAGATGTGTGACGAGGGGCTGTTGTTCCCCTCCCACTGGGCCACATCCCCTGCCCTTTTTTGTATTTTATTAGAGACAGGGTCTCACTGAGTTGCTAAGTGCCTCGCCATTGCTGAGGCTGGCTTTGAACTCGCGATCCTCCTGCCTCAGCCTCCCAAAGTGCTGGGATTACAGGCGTGCGCCACCGCGCCCGGCTTCCATACACTTTTTAAAGGATCATTTTGTTCTCTGACTTCCCATGTTGGATGCATATTTTCTTTTTTTGTTTGCTTGTTTAGATAAAAGTTACTAAAACCACGCAATTTCCTGTGAGAACGCATTTAGCTGAGTCCCATAGACCCTGCACATGGTATAGTTGTTTACTTCTCTGCCTTCTGTACTTGGGTTTGACTTCCCTTCTGACTCACGAGTTAGGCATTTTCTCCCCCAGGTGGTGGCTCTTTTCCCCTTCTTCAGGTTTCTCATACATTTTTGTTTGATTGCACTGTTTTTGCAACTGAAGGGAATGTTGTTTTCATTAGTTCTTCTTTTTGGAATTCACTGAGCTCTTCCTTGTGGCCTTCTTTGATGACTGATCTTTGTTCCTGCTTCGCGGGTGCCTGGAAGAGCATGTTCTATTTCCTGCTCCCTGTGTCCTTATTGGCATTTTGTTTAAGGGATCTGCCATTGGCTTATGAACACGGTAGACTTTCAGTTCTTTTTTTTTTTTTTTTTTTTTTTTTTTTTTTTTTGTTGTACCGGGGATTGAACTCAGGGGCACTCGACACTGGGCACATCCCCAGCCCTTTTTTGTATTTTATTAGAGACAGGGTCTCACTGAGTTGCTAAGTGCCTCGCCATTGCTGAGGCTGGCTTTGAACTCGCGATCCTCCTGCCTCAGCCTCCCAAAGTGCTGGGATTACAGGCGTGCACCACCGCGCCCGGCTTGACTTTCAGTTCTGATGTGGTTCTTTCTATTTCTCCCTCTCTTTCTTTCTGCAGTACTGGGGATTGAATCCAGGGGTGCCCTACCACAGAGCCACAGCCCTACCCCTTCTTTAATTTTTAAATTTTTGAGACAGGGTCTCGATAAGTTGTCCACCAAGTTGTCCGGGCTGGCCTTGAACTTGTGATCCTCCTGCCTCTGCTTCCGAATAGCTGAAATTTCAGGTGTGTGCCATCACACCTGGCTTCTGGTTTTTCTTTTATACCTTGTTGAAGCTTTGTGAATGTTGGTGCTGCATTGTCTGGATCATACCTATTGAGCTTTTTGTTGTCAATTGTACTCTTTCTCACAGTAGCTCTTGTCCTGTTCAATGCTTGTTAGGGTGCCATGTTCTTGAGGTCCCACTTCTCTCTCTTTTTTTTTTTTTTAATATTTATTTATTTGCTTTTAGTTGTACAAAATGCGTTTTTACGTGGTTCGAACCCGGGCCGCGCACGTGCTAGGCGAGCGCTCTAGCACACAGCTAGAGCCACAACCCCAGCCCGAGGTCCCACTTCTATGAGGAGTCTGCAGAAGACTCTGTCTCTTGAGTTCCAGGACTCAGTGGAAAAGTCTGAGTCTAACTTGTATTTTTTATCCTTAGAAGAAGACTTGACCTTTTTGCCTGGCTGACCAGATGGTTTTTTCCTTAGCTTTTTCCCCTCCTTTCTTTTAATATTGTAAGTCTAGTCATTTTCATAGAAATCATCTTGAAATTGATGCATTTTTGTCCTTTCCCCTGAGACATCCCTGTCCTTTCAATCTGTAGATTCTAGTATTTTATTTCTAGAAATTTTCTTGGATTATATCTTTGAACATTTTTGCTCCATTCTTTCAGCATTCTGTTCTGGGGTGTGTGCTGGGCCCCTGGGTCTTCCACATCAGCCATGCCCTCTGTGGCCCCTGCGCCTGGCTTGTCTTGCCAGGGTGCTCCTGGTCATGTTTCTAGCAATGTTGTTCCTCCTGGGAGCCACTGTAGGGCCTGCGATGCAAACATACTTTTGTGCTTCCTGCAAACTTGGCTTGTGTGTGATTCCTTGCTCTGATTTGCTTCTTCTGCTTCTTGGAGCTAAACCCAGTGCCACTGTCAGGAGCTTAGGCACCCCATTCCTGCAGGTGCCGGAGGGGCCTTAGTGAGCAGCTGTCTTCTCCTCTCCCTGCTTCTTTCCAGAATGCTGCTCCATTTTTCTGCTTTTGGCAGTCCTTTGGCCTGTTTTTAGTTGGGGTTTTATTTTGCTTCTGTTTTCACTTGGAGATGGAGTTTGTATCAGAGAAAGAGTTCGTTGCCAGGTGCAGTGGCCCACACCTATAATCCCAGTAACTCTGGAGGCTGAGGCAGGAGGATCACAAGTCTGAGACCAGCATCAGCAATGTAGCAAGATCCTGTCTTAAAAGATAAAAAAGGAATGGGATGTAGCTCAGTTGTAAAGCTCCTCTGGGTTCCATCCCTAGTACCAAACAAACAAACAAACAAAAAAAAATGTAAGAGTTTGCATTCTGTTTCGCTTTCTCATTATCTTGGAGTCCTTTTCTTTCTTTCTTTTTTTTTTTCAGGTTTGTCAAGGTATAAATGATATATAAATAAATGGTGCCTGTTATGTTGTGTTAATTTTTTTTTTTTTTTTTTACTATATCAAAATACCCAAGGCAGGTCCTTTATAAAGAAAAGAGGTTTAGGGCTGGGGATGTGGCTCAGCGGTAGAGCGCTCACCTAGCATGTGCGCAGCCTGGGTTCGATCCTCAGCACCACGTAAAAATAAACGCATCGTGTACAACTAAAAGCAAATAAATAAATATTAAAAAAAAAAAGACAAGAGGTTTATTTAGTTTATAGCTTTGGAGGCTGAAAGTCTAAACAGCATTGCAGGCTCAGGCAAGGGCACCCTAGAAGATGGGGAGGAAGAGATCCTACCACCAAACAGACAGCAGTGGGGCTGGGGTTCCGCTATTCCTTCAAGTCAGTGCCTCAATCTTAGGACCTCCCTCCCACTAGACCTCCAGCTCTGTTAATGTCCTGCTCCCAACACTGCTATACTGAGGACCAGACTCCCAACCCATGAACCTTGGGGGACAAACCACACCCAAACCTTAGTAAAGGTGTAGCTGACACGTTTTGATGGGTGCTCAACCCATGGAACCATCCCCGCGTCCAGCAACCGCGCGTCTCCTCCACCGGCCACTCCCACACACTCCTTTGTGGTTTCTTTTTTCTTTTTTTTAAAAAAATATTTATTATTTACTTTAGTTGTACACAATGCAATGCATTTATGTTTACGTGGTGCTGAGGATCGAACCCTGGCGGCGCACGTGCGAGGCGAGTGGTCTGCCGCTGAGCCCCAGCCCCAGCCCCCCTTTGTGGTTTCTTCTGTGTGTTCTTTCCTCTGCCCCCAGTTTTAGGTGACCACTGACTGCTTTCTGCCATGTAGATTAGTTTGCATTTTCTAGAGTCCTGTTATAAATAGAATCTCCCTGCGTGGTTTCTTCTGCCCCTCCCCCCACACTGACCCTAACTCTCCTGAGATCCGTCCAGCTGTTGTGGGCAACAGATGGCGCCTCCTAGATTACTGTCTTTCTTTGTGCACCCACCTGTGGAAGGACACGGTTGTTACCAGTTCTTGGCTGCTGTGAGCATTCCTGGGGACGTCTTGCATAGACACATGCTTTGATCCTCTTGGGTCAATAAGTAGGAGTGGGACACCTGGGTCACACGGTAGGTGTCTTTCCATTTTTAAGAAATGGCCAAACTCTCTTCCAAAGCGGTTGAACCACGTGCCTGCAGCAGCGAGGGCAGCCCGGCAGCTCCAGTCGCCTCGCGTCCCAGCTATCTGAGTGCGTGGCTAGCGTGTCCCCCCTGCTCTTTGTTGACATGTCACTCATGACAAATGGCACCTGGCGTCTTTTCATGTGCTTATTTTTCATACACACGTAGTCATGTGTTGTGTAAGGCTTTGGTCAGTGAGAGACCACAGATAAGGCCACACCCCCAGTCATGTAGCAGTCGGGCTCCACGCCTGGGAGCAGCAGGGCGTGACCCAGTGCTGGGACGGAGGGAGGAGGCGTGGGCGGCGACGTCCTCTGCGTGGCCAGCTGTGTGGACTCTGGGATCGGGTCCTCATGGGTCAACTGGAGAGCTGAGGACAGCACTTGGGGTCTGTTGCCCTGGGAGAGGGCTCCCCTGCAGGGACAGAGACGCCACTGCATGTCCCTCTATTTGTTCCTTCTTCATTGAGCTTGGCCCATGTGCGAGGGGCGGGTTTAGGGGCTGGACAGCAAGGAGAGGCTGCCTCCTTCAGCAGCTCGGGTTTCCCCGAATGTCACACAGAGGGCAACTGCATGGGCATGCGGGTAAGCGTGGAGGGGACACCCAGTGTCATCTTCTTCTGCAGTGGAAGAGGAGCAGGACGGGGATGGGCAGTGTCCACTGTGGGAGGCCGGGCAGAGGGGCCTGCGCTCAGGTGGGGGCTGGGACAGCCCAAACCATGGCAGGAAGCAGCGAGGAGACCTCTGTGAGGCCAGGTGGCAGCAATGCACCTGGTGCCTTGGGGCACTCAGCCCCTGTGACCCTGTCCAAAAAGGCCTAGGATGGCAGGTGAAGGGAGGACTTCTTGTCTGAAAGTAGTTCAGTGCGTATCATGTTTTCATTGCTCATTGTAAATGAAAAAAAAAAAAAAAAAAAAGGCCTCGGGGTTTATACATCAGCCATGCAGGCCTTGTCTAGTGGGACTCTTCCCTGCGAGCGAATCCATGCGCTGGTTCTGGCGTGGCAGTGAGGTTTCTGAGTGAGGTGAGGGGTAAATGCCACCTCCAGAGGCCTCCTGGAGGACGGCCAGCCACCTTCCGCCATCAGCAGCCCAGTTCAGGGCAAGGCCTGTGAGGAGCACAGGTGAAAAGGTAGAGGAAGGCGCTCAAGTCACCCTGCGTCCACCAGCCTTCCGGCCTGGGCTAGGGCTGGGCAAGACAGGAGGAGGAAGACCTAGTGTGCTAGTCCATTATGGTCACTGTGACCAAGACACCTGGCAAGAACAACAGAGGAGAAAAGTGTATCCTGGCTCATGGTTCAGAGACTCAGTCCATGGTCAGCCCATCCAGTGCTCTGGGCCCAAGGTGAGGCAGGACATCATGGTGGCAGAGCGTGGTGGAGGAGTGCAGGAGCCCTGTTTGGGGAGATGGCTTAAATTGCGGTTGACTATGGGCCATGGAGTTTTGGGCATTGTCACCTTCCATAGTCTCACGGGACTTGGCCCGGGATCTCGAGTGACTTGGCCGAGATTGCTGATCGGGTCAGCGCCATTTTGTGGTGGTGTGTGTGGCGCGTGTAAGTCGTTGTTAGAGCCAGAGAGAAAAGTTATCAGAATAAAAAGCTGTTTGTTTCCAGTTCGCCTCTGAACTTCTTCCCGCGGCTTCGTTGCTCCAAGCGGCCGTCGCTTCAGGCGGCAGCAACCGCCTCCTCCTCCAGTGCCACCTGCCTACCGTCTCCACCCAGTCAGTTCATTCAAGCTAGGATGGAGCGAGTAGGTCGCAGCTCTCACAGTCCGACCATTTCGCCTCTGAACCTTCTTCCTGCATGAACACAGCAGCTCCGGGGGACCCCCACATCCAGACCACAACACCTCAGTGTGCTAAACCAAGCACCTCCAGGGACTGGGCCGTCCTTCATTACACCTGTGCTTCTCTCCTACCATGTTTTGAGACCTCTGCCACGTGCAGGGCCTTGGCCTAAGTGTTGTGAGGGGCAGAGAGACAAGCCAACTTGGGTCTAGAGGGGTGGGAGGTCAGACAACTGGCTGGCTGCCTGTGGGGGGTGGGGGAGTGTCATCCTACCTGGCTCTCACCTGTCTGCACCTGCTGTGCCTGGCCTTTGCTCTAGAGGGGGGTTGCTTCAGGGCCAGCCAAAGATAGCATGGCCAGGTCTCTGCCACAGTCAGGTCCACAAAGAAGCCTGGTGTGGGTTTGGATTCAGACTCTTCATTTCCTTTCTTCCTCTGCTAGCTTTCATTTTCTGGGCAAATTGCTGAACCTCTGAGCCTTGGTTTCCTCATCTGTAAAATGGGTTCTAAGCAAAGCTTCCAGATCAACACCCAGGCTGGCGAACTCTTCTCCCTGCTTGGCTTACCCAGTGGGTGACCTTATCCAGGGAGAAGAGTTAGGGAGGGGGCTGGGGTTGTGGCTCAGCGGTAGAGTGCTCGCCTAGCACGTGTGAGGCCCTGGTTCAATCCTCAGCACCATGCAAAAATAAATAAATGAAATAAAGGTATTGTATAAGTAAAGGTATTCTATAACTAGAAAATAAATATTAAAAAAAAAAAAAAAAAGAGTGAGGGAGGCCTGGGAGAGCGGTGGGTCTTGGGGGCCGAGTGAGGCCAGGCAGGCAAGACCTGGCACCTTCTGTGGTTTGCCTGATCCATAACTTGTTGGATGACCATGAATTCCATATTCAAGTCTGTTCTGAAATGCAATTCTGGGCTACATTGTTTCTGGAAGTTTGGACAGAAAGCACAAAGAACTAAATTAAATTACCACAAAATTGCAATCACTGAGCTAATGACTGTGACAATAGAAACGAATCGCAACCAAATTAATGCAATATTTAAGTCTCATCAGTATACTAATAACCATTGCACAGAAATACAAAAATAACAATTGTTTGGCAGGAGTGATTTAGTACCTGGGGAACAGAATTTTGGGGAGGACAGAATTTCCTGCTGGGATCTATGAAGAGAGGAAAGAGCTAAGATTTCTTTTTTTTGGTACTGGGGATGGAACCCAGGAGCACTCGACCACTGAGCCCCATTTCCAGCCGGTTTTCTCCTTTTCTTTTGAGACAGGGTCTCGCTAAGTTGTTCAGGCTGGCCTTGAACTTTCAGTTCTCCTGCCTCAGCCTCCTGAGGAGCTGGGATTACATCACTCCTGGCTAGAGAGCTAAGATTTCTAGAGTGCCTACTGTGTGCAGGATGCAGTGGTGGAGGTCCCTGTCCTAGGAAGTCCTGGTTCACATGGGTGGGGGACAGCCACATTGGCAGATGCCATATGGGAAGGGGCCTTAGGAGGAGTGGGTATCAGCAGGAAATCTGTAGGAGGTGGTGGTGTTGAGCTGGGCCTCGAAGCATGAGTAGGATTCGGGGGTCTTACTCCCCTTCCTCATCGCTTCTCCTCAGGCAGCTACAACCTGGCTTTTGTCCCCTGCTTTTTATTTATTTATTTATTTTTGGAACCAGGGATTGAACTCAGGGGCACTTGACCACTGGGCCATATCCCCAGCCCTTTTTTGTATTTTGTTAGAGACAGGGTCTCACTGAGTTGCTAAGTGCCTCGCCATTGCTGAGGCTGGCTTTGAACTCGGGATCCTCCTGCCTCAGCCTCCCAGGTGCTGGGATTACAGGCGTGCGCCACCGAGCCCGGCTTGTCCCCTGCTTTTGTCCTTGAAATGCCCTTCATGTTGCCAGAACCAAAGGTGGGGCCTCAGTCCTCATCTTCTTTTTAAAACACGTCTTGTAGTTGCAGGGGGACACAACACCTTTATTTAGTTTGTCTGTGGTGCTGAGGTTGGAGCCCAGTGCCTCGGGCACGCCAGGCCAGCGCTCCACCTCCGAGCCCCAGCCCAGCCAGCCTCCTCTTTGGCTCTCAGAAGCGGGTGTTCCTGGCTGCTTCTGTGGCCTCTGGACCCACCCTGCCCTGGTCCCCACCAGCATCACCTGTCCCTCCCCCTGCTCTGTCCCCTCTTCTGAGTCCTCTCCCCTCCTGTCCGCCAAGCCCCCAGCTCAGCCCTCACCTCTCTTCCCTGTCTCTGGCTCCCACATCTCACTGGCCTCGTGTACCTCACAGTCTATGGAGCACCCCCGGGGCTGTCCAAAGGACATTTCCCTGAGCCAGATGTCACAGATCAAAAATCACACACGTCGTAAGATTCCTTTCCTCCAATTGAGTGCGCATGTGCAGCCAGCACCCGGGAGATCCGGCCTGGGCCCCAGTCCTGACCCGCTAAGGTGCTGCCATCCCGGCTCCCGTGGCCAGAGAGGAACCCTCCTGGCCTCCTATTTTTTGCGAAAGCAAGCGAGGGGATGTGCTCCTTGTCACCCCCTCCAGCCCACCGTGCTGGGACCACTGTGCTGGGGCCACTGTGCTGCCGCGGAGCTGGAGCCCGTCCTAGGGTAAGAGAGTGTCCTTCACACAAACACGCTGCAGCTCGTCCATCTGACCCTGATTGACACTGTGGCAGCTCCATTTTTAGAATTAGGCATGGTCCTGTTCAAGGAGGTAACCAGCACTGCCCTGCAGGAACGAGGAGGTGCAGGGCGCAGGGGCCTGAGGCTGGAACCTGGGGCGGCATGGCCCACTTATTCTAAACGAGGGAGTGAATGAATGAATGAATAATAAAGGAGAGAACGTAAGGAGCAGCGAGCAAATGTGCTTCTGAAAGGAGATCGTGGTGTCCACTGGTGGTGGCCGTTTTCCTGGACATTGCACACCAATCCTGGCCATAGTCCCCAGTGTTGCCGCCTGAAGCGACGAAGCCGCGGGAAGAAGTTTAGAGGCGAACTGGAAACAAACAGCTTTTTATTCTGATAACTTTTCTCTTTGGCTCTAACAACGACTAACATGCACCACACACCATCAAAAAATGGCGCAGACCCGATCAGCAATCTCGGCTCAAGTCACTCGAGATCCCAGACCAAGTCCCGCGAGATCCCGGGCCAAGTCCCGTGAGACTACGGAAGGCGGCAATGCCCAAATCTCCATGGCCTATAGTCAACCGCAATTTAAGCCATCTACCCAAACAGGGCTCCTGCACCCCAGGTCCAGGAGTGTTATCTGGATTTTATAAATGAAGAAAGAAAAGGAAAGAAAAAAAAAAAAAAAAGCAACGCTTGGAGAACCCTGCCCTCAGCCTGCCCACGTGTCAACTGGGTAAGGGGGTGTGGAGAGGCTGTGAGGGCCATGGCTCAGAACTTCCGCCCTTCTTATGGCTTGAGCTCACACAGCTTTTAGGGGGCCTGGCCTAGATTTGAACCTGCACAACTCTGTCATGCAATGTCACCGTTCCCACCACCCCGTGCTGCCTGCCTTGGGCAACTTAGCAGACTCCAGGCCTTGTGGTGTCCCTCTTTCTCAGTAACCGAGGATGAGGGGCTGCTCCCTGGGCCATCCCTGTGTTCCCGAGGCCATTAGGTTTAGGTCCTGCAGTCTGGAGGGTGATCAGACAGCTTGGTTCCAGTCCGCCCTGGAGCCCGGGTGCCCTTCCTCCCCATCTGCCTCCCCTGAGGATGAGATTAGAATACAATTGCTGTGGTCTGGTTCACTAATTTCATTTTCTGTGTCTGGAGTAATAGGGCCTCTTGAACTCACTACGTTTATTTAAATTCACATGACAACCAGGTTGGTGGGTGGGAGAGGCTGTGCTGAGGCCACCTGGTCACTCCCAACCAGAATGGCTCAGCGTTCAGCTGCTCAGCTGGGGCCCAGCAGAAGCTGACATTGACCTTGACCCCAAGTGGGCGGGCCCCGGGGAGCTCCCTCCAGCACTTCACCTTTAGAGAAGGAATTAGCCATGAAAACAGTGCCCTGGGGTGCAGTGGGACCAGCCAGCCGGCCGCCCAGGAGATGGTCTGTGCACGGTGTCTTCCTTGGATCAGCCATTTATTACGCTCTTGTTAGTTTCGAATGGAGACCCAATCTGCCCCAAGTTTTATTTAACTCTGGCACTGAGAGGTGAGGTGGGGTGGATGACATTCCCAAAGGGGTCTGTGTTCCCTAATGCGACAAGAACCATTTTCTAGTGAGCAGAGGCACCTCAGTTCAAGGGCTTCAGTGGTTGAGGGCTGTGATGGTGGTCACCGGGGACTCCGGGTACAGAGACTATAAACGAGGATCACTGGTGCAGAGGGGTCCCAGGAGACCCCAGGAGCCCTTCTCTCTCCAGCAACTCCTGCCGGCTCCCTTGGCTCTCCCCAGGGCCTCTTCTCTTGGCTGACAGCAATGGCTCAGTGTCTGCCCCTGTGTCTGGGTCCCCTCCTGTGTCTAGTTCCATCCAAGCTGCTCCCCTTCCAGGAAGCCTCCCTGGTTGCCTTCGGATGCCTCTTTCCATCTTCTTGTTCCCCAGCATTTTATGCCAAAACCCAAACATTTTCTGGGCTGACAGCATCTCTCTTCCTGACAAGGAGCAGGGCCAGTGTCTGATCAATCCTGGGGTCCCCGGTGCCCACCCAGACAGGGTGCTCACTGGCAGCTCACTGAAATCCAGCAGAATTCCCTGGTACCCGGCCCCTCCCCTTCCTTCCTCCATTCACCGCAGGGTCAGGTCCCTTCACTCCTCGGCCTCTGTCCCAGGACCACCTGCGCAGCCCACCACTGCCAGCCAGCCCAAGCTCAGCGGACCTCGATGGCTTCGGCTTCTGGCCCTTCATCAGCCGGACTGCCAAACCCCGACAGCCTTTCCCCAGCCATCCTGGCCCGAGCCTCGCCCCAGCCCTACTAGGTTAGGTACAGGTACAGGATGCAGGGCCTGGGCCACACGGCACCAAACTTTGCTCCATCCTTTGCTAATAAAGTCTGGTGGCTCTTTATTAGCAGGGTCCAACGCTTGGACTTTGATGTTGCCTGGGAATCCTTGGGCAGGCGTGCAAGACCCCCAATCTCCCTCTGCGCATGCGCCAACTGGGCGTGGCCTCACGGCGTGGGCTCCGCAGGGCAGCCTGCTAGAGGGCAGCACTGCGTTATTCTCCAGATGGGCAAACCAAGGGGCCCTGAGGTGGAGGGCCTGCCCAGGTGTACAGAGCTGTGGTGGCACCAGGTCATAGCCTAGGAGCCACTGGCTTCTCCCACAGGCTGCGAACCTCATTCAGAATGTGTAGATCACTAGAGTGTTCTGGGGTTGCCTGTCAACCACGGGGACCCTCTTGGTCAATCAAGATGCGGTCTCAGGGTTCCAGTTGCAGCATTTTGGGGGTGAGGTTATGATGTGAGCTGTGAGCGCTGGCCCAGGAAGCGGAGCCTCACGGCAAGCTCAGCTCTGCCACATTTGGCTGTGTGACATCTGGGCCTTGGTTTTCCCACATGGGATAAAGGAACTCTTTCTTCTCTGTCCCCAGAGAAGAATCTACAGGACCTGCTTTCCTCAGCCTGCCCACCATAGGGTGCACCTGCAGGGGCTGGAAGTCCTCACCATCTTGGCCAAGATGACCCTGTGTCTTAGATTAGCTGCGTGGTCCATCCTAGGCAAGAGCCCCTGTTGGGAGACTTGGCTTCCAGTTGGGTTCAACCTCAACCTGAACTTGCTGTGTGGCTGCCGGCAGTGCGCCTCCCCTCTCTGAGCCTTGGGCACTCCATCTTCACAATGAGGCTGTTGGACTTGCTGCTCCTATGGCACCAGCAATTCATGACTGCATGTTCTAGGTGGTGACTAGTGGCCCGTGGGGAAGCTGGTCAGGCTTGATCAGGGGTCTCTGGGGCATTGTCACCCTACGGCATGTCCCAGAGACAGCACAAGGCTCACTGCAGCCAAGAAGAACTGCTGCCGACAGGGGCGGGGCTGGGCAGGGTGGGCAGTGGTGCCCGCTCCCCTGCGATCAGGCCGCGGGTCCTGAGCTCATCAGCTAAGCAGGTAATTATGTGTGTGCTTTGTTCACTACACAAAGGAGCTCTCAGAGAACTCGGAGGGCTCTGCTTCCTGGCTGATTTGATTTTTTCAGAGCTGGAGTGTGAAAAAATCAAGCTGAATCTGCCTAATTGTGTCTGCGAAGGCGATTCAGAGAGGCTCTCTTGGAAGGAAATCGGGACAATTAGCTCTTGGCTGTGGGGAGAGGGGTGCAAGCTCGTGATAGCGGATGACAGCCCTTTCCGGGGAACCAAAGGGCATCACGGGGGAGAGTGGGGAAATGAGGGGGCATCCACGGCTGCTTCCCGGGGCTGGTTGGTGCCCACCACCCTGCAGGAGCATGAGGCTCCGGGTGTGGGAGTCTGCATCGGGGCAGAGGCTGGGGCAGGAGAGGGAGAGTGGGGTGCTCACCCCAGCCCTGGGGTTTGGCCACGTGACCTTGGGCAAGACATGAAGCCCTGGGGTCGCAGGTTCTGAGCCTGCCCAGTGAGCTCCATGCAAAGCGAGCAGAGGTAGCTGCAGGTGGAGAGCGGATGGGGCGGGGAGGCTGCAGGGGTCCGGCTCCCCTGGCCCAGCCGCTCTCCTGGGCCCCGGCTTCTGCTGGACAAGGGGGAAAATTCTCATTCTAACGGGCGTCTTGGGCTCCCAGGGCTTCCAGGCCAGAGAGGCGGACGAGCATCTCAGCCTCCCTGTCCTCGGCTCTGGGACGGTAGCGTGCTCCTCAGCCTCTGAATCAGCTTCCCAGCCAGATGCCCTGTGGCATCCAGCGCCCATCTGGCACCACGCAGGTGACAAATGCCCCTGTCCTTCCTGTGGCATCAGGAAACTGGGGTCCATGAGTCCACTTCCCAGTCACCAAAGAGTGTGTGTGAGTGGGTTTGTGTACGTGTGTATGTGCATGTGGGTATGTGTGAGAGTGTGAGTGTGCATGGGCGTGTGGAAGTGAATGTGAGTGTACGTAACTGTGTGTGAGTGTGTGTGTGTGTGTGCATGTGGGTATGTGTGAGAGTGAGTGTGCATGGGTGTGTGGAAGTGAATGTGAGTGTGCGTAACTGTGTGTGAGTGTGTGTGTGTATGTGCATGTGGGTATGTGTGAGAGTGAGTGTGCATGGGCGTGTGGAAGTGAATGTGAGTGTACGTAAGAGTGTGTATGAGTGTGTGTGCATGAGTGTGAGCATGTGCACGTGTGAGTGTGTGCATATAAGAGTGTGAGGGTGTATGTGTGTGCGGGTGTGTGTGAGTGCATTGTGTGTGTGTGGGTGATTGTGTGTGCATGTGTGTGAGCATGTGTATGAGTGTAATGAGTGACTGAGCATGTATTTGTATGAGAATGTATGAGTGTGAGTATATATGTGTGTATGAGTGTGAGATGTATGAGTATGTGAGAGTGTGATCATGGGAGTGTGTGTGAGTACATGAGTGTGTAAGAGTGTATGTGCATGTGGGTATGTGTGAGAGTGAGTGTGCATGGGTGTGTGGAAGTGAATGTGAGTGTACGTAAGAGTGTGTATGAGTGTGTGTGCATGAGTGTGAGCATGTGCACGTGTGAGTGTGTGCATATAAGAGTGTGAGGGTGTATGTGTGTGCAGGTGTGTGTGAGTGCATTGTGTGTGGGTGATTGTGTGTGCATGTGTGTGAGCATGTGTATGAGTGTAATGAGTGAGTGAGCATGTATTTGTATGAGAATGTATGAGTGTGAGTATATATGTGTGTATGAGTGTGAGATGTGTGAGTATGTGAGAGTGTGATCATGGGAGTGTGTGTGAGTACATGAGTGTGTAAGAGTGTATGTGTTTGTGTTAGCGTGAGTGTGAATGTACGAGTGTACATGTGTCTGAGCGCATGTGCATGAATGTGAATGTGTATGTGTGTATATGTGTGAGAGTATACATGTGTGTAGAAGTTTGAGTGTGTGAGTTGTATGAGTGTGCGTGTGTCTGAGTGAGTGTATCTGAGTGTGTGAGTGTGTGTAGGTGTGTGTGTTAACGTGTGCGTGTATGTGTGTGTTGGGTAGAAGTGTTCCTAGATGGGGTCTGTCTTCCTGTGGGCCCAGGTGTGCTTTCAGCTTGTATTTATTCTGAAGGGACGCGGCCTGGTTTGAGTGAAGCTATGGAGCAGACCCCAGAACCCGACGCGCCAGGTTGGTGACGATCACTTGTTCTTCAGCTCCTGTTTGTGCGCAGCGATGGTGATCACACCCGCTGGAGTGAGGGTCGAACTCAACGATACACTCAAAGTCTCGGCACAGCATCTGGCACCACTGTTGTCACCGTCATTGGGACTGAATGGCTCAGGCCCACTAGATGAGCTAGCGCGGGATGCGGTGGCTGGAATGAGGGGCCAGGGCTCAAGTTCAGGCGCACCACTGGCCAGGAGCGTGCGGCGTCCGTTTGGATTGGTCTGTCCCGAGCGTCTCCAGTTGTTCGGTAATCTGGCTCCCACCTCTGGAGAGACGGCACAGACCTCAGGGCTGCTTGTAGAGGCAGGGTGGTGGAGGTGGTGGTGGCCAGAGAATCCAGCCCCAGAGCCAGCCCTAGTCTGATCTGAGGAGCCTGGGCCCCTCTGTCCCCACCCAGGGATGTGAGACCTACAAGTGTGGGTTTGCTCTCTGTGCCCTGTACACGCTGCGTATTGTGACTGTGCACTTTCTCACACCCATTTTGCCAGGTAGGTGGGGTCGGGGGCTGGGCAGGGAAGCGGGCATGGAGTTGGGGTAGGGAAGCCCTCGGCAGTGCAGGCGGAGGTGGCTGCTGGGAGGGGCAGCCAGGGGCCCGGGGCAGTTTGCTGGCTCTCACGGGGGCTTTGGAAGGCTCTTCCGCTCCCAGGTTTGGCTGCGTGGTGTGAAGCAGATGGCTCCCTCTCCACCACGGCCTCCCCGACAGTGGCCTCTTGGTGGCCCACCTATGAGGCATACATCCTCCCGTCTTGACGCCTTTTCCGTGAAGCCTTGGAGACCACGGGTCCCATTGCCTGAGCAGAGCTGAACAGTTATTTTACACTTTATCTAATTGATTAAAGTGACTCTGAATTAACTGGGCCGTCCAGAACTGAGCGTGTGTGCGTGTGTGTGTGTGCATAAACTCCAGAGCCGGCTGTGGGCCAAGCTGCAGGGCCGGGCAAGAGCTGGGTGGTCCTTCTGGACCCAGCTCTCTGCCACTCCTGCCCTTCCACCCTCCCCAGAGTCTCAGTAACCTGCAAAGCCGTGTCAGCCCTGCTCCTGGCTGGCTTCTGTGCCCTTCTGCAAAGACCAGCCAGGATGCAGCTGCATGGGGCCTTGCCCCCCAGGGGTGGGGGTCAGGGGCATCACAACTGCCATATGCTCCCAGTGTGTGTCAGGCCAACGAGGGAGGTGTTGGGCGTCCTGTCTCCTTTAATTCTCCATGCTGTCCCCGGAGAGTGACCATTATGACCCACTTTACAGCAGGAGAAACTGAGGCCTACTTGTGGTGCACAGCCTGGAGGTGGTGAGGCTGGGACAGAAGCCCATAGCCCATTTGCTGCTGTGCTCCTGCCGCTAGACACTGCCATGGGAGTAGGTGCGGCCGTCACCTATTTCTGGGCGTGGAGAGGATAGCTGCTGAGTCACAGCTGGTGGTCCACAAACATGACCTTGTCCAGAGTGGTGCTGGTTTGCTCTCGGGCTCTCCCTGAGAGCTTTTACACCTTCCAGGGTGGGGCAGGGAAGGGGGTGGCCCCTGACGCGGTAAGGAGATGGGTGTGTCCAGACACGCCACTTGTGACAGGGACAGGCTGCTGACACCTTGCTGGGGCTGATGTCGGCATGATGGAAATGGCTTGAGCACAGGAATGGCAGCTGGGCCTTCCGGAGCTGTTGATGCGTGTGTGTGACACCCGTCGAGAGGCCTCTCTGGAGACCGCTCACGCGTCACCTCTTCCTTCCCAGCGAGGCTCCCTGGCTGGTGCAGCCCCTGCCTCTGGCACCCGTAGCAGCCGTCCCTCCGCTACGTCCCTCCTGACCATCCTGTCTGCCTCGGTGTCCCTGGGTCTGGAAGGGCACCTGCTGCCCAGTAAGTGGTCCACACAGGACGGCGCGCTGGGCAAAGGGAGGACGAGTGAGCGAGAGGAAGCAAAGGCTCCCTCTGTCGGCAGTGGGGATAGGCGGGTCTGAGGTCCCCGCGGCCTTCTCTCCAACGGCCTGGCCAGGACCTCGCTGCACAGCGAGGACTGCCTCTGGCCCTACCCAGCAGCAGGGGCCGACAAACACCCGCTGGCTGCTGGAGCCAGCCCGTAAACACCAGGCCGCCCTGGGTGGTGCCCAGCCTGGCTGGCTGGAGATTTGCTAGGCAGGCCAGGGTGTGGAATGACCCAGAAAGCAGGCACTGTGCAGGCTGGTGGGGTGGCGGGTGCACTCTGTGGGGGGGGTGAGGTGGGGGGTGTCCTCTTGCTCTCTCTCTCTCTCCCTCTCTCTTTGTTTTTTTTTGTAGTTGTAGGTGGACAGAATGCCTTTATTTTATTTGTTTATTTTTACGTGGTGCTGAGGATCAGACCCAGGGCCTCACGCATGCGAGGCGAGGGCTCTGCCGCGGAGCGACAGCCCCAGTCCCTCTCTTGCTCTCTTGAATGCTCAGGCTGTGCGCGTCCCTGCCCAGGTGCCCGTGATGGAGAAGGCCTCCCGTCCTCTCCGTCCTTCTCCCTGGCTCTGCCCTCACCGACGAGCCCTGGATCCAGAGGAAGCAGAGCAGAGGGATCAGGGCTCGTGTCCCCAGCCTGGCTGGCAGTGTACGAGGGCCATGTTTTTCTCATGGCATTTGTTTATGGCCTCCGATCCCCATTCTCCAGAGCGGAGATGATGGCGGCTGTTCTGATTTCCCTTCCCACACCAGCTGGGGTGGGCGGCCTTGGAGCACGCGAACCCTGAGGTCCGACGCCTGCTCCCCCAGGGCTTGGCTCCAGGGCTTTCCCCTCATTACAGCTTGCTGGAGTGTCTGGAGGAAAACCTTTCCTCTACCTTAGGTTCTGCAAATTTCACTGACAAGAGACAGATCAGCCCCCAAAGACAAGGCTGTTCCCAGGCCTCAGGAGTAGCAGGGGTTTACGTGCCTAACTAGTAGGAAAGGGGAGTAGAGAGGCTTCTGTGGGAAGAGCAAGTGGAAAGGCAAGCAGGCCTTTGGAGGATCAAAAGGAGAGGTGAGATCTTTGGTGACAGCCTGTGAGATGACAGAGGTGTCCTTTGCCAGCTCTCCTCAGCTCAGGCTCCTGGACTCCTTTCTAGTTAGGTCTCACTTCCAGACGCCCTGTTTGTCTCTGCACTGTCCAACTGCAGCAAGCATCTGATGAATCAGGCTAGCCAGAGACCCTCCCCCCCCCACCTCTGGTAGCCTGGCCTCCACCTCTGGTCACCTGACCCCCACCTCTGGTAGCCTGTCCTCCACCTCTGGTAGCCTGGCCTGCATTATCTGATCACCTGGCCTTCACATCTAATCAGACTTCCCATCCTCCATCATCCCCAGATGACATCTGATTTCCTGTCTGCTTTCAGCAAGAATCCTGTCAGGTCACCTTGGGCAGAACCCCCGTGCCCTGATGCTTCCCGTGGTGATTTTCCATGCACTCACCTGGATGCCCTGCTCCTGGGCTGTGAATTCCCACCTTTCCTCATTCTATTGTGTGAGCCAATCTCTCTCCCATTGCACCGTCCCATCACATGGGTCCCTGGGCCCGTCTTGACAGTTCTCTTGAATAAAGTCAGGCTTCTTGCCATCTTTAAGAAGTGTCATGGCCAGGCGTGGTGGAGCACGCCTGTAATCCCAGCACTTTGGGAGGCTGAGGCAGGAGGATCGCGAGTTCAAAGCCAGCCTCAGCAATGGCGAGGCACTTAGCAACTCAGTGAGACCCTGTCTCTAATAAAATACAAAAAAGGACTGGGGATGGGGCCCAGTGGTCGAGTGCCCCTGAGTTCAATCCCTGGTACTGTTGCTGCCTGAAGCGATTGCCGCTTGGAGCAACGACGTTGCGGGAGAAAATTCGGAGGCAGGATGAAAATGAAAAAGGGTCTTTTCTTCTTCTTCTCTCTCCGGCTTCAGCAACCTCTCCAACTCCAACCACAAACTCCAACAAACTCCTTCCACACGCCAACCAGCTCCAACTACTTCCAACCATCCACCTTCTTCTTCCAACAACCTCTAACCACCCTTACCTGGTTATATACATTTTGCTTTAACAAGGACAAGTGCTTACAGCTCGAGCTTACAGGTGCATCACACAGTGTTCACGGGCATACAAAGATACTTTGAATAATGTATGAATATCAGGTGGAAACTTGAACATCTTCTATGGCTCTCAGCTAACCGCAATCTTAGCTATCTCCTTGATTAGGGCTCCTTCACGGTACCAAAACAAAACAAAACAAAACAAACAAACAAACAAACAAACAAAAACATGCCCTCTGGTGCCCTGTCAACTCAGAGAGGAGACAGCAACAGGCTCTGCATGAGACAAGTTCTGATTTTTGCTGCAGGGACAGTAAACTATGAAAACCCAGCACAGTGGGAAGGGCCTGGGAGGGGCTTGGGGGTGGGGGCCAGCAGTGCCCCCGCAGAGAGTGCTGGGAGGCTGGGGACACTGCTGCTTGGAAGCTTGCTGGGGGCGCTGTAGAGTGAACCCCCCTGTCCTGGTCCCTGCACTCTTGGACGCTCTGAGCTTGGAAGGGGAGCCGAGTCTCCACTGGACTCCTGCACTAGAGGCAGGAGGTGGGGGCTGAGGCCTCTGGAGGCATAAGCTCGCAGGAATCTGCAGATGTCTCAGAGCTGGCTTTGAACTTCGGCCCACACTCGGGGGTGGGGGGAGGGAGATGTGAGTCAGTTTCTTCTGGTTCCTGAGGCCTAGTTCCTGACAGCTGGATGTCCTGACGGCTGACACCCACCTTACAGAGATTGTGAGCCACATCCTGGTTCTAGGAGAGCAGGACCGCGGCGCAGCCCCAGCCCCATCCTGCAGCCAGCTGTCACCGAGGGCAGCTCAGGGAGGCCCCAAGACTCAGGCCCAGTCTCTGCGTGGGGAAGGGCTGCCTCTCTCTGCCGGCTTCCTGGCTTTAAGGAGGATACCCAGGCTCCCAGCAGTGAGCTCCTGCTCCTGCCAGGACCCCGGGCAGCACTGTCTCCTTTCCAGGGTGACCATTCCTGGTTTTCCCAATGAACTTTCGCATTTCCCCCTTGACTGGAACCTGAAGTTGTTGCCGCCGGAAAGGGATTTGCAGCCCGGAACGGCGGTGCTGCGGGAAGAAGCCCGGAGACAGGATGGAAATGAAAAAATTCTGTCTCTTGTAATTTCTAACACCACATACACACTCTCACAAGAAACCAAGGCACGGACTCTTACAAGAAACTACAATATATATACACAATAGCGTTAACCCCGTCCGTTCTCTCTCAGGTCTCATCTCACGCGCCCGAGCAGGAATGGCGCTGCCTGATCTACAATCTTGGCTCAAGTCTCTCGAGATCCTGGGCCAAGTCCTGCGAGATCCCAGGCCAAGTACTGTGAGACTACGGAAGGCGGCAATGCCCAAACATCTCCATGGCCCGTAGTCAACTGCAATCTTAGCCATCTCCCCAAACAGGGCTCCTGCATGAAGTTTTTTTTTTTTTTTTTTTTTTTTTTTTGTGTGGTACCGGGGATTGAACTCAGGGGCACTCGACCACTGGGTCACATCCCCAGCCCTTTTTTGTATTTTTATTTAGAACAGGGTCTCACTGAGTTGCTACGTGCCTTGCCATTGCTTAGCCTGGCTTTGAACTCGCGATCCTCCTGCCTCAGCCTCCCAAAGTGCTGGGATTACGGGCGTGGGCCACCGCGACCGGCTCCTGAAGTTTGTTTTTGAGGCCAAGCAGGAGCCGGGAGCCCCGGGAGCTGACTTGCCTGTCACGGAAGTGAACGTTCCTCCTCCTGAGGAGGGTCCCAGGTGGCTGGATCATGCTTTCCGTGGCTTTGATCTTGCCTGTGGTGACACCTGGAGCCCCTGGCTGGGTGGGGGGGGTTGGAGTGGGTCACTAATGCTGGGGTGCTGATGGGGTGTGTCGTCTGCTTTGCTCTCTTCTCTGGTGTGTGTGTGTGTGTGTGAGAGAGAGAGAGAGAGAGAGAGAGAGAGAGAGAGCACGAGCGTGAGAGTGAGGTGGGGCAGAGAGAGTGGGGCCAAGGAGACACTGCCAGCTGGTGGGCTCAGCCGCCCTTGGGGGCCGCAGTCACTCGGATCTGTAATGGGTCGGATGTGGCCCGTGCCTCCTGACTGTCCCCCTCCTCTCCTGCCTGCTTCCTGCCACTGGAAGGAGCTGGTGCTGTTGACTGGCACGGAGAGAAAGCCGGGGTGGCCCCGTGGGGCCTCTGTGCCCCCCGCCAGAGCTCTTTAAAGGCCCACAGAATGAGCCCCTGATTAGGAGCCAGAGGCCAGAAAGAAGGCGTTCCAAAACCAAGAGGAGAAGAGAGGCGGCACTCTTTTTTTTTTTTTTTTTTAAATATTTATTTATTTGCTTTAGTTGTACACAATTCGTTTATTTGTACGTGGTGCTGAGGATCGAACCCTGGCCGCGCACGTGCTAGACGAGCGCTCTGCCGCTGAGCCACAACCCCAGCCCGAGGCGGCACTCTTAAAAGCAGAGGGACATGGGGTGTGAGGGGCCGTTTCCTGGCAGCTGGGCCCCTCGGGGCTAACCGCTCCTTTGAGATGGGACTCAGCCCCTGCAGAGGAAAACAGGCCACCTGGGCCACCGTCTGCCCTCGGAGGTGCATGCTGGGCCCTCGTGGTGGCCGCACAGAGCCAGGCAGTGAGCCTGCAGCACCCCCTCCTTGGGCCGGGTGAGCAGTCACACCTGCCCAGGGGGTGGGGGGTTGGGGGATCAGGCCCAAAGGGAGCACCAAGGAAGACACAGAAAGAAAAGAAAGTGGGCTGAATAAATGTGGGGTGACTCGACCTTGGGAGGCTGTGGTCTGCACTTCCTGAGCGTCAGCCACGAGCCAGGTGCGGGGCTGGGGACAAACAGAAACCCTGGCCCTTGTGGGGCTCAGGATGCAAAGGGCAGGGCATGGGGCCTGGAGGGCATCCCCAACCTGCTGGGGTCTGGGAAGACTCAGAAGACGCTGCTTCCAACATGCTGGGGGCCGGGTCACAGAGCTGCAGAGGGCCCAGAGACCCCCTGCTCCAGGCCGCAGCACCCCAGTTGCCAAGGCCCAAGGACGAGGAGGGGCATGGCTCCTGCGGGGTTTGTGTGTGTTTTGTGTGAAGGCACTGAGTGGGCACATGCCAGGTTTGTGAGCCAGACAAGCTTGGGTCGACCGTTGCCCTGGCTACTAACCCGCTGCGTGATCTCAGACTCAGACGTGTTAGTTAAGCTCCCTGGCTCTAAGTAAGGGGTACCGATGCCTCCCCTGAGGGCCTGGAGGGTCAAAGAGGACGATGGAGGGGAGGGGTCAGTGCTGCAGTGGCCTTTGGTCCATGCGACCAGGCTCTGGGGGACCAGGGCAAGTGGATGGAGCAGGAAGCCCTGCTGAGACATGCTTCCTGCTTGTTAGTGATTTATGGGGAGCTGGTTCCATGACAGCTTGGGGGAGACAGTGAATGCCCTTTTGTTTTTAGTTCAATTTGGTGAGCAGAATGCTCCTGGGGCCAATAGATTTTTCCAGTAATGAAATTGTAAAAAGAATTGAGTTTTGCCTTTCCAGCTTAAAGGACAACCCATGCCCTTTTCCCAGTCCCCCCGGCAATACAACAAACACTCGCCTCCTGGTCTTCGGTTGGCACTTACCCTCTTCCTTCTAGAATCGTCTCCATGAAGGGAGGGGCTTGGTGTGTTTGCTTCATCCTTGCACACAGGATCAGCTGCATCATTTGCAAAATAAAACGTGGGGCCCTTGTTGAAAAAGGACTAAGAATTTCAGAACAGCAACCGCAGAGTATTTAACTGGAGTCAGGCCTCTCTGAGCCTGGCTCAGGGGGTGTCCAGGTGACTGTGCAGGCTGCACACCTGTGACCCTGGCCAGACTGTACCCCTGGGTCTGGAGCAATGCGTGGCAGGCAAGAGGCTCTCAGGAAATATCTGCTTAAGGAAAGATGGTGCCTCTCCTGCTGCTCTCCTCCCCCTCTCCCCATCCCCTCCTCCCCTTCTCCTCCCCTTTTCCCTGCTCCTCCCCATTCTTCTCCCCCTCCCAATCCTCCTCCTTCCTCTTCTACTCTCCCCTCCCCCATTCCACTTTGTCCCTTGTCCCAGGGCTCCAAGGTTTAGATCAGCCTGTTGCCTACTGGCTCTAAGTTCTTAGGCAGGTGACTTAAACTCTGGGCTCATCTGCAAACCGAAGAGAGGAAGAGCCCCCACCTAGAGTGCGGTTAGGAGAATGTCCTTGAAGGCGCCTGGACAGCGTGGGCTCCGTGGTAAGCACGCCAGAGGGGTGGCAACAATTATCCTTTCTCTTCTCCCTTTTTAATTTTATCTTCCTCTTTGATTTTCTTCTCCTTCCCTCAGTCCCCCTTACCCCCAGCCACATCCCCAACATGCACACCCGTGGCTGGTGCCCACCCTGTCCTTGCTGCCAGGGCCCCGACACCTGGGCTGCAAGCTGCTCAGGATCAGGGTGTGTCCTCTCTGCCTGGCGAGAGGCGGCCCAGCCCCATGCTCCTCTCCCAGCCTCACTTGTCCCCTCCACCACAGAGGCCCTGGCCCTGGGGTCCCTCGCTGGCTGGGAACAGCTCTTCCCACACCCATGGGCCCAGCCTCTGGAGAGCTTTGGGGCTTCTCCCAGAGTCAGTCCTCATGCCTCAGGTAGAGAGGGAGAGCGAGGAGAGGGGGAATGGGGACCCCCCTGTCCATTTTCCTTCTCAAGGGCTTCTAACAGTCACACCTGGTAGAAAATCCATCTGTAGTAATTCAGTACAACCCAATTCAGAAACATTACGCAAAGGAGGCCTGTGTCTGGTGGGCAGGAGCCATGGCTGCTGGGAGCCCTCAGTCTGGCCGGTGCTGAGCAGGGTCAGGATGCACCTGGCCAAGGGTCACTGTGCTGTGGAGAGAACCATGTGGCAAAGACTTGGAAGTGGGACTGGGAAGGTGGCTGCTGTGGATTGAACTGTGTCCCCCATTCACACACTGAAGCTCAAATGCCCCCTCCCCCATGGCTATATTTGGAAAAAGGAAGTACTTAAGGTTAAGTGAAGTTTAAACGTGGGGGTCCCGATTAGAGAGCGTCAGGGCCCTTACAAGAGGAGACGCCACAGACTGAGAGAAGGCAGCATCTGCAAGGCAGGAAGGGTCCTGGTCTTGGACTTCGGGCCTCCAGAAGTGAGAGAAATACTTGCCTTTTGTCTAAGCCACCTGGCCCGGGGTATATTGTCAAGGCGGCCTGAGCAATGTGCAGTGGCCCTGCCCAGTGGAGGGGAATGGCCTGTCCACTGTCTGGCTCCCTCGTTGACTGGATCCTCAGTGAGCTCCTTAGGCAGGTGGAGACTGAGGGCCACTGCCTCTGTGTTCCCCAAAAGCAGGCCCAGAAGGCCCTGTGGGATGAAGAGAGTAAGGGTTGTCCCCAAGTGTCACCTCAAGAGACCTCAATGACTCTGGTCTACTGAAGTTTTTCCCTTTAAATAAAAAAAGTTTATAGCTGCTACAGACTTTCTCTTATGCAGTATGTCTTCATTTTACACAAAATTTGAAAATAGAGAAAATAGAAAATAGGCCTACAACCCAAATATAAATAGAAAGGCCTGCTAACATACTATTGTATTTCCTCCTATTCTTTAATGTAGGCATACGTGGCATTTTCTTATTTAAAAATGTTTACTTAGGTATAACACGCAACAGAGCGCACACATCTGAAGCATGTAGTTAGATGTCTTGCAAATGCACACAGGACACGCCACCCCTAGGGGGCGCCCTTGCCCCCGGGCAGTACTCCCCTGCTTCCCAGCAACTCCTGTTCTGACTACCACCACAGAACTGTTCTGCATGTTTTTGAACTTTGATAAATGCATCATATTGTCTGGATGTTCCCCCCACCCTAATTTTTCAGTTGCATTGAAGTACGTAGTATTTACCATTTCCCCATTTTTAAGCATGCAGTTCATATTATTAACTGTATTCAGAGTGTTGTACAGCCATTACCACCACCACCTCCAAAACTCACATTCCTCTTTCCCAGTGGGAACTCTGGACCCATTAAGCACTGACTCCCCCCACTCTTCCTCACCCTCCTGACTACCACCTTGCTACTTTCTGTCTCTACAAATTAGACTAATGAGGGTATTTCACAAAAGCGGGATAGTGCCTACCTGGGAAACTTCCTCCCTTTCCTCTTGGAGTACTTTGGGGCTGTGGTAGCTACATGGTAATGATTGTTACGGCTTAGGTGCTGCTTCTCCCTGCCAGACACTTGGCACACGTCATCTCATTCAAGTGTCACAATAGCTGACGGTGCCGGTGTCACATGTCTGGATGTTACAGCACGGAATCAGGAATCGGGCTTAGAGAGGTTGATTAACTTGCTCAAGGGCAGGCACCACGCAGAGGCCCCACTGTGAGTGGGCTGAGATGTCACCGCCTGAAGCGATGGCCACTTGGAGCAGCAAAGCCGCAGGAATAAGTTCAGAGGCAGAATGGAAACAAACAAGATCTTTATTTTGCCAGTTTCTCTCTCTGGCTCTAACAACTCTAACACGTACCACACACCAGCAAACAACCAACAACCAAAATGGCCCCAACCCGCTCCGCGCTCGGCCCAAGTCTCTCGAGATCCCCGGCCAAGTCTCGTGAGACTACAGAAGGCGGCAATGTCCAAAACTCCATGGCCCGAAGTCAACCGCAATCATAGCCATCTCCCCAAACAAGACTCCTACACTGAGATGTTCTTGATCATTCTTACCAGAAACTTTTTTAGTTTGTTCAGCCTTTTCAAGAAACCAAATTTAGTAGCTGGGTGCAGTGGTGCACACCTCCAACCCAAGCAGCTTGGGAAGCTGAGACAGGAGGATCGCGAGTTCAAAGCCAGCCTCAGCAACTTAGTGAGGCCCTAAGCAACTCAGCAGGACCCTGTCTCTAAATAAAATACAAAATAGGGCTGGGGATGTGGCTCAGTGGTGGAGTGCCCCTGATTCAATCCCTGGTACCAAAAAAAAAAAAAAAAAAAAAAAGAGAAAGAAACCAAATGTAGTTGGGCACAGTGGTACACACCTGTAACCACAACAACTTGGGACGCTGAGGCAGAAGCATTCCAAGTTCAAAGCCAGTCTCAGAAACTTAGTGAGAACGTGTCTCAAAATAAAAAATAAAACAGGCCAGGAATGTGGCTCAGTGGTTAAGCACCTCTGGGTTCAATCCTGGTACCAAAAGAAAAGAAACCAAATTTACATTTTGTTGGTTCTTTGTTTCCTGCTCCACAGGTTGTATTCTTTTTTTTTTTTTTTTGTACCAGGGATTGAACTCAGGGGCACTCTACCACTGGGCCACATCCCCAGCCCTTTTTTGTATTTCATTTAGAGACAGGGTCTCACTAAGTTGCTAAGTGCCTCGCCATTGCTGAGGCTGGCTTTGAACTCAAGATCCTCCTGCCTCAGCCTCCCAAAGTGCTGGGATTACAGGCGTGCGCCACCACGCCCAGCAGGTTGTATTCTTATTTCTATTCCTCCTGCCCTGGGGAGAGGGTGCTTATGTTGGTCCTTCTTTTGTCGCCTCTTGAGATGGTTCTTATCTGCTCACTTTCCAATCCTTCCTCCCTTCCACATTTAAGACTAGAAATGCTCCTTTAGGCACAGCTTTGGATGCATCTTGCAAGCTCTGTTGTGTAGGAGTTTATTATTCCACTCAGAATATTTTCTAATTTCGTGATGATCTCAGGTTGAGGTCGTGTTCAGGTCCGACAGGCTGCGGCTTGCTTCCCACGATGTTCTTTTCTGGCTTTGAGCAAATTATTTCCATGTTTGTCCCTCCCTGGGGAACCGATGGATCCGAGTATTTTCCCATACCACAAGGTGGCACTGTGCCCCACCCTAGGTGGGCTCTGGGCCACTACTGCCACCTGCCACTTCTTTCCCACTCGGAAATCATCCCGACCCACTCACTGGGTGAGGGTGGCATTCTGACAGTGAGCCACGGCTCCTCTAATTCACCAAAGCCAGCGACTTACACACTTGGGGCCTTGCCTGTAACCAGCCATATGTTAAGGTGAGGGCTCACTTGAATTGAAAAGATCAAACAGCCCATCACACGTGACCCATTTTCCAGTGGAAAAAGGAAGCGGTGACAAGGAAGAACTGGAGTGGAGGTGTCCGAGTGACCTTGCACCTACTTTCTGACAGAGGATGCTGGCTCACTCTGCCCAGGCTGCTCTGACAAAGTGCCACAAACCAGGAGGACTAGACACCATGTTCAGGGATTTCTTGCAGCTCTGGAGGCTTCAAACCGAGATTAGGGTGCCACCATGGCCAGGTTCTTGCAAGGACTCTTGCTGGTTCTGTAGTGGCTTCTTTTTATGTCCTTGCATAAAGGAAGGGCTGATGGGCTCCCTTGAACCTCTTTAATAAGGGTGCTAATCCCCATTCCTGGGGCCCCACAGGGGCACACAGTCGGTGCATATTGGATACAAATGTTTTGACATTATATCAGAAACACTGAGATCAATTTTTAAAAAATATTTATTTGTTTTAGTTGTACACAATGCCTTTATTCTTACGTGGTGCTGAGGATCGAACCTGGGCTGCGCACGTGCTAGGGCGAGTGCTCTACCGCTGAGCCACAACCCCAGCCCCCGTCAATTTTTTTTTTTTTTTTTTTTTTTTTTTTTTTTTTTTTTTTAGTGGTCCTGAGGATGGAATCCAGGGCCTCACACATGCTAGGCAAGTACTCTACCAATGAGCTACATCCCCAGTCCTTTTTTAAAATTATATTTTGAGGCAGGGTCTTGCTAAATTGCCCAGCCTGGCCTCAAACATGGCAACCCTCCTGCCTCAGGCTCTGGAGTTGCTGGGATTACAGCTGGGCACCACCATGCCAGCACCAGTTTTTTTTTTTTTTTTTTTTTTTTTTTTTTTTTTTTTTGTGTGTGTGTGTGTGTGTGTGGTACCAGGGATTGAACTCAGGGGCACTCTGACCACTGGGACATCCCCAGCCCTTTTTTGTATTTTATTTAGAGACAGGGTCTCACTGAGTTGCTAAGTGCCTCTCCATTGCTGAGGCTGGCTTTGAACTCGCGATCCTCCTGCCTCAGCCTCCCAAAGTGCTGGGATTACAGGCGTGCGCCACCACGCCCAGCAGGTTGTATTCTTATTTCTATTCCTCCTGCCCTGGGGAGAGGGTGCTTATGTTGGTCCTTCTTTTGTCGCCTCTTGAGATGGTTCTTATCTGCTCACTTTCCAATCCTTCCTCCCTTCCACATTTAAGACTAGAAATGCTCCTTTAGGCACAGCTTTGGATGCATCTTGCAAGCTCTGTTGTGTAGGAGTTTATTATTCCACTCAGAATATTTTCTAATTTCGTGATGATCTCAGGTTGAGGTCGTGTTCAGGTCCGACAGGCTGCGGCTTGCTTCCCACGATGTTCTTTTCTGGCTTTGAGCAAATTATTTCCATGTTTGTCCCTCCCTGGGGAACCGATGGATCCGAGTATTTTCCCATACCACAAGGTGGCACTGTGCCCCACCCTAGGTGGGCTCTGGGCCACTACTGCCACCTGCCACTTCTTTCCCACTTGGAAATCATCCCGACCCACTCACTGGGTGAGGGTGGCATTCTGACAGTGAGCCACGGCTCCTCTAATTCACCAAAGCCAGCGACTTACACACTTGGGGCCTTGCCTGTAACCAGCCATATGTTAAGGTGAGGGCTCACTTGAATTGAAAAGATCAAGCAGCCCATCACACGTGACCCATTTTCCAGTGGAAAAAGGAAGCGGTGACAAGGAAGAACTGGAGTGGAGGTGTCCGAGTGACCTTGCACCTACTTTCTGACAGAGGATGCTGGCTCACTCTGCCCAGGCTGCTCTGACAAAGTGCCACAAACCAGGAGGACTAGACACCATGTTCAGGGATTTCTTGCAGCTCTGGAGGCTTCAAACCGAGATTAGGGTGCCACCATGGCCAGGTTCTTGCAAGGACTCTTGCTGGTTCTGTAGTGGCTTCTTTTTATGTCCTTGCATAAAGGAAGGGCTGATGGGCTCCCTTGAACCTCTTTAATAAGGGTGCTAATCCCCATTCCTGGGGCCCCACAGGGGCACACAGTCGGTGCATATTGGATACAAATGTTTTGACATTATATCAGAAACACTGAGATCAATTTTTAAAAAATATTTATTTGTTTTAGTTGTACACAATGCCTTTATTCTTACGTGGTGCTGAGGATCGAACCTGGGCTGCGCACGTGCTAGGCGAGTGCTCTACCGCTGAGCCACAACCCCAGCCCCCGTCAATTTTTTTTTTTTTTTTTTTTTTTTTTTTTTTTTTTTAGTGGTCCTGAGGATGGAATCCAGGGCCTCACACATGCTAGGCAAGTACTCTACCAATGAGCTACATCCCCAGTCCTTTTTTAAAATTATATTTTGAGGCAGGGTCTTGCTAAATTGCCCAGCCTGGCCTCAAACATGGCAACCCTCCTGCCTCAGGCTCTGGAGTTGCTGGGATTACAGCTGGGCACCACCATGCCAGCACCAGTTTTTTTTTTTTTTTTTGTGTGTGTGTGTGTGTGTGTGTGTGTGGTACCAGGGATTGAACTCAGGGGCACTTGACCACTGGGACATCCCCAGCCCTTTTTTGTATTTTATTTAGAGACAGGGTCTCACTGAGTTGCTAAGTGCCTCTCCATTGCTGAGGCTGGCTTTGAACTCGCGATCCTCCTGCCTCAGCCTCCCAAAACCAGTTGTTTTTTATTTTGAGACAGGGTCTATTTAAGTTGCCCAGTCTGCCCTTGAACTCACAATTGTCCTGCCCGAGCCTCCTAAGTAGCTGAGGTCACAGGTGTGCCCCGCTGTACCTAGCTGAGCTCAGGTTTGACTGTGGGGTGCCCTCCCACAGGGGGTCTCCACTTTAAGAAACACAGCTCTCACTTCCTTGCAGGTCACAACTGTGCCTTGGAGTTGCTTCTCACACCCCCATCCCAGGAGTGGCCAATGGGTCACTGGAGGGGTCCAAGGGCAGGGCTGCTGGCTTCTCTGGCTGGGTGCCCAGCTCAGGGGAGGGGGGATTAAGGGGCAGGGATCTGGAGCGCTCTTTGGCCTCCAGGCTGGCCACCCTGAGTGCAGACTCTATGCAGGTGACTCAGGGCCCCCCTGCCCATGTAGGAGGAGCCTTCTGCCATCATCTGTCCCCGGCAGCCACATGGTGTTGGGTACATTGCCCCTCTCAATTAGTGTTTGCTACATGAATCAAAAGTGGGTCCTCTTGTCTGAGGTAGGTTTAAAATATTTCGGCAAGTAGTTGGGGTTGTGGCTCAGTGGTAGAGCGCTCACCTAGCACGTGTGTGGCCCTGGGTTCGATCCTCAGTACCACGTAAAATAAATAAATGAACAAACAAGCAAATAAATAAATAAAATAAAGGTATTATGTCCAACTACAACTAAACAAATGTATTAAGAATTGCTGTACCTTTCAAAAAAATATTTCAGCAAATCAAACAGAAATGCAGAGGGCGTAGGGACAGGTGGATCAGAACACCAGCACAGTGGCAATCGTCAAATTTGGATGACATATTGGAAGAAGGAATGTCATTGCACTATTCTGTTATTTTTAAGTTTGGAAATATCCTTTGTAAGAAGTTAAAAAGAAAAAAGAAACAATGAAACCAAAGTGACTAATGGTGGCCTAGGTTTCCTCGCCTAGAAGAAGGGGAATAATAGGAATTATCGATGCCAACTCTGGAATTAAGGCCTCCCTGGGTTACAGTCAGATCTCAATGAGATAAGCGTGAAAACTGGTTTTACAAACATTAGGCTTTTAAATTAGGTGGGCTGAATCATGACAAGTCTGAGCTATAGAAGACAAGCAAGAAGGTAGTGTTAAGATTCGCATATGTAGTGTGTGGGGCAGAATAGTGGCTTCCTAAAGATGTCCCCATCTCCACCCTGGTGTAAGTTACCTGGGGACCCTGCCTGTCCCAGGTGCCCGAGCCCAGGTAGCCATGAGCACTCGGCACAGCAGGAGGGAGGCAGCAGCGGAGCTTTGTGAGATGCGGGGGGGAGAAGAAGAAGGTCGGTGCCTCTAGAAGGTGGAGCCGGCTGGGGAAGGGGCCTTCCCTGTAACCTCAGGAGGGACCCTGCCCACACCTGTCTGCAGCCCAGCGAGGCCCCGCTGGGCTTCCACGCTGCACAGCTGGGGGATGCTTCGTTTCTGTTTTGAAGCCCGTGTGATGGCAGTGGTTTGTCCCAGCAGCCATCAAAATCAGGCAAGAGCCTCAGCGGCAGTGGGGTCCTGGGACCTGCCCTGGCCTGCTGGTTACATGACAGGGATTTGAAATAGTCCCCACCTGTCCTTCCCAAGTCCTCTGACATCCTGCCGAGAGTCCTCCCCTCCTGGTGGCCCAGAGCCGAGCAAACAGCGTGCACAACTCGCGCAAGGGAGTCGTGTGGACACCCGAACGCAGCCTCCTCTGCGTGTGTGTTGGGGGAGGGGCTCGGGCCGAGTGTGGGGCCCGCTGCCCAGCGTCCCCGGTGCTGTGTCTGGGCGCTGGATGGCCCTGGATGGCCCGGGATGGGACAAAGGGGCCTGAGGTGGCTTCTGACCCTCTGAGAGCTTTGGGAGCTGCACAGGAGGAGACAGGTGCCTGGGTGGCCTTAGACAGGAAGGCTGTGACAGGCCAATGCTGGCAACATCCCCAGGGCAGGGCCAGCCCGCCCCTCCTGGTGGACAGCGTCTGTTCTCTCCGCCGCCTGCTCAGAGGAGCAGCCTCCTCTGTGGCTCCCCTGCCTGCGACCACCCACTCAGCACCGGCAGGAACGAGGCATCCGGGCAGCCAGGCCTGCTGGCTTGCTGTGGGTCACAGGCCTGCAGGCCTTGAAGGCCTCCCCCGCCTTCCAAAGCTGCACAACCGCCACGGCCCGGGAGCCTCCTTCCTCCTGACGGTGCACAGCTGACTCTCCTGGGAGGAGGTGACCAGCTTGTTCTAGAACGCCCTGGACTGCTCTAGTGTTAGCATTCAAAGTCCAGCACTGTGGGAGGCCCACAGTGGGACCAGTGGCCACGCCCCTGGGGGCCCACTTGGTGGGGACATCATGGTCGGTGGCAGATGGGACTGGATGGGTGCCTTCTTGGCCAGGGGCTGAGGCCTTCCTGAGGCTGTCCCCCATCCCCTTTCCTCTGCCTGCCCTACAGCTGAACAGGGGACCTGAGCCCCTCTGTCTGCATAGGTTAGGGGGCAGGGCCCACACAGTCCCCTGTCCTGGTAACACCACCGTCCCTGGAAGGTTAGCACTGAGCACTGTCACACCAGGCTGGAGGGGCTCCGTGAACATCTCGGCCTCCTATTTCTTGTACAGATAGGGAAACTGAGTCAGAAAAGGGTGGAGGCAGGGTGGGGGTAGTTCAGTGGCGGAGCATTTGCTTGTCATGCGCAAGGCCCTGGGTTCTGTCCCCGTCACTGAAAACAAAAAAATAAAAACAAGAGGAATACCTTAAATCTTAGAAATCTTGAGAAAAATCCCTGCCACTCACTTTACTCCTGGAAAACGAGTGTCGCATTAGAACAGGACTCAAGGCCTTGAGATGGGGACTGGGGTTCGCCTGCCTGTGGCCTGTGCAAGGCCTCCTGGAGGTGGAGGTGCCCAAAGCAGTTCTGTCACCCAGCCAATGCGTCATATGTACTGGCTTCTTCTTCTTTTTTTTTTTTAATATTTATTTATTTGCTTTAGTTGTACACAATGCATTTATTTGAACATGGTGCTGAGAATCGAACCCGGGCCACACACATGCTAGGCGAGCCCTCTACCACTGAGCCACAATCCCAGCCCTGGCTTCTTTGATCTATTTATAAAATTTATAGCAAATCCCACAGGATGCAATAGATGGGGAGATTTCTGTGATGTTTTGTTTGACTAATGAATTTTTTTTTCTTTTGCATCAATATTTTAACAAATGCTTTGGAGTCTCTCCAAGCAGAAGAGAATCAGTATGCAGAGGCTCACTTAGGCTGCTGACCTCAGGATAAGGGGTGTGTGTGTGTGTGTGTGTGTGTGTGTGTGTGTGGCCTCAGGGGACAGGGGTTGGAGGCGCTATAGAGAAAACTACATTTAACAACTTCATTTAGAAATTCTGGAATTTATTGACTACATACATTTTAGAAATTTTAAAGCGGAAAATTTCAAATGTGCAAAAAGAGAGAAAATATAATAAAACAGTGTTTCTCTCATCTTGACCCCCGCCTATTCTCTCCCCTCTCAATCTGCATTATTTTGAAGTAATTCCATGCCTAGCTTTTCATCTGATTATGTTCTCAAGTATACTGAATATGTTCTCAAAAATACCATTAAACGGCCGGGCGCGGTGGTGCACGCCGGTAATCCCATAACTTGGGAGTCTGAGGCAGGAGGATCGCGAGTTCAAAGCCAGCCTCAGCAATGGCGAGGCACTTAGCAACTCAGTGAGACCCTGTCTCTAATAAAATACAAAAAGAAGGGCTGGGGATGTGGCCCAGTGGTCGAGTGCCCCCGAGTTCAATCCCCGGTACCAAAAGAAAAAAAAAAAATGCCATTAAACATATTGAAGATGAGGAATTCTTACAGTATGTTGTTTTTTTCTTCTGTTCCTGAGTCTCTCCTTCCTTGCCTTTCAACTTCCTCTTTCTCACCCCTCAACCTCTCTATCCCTCTCTATCCTCCTGTCTCCCCTAATCTCCAGACCTCCACTCTGACCCTTAGTCTTTTCTTCTGAAGGGTCAGCAGCTCAGCAGGGGCGATTCTGTCCTTCCCCATGCAGAGATCCTCTGTCTTTGACTCAGTTTCCTCTCACTATAGCATCAGGCAGCAGGACAGAGATGAACCCAAAGTACCTTGACTGTTGTTAAAAGTCAAATGGAGAAGAACTAATCTCAGCTGGGCAGAAATCTTCAAAATCTTTTAAAAAAAACACATGATGCATCTCTGTTAAGTTCTAAATTAGAATCAGTGACTACAAGGACTGAGTTAGCCTTTGGGCACACTGATTTAGAGCTGTGGGATCTGGGACATTGCCTCCTGGAACCTCAGTTTCCTTCTCCATGAAGCGGGGGAGGTTGGACCATCACAGTGGTTTTCAAACTGATTTTGGGAGGAAATTCCTTTTCTCCTTGCCAGAGCCTTGGTGGACCTCGGTGCGCATGACAGCTGAAAGCAGAGACCTGCTGTCCACAGGGGCAGATGCTGAGACCAGGTCGTCTGGATCCAGCCCCCAAGTTCCTGTGTGCCGCAGCCAAACGGGTCTAACGACAGTGGGAAAGTGGTCAAGAGTTCTCCTAGCATCAATCCACTTGCACACAGTAGCTGCTCAGGAAACCCTAGCTGTCACAAGTACCTTTCTAGCCTGTCTGAAGCAAAGTGGGGGCAGGGCATTGTCTGGATCTTGGCCACGACCCCTCTCCTCACCTTGAGCTAGCCCCTGGCTCCACAGATAGCCAGGAGCTTGGGGATGCAAGTTTTGGGGTTCTTGGTTCCCAGTAGGGTTGAGCTCTGCACTGCCCATGCGGGAAGGGCCAGGGCTCTGGTGGCCCTGAGTTCTGGTGGCCCCGAGCCCTAGCATTCAGGATTGCACTGAGGACTTGTCTGGTGGGGACATGGTGCTGGGTGGCAGTGGCCCTGCCAAGGCCCTGAAGGGTCTTTGCCCAGCCGGGAGTCCCTCCCAGGCTAGCAGGGCTTTTCCTCCATGAGTCTGGGTCACCGAAGCTTCTCAGACCTGGCCCAGCCACCCCTGCCCGCCACCGTGCCAAGTAAGTGGGGCCTCCTTGCTTCTCACCAGAAGGGCCGGTGGTGGTCGGCTCAGGGTGATTGTAATTACAGACAACTGCAGCCTGGTTGTCATGGCAACCCAGGTGCTGGCCCGGTGCTGGACCTTCCTGCCTCTCCTGTCGCAACAGGCCTCAGGGAGGGTCTCGGGCGCAGCTCGGGAGGCGCGACAAGGCAATAACGCATTTCTACAAGTGCAGGCCTCGGGACAAGAGGGACCAGAGCCCACCGATGGCAGAGGAAGGCTCTGTGACACCCACTGGCCTGCTGTCATCTCCAGCAGAGGCATGGGGCGATGTGGATGCCCAAGGTCTGGGTGCCACCTGTGTGTGTCAGGTCGTAGTGGTGCTGTCACAGAAAGCTCTGCCCTTGTCCCTGATGCCAATCCAATGATGAGAACGTGGTTTTGAGAAAAAGGAAAAAGAAATGTTATTGCTTTGTTAGCAAAGGAGAAACACAGGGACTCCTGTCCCAGGGGCTGTAATTCTGCCCATCAGGGAGAAAGCGTGTGTGTGTGTGTGTGTGTGTGTGTGTGTGTGTGTGTGCGCGCGCGCGCGCGCACATGAGTGATTTATTTATTTGTTTGTTACCAGAGATTGAACCAGGGCCACTCAACCACTGAACCACATCCCCAGCCCTAAATTGCTGAGGCTGTTTTTGAACTTTCAACCCTCCTTCCTCAGCCTCTGGAGCAGCTGAAATCACAGGTGTGCAGGTGTGTACCACTTGCCTGGCTGAACAGGGTTTATTTTTGTTTTTGTTTTTGTTTTTTTGGTACCAGGGATTGAACTCAGGGCCACTCGACCACTGGGCCACATCCCCAGCCCTTTTTTGTATTTTATTAGAGACAGGGTCTCACTGAGTTGCTAAGTGCCTCGCCATTGCTAAGGCTGACTTTGAACTCTCGCTCCTCCTGCCTCAGCCTCCCAAGTGCTGAGATTACCGGCGTGCGCCACCGCACCTGGCTTGAACAGGGGTTTTTAAAGAGGTGATTCAAAGGCTACATTCCTTGAGATCTCTGGAGTTGTCACTCGCCTGTTAATTTGGGAGACAGTCATTTCTCAGTATTCTGGTGCCATCCCCAAGTCTGAATTACTTCGCTCTGTGGTGGGTGTCCGCTCAAGGACAGACAACTCTGCCTGGGAGGTGGAAGAAAGGTAACCCCATGTTCCCTGAGATTAGGGAGGGGGGACCACAGCGGGGAAGGGAGAGAGGAAGAGAAAGGAACCTGTCTTTTCTGGTGCTGGGGATGGAACGATGGAACTCAGGGGTGCTTAACCACCGAGCCGCATCAGAGCCCTTAGGGGTCTCTAAGTTACTTAGGGCCTTGGAGAGGAGCGGTTAGCCCACGCACCCTGGCACTGCCCTCTGAGCTCCTTCATAGCCGTGCTTGAGGGCAAAGAGGGCAGCAACATGGCTTGTTTTCGGTCAGTTCCAACATGGCCTGTGCCTGGAGCCCACCGCCGTGCTCAGCAGCACGCCCTGGGGAGGCTGTCCACAGAGCAAGCGGCCTCTCAGTGCAGTATGGCCTTGATCCAAGCCGACGGCTGGGCTCTGCCATTTATGAGCTGTGTGACCTTTGCACGTTCCTTAACCTCTCTGAACCTTGAAGACCAGTATGGGAGACTAACGAGATCATGCCTGTGAGAGGTCATGGTGCCAGAGCAAATCAACATCCGTGATGGCGGGGCTGAAGCTCGCGGCCTGGGAGGTGCTGCTGGCCGTGCGTAGATGGCGAGCTGGACCCAGAGGCTGTGCCCTTGAGGGCTGGACCCAGGACAGGTGCTATTGGCCTGGCACTCGGGCAGAGGCAACCCTTGTGTGCCACGGGAGGCCTCTGGATTCTCGTGCTTGGAAGGGGGCAGGGGAGAGGGAGCTTCTGGGCATTACAGAGGCGGCAGGCTCCGGACCCCGTCCCGACCAGCCAGGCTCCCTGCGGGTCTGGAGGGAGCTCTGAGAGCCAGGTCTCTGCACCCTGGGCAGAAATGAAACTTGGGCTCTCCCAGGCCTGGCGAGGAGCTGGGGTGCTTCTGGGGCCTGGCCACTGCTGGAACAGGGACTTGGCGTTGGCGGACCCCAGGGGCTGGTGGGACGTGTGGAGGGATGGCCTGAGAGTGGAAGCTGGGGCAGCGGAGCTGCGCTGGGTGAGTCTAGGCCCCCCGGGGGTCTGCAGGCTGCTCTGGGGTCTGCAGGCTGCTCTCGGCTCCTCTGTCTGGTGTCCGGCCTGCCAAGGGCACCCCCGAGGGTCTCACCCACTTTTCTCCCTGATCCGCTCAGCAGCTCGTGCCCAGGTCAGGAGAGAAGCTGGGGTCAGCCGCTAGGTGACCTGGCCTGGCCGATGAGCTGTTAGAGAACTCCTGCAGGCGGGGCAGGAAGGAACTTTCTTTTTGGTCAAAAGAGAGAAGCACAAAAAGGAAATACATTTTGTTCCTCCTCTGTCTTCTAGTTTTGAACATTGTGTCAGAAAAAGATGCCTAGACCAGCCAATGCCATCTTACAACCAGGGGGGCAAGGCAGAGATGCCGACCCAGGGGTCCAGTGCTTGGTGCCGTCGGTGCCCAAACCACCCTGGCACTGCAGACGAGTCACATGCTGCTGCTAAGTGTCCGTCTCACTCAAGCAATGCGTCGGCTCGCTGCTGCTCGCAGACAGATGCAGCCTTCTGCCATCCAAGGTGTTAGGGACTTTGATCTTGTCCTCGGGGAAATGGGAAAGCGCTGCGTGGTTGGGACACGGGGAGAGGCCTTGATACGCGCCTCCTCCACGTCGCTCTGACAGCGCCTCTGGAACTGTCACATCAAAAGGCTGAAGAGGGAAATCGTGTGATCATCTCGGAAGTCAAAGAAGAATTTGCCGAGGCCGGGCGCGGTGGCGCACGCCTGTAATCCCAGCACTTTGGGAGGCTGAGGCAGGAGGATCCCGAGTTCAAAGCCAGCCTCAGCAATGGCGAGGCACTTAGCAACTCAGTGAGACCCTGTCTCTAATAAAATACAAAAAAGGGCTGGGGATGTGGCCCAGTGGTCAAGTGCCCCTGAGTTCAATCCCCGGTACCAAAAAAAAAAAAAAAAAAAAAAAAAAAAAAAAAGAAGAATTTGCCGAACTTTAACACCCTTCATGAGAACTACGCTCAGTGAACTAGGAGAGCAGGGAGGTCTGCCACCTGGAAAGAACCCAGCTGACCCCGCAGCGAGCGTGATGCTTAGCAGGGACCGGTTCCCAGCGCCGGGAGGCTCGCTCTACTCCTGTCCAGCACCAGCGGGGTCCTCACCTCTGCAAAGACAAGAAAGAGAAGGAAAACTCACACAGACCAGAAAAGGGTAAAATATGCCTCTGTCTGTTCACAGATAATATGGTCTAGGTTGAGTCTCAAGTACTCCTAAACAACAACAAACCCAACAAGGGCCGATCAGTGAATTTAGCAAGGCTGTAGGATAGAGAGGCAGAACAGAAAATCAGTTATATTTCTTTCTGTATTTTTGCATATGTGAGCGTGTGGTACTAGGGATCGAACCCACGGCCTTGCACATGCTAGACAAGTGCTTGACTGCTGAGCGACACCCCCCAGCCCTTTTTAGTTTTCTTTTGAGACAGGGTCTGGCTGAGTTTCCCCGGCCGCCCTTGAACTCCTGCCTGAACTTTCTGAGTAGCTGGGATCACAGGTGTGCACCGCCACGCCGGCGCTGCTACCGTCGTAACTGAGCAGGTGTTCACGTGGGTCCACGGGAGCGATGAAGGCCAAAGAGCCACGCAAGCCTGTACCGTCTCCAGTTTCTGTGCCATGCTGTGTCCCCGCGAGATGCAGCCCTGGGGGAAGCTGCATGGGGGGTGCGTGGGGCCTCTCTGCATCATCTTTGCAAATATTTATGAATCAATAATTAATTTAAAAATTGAAAAGTAAATAAGTTACATTGTGTAATAGCAAACAATGATTGAAAATTGAAGACAACTCTAGTAGCTTCTAAAACCACAAAATGCTCAGGTGTAAATGTAACAAAATACGTGTCGCTGAGAACCACAAGACACGGACGAAGGAAACGAAAGGCAGCCTAGATAAACGGAGAACAGCGCAGTGATCATGAAATGCAAAACTCACGAAGGTGTTTATTCTCTCCAGAGTGACCCAGAACGTTAAGACAACCCCAAACTACCGTGCAGCTCCTGCCAGAGCCTGAGGACAGATGGGAAGGGGCCAGAGAGGATGCCGAGTAGCCCACAGGTGACAGGGTGGCTGTGTCGGAGCTGGAGAGCAGGGGCACAGAGCCCCCGGAGGAGGGGTCCTCGGCCTGCAGGGTGGGCCAGCTGTCACTGTGCAGAGGGAAGGACAGGGCCAGGCGGACGCCTCCCTTGGCATCGCTTTCCTCCCTCCCTCCCTCCCTTCCTTCCTTCCTTCCTCCCTCCCTCCCTCCCTCCCTTCCTTCCTTCCTCCCTCCCTCCTTTCCTCCTCCCTCCCTCCCTCCCTTCCTTCCTTCCCTTCTTCCTTCCTCCCTCCCTCCCGGCCTCCCTTCCTCCCTTCCTTCCTTCCCTCCTTCTTTCCTTCCTCACTCCCTCCTTCCCTCCTCCCTCCCCTCCTTCCCTCCTCCCTCCCCTCCTCCTTCCCTTCCTTCCTTCCTCCCTCCCTCCCTCCTTCCCTTCCTTCCTTCCTCCCTCCCTCTCCTCCTTCCTCCCTCCCTCCCTCCCTCCTTCCCTTCCTTCCTTCCTTTCTTTCTTGGTACAGGGATGAACCCAGGGGTGCTTTACCACTGAGCTACATCATCAGTCCTTTTACTTTTTATTTTGACACAGAGCCTGGCTAAGTTGCTGAGGCTGGCCTGGATCTTGTGATCCTCCTGCCTCAGCCTCCAGAGCCGCTGGAATTTCAGGTGTGCACCACCATGCCTCGTGGCGTGCCTTTGGTTCCTGCTTCCTCAATTGGTTGGCTAGAGGTGTTTTTCCGGAGTGGGGTCAGCAGGCGAGGGGCAGTCAGAGGTCACCGTCAGGGTGGTCTCAGACATGGCCAAGCCTGTGTGAGCCTCACCAGTGATGACAGCAGGCAGGACTGGACAGGCTCAGGAAGGGGTGAGACAGGGAGGGCTGTGCTCTTGGAGGGGCTGGAACCCTGCTACCTCCCATCCAACTGCACCCTAGAAGTGTAACCACGGGAGGGAGGTTCGTTTCTGGGAGTTTTAAATTCTTTTTGAACCTTCGAAGTTCTCTTTCTGAAGGGCGACTCCTGGCAGGGCAACCCTGAGGCTTTGTCTGACACGGCATTACCCTGGGCGAGCCCCTCTGGACTGTGTCCTCCTTGGAGGCTTAACTGGCATGGGGCTGGGGGAAGGGATTTGGCTGAGAGGGCTGGGGTGGCGGCAGCCCCCACCAGCTGCGAGCGCGAGGCACTGGTGGCAGATGGTCCCTGGCAGTCCCCAGCCTCCCTTCCTGGCTCTACTGGCTCCGTGGAAACAGCCAGGTTTATTCTCGGGAAGCCATTGTCTTAGTGACTGTCATAGAACTGGGCACCAGGGCCCGCTGGTGGCGGTTTCTGTGGTAATCGACAGCAGGGAGAGGGGCCTGGACCAGAGCCTGGGAGTGGAAATCCAGGAGACGGCCCGGAGGCAGGCCTGCCGGTGCGGGTGCTGGCCTGGGCCGGGCCACCAGGTGGGACGGGAAGAGTCTAGAACCACAAAGCCCCACGGGCCGGCCCTGTGCAGGGTGCCCTGGTCAGAGGCCCTCAGTCCAGGGGCAGAGAGGAAGACGTGTAACAGGCAATGACTTCAGAGGGCCATGAGACCAGGTGCCCCACCAGAGCCAGGAGGGATGTTGGGGGCGAAGCAGAGCTGGAGCGAGAGGTGCCAGGGTCCACCAAGGCCATGGGGATGGGACGTCACTTTACACAGCCAGGCCCCTGGGGACTCCCGTCAGCACGTCCCCTCTCCCCCACCAAAAGGCACCACGGCCAGCCTTTTGGCCATCTGGGAAGGGCTTCTGGGCCACAGGGAGTCAGCTCACTAGCCGAGCCTCAGGAGCAGCGGGTCTCAGGAGGAGGCTGGGGCCCACTCGGGCAGCTCAACCTGTGCATCGGGCCCGGAGTCTCTCCTCCAGGCCTCTGAGGCCAGCCTTCATCTACCCCGGCCACTGGTCTCTCTCACTTGACCTCTGAGCATCGATGATTCTGCTTCAGAACGGAGACAGTGTTCCTGCTTTGGCAGGCTGTTGAGTGGGTCGAGCAAAGTCGCGGGCAGGAACTCCGTAAGGGCCGACGCACAGGCAGGCGCTTAGCGCAGCGGGGCCATCTCTGGCCAAGAGGTGCGGCGCCGTGGAGGGAAGGGCCACCTGACTGGCCGGCCACCTCCACCCTGCCTCTACTCCTGTGCTCTTCAGGTGGTCCTGTCCCTGCTTCTGCCCCGCCAGTCTGGGGGACACAGGCTCCAGGGAACAGAGGCTGCTCCGGCCACCCTGGGGACAGCCCCCAGCAGCACAGGGAAGCCAGGAGTGTGGAGAGACTCCAAGGAGGCGAAGGCCAGAGAGAACAGCTCGGGGGGCCACGCGCAGGCACAGGTGAGGGCGAGGACACAGCCACCAACGAGACGTGACCAGCAATGATGGCACAGTGCCGGCTGGGTCCTTGCTCAGCACCGGGTCCCAAGGGGTCCCAGTCCTTCAGGGCTCTAAGTTCACGATGATGTCACGCCTGTGATACTAAAGGCCAGGGAACTCTAACGCCTGCTCCTCTGTGGGGACTGAGCGTGGCCACCCCGTGCCCTGGCCTTCTGCTCGCTGTCCCGTGCTCCAGCGTGGCCATGCTTTCTTGGCTGGGGTTATGTGGAGACTTTCAGTGCACCAGTGGTGGACAGGGCCCCTCTGGGGACAGCCCTCTGGTCCTCCTGAGTGCCACAGCCTCCTCTGGGGCCAGGCTCAGATGCCCCACTACCCACGCTCAGCGTCTGCTGTCTGGCCGTAGCCGCGGCCCAGAGGAGCAGGCAGCCCTGCCCTCCCCAGGCCCCGCTGTCTCAAGCCTCGACTCGGGCCACCTGTGTGCTGTGCGCCCCACGTGGCAATGGGCACAGCCACAGGGCAGTCCTGCCCAGTGCCACAGGCCAGGCCCAGGCCGTGCTCGCTCCTGGGCCTCCCCCTGCTACCTAATGCTTCTCCAAAGTCCTTCAGGCCGAGTTGGTGGTGACTTCTGCGTTCTGACCCGGGGCACCTGGACGAGGCCCATGGACTGAGCTCAGGGGCGGTGGGGGCCCTGCTGGGAGCTGGCCTCACGCTCTCCTCCCAGCCCGTCTTCAGAAGCTGCAGTCCTCCCCTCGGCCATCCCCAGCGGCCTGGAGTTCCTGCCCCGTGGCTTCCTGGTTCTGGTTGGTTCCTGCAGCAGACGCTGGGGAAGGAACGCCGTGACTTTTCAGGCTGGAGCTGGTCCAAAAGGCCAGTGCGGGGGCGGTAATTGCCTCGGCCTTGACAGGTGCACTGTCCTTGGCTCACCCCAGAAAATATCACCCATCCATCAGGCAGCACCAGGCTCCCACCCACACACACCATGGGAAGCAAGATGCCCAGGAAGCAGGCTGGCCTGGGGGAGCCAGCCCCGGGAGGGCTCGCCAGTTCACCCCCCCACTCACGAGCACCATGTGGCCATCACGTTACTCCCGGCTGTCTGGCTTGGTGGGGGGCCGCCGGGGTGTCTCTCTTCCTGACCGCCCCCCAGGCTATCTGACCTGCTGTGAGGTGAGGAGTGACAAGGGCACCTGCTCAGATGGCCTGGGTGTCGATGGAGTCACAGAGTCCTACTCCACCCCAGCCAAGGGGGTGGGCACGTGGCCGTGTCAGACCCACAGACTTTTCCTCCAGGGAATCTGAGTCCTGGGCCTTGGCTGCTGACACAGAGACTGAGTGGGTGGTAGGTGAGCCTCCTTCTCTGGGAGTGTCCTGAGGGACGGGCCACTAGCCCCTGCTAATGGGATCCCTGGAGGCTCCTGGAGTACTCTGGGCCCTGACCCGGCTGAGGCCGCTCTCTTCTTCTTGTGATTCTCTGAGCATCTGCAGCCTTCCAATATACTCCTCTTTCCCCCTAAAACTAGCCAGAGTGGGGTACCGTTGCTTGCTTCCTGAGGATCCCAGTTAATGCAGACCCCTGGGGTCTCCCATGCAGAAGATTGCAGGAGCCCTGTTTGGGGAGATGGCTTGAATTGCGGTTGACTATGGGCCACGGAGATTTGGGCATTGTCGCCTTCCGTAGTCTCACGGGACTTGGCCTGGGATCTCGAGTGACTTGGCCGAGATTGCTGATCGGGTCAGCACCATTTTGGTGGTGTGTGCGGCGCGTGTTAGTCGTTGTTAGAGCCAGAGAGAAAAGTTATCAGAATAAAAAGCTGTTTGTCTCCAGTTTGCCTCTAAACTTCTTCCCGCGGCTTCGTTGCTCCAAGCGGCCATCACTTCAGGCAGCAACAGAAGATGGACTCCTGTCGCCTGGGGCCTGCCTCCTCCTCTGGCAACAGAGCCCCCGCTCTAGGGCTCTGGGATGGGCAGGGAGAGAAGAGAGCCCGTGACGTCAGGGCGCTCTCTGGAGAAGGAGATGCTGGGAGTATTAAAGGGTACAGGCAGCAGTGTAGAGGGAGCTCGTGGGAAGACGGGAGGGGCGTCCAGTGCTGGCCTGTGAGCGGCACGCTGCCCGCCGGCTCTGATGGAGCACACCTCTGCTGCCCACAGACCTTCGGCCTGCAGTGGCCGCTCTCTGCTGGCTCCTTCTCAGAGGAGCTGCCAGCCCAGAGCCACCGAGGCCATTAGGGGCAGGATGCTAATGGACGGTTCCCCATCGATTCCGCCTGGCTTTGAGAACATGCCCGCACAGACTAATGCGTTTAATTACCCATTGCCGTGCCGCCGAGCTGTCCTAGACAGAGGCTCAGCCTGTGGCCAGAAGCCAAGCCTCAGGCTCCTCTTCCCTCCTTCAAGGTGGCCACGGCCCCTGCTGATGAGATCAGACAGGCCACCGTGTGCCAGGAACATCCCACAGGCGTCACCAAGACCTCGCACAGACCTGGGTAGGCCCCGCAGGGTCCAGAGAAGCTGGAGGCACAGCTGCTGCTGGGCCTGGGCCCTGGACAAGGCGGGGTGTGTGCCAGGCCAGAAGCAGCCCAGGCAGCCAGTGCAGAGGCCAGTGCAGAGTTTCTGACCCTTCCCCGCCTAGGGCTTCCTTGTCCCACCTCCTTTTCTGAGTCAGCTTCGCCCTGAGTCTTGGTGGTTGACCTGACAGGTTGGAGACCGCGGGACGTGGGGGCAGAGCATGGCTGAGCCTGAGCTCCGGGGCGGGGGCTCTGTGTCGATGGCGCGGCGCAGTCCACACCAGGTGGGACGAGTGGGAAGTGGCGTGCCTGGTGTCTCCGGTCCATTCTCAGGATGACCTGTCAATCTTCCTTTCCCAGCTCCGAACAACATTTTGGGCAGAACCCGGAGTTTTCTCATGGTCCTCGAAGCCCAGCTCACTGAGGGACCACAAACCTCAGGCTCATATTGAATCTAGTGATTAGCACCCACCCACCTCTCCCTCCCTGCCCTTGGACTTCAGCTTGAGGGACTTGAAGGTGGGGGTCTGTCTGGTTTCTTTACTTTTCTGGTTCTAACTTCTCAGGCAATGGCAGGAAGGGAGCTTGGGAAAGCAAACCCACTTATACCTTCTGTTTTCAGGAACATGAAGTTGAATATCTATAAGAAGGCTTAGGGCAGAAAAGCAGGACAGCAGTTTGGGAATGTTTTATCCAGTTAAACATGCAGCTGGCCCATAAGAAATGAAAATGCATCTTTACCCAAAAGACCCCCAAATTTCCCTAACAGCTTTATTCACCATGACTAAAAATTGTAAAAGCCTGAATATTTATTAAAACGTGAAAGAGTAAACATGGAATGTGTGGCTTGCACTATCACTCAGCAAGCAGAGGAAGATGAGAAGAAGATAGCGAAATGCAGTTCAGAGGCTAATGCACAGAAAATAGAAAAGAGAGGTAAAAAGACGGGCCAGGGTGAGAGGTCTGAGCGTGCTCCAAGTTTCAGAAGGAGAAAGCAGAGAATGGAGAGAGAGCCCTCTTCAAAGAAAGGCTGAGACGGACTTCGTTGGTGGCACTCATCTTTGCTGACTCAAGATGGGTAAGGAGGCGGCGACTCGCTCTCTGCTTCACGAGCGGCTCTCCTGTTTCATCTTGGTGAACCAAGGTCATTTTCATAAGGGATTGTGTGGGCTCACTTGCAACCTCTGGCCTCCCAGCGGCAGAGCGTTGTCTCTGACTGCCTAATGGGTGAACTCGGCAGCCCCTTCCACGGGGCTCCATCTCAGGACCCGGCACCATCCCCACCAGGGCCAAGCTGGATGCTCCTGGGATGTCCCCACCTGGGTGGCTTCTCCACCCCTGCCCCGTTTCACACACGTCCAGTCCCGTGCCGCTCAACTCCCAGCACCTTCCTACCCAAGCTTCTTCCTCTCCCGCCCACTGGCCCTGGCCAGTCCTGGCCTGTCCATCTCCTGCGTGGTTGCCCCACTGGTCTTCTCGATTCCAGTCTCGTCCCCTCCAGCCTCTTCCCCATGTCAGGGCGAATATCTAAAGTGCTAAGCTCTTGACGTCACTGTGCTGCAGCACACCTCAGTGGCTTCCTATTGCTTTCCAGGTAGTGGACACAGGTTTTTATTTTTGGTACCGGGGATTGAACTCAGGGGCACTCGACCACTGGGCCACATCCCCAGCACTTTTTTGTATTTTATTAGAGACAGGGTCTCACCGAATTGCTAAGTGCCTCGCCATTGCAGAGGCTGGCTTTGAACTCGCAATCCTCCTGCCTCAGCCTCCCAGGTGCTGGGATTACAGGCGTGCGCCACCGCGCCCGGCTTGGACACAGGTTTTGTCTAGCACTGCCCCTCCCCCGCCCCATGGACTATATCTGTGCAGCATTTCTTCTGGGACACACTCTCCTTTTGGTGACTCTCGGCCTCCTCTGGTAACTGGAGCCAGGGAGAGAGGGGGGTGGGTAAGAATTTGCCCATTATGTGCCCCTCAGGGAGAAGCTGCCCCCAAGATGCCCAACAGGCTGCAGAGACCATTTGCCCACCTCCTCCTTGCACATCCAGTGTTGTCGCCTGAAGCGATGGCCGCTTGGAGCAACGAAGCCGCGGGAAGAAGTTCAGAGGCGAACTGGAAACAAACAGCTTTTTTATTCTGATAACTTTTCTCTCTGGCTCTAACAACAACTTTAACACGCCACACACACACACCACCAAAATGGCGCAGACCCGATCAGCAATCTCGCTCAAGTCTCGCGAGATCTCGGGCCAAGTCCGTGAGACTACGGAAGGCGGCAACAGCCAAACATCTCCATGGCCCGTAGTCAATCGCAATCTTAGCCATCTCCCCAAACAGGGCTCCTGCAATCCAGGAGGTGACATAATCTGGGCTCTGTCACCGGGTGCTTCTGTGGCTCCTGGAGCAACTGAGAGTTTGTTCCCAGAGCAAGGAAGGTGGCACAGAATCTCCGTGGGGGACATGCTGCCACTGTTGTCGTGGTTTCAGGGAGGAGCTGGAATCCCACCAAGCTCTGCCCAGCGATCAAGCACAGCCACTGGCCTTGTGCCGCCTGCCCCGCTCCTGCTGCCCTGCAGCTCTTCTCCACCTCCCTGAAACCAACAGCCCCCCACTGGAGCTAGCAAGGGGACCTCCTGGTGTCCCCACAGTGCCCAGCCCGCCCTGCTGTGTGGGAGTCCTCCCCACGCATCCTCTCTAAGCCCCATGGGCAAGGGCCAGCCCTTGGTCCGCCCCAGTCCTCCAGGACCCAATAGATGCTTGGCAGACATCTGGGGGAGGGATGGGTTGGATGGTTTCCATCCAGTTCCCAAACTTTTTTTTTTTTTTTTTTTTTGGTACCGGGGATTAAACTCAGGGGCACTTGACCACTGGGCCACATCTCCAGCCCTTTTTGTATTTTATTAGAGACAGGGTCTCACTGAGTTGCTAAGTGCCTCGCCATTGCTGAGGCTGGCTTTGAATTCATGATCCTCCTGCCTCAGCCTCCCAAGTACTGGGATTCCAGGCGTGCACCACTGCACCCGGCTAGAAGAATATCTTTATGACCTTCAGGTAGGCTTATATCCTTTAAGATCTTAGGATTTCTTTTTTTAAAAAAATACCTTTATTTTATTTATTTATTTTTACATGGTGCTGAGGATCGAACCCAGGGTCTCACACGTGCTAGGCGAGCGCTCTACTGCTGCGCCACAACCCCAGCCCAAGATCTTAGGATTTCTAAAAAGCATGAACCATTGGAGAAACAATGACAAACTGAACTAAATTAAAATTAAGAAGACCTGTTCAACCAAAGGCATCAAGACAGCGAGAAGCAAACCCCAGAGCAGGAGGAGAGACTCGCTACGTGTGCATTCGACCTAAGACTCGGAATCCGAATACCCGAAGAACCCCTTTGGGCAGGAGGGGAGACGGCGCAGCAGGAAGAGTGGCACAGGACTTGAACACTACTTTACAAAAGAGGATGTCCAAGTGGCCAGTAGGGAAGGGACATGAAAGCCACAATGAGAGAACGTGCCCCTCATCACAGCAGCTAAATAAAGACAGCAACACCGGGTGTCTGGAAGGACGCAGGACAACTGCAGCTCTGGCCCAGTGCTGGGGGTTCCTGCGGTGTCTATGAGATGAAGGTGGGCACCTGCGAGGCTCCTGGGTGTGCAGTCAATGGAATGCAGACACAAGTCACCGGCAGCAGCACGAGGCCACCACGGCCACCATGCATGGGGTCACACCCCAGACCTGGGGTCACCCAGAGGTTCACCACCTGGAGATAGGTCCATTCATGCATAGGGTGCCCCACAGCAATTAGGACAACCAGCCACCCCACCCCCCTCTCTCTCTCTCTCACACACACACACACACACACACACACACACACACACACGCACGCAACTCCGTGGATGGCCCAGGTCAAGGTCAAAACAGGTGGCAATAGCCAGTCGTATCAGGAATAAGGATGTGTTTATCCTTGGAAAGGGCATTAGTTAGGTTTTCATCCCTGTGACCAAACACTGACGAGAACCACGTAGCAGGGAGGAACATTTTAATTTGGGCTCAATACTTTCCGAGGCTCAGTCCACGGTCGCTGCTCCGTTGCTCTAGGTGAGGTCAGTGGAACGTCCTGGCTGAAGGGTGTGGTGAAGGAAGGCTGCTCAGCTCACGGTGGCCAGGAAGCAGAGGGGACAGAGGGAAGGGGCCAGCCGCAGGGGAGATGCACCCTTCCATCTCCCAGGGAGCCCCTCCTCCAGCCCCAGCCCCCCTGCCTACACCGACCCCCCCAGTCAGTCCATTCAAACCAGGACGGGCTGATGAGGTCACGGCTCTCACAGTCCAACCATCTCACCTCTGCATGTTGCAGGAGCTTTGGGGGACACCTGACACCCCAACCATCACACTTAGCGAGGGTTCCAGCAGGATTGGTCAGAACCAATCTGTTTTTTGATCTGGGAGGGTTTCTCAAAGAGTGCTAACTTTGGGAAAGTTCATTAAGCAGAACAAAATTTTGTATTTTTGCATTATTAGTTTTTAATGGTGCTGGGGTTTGAACTCAGGGCCTCCTCATGCATTCTAGGCAAGCACTGAGCAACACAGCAACCTTAAATTTTTTATTTTTCAAACAAAAATATTACACGTTGTAGTGTGTACTCTGTTACATGCTTTTGCATTTTACACACAGAATCAAACTCCCAGCGACCACGTGAGTGACAGGGTTGATGTACCTCGCATTCCAGTTCCGTCCCATGCTGGGAGGCCTGCCAGGGGTGCAGATGTCCCCGCAGTGCATCCAGGACCCTCCCTGCCTCCTGCAAAGGCATCCAAAGGAGGTGGGCAGGGGTCCCCAGGCCTGGGTGCACAGTGTGATCGGGAAGGGGGCAGGGACTCCAAGTGGGTAGAGTCCCTGGAAGAGATCTGCAGCCTTCTAAAGTTGGGGGGCTCAGGACAGTGGAGTCCCTGGCTGTCCAGATCTAGGGGCAGTACTGAGGGCCACCAAGGGCCGGGGACCTGGAACATCACCGGCACCAATTCCTGTTACCTCCAGGGTGGGGTTGTGGGGAGGAGGCCTAGGCAAGGAGGCCACGCCCCTCAGGGAGTTTTGTCTGTGAGCCGAGTGCCCAGGGAGGCGGCCGTGCATGTGAGTGCAGGGTGCCAGGCCCTGGCATGAGGTGGCTCCTGTTTTGGAAGCTGGAGAGCACCCTCAGCCAGGGTGGCCCATGGTGACATCTGGTCCAGTCCAGGCCTTCTGCCTGCCACCCTTGGTCTGTGCTGGGACCCGCTGCCCATGGTCCAGAACAGTTTCGCGCTGGTTGATACCTGCTGCGTGTCACTGGTTTCTCTCAATTCTCTAACCATTTCTGTGCTACCAAGCAGACGTTTCCCTGAGCTCCCCTCTCCACATCTGTCAGGGTCCTAAGACCCTGCCGTCTCCATCCAGGGCCCCTGGGTACGTCCTCTGGAGGAAATAACAGAGGAAAACCCTGGGGACTTTCATTGTTTGCGCAGGAGCACGCTCCACGAGTTCTGGGCCATGTGTGTCTCCGTATAGTAATACATCTTAGAAACTTGTTTAAATCCCTTGATTAATTAAGTTGGTGGAACCCTAGGTTAAGAAGATTAAGCAGGTTAAGCAGAACTTCTCAGAATGTTAAGATGTATTATAAATTGTCAGGACTGGAGTATTTATGTGGCATGTTTTGGACACACTTATCCAGAGGGGCATATGTGTGTGTAATGTGTGTGTGTAACGCGTGTGTGTGTGTAATGTGTGTGTGTAACGTGTGTGTATGCCACACAAGTAACTTGTGTTACATCTCATGGGATCAGTTCAGAGAAATCCAGTGGTGAATTCCAACAGAAAGTGAAGATTGTGTTCTTCCGAGGAGACAGGTATTTCTTCAAGTGTAGACTGAACCTCATAAGGTGGATTAAATGGAGTATTACTGGCTCAGCTCAGACATTACTGGACTGATGGAGTGTGGGAAGCAGTTCAGAAAAATGGGGTGTGGGGGCAGGGTTTTGCAAAGCCCCAGACACTCAACAGCTTTGAGGATTCTTTTGCTCAAAGGACTTGGGGAGGCAGGTGGGCTGGTGGTGGGAGGGGCTTCTTTTGGGTGACAACAGTGTGAACTGCTCTTGGAGTAAGAGTTCAGGAATGACAGGGCTCCTTGGTGTGGGGCTTGGAAACTGCGAACAAGCCCAGTTCCATTTGGGTGAGTGTCTGTTTTTTTTTATTTCTGATGGCTTTGACCAATTGCTTTACTTTTTCTGGAACGCAATTTAAAAGTGCTTTTTGCAAAAAATGTTTAAATTATTTAAATTCCCGCAAGGAAGAGCACGCCTTCCTGCAGGTCTGGAGAACTCTCGGTCTTAACTCACTTCTGAGACACGGCGGTTTCCTACACGGGCTCGGATGGTGAGAGGGCTCTTGGGCACATCCGGTGCCCAGGTCAGGCAGCAGAGTGGATGGGCGTGTGGGACCTGGGATCTGATGGGCGTGTGGGGGCGAGGGCCTCTGTTCTCTCTCAGCACCAGTCGGTCTGCTTCTCCATGCGAAGGAGGGAAGCCTCTCATCTAATTCTGTCACCGATACTAAATGGCCTTTCTATATTTTGACACACTGAATCACCATGTCCGAGCTTGTTCTATTATTCATGACGGCGCGTGTTTCGGGCGTGATGAATCACGGCCTGGGTTCCGAGCCACCGCCTCCCTCCACTCCTGCTCACCCTTCTTTGAAGCCTGACCCCTGGGCCTGGGGCCCGCCAGGAGCCCTGCGAGGGGTGGAAATGCAGGCGGGAGGGCTGTTCTGGAGTCTCCTGGGCCTGCGCGTGCAAACCCCCGCTCAGCAGACAGAGGCAGGCCCTCTCACGGTGCAGGAGGGAGAGAGCGTCCCTGGCCTGGGTCTCCGCGGCAGCTGGAGCAGGGAGATGGGCTCATGGCCCTGCTTCCTCAGAGCCACCGGGGGCGAGGGAGGGAGCTGGGCGAGCAGAGATGGGCCCTCCTTCCTGACTCACACCCGCCCTGTGGTCCTCTGCTCCAGTCTTGGGTTCGACAGGCCACCCTCTTCTGGAAGCTCTGACTGTCCCCTTCGAGGCCAGGCTCTCGGCTCCTTTCCTGGTGCGCTGGGCACTGGGCTGCCTCGGGCTGGTGTGGCTTGCGTCTGGTGTGAGTTTGGCCAGGGCTGGGTTCCCTGGAGCTGGTCCCCACTGGACCCTTGCTCTTGCCTGGTGACTGGCAGCTCATCCCCCCTGGGCCCGGGCATTGAGGTGGCCAGGTCTGAGGACAGCTCATGGCGTGCTGTGCCCCAGCCAGGCCGCTACAGGCCCCGTACCATGCCACCCTCTTCTAATTCAGCACCTGTCTCTGATTGTTCCTTCCTGTCACAGGCCTCCACCCCGCCCCAGGGAGCCCCCATGCCCCTGGCTGCCCGCTCTGCTTCTTTGCCTTGCAGACGTCAGTCTGGGCCGCCTTCCTACTGGACTGGAGTCCGTGAGGGGCTGTGTTGTCTGGGCCTCAGAGAACCTTGGAAGGGAGTCCAGGGTCTTCCCGGGGATGAAGCCCACCCCCGGCACGGCTTCCTCCTCCTTGGAGGGCCCAGCCCCTGCCGCTGTGCTCGGCTGCTGTCCCTCTTCTCCCCACTAGCCAGAGCCAGGGACAGGGCCTGGTGGTGCAGGAGAGGCCTGTGCTGGTGGAGAAGGGTGGCCCCCGCTCTCTAACCTGGGGCACCTGCTGCGAATGCCCAGGAGTCCCCCCACCCCCTGTGGGCACCTCTTCCAAAGACCTCGGCCTGCTCTGGTGGTTTAGCAGGCCCATCCTCCACGCTGAGAAGCATAGGCACACGATGGCCTTGTACTCTTGGTCCTGGATGTCACTCCTGCCAGGGACAGAATGCACCTGCCCCCAGGTCTGGTGCCCTCCTGGTGCGCCTCCTGTCACTCTGGGCTCCGCTTCAGGCACCGCCCGTCCTCTGTGTGTGTTGGGGTGGGGGCAGGGACATCCCCAGAATGGCCTGCCATCGATGACCCTGCGAGAGGAAGGAGGAGCTGCCCAGCCCACAGGGCATGGAGTCCTATTTACAGACCAGGAAACAGAGCAGCTAGTGGCCTGTTCCGGGGTCCCGGAGTGGGAGGCAGCAGAGCTGGGGTGCAAGCCCAGCCACGCTGTCCCTTTGTGCCACTTCAGGCTCAGGTGGAGGGCTTTGTGGGTCCTCTGTGTCATGAGATCTCACAAAACCCTTGGAGAGGGACACTGTCTGCTATGGCTTAAAGGCTGGTGCTCTCTGGAGCTCACGTTGAAACCTGGTTGTCACTGTAACAGGTGGGACTTTAAGAGGCGACTGGGGAACGAGGGTTCTGCCCTCGTGGTGGACTAATGCTGCTGTACAAGGGGGAGTCAGTCCCCTTAGCCTCTCCCCTTCCACCTTCTGCCCCGGGATGCCAGTGCCCAGACCTTGAACTTCTCAGTCCCTAGAGCCGTGAGAAGACGAACGTGTTTATTAAGAACAATCCAGTCCTGCGTGCTCTATTATAGAGGCACAAAATGGATTAAGATGCTATTGCTGTCTCCATTTCACAGGTGAGGAAATTACAGAGCAGAGAGGTTAAACCACTCGTTTAAGCTCACACAGCTAGGAGGTGGCAGGGATGGACTTGATTCTGCCTGTCTGCAATTCCCAGAGGCCTGATTCTGGGGGTCCTTCCCCTCTGTCTGCGGGTTAGACTTGGCCCTGCGTGGTGAGCTGCAATTTCCTTTGGGGGAACCCTGTCCTCCCCTGGAAGGAGCCACGCCTCCCACCTCCCGCAGCAGGGCTCAGGCCGGACTGGGGCAGGATGTGGGGTTCAACTGAGAAGAGTGATCAAGGCCCCTGGGCCCTTGGTGCTGGTTTTCCTATTAAGCGTTGTTAGCGTGCCGGGAGGCGGCAGGCCCCGGTAATGACGGGTTTTGCAGATCCGTAGAGTGTAAAGGAGATGTGCTGTTGCTAAACAGTGTGGCAATTTGAAGAGCAAATTGTAGCCTACATGAAGAGGGGGAGAGCGCCAGGTTCCTCTTCTGGGAAGGCTGGGAAGGAAGCTGTTGTGCATGGTGGGAGGCCAGGGGCTGGGGGGTGACGAAGGCAGAGAGAGCGGGGGTGGCAGCACGGATCAACCGCCACTTCCAGGACTCCAGCCCATGGCCAGCGTCGGGCCGGGTCCCCGGGGAGATAGGTATCTAAACTGCCCCTTATGATGCAATAGCATGGCCACGGTGCAATAGCACAGTAGTTGGGATGACTGCTGTTACAGACGGGAACGTAACAGTGTTGGTGAGGATGAGGATGTGGAGAAATTAGAACCTTTGTGCGCTCTTGGTGGGAATGTCCAATGGTGTTGCTGCCGTGGGAAAGTGGGGTGGAGCCTCGGCAAGTTAATCGTGGTCCCTTAGACCTCCCCAAAGGGCTGAAGGCAGGGACTTAAACAGATTTGTGTGCACTGTGTTCACAGCAGCCTTATTCACAAAACTCAAATGGTAGACACAAGGCAAATGTCCGTCAGTGGATGATTGAATAAACCAAACGTGGTCCATCATACAATGGAATATTATTCAGCCTTAGAAAGGGAGGGACTCTGCCACACGTTACTCCATGGATGAACCTTGAGGACGTGATGCTAAGTGAAATAAATGAATCACAAAAAGACAAGTCCAGGGTGACTCCAACTGCCTGAGCGACCAAGAGTCTGATTCACAGAGATGGAGAGTGGGAAGGGGGTCGCGGGCTGAGGGTAGGAGGAGTCGGGGGTGTCCGAGGGGTTTTGCATTTCAGTTTGGAGGTGGACGCTGAAGACGGGGGTGGGGTGGGGGGGGGTGGGTGGGTGGGGACAACCACGCAAAGGTGTTTCATGGAGCTGAAGCGTGCTCTGAAAAGTGGTTAAAATACTCACTTGCATTGTGTATATTTTACCAATCACCAGTCACAACAGTGCGTGGGTGGGGACCAAGAGTCGAGCCCGGGCTGTGGACACTCAGCAAGGAGGCAGTGGTCAAGTCCCCCCGGGGGACAAAGTTTCTCATAGCAAGCGTTTGTGGTGAGGACCAGTTAATTCATCTGTGTCCCAGCAATGCTGACTGCACCTGCTCTGGGGGACCCAGGACACGGCCCCTTCTGGCGCCCCAGGTCCTGGGGAGCTGGTTCCAGTGCAGATGCGGCCAGGATAGAGGCCTGGGGAGGAGGTGTCCCCAGGCCAGAGGCCAGAGGCTCTGCCGCCATCAGGGATGCAGCAGGGGCTCCCTGCGGGGGACTTATGTCTTTCCCATTAGGCCTCCATCAATGGCGCAAGTAATTTCAGGTTTGGCTGAGAAGAATGAGCTCAATCAGCGAGCGTCTGTCATTTCCCGTGATGACTGTATTTTGCTCTCGCTGGGAGATGCCTGAAGCATTTATTTGCTTGAACTCTGGAGCAGCTGCAGGCCCGGCTGCGTGAGCTCCGGTTGCGGGGACTTCGCTCTCTCCTGTAGGAATCTCGCTTTCAGCTGGGTGACCGGGTCCCTGGGGCAGGCTCTGCCCCGGGTCACCAGCTTGACCTGTTGGGACAGAGGCTGGGTGCCACCTGTGCAGTGGCCTCCCCCGGAGGAGAGGAGGTCAGCCAGGAGGAGGAGGCTGGTGATGGCCCCTTTGGGGTGCCCAGCCCTTTGCAGCTCATAATTGATACCTCACATCACCTTCTCAGTCACCTGGGGGTTCGAGTCCTCGTTTTCCAGGGGAAGGACAGGAGGGCTGTCTGTACGGGACGAGGGCTCGGGGTGTGCATGGCTTGGACTCAGCTGGGATCCACACCTGCCTTGGCCTCAGGTCCGACTGTGAGCCACGCTCGGAACCCCGAGTTGGGGCCGTGGGGCCTGGGCCCCGGAGCAGTGACGTGTCGCTTAGTTACGGGGGGTGGGGAGGGGAGCCCCCTTCTGAGGCGCAGTCTAGCGGGTTTCAGATGGAAGCCAGGGTCACAGAGGGAGCCCGGCGGGGTTTGGTGTGGGGACACTGATTGCGGCTGTGGGGGAAGAGGCTCTTGCAGCGCGTGCTGATAAGCCCACGGCGGCGCGGCCTGGCCTGCGCTCCCCTCCCACGCTGGGGTCAGCAGAGCCTGTGACCTCGTTGGCAGAGTTCACAGTGGCCTGGTGTCACTTCACAGCCCCTCAGGTTTCCAGGGACTGGGCTGAGTGCGCAGAGAGCTGGGTGAGCGGGAGCTGAGATGGAGCCGGCTGCGGTGGGCGGCCACGGAGGGAGCTGATGGCCCAGGTGAGCCTGGGGTCAAGGCTCCCAGCACCCGCGCCCTTGGGGGACCACTCCTCACCCACCGGCAGTCCACACGCTCTGTCCTGGGTGGCCCCACTACCCCCCGGCCCTGAGGAGCCTTGGGCTCTCGGTTTCAGAGGTGGGCATGCACCATGGACAGGGGCACAAGGGCCATCAGCCCTCTCCTCGGCTGGGACTGTTGGGGACAGAGGGTGTTGGGATGGTGGAGTGAGAGGCTGGAGAACCAGCGAGATCCCTGCCACCGTGTGGAGTCCCTGCCTGAGCATGCGTGTGACGGCTAGGAGAGCACCGACAGACGGCGCCTGACCTTGGGCCCCTGGGTCCATCTGTGTCTGAATCCCGTGGCCCCTGGACTTCCTAGTGTCATAGATCAGCAAATTGCCTCTTCTGCTTAAGCTAGCTAGAGCTGGGTTTCCATCATTAGCAACCCCAAATGTTCCAGCCAAAAAAAAAAAAAAAAACCCGAAACAACCCACTAGGTATTTTAACTTCTTTAAACCTTGCTCTAAATTATGTATTGCTCTTTTAAAATATAATCATTAGTAGTTGGTAATAATTTATCCTCAGATCTTTTAATCAAATGTTCCATTTCATAGAAAAAGCCAAATTGAGTGGAGAGGCGTTTAATAAAGGCCACCTCCGACCGGCACACCTTGGGAGGCCTGGTTTATGGACGGGCGCTTTGGTCGTTGGATGAGGGCCTGCGAGGGAAAGAGCGGTGACCTGGGCTGCTGACCTCGCGGGCTGGGATGGTGAAGGAAGCCCTGGAGGGACCGGAGCCCCATAGTGAGTCCAGCCCCGGGGCGTGGGGCCACAGCATAGGTAGTCCCGGCCTATTGGGAGTGGGAAGAAGGGCACGGCCACCCTCCCGAGCAGCAGCACTGGGCTGGGCTCCTGGGCACCCCCAGGTCAGCAGCAGGGTGCCCCTCTTGCTGCAGGCACTAAGACGTCTCCAGCTCCACCTCCCTGGAGCCCTCCACATCCCCGCGTGGTTAAGGAGCATTTGTCATCACCTCTGGTCTTCACCGCATCCCAAGAAGGAGGGGAGATCACGGTTCTCAGCCAACAGATGGGCAAGCTGGGGCGACAGGGCGGGAGTCTTGGCCAGGGCCTCTGGGTGTCCCTGCAACTGCCTGCCTGCTGTGGGTGGAAACCCCACCGCACCCCGGGGCCTCTTTTGGAAACAGGGTCTCTGCAGACGTGATGAAGCTGAGCTCCCCGGGGTGGCCTCGTCCAGTGTGACCGGTGTCCCTTACAGGAGAGGAGAGAACAGGCGACACCCAGGGAGGACGCCGTGCGGAGGGAGACAGAGACTGAAGAGACAGCCATCGCCAAGGGGCACCTGGGGCCACCAGAGCAGGGACACCAGGCAAGCCCTCCCCAGCAGCTCTGGAGATCTCCAGCTTCTAGGACCATGGGACAAGGCCTCCCCGTCACCTTACGTCACTCGGTGCAGGGTACTTTAGTAAGGCAGCCCAAGGGAGCTCCCATGCCCAGCACCCAGGAAATGCAGAGGGGAGTCTGGGCCAGGCAACGGGGAGGGGCAGAGCTGCTGCCAGCCCCACAGGTGGCACCCGGGCCACGCTCAGCCCATTAAGGAAGGAGTAGCAATGCCCGCGCTGCGCCCGTCTTCTGTGAGCTGTGCTCACTGAGTGCTAATGACAAATTCCCTTTGAACAGGAGAAACGGCTCTCGGCGCAGTGCGGGGATGCTTTCAGAGGAGGAGGCCTGACCCCAAGGAACAGTGTACTTTGCTGTCATTAAGCAGACATCCCACCCCCAGGCTGCTGGGCCGGGACCCCTCCATTCAAACCAGAGCGCAGGCCTTGGCTGGGAGACAGGGCTCCCCTCTCCTGCAAAGTGGGGCCGAGGTGACGCTCTACAGACTGGTCCCCAAGGAGCTGCTGTCCTGGCCTCAAGCCCTGTCCACAGCAGCTGTGCTGAGCTGGAATCTCACCCCAGGAGGGGGCTGCACTCAGCCCTCTGGGTCCCCCGCCTGGGCTGCTCGGTCTCTTCTCTATGGGATCCTTGAGGTGCAAAAGCCTGTGCGCCCCAGGCCCTGTGGGCCTCTGCCCGTGGGCCCACTTCGCCCGGACACCCCCAGGCGATCCCACGTCCCACTCCGGGGCGTCTGGAGGAGGTTGGGGTGGAAGGACTTGGCCCTGGGAAGTGGCCGTGGGAGATTCAAACCCAGCCCTTCTGACCCCTGAGCCCGTTCTGCATTCTCCGTGGGGGAGCCCCAGGGGCAGGGCAGGCGCCTCCTGTGGGCACTCCTTTTCCAGACCCCGCCTGATGGGCTGCCTTGAGAGTCGGCCTGCGGGGCAGGGCCACAGTGAGGAGCGGCAGCTGGGCCTGAAACGGGGCCATGCCAGGCTGACAGGTGCCGGCGCGTCCTGGAGTGGCGGCGTCCAAGCAGCGGGCGAAGCGGGGAAGCCACCCTCGACGCCCTCCCTCCTCCCTTTAGGCGCCTTCTCCTCGTCTTCCTCGCTCCTCTTCCCTTCCTGCTACAAATGTCTTCTCTGCATTTCCTGCTCTGTTCCAGTCACCGGGATGCCGCTGACACCTGGCTCGGACCCCTCCAGAGGCCCCGGGGTGCAGGCAGCACCTCCCCACGGCAGGCTCAGGCTGGAGGCGTCTGTGGGGGAGAACTGAGGGACCAGGGGAGGGCCGAGCCGTTAAACTGCCACCTGTATCACGCGGTGGGTCAGACTTGGCTGTGCCGCCCCCAAGACTGGGAGAGGGGCGAGCGTTCTGATGGCTGGCCAGCAGTATTTAACAACCAGGTCATGGTGTGATTAGAACTTGATTTTCCTTAGCCCTACATTTCCAAAGGGGATGCCTATTGAGTGTCAAGTTCAAACACAGGGCTCCACGCAGTTCTCACCACCCTGAGGTGGGTGCTACCCTCACCCCCAAGTTATAAACCAGGGACCTGGACCCAGACAGGTTAAGCAACTTGGGCCAGTTTAAGATGGACAGAATTGAATGAGTTTTAAACGATTCGATTTCAGATGTGAGTCCAGGCCCGTTTAACCCCAAAGCTCAGGGTCACTCTCCAGGTATCCCTCACCCTGGGGCCCCCTGGCAGCGTTAGGCACTGTGACCTCCTCAGAGGCATGAGTGTGAAGGAGGACGTGAGATGAAATCTTAGAGTAGTTTTGATTTGCATTTCTCTAATTGCTAGAGATGTTGAACATTTTTTCATATATTTGTTGATCGATTGTATATCCTCTTTTGAGAAGTGTCTGTTCAGTTCCTTAGCCCATTTATTGATTAGGTTGTTTGTTTTTTTGGTGTAAACATTTTTGAGAGCTTTATATATCCTTGAAGTTAGTGTTTGTCTGATGTGCTTGTGGTAAAGATTTGCTCCCATTCTGTAGGTTCTCTGTTCACCTCACTGATTGTTTCTTTTGCTGAAAAGAAGCTTTTTAGTTTGAATCCATCCCATTTATTAATTCTTGGTTTTAATCCTTGTGCTATAGGGGTCTTGTTGAGGAAGTTGGGACCTACTCCAACATGATGGAGATTTGAGCCTACTTTTTCTTCTATTAGGTGCAAGGTCTCTGGTTTTATTCCTAGGTTCTTGATTCACTTTGAGTTGAGTTTTGTGCATGGAGAGAGAGAGGTTTAATTTCATTTTATTACATGAGGACAAACAACAATAAATGCTGGCGAGGATGTGGGGAAAAGGGCACACTCATAGATTGCTGGTGGGAATGCAAACTGGTGCAGCTAATCTGGAAAGCAGTATGGAGATTCCTAGGAAATGGAACCACCATTTGACCCAGCTATCCCACTCCTCGGTCTATAGCCAAAGGACTTAAAAACAGCTTACTACAGGGACACAGCCACATCAATGTTTATAACAGCACAATTCACAATTGCTAGATTGTGGAAACAACCCCGATGCCCATCAATAGATAAATGGATAGGGAAAATTTGGTGTATATATACACAATGGAACACTACTCAGCACTAAAAGAGAATAAAATCATGGCATTTGCAGGTAAATGGATGGAGTTGGAGAAAATCATGCTAAGTGAAGTTAGCCAATGCCAAAAATCCAAAGGTTGAATGATTTCTTTGCTATGATGATACTGAATTATAATGGCAAGGGAGGGGGGATGAAAGGAACGAAGGAATGTTAAATAGAACAAAGGGGGGAGGGGAGGGGGCAAGGGGATAGGAATAATGGCAGAAGGAGTTGGACATCAATACACTGAGTGCATGTATAAAAACTCAAATGGTGTGAAAATACTTTGTGTAAAACCAGTGACTTGAAAAACTGTGCTTTTTATATGTAATATGAAAGGAATTGCACTTTGCAAGCACGTATAACAAATTAGAATAAACAAATAATTTAAAAAAGAGAGTTTGTAAAACGTCGATTTTGCTGGTTCTGAGGGGCACACATATTGTGTGTGGGGGGGTCCATTTTCCTGAATTTGCCATCTGGCCCTAGGCCTGTGGTGACAGGGTGGCCTCTCTGACTCCCCTCGCCTCCCTACCACCCCGGTGGTTGCTGGCCAGGAGGCCTTGGGCTGAGGCCACACTCTCCCTGCCCCCAGTGCCCTGCCAACCTGGGTCTTGTGTTTTTGCACCTAGTGGGCACCCCTGGCCCTGGGGTGTCCCATGCAGCCCACGCGGGGTTGCCTGACTGTGTCACCAACAGGCATCCCTGACATGTGAAGGTCCAGGAGCGACTGAGAGCCCAGGGGGGCTGCGGCAAGCCTGAGCCCTGAACTCCGGGAGGCACAGAGAGCAAGGCTGGTCACAGCTGTCCCTCGGGAGCTCAGAACAGCATTCCAATGGTGACCCCGGAGCTTTGGGAGGATTAAAATCCCATGAGCTCCCAGAGTCCCTCCCAGGCTGTGGCGTCCACCTGACTCCATTGGTTTAACAAGTCAAATTTGGGCCATGGCTGGTCACCTCCCTGGTAGGGTGAACCTGGGCCTACTGCTCAGGGGACTCACAGCCTCTCCTCATCCACCCCTGCTGCTCACCCAGCCAAGGCGCCTGGAGAGAAGCCAGCAGCAGCAGCGGGCGGCCACCACGGCAGGTGGGGCTCCGACCTCCTCTCCAACCTTCATCAGTGGGGTGCAGCCCAGCTGGGGTCTCCACGCCTGCCTCTGCCCAGAGCCCTCTGAGGAGGGTTTCTGTCTGATTCCACAAGCCATTGCAAATGGAGTGTTCCAGTGACCTATTACTATGCAAGAAATCGCCCCCAAACAGTGTCTTAAAACACCACCAGCCATGCGATTCGCCCTGGTGGTTTCTGTGGGCACCCACGTGGCTGGATAGACACGCCCAGTGTTGGAGCAGCCAGAGTCGCAGCCTCGTGTCCCGTAGTCAGGGCCTCTCGGTGCAGTCTCTGCGTGCGGGCTAGCTCGGGCTTCCTTCTCGCATGGCTGCCTCAGGCCACCTGACTGCTTGTACGGTGGCTGATGGCTTCAAGAGAAGATATTCCAAAGAGCAGAGCAGAAGTGGGTGAGGGACAATTGGAGAGATCTGGATGGGATAATCCGCCTGTGTGCAGGGCGAGCTCGAGCACGAGACCACCCTCCTGGACAGCCATGCAGCCCCCGGGCTCGCAGGTCCTCCTGGGATGCGGTTGCTGGCATCTCTGCTGGGGAAGGAAGGCCCCAAAGCCCTGGGTTTCCTCAGAGAGGCGTTCTCAGAGACCCCCATTGTCGCCGCCTGAAGCGAAGACCGCTTGGAGCAACAACGCCACGGGAATAAGTTCAGAGGCGGACTGGAAACAAACAGGCTCTTTATTCTGCTAGCTTCTCTCTCCGGCTCCAACAACAACTCCTACCCGCAATCCACACTCCTACCACCACCACCACACCACAAAAATGGCACCAACCAGATCCACAATCCCCCGGGCCAAGTCTCGTGAGATCATGCAAATGACGCCGACCCGATCCTCAATGTCCCAGACCAAGTCTCGCGAGACCATGGAAGGTGGTAATGCTTATGGCTCACAGCTAGCCGCAATCTTAGCTATCTCCTTAATTAGGGCTCCTGCACCCCATGGGATCCTGTGGGGTGCAGGTGGGGTGGGGACCAGGTCAGCAGAGATGATGAGGATGGAATGAGTAAGGGGCCTTGAAGCGTGAGATTCTTACGGGACAGTCTGCAGGTCCTGGCTCCGCCCTGCACCTGATGCTCAGGCTGGTTTTGCTGTTCTCACACCTACAGGGTTTTGCGGTGCATTCTTTCCGCAGGCACCTCTGCCATCTGTCCTCTGTCCTCCTACTGTCTGTGGGCGTCGTCCACACCACCCCGTGTGTCCCCACACCCTGTCTCACCCCTGTGCAGCATTCTGTTGTGTGACTCCACCCCTCTCCTGCTGCCCACTCCCCTGTCCCATGGTTGGTGGGCATCTTGCTGCTATGAATAGTGCTACTAAGAACATTCAGGGACACATTTTTGAGACATTGTCACAGGACACTGCAGGATGACCGCCATGCTGCTTGGGCTATGACCAGAAGCCCGGTGTTGGGAGAGCAAGCAGGGCAGCAGCTGGGCCAGGACCCAAGAGCACCCTCCTCTCCACCCCAGTGCGCTGCCAGGAGCCCCAGCTATTCCATTCCAAGGCCAGGTGGCCTCTGGGCACACACGGCCTGGGCACTCACTACCTGTCTGGGGTAAGTTGACTTCCAAGGAGCTGGGGTGACAATTTTGATGGGAGATGAATAATTAACAGTGATTGAAACAGACTGAATTTGTGGTCCCCTTCTGAATTGGGAATGACATCCTCCTGCTGAGAAGGGGGACTGAAGGCCTGTAACCCTGCCCCTGATGGGCACCAAAGAAGCAGATCTGGGAGCTCACCCCTACCCCGGCCTGTCCGGCACAGGCTGACCGAGTCTGCATACACTCATGTCCTGCCTTTGGTCCCACTTCCTGCCTCTTCTCCTTTAAAAGTTCTGCTCACCTTCAGGGATTTCGAAGACCAAATATTTTGAAATGATGAGTATTTTTCTATCTTCCCTCAAATCTGGCCTTGAATAAAATCTATTTTGCTACCAATTAGACTCTGAATATTTCTGGAGCAGCAAGCTTTACAAGAAGTCTAGACTCTTCTTTCTCCTCCCCAGGCCAATAATGGAGCTACCAGGTAACAATGAAAACAGAAGCCAGATGAAGTGGCTTGGGGTCTTCTAGGTGGCCACCATGTGACCTCGCAGTGTGGGAAGTCCTTTCCGGACTCCATCCCAGCTCCTGGTGGCTCTGGGACTGCAGGCTGGGGTCTCTTTAGAGAAGCCCGTGGTCCCAAACTTATCTGCACATTGGAATCCCCTGGGGAGCTTCTAAGAGACAGACGCCTAGGGCCACTCCTAAGGTTGGGATTTATTGGTGTTGCTGCCTGAAGCGATGGCTGCTTGGAGCAACGACACCGTGGGAATAAGTTCAGAGGCAGACTGAAAACGAACAGGCTCTTTATTCTGCTAGCTTCTCTCTCCGGCTCCAACAGCAACTCCAACACCATCCACACTCCTACAACCACCACCCAAATGGTGCCGACCCGATCCACAATCCCCCAGGCCAAGTCTCGAGAGATCATGCAAATGGAGCCGACCCGATCCGCAATGTCCCAGGCCAAGTCTCGCGAGACCATGCAAATGGCGGTAATGCTTGAACATCTTTATGGCTCACAGCTAACCGCAATCTTAGCTATCTCCTTAATTAGGGCTCCTATATATTGGTGTGCTTGGACTTTGTGAAAGCTCCCAGGTGTGTTAGAGTCCATCAGAAAAGCTGAATCACACCCATACCTCATGGGTGTGTAAGGTGAACACAGCAGGGATGTGAGTAGTGTGCTCCCATGGCATGTGGAGGGTATAGACCGTGTGTGTGCACCTGTGTTCATGGGCCGTGTAGGTAAGGGTGCTGTCGCGGGGTTTGGGCCGTGTGCAGTTGTGGAAACTGGTTAAACCACTTCTGGAAGGCTGTTATTTCCAGGTCTAGGACTGGAGCTTGAAGTTCCCAGGACTGGCAGGTGGGAGGGAGCTGGACGTTAGGCAGGGGTTGGTGTACCTGGCAGCAGAGCTGGCCCCTCCCAGAAGCCATGAGCAGCACCCTGGCTAGGGGTGCCCCTGGGCGGGGGAGCAGGGTTGAGCAACTGGAATACACCAAGCACCTGTGGGGTACTGGGTGGTTCATCCCGAGGGTCATGGGACTGTCCCCACTTTACAGATGTAGACGCCAAAGCTGGGCAGGCCATGTGACTGTGCTCCAGGCCCTTTCCCAGCACTCTGCTGCCTCTGGCTCAGAAGCTCCTCTAGGGAGGACTCAGCCTGCGTTGTGGGGTCACCAGGTCCCTGGAATCTGCTTTGTGATTCTGAGATTCTTCTGCTCAAATATCCCCAGGTGAACTGGCTGTGGGAGATGACCTTGGTCTGTGGCAGGTGGAACGGCCCCTGCGTCACTTCCTAGGGTTGTAACAAAGTACTGAAGATGGTGTAGCTTCAAGGACAGAAATTTGTACTCTTAGTTTTGGAGGCCAGGAGTCTGAGGTCGGGCCACCGGTCGGCCGTGTTCTCGTGGCTTCCCGGGCTGCTGCATGCTTCTTGTGGCTGCCGGGCTGCCCGCACCGCTTGGCATTCAGGCTTGGATTCCTCACATGGTTGTCACGTGCCTTGCTCCCGGTGTGTCTGTGTCTTTTCTCCTTTTCTTATGAAGATACCAGTCTTGTTGGATTAGGGTCCCATCCTGCTTCGGTACGACCCCGTCTTAACTTAACGACATCTACGAAGACGCTATCTCCAAATAAGGTCCCAGTTACAGGTTTTGAGGTTTGGGACTAGAACACAGTGGCTCTAGACTTCTGATGGGCATTCACCCCGACAGACACATCGCAATCTGAAAATATTGTGAGTAAAAGATGCGATTCACACCTAGCTTCCTGAACACCGCAGCTCAGGGACTGCACGCTGCAGAGCGATGGTGGTTTTCCCTGGTGATCTCGGGGCTGACTGGGGGCTGCAGTTGCTGCCTCTGCCTGGCACCGGGAGAGTATCCTACAGCAAGCAGATCACTAACTCAGAAAAAGGTCAAAGTTCAAAAACATAGGACTTTTACTGAATGCATATTGCTTTCTCACAATTGTGAAGTTAAAGAATTATAAGTGAAAACCGTCATAAGTCAGGGACATCTGTAGATCTTGGTGGGGGGCACAATTCAAACTATAATACCCTCTAACGATATCCATGTCAAAATCCTTGCAGCCTGTGAACATTTGACCTCATGTGGTTGATGTGATTAAATCAAGGATCTTGAGACGGGCAGAGGACCCTGCATTGTCTAGGTGGGTCTAATATAATCAACGAGTGTCCTTGTGAATCAGAGGTGGACAGGAGAAGTCAGGAAAGGGGAGGTGATGATGGAAGCAGAGGTCAGGGTGACTCGGGGCCATGAACCAAGAGTCAGGCAAACACCAGAAGCTAGAGAAGGCAGGACTCCCCCCCCCCCCCCCCCACATCTACGAAGACGCCTTGCAGCCTCTGCCCCCAGGGCTCTACCCACAAATTTGTGTTGTTCCAAGCTACCAAGTTTGTGGAAATTTGTCACAGAGGCAACAGGAAATTCATACGAAGTTGATGACACCAGGATCCTTTCTTGGACCTAGAAAGGCCAGAGCCTGGAGTTGGCAGGAGCTCCTGACCCAGTGTCATTCCTGAGGAGTCTCTGTGTGACCTGGGGCAAGCCCCGGTCCTATAACGATCAGATTGAACCACATCCACCATCACCCGATCCCTCAGTTCCCACCAGATTGGGCCCCTTCCCTCCAGCCAGAAGAGAACTTGCAGAGGGTTTCCAACTTTGTTTTTCTACCAAGGGAGGACATTTTTTAGAATAGGCAACCACCATCTGTCCCCTACCCCCCACCATTGCTTCATAAGACCTCTCGGCACCAAGCCCAGCCCTTCACGTTGGACACTCTGGGGGAAACTCGCCCATAGACATGGCTCTCATTTGCTGTAGGACGCCAAAAACTCGGTTCCAGCTGCACATCCCTGGCCCAGGACTCCCTTTCCCAGGGTCAGGGCAGAACTCCAAGGTCAATGCCCCCAAGGCAGACTGCCCAAGCAGATGCAGCTCCAGGGCCAGGGACTCAACAGATGAACCAAGACCTGTTCTCCTGGCTCCGGGGCTGGGGAGGACGGTCGGCACGGCAGCTGACAGGGCGGTCTTCATGCTTTATCCGCCTCTGCTGGACTGTGAGGCCAGGGGTGTCTTCCAGAATTTACTTTACCTCCCAAGATCCTTTCCCTGACACTTGCCTGCTTAACGCGCCCCTTGCTTTCAGAGCCACACCCCCGCCACCTCCCCTGGCGGCACTGAGCCCTTCTGTTTGCTTTGGAGCTGTGTTTTCGCCCTAATGAAGCGATCCTGCACAGCGCTGTGTCGCCCTCATCCTCCCTGTCAGGAAGGCTTCTCTTCCTGTCTCCCTTGCCAAAGCATCACTTTTAATTGGCTCTCAACCACAGGACGCAGGCTTTGTGACTTTTTGTTTTGACAACCTGGAAGCTTCCTTCTTGTTCTGTTCTACTCGGTCCAGGAGAGGTCGTGGTGCAAGGGCTCTGTGGGTAATGAGTCCAGGTGGCAGGAGCCAGCTGCACCGGCTCCTAAGAGGCTGGCATTCAGCTGGGGGACTCTGCGAGCTGGTTGCTGAAATGAGCAGCTTGGAGCTTTCCTGGCACTGAAATTGGAAACCACGGCACATCGGGGGTGGGACCCCATTCGGCTTGGCAGGCTTCAGTGCTGGCTTCCACTGGGGTCACCAGAGGGCATTCCAGCTAATTGCCTGGGCCCATCACAAACCAACTGAACCTGCCCCTCGAAGTGGAGTGGGCACACTGGTGGGTTCAATTCTCTGTGTGATTTTGTTTTTGTTTTTGTTTTTTTTTTTTTTTTTTTTGTGGTACCGGGGATTGAACTCAGGGGCGCTCATCCACTGGGTCACATCCCCAGCCCTTTTGTGTATTTTTTATTTAGAGACAGGGTCTCACTGAGTTGCTAAGTGCCTCGCCATTGCTGAGGCTGGCTTTGAACTCTCGATCCTCCTGCCTCAGCCTCCCAAAGTGCTGGGATTACAGGCGTGCGCCACCGCGCCCGGCTTCTCTGGGTGATTTTATTGCACAGCCAAGTCTGAAACCAAGGCTGCAGAGACACCTGTATGGACAGGACAGGTGGGCCAGCTCCCAGGCCCTGCTGCTCTTGGCCCGGTGGGAGCAGACCTCTGGGTTACTGAGGAAAGCCGGGGGAGCCAGCCTCAGAGTCCAAGCCTGGCTATTTACCCAGGACTTCACTGGCTCTTTATCTCCCTGGTAATGAAAAGCACCATGGAAACGCGGACGTCAGGGGGGTGGCCAGGCACACCTTTCCTGAGCAGCTCAAATACACCTTGTTTACTAAGGTGCTGGTGACCTTGGGCGAGTCCCTTCCCTACCAGGGCGTCTGCCCCCAGGTGTGCACTAGGGCTTTGAACTTGCTCTTTTTTCTTTTAAACAGAAGGACTGGGGGGGGGGGGGGTGGATCTGAGCAGAAGGGCCCGGACAAGGGAGGTGGGAACCAGAGCTCCTCTGGGCACCATGGCCCTCTGAGCTATGGGTTCTAGGGTCCCTGTCTCAGACTGCTCAGCCTGGGACTCCATGGGCCGGGGAGCGTGGGCGGGAGGCGAGGGTGGGGCCTGGGGTGCTCTGGGGGCTGGAGGATTGGGGTGAGAAATCCAGGGGTCCACCCCAGCAGGGTGTTTGCGCTTTGCTCCTGGGCAGCAGCCCCAACAGTCAGAGTGGGGCCAACTGTATCTTCCTCTTTGAAATGACCTGATTGGGGGGGGCCTTGCTGGGGAACCTGAGGCCTGACCACCAACAGGGGGGGGTGGTGCTCCTGCAGCAGGTGCTCCCAGGGAGACGCCACGGCCATCCCTAAGTCCAGGCCCTGAGGTCAGTGCTGCGACTTCCACATGCCCCCAGGCATGGCAGCCACCCCTCCTCCATGCAGCCTGGACTGACCACACAGGGCCTCAGTCCACGACCCCGCAGCCCTCGCTGTGTGGCACTTCCCCTTCCCTCTGTCCTATTTGGGACCGTTCTCCTGGGGTTTGGAGTGTTCTCTTTGGGACTCTGAGCTCTACAAGAAGAAAGGCCCTCAGGAATACTGTCCCGACCACCAATCCAGGTGGCCTGGAGAGAGGGGGCGGGGGAGCGGGAGGGGGCCTCCGAGAGAGCTGAGTCCCATCCTGGTTGAGTGGCGGCCAGCCTGAGCCTCTTGTCATTCATCTTCAGAGCAGATGCCACTTCCCTGTAGGAAGGGCTGCAAGCTGTCCCCAGTCCCTTCATCACCCTCCCTGGTGGCCTTTTAGCCTCCCCACAGTCTGGGTGATCCTGTGTGAGTCCCAGCTAACTGGAGGCGAGGGGAGGGGAGCGGAGCAGGTCCTTGTTAGGAGGCAGGCCCTCGAGGAGTTCCTCTGGCTGGCTGCATGCATTGTGCCCCTGTGCCCCGCGTGGCTGGCTGGTCCCAGGGTGGACAGAGCCGGGGTCCCTCCCTGAGTCACTGCTCTGAGGAGGGCTCCCGCTGACTGGGAGCACTGCTGTGGCCAGGTCTGAGTGAGAGGTAACCCTCTTCTTTTTTAAAAAAAATTATTTTTTATTCTAAGATGTTATAAATGACAGCAGAATGCATTACAATTCATATTACACATATAGAGCACTTTTTTACACATCTCTGGTTGTATGCAAAGTATATTCACACCATTCGTGACTTTATACATGCACTTAGGGTAATGATATCCATCTCATTCTACCATCTTTTTTTTTCCTTCACCCTTTTGCCCCCTCCCTTCCCCTCCCTCCCCATTGGCCATTCTAGTGTTCCTCTAATCCTCCTATGTTCCCCATCCCAACCCGACTGTGAATTGGCCTCCTTATATCAGAGAAAACATTTGGCATTTGGCTTTTTGGGATTGGCTAACTTCACTTAGCATTATATTCTCTAACTCCATCCATTTTCCTGCAAATGCCATGATTTTATTCTGTCTTATTGCTGAGTAATATTCCATTGTGTGTATATACCACATTTTCTTTATCCATTCATCTACTGAAGGGCATCTAGGCTGGTCCCACAGTTTAGCTATTGTGAATTGTGCTGCTATAAGCATTGATGTGGCTGTGTCCCTGTAGAGAAGTAACCCTCTGTTGATGCCGAGCCATGATACAGCCTGGGTCTGTTTGCACAGAGTTTGGGTGATCCTAACTAGTCCTCAGTTCCTGGCCTTGGAGGAAAGATGAAAGAAAGGGAAGAAGGCCCCAGTGGGACAGAGCCCAGTGTGCTTCCTGCACAGGCCTCTCAGAGGCTGCTGCTTCTTCCTCCCCGCTCCTTGCTTTATTTCATAAATTTTGAACATCATACTGCAGATAACTGACATTGTTATTTTCATCAGAATTACCAAAGTTTTCAGGCCTCCTTCCCAAAACCTCAAACCAGAAATACTACTTCTTCCTGCCCCAAGGCAAGCCAGGAGGAAAAGCAGGTTGCAGGGGGCAAGCCAAAGGGACTGGCTGTTCAGGCTGCAGGAGGCCCGGAGTCTCTCCGACCTCTGTGTGAGCAGGCTCGGGCTCCAGGTAGGCTCCGGGACTGCCAAGGAAGCACCTGTGGCTGAAATCCAGGAAGCGCTCTGGAAGTCAGGGCCCAGCCCGGCACTGGAGGGCCGCGCCAGGAGGTACTGAGCCCGCATGCGGGCAGCTGGCAGCCCCACAGCGCGCTGGGGACGCGGTGGACCGGAGCTGGGCTGGCCCCGCAGCTCCTGTGCACCAGTGTCCACCTGCCCAGGAGGGTGGCCCTGTCTTCCCTGTGGGGAGGTGAAGGCACGTGCCCGGGCCGTGCTCTGTAAGCAGCAGCGCTCCAAGCACACATCCTCACACTCAGCCCGGGAAGCCCAGGGCGGAGGTTAACCAGAGCCGGGCCCATGGTTAGGGCGCCCTGGCCTGCAACGGGCACTGGGGGGCTGAGGGGCCACTGCACCTGGAGCTCCCCCAGCACCTCAAGGCACCAGGGCTGGATGGGCTGTTGCCCTAAGGGAGCGCCCTTCCAGGGGCAGGGGGAGGGGGCAGACCCAGGCAGAGGGAGCTAGGCCTGCAGGCAGGGCCAGTGCTGGGAGGAGAGCAGGGCAGACAAGGTTGAGAGTGAGTGTGTGCGAATGAGTGAGTTTGCACGTGTATGAGTGAGTAGGGGGAGTGTGAGCCGGTGTGGGTGAGAATTTGTAGGCATGTGTGAGTATTGAGTAGGTGTGTGTACATGCATGTTCGAGAGTGTGTGAGATATGAGTATTGGTGAGTGTGTGAGTGTTGTGTGCATGAGTACGTTACAAGTGTGCATGTATATGTGAGGGCTACATGTGAGTGTGTGTATTCGTGATTGTGCAAGTGTTGTGCATGTAATATTTGTGTGTATGCCTGTGCGTATGGGTGAGAGTGTGTGTTGTGTGTGTGAATATTTGTGAGTGGGTATGCGTGTGCATGGGTATGAGTGTGTGTGTGTGGCACTGCAGTGTTAAATGCCTGCAGGCCTTGAGGAGACGCTGTGACTCCCGTGGGGATGTGAGGGGTGGGAAAGAGGAAGCTGGGATCAGAGCTCCTCCTTGGGGCAGCCCTGCCACCCTAGAAGGCCACCCTGGAAGGCCACCCTGGAAGGCCCTGCTCATGGCTCTGGCCCCTCCTCTAACGCCAGCCGGGCTCTAGCAGGAGGGAGAGTGGTGATGGGAGGTGGTCCTGCCACAGGGCCAGGGCCTGAGCTGGGCCAGGAGGAAGGTGTCTTGCCTGTGGTCTCCAGGAACTGTCAGACAGAGATGGCCACAGATCTCGACCTTGACCTCATATGCCCTGATCAGGAGCATCCAGGGAGCACAGGTGGCAGGGGCCTGAAGGGGTGGGAGGGGGCTCCTGAGGAACGAGGGGCTGGGCTGAGGAGCCAGGTGCAGGAGTGTTGCAAGCGATGGAGCAACGAAGCCTGAGAAGTTCAGTGGCGAGGAAACAAACAGCTTTTTATTTTGATAACTTTTTTCTTTGCTCTAGACTAACACGCGCCACACATACCACCAAAAATGCCTAACCCAATCAACAATCTCGGCAGGTCCCACAAAATCCCAGCCTCCCGTCTACAAAAGACAACAATGGGCCCATAATCAACCACAATTTAAGCCATCTCCCCAAACAGGGCTCCTACAGGTGTGGGCGCAGGGACCCAGCCAGCAGGGGCTCTCTTGGGCTCGTGGTCCTTCTTGTCCTGCCTCACCGGGTCCTTTGGAGAAGAGCTTCTCCTGTGGCCCTCGTGGCCTCGCGGCTGGGGAAGACGTGGGACTCGCCCACCCCGTCACCTTTGGGCATGGAGAGAGGCTATGCCTTCCCCAAGCCAATGGACTGTGAGGGGCCTTGCTGCAGAGAACCAGAAGGGGGTCCACAGGCTGGCCCCAGGCTCGAGGGACAGCAGTGCCCACAGGCAGGAGAGAGGTCGCTCTATGTTACCTCAGGGAGGGCTCCCTGGCCCGACCTCACCTCACCAAACACTCCTGGTGGGCTTCCCCCTGCTGGGCTCCAGGCCAGACCCTCCCTACTTTCCGGGGACATCCTTCAGGGAGGCTGTGGCTGTAGAACCAGGATCTGGCTGAAGTTGGGCTGGTGAGGGTCCTAATCCCCTCTTGGCCTTGGAGCTGGAGATTCAACTTTGGGGTCTTCATTTCCTTCTCTGAAAGTGGAGAATGTAACACCCGCTCTTGGGCCAAAAGTCCAGTGGTGTAGGAGCCCTGTTTGGGGAGATGGCTTAAATTGCGGTTGACTACGGGCCTTGGACATGTTTGGACATTGGCACCTTCCGAAGTCTCACGGGACTTGGCCCGGGATCTTGCGAGACTTGGCCGGAGATCTCAAGGGACTTGAGAGAGATTGCAGAGGAGGTCTGCGCCATTTTGGAGGTTAGAGGAGCGTGGACGGCGTGTCGGGGTGTAGTTAGAGCCAGAGAGAAAAGTTATCAGAATAAAGGGCTGTTTGTTTCCAGTTTGTCTCTAAACTTCTTCCCGCGGCTTCTTTGCTCCAAGCGGCCATCGCTTCAGGCAACTACACAGTGGGTCAGTGACCAGGGCTGTTGGCCCTCCCTGGCGTGTGGGAAGTGTTCAGTGGGTCACAGTGTCCGGGGTTTTAGTCTTGGACTGGGCTCCAGAGGCACGGTTCTGGCTTTGGTGCTGCCGCAGGGGCTGCAGGCAGGTCCTCCAGCTTCTCGGGCCGCAGTTTCCTCATCCACAGCTGGGAGGTGCCAGCTTCTTCCATCTGAAGCACGTTGGGGCTGTCCTGGGCGAGGACGCCGGGGGGCTTCCCAGGGAGCACCAGGCTCGACGGACAGCTCTACTCTGAGCCACCAGGTGGGATTTTCCAAGGGCTCCTCACTAGCTCACTGCCCACAGAAATGCCCTCCCTGTCATCCCAGGACCACCCCTGAAGGGTGGCTTCGTCCCCCATAACTCCCTCTGTGCTTCCCATCCTGGGGCAGTCTGGTCTTGGGGCACAGGGCAGTGATCTGTGACTCTGGCTGGGGTTTGTGTCTGTTACCCAAGTCAACAAGCGAGTGACCTCCCTCCTTCTCAAAAGGACCCTGGATGCTCCATTCCAGGCCTAAACAAAGTCTACCTTGGTTTCTATTACATCTCAGCTGCTCTGAAGGGTTCTGCTGAAATGAAGGGTCATAGGACGTCTTGTAGTCCTGGGGACAGGCTGGGAAGGGGGAGGAGGGTGCTACTCCCAGGTGGTCGGCTGCCCCTTGCCCTCTGTCTCGGGCAGAGTCCCCCAGTCTGGCTTTTCCCAGTGCAAGCAGCGCTCCCTCCCGCTACCTGCCCCCGGCACCATCCCTGTCCCTCCTTCTTCCCCAGGGCTCCCCGTGTCTCTGGTCACCTGCTCCCCAAAGCTACCCAGGAGTCCACAGGCAGCCAGCTCAGGATATGGCCCTCCATCTGCTTGGTTCTTCAGGGGCAGCCCAGCCCAAGGATAGACCAACTGGCCCTGACCTCCGGCTCCCGCTGGAGGGCACGCCTTCACCAGCCCCCCTCCCTCACCAGCTGACTCGGGGACCTGGGCTCATCTCCATCGTACGCACAGCTGGACCCCCAACCAGCTTGGCCAGACACTGCTCGGTGCCTCCCACTCCTCCTCTCCGGTCACCTCCGACTAACTCATGGCACCCAGAGTGCCTGGACGAGCTGGAGAGTGGGTCCCTTTGCTGTGGAAGGCAGGTCCCAGCCCAAAGAGAAGAGCGTCCAGAAACAGGCCGTCTTGTGGGATGAGCGTCTCGGCTGAGCTCAGGTAACGGGCTGCTGCAGTGCGGTGAGGCACGCGGGCCCTCCTGCGTCCCCAGGGGGTCGTCGCTAGAGCATCCTGGAAAAGTACAAGGCCATTACTCACAGGGCAGCTTGACGCTGGCTTCCTTTGACGCTGTTTGTTGATTGGGCACATGTTTCTGAAAATGCCTCAGGTAGGTGACATTTATCAAAGCAAATGCTTTCTAGTTTTAGTCCCCAAATCAGAGACAATTCTCTTGAGATAGTGTTGCCAGCCACCTGGGCGTGTGCGGCTGAGGGGTCTGATTGGAGGAGTGTGAAGTCTCCACCATCAGAGGGAGGGGTGGGGAGGGAATTCGCATGGCATGAAAGCAAATGCCACCACTCAGACCCCCTCCTCCTTTCCTAGGTGGCAGTGGAGGTGGCAATGGCGTGGGACTGGAGGGCCTGGCCCTGGTGGTCTTGTGCACAGATGCTATGGAAACACCCAGGTCACCTCTTGCCTTTCTATAGCCTGTTCCTGTGCCCTGGGCACCAAGGCTCAGCCTCGGCTGGCAGGAGTCACGATAGGTGACCAGCAGCTGCCCTTGGCTTATCCTGCTGGCCGGCCTTTGTGGTGGAGAGGGTGCCCTTGTGGGCAGCCAGAGGCTGAATGTGCTTTCCTTCTTGCCGCCTGTCTGAGGAGGCGCCGGCCAGAGGGACTGCGTGGCTCTGCTCTGGCCCTGGCCTGGCCCTGGTGGCTTCCTCAGCAGCACAGCCGCGCACTCTCTGCCTTCTTCCCAGGCGCCAGGGCTTTCCAAGGCCGCCCACTCACTCCCAGAAGTGGGTTTTGTTCTCCTCCCATTTCCAAGGGAGATACAAGCGTTTCCTTGTCCAAGGTCACCCATCTGGTGCTACCCCTGCACTTGACCTTGACAGCATCCCACCTGCGCTTCCTCTGTGCGGCTGCCCCAGGGCTGGGCTTCCTCCAGCACTGACCCTGAGAGAACCCTTGGCGGGATCTCTGGATGGAGGAAGTCCGCCGAGGCGGGGCCTCACTCCTGGACTTTGGGAAGCCACTCTTCTTCCTCCACAGGAAGGGCGTGGAGAGGTCATGGGCTCTCTAGGTCCCTCTGGTGCCTCCGGCAGCTGCAGGCCTCAGACGTGCTGAACGGCCTGGCGGCCAGTCCTCTGGAAGGAGAAGGGGCTTTCAGAGGAGCTCTGTGCACGTGGACAGCACCGGGGTTGGCCACGCCCACCCCACACACGCTTCACTGCCCGTTCCTCACCGGGGCGCTCTGAGCCTGATGGGAGGTCCAGCCGCACCTGTAAGACCATAAGACAATGAAGGCCCGAATAAGGGCCATGCCCATGGTCCCCTGCCGGAGATGAGACCACTTTTCTCAGTGTGGCTGAGGTCATCCCATTCCACCCTTCTCTTTGCTGGTTAGAACACTGAGGCCCAGAGGGGGTTTGTGACTTGCCCAGGGACAGAGCCATCAGGAGTTCCCCCTCTTGGACGGCCTCTGCTATTCACAGGCGTGTCTGTGGCTGTGTCAGTCGCAGGGAGGTCTCTCTGGCCCTGACTGTCCCCCTGCTCCACACTGTCATCCCTCTGGTGGGGTCTCAGGGTGGGGGAGTCTTTCCACTCTCATGTCCTATCGCCATGGGCTACATTGGTGGCCTTGGTTTGCCTAGGGTAGTGTTTGGCCCTGTCTCTTTCCTTAGTTCTGAGCCTGAGGTCTGAGAGTCTGGGGGTGCCTGTCCGTGCTGCAGGTTAGCAAGAGGGGTGAGCACGGCCTGCCCTTGAGGACCCTGACTTTCCAGGGCAACGGCCCAAAGGAGCCCTTACGCCGGCTCCTGTAGAGGAAGGTCAGGGGCTGATGCTCTGGGTTCCTCAGAGGTCTGGACCTGCGCGAGGCTGCGCGAGGCAGGAGGCCTACCACCAGAGTTTTGGGGCTGGGCCTTTCTTTCTCATCCACCCATGGGGGAAATAATTCACCAGATGGAGGACTGGCTAATGAGACATCTTGTTTCCCCAAATGAACTTTCCTCTTTGGTGGATCCCCATGAAGTCCCAGAATGTCCCTTTCCTCCAGCTTTTCACAGGCTCTTCAGGGCCTACGCATCAGGGGGTGGCTTCCTTGGGTCTCTTCAGAGGTCTGATATGCTGGGTGGGGGAGGGGCATCCAGCCTTCTCAGGCTTCCCCCCACCCCCGCCCCGAGGTGCTCAGGTCACACTTCCAAACCCACTTGCTTCTCTTCCAAATGGAAGGGCAAAAATAGCAGAAAGATCCCAGAGGCTCCGAAAAGCTTTCAGGGGCTCCGTGCAATTAGGAGGCTAAGCTGCGGCAAGTGGCGGGAGGGGTGAGGGCAGGAGGAGTGAGGCAGGCTACTCTGGGAAGCAGAGTCACGGGAGGAAATTTCCATGACGCCTGCCCAGGCCGTAGCAAGGGGCGTCCCTTGAAGTGGGTTCATGCTGACCCTTCTGAAGGTGCCCCAGGGGTGAAGGTGATGGCCCCCCACAAGGGAGAAGCACTGTGCCAAGCCACTAGAGCGGCTGTTCTCAGTGTGAACCCCCACACCGGTGCCTGTCCTGGTGGGAAAGGTTGTCTCCCCAGGAGACAGTGTTTGTGCTGGGCTCAGCCAGGCTGACACAGGGGCACTGGGGACGGCTCCCTCCTCGTGAGCCAGTGTCCAGGCCTGGGAGCAGGCGTTCTCTCTTTAAGGTCACTTCCTGCTCCAGGAGCCTCCTTCCCTCGCACACCTGGCCGAGGGCCCGCGCCCTTCCACAGGCTGAGTGTGCAGTGACTCTCCGGGTGGGGAGCCTGACCCCCAGCCCCGGCCTGCACATCAGTCGGCGGCTGCGAGCCTTGCGAGGCGAAGGAGCCACTGGCCCTGGCAGTCAGGAGGGTAGGCGTCCCGGCCTGGGCAGTGGGTGGAGGCCGTGAGGGCAGGAGATGGGGGAGAGCTGACCTGCAGGTCCCTGTAGACTGCCCGCAGCCACTGAAGGTGCCTGGCTGGGACGAGGGTGGGATCGACTCAGGGACAGAGCGGTCTGGAGTTTGGAGTTCGGTGCTTCGAGACATCACCGTCCACATCAAGCCCAGATGGGCCACTTTATGAAACTTTATGAAAGCCTTGGCCGGTCACCTAACCCCTCCACTGCCCCCCACCCCTCCAAGTCTCTGCTTCCTGTCCAGTGGCCTCTTTTTCTCGGCACAGGGGATTCTTGTGAACCAGCTCAAACAAGGGCACTTGCTGTCCAACCTGGTGTTGTAATAACACTCAAGTTCATGCACAGCTCTACCAGCGGCAGGTTGGACCCACACCTCGCTGGGAAATGCATGAACCACTGATTTCTGTCTCTCCAGGCCAGGGCCCTCCTGAGCCTGCCGAGGGTCTGGGGAAAAGCGAAGGGGGTGCCAGCGTCCTGCCCACGAGGCTGCTGCTGTGGGGACGGCCTGCACCCTGCGTGGGCCGGGAGAGACCCCTCTCCTTCTGGTGCTCCTGGGGCTCAGTCACAGAACCGAGGCCCAAAGTTCAGCCGACTCTTGGCCTCCTCAAAGAAGAACCCTCGGGGCCTCAGATTCCACAGATAGAGGTGGGAGGTTGCAGCCGGCACCCCAGGACTCTGGCAGCTCTGGGGCCCTGTCTAGTGATGTGGGGCCTAACGGGCACCCAGGCCAGCATCCGCCAGCCAGATTCCACGTGGCGGTCAGGTGAGCATTTTCCTTGCCAAGTCTGGGCCCCCACCTCAACCCAGATGCCAGGGGATGGAAATAGTTCGGAGCAGCCTGCTGTTCTCTTCTCTGCACAGGTGAAGGTACAGACCGGAGGCTGCCCCAAGAAACTGCATTTGACCTTCGCTAAAATCAGGTTAAAGTCCCGAGGGGTAATTGAAATGAGGATGAAAATGAGAAAACAGATTGAGGGCACTGGAGGATGTTAAAAATACGGGTCTGTATTAATGGAAGCGATGAAATGAGGACTCCGTAAGCACGTGACGCTCCAGTGGCTGTCACTCAGGGCAGAGTCACAAAGTGCGGGAGGTGAGAGGGACCCCAGGAGCACCTGGCTCCTCCAGTCCCCTTGTCCTGCGGACAGGAGAGCTGAGCCTGTGGAGGGCTGCGAGGCCCAAGGCCAGCCCAGCACAGCTCCAGAGCCAGACTCCTGGGAGGCCAACTGCCCCTCCAGGGGCTGCGGCGGGTCCAGGAAGTCCCCGGGGAGCACCGGCCTGCTGAGGGAGTGGGGCTCCTTGGGGGCGCTCAGGCCCTTCATGGGCTGCCACGCGCTTCTGAAAGGGGTTGATGGGGAGCGCGTGTGGGCAGCGTGTGGCGGCGACAGCTGCCCCACGAGCCCTGGTGATTGCTTTTGTTAATGGTGATCAGTGGGGCCATGACGTGAGGAGAGGCCTGCAGGAAGTGGATTCTTCCCTGGCGACCGAGTAGGAAGAGACATGCACGCAGGGCTGGCCCAGCCTGGAGGCCCCCACGTGGGCAAGGTGGGCCGAGGGAAGGCCGAGGCCGAGGGGCAGGGAGGAGGGAGGAGGGGAGATGCTGCGCATTTGCTTAGCGGAGGCAGGCCCCGCGGTGCAGAGCACCTCTTGAGCACCTACTAGGCGCTGGCACTGGGCTGGCAACCACCAGCCCCTCGCACAGCTGCGCAGTGGGGACAGGGGCTTCCCATTCCAGCCACTCTGCGGAGTGGGGCTCAGAGCCCGCTGTCACTCCGTGTCAAGGTCCCAGGCCTGCTGTCTCGTCTGGCTGGCTGCTGCTCCCCCTCTCCCCCTGCATCCCTTCAGCAGCCCCGGTTCCTGCGCCTGCCCTGTCTGCTCCCCTGCTCCCCGGCTGGCTTTGCTGCCTTGGAGTCTGCGACCCTGTGCTCTGAGCACTCCGCTCCTCAGGCCTTGCCCCTGCCGCAGGGGAGCGACACAGAGAGGCCACTCCTGCTTTGGCACAAAATCTCCCCCCCACCCCCTGCAGTCTCTTCCTAGAGTTTGGCAAGTGGTTCCCCCCCGCTGGGTGCGCCTCGCTATGGGAGTGAGGCTGGGGTCAGGGTCTGGAGACGTCCTCCCGGCTAGGCCGGTTTCTTTGTGACATGGGCCAGCTGGGCAATGTCCACACGCTCCCAGCTGCAAGAGAAGCCCAGGATTCTCCCAGTCCAGAGGAGGCTCTAGAAGTCTCCCCAAAGAGAAATGGGGAGACAGAGGATGAGGGTTTGCCTCTCAGGGCTCCATGTTATTTACCGCTACAATCCTTGCAGTGGCCACCCTCTGGACACCCTGAGCACCAGCTGTCCCCTACTCAGCTGCTCTCCTGGGCTGTGGATCTTTGTGAGTTCGTCTTTCCAGGTGTGTCTTGCTTGGGCCTGTCTCTGGGGCCGTTCTCAGGTTGATAGACATCTGTGTTATTCTACTTTGGGGCTATTGTAAATAATACTGCTGTGAACATTCACATTCAAGTTTTTTGTTTTTCTTTTTTAATGTTTACATGCTTTTTTCTTTTTTATTAAATGTTTACTTTTCTCTGGTGTATATATTTAGGAGTGGAAATACTGGGTCACATGGTACTCTGTTTAATATTGGAGGAAACTGTGAGACTATTTCCCAAAGCAGCTACGCAGTTGAACAATTCTAGTAGCACATATGAGAGTTCCAGTTCCTCTCCACCCTCCCAACACTCCTATCACCCACCTGTGTTTATTATAGTCCTCCTCACAAATGTGAAGCACTACCCCACTGTGATTTTGATTTGCATTTCCCTACTCGCTAATGATGTTGAGCATATTTTCATGTATTTATTGTATTGGACATTTGTTTTATCTTCTTTGGAGAAGTGTCTATTTATGTTATTTGCCCATTTTTTAAAAAGTATTTATTTATTTTAGTTGTACACAATGCCTTTTATTTTTACGTGGTGCTGAGGATCAAACCCGGGGCTGTGCGCTTGCTAGGCGAGTGCTCTACCACTGAGCCACAACCCCAGCCCATTATTTGCCCGTTTTTAATTGAGTTAATTGTCTTGTATTATTGGATTGTAAGATTCTTTTGCATATTCTGTATACAAGACCCTTATGAGATAGAAGATTTTCAAATATTTTCTCCCATTCTTCAGGGGGTCTTTTCATTTTCTTGATGGTGCCTTTTATAAAATTTTGATGAATTTCAAGGCTGGGGATGTGACTTAGGTATAGAGCACTAGCCTAGCATGCATAAAGCCAAAATTTCAATCCCTAGCACTGTAAATTTTAAAAAAATTATTAATTCCAATTGATTGCATATAATTTGTGGTTTTGGTGTCGTATCTATGAAATTATTACTTATCCAGGGATCATGAAGGTGAATATATATATATATATATATATATATATATATATATATATTATATGAGTTTTATTGATTTCACTCTTAAATTCAAGTCTTTGATTCATTGTGAGTTAATTTTTGTATTTGGTGTGAGGCAGGTGCTCAAACTGATTTCTTTTGAATGTGTGTCCAGTTGTTTCAGCACCATTTATTGAAAAACCAATTCATACTCCAGTGAATTATCTTGGCTCCATTGTCAAAGATCGATTGGATCTAAATGCTGTTAGTTCTGGACTCTTGATTCTGTTCCATTGATCTTTATGCCTGTGTCCTGTGCCTGCTGCACATTGTCTTGATTACTGTGGCTTTGTAGTAAGACTTAAAATCTAGGAACATGATTCTTCCAACTTTGTTCTATATCAAGTTTCTTTGACTGTTCCAAGTCCCTTGTATTTCCACAGGAATTTTTAGGATCAGCTTAACCATTTCTGCACACAAAAAAGATGGCATTTTGATGGGTTACACTGCATCTGTAGTTTGACTTTGGGAATAGTCATCTTGACAGCCTTAAGTCTTCTGACTTATGACAATGGGAGATCTTTCTATTTATTCAGGTTTTTCATTTCTTTTGACCATATTTTATAGTTTTTCAGGGACCAGTCTTGCATTTCTTTTGTAAAACTTATTCCCAAGGCTGGGCACAGTGGCGCACGCCTGTAATCCCAGCACTTGGGAGGCTGAGGCAGGAGGATCGCGAGTTCAAAGCCAGCCTCAGCAATGACGAGGCCCTTAACAATTCAGTGAGACCCTGTCTCTAATAAAATACAAAAAAGGGCTGGGGATGTGACCCAGTGGTCAGGTGCTCCTGAGTTCAATCCCCAGTACTGAAAAAATTATTCCCAAGTACTTTTTTGGATGATATCATAAATTGAAATCATTTTCTTCATTTCATTTTGGATGGTTCATTGCTAGTGTATGAAAAGCATATTTTTTTTTTTTGTACACTGATCTTGTGTCCTGAAACATTGATAAATTTGTTCATTCATTTTATAGCTTAAAAATTTTTTTTCTAGTCTTATGGCTTTTATTGTTGTATTTTTTTCCTTGGTGGATTCCTTAGAATTTCCTCTACGCAAGATCACGTTGTCTGTGAATACAGATGGTTTTACTTCTTTTCCAATGGATTCCACTTATTGATGTATTCACCTTTGCTTGTCTTCCATGGTCAGACCCTCAGTCCCTGCTGAGTGAAGGAGCAAGGTGAGTTCTTCTCTTGCTCCCGATCTCCGGGGCCTGCATCTCGTCTTCCACCATTGAACATGACGTTGCCTGCGAGTTTTTCACAGAGGCCTTATAGGCGAGTGAGCTCCCTTCTATTCCTCCTTTGTCAAGTGTTTTCATCATGAAAGAGTGTGCAATTTCGTTGAACGTTTCTTCTGTGTCTATTGAGGTAATCAAGTGTGGTTTTGTCCTGTATTCTATTATCATGGTGCATTACCTGAGTGACTTTCAATGTTGAAACAACCTTGGGTTCCTAAGATCAACACCACTTGGTCTTGGTGTATGTATGTTTTTTATATGTTCCTGGGTTCCATGTAGCATTTTGTTGAGGACATTTGCATTGTCATTCATAAGGGATATTAGTGTGCAGTTGACTTCTCTTGTGAGATCTCTGTATGGTTTTGGCATTAGGATAATATTAGCGGCCTCAGAATTGAATTGGGCAGTATTCCTTTGTGTTTGTTAGTTTTGTGCCACTATAACCAAAATACTGGACAAGAACAATTTCCAGGAGGAAAAGCTTATTTTGGCTCAGTGTCAGAGGACTCAGTTCACGGTCTGTTAACTCCATTGCTTGGGGCCTGTGGGAAGGGTGTGTTAGGGGAAATCTGCTCACCTCAGGACAGCCGGAAGCAGAGAAAGAGAGGGGGTGGGGTGGGGCAGGGGCCAGGCACAGAAAGAGTCCGCAAGGCCACACTCCCAGTGACCTGCTTCCTCGCACCATGCCCCCGCCTGCCTACCATTACCACCCAGTAGCCCATTCAAATTACTAATCCATCAAATGATCAATCCACTGATGGGGACACACAGTCCGAGCGGCTGACCTCTGAACAGTGCCTAAAACATGCTTTCAGAACACGAGCTTTTGAGGGGACAGCCCAGGTCCAAACCAGAACATCCTTCTTTTTCTGTTTGTTGTTTGTTTGTTTGTTTGTTTGTTTTGGGGGTGGAATTTGTGAAGGACTGATAATCATTCTTTTCATTTTTCTTTGGTGGCATTCACTGATGCAGGCACCTGGGCCTGAGCTTTTCCTTGTAGGAAGTTTTAAACTGACTAATTCAACCATTAGTTATAAATCTATTCAGAATTTTTGTTTTATCTTGAAATCAGTTTTGACAATTTACTCATAGTAACCCCACCCCACCCCCTGTACTGGGGATTGAACCCAGGGGTCACTCTACCACCGAGCTACATCCCCATCCCTGTTTATATTTATTTATTTATTTATTTATTTTTGTGGTACCGGGGATTAAACTCAGGGGCACTCGTCCACTGGGCCACATCCCCAGCCCTTTTTTGTATTTTATTTAGAGACAGGGTCTCACTGAGTTGCTAAGTGCCTCGCCATTGCTGAGGCTGGCTTTGAACTCGCGATCCTCCTGCCTCAGCCTCCCAAAGTGCTGGGATTACAGGCGTGCGCCACCGCGCCCGGCTCCTGTTTATTTTTTATTTTGAGACAGGTCTCACTAGGTTGGCCAGGCTGGCCTCGAACGTGTGATCCTCCACTTCAGCCTCCTGAGTCGCAGGGATTGCAGGTGTGCACCACCACACCTGGCTACACACGGTCTGTTTTTAAGGAGTTGATGGAGGGAGATACTAGAGGAAGAGAGCTAGAAATTCCCTTAGCCAGGGGGTGGAGGCATATGTCACGGGTGCAGACGAGGTCGGTTATTGGTGATGGCAGGCTGGGCGGCTCACCTCTCTCCTTGGCCTGGCACTGTCCTGCTCAGTCTTCTCGTCTTGTCCTCATGCTCCATGACGACTTTCTGATGTCCAAGTGTGGGTTAGGTGCCCCCCCTTGCTGCTTCTCCGATAATGGCACTTGGCATGTTGCCCTGAAATGGGGTGCAGTCATCAGTCTCCCCAACAAGACTGTAAGTTCTAAGAGAAGAGTGGCTCGTGCACCATGTTTCCCCCAGTAGGGCTCCTAAACACTTGCAGGATCTAATTGAAAGTGTAGGCCATCTTCCTGGGAATTCCCTTTGCTTCCCTTTTAACTTCAGTCCCCTCCCCACTCCATTTCCTGGATCCCACATGCTTCTGTTTCTTAGTTTACCAGTGTGCTCCCTCCTTTCAAGGTGCACATCTAGCAGCAGTCTTCAGAAAGGATGCGTGTGAACTGAGCGTGGTGCACACACCTGTCATCCCAGCCACTCAGGAGGCTGAGGCAGGAGGATCTCAAGTGTAAGGCCAACTTGGGTAACTTAGTGAGACCCTGTCTCAAAATTAAAAAGTGAAAAGGGCTGAGGTGTAGCTCAGTGGTCTGTCCCTGGGTTCAATCCTCAGTACAAAAACAAAAACAAAAACCAGAAGGTCACGAGTCACACGTGAAGTATTAGGGAGAAACCTTCCTTACAGGTCTGAACGATGTGTCTACCTTCACACTTGTGTTCATTCTAGTTTGGAAAACATGCCCATCCAGGGCTGCTGTTGGGAAGATCAGTGATGCTCTAATTCTTAATCCCTTGGATGAGGCCCTTCTTTATGTTTCTGGAAGCATTTTAGGAAGTCACCCATCCCAGTACTTTGGGCTTCCTTGACAGTGTGCTTTGGTGTGCTGGGCCAGAGGTTCTCCAGCTGTACCGTGCATCAGTCCCCCCGGAGGGAGGGTGACACTCTTGTCCAGGATGACGCAGCTCTGGAACCACTGGGCCAGACCATGGATGGGCCCTCAACCTGCAGACTGTGTCTTCCACTTCTGAAAATTTGACTGTGACTTAAACAAAAACAAAAATAAAAAAACCCATACTTTAAAAAAATTTTTTTCTTTTGTAGTTGTAGATGGACAGAATGCCTTTATTTTATTTCTTTATTTTTATGTGGTGCTGGATCAAACCCAGTGCCTCATGCATGCTAGGCAAGTGCTCTACCACTGAGCCATAGCCCCAGCCCAGTTAATTGGTCTTTTAACCTTCTGAAATTCCTGATTTCAAGCTGGAGCTCCTAGAATAATCAATTTATTTACTTTTCTCTCCTTTTTCCATCTTTTTGTTCATCTTTCAAGGAGATTTTCGCTTCCAACTCTTCTATTCAACTTTTCCTTTTGGCTGTGATTTTCATTTGCAGATTTCATTTGTGATTTTCACTCTTGCCTACGAGTGTTTAAAACTAGCACCTGTTCGTTTCTTGAAGGCAATATCTTCTCAAATCTCTCTGTGGAGGTTGATTGGTTTTTCTTTCTTCTGCTCCTTGCAAAGTCCCTCTCCTCCTAGCTTGATCTGTGTCGCAGAGGATGATTAGGTAACCACGGGACTTTTTCTTCCTGACCTGTTATCTGTAGGTATATCTTTTGGGGCGGTTCCCTCTCTCCAGTAAAGCTTTCTCTAATCTCCTGCCCTCAGGGTGTGTGTGCCCTGCTGCCAGGGCAGGGGAACAGGCTGGGGCAGCAGGCAGGGCACCCACAGCCACGGTGACACTTTTGCTTAACCTCTCTCGCCTCACCCTTGCCTTTCCACTGTGCCTGCAAGCTCCAACTCCAGAACACCTTCAAATCTCCAGCAAATAAACGCTTGTCACCTTCCGTGGGGTAGCAGTAGCTGGGGAGACCGTTAGTGGGCAGGGCTGGCCAGGGAGCCCCACACCCTATATTCTAATTTTCGTCTGATCTCCCCTCCTCAGTTTTTTCCCTCGGCTTGATGCTGCCTTGCGTGGGACCCTGGTCCTCTAAGCTTGGATTTTTTAACCTGATCATCCCTTTTATAGTGCTCCTGTAAGCCGAAGTCAGCGGTCATGTTTAACTGGACATTTCTTGGTGATCTGTCTGTTTCAAAGTCGGGGTTCCCCAACCTGCAGCATGAAGTCAACTCTCCAGTGTGGCCCTCGGGCCGCAGCCTGGCCTGCTGTCCTCTGGGCTTCCCGGCAGCACAGTCTGACTCTTCCAACTCCATCCTTCACCCATGCTGTTCCCCTTGCCCACACACCCTTCCAGCTGAAGACCTCGTGGGGGCTACCTGTCTTCTGGAGGACCTGGGCACCCGGGCGCCTTCTGCAGGGGGGAGCCCAGCACAAGCTGTTGGCTGGGCAGAACTGGAGGGAGCTGTGAGGCCAAGGCCTGGGCCCGGGGTGGACGAGCGTGCCAGGCCTAGAGACTTGGCTCCCTTAGCAGACTTGCCCTGCTTCTGTCCTATTGACGTCCCCTCCCCTGGAGGTTCTGGGACTTGTCGCCACCCTGGGCACAATCCCAGGCCCCAGCCCAGGAGTTCTGACCTGGGAGGTCCTCCTGGGGCTCAGGGCTCTGCGGCTCCTTGATTCCCACGGGATTCTGGGGCGGTGGTCCTGCTCTTGGTCTTTCTGGCTTCCCACCCAGTCTCTGATTGGTTGCAGAGGGTGGTGCCTGTGCCGAGCACCACAGCAGAGGGAGCCTCTGGCGAGCGTGGCGTGGCCTCCCTGCCAGGGAGGCCTCGGAGCCAGCTGCGGCCTGGCCCTGCAGCTTGGGCAGAGAGCCTGCTTTTCCCTGGACCGTCTGGAGAGCCGGCGCGAGCAGGGTGGGAAGGAAGACTGAGAATATTCCTGGAAAGGCCTGGGCTCCCACACGCCAGCCCCGTGCTGTGGCCTGGGGAGGGGTCGAGGTGGCAGGGACAGTGGGTGTGGGTGGCCCTCCAGCCGCCAGCACTTTCCTGCCGTGACTTCATCAGACTCTGACCTCTCAGCCTCTAATCGGGCACCTCTGGGCCCCACGTCTGAACAGAGTCGTGATGCTGGCGGCGACCCCAGGGCTGGCTCAGAGCACAGGCTCCCGGGCAGGAGAGAGAGCTGCTGGACACGGCACGCCCCAGACGTCTCTGGGGACACTGCCTTCCCTACAAGGTTGCCTTGGGCCAGGCTTGCTGGGCATTCCGACCCTCCCAGCTGGGTCACAGCACAGTGGGATTCCTGAGGACAGGGAGAGAAGGATGCAAGGAGGCCCGGGCAGCACGGGTTGGACGGCCCCATGAGGAGAGGACACCCCGTTAAATAGGAGGTCAGTGAATACCAGTGGTCACCTAGAGCTTGTCACTCACAGGATGGACAGCCTATATTTCTGCTTGCTAAATCTACCAACCCTCTGCACAGGACTCCAGCGGGACGTCTATTGAGCACCTTCTGTATGCCAGCACTTTGCTGAGTAGACACTTTCTACTGCTCTCTTTGTTCAATTAGTAAATATTGCTGGGGCACCAGCTACGCACCGGGACTGTTCTGGGGAGAGATGAGGTCCAGCGGTGAGCAGAGCAGACAGGCCCACCCGCCTGGCACTCATATTCAAGTGGGGTGGGGGAAGGGGACAAAAACAAATCAACAAATGAAAGTATAATCCGTCAGAGCCAGGCACAGGGGCCCATGCTTGTAATCTCAGGGCTCGGGAGGCTGAGGCAGGAGGTTTGCATGTTCCAGGCCAGCCTCGGCAACTCGGTGAGACCCTGTTTCAAAAAATACGAAGAGTTGGGGATGTATCTCAGTGGCAAAGCATCCCTGGGTTCAATTCCCAGTCCCAAAAAGGTCATACTAATAATGTCAGGTGGTAAAAGCGCTAAGTAGAAAATAAGCAGCAAGTAAGTGGGCAAAGGGGTAAGGGTGGGCTGCTACCCTCTAGGAGGGGGTGGGAGAGAAGGGCTGGAGCACATAGGTGGGCAGAAGGTGAGGGCTCTGATGTCACCTTGGGGACCATGCCAGTCTGCAGGAAAGCACCCACGAGGTCCCTGCTGTGGAGACGGAGGCGCAGGGGGCTGGATCCTGCTAGCAGGGGCTGCCTAGCGGGGAAGGGACTCAGGGCAGAGGCCAGATGGTGGCAGACCTCATAGGTGGCAGCAGAGAGTTGGCTGGGAGCAAGGCGGGAGCCCGGAAGTTCTCAGCACAGCACGCTCACGCCGCCTGTCTTGACCCCTCACCCGCACAGAGTCCCGTCTGCACTTTTCAGGTAGCAAATGACATTTAGGTGTCTCTGAAATATGCTTGAAGGATGCCCTGCCTGTCCCCTCCTTGCTGAGCTCCAGAACCCGATGGGGACTTAGGGGCAGAGCCATCAGCCGAGGAAAAGAGGTTTGTCTGGAAGCTGCGCGCTCGGAGTGAGAAAAGCCACCCAGTGGCTGGGTGCAGGGCAGCCCCTTGTAGCTCATCCTTGTCACAGCACCCAGGACAGGGCCCTGCCCAAGTCCTGGTCTGCTCCCAGCGGGTGAGATTGGGACTGGGGACGGGGGCAGGCCAGCATTTGTCCCGCATTCCTGACCTGCAACAGTCCCGGGCAGCTCCCGGCAGGCGGGTCTCTGACTTCTCTCTCCTTTTGTTTTCCCACTGGTTTTCCCCCACAGATGTTTCCCGAGGGCCTGTGGTGTGCCAGTCCTGCTAGGGGCACACCCAAGTGAACAAGATAATCACACCTTCCAGGTGACTGGGAGGCAATAAGCAGGAGCAGGGACAGCAGATGGGGGTCAGGTGGGGAGGACCAGGGCTCAGTCCAGAAGGTGGCATGAGGACAGGCTATGGGAGGACTCCCCTGAGCCTTAGGTCACTTTGAAGTCCCAAGGTGAGGGTGCAGGGGACATTAGGATCTCTGTGGTCCTAGGAGACCTCAGTGGGCACCAACGCTGGGCTTGAACCTGTTCCCGGGAGGCAGCGTTATCTGGAGTAGCCAGCCAAGCCCAGGCCCCCAGCTCCCTCCGGCTTGGGGCCAAGTCCCTTCCCTGTCTGCGTCCCTCCGATCCCAGTGCTGCCTGGCGCCGTGGAGACCAGGTATCCGGAGCACTCTGCCCCGAGGAGCCCTGCCTGCTCTGACCCCAGAGCCAGCCTGGCTTCTGAGCCGATCTGGATCTGGCTCTGCTCTTGGGGCTCAGCAGGACGCAAGCTAAGCCCCGAGGGCTTGGCCGGCCACCTGGTGCCCCCACCTGGTGCTGCCCCCCCAAGTCTCCTCTGACTAGAAAGCTGCTGTCCAAGGGAGGAGCATGCTGGGCCCCCGCCCTCTGGGTGGCAGTTGGAGGGCTCCAACTGCAGTCCCTGAGTCAGTCACAGGCCAGAGCTGGCTGTGCTGGGGCAGGGGAGCCACCCCAACCACCCCAAGAGCCAGAGGCACAGACTGAGGCCGTGGGATGGAGGGCAGGCGGAGAGAAGTGGTTCTGTTTCCCTCAGGGCCTCACGAGGGGGTTGGCTGGGCTGTGCAGCTGGGTTAGCACTGTGTGGTGTGTGTGTGTGCGTGGTAGTGGTATATGTGGCCTGGTGTGTATGGTGTGGTGTGTGTGGTGTGTGTGTGTGTGCGTGGTAGTGGTATATGTGGCATGGTGTGTATGGTGTGGTGTGTGTGTGTGTGTGTGTGTGCGTGGTAGTGGTATATGTGGCATGGTGTGTATGGTGTGGGGTGTGTGTGTGTGTGTGTGTGTGTGCGTGGTAGTGGTATATGTGGCATGGTGTGTGTATGGTGTGGTGTGTGTGTGTGTGTGCGTGGTAGTGGTATATGTGGCATGGTGTGTATGGTGTGGGGTGTGTGTGTGTATGTGTGTGTGCGTGGTAGTGGTATATGTGGCATGGTGTGTATGGTGTGGGGTGTGTGTGTGGTGTGTGTGTGTGTGCGTGGTAGTGGTATATGTGGCATGGTGTGTATGGTGTGGTGTGTGTGTGTGTGTGTGTGCGTGGTAGTGGTATATGTGGCATGGTGTGTATGGTGTGGGGGGTGTGTGTGTGTGTGCGTGGTAGTGGTATATGTGGCATGGTGTGTATGGTGTGGGGGTGGTCTGTGTGTGTGTGTGTGTGTGCGTGGTAGTGGTATATGTGGCATGGTGTGTATGGTGTGGGTGTGTGTGTGTGTGTGCGTGGTAGTGGTATATGTGGCATGGTGTGTATGGTGTGGGGTGTGTGTGTGTGTGTGTGTGCGTGGTAGTGGTATATGTGGCATGGTGTGTATGGTGTGGTGTGTGTGTGTGTGTGCGTGGTAGTGGTATATGTGGCCTGGTGTGTATGGTGTGGTGTGTGTGTGTGTGTGTGCGTGGTAGTGGTATATGTGGCATGGTGTGTATGGTGTGGGGTGTGTGTGTGTGTGTGCGTGGTAGTGGTATATGTGGCATGGTGTGTATGGTGTGGTGTGTGTGTGTGTGTGCACGTGGTAGTGGTATATGTGGCCTGGTGTGTATGGTGTGGTGTGTGTGTGTGTGTGTGTGGTGGTAGTGGTATATGTGGCATGGTGTGTATGGTGTGGGGGTGTGTGTGTGTGTGTGCGTGGTAGTGGTATATGTGGCCTGGTGTGTATGGTGTGGTGTGTGTGTGTGTGTATGTGTGTGTGCGTGGTAGTGGTAATATGTGGCCTGGTGTGTATGGTGTGGTGTGTGTGTGTGTGTGTGCGTGGTAGTGGTATATGTGGCCTGGTGTGTATGGTGTGGTGTGTGTGTGTGTGTGTGTGTGTGGTAGTGGTATATGTGGCCTGGTGTGTATGGTGTGTGTGTGTGTGTGTGTGTGTGTGGTAGTGGTATATGTGGCCTGGTGTGTATGGTGTGGTGTGTGTGTGTGTGTGTGTGGTAGTGGTATATGTGGCATGGTGTGTATGGGTGTGGTGTGTGTGTGTGTGTGTGTGTGTGTGTGGTAGTGGTATATGTGGCCTGGTGTGTATGGTGTGTGTGTGTGTGTGTGTGTGCACGTGGTAGTGGTATATGTGGCATGGTGTGTATGGTGTGGTGTGTGTGTGTGTGTGTGCGTGGTAGTGGGTATATGTGGCATGGTGTGTAATGGTGTGGTGTGTGTGAGTGTGTGTGCACGTGGTAGTGGTGTATGTGGCATGGTGGTGTATGGTGTGTGTGTGTGTGTGTGTGTGTGTGCGTGGTAGTGGTATATGTGGCATGGTGTGTATGGTGTGGTGTGTGTGTGTGTGTGTGGTGTGTGTGGCACGTGGTGTGTATGGTGTGGTGTGGTGTGTGTGAGTGTGCGTGGTAGTGGTATATGTGGCATGGTGTGTATGGTGTGGTGTGTGTGTGTGTGTGTGCATGTATGCCAGCCTGCCGGTGGGTGGCTCTGCCTGTGGGGACCAGGAGCATGCTAACCCCCGCCCAGGCTCTGCCCCAGGGTAGAGCGAGGGGCAGTGCTGGTGGGGCAAGGGACTCCCTCTGGAGCCTGCAGTCCCCATGCCCAGGTCCTACACCCTCTGCTCACAGCTACCCTGACAGGTGACACCAAGTCATGCTCCCAGGAGTGGCACTGTCCCGAGACGGCCCCTGCAGGATTTCTATTCTGCAATGGGGATTTTTGCTCCTGCCCCCCGCCCCCTTCAGGCAGGGAAATGAGCCTAAGCGCTGAGGTGGCTGCAGGGTCCCAAGTCACAGGCTCCGGGGACCCCTCCAGGGCCTCTTGTCTGAAGCCTGAGGGAATATGGACGGGAGCATGGGCTGCATCCCTGGGAAAGCAGCAGGTTTGCTTGGCAAACACGGCAGACCCTCCGGAATACACCCACAAGCTGAATATTAAAGGTGAGAGTTGGTGGCCCTGCGTGTTCCCGTGTGCTGCCTCCAGTGGCCCTTGCAGACCCCTAGGGGTGACTCCAGTGTTGCGATTCTCATTAGCTGATGGCACATGAGGTTCCCCGTCGGGAGCTGGGCATGCAGACTGGCCCTCCCCTCTGCTCACCGTGTAGCATCCAGAGCCTGACTTTGGGGACAGTCACCTGACTTTGGGGACAGCCCATGATGGGGGGCCAGCTTTCACCCCATGGAGGCTTCCCGACTGACGAGGAAAACAGAGACTGAGGACATTCAGTACCTGCTTCAGGGCCCTGGGTTAAGAAGCACAAGAATCAGGGTTCAAGTGCAGAGCTGTCTGGCCCTGGGTTCGGTTCTCCTGGGAGTCCTCTGCACCGGGCGACCTGGCAGCAGTGAAGGTTGATCCCCTTCTGTGGTGGAGCATGATGGGGTAGAGCCTAGTCGTGGCCAGCCATGCAGATCTAGCTTTCTGCAGGTCCCACCGTGGGGTGACAAGCTGGGCTCTGGGAGGAATGGGGTTCCCTTGGGTTTTGAGGCCACTGTATGCAGAGAGCAGGGTCAAAGTTGTGGGGCCAAGAGGAATAGGTGCTTCTGCACAGGACGCCATATTGTTTTGCTCCTAGCAGGAAATGAACAATGGCTTCAGCCAGTGAGCTTCCCATGACAATCAGTGACACAGCAGGCAGGTGACACTGGAGTCTGGAAGCACCCCCAACACCCAGATTCTCAGACCAGAGCCCAGAGCCCACACTGCCTTCTGCAGACCAGCCCCAACTGGGAGGACCCACTCCTTGCTCTGCAGCGCCTGATGTAGCCACCCCCGCTATGGAGAGGCTTGGGGGACCCCGAGGGAGAGCAGCAAGTGCCGGGTAGTGCCGGGTAGTGGGAGCAAAAGGAGTCTGGGGAGAGGCATGCTGGAGGCAGGCACGTAGGATGGCCCTCTCCGGTGTCTGAGGGCTCTTCACCTGCCCACAAGGGAGCGGGAATGGTAGGGACAATGACCAGAGCTCCCATCTGCTCCTCAGAAGGGCTCTGCCAACAAGGGAAGGATTGGCAGAGAAGCCAACCCCATCTGCAGGAGGACAAGGGCAGGGGTGACTATCTCTTCATACTGCCCAAAGCTAAGGGCAGAGCCAGAGGCATGGCCAGGTGCCAAGACAGAGTCTGGTCTCACAATGTCGATCTGAGAACTCGGGTTCAGGTGGGGCGCAGGGATCAAGATGGGTTCTCAGGGAGACAGGAGCGCAGGGGAGTCCGGGATGTGTATGAGACCTGCAGGTGGACGAGGGTCTCTGCTGTAGCCCCAGCCTGGACAGGCACCCGGGGACGAGGAAGAGCAGGGGTGGAGGGTACTGGTGCCTCATCACCCCCGCCCCCCCGTCCCCCGGGGGCTGCTGCTCCTCTCCCCTGCAGGGTTTCCCCCGCTCTCCAGACCTTGCCTGGGATCAAGTGTCAGCTCCCGGGGTAGGGGGTGCCCTGTGGCTAGAGGGGCCTCATTCTGAGATGTCAGGCCTGGCTGGCCGATGGTGCCTGGGAGCCTTCCTGCAGCAACGCACCTAGGGCTGCTCAGCGCCCGCCAGCTTGCCCCAGACACAGGCCTGCACGGGCGGCTGAGCTCTGCTGTCCGAGGCAAGGCGCTCGGGCCGGCCCGCCCGGACACTGCCAGAGAGGCTGTTAGCAGAAAATACACGTGCAGAAGGTTTTGTTTATAACGTCGGAAAAGCAGAGTTGTCACTCCCAGGGCTCCAGAGGAGAAGAAGGCTGCCTGTGCCCGGCCTCCTGCCTGCCCACTGGCCACCAACACCAGGCTTGGCACTCTTGGAAGCTACTTTCTCCTCATGGAAGTGGTTCTTCCTAGAGCTTTGCTTTATAATCATGCCCAACATCAAACAGGGAGGTGCCAAGCCAGACAGGGCTCAGGGAGCGGCCTAGACTCCGTAGCTGGGGTACCTAAACACGCTAGGGACTGCTGTGGACCAGTCACTGCAGGTGCAGGCCACGAGCAGCCCTCAGCTGGCCCACCCTGCAGGCCAAGAGCCAGAGTGCTCGCCTACTCCCTGCAGTGCCACATTCACCATCGCCGGGGTGGCCCAAGGCCTCTGCCGTCGCCCAAGGTGATGGCCTGCATTTGGCCATGCACCCCCTCACTCTGTGTTGCACTGTGTTTTGTTGGGGGCCCAGACAAAATGCCCAATCCACAGTGGACCCTGCACATCCAAAGACACACGCAGGACCAAGCCCTGTTGGCGCTCTGCGCAGGACGTCGTGGGATGGCGTGGCAGAGAGCGAGGGAAGGGGGATGAACCTGTTTACCTGAGGCCTGAAGGCAGCAGGGCGGGGAGGGGCCAGAAGGCGGAATTCTGCTGCAGACCCTTCCGGTGACCAGGCAGGTGCCGCCCCTCAGCCTAGCTGCTCGCTGGGTGCTTGTGTCCCCTCAGAGTCTCCACCCAGCCAGGGCAGCGCCTCAGGGGCCTGTGCCCAGTGGTGAGTGTGAGACAGACTCACCAAGCCTTGGCAGCCCACCGAGGATTCCAGAATATTCTCTCCAGAGTTCAGAGACGGATCTTAACTGCCCCGTGTCCAGGAAGACGTGACTCCCTTTCTACTGAGACAGCCTTCTCAACTGCCACTGTGACGTGCCCCAGCAGCTGGCTGGGGCAGGTTAGTCTGTTCTTCCAGAGGAGAGTGAGACGGGCCTCAGGTGAGGCTTGCTCTGCTGCTCCCACAGCCTCCTAATCCCCTGCAGTGAGGGCATGGCCTGGAGGAGGCAGTCTGCCTGGCCGCTGGGCCGCACTGGGAACTCTCCTGGCTTCGAACCAGAAGCTGCTGGCTGTTGCCAGGTCTTGTGGCTGGGGCAGTGTCTCTGCTCCCTCCCTCCTCGGGCACCTCTGAACTCCTGGGGAGCTTCCCTCCTTCCTGGGCATGGAGAAGCCGTTTTTTTTTTTTTCCTGGGACCACTTCCAACTTACCCTCTGCCAAGACGCTTTTGAGAAAAGTCTGGAAGGAAACGCGGGACTTGTTCTTTCTTGCTATAAAAACGTGCAGACCTGGCCGGCCCTGGAAGGAGGGTCTCCATGCCAGGGGCAGGAGGGCACTGGGCCCTGAGACTCTCTGTTCCCTCCTGGGGCCTCACTACCACGCTGGCTCCCCTTTGCTGGGGGGCTCCCATCTGGAGGGACTCTGGGCCCGTGGCTCCCCAGAGCCGGGAGGCAGGCAGGCTGGCTCAGGCTGGCTCGCGAGAAGGAAGGCGAGCTTCCCCGCCCAGCGCCTCCAGGAGCAGCGGGACCCCTCCAGGCAGACTGCATGCCCGGCGCACAGGAAATAGGCCGCCTTGCCACCTTGCCACCCCCCCCCCAAGCCTGTGCGATCAGATGGCGTCACACTGAACTCAATTGAATTTATTTATTCATGTGGTAAATATTTGTTCAGTTTCTCCGACGTGTGTCCTGGGCTCAGTAAAGCAACCAGCATCCCAGGATGAAGGGATCCCCTGGGACACAGGACTTTTAATGTCAACCTCTGGGACAAAGATGGTCACCCTAGGTGAGGGCAGGGACTCTCTCTCCTAATGGAGTTCACGTGGGAGGAAGAACGACACCGGCACCCGCCAGGAGACCCCCGTGTCGGCTCCCCCACGCCCTCTTAACTGCGAGCCTGAGAGGGCGTCATCCCACCGTCCTCTGGGCGAGGCCGGTGTGCTCCCTGGGTGGGGTGGAGGTGTTGCCGGGCCCAGCCCGCTGTGTTGGTTCAGGAGGGAAACAGAACTGCAACTCCTGTCTCTTAAATCACCATAACAAGCAAACGTGTGTGTTGCCACTTTGCCCAGAGCGCAAAGGCGCACAAGCCTGTGACCCAGAGCAAACCCACAGGTCAGCAAGTCCCCAGCCAGCGCTCCTGGCAGCTGCCTAGGGAACCCAGAGCCGGGCCCAAGCCTGAAAGCACTGTGCTGAGCGAGGCTTCTGCACGGGCCTGCTGCTCTCCCCTCCTGCTGACGGCAGGGACACTGGGGCCAGAGTCAGGAGGCCCCGTGTGGACTAGTCCCCGGCCTCTCTCTGCCCATGGCCTTGAGGGTGCACCCCAGTTACTCCGCCTTGGTCCCGGCCTCGGCTTCCCTCACCGCCCTCAGATTGACCTTGCTTCCGGGGTTTCCACCTGCAGCCCCAGGACAAGCAGGCAGTGGGGAGACCAGAGGGCAGGGTGGGGGGCTGCCGTAAGGGCACCCTCTCTGGTGACCTGCTGCCAGGACTCAGGAGAGCGTGTGGCAGAGTGTCTGGGACTTGCAGCCCGTGTGCGGTTTTCTTTCTAGAGGGCAATGTGGCCCCTCGGAGTGATGGGGCCTTCTGTGGGGTGTGAATGTGCAGGCCTACAACACTGCTTCCTGGGACCCTCACAGCAGCACCCCACGAAGGAGGCGTTGTTAGCACCCTTTGGTGGACGAAGTGGAGACTCAGGTGCTTAATGCTTTGTCCGTGGTGACAGGGCCAGTCACGAGGAAGCCAGGATCGGAACCAGCTCTTTCTGAGCCCAAAGGGCCTTGCCTGAGGTGGTCCCTAAACCTTGGAGCTGGGCCTTGCAGGAGCAGTGGAGGAAGGGACAGGGCCTCCTAGAGTCACCCTCTTCTTCCCCTGAGTGCTGTGGTCCCTCCTGCCTCAGTTTACCCATCCCAGGGACACCCACTGAAGATGTATGGGGACAAGGGAAGAAAGCCTTCAGAGCTGCAGGTCACAGCCACTCTGCAAGAATGATTAAGTCCCATTTTTAGAGCACTCTGACCGTCTGGCACCCAGGGCTGGGGTAGAGTATTGGGAGGAGTGTCATTAAAACCGTTATTGCTCTATTAAATTTCTCTAGGGACACAAAGAACTTCCATCAGCTGGTGAGACCTGCAATTACAGCTAAACAAATTATCACCTTTTAACAGGATCCGTTTCTGCACAGCCCTGATTCCCTGTTGGTGAATCACACCCACCTTCGTGTCCATTTCCAGGGCCCTAGAGCTCCTCTTCCTGTGGTTCCTTTTGTCGTGTTTTGCCTGGACACATTCCTGTTGACTTCGTAGTACAATCTCCACAAACTGCACTATGCTGAGGTCGCAGGCTGAGGGTCATCAGTCAAAACCTGCAGAGTCCTAGAAAGCAAACTGGATCAGATGGGAACAAACCGGATTGGATGGATGGGCCTGAGGCTTCCTCCCTCCCATTGTGTTCTAGATTTTTTCTGGAAAAGTGCTCTTCAATGAACAATAATGGAGTCTTGGGACTTTTTTTTGGACAACACTGGGCAGTGCTTTCTGGCTGAACACTGACTGTGGACAGTTTACATTTATCCAGCACACGCCCTGTGCTGGCCACTGTGAGATGTTGGAGACACAATGATGAATCCAACCAAGTCGTTGCCCTTGGGGAGCTCAGGAGAGAGGGAAAGAAGAAACATTTCAAGAACCAGGAGACTTTGGGTTGCTCAGGGAAGAAATAGAGATCAAAAAGGGGAGATTCTCCTGGGCTTGCATGATTGGGTCCAGGGCTCAAACAATCTCGTCTGGGCTCCATCTGTCCCCTCCGTTCCTGGCTCTGTGTGTCTCTGCCACTCCTGGTGCATCAGCGTCACTCTCCCCTGCTTGTGACATGCTCTAGACTTGGAGGAAGGAACGAGACAAAGCCAAGAGAAAAACCAGGCTCTCTTCTGGCAGGCATGTGGGAAATCTCAGTAAAGAATTATTGCTGCGTGCGGTGGCCCAAACCTGTAATCCCGCAGCTCAGGAGGCTGAGGCAGGAGGATTGCAAGTTCAAAGACAGACTCAGCAAAAGCGAGGCTCTAAGCAATTCAGTGAGACCCTGTCTCTAAATAAAATACAAAATAGGGCTGGGGATATGGCTCAATGGTCAAGTGCCCCTGAGTTCAATCCCTAGTAGCGCCCCTCCCCGCAAATTATTATACCAGTTAACTTTTGCTCCTTAGCAAACCTCTATGAAATCCAGTGTCTTAAGGGTCAGCTGGGCCCAGGCGCTGGAGGCTGCTCACCTGGTTCATCTCTCCCACCCTCGCATCTCCCTTGAGACTGGGGTTCAGGCTGCTCCCTTGGTGAGCACTTGGGGACTCAGTTAACAGACGGACCTAACCCATTTGAATATCTTCAAGCAGTGGTCGATTTGGGTGTGCCTGGTGGGGCCACTTTCCTAGGAAGCCATCTTCCCAGGCTTCTTGCATCCCGTGGAAACACCCTGTTCAACATGTGGCTCCCCAGGGCCATCCTCAAGGCCCTCTCTCCTCCAACCTACCTATTAGAAGAGAAGAATTCCATATGCTAGACTTAGAAGGGCCATAAATCACTTATGCCCAAGTTCCTGGGCTCCATCTGGGTCACACGACCATACCTAATTGCAAGGGCATCTGGGAAATGTAGTCCATACTGTGTGCTCAGGAAATGGACTCCGTGGTCAGCTCACCACCCTCTGCCCCCCCACCAGATTTTGCCTTCAGATAACCAAAGCAGAAGCCTGAAGAAGGACGAAGCCTGTGGAGGTGACGCGTCCATGAGGCTGGGGGACCGGGGACACCTGAGTATCTAAGTGAAAGCATTGGGACATAGTTGACGCAGTGGAGGTCACAAATCTGCAGGAAGAAGACCACTAGAGCCTTGAAGAGAGGGAGAGCTCCCTGGAGCCCAAGAATTCAAGCCCAGGAAACATGAACATTATTCCTGACAAGACGGGGAGGCTTTGCAGGTTTTTGAGAAGAGAAGTGACCTAAGCAGAAAAGGTCAGGAAGACCTTTTAAACGAAGATGTCCTTTGGGTGGGTCACTGTGGGGATGGAAAGACATGGACCTAGTGGTCTGGGCCACGTGGAAGGAATGTTCTCGGAGCAGGGTGAGGCTCTGATTTTTAAAATCTTGTGTGGAAGCTTTTTCCTTCTCCTGAAGCCATTTTTGCTTCTTGATTAAAGCCAAATCCACTACAAGGTCACTGTTAAGTGAAAGCTTCTAGCATTAGAATCAGGGAGAGGAGGGTTGGTCTTTCTGGTTGTCAGCCCCAGCTAAAGGTTCTGTTTTCCTTTCTTCACCATTTCTATGATGCCTGTGACCATCGATGTTGCAGCCCATGGTGACAGGGCAGGAAACGTCAGGAAATGAGTTTTCTTTCTAATTGAGGTCTAACCTGTTGTTTCCTTCATTTTATTCCCTCGTTTATCATATACCCCCTTTCTTCTATTTTTGGATTCTCTTGTTTGTACTTTACAAACACTCCCCAAAGCCAGGTTCCCCATTCCTAAATTTGGGCTTCATGTTCTCTCTTGTTTGGCCTTGTTTGGACTTCTCCCAGGCCACCAAGGACCCAGGAGACTGGGGAAAGGTTGGCTGGAGGCGGTCAGGCTCAAAGCCAGCTCAGGGCCCAAGGCAAACAGGTCCAGTGTGGCCCTCCCCCCCGCTGCTTCTGAGCTCAGGTGAGCCACGGCCTGCAGCTGTGGTCAGCAGTGCCTGTGGGACCATAGACCCTCAGAGAGGGTCTGGCCCTAAGTGCTGACGGACCCTGCAGAAAGAAGACCCGGGCTCCCAATGTCACAGGCTTTCTACGGTTGGCTGCAGGTGGGGATTCGCGTGCTGCAAATCTGCCTCTTTTGGGGGCCTCTCGGGTTAGGACCTGTCCACTCTCCACTGCAGCCTGACTCAGAAGACAGAGCCATTGTCAGTGCCTTGTGAGGGGTCGGGGCGGTCACACCCCTCTGGTCGAACAGGACCCCCAGCTCTGCGGGCACAGATGGACCTGGCACAGGGGCCCTTGGTGTCCCCTCGCCCGCTCCTCACCTCCTCTTCTGCCCACCTGTCACACTAGACGGTACACTCCCGAGTGTACACTCCCGAGTGTAGCAAAGTGTCCGGGTGGGGACTTTGGGATGTGTTTAGTCATGGCTCGTTGGTGCATTCCTGTCCTATGGCCACTCTAACAACCACAGAGTTGATGGTTTAGAATACCGCACATCTATTCTCTTACGCTATTGGGGGTCAGAAGTCTGAAATCTGTTTCCTGGGGCCAGCACCCAGGCACCGGGGGTCTGGGGAGAACCACGTTCTGGCCTTTTCTGTCCTCTGCTGGCTTTGGCTTGGGTTCCGCCCTCCTTTGGCTCCAAGGCCAGCGCGGTGCTCTCCATCTCTCCCCTCGCCGTGTCTTCCTGTGGCCTTCCCCACGGGTCAGATCTCCCTCCGTCTCCATCTTAGGAGGACGCCTGCGGTTGTGTTTGGGGCACCTTCACCATCCAGGATGAACTCCTGTGGCATGATCCTTGATCTGATCACTTCTGCCAGGTCCCTTCTGTGTAGGGGACGATGGTCACAGTTTCCAGGGATTAGGACCCACGAGTCTCTGGGGGCCATTATTCAGCCTCCACAGGAAGACACGCAGGCCTGGGCTGCACAAAGGCCTGAGAGCAAGTGGGGAGTCTAGAGTCCCCCCAGTGGCAAGAACATCCCACCCTGTCCCACCCACATCCTGGGGTCAGCTTATGGCCAACCCCAGGGTTCTGAGTTCTGGAAGCTCAGAGTCTGGAGCAGAGTTGAAGGCAGGAGGGACCTTAAGGATGGCCCCTCTCTGACCACTGAGGACACCGGGAGGCTCCTGGAGGGGGGCTTGCTCAGAAGCTTCAGCCCCTCAGCACCAGGTGGGTCCTGAGCCAGGACTCCTGCACCCAGCCCGAGGCTTGGCTATGGCAGCATGCCACCCCAGGTCCAAGCACAGGGCTCCCCCAAAAGACCTGGCCCCACACCCCTCTGCCTCCTAGGGCGGCTCCAGGCATCTGTGCAGGGTGGGCAGCCTCCCGACTCCTGGTGGCTCCCAGGATGCTCCGGTTCTCACCTCTGCCGTGGTCAGCCTGGCCCCCCCTCTGTCGGCTGTCCAGGAAGGCTCCAGGTGGGTCAGCTGACCTGGGGCGAGCTGCGCTCCCTGGGCCAGTGGCCACTTCTCTCGGGGCTTGGTGTTATGGACAATGCAAGGCTGGGCTCTGAGCCCCTTCCAGGGTGGGCCCTGGCACTGTCCAGCTCTGAACTTGACCCAGCACCAGGCACTGGGAGCGTTTCACCTTGACTGGCTTAACAAAGCGCTATCTCACCCGTTCACCCAGGGGCCCTGGGAGCAGAGGTTTGTGGATGATGGTGGGAGGGAGCAGCTTAGTGTGTCCCGGGGGTCTGCTTGAGATAGAGATACACATATTTCCCACAGGGTTCCATGACACTTGCCTGTCATCCCAGCTATTCAGGAGGCCGAGGCAGGAGAATCAATAAAGTTCAGGTCTTCAAAGCCAGCCTGGGCAACATAGCAAGACTCTGCACCCCTAACCACGTGCTGAGCACTGCTCTGGGTACTGGGCGGGGGATCCCAGAGATGGCAGGGACAAGGAAAATCCCGCAACATCTATGACAAGTAAGGGAACATGTCCAGGAGAGGGAGAGGCGAGCTTGGTGCCTGCTAAGGGGCCAAGGACACCCGGTGTTTTCCCTGGAGCCCTGACTGTCCCCAGCATGCCCCACTTGCAGGGATCCCAGGCAGGCCCCCCTGCAGAGGCCCCAGCATGAGGCTCTGCCCTGCTTATCTTCAGAGGCGGAGGAGCTGCCAAGCACAGCTTCCCTGTGTGTTGAGTTACACCCTCGGCTCTGCCAGCGACAGCTGCCCTGCGTGCAAGGCCCTCTTCCTGGCTCAGCCCTCCATCTGCTGCCAGTGAATGGGCTTTGGAAACTCAGGTTTCCTAATGTGGAGAGCCCACCTGCCTCCTCCAGCCTGCAGCTCAGGAATGGCTTGGTGCCTGGCCCTTGGCCATGAGGATGGACTTCACCCTCTCCCTCCCTCGAGGTGCCCACAGCAAGAGCTCACACCTGAATAGCTCACTGGCCTCGAAGGGTGAGTGGGACCCCCAGGTAGAGTTGGGGGGGGGTCTAGAGCAGGCTGCACGGAGGAATGTGCACAACAGATCTCGGGGACTCCTGCACCCTGTGTGCTGATCCAGCCCAGCCCTGCCTCTGCACCCCACGCCCAGCTTTTTAGGTGCCAGCTCAATACTGTGCGGGCCCCTGGGAGACGTGCATGAGATCAGCCCAAAGAGTTTCCCATGCAAGAGGGAAGGCCCCGTCCAGATGTTTGCTCTTGCAATTATTATAACATGGAGTCCGATTCTAAGCCACCACGGACTCAAAGACGGACCTCCAAGTGGATCGTGCATGACGGGATTGGGCAACAGCAAGATACATCATGATTTCCCAAATACCGTGCCGTGGATCCTCAGAGTCAAGGGATTTGCTTTACAAATGACACAAATCACATCCATAGAGTGTCATGCATTTGTTCTCAAATTGTTGGTCCAAGGGCATCCCCGGACCCCCCTGAGACCATTTCAGGAACTCTGCAAGTTAAAACTATTTGCATAACAATACTAAGACAGTACCTGATTTTTTGCTCTTAATTGTTTTTTTAATTTATTTTTTTTAGTTGTTGATATACCTTTATTTTTTAATTTATTTGTATGCGGTGCTGAGAATCGAACCCAGTGCCTCACACATGCCAGGCAAGTGCGTTACAGCTGAGCCACAGCCCCAGCCCTGGTTTTTTTTTGTTCTTACCCTCTCACAAGTATACAGTGGAGTTTCCAGACCTGTGCACTATGGTAATAGATGAATGCACAAGCAGATACAGGAGTCCTCTGTCAAGCTAGGCATTAAAGATATTTGCAAAAATGTAAAATCATGCCATACTTCTCACTAAACATTTTTGTTTTGGAAAAAGTATCACTTTTATCATACTGTAGTAGATTTATTTAAGTGAATTAAAATATTTCTGAAATTTTTCAGTTTTCGTTGCAAGCAGTAAATATGGGTAGGTGTAACCCACCCCCACAAAACACCTCTGGGGTCTGCCAAATCTGGAGGTGTGTGAAGGGCCCAGAGACCAAGAGCCTGGAGAAGCTGGTCTGATGTGTCAGGTCCAAGCACAGAGCTGCTGAGACCCCCACTTGGAGCAAGACACAGTGTCGCAGAGACTTAATCTCTGAGTCTCCACCTTCTCCTGTGTCTGAGGGATGGTGGCCAGACCCACTTCAGAGCCGCGGACAGGACCTCAGAGAGGCAGAATGAGGAGAAAGAGTGGAGTGTTACTTCTGAGCTGACAGCTCTCTGCAAATGATTACTGCATCACCTTTCATGTGGCTCCCTCCAGGTGACTCCCTGGGTATCAGGAGCTGTCCCCAGAGGAAGCCAAAATGCTGAAGGAGGCTCCATGTGGATGGCAGACAGGAAGCGTCTTCTCCCTCCCGCATCCTGGGCCTGTCCCACCACGGGCTGCTCCAGGGTGGCCTGGGTCTGCTCCTAACCCCTGGCCTGAGCAGGGGAAGAGGTGGGGGGCGGTGAGCCAGAGTGTCCTCCCCCAGTGCCCCCAGTCCTGCCAGGTTCCTGGCCAGCTGGAGTGGGGCCGAGCCTGGGAGGGTTAGAGAGAGAAGGAGCCGCCCCCCCTCCAGTCAGCTCCTGCTCTGGGTGGTCCCAGCCCATGCTGGCCAGCCCCTCTGGACCCACAGTGTCTTTGGGGACCCTGCTGGACACACAGGCACAGAGGGCAGCTTGGAGGCCCAGGGGAGGCACCAGGCTCCAGCTTGAAGTCTGCTGTCTGGCTCTGGAGCTGCCTGGACAGTTGACCCTGGGCGTGTCTTTTTGTTCCTCCTGAGCCTCCGTCTGCCCCATTGGAAAGCAGAGGCTTTGCCTCTGTTCCAGGGCCTGGAGGCTCCCTTGGAGGCCTGGCCCAGGCTTCTGAGGGCTTCTCAACAGGAAGGGGCCCAGGGACTGGACCCAGGAGGGCCACTTGGCCCCGCCTGGCAGACGAGCCAAGGAGACCCCGCAGCCACGCCAGCTGGCTCCTCGTGGCCAGCACAGGACTTCTTATCAGGTCAGCCCTGCCCAAGACACCCCAATCCGGACCTTGCAAATCTGGCATCGCAGGCAGGGTGGAGTGTGTATGTGTGCGCACACGTTTTTACATGTGCAAGAGTGTGTACACAAGCCCTGCCTATGTTTGCCTTTGTCAAGAAGGACTCCTTCTTGACCCCAGGACACGGGCAGAGCCAAAGGCTTCCGACAGCTCATCAGCCCCCGCCTTCTGGGAGAGCTTGTCCTGGACACCCTGCAGGAGAGGGCCAGAGGGAAGGCCTCCTGGCCAGAGTCTGAAAAGTCCTGGGAGAGCCCAAATGCCAGGCTCCACATCATGGGAGGTGGTGTTCTGAGCCCAGTGGACTGCCAGGGTTCTGGTCTTCTTTCCTACCAGAAAAGAGGCCGGCTGCACGCACCTGCACGTGCATACGTCACCATGTCCTCACCAGCACTGTGCTGAGATGCCGGCAGATCATGAACCATTCCCTAGCTAAAAGCTTGTAAGGATGAGGTCAAATCATAAGGACCGTGATATTTTCTCACGTTCCTACCTAGTGGGTCCACACCACCCAGGAGGAGGGAGTCCTTTTGAGGGCCCCATCTGTCTAGGACCCCTGAGACAAGTCGACTGTTATTAGCAAGGCCTGGCTCCCATCCTGGCTGTTCCTTGAGGTCCACATTTGCCACTGGACAAGCTGCCAGAGTCCGTCTTGGAGGCAGGCACGGGAGCCGGGCTCTGTGTCATGGTCACCTCTCGACCCTACTGCAGAGGTGGGAGGCTGAGGCACCGTAAATTTGCAGATGGGGAGGCCTGGGGCGGGGGAGCGGGCTCTGGCGCCTCCCCATGGGCTGCTTGTTGGTGGGCTCCCCGTGCCAGTCCTGGGCTGCACACCCAGAGTGCCTGCGGCAGCGGCCAAAGCAGGACCGTCACGGGACCACCCGTCCTCTCCTCACTGAAGCGAGGCTGGCACAAGAAGACGAGGGCCCCAAGCTGAAGGTTCTTCTAGATGGCTCAGGGGATGCTGTTGCACAGGGCCAGAGCCTCCTGGACCAGCAGGATCGCAGGCCCAGGAGAGGGCCCCCAACGCACCCTCCCAGGTGCACACCCAGCCAGAGGGACAGGCCGGGCCTCCCTTCACTTTCCTTCAGACTCTCTGTGCGACTCAGTTTTTCCAAAAGCCCCCACGGCCTCACCTTCCCTTTATCACTCCTGAGCTCGTGGTTGGGTTCAATGTTTTTTCCAACTTCCTTTTACTCTTTCCAGCTGATTTAACTTTCCATGCTGGAGGCCAAATTACACAAAAGTCACTCCCCCAGTTCACCAGTGCTGAGTGTCCCAGGCCTCAGTGCAGTGGGGTCAGTTCTTTTTCCACAGAGGTGGCCCCAGCACGAGGCCCTGGGCGGGAGGGGCAGGTATACTGCTTCTAGGACAAGAAGGTGTGTCCTGCCCTGCCCCTGCAGTCCCTCCCTGCCCTCCTGCGGAGCTCGCCTCTCACCCGCTCGCTCCTACTGATCCGTCTGGACTGGTCAGCAGCGCCCGCTCCTGCTTGGAGCAGACACTTTCTCCTCCCTGTTATGGGCTGAATGTGTCTCTCTCAGACTCACAGGTGGAGTCTTTAACCTCACGACCTCAGGATGTGACCACATTTGGAAATAGGGCTTTTAAGGAGGTAATTTGGGTAAAAAACGAGGTCCTCTGGGTAGACCCTAACCCAATAGGACCAATGGTGTCCTTATAAGAAGAGATTAGACCACAGACACCCACAGAGGGAAGCTGGTGTGAGGACACAGCTAGACGGTGGCCATCTTCAGGACAAGAAGAGAGACCTCAGAAGAAACCAACCAACTGACACCCCAGTCACAGACTACCAGCCTCCAGAACCCTGAGACAAGAAAAGTCCATGCTTCCGCCAGTGGCCTGGTGCTGTGTCCCGGCTGCCTGCTGCCTCCCGCCTCCCACTCCTCCGAGCCCCACCCCTCCCCGGCTTCCCTCCACCCCGTGAGCGCGACAGCAAATGCTTCCTCTACTTTGATGTCTCTTTCGCTGGATGTTGACCACCCTGGGGAAGAATTTGTCTCGAGAGTTTCAGTGCCTGGTTCTGTGGGTGTTCAGGAAATGCCGACAGAAGCAAACTAAACCTTTCTTTTTCTTTTCTTTCTTCTTCTTCTTCTTTTTTTTTTTTTTTTTTTTTTTTTTTTGTGGTACTGGGGATTGAACTCAGGGCACTTGACCACTGGGTCACATCCCCAGACCTTTTTTTGTATTTTATTAGAGACAGGGTCTCCCTGAGTTGCTAAGTGCCTCGCCATTGCTGAGGCTGGTTTTGAACTCACGATCCTCCTGCCTCAGCCTCCCAAGTGCTGGGATTACAGGCGTGCAAACTAAACCTTTCTTGGCCCGAACACACGTACTGTAGGCAGCTCCTAGGCTCACGAGAGAAGTAAACAGGTGGCTGGTCTGTACTGACCCCTCAGCGCCCTGAGGGGCACTTGATGGTACACTGGGCTCCACTGACTGAGGCTCCACAGCCCCTGACAGAGCCCAAGTGCTCCCTGCTCCAGGCCGCAGCCTCCGCCCTGGTGTGCCCGTGTCCTTGGGCTGCCACATCTGGTGCTTTCTCTTCACTCATCAGTTGCTTATGTTCCCAAGTCCATGTATGTTAGCTCTGCTTGTTATAATATACATAAAAACATGTCTGTTACACAAAATATGAATGTAAAAATAGAGTTATTTCTATGAACACTCAATCAAATGCTTTGAAAAAGATTCATTAAGGGTGAATCACTTAAAAAAAAAACAACTTGCTGTTGAGTTCAGCCTGGTGTGAGAGCCAGTCTCCAAGATGGCGCCCAACAATTCTCATTCGCACCATTGTGCAATTCTCTCCCAGTCTGTGGGACTGATAGAATACAAGGTAAAGGCACGCTGTGTGTCTTCGAAGCTTAGGTCATAAAAGCATTAGCAGCTTCTGCCTGGTCCTCTTGGGTCACTTGGTCTGGAGGAAGCCATCATACCCTGAGGACAGCTCTTCAGAAAGGCCCCTCAGGGAAGGGCTGGGGCTTCCCCCAGCAGCGGGCACCAGCCTGGTGAGTGAGCCCACCCTCCTCCTGAGGGCAACCCTGCTGACATCCGCCTGCAGCCTCCCGAGAAATCCTGAGCGGATCTGTATGGTCCGCTTGTTCCCAAATTCCTGAAAGACACAGAGGGAATAAGTGACACCCACGGCTGGAGGGCTCAGAGCACTGAAGTGACTGTAACTGTCCCACACAGGAAAGAGCTGCTAGAGGGTCGCAGGAAACAGGATTCGGAGCCATGCCGCACCCAAGTTGTGTCACAACCATTTTCAAAGTTCTTGCTGTGCTTAAAAGAAATGGAAACTGGAAGTTGTGGGTGCCGCGGACGCTACCACCGTGCCCTGAGTTCAGAGAAGGCTTGTGCCTCCTGCAGCACTGGACAGATGAACCGGCTGTTTTCAGTTTACCAGTAAAATCCTAAAGGTCTGTTTGAAATTTTTAAAATCTCACTCTAATCAATGTTTTGCTAAACTAAACTAACACCAGGCTAAAAGTTTTGGGGGGAAAAATGCATCTGTGGGGCTCTAAACTACAAGTGGCTCTCTCTGTGCGATGCCCCAAAAGTCACCATGTCAATCAGACGTGAAAACATTTGGAGCTGCCCGGGAGGTTTCATCACGCACTCCTCACACAGGGGCCTGGCAGACCCTTTACCTGATCTAGGTTAAAAAGAAAAGGGAGCGTGCTTAGAAGGGCACGTTTCCACACTGGGGACTAGACCAGAACCGGCAGATCCCTGCCAAGAGGTGTTCTCTGCCACCGATGCTGTCCCTGTCCCCTTTTATGTAGTTTTGTGCATGGAGAGAACTGTGTGTTTTTATCTTTAAGCTTTCAACCGAAGGAGGTTGAGAAAGGGCCTGGCAGCTCCAGCAGCAGCAGGGGCGCTCCCTCTGACACACTCCCTCCTAGGTGCTCCCCCTCCTCAGTCTCTCTCCTGGTGCTCCCTCCTAAGTGTTCCCTTCTAAGTGCTCCCAGCTAGGTGCTCCCTCTGACACACACTCCCTCCTAAGTGCTCCCTCCTCAGTCTCCCTCCGAGGCACCCCCTCCTCAGTCTCTCTCCTAGGTGCTCCCTCCTAAGTGTTCCCTTCTAGGTGCTCCCAGCTAGGTGCTCCCCTCTGACACACTCCCTCCTAGGTGCTCCCTCCTCAGTCTCTCTCCTAGGTGCTCCCTCCTAGGTGTTCCCTTCTAGGTGCTCCCAGCTAGGTGCTCCCTCCTCAGTCTCCCTCCTAGATGCTCCCTCCTACTTCCTCCTCGGGCTCCACCCCCTGCTCTCTCTGGACGCACTCTCCTCCTTGGCTTCATGGTTCAGACAGAGCCTCTCCCTGCCCTTTCACCTCCCAGACACGGTTGCTCACCCTGCTGCTGGCTTCTCCGCCGACTCCCCTGCTGGAGCCGAGCTGTGGTCCAGCCTCCTCTCATTCAACACCAGCTCCTGGCTGTGCCTCTCCAGCTCGGCAGGCATTGGAACTACGGGTGGGCTTGACAGGCCGCTGGTGAAAGTAGAGGTCCTGGCTTTCCTTCCAGAGGTCTGGGTTCTTCCCACCCAGGCCCGCCAGGACTCTGCCCATGTGCGATGACCTTTGGAGGGCGACCACTCCCTCCCTGTGGCTCTGGTCCTGACCCTGCTTCTCGCTCTGGACCTGACACCTCCACCCAAACACCCCAGGGCCTCGAGTGGAGGAGGGAGCACGTGGGTGTGAGCACGTGGGTGGAGGGCCAGGGAGGTCCCCCGGACTTGGCGAGGTGGAGCTTGCTGGTGGTTTGGGGAGGTGGTCTGGCACCGCGATGGAGGTGAGGGCCAGTCTGGACCAGGAGCCGATGGAAGGTGCGTAGGCCGAAACCACGAGTCCCTTCGTAGGATTCGATACTAAGAAAAGAAAAGGCAGGAACTGCAAAGGGGCCTGGGGCGTGGGGGGTCAGCCCTCCTTTCTTCAGGGAGAGATTGGGTTTGGTTGTGAGCCCAAGCACAGGGTGTGGCAGTGGCCGCAGAGCGGTGGCAGTGCCACGCTCACCAGCGTCAAGCTTCTTCTTCCTTCCCACCCGCCATCCGGGCAAGGCTGCCTTCTCCTCATTGGTCAGCTGTGCATCCCTGGCCCCTGCTGCTGCCCAGGCCTCTGTGGCTGAAAAGGAAGAGAACGGACACCCGCGGCCCCGGGCAGCCTCTGCCAGGTCATGCTGAAATATTAATGAGAAGAGCCAGGGTCGCAGGGAAAGGAAGACAGGGGGATTTAGAGAATCTGGGAGTCTGGACCGGGGGTGAGGGGCCTCCTCAAGCACAGGCGGAGGCCCAGCCCGAGTAGAAGGACTGAAGGGCCTCTGGGCTCCTCCTGGGGCCCGGGAGCGTGAGCTTAGGCCAGACGCAGGCAGCAGGAAGTGAAGGTGCTTCTGGCTTCTCTGTTGCCAAGAGGGCCGGAGTTCCTGTGCTGGGAAATGAGGTGTGCAAAAGAGGTCAGAGGGTCTCACAGACTGGAGGAGACATGAAGCACCTGTTAAGGACAGTGGGAAAGTGGACAGAATGGAGGGGTGTGGGGCGCCAGGGTGGGTCAGGAGAAAGCCCAAGAGAGAGCAGAGGTGGGCCTGAGCACGCTGAGCAGTGGGGACCAGGGCTGTACGGGGAGGTCACTTGCGCAAAGCACCTGTGCCAGCTGCCGTAGGCCCTGCAGGCCCCGGCACACCGCCCTCTCCTGACCGCTCAGCTCACCCAGGTGGCCTGCGCTTCTCCTAGTCCCCACCTTGGAAAGCCCCACACACCTTTGTCTCCTCTCCTCTCAGTACCCAGCACCACCCCTTGGCAAGCTGTGAGGCTGGCCTCCCCAGGACTGTCCCCTCTTCCTACTCCCACGGCCATGTCTTAATGCAGGCAGCCTTGCCCGGCTCCTGGATTCACACAGGACGGGCCCAGCTAATCCGTGCCTCCCAGACCATTCAGTTCATGCCCCAGCCCTCCCGAGGCTCCCCGTGTTTTTCTGGAGGACAGGGCTATTCCTCCACGAGCGTCCAGCACCCTCTGTGAGCATTCCTCTGGGAACCTTCCACTTGGGCCCACTCAGGACTGAGTGGGGTCAACCTCAGGGCAGCTGCAGCCCATGGGGGGCTAGGTGCCCAGGTTTGTGCTCAGCGCTGGAGGCAGAGTAAACCTCACATCTGCGTCCTGCACACCTTGACCTGCCAGCTCACAGGTAGGACGGGGGATGAGGGAGTGCAGGCCTTCGCTGGCTGCTGCAGGGACAGGGAGGCAGTGAGGAGGCCGCGGGGCTCTGTGCAGCTCAGCCCTGGCCTCCTCCCTCCTCACGGGTTCTCTGAGACCCTCATGGCAAAGGAGCCAGCCCAAGAGTATGGAAGAGACAGGTGTCAGGGCCACTACCCTGCAGCAACGATGCCCCAGGCTGCCCTCTGGGAGCCACTCCTGCCTTGGCTCACTTTCTGTGGGCTGTCACAGCCCTGCCCAGCTCGCAGGCTTCTGGTTGGGCCATGCTGCTGGCCCAGCAAAGCCTGTTGGCGACATGGGCATTATTGGGGGAGTCCACAGGCCTGGCCTGTGGGCAAGGGTATGCTCTGTGAGGGCCACCTCCACGGACCCTCCAGCGAGGTGAGTTCGCCTTAGGATGGCTGGACCTCTCTCACCCTGCAGAGGAAGTGAAGCGAGAAACCCAGGAGTTTCCACATCACAGCAGACCGCGCACTCACTTCCTGCCTCCCAGCGCTCAGAGGCCTGCTCTCGGGGCCCTGACACTCAGCCGGGCTGCGGAGGTGAGTTAAGACCCCATCTCTGCTCCCACCCGTGCTCGGGCAGCGTCTGAACGAGGAGATCGTGGAGCAGAGGTGCGCAGCAGCTGGAAGGCTGCTCAGGGTTCAAAGTGACTCTGCGTGGCTCATGTGAACCGGGGTGGCTCCCACGGCCAGCTCAATGACCTAGGCCTGAGCACAGAGATAGGAGGTTGCTTCCACCCACCGGAGAGGGGGTCATCATGGAGAGAGGCAAGATGCCACCCAAGCCTCCCTTCCAGACCTCCTCTCCTGTGGCTCAAATCAAGACCCTCCCCCATGCCCAGGCCCCTGGACCTCGGGCTGAGAGCAGCTGAGGCCCGTGACAGGTTGCTTTGTCAGAGGCTGGCGAGGGTGCCAGGCCGCGCACAAAGCTGCTCTGTGTTCTCTGGCAGCGATAGCGGATCCGCACGGCCAGCTGAAAGCCAGCTCAGCTCCAAGGGGACCTGCGCCCAGTAGCCGCCTCGGCTGCGCAGCCGCGGATCTGCACCGCGGGCAGACACACACAGGCAGCCTCGGGGCCCAGGTTCTCCAGGAAAAATCCAAGTTCAAAAACTCTCTCCCAAGGTCAGACCCATTGTTGGTTTAGGAAATAAGGCCGCAGACCAAACGCAGACTAGTTTGTGCCCCAAAATGTCTGCAGGGAACAGGTTCCTGTCACCTTCATGACCTTTGCACCCCAAGTGCACTAAGCTTCCATCTTTCCCGCTGAAGCACCCCAACATGGGACGCATTCATTCCGCATCAGCCCTGTGCCGATGAAGCCCAGGACTGGACCTGCGATGGGAAGCTACAGGAGCGAGCCCCGGCCGCGGTCGGTCGGGGGCGGGCTTCCAGCGGAGCCTCCCCCCCCCCCCAGGGCTGGAGGAGGAGGGGCTGCCTGGAAAAGCAGCAGCAGGTGCAGCTCTGCAGAGGCGGGGAGCAGGGACTGTAGACAAGGACCAGAAGCCCAAAGGAGGGGTCCCTTTTGAATTCTCCAATCAGCTCTGTGAGGAATGCTGAGTCCCAACCCCTACCTCCCAGAGATGAGGAAGCCCAGACTCAGAGAGGTTGTACAACGTGCCTCAGGCTGCACAGCTCACTGGGAGCTCAAGTCTGAGGATCCTGACCACGGTCCAGGATGGCATCTCAGAAGGGCTGGTCCCAGGCCCAGAGAAGGCCCACAAGCTGGTGGGTGTGGGACAGCCACGCTGCCTCCAGTGCCGAGTCACCCTGACCCCGGGGCCATGCAGGGCGGAGGAACGAGGCTGTCCAGGCTTCAGTGACGGCTCAGCCCTTTGCTCCCAGGACCCCCAGAGGCCCACGGGTGCTGCCCAGCTGTGTTGGAGCCACCACAAGGTCCTTCCCTCCCTCCCCACTGCATGCTTCTTGGGCCAGGGCTCCACGATGACCACGTGTGCGCTCTGGGGGGGGGCACGTCCATCGAGGCCCAGTGACCAGAGCTGGGAGCGGGGCAGATGAACAGGAAGTGCAGAGCTGCAGGGTTTGTGGGGGGACTGGAGCCAGCTGAGGAATGGGGCTCAAAGGACAGCGGAGGGGTGTCTAGGAGGGGAGGGTCTGCCGAGCAGGGGAGCTGGGGAGGCAGGGCAGGTGGGCGTCCGGCCGCCTGCCCTGGGCTTCGCCTGGGGCTTGGCCTGCTCCGCTCTCTGCTGGTTTCCCAGCTGGGGGTGGCCTGCCCAGCTGTGCCAGGTCCTGATTGCCCACTGGCCTCTGACAAGGTCTGGGCGCGCCCTGGGCAGAGAGGGCTGGGGCTGGGTCCTGCCCTAAGAGCGACCGTGGCAGAAGAGTCTGGTTGACGGGCTGAGAGCCCCTCTCCACGTCACCAAGGTCAGGAAGGAGGGATCTTGTGCAAACCTGAGGTTTCCACCTCTGACCTCTCACCACAGTGAGGGCTTTCCTGAGCAGCGGGGAGAGGCCCTGGGCTGGGGGGACTAGGGGCAGCTCACCCGGCACCTGGGCCAGGCCTGGCCTCTGCTAGGGCCCTCACCTGCCTCCCACTTAGCCAGGACCACGAGGCCGGCTGCTCCCAGGCAGTCTGGCCTCCATGGAAACTCTCTTCTGCTGTTGCTGGAGCTGCCGGCCCCGAGAGGACAGAGACCGGGCAGGAGGAGGCGAACACCGCGCCGTGGGTGGGGACTCTGCCGGCACATCTCAGGAGGCCTCGGCCCTGATCCAGTTACCCCCAGTGACTCCTGGGCACCGTGCCGGGTCCCTGCAAGCTGATCCTTCTCTGGGGCCTCAGAAATGGCGTCAGGGCCCTTTGGGAAGGTAAAGGGGCGGCAGCCCTGCCTGCACCCAGACCATCGATTAGTTGCCCCCAAGATGGGGACCCGGCTCCCCGGAACAGGCTTGTCTGCAGCGAAGCCGAGGAAGGGAAGGGGGCTCTCTGCTGCTCACACAACACGCTCAGCTTCCTTTTCTCCCTGGTGACCTGAAAGCCCCCAGGTGAAGTCCCTGAGGCTTCAGGGCAGTGGGAGGGAGGGAGGGGAGGCTCGCGCTGGTGGGAGCAGCTGGAGGTGGCTGGCTAGGTGGGGGTGGGGAGGCTGGACTCTGCACTCTAGTCCAGGGCTGCCCCTGGCTCAGGGTATACCTGGGACCTTCTTTCTTCCCTTTCCCTGCACCTGTCTGGGAAGGGACATTCAGATCTCTGTTTCTGGAGCTTCCTGTGACCCTCTTGACCCTGGTACCTGACGTGTTGGGGGCAACACCTCAAAACTGGGCAATCTACTGGCCACTAATCTAAACAAGGACAGTGGGCGTAGAAGGGACACTTTCCCCCCCATGTCAAGTCAGAACACGATGTTGCCCAGACCACCCAGGCTGGCCCTGAGCCCACCAGGCACCCAATAGCTTTACAGAGAGGAAACGTGACTTAGGTCATGTCTCTGCTTTATTCTCTGGAAGGGTGGTGGGGGGAGCGGGCAGGCAGGAACGCTGGGTTTGGGGGCTCTGTTCTTTTAGCATAGAAGGGAGAAAACACTGAGAACTCTGTGTGGAACCAGCTCACAAGTCCAGCGAGTGTCTGTCGAGCAAGCTCTGTGTCACCGCCTGTCCAAGCCTTGTGTACAGAGATGAATACACAAGACAAGTCCCTGGCCCCAGGGAGCTCGCATTTGGGTGGCGGAGACAGGTAAACATCGAACGTGGAGCTGAACAGTCGATCAGATGGTGTCAGAGCCCAGGGGAGCACAGAGGGGAGGGACCGGCCTCGGCAGGGCCAGGATCAGAGTGGTCGAGAACCTCGCCTCCCGCACCAAGCACGAAACGCGCCAAAACTCAGTCCTCAAGAGAAATACCGTCTTAATGTAATGCTTTAAAACTCAACATTAATGCAAAGCTCCTAAGGCTTTGGCTTGTTCTGTGACCCTGTGTTTTGTGCAGTGGGAACAAGTGTTTCTCCTCAGCCGTGGCGGCTGGTCATGTGGCCCTCGGGCCCCCAGGACGGGGTCGATGGTGACATATAGCGTGACAGTGGCGTGTGAACAGATTGGCAAGCCAGGGCTTCTACGGAGTGGTGGCTTTTGGCTGTGGAATTTCTACTCACTTTTTCCGTCTGATTCAAATGCCGGAGGCTTGTTGATAAGTGTCTCAAGGGCACACGAGTCCCCTGTAGTCTGAAGCTCTGCCAGCCTGGCTCCGCGTGGCACTGGCTGCAGGAGAGGGACCAGAGGGTGCAGGTGAGCGGGGGCAGGGGGCTGGCTGCAGAGGAGACCCGGCGAGAGGCCTGCAGGCAGCAACGCCACGCGGCTGGCCTGCCGAGGGGACACCAGAAGAGGCTGGGGATGGGGCCAGTGGCAGAGCGATGGTCTAGCATGCGTGAGGCCCCGGTGGGATTCCCCAGCACCAAACGACAACAATGACCCGGAAAAGGATGCAACAGCTTGATTGAGGTCGTTCCCCACGTTCCATCACCCACCCAGTAAAAGCGCACATTTCAGTGGCTTTCATTGTACTCCCAGAACCCCACAGCCGCCACCTCAATAAACTGTAGGGCATTTTCATCATTCCCAAAGAAACCTTGCACATTTTTCACTCCTGCATTTCCCTCCAAATCTAGCCTGTCCCCTCCCCGACCCCATCCCTAGAAGCCACAAATCCACTTCGAAAATGAAACAACATCCCTTTACATGGGATGTTAGATCTCTGCAGACCCTCGAACTGTCTCAACAGGATGGGGCCCACGTTCTGACCCTCACCCCGCTGGAGAAGCCTGACGGCCCTGGGGTCCTTGCTTGCTTCTGTGCTTTTAAGGTGCACGCACTGCGTGGGTTGAGTCTCCCTCTCCAACATGCTTGAGACCAAGAGTGTCCTGGATTTGGGATTTTGTTTTTCAGGTTTTGGAATATTTGCATATACATAATGAGATATCTAAGATCAGGACCAGTTTAAACAGGAAATTCATTTATGTTCAAACACACCTAATACACGTAGCCTGGAGGTAACTTCGCACACTTTCGTTAGTGACCTGCCCTTGGCACCCAAGCTCAGGCCTGGAAACTTCCATTTGTAACCTGTCAGTGTTCAGAAAGTTTTGGATTTTGGAGCATTTGGGATTTTTGAGGAATGCTCACCCTATATCTTATTCCAACCACTTTTTCATGGAAATCTTTCTAAGACACTGTGCAAATTGCCCCACTAGTCATTTGCCTTCTGTTCCTTAATAACAGAATCCTGTATCTATTCAGGAGACACATTCCAGTCTTCCTCATAAGAAGGTGGAGACAGGTGGTTGATTCCTGGCCACAGAGATGTAAACAGACGTGCTGTGGCACTTACCATCTCTCTGGAAGGGATGAGGATGGTGTTTTCCCTTTCTCCTTCCTCCCACCTGGAATAAGGGTATAAATGCTGGCACCTTTGCATCCATTCTGGGCCATGATGTGACTTTGCAAAAGAAAGATCATGCCAGCTGGAGAAACAAGAGACAAGAAGACTGGGTCCCTGTCACTTGGAGCTGCCATTTTAACCCTGGACTTCCTGCCTCTGGGCCACTTTGTCATTGTTAACATTTAAATCAACTCTTTTTTTTTTTTTTTGACTGGGGGGCACTGGGGGTTGAACTCAGGGGCACTTGACCACTGAGCCACATCCCAGACTTATTTTGTATTTTATTTAAAGACAGGGTCTCATTGAGTTGCTTAGTGCCTTGCTTTTGCTGAGGCTGGCTTTGAACTCACTATCCTCCTGCCTCAGCTCCCCCCAACCCCCAGCTGCTGGGATTACAGTCATGTGTCACTGTGCACCTGACTAAATCAATTTTCTTAAGCTAAAATTTACAGAAAATAGAATGCACCTGTTTTTTCCTTAATATTTATTTATTTATTTTAGTTGTATATAATGCCTTTATTTTTACATGGTGCTGAGGATCGAACCTGGGCCGTGCATGTGCTAGGCGAGTGCTCTACCGCTGAGCCACAACCCCAGCCCGAGAATGCACCTGTTTTTAAGTGTATGGTTTATTTTGAGTTTTGACCAATGTGCATGCACCCATGCAACCAGCCTGTCAATCAAGATGTAGAACTTTCCCATCACTCCTTTAAGTTTCTTGTTCCCCTTTGCTGTCAATCTCCATTGCCCTCCCCCAACACATACTCCTACCCAGGTAACTACACACCTGCTGTCTGTCCTATAGATTTATTTTGCCCTGAGCTACTTTTACGTGAGCAAGAACCAACTGTGTATCCTGCTGAAGCCAATATTTTTGAGGCCTCTGTATTTGTAGCTGATTCTTACATAGAACTGAATACAGGCTCTTACACACAGCTCAGCTCCTAAGCATAGCGTAAAATTTTCTTGAAAACTCCAGACCACTGTTAGGGATCCCACGCTTTAGATCAGTTCCCTGGGAAACAGATTTGGGCATGAGATTTGCTGTCAGGAGGTTTATTAGGGACACGGCTATGTGCTAAGTACGGGGCACAGCATGGGGCGGCTGGGACAGAGCCTCAGCCAACCCTGCAAGGGGCTCTGAGGCTAGAGTGACCTGCAGAGATGTCCTGGGCAGGGGCCTGGGCTTTGCACCCCCAGATCGACCAGCCATCCTATGTGGGCTATTCCTGGGGACAGGGGACTCATAGGCAGGGCAGCTCTTTACACTCAAGGGCAACTGCAGGGAGGGACTTAGCTGCGTCCATCAGTAGCCACCACACCAGCAGCTGAAGGGTGAGCGTTTGGGCACTGCTGGGAACCCAGAGGGGCATCACAGCACCATGACACCACGTGTGCTGGGGAGTATCCAGGGGCCACTCAGGTGTGTGGGAGCTGCCTGCATCCAGCACTCACGCCCACCCTCCTCACCCCAGTTCTGGCAACCAGGCATCGACTGCAGTCTTCAGGGATCCTCCTGTCACAGCCCTGCTCCGTGTGTCAAGTGTCTCACAGGCAGAGGCCCAGCTCTGTTGTCCTGCAGCTCTGAGAGCAGCAGAGGTCTTCCCTGGGGACAGGGCCACAAGTTGTCTAAAGCAGCTCCACCCCCTAAGTTAGCTTGTCTTCCTCCGAGCCTTCTGCGGCTTCCCCAGCTCCCCTCGTGACAGCGCCCCCTCCCCTGGGAGCTGGCGTTTCTGCAGCTCTCGTGAGCCCAGCCTTGTTGGGGCTGTGTCTCCAGCTGTTGTTCTGACATCTCTCCATGTGGGTGACTTTCCTGTTCATGCCTCCCCTGTCCTGGTCTGGCCCTGCTTGAAAGACATGGCCCTTCACTTCCATGCCACTCACAGTCTCTGCCCTCGGAGCAACGAGGCTCTGAGACTCTGCCTCGCTTGCCTCACTCTGCCCCAGGGCCTGTGGAATTCTGCACACTGGCTTTCCAGGAACCATCTCCTCCAAATGAGAGCTTTTCCTTCTGCTTGGTTGGAGGGTTATCTTCCAGGTGGGCACGGTCCCTGGAACGTTGACTTCTATATAAGCTGGCTATTTCCAGAAGCCGGAATCCAGACTTGACAGAGCAAAGAAGGCATGAGGAAGATTATTCCTGTTACTTTTTAAATGGAAACACAGAGGAGTGCAGAGAACAATGTATCCGAAATAGATACATCCACAAAAGACTTAATGTTTGGACACGTTTGTTTCTCATTTTTAGAAATAATACGTGTCAGTTATAAATAGAAAAAAAATTGTTTCAGTGATTTAAGAAAAAGAGAGGTAATACATGTCAGGTGCGGTAGATGTTCCTTACCTGGCTCCAGTCTCTTTCCAACCACACCCTGTCTGGGAAGCAGTCACTAACCCGAAAGTGTAGCATTCTCTTGTTTGTTCTGATACTTTTGCTATATTGTATCCATATAAGTATACATTGTATTGTGCTGTATGAACATCAAGGGCAACAGACTGTTTATTTCCATCCTTTGCCTTTTATATTCAGTGCCATCTTTGAGATCTAGCCATGCTGATTCCTGAGTATCTAGCCAACTGATTTTAACTACAGTTTATAGTTGCCTATGATATGAATGTAGCATGCCTGGTTCCAACTTTCACTCCTCCGGTGTTGCCCGGGACGTGGGGTTTCTGCACTTTTCTTTTCTTTCTTCTTGTTTATTTTTTAAATATAGTTTTAGTTGCAGAGGGACACAATATTTTATTTATTTTTAGGTGGTGCTGAGGATTGAACCCGGTTCCTCACACATGCAAGGGAAGCGCTCCACCACTGAGCCACAGTCCAGCCCTTCTGCACTTTTCTTAGGGCGCATAATGAGGAGGGGTGATCACTGTGCCAATCGCCCTCCCACTTCTGAGATCTTGCCAGATTACCTCCAAAGTGATTGTCCCAGTTCACAGTCCTCCGCAGGGCACGTTGGGGGTGCCCCTGCACCACACCCCTCCCCACACCTGTCCTGAGGAGTGGGACGCACCCTCTCACTGAGGCTGCACTTAGCCTTTCTTGGCCCCAGATGGCGATGAGCAGCTTCCATATTTTTATTGGCCATATGGATATTTTTCTTTTGTAAAATTCCTTTTTTCATATTATAAAAGGATTTTGCCCTGCAGGATTTTTTTTTTTTTTCCATGTTATTGCAGCACTTAAGAAAATGTAGCTCTACCGACAGAGCAAGGTGTTGGGGGAGGGGTGGAGGAATTAACAGGCATCTGTAGTCCGGAGTCTAACTCCCACTTGACATCTATTATTTATGATTTGAGGTAAATGTCTTCCCTTCTGACTTTTCCAATTTATTTATTTGTTAAGTTTGCCACTCAGTATATTTCAGCACATGCACAAAGCTGCACGACCATCACCTCTAATTCCAAAAGAGGAACCCTGTCCCCACAAGCAGCCGCTTTCCCCTCTTCTCCTGGCAAACCCACTGTCTCTGTGGATCGGCCTATTCAACATCCAACACAGCTGGGGCCATCCACTACACACAGAAGGTGCCTGATGCTCTGCACCTGGCTCCCTTGAGTTGGCATGAAGTTTTCAAGGCTCAACATCTGGTGGCACGTGGCAGTACTTTTCTCTTTTTCCTGGCTGAGCAATGTTCCATTAGATGGACGTACCACCTTCTGTTAATCCATTCACCAGGAGATGGACTTTGTGGTTGTTTCCTACTTTATAGGCATTATGAGTACGGCATCAACGTTTGTGTTTTACGTTTTTGTGTGGACATATATTTTAAATTTTCTTGGTTATATACTTAAAAGCAAAATTGCTGGGTAATATGGTAACCTTATATTTTTAACTTTTTGAAGAACAGCCAAACTGTTTTCCACAGCCACTAAACCATTTTTATTTCTTTTCCTTTTTTTTTTTTTTTTTTTTTTTCCAGTACTGAAGATTGAACTCAGGGGCACTTGACCACTGGGGCCACATCCCCAGCCTTTTTTTTTTTTTTTTTTTTTTTTTTTTAGTATTTTATCTAGAGACAGGGTCCCACTGAGTTGCTAAGTACCTCACCAGTGCTGAGGCTGGCTTTGAACTCGCGATCCTCCCGCCTCAGCCTCCCAAGTGCTGGGATTACAGGCGTGCGCCACCGTGCGAGCTGTTAAACCATTTTATGTTCTCTTCAGCAATACATGTAGGTTCCAGTTCTCACATCCTTACAGACACCATTTGTTTTCTTCCTCATCTTCCTCCTCCTTCTGGGTGGGGAGGGAGAGATGGGGTTCTTGCTGAGTTTCCTGGGCTGGCCTTGAAGTCACAATCCTAGTGCTTGAGCTCCCGAGGAGCTGGGATCACAGGTGTGTGTCACTGCACCCAACTCCCTATCATTTTGGTTCCAGTCATTTCAGAGGTGTTTTATGTGGTTCAGATTCTTATTTCCCAGATGACTAATGATGCCGGACTTCATAACATGTGCTTATTGGCCATTTACACGCCTTCCTTGGAGAAATGTCTACTTGAGTCCTTTTCCATTTCTTAATCGGATTATTTATCTTTGGGTCGTAATAGTCCTGCATATATTCTACATGCAAGTCCCTTATCAGGTCTACGATTTGCAAATAGTTTCTCCCATTCTGTATATATATATTTTTATTTTCACTTTTTCGAAGCCCACAAGTTCTCCATTTGGATGAAGTCCAAATCACCATTTTTTCCTTTGGCTGCATATAACTTTTGTGCCATATCTAAGAAACTTGCCTAAAACAAGGTCATGAAGATTTACAGTCACATTTTCTTTTAAGAGCTTTATAGTTCTAAGTCTTATATTTAGGTCTTTGACCCATTTTGAGTTAGTCTCTGTATATGGTGTGAGGCAGGGGCCCAGATGACTTCTTTTGTATCTGCTCATTCATTTGCTCATCCAGCAGCATTTATTGAAAAGACTCTTCTTTATGCCAATGAGTATCTTTTGCATCTTTGTCAAAAATCAACTGATAATGTGTGATGGCTTATTTCTGAATTTTCAGTTTTATTCCATCCATTCAGATGTTGATCTTTATGCCAATACCACACTGTCTTGACCACTGCAGCTTTGTAGTTTTTTTTTTTTTTTTTTTTTTTTTTTTTTTTTTGTACCAGGATTGAACTCAGGGGTACTCGACCACTGGGCCACATCCCCAGCCCTTTTTTGTATTTATTAGAGACAGGGTCTCACTGAGTTGCTAAGTGCCTCACCATTGCTGAGGCTGGCTTTGAACTCGGGATCCTCCTGCCTCAGCCTCCCAAGTGCTAGAATTTGTAGTGTCAGCTTTGTAGTAATGAATAGTTTCCTCAGATGTACATTGGAAAGTACATTTCTTATTTGCCTTAGCTGACTGTCTAGGCCAGTCATTCTCAAAGTGTTGTCTTTGGACCAGAAGCATCAACATCACCTGGAAACTTCAGGCGTGTCAAACTCTCAGGCAATACCCCAGGTTTGCACCACCAGAAATTGGCACTGGGGCCTAGCAATCAATGTTGAAACAGTGAACCCTTCAGGGGATTATGATGGACACTAAAGTTTGGGATTCAATTTACTATATCTGCACTGTTCAATGTGATGGCCATAGTGTAATAGCTATGGAGCACAGGAATCACAGTGGATCCTTGGAATCGCAGCTAGTCCAAACTGAGATGTGCTGTAAACATGAACTCTACACTGAATTTCAAAGAGTTAAATATGGAAAAAGAATACAAAACATCTCATTCATAATTTTTTACATTGATTACTTGTTGAAGAATACGAATACATACAGGATTAAATAAAATATATCGTTAAAAAGTAATTTTTTTTTTCAGCCGGGCGCAGTGGCACCCTTAAGAAAATTTGGAATCACATGTGTGGGTTGCATTTTCTTTCTGTTGGGATTTGGGCAACATTGAGCGAGAAGGTTCCCAGAGACGTGCAGGGCGGCAGCGTGGTCACGTCCACCCCACGTTGTGACCTGGGTTTCGTGAAGAAACTCCCCAGGTCCTCTGCAGGGCTTGTGCTGATTTCTCAGGCCCCCGAAGCTCACTTTCCCAGAGGAGAAGCCATCTGGAGCAGAGCTGGAAAGGCAAGCAGGCTTTTCTGGTTCAAACTGGTTTGAAACAGCAGTCAAGGCTGCGGCCGGTGTTTTTTGGCTTTGGGGTTTATGCTCTAGCATGAGCGATCTGCAGCCACGCAGACCCCGGACTGCGCCTCCTACTTTTTCACTCGTGGGCAAGCTGTCAGAGGCCGTGCCCGTTCCAGGTGGGGGGGCGTCTTTTCCCCCTGGTGCATGGGGTGCCTGGCGGGCTGCTGACTTGGGGCAACCAACAGCTGTGGACCGTACACCCTCGTCCACCCAGCTGCGCGAACTGGCAAGAGCACAGACGTTCATCCCGACTTGGCGACTGTGGGGAGTGACTGCTTCAAGATCAACATTCGCAGTCACTCAAGTGCACCTTATAGTTTACAAAGCCATTTTCTGTTCCGTGGTGCACCTGACCGCCCTCCCTCAGTCATCTGAGGGCACAGCACACCTGAGGAATGAGCTCAGAGAGGCCAGGTGTCTTGTTTAGGTGACACTGCTAAAACAGGGGGGAACTACGACCAGCACCCAGGCCTCCTGACTGACCTGCTGAGAAGACCCTCTTCACGTGTGCTGAGTGGTCAGTCTGCTCCTGATGATGATGGGGAGGAGGAGGAAGAGAAGACAAGTCCATGAAAGGAATACATCTGCCACGTGCTGAGTGCCCACCACATAGACTGACTCTTCTAATGCACAGAGCCATTAATAGCCACACCTCACACATTAGGACATTGGAAACACTGAATTATGACTCAATCGGGGTTACTAAATATTCCAGGTGCTCTAAGAGGAGGGAGGGAAGAGGGAGAAGTGGAGGAAGGAGGAAGGATTTTTGTGTGTTTGTTTGAAGAACGCCCGTGGTTCATTTGAGTCTCTCAACCACCCAGCAAGGCTGGTTGGGTTTCTACTTTACAGAGGAGCCTGGGAGTCCAGGTCTGTCCCACTTGGAATCCGGCTCACTTTCCCCCAGCACCTCCAATGTCACTTCTCGAAATATGTCTCTGCCAATGGCAAGGAGAGAAAAGTCCAGCTACAGGGTCCCAGACTGCCAAGTGCTGCTTCCTCTCACACTGTCACCCAAGGTGGGGTGAGGGGCCAGGAACCCAGGAACGAGGAGGCAAAGAGCTGCTCAGGGAGCAAAACCAGCTCCTGGGAGCTGTGGTCCTGAAGGCAGGGTCCGGGGCCCCGTCCCGGAGAGAAGGGAGGGGTGGTCAGAGAGATAGCGTGGGAAATAGAAGAACATGCCTACGTCATACGCTTAGGTTGCCATGACAAATTACCATAGACTGAGAGGCTTAAACAAACGAAATGTAGTTCTCACAGTTATGGAGCTGGAAGTCCAAGACAGAGGTGCCGTCTGGCTTAGTCTCTGGTAAGGGTTCACATCCTGTTTTGCCGCATTCTTGCTGTGTCCTTATACATCCTGTCCTTGGTACCCATGAATGTGCCTAGAGAGGGGTAGAGTTCTGTCTTCTCTTCAAAGACCACCAATCCCACAGGTTAGGAGCTTACCCCTATTACTTGGTTAACCTTAATTACCTCCTTTTATCATTTGCTTGGATTTTTTTTTTTTTTTTTTTTTTTTTAGCCAGGGATTGAACCCAGGGCCACTTAACCACTAAGCCACATCCCCAGCCCTTTTTTTTTTATTTTGAGACAGGGTCTTGCTAGGTTCCTTAGGGCCTTGTTAAATTGCTGAGGCTGGCCTTGAATTGGGGAGGATCCTCCTGCCTCAGCCTCTCGAGTCACTGGGGTTACAGGTGTGTGCCACCGCGCCCAGTGGCTTGGATCTTGATGGTCCTCCAAAGACCCATGTGCTAAAGACTTCATCCATTTACAAGTGGGCTAGTGAAAGTTGGTGGATCCTTTAAAGATGTGGGGCCTAGTGGGGGATCTGTAGGTAACTGGGATTGCGGAATCCTCGGAACCCTCGTCCCTTCCCCACTCTTTCCTGCTTCCTAGCCAGGGGGCGAGCAGGTTTTGCTCTGTCATGGTCTCCTATCTTGACGTGCTGCCTCGCCCCAGTCCCAAAGCAAGCAGGCCAACTGATCATAGACCGGAACCTCCAAACCTGCGAGCCAAAGCCAACCTTTTCCCTCTATAAGTTGCTTATCTCAGGCATTTGCTTTAGCAACACAAAGTCGACTAGTGAGCCTCCTGAAAGCCCTGTCCCCAGATACATTTGTGCTAGGGGTTAGTACCTCAACACATGAAAGGGCGGGCACAATTCAGTTCATAGCTTTAGTTTATCTTGACCCTTGGGAGCTTGCAAGAATAAAGGGGACTAGTGGTGCAGTTACTTGGGTGGTTGAGGCAGAAGGATTACAAATTTGAGACCAGCCTTATTGAGACCCTGTCTTTAAAACAAAAAAAAAAAAAAATTAAAAGGGCTTGCGATGTAGCTCAGTGGTAGAGTGACCCTGGGTCCAGTCCCTAGTACTGTTGGGAAAAGAAAGTGGACCAGAGGGTGCATTCAGAACCTGCCTCTGAGTCATACTGCCAGGATGAGCCACAGGCCACAGTATCTATACCAGGAACAGTAACACATGGCATGCCCCAGCCAGGGATGAACAAACTGACCTAATGATCCAATGATCTAATGATTCGAGGTAGCATCTAATGGTTCTGCTGGCTGGCAGATCATGATAACCCCAGCTTTCCCCTTTTCAGGCACCTCTTGGTGTCTCACTGCAGGTACTGCTGGGAATTTCCTGGCTATTTCCTCTGCCTGTGAGCTTCTGGGGTCAGGGGAAGGTGGGCGACAGAAGTGGTGTCTCTAGCAGGAATGAATGGTGCCTACTCTAATCTTGGCCGCCACACTTCTCCACTCCGATTACAGATAAAACTACATGACGGAATCCCAAGAGGACCTGGGAACAAGCTCGGTTTCTACTTCCTCAAACATTCTGGGGCGGGATGTGTGAGTTGGAGCCACGCGCCTTGGAAAGAATCTCCTTAGTAGGAGCACATTCAGGTTCATTCAAGTGTCACAAGTAATTAAAAAAAAGAAAAAGAAAAAGAAACAACAACAACAACAAAAAAAAAACAAAAACAAAAACAAACAACAAAACAGAGTATTTCTCCCAGTGCCTGCTTGGGCCCAGCACAAATACAGAGTCTGGCCTTTATCACCTCTTCATGAGCCTATGTGGCCCTCTCCCCAGTATGCTGATTTTGCTGATGGTCGCAGCATTGAGGACAATTATTAAGGACAATAAGTGTGGTGCATGTGTAGTCGTGTGTTGTCCTGTGCCTGGGGAAGTGTGCTCAGCTTCTCTGGCAGGATACTGCTGCGTGCTCATCAAACTGTCTCTTTCCTCCTGGGTACTGAGGAAGACCATAACTCCCAGGGCTCCCTGCCTCTAGGTGGGACCTTGAATGGTCAATGAATCAGGCACAAATGGTGTGTGCTGCTTCCAGGCCTGGCTCCCAGTCAATCCCTTTGGACACCACTGGTGCTTTCTTCTCTTATTGGAAGGAGAGGAACCAGTGGTGGCCTCTGGAGCCCTGAGGGAGTATGCTGGAATCACTAGACAGAAGATGTCCCCCAGTACCTGTGTGGAGACTTCCCCTTACCTGGGTGAGGACTGGGGACAACAGCCCAACACAACCTACGCTAGCTGACACAATACCCAAATACCCCCTGCTGCAGTCAGCTGGCTGAGGGGGCTGGGTGTCTGAAGGCCTCTCCCCTGTAACCCTACCTACCCTCTGTATGGACATGCTATGGGAAACTACAGAATGACCTTCGCTAAGGCAGGCAAAGCACCCCAGGGGACTAGAGCTGGCTACTGGCTCCTACTGACCCCACAGCCATTATTTCTTTTACTCCTGAAAGGAGGGCCAGCTTGGGACTAGCTGCCACTGGGTTTGGTTTTGCCATTGTGCCCATAGAGACAAGGGAGACAGAGGAGTCTGGAAGCCCCCGAGGAAACCCCCACCTCAAAACAGCTCTGCCACCGTTTTCAGCAGCAGCTTCCCTGTAGTAGGAGTTCACTCCGGTGGGTTTTTTTTTTTTTTTTTTTTTTTTTTTTTTGTGGAGGAGGATTTGAAGAAGGGATTTGAGTTTTTCCCTAGAGACGCCAGAGAGACCGTTTTGTGTCAGCATAACAGGATCGCCCAGCTCCACATTTATGGCTGTTTCTGTGGTTACCTGTCTTCTGGGATGTCTGGGGTGGGTGGTCATGGCAGGTGCAATCGGCAGGGGTATGTATGTAGGAAGTCCGCAGGGAAGAGCAGTCTGCCTCTCCCTGAGATCCAGGGGTCCACTCTTTCCTGGCAAGAGATGTCACTCAAACCCCTTTCTGAGCAAAGAGACTGAAGACCACATAAGGACAGGGAAGGAAGGACCCAAAGAAACTCACCCCTCCCCGACGCCCATCTTGTAGATGGGGAAACCGAGGCCGAGGGAGTCCGAGGGAGTCCAAGGGACTTGCCAACATAGCCAAATGAGTTGGCAGAGGTGACCAGCACCTGAACCCAGGTCTCCAGCCTCCTGACTGGCTCTCCCGGAACAAGGCCCAGGAAGGTGGGCGGTAGCTGCAAACGGGACTGGAGTGGAGGGGAAGAGGAGCCCAGCGGGCGGTCCAATCGAGTGCTAGGGTGCCTGGGGCGATTCAGGCCTCTTCCCCTTCCCAGGCACCCGGGCCGCACTTCCTGCTGAGGACTGCGGAGGCGGAGGGGGGGGGGGGGGCGCGGGCTCAGGGCCGGCTCCTCCCGGGCGCCGCCTCTCGGCTTCTCCCACACCCGCAGGCCAGAGGCCAAGGGTTAGGGAGGCGGGACTGGCGCCCAGCTCCGTCCCAGCCCCAAATTCCACGCGGGGCTAGGACTGGCAGCGCCTCGGTTGCGCGGAGACAGGGCTGAGGAGCAGCGAATGGCAAGGGTGGTCAGGGCGCAGGCCCCCAGCCCAAGGTCCACTAGGGGGCGTGGCCACGGACGGGGCGGGGCCGGACCGCGGTCCGGTGGGCGGAGCCGAATCGGGGGCGTGGTCGAGGCGGGGGCGGGTTCGCAGGAAACTTGAGCGCCCGCCCCCGGCCGCGCGCCCCGCCCCGGCCCCCGCCTCCGGGTCCCGCCTTCGCGTCCCTTCCTTCCCGGGCTGGCAGGCGGGCCGCGGCGGCGGCGGGCGGATGACCGGCGCACCGGCGGGCGCCGACTCCTCGCTCCCTCCCTTGGCCGCGGCTTCCTTTTGTCTTTCTGCGCGGCGATGAGCGCAGGGCCCGCGCGGCGGCTGCGGGCTCACGGAAGCCCGCGCGCTTAGCCACCCCTCGGCTCTCCGCGCTGTCCCGGGCAGGGGCCCGCGCCCGCCGCAGCCGCCACCGGCGCAACTTGGGCTCGGGAAGCCCGCGGACCGCGTCCTGCACCGGAGCCGGTAGGGAAGGGGCGGGCTGCGGGACTGCGGGAGGGCTGTCGTGTGCACTGGCGTGCGTGAGTGTGTGTGCGTGTGTGCGTGCGTGTGTTGGGGTGCCCGTGTTTCTCTGCGTGGTGGAGTTGCGGGTGGCCGCGAACCGTGGCGTGTCCCTGGAATGGCGTGTCCTCGTGGGGGTCCGTGTGTGTTCTTGGGTATGAACATTTTGAATTGCGTTTGTGGAATTGTGTGTCGGGGCGCAGTTGCTGGTGGGGACCGGAGCCCGGCGGTGTCGTGTGTGAGCCACTGTGCGCAGGGCGGGGGTGGCGGGGTGGGCGTGGGCGGTCTGGCCCCGAGAGCCGGTCCCCGGCCCCCGCCGGTCGGCGCAGTGCGGAGCTTAGACGCCTGCGGGGAAGGCTGGGACCCGACGGGGCAGCTCCGGCCTCGTAGGCGGCGGGGGCCAGCCCCGCCCGGAGGCTGGTCCGAGCGGCCCACGTGGGTAGCCTGTGAGCTTCCACGAAGGGTGGGGGCCCGAGCAGCTGCGATCAGCTCCCCCCTCCCAGGACCGAGAGCGGGGCGTGGGGGAGACGACCGAGCTCTGGCCTTGTCGTGACCCGCATTGCGACCTCGGCCCGACACGCCACCTTCCTGGGTTGTCGTTTGCTTCTCTTTTAAATGGGGACAGCTCCTCCCTCGGGGGCTGTCGTGACAGTTGGAATAGGAGCGCACTAAAGATAGCTCTCGTCCCAGTGCCTGGCACATAGTAGGTGCTGTGTTGATTGGATTGGCAGCTTTCGTTTTTTTAGTATTCGATTTTGCTTTGTTGTGGGCGGGCCGCGTAGTTTTCCTCCAGCGGTGGCTTGTGCCTCTTTCCCGGCCCTAACTTAACCACGAAGCGGGGAGACTCGAGAAAGTTTCGGCTGCGGGGTGCGCTGCCTCCTCGCGGCCCCTCCGCGCGGTTCGGCGCCGCCTGCGGGTGTGCGGGAGCGCGCAGCGACTGGCGCGGGCTCTTCTCCAGCCCCGGAGGCGCCCGCGCCCGCGCTGGGGTCCCTCTCCTGGCCAGAAGGCAGCGACTGCGGAGTCGGGAGCCGTTCGTTCAACAAGTGCCTAGTTCCTGGGGTTGCAGCCCGTGGAATCCGAGAGCCAGGGGCGCTCCCTACTGACGCGGTTCTCGCGTTCCGCCTGGCCTGGTCACACCGAAGGCCACCCCCCCCCCCTTTTTTTTTTAATGGCCAATATCACTTCCACCCTGGGGAAGGTGTTTGCCAGGAAGGTCCTGCTGCGGGCCTCACAATGGACACCTTCCAGTCCCACCCCTAACTCTTCCAGTCCCAGCTCTGCCTGAGGCCCAGGTGGATATGAGAGCCTTCCTTCTAGTCTCACATCTTAATTTTAAAAATATTTAGTTTTGAAATCTACTATTTGTGAAATGGAACTGTTCTGCCTGTGCACACTGCTGTCACTGGGATTCAATCCTGGGCAGCGCCCTGCTAACCGCACCTGGGCTCTGGCTCAGAGCCAACAAGGCATCTGCCTGCTGCAAGGCCTGCCACCTTCTGCCCCAGCCGGTGGTTCTTTCCTTCACAGCCTTGGTTTCTTCCTCTTGGGACTCTTTCCAGTGTGAAAACAACCTTTAAGCAAGGGAGCAACAGACCTTCTTGGTGCCCCAGGCTCTCAAAATGGGGCCCTGGAGAGGAGTGGGTTGGGGCAGGGACACTGGGCCTGGCTGCCTTTGGTGGAGACGTGTTTCCTGAGTCTCGGTGCTCCTTGTTAGTGCTCTCCTGGCATCCTTTTCAGTCTTCTATGACACCAGAGCAGAAACCTCTGATTTGGGTGATTGGACTTGTCTCCAGCTAAGGCTCTGGTGGGAGGTCTTGGGCCTGGTGGCGGTGAGCTGATTTTTCATTCTGTTTCGGTGTCAGGGGTTCACTTAGAATGCAACCCTTTTTCTGTTTCATCTAATGATTTCATAATATCCTAGAAGAGAAAAGGGCTTTTGATCTGAATCCTACTCTTTTCCCCATAATCAGATTCAATAATGATTTTTTTAAAAAATCAATCTGGCTTTCTCAGCTCAGAAGACAGACCAAAAGGCTGTTGTGTTTTGTTTTGTTTTTCCTAGTTAAAGCCAGCCCTTTGTCTCAAGCAATCCAGTGTTTTGGCACTAGATCTATTTCTGTTTCACTTTTGAAAGCGCCTGTAATTGTTGAGCTCTTGAGGTTTCATTGGATAAATGTGCCAGAGGGAAGGCCCAGGGGCTCTGTCTCTCCCTGGTCTTGGGACAAGGCGTCACCTTCTAGTCTTCCTGCTGTCTTTGGGTGCCACTTTAATGCTATTTTAAAGATGTAGCATAACTGTCAATGTGCCATAGCAGTTTGGTCATGGTTTTGGGAATCAGATTTCTGGAAGGTTATTGGGCCTGTGGAGAAGCCAAAATCAAGAGGAAAACCCCAGAAGAAAATAGATTTGCCCCAACTCCAGTCAAGGACCCATTCACTTCCAAAGAGCTCTCCTAGAGAGAGATTCGAAGAGAAATAGAATAACTGGAGCAAATTGCTTCAGAGTTTATCTCAGTCCTCTGTTCTGGCCACGGAGCTGTAAAGAATTAGAAATCCACGCCATCACGGGAAGAGTGGCTCAGCTAGCTCCATCCCTACCTGGAAGTACGAGGAGTTTCCTGCGGCCAGGTTCCCCCACACCTGTTGCCATGCCCAGTCAGTGCCACGCTGCTGCCTGGGGGCACTTCTGTCTCCAGCACCATGCCGAGCGCCTACAAAATGCAGTTTTCTCTCCCCATGACTCAGTGTGTCTTTCTCCCAAACTTACTTGAGGACCTCATATTGCTACTCATACGTGATGACGTACCAGGCTTGGTCATGAGCCAGTGATAATCTAGGGTACTAACAGGCAGCCCCAGGATTTATTCGGTACCAAAGATTAAGCTGCTTGGCAGCTCAACCTTTATCTCCATTTGGATCAAGTTTGTATTAGGATTTGGACCTAACCTGCCTGTGTGTTGTGGGAAGGTGCTTTCAATGGAAGAATTCCCGCTAGACTTGATGGGGGACTCGGTGTGTTTTTCTAGTTCATCAGTGCCTGATGTCATCATGCGCCGGGAGGGAAGGGACGTTTGGAGTTAAGATGAGCAGATGCTTGTAGACTGTGATCACACTGTAGTTTGGGGTCCCCCTGCTCTCACGGTCTCGTTAGGCCTCTGTGTTGCTGTCTTGCCCTGTGAGGCGTGCAGCTGAGACGATCGAGTAGCTCTTGTTCTGTCCCCTTTGGGTTGGGTCTCTAATCTGGGGTTGCCAGAGGGCGATTGCTTATGGAGATTTACTGAGATGGGCTTATGGGCTTTCTTAGTGCCACTTGTCCTATTGGGGAATGTTTCTTCTTTCAAAACACTTTCCACCCTCTCCCCAATTGGTTGAGCTCTAGTGGTGCAGGTTGTAATATAACTCCAGGTAATCAATAGTTTGACAGGTGGAACATTTCTTCCGTGCTGATGAGCAAGGTATAAGTCTAAAGAATTTCTTCTTTTTTAATCATCTGAAAAGCACAGTAAATCCTTTAGAGAGCCCTACCTTGGCCATGTCGTTTCAAGTAAAATTGAATTTCAGAGGCAGAGCTTCAGATCTCTGTATTTATGAGGCATGACTAACTCAAGACACCCTTCCGGAGACCTGCGGTGCTCCCCTCCCCTCCAGCGTGGTGGGGGGGTCTTCCTGGGGCTGTTTTTCTTTACCTTAATAAGCCTACTACACCCCCGCGCTTGCTAATCCAGTGGCTGTGTTTTCTGGGGACTGTATTTGTTGCTTTCAGTGCTTGAAGTACAACCAGGTTGGCAGGAAGCCAGGAGCCTGGGGGTGGAGGTGCCCGCTCTGCCCCACCTGCCCCAGAAGGGTGCACTCTTCTCTGAGCAGCCAGTGATGGGCCTCTGGCCTTTGACTAAGAAAACTCAAGATGGTTCGATACTCCATGGTTAAGGTGGCAGGGCCTGAAGGAGGGAGGCGGGCTTTGGGAGGTGCGTGGCTCCCCTGATCTCGCGTCGGTGCCCCGTGTCCTCAGTATCTTTCCCGCTCCCTGTCTCCTTCAGGGGTGAGGAGTCCCGCCGTACCAAGGAGCAGTCTCCTTCTGGTGCCCAGGTCCCCCGGCTGAGCTGCGGAGCTCACGTCTGCACCAGCAGGCCACACAGCCTGTGCTCGCGTGTGAGCTGCGGCCCCAGCGCGGGCTCCCGGACGGTGCCCAGGGCAGCGGAGCGGGACCCCCTCTCCCGTGGCAACTGCATCCCCTACCTGTTAGGACCGCAGGGCCTCCTCTGCTCGTCGGTCAGAGCTAGACGTCTCAGGAGAGTTTGGGGGCTCTTTCCCCTCCCTCACTGCACCTGCCCGACCAGGTCAGTGCTCCCTGTGGCCCTGGCCTCTCCTCCCAGCCCCGAGCCTCCCTTCCTGCAGCAGACCCTGGAGTCCGGCATCTGGTCCCTCCATTGCAGCCAGTTTGCTGCTCAGAACACAGATGTCATCATCTTGCTCCCGCCTGCCTCCCCGCTCCAGGTCATTTTCTTACTCAGTGAATATTGGACTCTTGGCTTCCTGCAGCTGCCAGCCTGACTTAAGGTTTAGGGTTGGGGTCTGGGGAGATCATCAACAAGCCTTGGTGCTCTGGTGCCAGCAGGGCAGCTTCTGCCCCCAGCTAGGGCAAAAGGGACTTCCTCAGAAGCATCTTCTGAGCTGATGCCTGGGAGAGGGCTGGGCAGTGGAGGGTCTGGAATTAGGGCTGGATATCAGAGCCTCTCTTTTTCTCTCCCACCCAGATTTCTTTATCTGCAAGATTCGTGCTCATCCTTTTGTTTTTTAATTAACAGTAATATTAAGAAAAATACATAGTAATTCATATAAAGCGTACCATTTAAAATGTACAATTCATTGATGTTTGGTGAGTTTACAGACATGTACAGTTGTCACCAGAATCCCTTTTAGGTCATTTTCATCATCCAGAAAAGATGTCTAGTCCCTATTTGCAGTTGCTCCCTGACCCCAGGCCCCAGCCACAGGCGGCCACTGGTGGAGCAGCTTTTTGATCCTCTGCACTTGCCTTTGCTTCCTCCTGTCTCACAGGTTTGGTTCAAGGGCCTCTTCTGTAACGCCTTTCTGAAGCCTTCCAGTTAGGACTGATCTCTGGCTCGGTGCCAACCGAGGGGCTGAGTGCCTGTTCACCTCTCTGCAAGGTGGCGAGCTCTCTTCCCAGCCTCCCCTGCCTCCCTGCAAGGTGGCGAGCTCTCTTCCAGCCTCCCCTGCCTCCCTGCAAGGTGGCGAGCTCTCTTCCCAGCCTCCCCTGCCTCCCTGCAGCCTCCCCCTGCCTCCCTGCAAGGTGGCGAGCTCTCTTCCCAGCCTCCCCTGCCTGCACCTGGCCCAGCACTGCTCTCTGCGGGACCCTCAAGGCGTGTTGGCTGGGTCAGCTGGAGCTGCTTTTCCCACACGTCTTCCGTCGACGTCTGAAGTGTCTGGAAGAGGGTTGAAGCTTGGGATGCAGGGTTTGCAAGGCGCCAGATGGTGTGGGGCCCTGCTGCCTTCATTATCTTGTTTCACCAAGAACATGTGAGGCAAAGGCACTGGACTCGTTTTTTAAATGAAAAAACGAAGGAGTCCCAGAGCACAGTGAATAGCCCAAGGCTACCCAGCATCAGAAAACACTAGAACCAAGAATGAAATCAGGTCACTTTCTCTTCTGCCCTATTTTGGTCATAATTATATGTCTTCCCATGGCTCGGCCTGAGCTGATGCTTTTTCCTGTACAAGTCTTGCCATCCCATCCAAAGCCACGGAAGTGCCTTTCAGGGCATGAGTGGCACCAGAGGCATCTTCATTTGCCCTTGGATCTGGTCCACAACTGAACGTCAGAAGCGGCTCCATAAATACCTAGAATTGTAGTAGATACGTGGGAGGCCTTGGAGAGGGCGTGGCCGCTGAACGCAGTGGACGTGGGTTTTCGCAGCCTCGAGTTTCAGAAGTGGTCCTCACCTTGTATGTTGGGTTTCGAGGTGGGCCAACAGAGGAGACCCAGTGTGAAGAATGTAAAGGTGGTCTCTTGCTGTCACCGAGGTAGCAAACTCCCACCGTGAACAGTGAGAACATTCTGTTTCCTTCAGCTTGGACCAGGGTTGTTCGATTCTCATTTCAAAATATCTCCGGGAGCTCTCTGGGTGTCGGGCCGGGCAGTCCTGGATTTGAATTGTAGTCTTTGCTATGTGTCTGAGCCCACCTGCTCATGTACAGAAGGAGGATCTAGGCCCACGCAGAGCATCAAAGGAAACAAGGCTACGGCACCAGTGAGTCTTTGGGTGGCTATTTGTGTGTAATAATGGTGGTGGCCTTTGTCATGGTTTAAGTCTTCATGGATGTAAGTACCTCCTCTGCCACTAAATATTTCTTTTCGAATTCCAGTTTAAGACATTTAATGTCAGAGTCTTCGTATGCAGAGGTGCACGTGAAGGCTTCCAGAAGGAAGCCACTGACGGTCAGTTTGGAGTTCGGGGAGCTGCCATTTTGGATCTTTCCAGCTTCACATCTTCTGAGAAGCATCTCTCAGGGTATCTGCTCACCCACGGGAACCCTGAACTTGGGGTCCGCACGGAGGGATCTGCCCGGTATTCCCCAGACATCACAGCCTAGCCCTCTCGATCCCTTCCCCCCCCTCCGAGTGCTTAGGAAGCATCTGCGGAGTTTGGGTGTGAGCGTGCGAGCAGACTGAAGCACTGTGGGAAGCCTCACTCCGCCATTCCCAGTGGTGTGTGTGTGGGACGGCAGCGCCCTCCCCCTCCGGCAGCAAGACGTTCAGCTCCCTGCTTTCTGTCTGCGCATTTAACAGATGTTTCCTGAAAACAGAATTGACGCGAGTCCCCACCTTTCCCTGTCACTCCTGTCCTTTCCTTTTGCTGCCCTCTAATCCATTTCTGGAGAGGAGTGAGAACCTCTTTAAATCAATCACCTGTGCATAAAAAGAAAAAAAAAAAAAATCATCCCCAGCCTTGTGCCGTGTTCTTATTCACTGTGTGGCCAAGGGAATATGGGATGTCCAGAAAGCAGCCCAGACTGGGGCCTGAGGCAGGGCCATGGGCAGCAGGACAGGTGGCTCCCCAACCTCCCAGCCCTCACCCGAGTGTTGGTGGCAGTGGCAAGGATGTGCTTTGTTAAAATCCCTTCAGCCAGGCACAGTGGTACACGCTTGTAATCCTAGTAGCTCGGAGGCTGAGGCAGGAGGATCGCGAGTTCGAAGCCAGCCTCAGCAACTTAGCAAGGGCCTAAACAACTCAGCGAGACCCTGTCTTTAAATAAAACACAAAAAAAGGCTGGGGATGTGGCTCAGGGGGTCATCACCCTTGAGTTCAATCCCTGGCACCCCTAAAAAAATAATCCCTTCAGCTGTGCCATGTGGATCCCTGGTTTCCGGCACAACCTAGACAGTGTGGTGGGGCTTTGGCCTCCAGCAGTGGGACATAAAACCCAGGTGACTCTGAAGATCTTCTTCCCTGTCAGCCCAGGTAGATGTAGGCCTCTGGAGGAGGCCAGGGATGGAGGTCTTTGGCTTGTCTGGGGGCTGCTTTTCCCTTTTTTTCCTGGGATGGGGATGATGAACGGCCACTTTTGTTAACATACGTTCTTGGAGATAAGCTGTTGCTGGACATAAAGACAGAACGGCCTGGCCAGAGGCCGGTGGTCCTTGGAGTTGGCTGTCAGGTGGTGCGTATGCATTTTGGAATTGCTTCCACAGCGTGATTGAGAGCAGGGAGAGGGAAATGTAGCCCCGGAGAGGAATTGCAGGTCTTCTCACATAGGATCCTCCAAGTGACACAAAGGGCTTGCTATGACTCATAATTCCTTCCCCCATGGCTTGTTTTGGGCCAGGTGCTGGCTCCCCAGGGCAACCACATCATCACAGTCACTGTGTCACCATGATCACCATCATTGCCACAGGGATCACTATCACTATCTTTATCAGCATCGCTACTGTCACATCACCACGATCACTCTCATCATCACCATCATGACCACCATCACTACCGTAAGCACCATCATCAATCTCTACCATGATCACCACCACCACCATGATCACCATCTTCACCATCACCATCACTAACATCACCATCACCAACATAATCACCATCATCACCATCACTATCACCACATCGCCATCGCCATCACTAACATCACCCTCACTACCACGATCACCATCGTCATTACCACCATGATCGCCATCACCACTATCATCACATGGTCTCAATCTCGATTCTCCGTCTTTGGGCCATTGTGTCACATTGTCCATCTCAGCTCTTCTTTACAGTCTTCCTGCTGTTTCAGGGGAGTGGACGGGATGATGTAGATACAGAGAACTCACCTGGATGGGTGGCGCAGTGAGATTCTGAACGGGGCTCCATGAGAATCACCACTCTGGAAGGTTCTGGAAGATTCTGGGCAGGGAAGTCTCACCTACTCTCCTAGGCCCGGCAGGGAGCCAGTGTTACCTGCTCTGTGCTGCTTGTCCTCCAGGGAGGACAAATTATTCTGGATGGAGCCTGGCCTTATTCCTTGGGCATCCTATCTGTCCGTCTCTGCCAGGGCAGTGGGCCTCTTTAGTTAGGACCCTGTGGATTTCTCCTTGATGACCCTCCATTCCTGGTACAGGGCCTGGGACACAGTGACTGCCCAGATGTCTGGTGTAACCACCCTCCACTTTCAGCTATAGGATGGTGAGTACATTGAATTATTTAAAATCTTGTCAGTCTGCCTGAAGGGCTTGCTTTGCAGGCCTGAGCAGTCAGCGCACTAGTGGTGTTTTCTGTGCACATCATTGATTGGTGCATGTTTGTTCTAGCATTTGTTAGAATTGCAGCGCAGTGGTCTGGAAGCCATCAAGTCTTTGTGGGCTGGCGGAGTAGCCCCCTTTCCATTATTAATGTCTGGTTTTGACTTGGCATAAGGAGTGATTCCTCTCCAGATTTCAGCTTCCTCATTGGGCAAATGGGGCTTATGGCTAGGTAACCCCTAAATCCGCCGTCAGCTTGACAATTCAGGAAAAATGTTTAGAAATGTAAACTTGCATGGTAGGGTATACCCAGTGCAGAGCATAGAAAGAGTCTGTGTTGCTAAATTGACTCCAAAAAAATGAACTCTTAGAAATCACAGACACCTTAGCCACTGCACATTAAGAGGTGGTGCTGCAATTCAGAAGAAACTGGTGCTAATGAGGAACAAATTTGGGGAGCATAGATAAAAGGGAGACATAGGGGTTGGAAGGGGCCAAAGTTAGGGTAGGGGCTGTGTGTGTGGGTGTCACCTGCCTGTCTCACCAGTCAACCTTTTAACTTCCTGTACTAAGAAGCTGAGTTTAAGAAGACAGGGTATCATGGTTAAAGGAGAGACCTGGAGGGAGTGACTGCTTGGGTTAGTCCTGGTGGGAGCAAGGTGGAGGTCGGTCCTTAGGCTCTAGACCCAGTGCCTTATTTAGACGCTGTTTTCTTTTCCCTAAGAGGATGCTCCAGCAAGAAAAGCCACCACGGAGGAGATTGCCCTCCTTTTTTTTTTTTAATATTTATTTATTTGCTTTAGTTGTACACAATGCAGTGCATTTTATGTTTATGTGGTGCTGAGGATCGAACCCGGGCCGCACACGTGCAAGGCGAGTGCTCTACCGCTGAGCCACAATCCCAGCCCCTACCCTCCTTATTATAGCAATGCATTTATGTTCTTCCTGGAAAGTTACACCACTGATCACCTGAGAGACTGGTAAACTGAACTCCTGTTTTGACTAATTGCAAATTGAAGAAAAGTCCACATTAGGAAGTATTGTACAGGACAAGTAATGGTATCATTTTCAGACAAAAGTATATTTAGTACTGCAGACTACTGACCGGATTTTGCCTCCAATTGAAGTTTCTAGTGAATTCTTAAGAATCCTTTGATATTAGCATATTAGTGGTAGTAGGATAATAGGAATTAGCTAAAGGGGTTGAAAATCATCACCAAAGCATTTCTCCTAAGCATGGGATTGAGAGGCATGATATAGAATTTTACATGCAGCTTTTTAAAAAAAATATTTATTTATTTGCTTTAGTTGCACATAATGCAATGCATTTATGTTTCCGTGGTGCTGAGGATCGAACCCGGGCCGCTCATGTGCGAGGTGAGCGCTCTGCTGCTGAGCCACAACCCCAGCCCCTATACATGCAGCTTTTTTTTTTTTTTTTTTTTTTTTTTTTGGTACCGGGGATTGAACTCAGGGGCACTCGACCACTGGGCCACATCCCCAGCCCTTTTTCTTTGTATTTTATTAGAGACAGGGTCTCACTGAGTTGCTAAGTGCCTCGCCATTGCTGAGGCTGGCTTTGAACTCGCGATCCTCCTGTCTCAGCCTCCCAAGTGCTGGGATTACAGGCGTGCGCCACCACGCCCGGCCATGCAGCTTTATTTAATTTATGTTTGCAAGAGAAAAAATCAGAGAAAACAGATGGGAAGGAAGTATATTCAGAGGTTCATAGTGGTTGACTGATGGGAACACGGGTGATTTCTCTCCTGCTTTTTCATATTTCCATACATTCTGAGTTTTCCACTGGGCATGTGTTACTTTGGCAATTAGAAAGAAAAATGGTCTTAAAAGGAACCCAAATGCCATTCCTTGTTTGCACGTGTATCTGGCTTATCCTCTTAATTTGCCTGGCAGACTTCCGCTCTGTCCTCAGACTGGCTGGAACCCATAACTTCCATACTTGTGATTATTTGAATTAATGGAAATTTGTCATAATGCACCATTAGAATTTGTTAACTGAATCTAAATTCAATAATGAGCAAGTGCATTAACTGGATATAAAGAAAAGCGTTCTGAGTCTTCTGAGAAATTCACCATAGGAGTGTGGCAGGGTGCAGTTGTTCACGATGCAGCGTCTTTCTTGACTTCGGGCGTCCACTTGACCTGGGAGGAGGCTTTGTGGCTCCTGCTGTTTTCACCTTGGGTATCTGATGACCACGTACCAGCAGTCCCTGCTTCTCTGGGAAGCATCTCCTTGCGGCCTCCCTCGCTGGCTAGTGTGTTCCAGCTCCCTGTCTGAAAATAATTTTCTATACCTACCCCTGCCCCTCCTGCACGACCCCCAGGGAATGGACCAGCTGGTCTCCAGCCCTGCGAATTGGAGGGCTCCTGGTGGGGATCCTTCCTCCTCTCCCTGTGACTCAGACATCGGTTGACGTTGGCTTGACTGTATTTATTTGCTGGCTGGGAAGCAGGGCCATCTCAGCCTTCATTAGGGCCATGCCTGACTTCTGCGGCGTTCCTCCAAAAGATGTTCATTCCCCATCAGTTTTTAGAGGTTTAATCTGAGTCCAGGATATTGAGTCAGCAATGGAAAGTTATGAAGAAGAGGCCAGCCATCAGAGAAACTGCCTAATAGGAAAGATTAATTTCAGGGTGAGTGAGGCAGAGAGATGCTGAGGACTGGGCTACCTCCAGGCAAATAACAGTGCATAAAATGTGGGAGTCCTGAGGTTGCATTTGCTGTGAGCTCAGTGTCTGCGTATAGGTTCTTGGATTAGAGATGTAATAAATCATCTCTTTATTGTCCACTATCCGTATTTATGATCTGGAAAAAGAAAATTACAATCATCAGCAAAATTCCATCATATCTGGTACATAATTTCAGGATCTTCACCACAAGGAAGACAAATAAAAAAAAAAAATTAACATGGATGCCGTGTTCAGAAATTGTTCTTTCAAATGCTGGCTCCTTAGTTTTTTCCAGGATCCAACACCGAGGCAGGAAGCATGCTTGCCCATCACTGGAGATAGGTAGGTTGCCATGGAGACCAGGTATGTCACTGTGGTTTCCTAGGTATACCAGTTGTCCCGAAAGAGGAATAAGCCTCACTATAGGTGAGATTTCTGAAGACTGTATGTGAATTAAGATTTTCTAAAACAAAGGTCAGACATTTTAGTTGAGATGTCTGACATAATTTTCCCCTCCGTTCTGTTTTGCTTAATTATTAATGCTGCACCCTCCCCTTTCCTGCCAGAAACACTTAAATGCATCAAGACTGTTGATCCAAAACAACAACAAAGTCTTAATAAAGCTAGGATGCTTCTTTAGTGTGATTGATGATTATCCTTTAGAATTCAACAAATTAGTTTGTTTAGTGAGCTTTTTCACTTCTGTGACCAAAAGACCTGACAAGAACAGTTTTAAAGGAGGAAAAGTTGACTTGGCACACACAGTTTCAGAGGTCTCAGTCCATAGATGGCCAGCTCCGTTGCTCTGGGTCAGAGGTGAGAAAGGACATCCTGGTGGAATGTGTGGCAGAAGAAAGCAGCCCAGGACATCCCAACAGGAAGCAGAGAGAGTTCCACTCACCTAGGGCAAAATAGGTACCCCAGCCGGGCGCGGTGGCGCATGCCTATAATTCCAGCACTTGGGAAGCTGAGGCAGGAGGATCGCGAGTTCAAAGCCAGCCTCAGCCGTGGTGAGGCACTTAGCAACTCAGTGAGACCCTGTCTCTAATAAAATACAAAAAAGGGCTGGGGATGTGGCCCAGTGGTCGAGTGCCCCTGAGTTCAATCCCCAGTACCAAAAAAAAAAAAAAAAAAAAAAAAAAGGTACTCCAAAGACATGCCCCCATGCCTCCTCCAGCCACACGCTGCCTGCCTGCAGTCACCACCTATTAACCCCTCTCGGGGGTCGCGGCTCTCATGACCCAATCATCTCACCTCCAGACTTTCTTGCATTGTCTCACACATGAGCTTTTGGGGAACATTTCACAGCTAAACCATAACATAGTTCAACAATTATATCTTGTATGCCAGCCTTGATCTGGGCCCTGTGGCACCGCTGAGGCTAGGCTGCTGGAGCCCTGCCCTGTGAGCTGTGTCATGGCATGATCCCTGTGTTAGTCAGCTTTCCATTGCTCTGTCAAAATACTTGAGATATACAACTTGAAAGGAGGAAAGGTTTATTTTAGCTCATGGTTTTCATGACGCCTCTGGGTGTCAATCCATGGTTGCTTGGCCCTGTTGCTTTGGGTCTGCGGCAGCATTAGTACGTTGTGGCAGGAGCACACGACAGAGAGGCCTGTTCACCTCACGGTGGCCAAGAAACAAAGAGAAAGAATAGAGCCGGGCGCGGTGGCGCACGCCTGTAATCCCAGCACTTGGGAGGCTGAGGCAGGAGGATCGCGAGTTCAAAGCCAGCCTCAGCAATGGCGAGGCACTTAGCAACTCAGTGAGACCCTGTCTCTAAACAAATACAAAAAAGGACTGGGGATGTGGCCCAGTGGTTGAGTGCCCCTGAGTTCCATCCCCAGTACCAAAAAAAAAAAAAAAAAAAAGAGAAAGAATATTGGGGCCGGGGTGCCAATATCCCCTTCAAAGGCACACCCCACGACCTAGCTTCCTTCCACGTGGGGCCCATTTCCTGAATGTCTGCTACCTCCTCATCATGCCCTAGGCTGACGACCAAGCTTTTAGCATTTGGGAGACATTTAAGATCCAAACCGGGCTGGGGAGATAGTGCAGTTGGTAGAGGGTTTACCTTTCATGCACAAGGCCCTGGGTTCGATCCCCAGCACCACCCAAAAAAAAAAAAAAAAGATCCAAACCATAGCAATCACAGACTCTGGGAAAGTGAGGAGGACCCGGGCTGACCTGCTCCTGTCTCAGTGCCGGCCCTCGGGTGAGAGCCCTGGGTGAGACTCTCACGTTGTTCCGGGGGTGAGTGGGTACGTGCCTGTTGGGTGGCACCTGCTTGTGTGATCTGTTGTTATTCATAGCCATTTCCCAGCCTCTGGTAATTCTGTGCCCTAAGACCATCCATGCCTCCTTGGGAGCTCCCTGCTCCTTGGTTCCTAAAGGGGATCCTGGGCGGTTGGCCATGGAAGCTGCTGGCACTGCCTGGGTCTGCTGGGCGCTCACAGTGTCCTTTCTCCTGTCATCTGGCTGGGCTTCGCCTCCTCCACCCCTGGAACAGCACCCTGCCACATCAGCAGTCCGAGTCCCGGCTGGAGTCCTACCCTCTGCTCCTGCTGCGGGTCCCTTTGTCATGACGGTTTGTGGCCAGCAAGCGTCTCCGGGAGCCTCCCGCCGATGGCCTGCTTGGCTCATGCTTGGTAACTCATGGGGACCACAAGGGCCTCGTACCCACCTGAGAAGCTTGCACGTGGTGCAAAAGGATGCTGGTGGCAGAGCTGGGCATGGTGATGGGGGACCCCGGCCTCTGCATGGCACGACCTGGGCCTCCTAGCTCAGAGGGTGGAAACGGGGTGCAGAGACACCCCTCTGCTTTTGGAATTCCAGTTTGTCAAGGCTGACGGACTCCCTGTGGTCTGGTGGGTAGTGACTGGAAAAACCCCTCCCTGTGGGCTCCGTCCCTGTCCTCGCCCTCCCCGGGGGTCACACAGCACCCACCCTGTGCCTGCTGCACGCCAGCCCTGGAGTCCTTCAGGCCCACTCTTGTGTGTTTCTTTCTGAAGTGCTGCGGGTGGAACCCGGGCCTCCCACGTGCAGGCAAGCCCTCCACCACGCGCTCCACCCCGTACCCTGGCCTTCCTGTGACGGGCGCTGCCCGAGAGCACCCGTTTTCTCATCTGTGAAATGGGAACAATGCCCCTGGCCTCCCGGGATTGTTGTCATCATCGTCCTCAAGCCCGTATAAACTGTAGCATGCCGTGCCCATGCCAGGCGCCCGTGACTCTGGACGCAGCCTGCGCCCCTGGCACGCGACCGTCAGACACCACCAGTTGCCCTGCGGGGTCTTTATGGCTCCCTGTGGAAAGCTGAGTTCTGAGCCTCGGCCCTTTTCCTTCCCCACGCTGGCCAGCCTGAGCCTTCATATCCCTCCTGCAGGATGCAAGGCCAAGCCTCACGAGGAGGCAGGAGGTCACGGGCCGCTGCTCGCCCACCTCCAGGACTGTCCGACGTCTGCCAGGCGCAGGAGTCCCCTGCTGCCGTGTCCTGGCAGCCTGTGTTCATCCACCGCCAGCCAGGCCTGACTCGGAGCAGGCGAGGATCTAGCAAGCCTGTCCCAAGGGCGGTCACCTCTGGGACCCCGGGTGTCAGGAACAAGGCGCTGAGGCTGGGCGCGTGGCCACTTGCACCTTAAAATTCTCAGAGACTCATTTCACAGCTGATGAAGGCCTCGTGAAGTGCAGCTGGCCCTGGGCACAGGGGACACCTGCTGCAGGTCCTGGGTCTTGGATCGTGGGGAGGAGAAGCACAGGTCGGCTCTCGGCACCAAGAGAAGAGCTCGCCGCACGACTACCCGCCCCCTAGGGCTGGCCTGCTGCCCTTGCAGCCTCCTGTCCCCTCCCAGCTCATGGCCTTGCTTTCCCTAGGGCTGGCCTGCTGCCCTTGCAGCCTCCTGCCCCCTCCCAGCTCATGGCTCTGCTTTGGGCTGCCCCTTCCTGCCAGAAGCCTCCTGGGCTTTTCCTGAGGCCCTGCTGCTCAGGCTCCCATGGCCTGGCCATCTGCAAGATTCAGGGCCTGACCGTTCACCTCCAAACCAGGGCCATCATCTCTTCATCTGTCTGGGGACCTCCCAAAGGCAGGGACTGTGTTTAATAGTCTCTGCAAAAACTGGACCTGGAGAGAGAGTCCCCAGGTGAGAGAAACACCCTTTCAGCAGCGAGCACTGTCACTCAAGCTGTCACTCACTGAGTGACTCACTCGCATGCTGCCTGCCAGACCCGGTGTGTGACAAGGACCATCCAGCAGGAACCCTCCCTCCCAGGCTTACGTTTCTAGTTGAGAGCCAGGGACGGTGAACTAGTTTGCGGATTACGCGGTGTAGGGTAGTCACTCAGCAGCGGTGAGACTGTGGCAAAGAGAAGCGACTGCAGGCGGGGTCCGCCGTGGCCATGGGTAAGAGAGGGGCTTGTTCTGTGTTTTGAAGGGAAACCTTTTTAAATTAAGGGCTGGGGTTGTGGCTCAGTGGTAGAGCACTTGCCTAGCATGTGTGAGGCACTAGGTTCAATTCTCAGCAGCGCATATAAATAAATGAATAAAATAAAAAAGAAAAAACTTTTTTCCCCCCTTTGGTACCAGGGATTGAACTCAGGGGCACTCGACCTCTGGGCCACATCCCCAGTCCTTTTTGTATTTTATTAGAGACAGGGTCTCACTGAGTTGCTAAGTGCCTCACCCTTGCCGAGGCTGGCTTTGAACTCGCAATCCTCCTGCCTCAGCCTCCCAAGGATTACAGGTGTGCGCCACCATATGAAGGAGCCCCAATTAGGGAGATGGCTATTGCGGTCAGCTGGAAGCCATAAGTTCCACCTGATAATAAGTATGTATGTGACGCACCTGTAAATGCACGTGAGGCACCCGCAAAGCTAAAGGTATATAACCGGGTGAAAGCGGTCGGAGTCAGGAGAAGAATGAATTCATTCAGTCAGTCATGCAGTCACTCGGTTGGTCAAGAAGAAGAGTTCGGGTCGGAGAATCAGAGCGGCCAGAACGTAGGCAGAGCGGTTACAGAAGAGAAACCAGATAGAAGAAGTAATGGCTGGTCAGTTAGGCCGAGGCTCCCGAGGAAGAAGGAAGAAAGAAGAAAGAAGAAAGAAGCTCTAATCTTTCTCTAAGCTAAGCTCTACAAGAAGCTAAGCTAAGCTCTATCTTTCTTTCTTTCTCTCTAAGCTAAGAAGACAAGAAGAAAAGCTCTCTCTAATCTTTCTCTCTAAAAATCTTTCTTTCCCTCTCTAAAGCTCTCTCTAAGAAAGTAGAAGTAAAAGTAGTAATAGCTTTACTCTGCCTCCAAGAGTTTTCCTCCCGGGTTACGGTACCAGGTAGCTTACAACCATGCCTGGCTTAAAAAAGAAAAAAAACTTTTAAAATTGAGATATAGTTCACATATCACAAGAGCTGCCATTTAAAGATGAACGTGTAATTCACTTGTTCTTAGTGTCTCACAAGGGTGAGCGTCCATTGCTACTGATTCAAGATTCTTTTTATCATTCCCCAGAGAAATCCCCTGGCCATCAGCCTTGCCTTCTCAATCTCTCTCGCCCCAGGCCTGGGAAACCAGTAATTTATGTTTTATCTCTACGGATTTGCCTATTGGGGACATTGCAGATAAATGGTCGTAAAATATGTGGCCTCTGTGTCTGGCTCCTTTATTGAGCGTGATGTTTCTGCGGCTGTTCCGCGTGGCAGCATTACTGACAGTTCATGCCTTTGTACGACGAAAAATGCCCCACCGCAGGGCTGGGCCACTGTGTCTGCTCACTCCTCTGTTGGTGGGCATTTGGGTTTTCCTCACTCTGGGTTGTTATGAATGACACCGCGGGGACATTCGTGCATGAGTTTCTGTGTGGCCACGTGATTTTATTTCTTTTGGGTATCTAGAGAGACAGTTTTACATAGTGTAGTCAGGGAATGCGAAGGGAAGGTGACCTTTGAGCAAAGCCTTGGAAGACACAGGGGTGCTGGCCGAGGAGGGACCGGCAGACACAGCCTCTTTCCCAGGAGGCTGCAAATGAAAGCCTTGACCTCCTAGCCAGCGGCACCCAGAGAGTTTTGATGATGAGAAGTGAAGTTCAAGGTTGACTGACAGGGCTTCTGTTTCTGAATAAAGACTCCAAACCCCCAAACAGATGGCTTTTGGCCCATCTATCTTTTTCCTGCCTGGAAAGCTGATGTAATTTCTGGAAGTAGGGCAGCCCTCTTGTGACCATGAGGCTGAAATCCATGTACTCAGGACAATGAAGCAGAAGAAAACTGGGTGCTGATGGCCTCTTGAACCCTGTCTGAACCCTGGGCCCTTGCCCCTGCTGTTTCACTTTGTGACATAAAGAAAACCATTTTTTGTCTAAAACCACTACTTGTCAGGTTTTATATTGTTAGCAGCCAAATGCGTTCCTCGTGGATGCAATGTTTAACGCAGATTATGTCATTCCAAGTCCCTCACGGGCTGCTCAGACACTGCCCACGGCCTGGGAGACATTCCAGCCCCTTTCTGCATTACCCCCCATCCCAGCAAGCTGGCCTCTCTGATGGCCAGGGTTGAGGTCTCCCCTGGGCGACACCTGGGACCTGTGTGTTGGCAGCTGCAATCACCCTGCCACTCCTCTGGGCGTCTGCACCTGCTGCTTCTGCTGCTGGGGACCCCGGCTCCCCCTCCCCACCTGCCCCTGGCCAGCACCCGCTCATCCTTCAAAAAGCACGCTGGGCGTCTCCAGTGACAGGTCCTGTCCCCAGGGTCCCCTGTGCACGCTGCACTCGACATCATCTGTCTTCCCAGTGGACATTGGCCACTCTGTCCCTCGGTTCCACTTTGTGTCTGGCCCTGGGCCTCTGCCAGGCGCGGGGTGGAGGGAGCTGATGGAATCCGGGCTGGCGCGTGCTGGGCGTTCCGGGTGTTGGCGCCACATGAGCCGCTCCCCTCCGCCCCGCCCTGGAGCTGGCCCTGTCTTCCACAGGCCTGGCCGTGCTCCACCTTGCCCGTCAGAACCACTCCCCATCTATAACGAGAACGGTGGACGCAGGTGCATCCCGCCCTGTCCTGTGTTTTGTACACATTAACGAGGGCGGTGGATTGTCCCACGTGCATTTATTCCACAAGTGACTTTGGCTGTCCACCCGCGCCAAGGTTCCCACAGTCACGGGGACATCAAGGAGCGTTGCAGCTACTTCACGGCGCACCATCCTCTCCCCCGTTTCTAAATGTGACCCAGGAGCACGCTCTGCAGGAGGACCTCCCACAGCCCAGGGTCTGTCTTCTCAGGGAAGAGGAGAATTACGCAAAAGGTCCTTTAAGAAATTCAGGTGGGAGGGGCTGGAGGCTATGGCTCAGAGGTAGCGCACTCGTCTCCCATGTGTGGGGCCCTGGGTTCGATCCTCAGCACCACATAAATAAAATAAAGGTATTGTGTGTCTACCTACAACTAAAAAACATTAAAAAAAAAAAAAAAAGAAAAAGAAAGAAAGAAATTCAGGTGGGAGCCAGGCGTGGTGGCGCACACCTGTAATCCCAGCACTTGGGAGGCTGAGGCAGGAGGATCGCGAGTTCAAAGCCAGCCTCAGCAAGGGTGAGGCACTTAGCAACTCAGTGAGACCCTGTCTCTAATAAAATACAAAAAAGAGCTGGGGATGTGGCCCAGTGGTCAAGTGCCACTGAGTTCAATCCCTGGTACAAAAAAAAAAAAAAAAAAGAAAGAAAGAAAAGAAAAGAAAAAAGAAATTCAGGTGGGGGCTGGGGCTGGGGCTCAGTGGCAGAGCACTTGTCTCGCACGTGTGACCCACCAGGTTTGATTCTCAGCACCACATATAAATTAAAATAAAAGGGTCCATCGACAACTAAAAAAATAATAATAAAGAATAGAAGAAGAAAGAGATTCAGGTGGGAATCTGCACTCACGGACATTTCAGAGCATGGGCTGCCTCCAGCTGTCTTCAGGGTCTCCCGGTTGACTGGCCTTGTGGTTATTAAGGGTGAAACCCAGACTGTGCTGTTATGTAAAAGCCAATTAAAATAAATTAAATGCAAATAACCGATTCATTGTAATGTTAATTTTGAGCCCTGGATCAATCAGAGGTTGTGGAAATGCCAAAGTTGTTAAGGCTCTGGTTGCCATGGCAGCCGCCCTCTACGGTAAGTGGCCGGTTGTGCAGCAGGCCAGGGGGTGGCTCTGGAGTAATAGCTCGGCAGGGGACAGCGCTCTGCTGTGGCTCTGGGTTCCAGACCTGGTGAACTCAAGACACCCACAACTACCTGTTGGTGACCTGGGGAGAGAGTCCCTTGCCTTCTGCCTCCGTTTCCTGCTCTGGGACAGCACTCCGCAGCTTGAGCAGAGCGGGGCTGTCGGGCGCCTGCTGGTCGTCAGCCCACGTTTCGGGGGAGTGTGAACCGCAAAGATGAGGGCAGGTGCAGAAACTACCCTGGGCCTGCCCTGCCCGTCCACTGACCTTTGGTGACAATGGTAGTCCTTCCGTCCTCTTGGCTGGGAGGGTGGGGTTTTTGCTCTGTTGGGGTTGCTGGGTTTCGAACTCTGGGTGCCCGTCACCGTTAGCCTCACAGTCCCTCTCCACCTCGGGGTTTTCAGGTCAGACAAGCTCTCTCCCATCACCACCTAAATTTACCTACGTTTCAGACCCAGCCCTGAGCCCCTAAGTATGTAGGACAGGAATGTCATACAGAGGATGACTTGTCCATGGCCGCTGGGTCAAGGTGGCAGTGCAGGGGGTGCAGGGCCACGGTCTGGGTGGGGGTGCTGCACTCCTGTGCACTTGGCCTTTCCCAGCTCCTGCTTCTGCAGAGGCTTGCTCAGCGGGTCTTGGTGACCTCCCTTCCCAGCATCCAGCTGACCTGGGCCTTGCAGGGAAGGCCGCGGGCCCAGGGCTGCCTTGATGTTCCCGGAGGGCGTCCCTGCAGCGTGGCCTCCTCACACAGCCTGTGATTTTACGATGCCGCAAGCACAGCTGCAAGGGCACACTGGACGTCTGCCTCAGGTGCCCCCTGGCTTCCTCCCGTCCACTGGGGCCCTGCTGTCCCAGGCTCACTTGGGGCTAATTAGTGCTGCCGGTCCGCTTCCTGATTGCATGAGCTCTGACTGGCCTTGCCCCATTCTGGGGAGCAGATGGGAAATGAAAAGCAGTTGGGGACTTTTAAAGCTGCTTAGGAAACACGTTGTTTTACTGCCATCTAACCTGCTGCCGGTCATCTCTGAGGGTCTGCCTGGAAGTGCGGCCCTGGGGGAGGCAGAGGGTCAGGAGACGAAAGGAGGGTGTTCCCCGTGGGCCTGTCCTTTGTCCTCTCTTGAGGTGCCTGGACTCCACCTCAGGTGTCAGTGACTCGAGGTGATCGGGTCCCAGAGGGAGCACGCCAGGAGGCAGCAGGTCCCTTGGGAGAAGGAGCTTCCTTCCGGTCTCACCTGGGGGTGTAAAAGCTAACATGTTTGTGTACGTGAGGTCGATCCACGTGTCCTCGGAGTTGCTTCTTCTCCAGGCAAGTGCAGAGCAGGCTCCGCGCCGCGCAGGGCCACTGGCCAGGGCTGTGGGCGGTGCCTCCCGGCAGCCCCTGCGAGGCCACGGGAAGGTGGGGTGTGTGTGGAAGGAGGTGGCCGCCCTCCTCGGGCTGTCACAGCAGATGGTGGGAGCCCTGTGGTTGGTCCTGTTTTCCAAACCTTGACCAACTTCTCTTTGGAGGTTGGGGTGGCGCAGGCCGTCGGTCGGGAACCGTCCACCTGGGTGTGTGCGGCTGGTGGCCGGCCTGCCTTCACCTCTGTGCCCTGAGCTGGGCCTCCTCACCTGTGAGGGGGGCAAGGCCGCCCACCTGGCCTGTGCACCCAGTTGGGCTGCGGGCTGAGGACAGGAAGCACTGCCGCCGGCCTGAGGCCTGCCGAGGCCCCGGCAGGGGAGGTGCGGCCTCCCCGGTGCCTGCTCTCCTCCTCGGCGTGTTAGTGAGTAAGAGGCACGTGTGTGGGCGCTCCCTCGGGCAGACCTTGGGCAGCGTCCCCCTGCCACCTCCCGGTGCATTTGAAATTGGCCCGCGCTCTCGAGCAGGTGCTCGAGGCTCCCGGCCCGGGCGGCTGGCCATCGCGGCCTCCCAGCCCATATCCACCCTGCGTCCCAGTGAGCTGGGCCGCTGCCATTCCCAGGCACGCTGCCCTTTCCTTCCGTCCCTGGCTCTTGGTCTCTGCGGACTGTTCAGCTCGGCCCCAGGCCTCAGCTCCCCGGAGCAGCCCTCCTTCCCCGAGCCCAGGGAGGGTCTCTGCCGTGGGGCGGGGACCTCTCCCGCACTGTGGGCGCGGCCTCTTGGAGGGAGGAGTGTGGCACCCAGCGGCCTCCGTCACCTGCGTCCACCTGGAATCCTTCACCCTCTCCGCCCTCCTGGTTCTGCAGCCACGGCTGAGTGGGAGAGTGTTTGGGATTCCACGTTAAACAGAATTTCAGAACATGCGCGTCACAGAGATGGTTCTGTTACCCCAGAGTGTGTAGTGAGTCCTCAGGTCACTCTTGGGAGCTACCTCCAGGACACGCCAGTCGCTTCTCTCCAGTCTGCACTGTGTAAGCCTGGTGGGGTCAGAGGTCTTTTGCTCCTTGACTCTGTGAACTTCAAGCAAGTCACTTAACTTCTCTGAGCCTCAGGTTCTTAACAAGTACGCCCCACTGACCTGCAAGCCTGCATGAGGATTATAGGAGCTATTATACGTCAAAGTGCTGTATTCATGTTAGCTCCTTTATTTTTTTAATATTGGGGAGCGATGTTTTTTTTTTTTTTTTTTTTTTTCTGATTTGATTTTTATTTTAAGACTAAGACAGGAGCCGCTTGCCCTAGTCATCTGTGGGTGTGTGTACTCTTACCTTCAGCCAGCACTTAATTTTGGCCAAGAGCCTAGGCTAATTCCAGTAGAGAATGGAGTTATTTAGAGCCAAACTGTAGGGGCCCTAATTCTCTGGGCAGCGCTTTCTGCAGATGGTGTTAGCGCTAATGACTTGCTATATGTGTATCCGTAAGTGGGTGATTTATGGCCCACACTGACCCGTAGCTTTTCATTTCCAGAACTTCATTTATAATGGCCTATTAGATTTAGTAAGTGTGGAGGACTCAAGTTGAGGTTGCGCCCATCCCTCCCCGAGCTGCTGATGGAGCTCAGGAGCAGGACAGCGCTGGGAAGAGCTGGCCCTGTGGGTGTGGAGGGGTGGCCACGGGGACAGCCCCCGAGTGGAGCCCTTGGCTCTGTGGGTCTCCTTTGTCTCCCCAGGTATTCCCCAACAGGCAGGCGATGGCCAGGGTCCCGTTTCACAGAGGAGAACCCCGAGACCCAGAGAGGCTGAGTGACTGACCAGGGCTGTCATGTCCTGGGTGATGGACTCTTCTCGGGACCTTGGTGTGTCTGCCCCTGGGCTGGCAGTGCCCGAGCAGAGCAGGTCCTTGCCACTTCTTGACCAGCGTGCTGGTGCCCCGTGTGTGCCAGCTGGGCTGTGCTAAGGGGTGCCCAGCAGCTGGTGAAGCATTGTTTCTGGAAGAAGTTAGCCTTGGGATCAGGGGGCTGAGCACGTGACTCAGCAGGTGTCATCTGAAACCTTGGGGGCCTGGACAGGCACAACGATGGAGGAGGCTGAACTTGCTCTCTCTTCTCTCCTGCCTTTGGACGCTGAGCTCCTGGCTCTCAGGCCTTTGGCTTGGACCAGAACCTACACCAGTGGCTAGCCGCGTCTCCAGCTTGCAGACCTCGGACGTGGGTTTCTCCTCATCCCGTGTGATTCTGTGAGCCAATCCCTTACAATCAGTATTTCTCTCTGTGTGTCTTGCTGGCTCTGTGTCTCTGGAGAACCCTGACTAACACAAACAAGGTCTGAGTCACTCCCCCACCTGAGCATTCTCTGCTGCAGACACTTGGGCATGGGGGAGCTGGTGGGAGAAGTCAGTTGTCATGCAGATCCCTGCCCTTCCTGCACCTCTAGGCATCAGAGTCCCCAGGGGCACTCTCAGAATGACCTTTAACCGCCCTGGGGTCTTATGTACCCAGAAGTTAGTGACCTGCTGCTCCACTTGGGGAATCTGTCTCTGAGCAGTCTTGTAACCTGAGCAGGATCCCCACCTCCCTCCTACGATGTCCTGTGCTGACCCTGCCCCCTGTGGACATGTGGCTTACGTGGTCAGGCTTTGTGATCTGATGCAGATCAAGGATCTTGAGATGGGGGGAGTCCTTGATTACAAGGAGGACCTGATGTTATCATAGGAGCCCTTAGAAGTAGAAAACCTAGCCAGGCATGGGTGCATGCCTGTAAACCCAGTCACGCGGGAGGCTGGGGCAGGAGGATCACAAGGTCAAGGCCAGTCCGGGAAACTTGGTGTGAGATCCTGGCTCAGAATAAAATTAAAGGGCTGGGGAAATAGTTCAGTGGTAGGGTACTTGCCTAGCACACGCAGGCCCTGGGTTCAGTCCCCAGTGCCACACACAGGCGTGTGCGCACACACGCGCGTGAACACACACGTAGAGAACTGTCCCAGCTGTCAGCACCCTGAAGAAGACGTGACTGTGGAGGTGTCCACAGAGACGCAGTCCTGCTGGCTCTGTGGACAGAGGAAGGAGCCACCAGCCAAGGAATGCGGGTGGCCCTAGAAGCTGGACTAGGCCAGGAAACAGATTCTGCCTTACGCTTCCACAGCCCTGTGACACTTCCCTCCCAGTGAGTCTGGCCGAGCCCCTCTGACGAGTAGAGCTGTGGTAAAGGCACTTGGTCCACCCTGAGCAGGGTGCCTCGTCACAGCAGCGACGGCAGACTCGGCCCCAGCCCCTCCTCAGAGCCGTGGGCTCCCCAGCGTCCCCTGCAGTCCAGATTCTTGGGCTCCCGGTGGGTGCATGGTTCCTGGCTGCAGGAAGACCATGTTAAAGTCCCCCTCAAAGTGCACGTGGACAGTGCTGTGACCCGCTGTGACCGTGGCCTCCGATTTGCCACGGTTTCCCCCAGTGGAGGGGTGGCAGCTGGCCCCTGCTAACTAATGGCCTTGAGGGCATGGCCATGGCCCCGGGAGCTGTGTGAGGGACCCAGAGTCTCTGTTTAGGCCTCTGGAGCTGAACAGCAGAGCCCATGCTGTCAGGACACCTGTACAAATGGGCTCTGGCCTTGGAAACACTTCCTGCTATTTAAATCTTGGTCCTTTTTTTTTTTTTGGGGGGGGGGAGGGCAGGTTGCGGGCAGGTACTTGTGATTGAACTCTGGGGCACTCGGCCACATCCCCAGTCCTATTTTTGTATTTAGAGACAGGATCTCACTGAGTTGCTTTGCACCTTTCTTTTGCTGAGGCTGGCTTTGAACTTGCAATCCTCCTGCCTCAGCCTCCTGAGCCACTGGGATTACAGGTGTGGTTGGTCCTTTTGGTCCCCCTCCCCCTTTTAGAGACTGCAATGTGTGTGGCAGGTTAGAGGGGTTTCTTTCTCAGCGTGGCCACAGTGATCTCTGAGCATGCTGAGGGGTCCTGCGAGTGTGTCACAGGGCGGGGGGCTGACAGCTCCGCCTGGTTAAGAGGGAGGGTGATGATTCTGAACTTCTGGGTGATGTTTAGGATTTACCAAATGCTTATTCCTACTGGGCACCTTAAGGACCTCAGTTAGGAGACCTTGGTTAGGAGTACTGGACTCCCAGGAGGTGGGAGAGAGGCAGGCAAGTGCTGCCCCTCCCACTGCCCCTGAGCTCCTGCCAGGGACAGCGCCCAACCCCAGGCTTGGGGCAGCCCTTGCTCAGGCTTCCATGACAAAGTGATGGCCTTAGATGACAGAATGTATCCCCAGTGTGAAGACCTGTGAGTAGAGTGAGAAACTGGTTGTCCAGATTAGAACCCTAGCTCAACTTCAGATTTGCCTAAAGAAACCATGATCCAAAAATAAAACACAGCCAAAAAAAAAAAAAAAAAAAAAAACCCAAAAAACAAACCAAAAACCAAAAAAAAAAAACCCTGTTGTCGCCTGAAGCGATGGCCGCTTGGAGCAACGAAGCCGCGGGAAGAAGTTCAGAGGCGAACTGGAAACAAACAGCTTTTTATTTTGATAACTTTTCTCTCTGGCTCTAACAATGACTAACACACACCACACACCACCAAAAAAAATGGCACAGACCCGATTAGCACTCTCGGCTCAAGTCACTCGAGATCCCGGCCAAGTCCCGTGAGACTACGGAAGGCGGCAATGCCCAAATCTCCATGGCCCATAGTCAACCGCAATTTAAGCCATCGCCCCAAACAGGGCTCCTGCAACCCCCCACAATCTCAATGTAAAATTCAGTGTTAACCTAAAGAACAGCTCTTTAGAAAAAGGAAATAACGTGGAGTGAAAAGTGAAAGGTACGAAGTTGGCTGAAAAGCCACAGTCACTGAGAAAGCGTTCAAGCTTAGCGTTCACACCCCTCATCTCGATTAGTTAACCTCGCTTCTCCACCTTGCTGGACCCTGTTCATGAGTGGGGCAGCACCGTGAATACAGGTGACAGGACACGATCCTTTCCTTGCATCCGTTTCTTTCAGACCCAACGATCGCTGATAGTAACCCCTGACCGTGTGTAGCATAGTGATTTGTTCCTTAGAGAGGGACTTGTGTGAATGGCTAAATGAGGGTTTAACTGTCTCTCACTTGCAGTCGGTGAAACTGACCGTCCCACGAGGAGGTAGAATAAAATAATAAGCCGAGAAGACACTATGGAGCTTAAATTAATTAGTTCACATAAATAACATATTAAACCTCTACTAGAGACAGCAGCCTACCTATGGATTAAAATTTTCTGTTGGGTGACCTTGGAGTATAAAATAACCTCTGAATGATGTTTATCTAGACAAGCAAGTCAGAGTCGACAAATCATTAATTGATTCAACAGTTGATCATGGGGACAGGCTGCCCTGGGAGCACCAGTCCTATTTTAGAGTCTGCATCAACACTAGGGTTCACGACCTTGCGTTGGAGCAGGACTTCCTAATGGTGGATCCGCTGTTAATGGCTCGTTTGTTCAATGATGAAGGTTCTATGTGCTCTGAGTTCAGACAGGAGTAATCCAGGTCGGTTTCTATCTATTTAGTACTTCTCCCAGTAGGTCAGGACAAGAGAAATAAGGCCAGCTCCCCAAAGTGCCCTCCAACTAGATAGGTGACCTACTCTTTTTTTGTTTTTTTAATATTTATTTATTTGCTTTAGTTGTACACAATGCAATGCATTTATGTTTACGTGGTGCTGAGGCTCAAACCCGGGCCGCGCACGTGCTAGGCAAGTGCTCTACTGCTGAGCCACAACCCCAGCCCAGGTGACTACTCTTAACCTAGCATCCCCGCTCCCTGCCCCAGGCGGGGCTTGCTGAGGGCAGAGCCGGGGGATCCGTCAGACCTGAAGCCCCAGTGCGGGTGCAGCTCCTCCTTCAGCAGCGTGTCTGGGGACTCTTCCTGGCCCCCCCCGGGCTGCTTCGCCACCACGTTCTTGACTCAGTCTGAGATCTGGGTGTCGACTGGCAGGGCTGGCTTCACCCGGGGCCTGCTAGGTGCTGTCTTCTCCTGCGTCCTCATGTGGTCACCTCTCTGTTCTAATCTCCTCTTTGTGCAAGGATGCTAGATTAGGGCCCAGCTGACGACCCAACTTGGCCATAACTACCTCTTTAAGGAAACTGAGTCTAAAAACAGTGACACTCTGTGATACCAGGGCTAGGGCTTTAGCATATGGATTTAGGGGCCACAGTTCAGCCCTAACACGTGGGAATGATGGCGTCCACCTGAGCAGGCTGCTAAGAGGATTACTGCTCATGGTGGTGTGTAAGTGCTTAGCACACTCAGTAGCCGGCGCTACTGATGGAAAAGCGATGTTCCCTGAGGTTCTTTATACACACCAGCTCGGTGCCTGCCCCTGTCCCCTCTCAGCCAGTGTTCCTCCCCTGTGGACCCTGTCCATCTGCATGAGGACGCAGGTTCCCAGCCCTGCCCCAGGCCTGGTGAGTGGAGGCCCCAGGTGCCCCGGGGGTTTGCATTCTCAACACGTATCCTGAGCACACTGGTGCGAGCCCCCCAGAGCCCGAGGCTCCACCGTCCAGCACCTCGCATCGCTGTCCCTCTGCCCTCTGGCCGCCCTGGCTCGTTCCTCTTCCCTCCTCCTGTGGGCCGGTTGTCCGCTTTCTTGTTGCTCCCCAGCCTTCTCTCTAGTCCTGCGTGCACCTACCCCAGCTGCCGCCTCCTTCAGGGACTTGCCGCAGGCTGCGGAGCACAGTCCGGCTCAGGGACTGTCTGGTGTCCCTGCTGTGCTCTGGCCGTACTCCTGCCACACATCCAGAGCCCGTGGCCCCTGCGGTCTGCACACACGCAGTCTCTCTGCCCCGGAGCCTTGCACATGCCCTGTCGTGGCCCAGCCCGAGCACTCCCCTCCTCATGTGTCCCCACGTGTCCCCCCTCTTGCTGCATTTCCTCTGCCTCCCAAGGGGACCTGCATCCTCCGAGCATAGGGCTGGGTTCCTTCCTTGTGTCCTTGTCACTGGGACACCACCTCTGCACCCGGAGGTGCTGGGAATCCTTGCTGGTGGGTGAAGGGAGGGGTTCTGGGGTAGGCACCCTCGGGGGCTCTTCCTGTGGCAGTGGTGGGCACCCTCGGGGGGGGCTCTTCCTGTGGCAGTGGTGGGCACCCTGGGGGGCTCTTCCTGTGGCAGTGGTGGGCACCCTCGGGGGCTCTTCCTGTGGCAGTGGTGGGCACCCTCGGGGGCTCTTCCTGTGGCAGTGGTGGGCACCCTGGGGGCCTCTTCCTGTGGCAGTGGTGGGCACCCTCGGGGGCTCTTCCTGTGGCAGTGGTGGGCACCCTCGGGGGCTCTTCCTGTGGCAGTGGTAGGCACCCTGGGGGGCTCTTCCTGTGGCAGTGATGGGCACCCTGGGGGGCTCTTCCTGTGGCAGTGATGGGCACCCTTGGGGGCCCTTCCTGTGGCAGTGATGGGCACCCTCGGGGGGCTCTTCCTGTGGCAGTGATGGGCACCCTGGGGGCTCTTCCTGTGGCAGTGGTGGGCACCCTCGGGGGCTCTTCCTGTGGCAGTGGTAGGCACCCTTGGGGGCTCTTCCTGTGGCAGTGGTGGGCACCCTCGGGGGCTCTTCCTGTGGCAGTGGTAGGCACCCTGGGGGGCTCTTCCTGTGGCCGTGGTGGGCACCCTGGGGGGCTCTTCCTGTGGCAGTGATGGGCACCCTTGGGGGCTCTTTCCTGTGGCAGTGATGGGGGCACCCTTGGGGGCTCTTCCTGTGGCAGTGGCGGCAGGCTGTCCCCTGCACAGCTGAGGTGAGAGTCGGCACTGCCTGTGTGACCAGCTGGGTGCTCTGGCCTGGGGAGCAGGTGACACTGGGCCTCAGGCTCAGCAGTTCAACCGCCACCCTCGCTATCCGGGCTCTGCAGTGTCCTGAATCCCCCCCCGCCCCCGTCCCCAGGACCTGTTTCTAATGTTCAGTGGACACAGAAATGGAGAGGCCACCATCACTGCTCTGTCACACCTTGGCACCTGTGTGGTCCTGGCTGACGTGCTGCCCTGCTTGGGGAGTGCCCTGGGCGGGGCTTGGTGAGGGAACCCCTGTCACCTGCTGTCCTTTTGTACCCTCTGGCCCTGCACAGCTCGTCTTTGGGGCCCCCAGTCTGGTAAGGGACCAGGCTTGTAAGGGACTTGGGCTGAGCTGCTGTTTTCAAACTGCTCTGCAGGGGAGTCACCTCAGGGTGCAGGGAACCGGAGTGACTAAGTGGGTTGGGTGGCCCTGTCCCCACTGCCATCGCCTGAGCTTGCATTTTATCACTATTTGGGGTAAGGCTTAATTTTAAAACCCTTAGCCAAATGTTGCAAACCCTAACCTGGGCGGTCTTAGGCCCTTCCAGCTCTGACCTTCTCTTGTTCCTGAAACCAATCTTTCCACAACTGCAGGGGTATTCAAGAGGTCATTGGATCAAGCCAGGCAGGTCCTGAGTGTCCCTAAGAGCTGTTGTGGCAGCCAAAGAGGCTGTGTCAGCTGATGGAGAGGGAGGCACCTGGGGTGGCAGGCTGGGCCTGAGTCTGTGACAGGGAGAAACCTCATCTGCATGTCCCTGGCAGTGGCCACCCAAGCACCCCACAGGCTTCTCCACAGAGGGAGGGGCTGGCAGGAGCTCCACCTCCTGCTGCAGGGCGCCAGCCGGGCCTCGGGCTGGAACGTGCCCTCCCTGCAGCCTGGCGGCAAGGCCCGCATGGAGAGGCACCAACACGCCTGGGGGTGGAGTGACACGTAGGGTCCACTCCTCAGCTGGAGAGGAGGTGGGAGATGGGACAGTGTGGCACACCGTGGTCACAAGCAAGGGTGCCTGTAGGAAAAGCCCGATGCCACTGGCTCTGCTGACGAAACCCAAGAGAAATCGCGGGCCATCCCGGAGCCGCAGTCCCTTTCAGAAAAGAGGAGTCTTGAAAAGGCCCGGGTTTAGCTTTGAAGGTGGAGTCACCCCTGCGTCTGTGGACACGAGGCCCTGGGCTGTGGGTCTGTCTCGTCCTGCAGTTGGCGTCACACGGGACCGCGCCCCAGCTCCAGGGCAGGCGGGGGCCTGGGAGCCGGGGTCGCGGCAGGACTGTCTTCTGGACGGTCAGGGGCCGCGGTTCCCCAGCACGGCTGTGCCTGTCTCCCCTCCCCGCCTTCCTACTTCTGGGCAAGATGACGAGACTGTGCTTCAGAGGAGGAGGTGACTTGGCCGAGGGCACGGAGATGGGGCCGAGTAGGCACCGCAGCCTGGTCCGGGTTCCCCCATCACCACTGGCTGCGCTTCCCCTGCTCCCGGGGCATGACGTTGCCTCCGTCTGCGCTTTGCTGGAGGGGACTCGTGTCGTCTGACTCGTTTGCTGAGGTCCATCTGCCCCCGGGGCTGTTTCCTCTGGAATGCTGCCTCCACTCCAGCCAGGACCCAAGCCAGCCAGGGGTCTCCGCAAGTCCCTTGTCCCCAGCCCTTCTTTAGGTCAGTTTCTGCCCAGGGTGGGAGAGGGGACAAGTAGCCATGCAGTGAAGGGGCGAAGCTGGCCCTTGTGTCCTAGCCAAGCTTTGGACTTCCAAGAGAAGAAGATGTCCCACGCTCGTTAGGATGGCCAGGAAGACTTTATTCAAGACTCTCGCAGTGGGGGCGGGAGCTGTCAGAGCGAGGGGAGACAGCTCAGCTCCGAGAACGAGGAGGCCAGTGAGGACTAAGCCAGGAGCCCAGAGAGCGTGGGGTGGGGCCAGGGAAAATGCCCAGGAGGAGACTCGCGAGAAGGGATTCTGGGTAAAGGCAGGTCAAGTCTTTGACCTCAGAACGTGATCAGATGTGACAGGGGGCAATTTGCTAAGCTGACCTGGGATTCTTGCTAGGACCCAGGTAGGTGGGTCCAAGACCAGGTGGCCGGGCTGAGGCCTGGCCCACAGAGTGCTCAGAACAGCCTGCCTGGAGAGTGGCTGAGCAGGGCCTGTCGGGCCTCTGCAGGAAGTCCATCCGGGTGGGCCACGCGCTGGCCCTGCTGCCCGTCCTGCCCATGAGGCCTGCCCTGCATAGGGTCTCTGAGCTTGGTCTTCTGTCGGCCCCTTGGCACGGTGCATTGTAGACAAGAAGACTTCTCATTTTAAAATTTATCGACTCCCCAGTGACAAGGCTGACATGTCTTCACCCTAGAGACTCAGACCGTAAATCAGGTGGCGTGACTCTCGGTAGATGCTGCTGCCTGTGCTGGAGACGTGGCTTGGGGTCTTCTGACCCCTGCTCTGCGCGCCCTCTGGGGAAGCCGGGCCTGCTGGAGGCTCGGGAGGCAGCCCCGGCCTGGGAGCCTCCCGCCTCAGCTCGGGCTGCGGGGAGCATTGCTCCAGGGGGGCCTCTGCGGTCCTGATGGGGGAGCGTGGCCCGCGCAGGCAGGACAGTGGCACCGTCACTGCTCAGCCAGGCGGCGGCTTCTTGCCTTTTCGCCAGTCCTCCTCTTCACGCCGGAGTCCCTCACGCTGTCAGAGCTGACGTGCTTTCCCCGTCCGCCATCGCCATTCTTCTGGTTTTGAGCTTCACTTGATTCCGGAGCAATTTTTAATTTTTACACAAAAATTCTGTGCCTCCTTGGTAAGACTGAAAAATGGAGAAAGGAAAAAAAAGCCTTCGCTCCCCCCAATTCACTTCTGTCCCTATGAGTGTCCTAAAGTCTGGAATCAGCCACACCCAGTGTGGTCACACACATCCTCAGTCTGGGAGGGAATAAAATCCTGGAGTTTTGTTTTCTTGTGGTGGATCTACTCAAGAGACCCGCGGGCCGTCGCAGCCCAGCCAGAGCCCACCTTCCCTCCTGGCACTCTGCTCCCCCCTGAGCCCCCGGCAGGGGGTGGGGTCGTGTCCCTGTGTGGCCACGAGGAGGGGGACCTTGGTGCTGGGGTGTTGGCAGTGCTCCTAAAGGGTGCGCTGACCACGCATGTCACCCTGTAACTTCACTCACCACGTGGTCAACCCTTTGGAAGCACTGCCCGTGGCAGCCCAGTGCTTTTCCTCCTCGGGAACCACTGTCCAGAGTTCTGCTGTCCAGCAAGTGTCCTGCACCGCCCTGCGCACCTGCAGTCAGGTCTTGTGGGCGTGACTTCTCACCTGGCCAGGAAGCCACCTCTGCCGTGCTCACTGCGGGTGTGACTCCCTTGGAGGCGGGCAGGGCTCCTCGGCTTGATTCCTGCAGGCGGAGCGCAGCAGGGGGACCCGGCCTCACGGCTAACGGGCTGCCCTCATGCGCCAGGCAAGCACCCGTCCCCGCGTCCCACCCCGTCCCTCCTGGCCTCTCTTGGATCGCTTGCCCCGGAGGAAGCCAGAAGCCAGGTCCTGCCCAGGGAACGGGCATGACGAGGGGCCAAGCGCCAACAGCCCCTGGCTGAGCTCGGGCCTCTCCACTCCCGGCCCCCAGCCAAGCGGGCAGGTGAGGCCACGCCCCGACAAAGCCCCGCTGGAACCTGGTGGGAGACCCTGGCCACAGACACCTGCACCGAGATGCCAGACCCACCCGAGCGGCGAGCAGAGAGTGGGCTTTGAGCTGGTAAGCGGCGAGTGGCCGCGCAGGGGCAGGTGGCGCGCACGAGCGCGCTTCGGAACCCCTGGAGTCCTGGAGCCCCCGCCGCAGGCGCTGCCCCTGCTGTGGCGGCCCGCATGGGCAGCACCCCTCTCACCTGGACCTCGAGGCGCGGGCGGCATTTTCACGGTCCCCTTCGCCTCCCCGGCACTCGCGGCCAGCCCTGGACGTGGGGCTCTGAGGGCGTCAGGCAGGCTCTCCCCGTGGCTGGAGCGGGCGCCTCCTGAGTTCCCGGGAGGCCGAGGTCCTCGGAATGTGGGTTGTGCCTCCCGATCTCTGTTGTGAATTAATGGCTTATTCATTTCCTTTGCGCTGTTTTCTTTGGATTATCTTTTTTATTGATTTGTAGATTTTTTTAAATTCTAGAGACTCATCCTTTGTCACTAAAGACTATTTTATACTCAGCTTCTTTCAATTAACAACATATTGGGGATATCGCTCTATGCCAACGTAGACGTCACGTTAGTGGCATTGGGGTGGGAATTTCTTCTGCTGGACGCTGGCTGCTCTGCAGCTCTGAACTAGTAGGAACATGGCCGTGCGTCCTTCAGCTAATTGTGCCCTGGCAGCAAATGGCCCTGCAGATCTGAACGGCTCCACAGTGGTTTCTTTTTCTCTCGAGTGACATGGCCTTCACCTGTTGACAGCTGAGCTATGTCATTGTCCCTCTGGGAGCCGGGCTGGGGAGCAGCCCCACCTGAGACATCGCTGATGGTTCTCAAAGTCAACTCAGAAATGGAGATTGACACGTGCCACTTGTCGGTTCCATGTGGCCCCGTCTGGACTCCCTGGGGCTGGTAGTCCTTCCGCAAGGAGGCACAGGGAGTGTTTTGAGCAGACACAACTTACCACATGGTGTGATGAACTGTCCCCTCCGTCCCCCTTCTTGGGACTGGCCCCATAAATTCTCAGAAGTTGGATTGCCAGGCTAGGGATCTGCACACATCCAAAGTTTGTGGTGTTGATTTTCTCAGCTGGGTGTGAACTGTTCCTGTGCATCTGCTGTGAATTTAAATCATCACTAGTCCTAACGACCGTTTTTAAAGGAGAAAAATACTATTCTATAGAAATGCTGCGTGGCCATCGTGACCCTGATGGTTTCTCTAGCTTGACTCTTTAAAATCACTCTCAGAGCAGCCACCCTCTGAGATTTGCAGGTGCTGGTGTTTCCATTGCTGTTCCACAGACAAGATTCCTGAGGCTCAGAGAGGGTGAGCCCTTGTCTCAGGGCTGCACAGCTGGTGATGAGAAGCCCTCACCGTTGCTCAGCCCTGGGCTCTTTCTCCTCCTCTCCGGCCTTTGGAGGTGGTGAATGGACTCTTCCCCAGCCCCTTCCTTTAAATGTGGTCAGTGACTGGCTCTGTGATCTGAGAAGCCCGAGCACAGGCTGGCCTTAGGAAGGCCCCCGTCTGTGTCCCTGCAGCACCTCAGAACCTGCCCTTCGAGGAGGAGTTGCTCTGGGCTGGTTGGCTTAATCTGTATTAAGGTATCGCTGACCATCATTGGAGGGCGGGGATTTGCTATTTTTAGCAAAAGTCAGGGGAGCGTCCTAAATCCTGTTGACAGAACTGAAGTGACATGGATGTTTATTAAGGAGGGTGACTTTTTGTAGTTGTGGCACATGTAGAAGACCCCATATTGGATCACTCCACTTCTGTGGAGTGTCCACGGTAGACAGAAGTCAACAGGTTTGAGTGGCATTTGTCCCGGTGCTGAAATCCATGTAAACCTAACATCCAGGTCACATGAGAGGACGCGAGTCCCTCCCCAGGCCCCGTTGGGCTTGAGTGTCTAATCTCTGGGCCAGAGGGGAAACTGAGGCAGGAATGATAGGACCTGGGGCCTTTTCTTTCCCAAGGAGGGCATTTGTTTTCTGTCTCATCCCTGGAGCTGACCTTCTTCCTCCTGCGGTTGCCATGGGGACTTGCAGACTTTGAGACAAGTGCAAGCTCACTTCTTAGGTGGAAGGGGACGCACCCCAGGATGGCTAGGACCGAAAGACGCAAGGCAGGTGAGGGTGACGATGTGGGCAGAGGAGGGCCTCCGGGCGTCGCTGGTGGGATTGGGGCACGGTGCGGCTGTCTCGGGAGCAGGTGGCAGGTCCTCAGATGATTCCGGTGTTGCCAGGCGACCCAGCAGGGCTGCCAGGATGCACCCCAAAGAGCAGACGCGGCCTGTGTTAGTCAGCTTTCCGCCTCTGTGGCAAAACACCTGAGGAAATCAGCTTAGAGGAGGAAAGGGTTATTTTCGGATCAAGGTTTCAGAGGTTTTAGTCCGCAGTCGGTGGCGCCATTGTTTCAGGGCTGAGGAGGCAGAGTGTCATGGTAGAGGGACACTGGAGGGGGCCCGCTCACCTCCAGGTGGCCAGGAAGGAGAGGGCGGGCTGGGGCGGGGAAGGGTCCAGGGACAGAGCATGGTCTTCAAGGGCACAGTCCTAGGGACCTGCGCTTGCAGCCAGGCTGGCCTCCTGCAGTGCCACCGCCAGCCGGGGACCAAGCCTTCAGCACGTGAGTCTCTGGGGGCCATCCCGGATCCAAACAGGCAGCTCTGCTCATGCTAAAGTGTGGACATGAATGTTTATGGCAGGAAACCCAGTGACGAGTGGCCGGGTGACTTCAGTGTAGCCATGCCAGGATTGGACTCCAGGCAGGGAGGAGCGGGGCCCTGGCGCGAGCCTCGGCAGGATGGGACCTGTGAGACCTGTGTGGAAAGAAGCCACACACAGGAGGCCACATACCGTGTCATCCAGGTGAAGTTTCTAGAATAGGCACGTCTAAAGAGATCGGAAAGAGATTGCCAGGGACAGGCAAGAGGGTGGGACCTTGGGATTTCTTTTGGGGGTGATGAAATGTCCTGACGACACGCTGGTGGTGACATGAAACCTCGTGCGTCAACTAACCCCCACGGGATTGGGCACCTTAAAACACTCAAAGCAGGTATGAGTGGACACCACTTGACAGGCACCCGGGCCAGCAGAAGGGAGTGGACCATGAACCCCGGGTCAGCAGTGCGGAGCTCTGGACCGGTGGCTTGAGCTGGCTAGTTGGTCAGCCTCCCTCTCTGCCAGCGCTGGGCTGGGCACCGCGTGTGTGCGGAGGCCAGGCCTGGTGCTGACCTGTGCGGCAGGCCCGTTTGCACCAGCGTGGTCTTGGCAGGGACCCCCCACGGTGTGCGGGAGGGTCCGGTCGGAGTGAGCCCTGCGGGCCTCCAGCACGCAGCTGCCACTGGGCGTGACAGCGCCACTCGGCAGAGGAGGAAGCGTGACTCGAGGCCGAGGCGGCCAGAAGCACAGCGTCGCGGGGCCGGGTGGTGCCCACTTGCCTGCTGGTGCCACAGGGAGCCCAGCCAGTGCTGGCTAGTGCCTGCTGCGTGCCCTGCTGGAGCCGCGGGGCCTCCCTCGGCCTCTCTGGAACCCTCTGAGCGGCCCTGAGACAGCTGGAGAGCCGGGTGGGTGAGGCGGTGTCTGGGCATTGGGCGGGGGCAGCCAGGAGGGCACAGAGGGCACAGGTGCATGGGGCCTGGACACAGGGCCTGGACACGGGCGCTGGAGGCCCTTGTTCATTGTACTTGAAATTCACCTGTAATAAAACGTCTGTAGACGACAGCCCCTGCGCGGAGTCACCAGCGGCTGACAACAGGGAGACTGCGGCGCAGCCAGCAGGACGGCCGGGGAGGCTGGACCCAGCACCTCCTGCGGAGCAGGGCTGAGCGGCAGGGCTGCCGGAGCAGGTCCCGGGCTCAGGGCCTCTTGGGGTCACTCCTGTGCTGGTTCTTTCTACTGCCAGAGCCACGGAGGCCTGGGCTCCACCTGCCGGGGGCCCTCCTCTCCCCTGGGGCTCCTCCTACCTCATGCCCTCCTCTCTTCATCCCAGCTGTGTGCCTGAGGACCGTGGGGCTAATGGGGAGGTGTTTTCCTCTGGCCCTAGATGAGGGCATTCTTGGTTAGCCTGGACTTTGTGACATTGGGATGATGTTATTTTATGTTGATCTGGTAAAACCATTTCTCATTACTGAGATCCTTCAAGAACTTGGGGATCCAATGGGAAGATGGGGCCTGTACGGCCCTCTTCCCCTTCTCCTCATCTGCTCCCCCCGTAGAACAGAAATAAGACAGAACTGAGGGTACAATTGAGTCCCTTGCCTGCTGTGTGACTTTGGAGAACTGGCTTAACCTCTCTGAGCTGCTCACTTGAGAGGGAGGATTAGTGCTTCCTTCACTGATGTCACTCCTGGAGGGGACTCTCAGCGGCTCTGCCCTTGTAAGGCGTGGCCATGATATTGTAGAGTCCGTTGCTAAAAACTGCACCACAATCTTGACACAGCATGCTTTCCAGGGACTGGCAGAGGAATGTTCTAGCTATTAATGTGCCTTTGCTGCTGGGTGACTCGGAATCTCCTTGCCCCAGTGGAAGAGGCAGCCTTGGAGGCCACCTGCAGCAGGGCCCAGGCAGGCCGCAGGAGGATTGTGGCATCCCTGCTGGCACCAGGGACGAGAGGTCAGAGGGCCTAAGCTGGGGGGGCACTCTCGGGCAGAGCCAGGGCCCAGACCCCAGCAGGGGCCCTGAAGACTGGCGAGTGCTCTCTCCGGATGCTGGGACAGCCTGTCAAGTTCAGCTTCAACTCTGAGCACTGAGCGGGGACTCTCCAGGCCGTGGGTCCTTTGCCCCCGCCCTGAGCCCCTGCCCTCGGGGACAAAGAACTCTTCTGATGGTGCCGATTGCATTAGGTGAACTCCCAGGCTTCTCTTTTCCGGGTTAGATCATCCCATTTTTTCCTCCCTCACAGAACATCTGTTATAAATTCTCGATTCGGCAGTGGATGTGGAATAGACGTGGGGTAAATGACATGAGATGGCCACGAAGCCATGCTCCGTGTCACACAGCAGGGCGGGCCCAGCGGCCGTGCTTTAACTCGGCCGTCCCAGCGGAGTCGCTCACGGCTGAGGCCCACCGCCCGCCCGAGGGTCCGGATTGATGACGGAGATCGTGGCACCGACAGCCACAAGGCACGGGGACCCCCGTGGCCAGGCCTGGCTGGGAGGGGTCTTGGGCAGGGACTCTCCCCAACATGTGGAAGGAAGCAGCCACAGAGAGCCATGTGGGGGCCGTCGGCTGTCCTGAGCTGGAGGCCACGGCCCTGCTCAGCTGTGCTGCAGGACCGGGGGCGGCGGCGGGGGGCTGGCGCGGGCTGGCCCAGCGCTTCTGAAGAATGTGACCGTCACAGAGGCAGAGCCTTCCTGAGTACCTGGGCCAGCGCGAGGGTCTGGAAAAGAGCCACACGTTTGGGGGTGAAGGGCCTTGACTCTAAGCTTCCCCTGCCTGTGTCGTCTGGGTGGGGAGTTTGTGATCGGAGACAGACCTTTCACTACCGAGGAATGACCGTTAGCTGGGCCAGGCGGGAGGGGTGCCCACCTCCAGGGGCACGCTGCGTGCCCTGCCGGGGGCCTTGGCATGCCCTGCTCTGCCTCCGTCCCGGCCAGCAGCCCTGGATCCTGGGACGCAGCCGTAACGAGATGCAGCTCCTGGTGTCCAGCACGGCCCGTGGGGAGGCCGTGCGCACTGCGGCTCCAGGACTGCGGGGCTGCCCGGGGCTGGAGAAGCTTCCGGAGGAGCTGGCGCTGGGCTTTCCAGGATGCCAGACCTCTGGCACGGGGGAGGGTGCCCTCCAGGCTAGGGAGCAGTGCGTGCAAAGGTGCCCGGCGTCCGTCTGGGCGTGCTGGGCTCCTCCAGGCAGCGCGCCTCCCCTCTCTGGCCTAGGTGTTTTGCTGTCTGTCTGACTCCTGGGCAAGGAGGACAGTCTGTTCCTGGGCAGGGCCACCACCCTCCAGAAGCTGGCCCAGACATTCCTCCCGCCTGTGGAGGATTCTCTGTCTGTCTGTCCATCTGGTGGCTGGAATCCAGGGCCATGGCTGCATGCCCATCTCCCAGCGTCCCTTGCCCTCCTGTGGAGAGGCCGTGTCGGAGAAGACCGGCTTTGGGGAGGGACCCGAGTCTGCAGCCTGGCCCGCTGCCGCCAGGACGGATGCTGACGGGCGTGGACCTGTGTGGCACGCCCGCCCCTCCCCGTGCTCGGGCCACCGGCCTGCCTCTCCACTGCGGAGGCTGCTGGGGCCACATACATGTCCAGAAGGGCCAGCAGCACTGACGTCCACCTGGTGTGGCTGGCATGGCTACATTGTCACGATATCCACATAACTGCCACATTGCCCTGCTTCCTCCCGGGGGGTCCCCAGACCTCTCCCGTGACTGAGGCGATTCAGGAAGCAGCCTGGGGGTTGCCCCTCCTGGTTAAATCTCCCCACCTGCAGCCACACGTGTCCACACTGCCCCCGTGCCACCAGGGCGGGCACAGAGGGACTCCTGCTTTGTCTCCTGCAAGTAAGAAGTCTTGCCTGTCTGTGAGTGGACAGGCTGCTCAGGTTTCATATGGTGTTGGGAGCCCCCAATTTATAAACAGGTCCCAGAAGTTGGGAACAGGGACTTGGGCTGACTGACTTCCCAGGACGCATCTCCAAGGCGCTGGACCACAGACAGTGCTGCATGACTATGTGGGCCTGGTCTTCCATCAGAGCAGGGCTGTGCTGGACAGAGGGAGGAGGGAGGAGGGAGGAGTAGGGAGAAAGGAGCAGGGAGGAGGGAGGAGTAGGGAGAAAGGAGCAGGGAGGAGGGAGGAGTAGGGAGAAAGGAGCAGGGAGGAGGGAGGAGTGGGGAGGGAGGGAGGAAGGAAAGAGGCAGGAGCAGGAAGGAGAGAGGGACAGGGAGGAGGAAGGAGGGAGGAGTGGGGAGGAGGGAGGAACAGGAAGGAGTGGGGAGCAGGGAGGAGAGGGGAACAGGGAGCAGGGAGGAGGAGGGAGGAAGGGAAGAGTAGGGAGGAGAAAGGAGCAGGGAGGAGGGGGCAGTGGGGAGGGAGGGAGGAGGGAGGAAGAGAGGAGGGAGGAGCAGGAAGGAGGGAGGAGTGGGGAGGAGGGAGGAGCAGGAAGGAGTGGGGAGCAGGGAGGAGAGGGGAACAGGGAGGAAGAAGGAGGGAGGAGTGGGGAGGAAGGGAGGAGGGAGGAGCAGGAAGGAGAGAGGAACAGGGAGGAAGAAGGAGGGAGGAGTGGGGAGGAAGGGAGGAGGGAGGAGCAGGAAGGAGGGAGGAACAGGGAGGAGGGAGGAGTGGGGAGGAAGGGAGGAGGGAGGAGCAGGAAGGAGAGGGGAACAGGGAGGAAGAAGGAGGGAGGAGTGGGGAGGAAGGGAGGAGGAGGAGCAGGGAGCAAGGAGGAGGAAGGAGGGAGAGCAGGGAGGAGGGAGGAAGGGAGAGGAGGAGGGGGAGGGAGGATTTCCTTTCCCTTAACTAAGTTCCGGGCTGTGGGTGGCAGAGTTTTAAGAGAAGGAAACCATCTGTCTCCTTCTCTTCTTCTTTGTCCCCCTCGTGGCCCATCTTGCCAAAGACTTTGTCTTCCCCTAAGGTACCCACTCTAGCACCAGAGGGCTGCCCCACCCCCCAACACACCACATTCAAGCTCTGCACCCGCGTTTCCTGCCCCTCCTCTGAGAAGGCCCCTCCTTGTGGTGGCCCTGGTCCAGGGTCACCATGAGCACAACCTGGTGGGGGTTCACGCCAGGGCGCCAGGGTGTGTGCCGCAGACCCTGTGTGGAGGCTGGGTGGCCACCTGGTGGGACAACAGGTGGCCCAGAGCCAGCTTGGGCATCTGCCAGCAACTTCCACAGAGGACACTGCTGCTGTCCCAGGGTCTTTGTCTATCTGGCTTCTGAACTTGAAGGTTTCTCAAAGTCTGGAGCATTTCCAGGTGGGCATGGCTTCAGGTGGGACCTCTGGTGAGTGGCTTTTTGAGCTGCCTGTACCGACCAGGTCAGAGTGTGTGCGTTGGTACCAGACGGAACCGAACTTCAGACCAGAGACAGAAATCTGTCTGTGGGCAAAGAGGCGCTGGGTGGGCAGCCAGAAGCGTCTAGAGTCTTTCTGCTGTTGGTGGGAGAGGCCCATGGGAGGAGAGGGAGGCTGGAGCCGAGAAGGGGATCACTCTGCAGGGCAGGTCACAGGGTGGGCCGCGCTCTTCCCAAGCAAGTGCTTCCAGGACAGGGCAGTGGCGGTCATCAAGAATGCCCTCCGAGGGGCAGCGCCACAGCAGACTCATCAACCTTGCGTCTTTGATCTCCTGCTTGGAGGATGAGGGGACACGGGCTTTGATGTTCACTCTCACTTCGCCGTCCTGGGACGAGGAGAGCCGTCTGTGAGGGTGCAAGCCGAGCCAGACCCCAGGCCTCAGGGGCGCTGGGAGCCAGCGAGGGGAGCCCCGGTGCGCAGGTGCTTTGGGATTAGGGCGAGGCCGGCTTCTCCGGGAAGCAAGAACAGCCCCATCTGCTGAGCGCTGCCCCGGCAGTGTTTCCGAAGCTGGGCATTGTCTTTGTGAGCGGCGGGGTGGCTTCTTGATATCACTCTTCGGGTCCTGAAATGGAGCCCGTGCAAAGGAATTGAGGAAAGCGATCAGAGCCGTGCAGCTGCTATCATACCATCTGGCGGCTCAGAAATATTTTATAATCAAATGAGTGAGACAGCTTCCCGCACTCCCCACGCTCACCCCGCCCCTCCCTCTCTCTGAGGCACCAGGGAAGCCTTTTCCCCGGGGGCCAAGACACCAGCCTCTTGGTGACCTTGGCAGCTCTCTGGAGTCTGCCAGTGCTTGGTTAGTTCCTTGTGAGATGGGGTGCAGCCTCGCCGTGCCGATGAGACTCATATCCAGTCGTGTCCTCGGGATACTACTTACCATCTGTCTTGGAAAGACTTAAAAGTTGTGCACTTTCACTTTTCTGGATGTAAATGTAGCATGCGGGTGTTCGCCCGTGGAGTATTTAGAAACGACAAAGACACTGGAAAACCGATGAATAATCTGTAACATGCCCCCTCTGCCCGGGGGCGACCACGGAGAACATTCACCATAATCTGGAAGGTTTCCGAAGTAGCCCGAGCACCCAGACGGTCTGCGTATCCAAACCACGAGGACGAGCCGTGGAAATAGATGAGAGTTTGAGTCCGCGGGCGCGGCTGAATGTGTGCGTGGGTGCACGCTCCGGGGGTGTGCGAGCCTCGTGTCTGCGTGTGTTCGAGTGAGGTCCCCACGCCTCCCTGGTTCAGAGCAGGGCCAGCGGCTTCCCAGGTAGGCACTGGCCTGGCTGCGTTTGTGCCCTTCCTTGGAAGGTGGGCAAGTCGGGGGGACACCGTGAAGCAGCGCCGGGTGCCGGGGACATCGGGGGCAATGGGAGCTCCCCGACGGATCTTTCTCAGCAGGCTCTGGGGACGTGGTAAGAGAGATCTCTGTCCCAGAACTGGGAGGAGTGGAAGGGGACAGAGCCAACCTGCCACTGGTCCCCCGAGCCCGCGTGCCTGTCCAGGGCTTGGAGTCCTGGGAGCATCCTCTGCCCACACGTTGGCTTTGCCCGGGCCTAGCTCGCCCCTTTGTGGAGGCAGGCCTGCCTTCTTGGGCCATTTAACTAGAACAACCCTTTGGTGGATGGGAGCTGCTGGAGGGCGTAGTACCAGGAACCAGGGAGGGTGTGATGACCGGGTGTCCAGCTGGGGTAACTGGTCGACCAGGCCAAGGGCCACAGACCTGGGCTGGTGTTGATTTCTGTGGGCGGAGGGGGGGGTCTGTTGGCGCCCCGGGCTGCACGTACTGTCTCCCCTGAGAGGGTGAAGTGGAGGCGGGATGCTTCCCACCCCTCCCCTGTAGGAGCTTTGTTTGGGGAGATGGCTTGAATTGCGGTTGACTATGAGCCATGGAGATTTGGGCATTGTCGCCTTCCGTAGTCTCACGGGACTTGGCCCGGGATCTCGAGTGACTTGGTCGAGATTGCTGATCGGGTCAGCGCCATTTTGGTGGTGTGTGCGGCGCGTGTTAGTTGTTGTTAGAGCCAGAGAGAAAAGTTATCAAAATAAAAAACTGTTTGTCTCCAGTTTGCCTCTAAACTTCTTCCCGCGGCTTCGTTGCTCCAAGTGGCCATCGCTTCAGGCAACAACACTCCCCCTTCTCCCTCCCTCGCCCCCTCTGGGAGGCTCAGGCCCTCCTTGAGACAGAGCTTCACCCTCTGTTCCTCCCTCTGCACAGCCCGCCGGCCCCCACCCCCGGCTGGCTTCTGAGGGCTCTTCCTGGCCTGCAGAGTGTGCACACTGTTTTCACCCCCAGAGGGACAGAGTGCTCCCAGATAAGCCCCAGGATCACATTACTGGGACCCAGAAGTCTCCAGCTCGTGCCACACCTAGGTGCTGGCCGTGGTTGATGCTGTTCACTGACCCCAGGTGCAGGGTCAGCCCAGGTGAGGTGTCCGGCTGCCTGGGCTCTGGGGCCCTCTCCAGAACATCTTGCTCATCTGTCCACTGGCTTGGCCATTCTGCCACCCAGTGCCCCTCTGAGCACCTCCGAGCCGGGCAGAGCCTGCTACAGGGGCCATGGGTCAGGTGGGTGGGGAAGCTTGCTCTGGAGCTAGTGGCTCACGTGGGTCACAGGGATTTCACTAGGACACAAAACGTGACTTCCAAAGCCTAATGGTGGTCTTCAGCCACAAGATGCTGCCCCAGGTGTGGACCACGGGTTTGAAATGGCTGCACCTACTCACCCTTGTTGAAAGTGCCTCTTGCCACCCTGGGGGTCCAGCATCTGATGGGGATGTCAGTCTCCAGCAGTTGCCTGCTGTTCTTCCTTAAGACCCCTTTAACAACCTCTGGGCCCTTCTACCAGCCCCTGTCCCCTCCATGTTTGTTTATTTATTTTTGTGGTACTAGGGATCCAATCCAGGGGCACCCCACCACTGATCCATATCTCCAGCCCTTTTTGTAATGTTTTGAGTCGGAGTCTTGCTGAGGCTGTCCTTGAACTTGCAATCCTCTTGCCTCAGCTCCCAGGTTCCTGGGATCACAGGTGCTCACCACCCTGCCGGGACTCCCTCCGACACCTCGACCGTCACCCCTTTCCTTGACACTTTCCTGACTTTTTCCCTGGGGAGGCTGGGAATTTCCCCGAGTCCTCTTTTATGTCACTGAGCTCCCAAGTGCCCGGCACAGAGTATGGGCCAAATTGACCTAGCAGGTCAGCTTCCCAAATCCTTCATCTCTGTATCCTGTAGATTCAGACGAGGTCGGGACCGGCAAACTGTGTTTCAAACTTGAGATGAAGTGGTCATGAGAGCAGGCGGGGAGGGGTGTGGCCATGGGACCATTTCAGAGCCGTTTACAGACGGAGCCGTGTCCTGATTTGTCATTAGAAGTGTGCTCTTGGTCGTGCTTTGGTTAGGTTGGTGGATGCCCCTGTAAGCCTGTCCTGTGCTGGGGACGTACAGGGCAGGTCTGAATCCACAGATTTTGTACACCCAGAACAGTAGTGCCAGGTTTCTTTGAAGCCCCTGGACGGTGGCCTTCTCCTGGCACGTGTCAGCATGTGTGTGGCGTGATGTTGCTGGTGCCCTCGGTCCGGCCTCCAGCTTCCTTTCCCAAGCATGGCTCGAGGCACCCAGTGCTGGCCCAGGGAGATCCCGTGGGGTGCCCACGAGATCCCAACCAATCAAACGACTGCTCCCGTGTAGATTAACGCCGGCCGACACTCACTGGACTCCTGATCATTTTCTGTTTTCTGCTGTCCCCTTGCACATTTCCTTCTTATTTAGCTTCGTCACATTGGATCACTGTCTTGGCTGCCACGGCGGTTGAGTATTTCTGAATTTCTTCCCATCATTACTAGGCAGAAATGGAATGTGAATTCTTAAAAAAGAAATTCTATCATATTTTCTCTACTATAAAAACAACCTATGCTTATTACAATGTCTCAAAAATACTAAATGATAAAGAGGAGACAGAAAAACAAAGGTATTTTGTCACATTTGCCCAAGTGACCTCTGTTACATTTGAGTGTTCAGAGAAATACCACTTTCCTGGTACCATGAGCCCTGGCAGAAAGTTGGTGGTTGATACATATTATTAAAGAGGGGTCACTAAACTTATGTAGGCATAGTTAGCATGTTTTTTTTTTTTTTTTTTTTTTTTTTTTGGTACCAGGGATTGAACTCAGGGGCACTCGACCACTGGGCCGCATCTCCAGCCCTTTTTGTATTTTATTAGAGACAGGGTCTCACTGAGTTGCTAAGTGCCTCACCATTGCTGAACCTGGCTTTGAACTCGCGATCCTCCTGCCTCAGCCTCCCAAGTGCTGGGATTGCAGGCATTCGCCACCACGCCTGGCTCATAGTTAGCGTTTTTTTTTTTTTTTTTTTTTTTTTTTTTTTGTGGTTACCGGGGATTGAACTCAGGGGCACTCGACCACTGGATCACATCCCCAGCCCATTTTTGTATTTTATTTAGAGACAGGGTCTCACTGAGTTGCTAAGTTCCTCGGCATTGCTGAGGCTGGCTTTGAACTCGCGATCCTCCTGCCTCAGCCTCCCAAAGTGCTGGGATTACAGGCGTGCGCCACCCGCGCCCGGCTAGTTAGCGTTTTTAACGTAAAACATTTTAATGTAAAATATGCATTGTTCCCCCATCTCTTCATTTATGGTCAGACTTTTCTTGGTCCCAGCTTACTGACTGATGGCTGTGCTATTGTAGTATTATTTTCAATGCATTTTTTCTGACATCTCCAGGGTCTATTTCTGTCAAGTGAAGTAGGAAGTAATGTCAAATACTTGAAGATTTTCGTATGCCTCTATATTATTATACCTACTTGAACAGCCATCTTTCCCAAACTTTCAATTCTGTTTAAAGTTTTTTTTTTTTTTTTTAAACAGAAAAACAGCTGAGTCTTGGAGAGCCCCCAGTCTGAGGGTCCAGCATTCTCTGTACCTCTCAGAAGGCTGAGGCACGTCCCAGAGTCCTGGGGCAGACTGGGAGGCAGTTCATGGGTGCTTTCTTCTCTCTCCTCTCTCCACCCATTTCTAAATGCAGAGCATTCTGTGTGGTCGCCCTTTGACTCCCTGAAGGAGTCGTGCCATGTACTGAAGCTTTTAAACTTAAACACACAAAAGCCACCACCATCCTTAGTGGTTGAAGGCTGAACGCTTTCTCCCTCGGGTCAGAAGGGACGTGGATGTCTGCTTTGGCCACTCCTGTTCCACGTTGCTCTGAAGGTTCTAGCCGGAGAAAAAGAAAGACCGTGCTTCAAGATTGGGTGGTGGAAGTATGGACACCTGTCAGCAAAACTACGTGTGTGTGTGTGTGTGTGTGTGTGTGTGTGTACACACATATAGATATTACTATATATGTATATAGTATCTATATATAATAAACAAAATACATATCTATCTACATCTATCTTTCTAATCTCTGTGTGTGTGTGTGTGTGTGTGTGTGTGTGTGTGTGTGTGGAGAGAAAGAGAGAACAAATGCATGTACCCACTCTAACAAGTGAGTTCAGTGAGATTGTGGAATATAACCAATATAGAAAAATGAATTGCCATGAATAATCTGAAAGGAAATTAAGAAAAAAAAATTCCGTTTATGCAGACATCAGAAAGAATAAGATGCTCAGGAATGGGCCTAATAAAAGAAGTGTGAGACTACAGTCTGCGTGGTGGTTGGCTGCACTTGCCTCTCCCCTGTGCAGCCTGAACTCCAGGGGTCAGGAGGGCCCCAGCCCCCAGGTCAGGCCCTCCGGGGACTGCGGGAGGGAGATCAGAGCCTTGCTCCCCCAGTGGGGGGCACATTTGGAGTCTCTCTCAGTTCTGCCCCAGAGTTCTGATCAGATGTAGATCATTCCAGCCCTCCGCACCCTCTGCCGTAGAATGAGAAGAATCCTCTAGTCTTTCTGGGCAACTACCAAGTTCAGGATATTTTTTTATTTTTGAATTTCAGTACTGAGGGTTGAGCCCCAGGACCTTGGACATGCTAGGCAATGCTCTACCACTGAGCTACATCCCAACCACCCTTTTAGTATTTTTATTTTGAGACAGGGTATTGCTAAGTCTCTCAGGTTGACCTCAAATTTATGATGGTGTTGCCTCCGACTCCCGCGTGCCTGGAATCGCAGGCAGGCGCCCCTATGCCCAGGAACCGAGTGAGCATTCTGTGTTGGCATTTCTTCAGGAAAGGGTGCGTGGAATGCTTGTTGGCCAGGTGAAGCTGAGGCAGAGTTAGACCCAGGGCCCAGACCGGTGGATGGACAGTGAGGAGGCCGTTCTCAGCCTCACTGTCGTTTGTGGGAGGACCTTGGAAAGGCCGCCTCACCCTCTACCCTCGGTTTCCTCATCTGTCAAGCAGTCTGTATTTCTGCCCTGTTGGCCTCGGAGAGAACCCACGGGAGTCTGTACAAGTGGGTCGTGTGGGGCCTACTGCCGGCATTCCTGACACCTAGGACATCTCAGCACCAGCAGTGACAAGAGGCGTGTGACCTCAAGAGAAGGATGCTCCTCTAAAGACGTCCTACTGAGGTGAAAAAGCCCCGACCCTGTCCTGCATCTGCGCTTTGAGCTGCGGTCCAGGGCCAGTGCCCCACCTGCAGCCTGGGGTGGGGAGCCCGGGAAGCTCAGGCCCCGTTAGAGAAGGCAGGGCTGAAATCATCACCTTTCCAAGCAGGTCGGATTCAGAGAAGGTTTCTTTTCTAAACCGTTTATTGTAGAAAAGTGTCAGGTGTTCGCAGATGTAGCGGGAACGGTGAAAGAAGAGCGGGAGAAGTGAGAGAAACCAAGGGGTCGCCTGGGGTGGTGGAAAGGGCCTGAAGGGGAAGGAGGTGCCAGAAACCAGGCTGGACTAGCAAGTGACCCACCGCTTCCCCCTGGTCAGACCACAGCTCTAAACTCTAGGCTCCCCGCACCCCGCCTGCTCCCACAAAGAAAGTCTTGCCGGCACAGCTGCACTCACCCGCCACCCACACCCCGTGTCTGGCTGCTCTTTGCGGAGGCAGAGTTGAGCTGCGGGTCAGACACAGACCCCGCGGCTGCAAGCCCAGGACCCTCACTCCCTGACCTTTCGGGAAGGCCTGCTGGCTCCTGGGCTAGATGGAGGAAGGCGGACTCCCTGCAGAGCGGCTTTCTGAGAGGGTCTTTATGCTAAGTGCCCCCACTGGGTCCCTGCGCTGTGGTTTGTGAAGCCACCCCTGGCCCGCTCTGGGCCTGCATTCCTTCCTTGACGGCGCTCTCCCCACCAGCCGCCCTGCATGCCCACGTGGGGAGGTCCTGTTGCATAACGTGCCCTCCCTCGGGCTGCAACTCACAGGCCTTCCTTTCCAACCTTCTCCAGCCCCACCGTGGTCACCCATCCCTCTCCGTTCCACAGATACTTCCTGACGGCTCTTCTGAACTGGGCAGTTTCAGAGGCCTCCTGGGATTCTCCCTCACCTCACTGTGGCTTTTCCAGTCTCTTCTGGGAAGTTCTGGGCTGAAACTAAGGCCACCCTGGCCAACTTCAGGCCAGTGCCAGGGTCAGGGTCAGCCACCTTCCAAGTTCACGTGCCAGAGAGACCTGGAGGGATTATTGTTCTCCTCTGACACAACAGCAAATGGGGTCCCCAGCTCTTGGCACAGCTGAGGACTCAGAGTCAGGTCTCTCTCTACAAGTTTCAAATTCTTTCCATTGTCCCACACTCCGGGGCCGGAGAGGAGTGTGAGCACCTCAGAAACCACTTTTGCTTCTTTCTGGGTTCTTGCTAGGCTTTGAGGCTGGGGTGGGGACTTGGAGTTCAGGGGGCTGCCGTGTTTCCAAGAGCACCTCATCCTAGACGTGCAGCCCCGTGGGTCGACCCCATGTTGGACCTCACGGTGCATCTTCTGCTTTGCAAACTACGGCCACCTCCGGGACCCTTCAGTTCAGCAACTGAACGTTAGGAGCTGCAGAGATGAAGACGGGGCAGACAGGCCCCTGCGCCCAGGGACTGCCTGGACTACCGACGCGCGGGAGGCACAGTGAGCATGCGCACCACACCTCAAGGCTCAGGACACCGGTGGGCTCTCGCTAGGGCGGCAGAGAGGACATCGGAGCTGGCTTGGAAGGGAGCCTGAGTTTGCCAGGTCAGCCACAGAATGAACTGACCATTAAAAAGGAATTAGGGGGCTGGGATTGTGGCTCAGCGGTACAGCGCTTGCCTAGCATGTGCGCGGCCCGGGTTCGATCCTCAGCACCACGTAAACATAAATGCATTACATTGTGTACAACTAAGGCAAATAAATAAATATATAAAAAAAAAAAAAAAAAAAAAGGAATTAGGGAACCAGGGTCAGGAACAACTCTTCCTGGAGGCTGGACTGCAGTGGCAGTCAGGAATGGCGGGGAAAAGGACCGTCCAGTGTCCTTTGCTGTCTGCGTCCTGCCAGGATTCAGGCAGCTGCCTCACCCAGGCATCGGAGGATCGGCCTCCACAGATGCAGACGGGTCTCCCGCACAGGTAGAGGATGACCTCATCAAGGCTCCTTTGACGCTGGCAGAGAGGAGACTGGTTCCTTCCCTGCTTCCCTCCCTCCTTCCTCCGTGGGAGGAAAGGCACCTGTGCTCCCACTCCTGCACCTGGCCATGCGTGCACCAGCCAGCTGGCATGGGTTCAGCGGTACCAATGACCCGTGCCTATAAAATGCTCACCTGTGCCCGGCCATGCGTCCGCTCATTCACGTATCCACGTCCTCACTCATGAGCTCCGATCCCAGCACCAACCCTGAAACAGGCATCTTCTGTTTTATATGTAAACTTCCGCCCAGCGAGATTAGGCAGCTTCGGGCTGGGGTTTTGGCTCAGTGGTGGAGCGCTCGCCTAGCACGTGCGTGGCCCGGGTTCGATCCTCAGCACCACGTAAACATAAATGCATTGCATTGTGTACAACTAAAGCAAATAAATAAATTTTTTTTAAAAAAAATTTTTAGAAAAAGATTAGGCAGCTTCATTAAGGGCACAGCTCCTAAACGTTATGCCCACCTGGAAGGGGAGACAGGACCAGTCTGTGGTGACTCAGGATCCCAACATGGGCGTGCCAAGGCCCCATGGAGGCCAGCCTCTCCGTGCCCACGGTGTCCTTGGAGGAGGCCCTGTGTGCTTGAGGGACAGGGAGTTGGCTTTGAACTGGACCTTGGAGGCCAGGCCAAGGCAACAGCAAGAGGGACAGCGTGGGGTGCGGCATGGGTCCCGGTGTCCCTGGGAGGGCTGCTCTGAGCTGGGTGCCAGGGGGCGTCCCACACAGTGTCCCTTGAGTCTCACAGCCTCTGTAAGGTGAATTGCAGCTAAGGACCCAGTTCAGGTATGAGGGAGGATGGGGACCCAGGTCTGGTGACTGCATAGCCACGCCCCGTGGCCCCCACACCACAGCACACCACCTGCCGTGGGGGCAGAGTCCTGAGAGGCCTTGTCCTGGTGCTCCTGGCCTCTGCCCCCAGCCTCTGCCGCCCACCTGCCTCTAGGCTGCTCCACCCCGTGGGGGGCTGGTGCCTTCACAGGCTGTCTGTCCCCGCGCCCTGGCTGCGGTCTGCATCTGTGAAGCATTTTAAACAGCAGCGCACCCAGGTGCAGCTGAGGACCCCCGCCCCTGCCAAGAGCCTGCACCACGTGTTCAGGGGATGGCTGAACGTCAAGAGCACTGAGGTGGAGCCCTGTGCAGGACACCCAAGGCCAGGCCGGCAGCTGCAGGTGACAGCCACATGGCCCAGTCCGCACACCCAGCCCCACCAGGGGATCAGCTGTTTCAGGGTTCATCTTCCCCACACACGTGCTTTCCTTGTTATCTTGTGGCGTTTCCTTCTCCTTCAACAGTGGGCTGTGACGCGCAGCCTGCACCTGGCTGGGGAAGCCGGGGAAGCCGTGGTGGGTGCTGATAAACCCCGCCAGATGGAGGCCGAGGGGGTGGAGGCCAGGGGGTGGAGGCTGAGGGGGTGGAGGCCGAGGGGGTGGAGGCTGAGGGGGTGGGCCCAGGGCACTGACACTGGCTGAATCCCTCCCTGCTGGGGTCAGAGGGTGGCTGAGTGCCATCTCCCCCAAGGCGTCTTAGAGCAGGGGCGCTCCCTACCTTCATCAGATCACCCTAAGTTGAGATCCTGCACAGGGCAGAGACAGGAAATTCGGAGATGGTGCTTTCCCTCTCGCCATCACCCATCCCAACAGTAAGAGCCGCAGAACTGTCTTGCTGTCTCGAAATAGCAGGCAGAAGAGGTCGTGTCGCGACAGGGAAGAGCCTTAGGGAGCAGCAGGTGGGGACGCCTTCCCCCAGGGCCGGCCCCAGGCCCTGCTGCCACCTGAGCCTGGCACTGTCCTCACTCAAGTGAAGGGTGCGGAAGGCCCCACCTCGCAGTCACTTGCTGTGTACCCCCAACAGTAGACAGGGGAGGGCGTCTCTCCTGCACCCTGAGGAACAGTAGAGAAGGGGGGACGCGGAGCTCTGGTTTAAGGCTAAAAACGTGACCTGGTCCCTCAAGGAGTGTGGTCGCATTTTAATACACAGAGGACAGGTGCACGGTCCTATCTGGGTCCCCTGGACCAAGCCTGTTATTTAACAGAGCACGTGGAAGGAAACGAGAATAAATCCATAGTGAAACAAGCAGAGAAGCATTTCCTCAGAATTTTCAGAAATTCCTGGTGACCATGAGAGATCTTGCACAGGTGTGCAGGGGCCAGGTGAAGGGGCCAGGAGGGGCGGAGCCAACCTCGAGGCTCTCTGGATACCAGGCCCACGGGAGTTAGAGGGTCCCGATCACCTGGTTCCTTTCCCCTCTTTGCCCCTGTGGTCCCTGCTGGTGAGCGATTCCAAAGCCGAGTTCCAGAAGCTGAAAGGAGACGTGCTGTTCCCCGGACGTGCCCGAGGCCCCGCCCCTGAGGCCCCGCCCCTTCGCCTCCTCCCTCCCTCCCTCTCTTTCCCCACTTACCTTGGACTTAACAAATTGCCCTTTCGCCTGCCCACCAGTGGCATCGGCCATTAGATCCATTGATGGGTGCTGGGGTCCGTGCGTGGAAGGACACGGGCAGACGTGGGCCCTGCTGTCCGAGTCCCTCCAGCCATCACCTGGGGGACTTGACTCCTGTCCCTCCAGTCAGGACTGGTGAGGCTGCCCTGGAAAACCCGGCACGTGTGGCCGCCCGGGGCTTCGCACGGTGGCATGGCACAGGTGTTCCTGTGGTGCCTGGGACGTGGGACAGCTCTGCGGGAGGTTGCTCAGGGGCCAGTGGGGGAGGGGCGGACCCACGACCCAGCACGCCCTGGTTTTCAGGGGTTCGTCATCCAGTGAGGACAGTGTGGGAGTGCGCCTCGTTTTGCTCTGTCCCTGTCATTTCCGTCAGCTGTCCTGATTGCCTTCATATTGTCAGGAGGAAGAAATCCCAGCCGAGGGTCGTGAAGGCTCCGGGCTGTCTGGGGTGGGGCCAGTTGGGTTTGGGGATTTTCAGTGACTGCCCAGAGCCCACGCTCCAGTGCCGGCCAGGGAGGGAGGGTGGCAGGTGCTGCGACAGCGGGGAGTGGAGAGTGACCCAAGCAGGGCCAGGATGCTCCTGAGTGCTGACTGAGAGGCCAGGCCTGAGTTCCTCGGGGCCTACTTCTGTGGACACGTCCCAGGGAGGCCGAGGGGCCAGGCTGTGCGAGGGAGGAGAGCACGGGGGAGTGCTCCGCCCCGCCCTGGACTTCTGTGTCTAGGCGAGCTGCGGAGGCCTTGCCTGTTCTGAGGTCTGCTGCTGCCAGGTGGCAGCCTCCCTGGGGACCTATCAGTCCCGGGCGGGGGCTTATCTGCAGACAGGGGATCCCGTTTCTGCTGCCTCGGGGAGAAGGGAGGGGAGGGAGGGCAGGACCTGAGTCTGTGGGAGAGGCCAGCTTGTTTATGGAGGGACGCACCTGGCCCCGTCCCCAGCCTGGACTCTGAGGAGGGACCTGGTCCTGGGTCACAGGGGCCCTGGGTGAAGACATGGTTTGAATGGGGGCTTCAGCCTGTGAGTAGAGTCAGTGAGGTCAGAGAAGGACTTCCTAACAGTGTGACTAGGGAGTCCGAGTCCCAGAGAGGGAAAGTGGTCCCCCGGGTCACACAGGTGCCTGATGGTTTTTTGTGACATGTCCTCACTCCAATCCATACTGTGTCTGAGTGTTTTTGGTTTTCTTTTTGTTGTTGTTTTCTGTTTGCTGGTTTGTTTCTGCAATCTGATTTGAGATGGAAGCGCGTTTATTTTTATAAGTACAGTGAAGGGCAGAGCGGTGGACAGTCTCGCGGAGGCCTTCTTCTGAGGTCACAGTGACACCATGACAAGGAAAGTATTTCTGGGTCCAGAGAGCTCCGCAGAGAGGCTGGGCAGCAGTGCCTGGGGGTGGTGGGTGGCGCTTACCCCCCAGCACCTGCTTCTGTTGCCCCGATGCCTTCACTGGCTGTTTGTGGAGTTTCTAGAATGAACCGCTCTGGAAGTGTCCAGCACCTCCCCACCTACTGCCCCTTCCCGTGGGCTGGTGGAGGAGGTGGTGGGCTGGCTCCTGACGGATGGGGCCACGGCCTCCGCCAGGGAGGTGGTGAGGCCCAGTGCTGATTCCGGGTCTTCCCACCCCCACTGCCTGAGCCTCCGGGGAGGGCTGGGGGTCCGCACTGGGAGCCAGCTCCGCCGTCAGCCCTGCGTCAGCCACAGTGGGCCCCCTGACAGGTGGGAGGGAAGGCTGTGGAGCCAGCCTCCTTGGGGTCTTGAGTCTGCCCCTTGGGCTGTGACGGGGACAAGCGGTTTCCTGTCCCTGAGTTGTGGTCTGCAGGCAGAGCTGCTGCCCCTTGTGGGTCACCAGGGTTAGGTGTGGCTCGCAGCATTCTCAGTGTCGTCTTTATTGGACCTGTCAAGTGACTGGCAGGTGAGGCCATTCAGGGCGCCCGGGGGGTGGGACAGCCCTGCTGGAAAGGGAGCCTGCCGAGGACACGGGCAGGCTGCTCAGGGGAGGGCTGGCCCTGCAGTGGGGACGAGGCTGCGTTAGGGCCTCAAGGCCTCCGTTTGGGAAGAGCCTGTGGTGACCCCAGATGGTGTCCTGCCCAGCGGGGTATAGTGGCTCCTGTCAGAGGAGCTGGATGGCCCCAGGATGGGCGTCCTGCCGGAGGTGCTGGGGTGGGTGCCAGGCCTGGGGCCCACAGGGGCCTGCGGCCGCCTTCCTTAGAAGGAGTGGCTGGGGCCTGAGCATGGGGACAGGCTGGTGCCCTTCTCCCTGGGTGCAGCCTCAGATGCCGGGAAAGGAGGAGCTGCTGTGGGCCGGTGGCCTGGAGGAAGGTGGCCAGGGACAGAGGCTGCAGGGGTGGGCTGCTCCAGGAGGCCGCTGGGTAAGCCCACGGGTGCCCCCGACTCCTGCCCGCCCCTCCCTGGCTCTGCCTTGCCCAAGTGTCCCCTCCCTCCTTCATGCCCTGTGGGCCCTCTGAGGGGATGAGCCACCCGCCAAGCCCTGCCCACAGCTGGCTCCTTTGCCTCTGTGACACCACCCAGATGCCACCAGATCAGTGCCACGCACACGTCCTGAGCCCTCTGGCCACAGCCTGAAGATGACCAGAATCCAGGTGGGGGGAATCTGTGAGCGCCACCCCTTCACCGCTGCCCACCACCCTGAGTTCTGGAACTCTGTCACCCCCCTTTGTTCATGGGAGAAGACGGTGAGGTCTAGGTCCCGGCCCCATCTGGTCCTCTGGGCGGGGCTCCTGGTCATCTCAGTGGGGCCCCGCAGCACACCTGCCTGGAGAGGGCTGCCTGCAGGGACCTGAGCCCCTCCTGGGGGGCTCCATGGCAGAGGTGGTGGCAGGGGGCTGCCCGGAGTCTTCATGGGAGGGGGGGGGAGCTGGCGGAGGCCTGGGGGGGGCTGGGGGGGTCTCTCTCATGGCGGCTCCTCCTGGAGGCTGCAACCAGGAGCTGTCTGGGACCTAGGAGGGCCCTCTCCTCTGCATTATGAGCCCCCGCCCAGCCCCACAGTGTCCCCCACCCCCCCCTTAGCTGCTGCAAAGCAGAACTCGAGAGGCCAGCTGACAGGTGCCAGCAGGCGGCCCCCGCCGCCCCCCAGCTGGGCCCCCGCACTTGTCCGAGGGGCCTTTGGCGCTCACCTCAGGCAGGTGGCTCAGGGAGGGCAGGCCACGCGGGGAGCGTGGGTGCCGGTCAGCCCAGCCGGCGTGGCCTGCTGGGGCCAGTCCCCTCACCACCGTCCTGTGCCTGTCCTCCCCTCTGGACACCACGTCCACACCTTCTGTGACCTCCGGCCTCCCTTCAAGCTCAGGCCAATTTGCATGCAGACCGGGGTGGATGTGTCACGTGACGGACACTCACTGCTGGGGTCCCAGAGAGAGAGCAAGATCTCATCAATCACTTGAAAGGCAGATCTGGTTTTCCAAGACCTGGCTTGCAGGTGGCTGTCCCCGTGGCCCTCTGCCTGGCATCAGGAGAACCCCCTACACCTGAGCTCGAGGCACCTGGCCCTTCAAGATGGACTCTGCCCCTCCCAGCCCATCCTGTCCCAGCCCCTCTCTCAGCAGCTGGGGTGTGTCCCTGGAACCTCAGGGGCTGCCCGCAGGCCCCCATGGCCCTAGCGCCCTGCAGCCTCGGTGTCCTCTCCTGGCTTCTCCACCAGGCCCAGCTGGAGGTGACTTTCTGCCACGCCCATCGCCGAGCCTCCAGCCGCCGCCCAGGAGGAAGCTCAGGACCGGCTGCTGGACCTGGGATGCTGGGCGGCGCCCCCCGAGGTCGCCTCGTACCAGTCCTTGCTTGGGGTGCTGCGTGGGCCTGGGGCTCTCCTGGGGGGGGGCGAGCCAGCTGCTGGGCGGAGGGCAGCTCCCTCAGAGTTGAGGACAAGGACGTCCTGTGGGCTTAGGGGGGCGCCTGAGACTCTGATGCCATAGGGTGGCGTGAGAGAAAGGACCCCAGTGAAGACCCTGGATGTGGCCCCAACGCCCTCCGTGGAGTCCAGAGGAGATCTTTTCACAGGATGTCTCCAATTACTTTTCCAGTTTATTGTCATCTGAGGGTAGCTATCTCTGCACTTGCTGATATTTCTGACAGACGTTTACTATGCGGATGGTGAGCAGATGGTGGTGATGTGTTAAGGGCGGGGGTTGTTGACGTTGTGTGTGTGTGTGGTTCTGGGATGGAGCCCAGGGCTTTGTGCATGCTAGGCAAGTGCCTTACCCCGGAGCTACACCCCCAGCCCTTTCTATTTTGAGACAAGTTCTTGCTAAGCTGCTGAGCCTGGCCTCAAACTCATGATCCTCCTGCCTCGGCCTCCCAAGCAGCAGAGATCACAGGTGTGTGCCACAGCATCCAGCTTTGGTGACACTTTTTAGACTAAAATATTCTCATTGTGGATCATTTATCACTATCAAAAAGTGACCTGTAAAGCAACATCATGATAAAAATCGCCATAATCCCGTGTGTTGGTTTAGATATAAATTTTAAGCTCCCTGGCAAAAATGGATCACAAGAGCCGGAAGTGCCCTTCTCCCTTACCATGGTGCTCTGACTCATGCTCCCAGGAAAACCTTGGAACTTGAAGGGCAAAGCATCACACCGGGGACAGCCGTGCAGCCCAAAAGATTTATTCAACAGCCTTCGTGGCTGGTAGCGAAAACCGGAGAACAGGTGCTCTGGTCGAAGGTCGACGAGGTGGGAGAGGGGAGTCAGGGAGAAGGGAGTGTGCAAGCTCTGGTGGGAGAAGGGAGTCAGGAAGAGGGGAGTGTGCAAGCTCTGGACAGAAGGTGGGTGCCTGGTCGCACCGGCTCTCTGGAGCTGTCGGCTAAAGCAGCTGCTGTCTGGCTGGAGGCTGGAGCTGTCAGCTGGGAGCGGCCGTCGGGCTGAAGGTAGTCGGTCTGGAGCTGTCAGCTGGAGCAGCTGCCGTCGGCTGGAGGCGATGGGTCTGGAGCTGTCAGCTGGAGCAGCTGCCTTCGGCTGGAGGCGATGGGTCTGGAGCTGCTGGCTGGGGCAGCTGCCGTCGAGCTGGAGGTGATGGGTCTGGAGCTGTTGCAGTGGCTTCCTCCTCTCTGCAGCGACGAGCCGATGTCTTCCTCCTCTCAGCAGCGACGATCTGATGTTGTGTCCGTGTGTCTCTCTCTGTCTGTCTTATCTGAGTCTCTCAGACAGGGCCTTATATAGGGATTTCTGGTGGGGGGTGCACTAGAGCAACCCCAAACACCATTGGCTAGAACAGGATGCCCTTTAAGCCTATTGGCTCTTGCCTGGGGAAAAGAAACATTCTGCCCGGGGAAGAAACATCCTGCCCGGGGGGAAAAAACATCCTGTCCAGGGAAGAAACATCCTGCCGAGAATGAAACAAGGTTGCTTCTCTCAGGATGTGGAAAACTGTGAGGGCGGGGGAGGGTAAGCTATCTATCAGAACTGATGTCACAGCAAGCCTCATGTTGAAGGGGGGGGGGGCCCACGAAACCTCAAGAAGGAGCTGTTTTTTTGCCGCAGCCGCCAGGCTGGGAGCAGCCCACCCCTGGTCCAGACAGCATGGTGTCCCCATTCCTTGTGATCTGTAGCTTCCTGCCCCGGGCCTCAGAGCCTGGGTGCATAACACGTGTGCGTGTTGGTGCCTGCTTGTGCATGAGTGTGTGTGCTCTCACAGGCATGAGTTGTGTTCATCAGACTAGGCTCCCCGAGGACAGGCCCTTCCCAGGTGTCCCCGGCACCCAGTGCTGGCTTGGCCACGCTTTGGCAAAGCCCCTGCCTCCCAAGCACACAGAGCCCTTGTCAGGTCTGCCGCCGCCCCCAGCAGCATGCCTCCCGGGGTGCCCTCCTCTCTGTCTCCCTCCTGGCCACAGGCTCCTGGGGGGCCCTGCCTGCCCTGGTCGTCCATGGGCAGCCGCCCAGGCTCAAGGTCGGTGCGTGCGTGTGAGCCCAGACGGGTGAATGTGTTTACGGAGCTCTCTCCACCGCCGGCACCGGCAGCTCCGAAATGACATTTCAGGAATTGAATTACCGACATTCAGTACTTGCGGAATCCAGGAATAGATGATTTGATTATATCGTTGGAAGCCGTCGCCACGACTGGCTAGGTGTCCGTAGCCCCCAGCTAAGCCGAGGGGAGCCGGCAGGGGGTGCCGCAATGGCTCGTGCCCAGCACGTCGCCCAACTGGTGGCAGCCAGTCCTTTTCCCTGGACGGGGGATGCCCCTGGGCTCACCGTGGCTCCTGGCTGGGCCCAGACTGGCACTGCCTCCTGCCAGGCGCAGCGTGGCTCTGCCTGTGCCCATCACACGGGGACTCACTCAGACTGGAGATGCCCTTTTGCCATCAGTGGCTGCAGCTGTCGAGGCTCCTCCCCGCAGCCTTCGGTGCCAGGGACGATGAAGCCAGTCGGTTCTGCCAGGAAGTCACACACGCCTGTGGCCTGGTTGCTGTGCCCGTCTTGCTTTCGAGAAGTTGTGGACCTTGGGACTCACGCATCCAGCAGCCCTTGTGGCTGTGCCCACGAGGAAGCCTCTCCGCATTTTCACTGGCCTGCTGGTTCCTGCAGAATCTGCAGGGCCTCAGGGGGCGCCCCCAGGCCTGCAGGGGCCTCAGCCTCTCAAGCCCACGCAGTCGTCGGGAGGGGAGCCAGGGCAAGGTGTGCAGACTCTCGCGCTGCTGAGCAGGAGCCCTGGCTTCCCGGCCGCTGCATAGCTCAGGCCTGCTGGGCGGGCATCGTAGCCCCTGCCAAGAGCAAGTTCAAGAGCAGCAACACAACCGCTGCCTCCCAGGGCCTCTCCACACCCACACTGGTTCTGATAGGGCTCAGTGGTGGCCCAGGAACAGCAGGAGGCCGGGGAGGGGTCCCCGAGGCCTTCTTAAGCTGGCCACCTTTGTCCTTTGGAAACTGTCACTGATTCCCTATTAATCAAACGATAATGAATATGCCATTTGGATTCTCTAGGGGAAGCTGCAAGTGAGCTAAAAGGAGGCACGGACCAGACCAGAACTAGTTATCCTTCAAGAAGTTCAACTGATAATTTTGAAAAAGAAAAAGGCTCTGGCCTCATTAGGCCAGTGTGTCCTTGAAGCCTCCTCCCTCCTTGAAATGTGCCTCTGGACATGCTGGAAAACACAACCTTCCCTTCTATATATAGCCTTATCTCGGTGTGCAGGCGCCTACCTGGCCCACTGGTCTTCCAGGCCTGCCGGGGTTAGGCCCCCGGGGTGGGGGCCTCCGACGCGGTGTCTGGCGTCCTGCCTGTGTGGAGGCCTTGGGTTCTTTTGAGGCAGCCACTGGGGGTACCTTAGCCCAGGAGCCTCTCTTCTGCTCCCGTTCCTGAATACCCCCTTCCCTGCAGAGGCGCGTGGCTGCCTTCTGCTCCCCAAGCCCCTCAGGCGTTATTGTCTTCTGATCTGATTCCTCCCGGTCTGGAGATGGTGGGTGTCATCTGGTGGGGGAGGAGGACAGAGAAGAACCTGCCTGTGTTCACCTACCTGTGCCTACAGGTGCGAAAGGGCATGCTCATAACTTGGCAGGGAGGGGCTTGGGGCTTAGGTGTCCAGCCTGGCTTGACCCCGGTCTGTTTGTGGATTTGTTCCCACCTGTGAGGGTCCTCAGTCCGTGTCCAGAACTGACTGCCTCGAGGAATTCCTAGCTGGATGCTGGTGGGAAAAGGATCTGGGCCAGAGAAGGTGCTGGTGCCACTGCACACCCAGCACGTGGGAGCTGTCACCTGTGAGCTGGCCCTTAGGACAGGTGACTCCTAGCATGGCCTCTTACAGGACACAGGAGGCTGCCTAGCAGCTGATTCAGGGGCTCCCTGGAAAGGTGCACTGAACCCCTCCACTTTGAAAAACCCCAAGGCTGCATTCCTTGGTCGAGTAAACTGGCTTCTGGCTGGCCTTCATCTTTGGCCTCAGTTTCCTCATCTGGAAGGGAAAGGGGCCCATCTTAGGTTGTCACAAAATTGGACACGTCGTGGGACTGTGCTTTTGCTTATGGGAGAGGCAGAGCCGCAGCTCAGGCTGCAGGGCCAAGCTGGAGCTGGTGAGCAGAAGACGCAGGGGAGGCCACTGGCTGAACAAGGGTGTCCCCAAAGGCCCTGGAGTGGCTGAGGCGAAGCCCAGGAAGGGGGAGGGGTCGTAGGGAATGGCCAGCCGTCGCTACGGGCCTGCTGGTGGTGCCCAGGAGGTTCGCAAGTCTGGCCGGCCCTGGGGTTAGAAGGGGAGCCGATCTGAATATGTCTTGGCTTCTTGGAAGTGACCAGCCTTGGAGCCAACTGGACAGGCCAGCTGCGTCCACATCTGCCCCATGTCCTTGACCTGTGTTTCTCCTGAGAAGAGCTTTTCCTGGCAAATCGTTCACCTTGATCACCTTGAGGTTCTTGGCGTCTTCTGAGAGCCGTGCCGCCTGGGCTCTCGGGCCCGGGAAGCTTGTTCAGCTCTGGTGCAGGCGAGAGGGTGGTCTCCGGGCCGGGTAGCCCTGCATGGGGGACTCTCCAGGGTGCGGGTCCAGCTGCCAGGGGTCCTGTAGAGCTGTGTGGCTGGTTGGAGTGAGGTGCCCGTCGGGGAGAGCGCGCCTTGGAGAAACCACCCCTCCCCACCCACGCTGCAGCCCTTTGGATGCAGCTTCCCCCTGGCCTTGGTCTGTTGCCCTCCAAGGCCTCCTCTCCCTCTCCTGGAGGAGACTGCCCGAGCAGACGTGGACGCTGGCCTCCACAGAGGCTGGCCCTCAGGAAGCGCGTCCTTGGAGCACAGGGCCGGGCCTGGCCCCGGGGTCTGGCTTTCCCTGCTCTGTGCAGCTCTGGGGCCAGGTTTGGTTCTGTGACTTCAGGAGACTTGGGATTGCAGGCCTGCCGTTTCTCTGGGTCTGTGGCCATTTGCACATTTCTCGCATTCTCAGGAGGCGGTTCGAATCCTTGGTTTTCTCTGCCCTGGTGACCTTCAATGTGAAGGAGTACACACAGAGCTGTCCTTGCGTCGCTTAGAAGTCTGGGAACTGCATCGCTCAGTATCGGCTGTACGGCGGGGAGACGCCTGTCTGATCTTTCAGCTGGTCTGATTTTAGTTTTATCTCTGTGTCTGGTCATTCTTCAACTGGGACTAAAGACCAGAAACATCACATTTCCCTGGCCTCAAGCTCAGCAGGAGGCTGTGCAGCACTTTGGGCGAGGTTGGGGAGGAGGCCTTTGTGGGCAACTCGTCACTGGGGTCCTATCAGTTCCCAGGCACCTGTTATGCCCTGGCTGCTGTGTCCAGGGCCATGGGCACAGCGTCGGGTAGGGCTTGATGCCCCCAGGGACTCCCTGGGCAGGGAGCAGACAGGTGAGCACAAGGTTAGGACACAGTGGGACAAGTGCTGTCACTGTGCAGGGCACATGCAGGTCTTGTACCCTGTCGCTGACTGCAGCTATAGCTGCCTGCAGCAACAAAACCATGGGAATAAGTTCAGAGGCGGACTGGAAACGAACAGGCTCTTTATTCTGCTAGCTTCTCTCTCCGGCTCCAAGAACAACTCCTACCCACAAAATCACACTCCTCCAACAACCCCAAAATGGCGCCAACCCGATCCCAATGTCCTGGGCCAAGTCTTGCGAGATCATGGAAGGTGGTGACCCGATCTGCAATGTCCCGGGACAAGTCTCGCGAGACCATGCAAGGTGGTAATGCTTGAACATCTTTATGGCTCACAGCTAACCGCAATCTTAGCTATCTCCCCATTTAGGGCTCCTACAGTACCCCATGCCTGGCCATCTTCCTCCCCATCTGCCGTCCCTCCCTCTGCTGTTAGCCGCAGCCCAAGCATCCGTGCTGCCCCTCAAACAGCTGCCACCTGTGGACACAGTGACAGCTACCTGTTTCTGCCCCAAGGACAGAACCAGGAGTCTGTGGGTGAATCGGGAGCCAGTTGTCATGACTCCCTGGCCTCGAAAAATGCCCTCTCCTGGCCTCCTCAGTCAGTGTCCCCAGGAGGGAGCAGGCCAGCTCCACAGGGGCCTGCAGGAGGGAGCCTCCCCGCTTGCGTTCCTCCAAGCCAGCCTGCCTCCTGCAGCATGTGAGGCTCAGAGTGACAGTGAGTGACAGACAGGTGAGGGGCAGGCCCCAGAGCTGTGGTCTGGCCCGGAGCTTCCTAGAGCACAAGCAGGCTGAGCTTGTGTCCACGCTGTGGCAGATAGGCTGGGAGGGGGAGAGAGGGGAAGAAGGCCTGGGAGCCGTGTGCCGGCAGGTGGGAGGGTCGCGACCCCCGCCTGGGGTGAGCCGCTGATGGGGAAGCTGAGGCCTGGAGGGGAGGGAGTGGGAGAACAGGATCCGGTCCCGGCGGGTCCTGTGTTCACGATGCCGCGCCACCGCTGATGAATAAGACATGAGGGGGAAGGAGGGCCTCACGGTGTCATCATTATCGTCTGACTCCATAATAGAAAAATTAAAATTTAAAGTGATCTAAAGTGATGAGTGACAGAAAGTTTCCTAGGAACCGGAGATTGGGTGCTGAGTGGCTCTCGGGGTAGATATCAGACACAGAATCCCGGGAGGGGGCTTTTCAGTGTTTTGGGGCTCTGAGCTGGCACAGAAGGACCCTTTGTTTCTGGGGCTGCTGGGGCACTCAGCCTCACCCACAGCCCCAAGAAGCAGCCTCCTCTCCGCAGCCCCCAGCCTCTAGAACCAGATGGCCTCCCAGTGGGGCCCCAGGGATTTATGCCACCCTCATGCAGTGGAGAGCCCAGGCCCCACACCTGGGGCCTTGCCACTTGTCTCCAAGGGTCTTACTGTGTCCAACTGTTGGCCTCTGGACCCTCGGGAATGTCGGCTCCAGACCCCCCTCACCAGGGCTGGCCACAGGTCTGTTGTTCCCTTGGGCTCCAGGGAAGCCCTGTCTGGCCAAGCCCTCAGTCCCCAAGTCCCAGGAGCTCAGAGCAGCCTGGCTTGGGGCTCACTGCCCCAGGGCAGCCGCTGTCCTCTGCTCACCTGCTGGGCTTCAAACGCCACGGGCCCCTTCCTTCTTTTAGAATGTTCTAGATCCACCCCCAGCCCTGACCGAGTCCTCGAGGTCAGTGGGCACAGTGCCAGAGCCCCAGGGACAACAGGCTACATAAAGCACTTATTTTAATTATAAGAGTTACGTAACGACATATCAGAAAGTTGGCAAAATATAGGGCAGAAGAATTCACTGGATTCACTTCCTGACCCAGCCGCGCACTTGGCCTGTGGCCTCTGGGCCCTCTTGGTCTTTCTCGCTGCAGCCTGGGCGCGCACTGTGCAGGGCTGAGCATTGACGTTCCCGTGCTGCTGTCTGTGGGTGGTGGCTTCTCTCCAGGAGGCAGCCGGAGCCCACCCTCAGGGAGCGCACTGTCCCACGAGGCAGGGTTTGCAGGAAGGGAGCGGCGTCCTGACAGCTGGCCCTGTGCAGGGAGGAGGTGCCCTGAACTGGACTGCACCCTCTGGATGCCGCAGGGACACACGCAGGTGTATTTTGTTCAAATAAAAAACATGGCAAGGGTTAAACTGGGGGCAGAGTGTTGGATGGGAAGGGGGACAGCGACTGAGTGCGGTTCCTGGACGGGGCCAGAGCAGGCTTTCAGGGCGGGAAGGGTTTGGAGAGGAGGGGGCAGACCCTTGCCCCTGGCTCAGAGGCAGGGCCCCAGGTGCTTCCTTCCTGGTCTGATGCCCATCGTGATCATCTTGCTGTGTTGGTTAGCGCTCCTCCTCCTCCACCAGACTCGCAGCTCCACCGGCCAGGAGCGCAGGGCCTTCTCCACGCAGAACAGCTGCGGATGGATGCTGCGTGGACCCAGGAGGGCGAGAGACCAGCACATGGCCACAGGGGGGACGAGTGCCCCAGCTGGCCACGGTCACTGTGGGGGTGCTGGCCTGGTGGGCCTAAGACCTCTCTTCCAGTCACCTGTGCTTGAGGAACAAAAACTAGAAAATCACACAGGAGAGAAGAGGTGGGCTGGGATGTAGCTCAGTTGGTAGAGTGCTGGCCTCGCACGCACAGGGCCCTGGGTTCCATCCCCAGCACAACAGAAAAAGAGAAGAGAGATGGGGGGGCGCGGAGAAAAGATACGTCCATGGATGTGAGACGGAGCCTTATCCTCTCTTTAAAACCTGCTTTCCTCTCCCAGCAACGTTCCGCTCTTCCCTAGACTTCACAGGCAGGATGAGCTGGCCAGGGTCCTCCCCTGCCTGGACACTCGTGGTCCCCTCTGGGACTGGGGGCGTGGGGAGGCTTGGGGTTTTCTCAGACTGTGCGTGTCAGAGCACTGAGACAGGCAGAGGGCCTGGGTATGACCATCACTCCCTCTAGCAAGCTCAGGGCGCAGCAGCTGGCCAGGGACACCGATGAGAACAGTGACGTCACGTGTGGTGCGGCTGTTGGGACAAACCCGGACTTCCAAAGTCGGCACTGACCTGGATGAAAGCCCCACACCACCCCCTCTTGGCAGCTGTGTGACCGTGGACACTTTACACACTCTCCAGACCGGTAGTGTCCTCACTATAGGATGGGACGGGACAACACCCCCCTCAGAGAGTCTGAGGAGAAAAGGAACCAGATACAACAGGCACGAAGCTCCGCACGCACGCAGGGGCTCCGCGGTCTGGCTTCTGCCCTGCCCTTCGGTGTATCTGTAAAATTACAAAGGAATCAATTGGAAAACTAGCAATTAATAAAATAATTCAGGAGAGTGGATGGAGAAACAAGTATCCTATTAGGCATGACCACTTTATCAATGTGTAACTTTAAAACATTTCATTCTTGTGCTGAAATTACTGTTTTGGTCATTACACAACTGTGTGTATTTGTCAGGACTCCCTGAACTGCACACTTAGAAGGGATGAATTTTATTGTGTGTGCATTTTGCCTTAGTAAACACGACTTTCCAAAAAATATCCCATTCTTAATGACAACAAAACACGTGTAAATAAATAGATCTAATATCAGGGAGAAAATGCCTGACCCAGATGTAGAACAAGACTACATTTAAATATTTTGTTAATTTTTTTCCTTATTGTAAAAGTTATACACATGAATTCATCCCTTCTACAGGCATTTACTGAGTGCCCGCTGTGTGCCAGGTGCAGTTTTAGGCTCTGGGGGTACACCTGAAAATAAAAGAAGAGCCCCCTGCCCGCCCAGAGCTCAGCTCACGAGGGGAAGGCCACTGAGGCCACTGCTAGACATAACAGGCCAGTACGTCACCACAGGTTGGGTGATGAGTGCCGGGGAAGCAGTGGGCAGCCCGGTGGGGACGTGGGGTGTCAGAGGAGGGGCGTTTGAGATGAGTGGGTCACGCAGACCTCACTGAGAAGACCAAGCATGGGGACCTGTCCTCAAGGGAGTGGCCAAGGTGGGAGGGGGCCTGTGGGCTCAAGGGGCAGCCATCACCCAACGTGTGGATGAGGAATGAGCCTCCCAAGCAGGAGGGTGGTCCCGGGCCCCGTGGCCTTGTGTCTGGGGTGCCCGGCGTTGCATTATGTACGTGCGCCGTTCTGGGGCCGCTTCTCACGCACGGCCTGGTAACCAGCTCGACACAGCGGGTCGCCAGGTCTGGACGTCTAGTTTCCTGAGGTCATCCTGAGCAGCCGGGTTTGAAGGCTCTGGCCGCGTTCTGCTCCTGGGTGCGCCCTGTCGTTTAGCACCCTGCCTTCTGGAAACCGCGGGGTGCGAGAAGCGCCGGCCGCAGGGCCACGCTGGGGCACCCTGGGCGGGAGGGTGGGAGGTGGCCCGCAAGCACCTCCGCACGCTTGTGCCTCCCATGGCTGTGCGTGTGGAGGTGCCCGGGGGTAGGGAGTCTGGACAGCGTCTGACAGTGTGACCAGCCCAGCGTTGGCTTCCCAACTCTGTGACGCCCCGCACAGTGAGCAGGTCACCCGCTGGTGTCCGAGTGTCACAGCCCGCGGACCTCTCTGCCTGCTTCAGTCACCTTCCCTCTCCTGTCCTTTCAGGTGCTGTTCAACCACTGCTGTGCCTCTGTCCTCTGTGGGGTGGACCCCGTCACCCTTGGGGGCCCAACTCCACCCTCCTTCCCCTGGCCGCTGTGTTGCTTCCACCCACCTAACCTGCATGTCGCCTCCTGGTGTTTCCTGGGCAGAGCATCATCTTGGGGACACTCCAGGGCCTGGCCGATTCCCTGCGACCCCTCCCCTGCCTCTCTCCTCTCCCATGCCCAGGCCTTGGCCGAGTACCCCTAGGGCCAAGCGCTGGGTTACCTGAAGGATGTAAGAGTGGTCACTGGGGTGTTCCGGTCTGAGGATCTGTCAGTCTGGGTGAAAAACAAGCTCATGAACCTGTGCCGACGTCTCAGCTCGCTGCCGAAGGTGGCCAAGACAGGGCCAGGAGCAGAGTGAGGAAGGGCGGCCCAGAGAGGCGGGGCCAGGGCCCTCCGATCCTAGCTGAGTGCCGGACCTCTGCAGGGTGGGAGTTGCCAGGCACGTGACCTTGTGACCACCCAGATGTCCGAAGGCAGGATGACACTTCTGGGGTGACTTGTCTAGATTCAGAGCTCTCGATGCGGTTTGGGACACAGCAGGACCCCGGGCTGGACCCACGGAGCTCTTTGCATTCTCTGGCCTTTTCCGGGGTGGGTAGCTGCAGCCTCCTTGCCCAAGGCAAAGAGGAGGAAGCCTTCCCTTCCCGCCTTCCATGAGGCTGCTCTGAAGAGAGGCGCGGGGCGTCCTTGCATGAACAGTTGACATTTTCAAGGCGTGCGGGGCAGAGAGACTTGGTTGCAGCCTTAGCTTCTCCTCCTGTGTCCCCAAAGGAGGGTGCTCATCTTAGCCTGCTGGGGCTGCCACAGTGAAACACCACATGCTGGACGCTGGGACAGCAGGCATTTCTTTCTCGTGGTTCTGGAGGCTGGAAGTCCAAGTTCAGGGCTTCAGCATGGCCGGCTTCTGGTGAGGGCACTCTCTGGTTTGCAGATGGCTATCTTCCGGCTGCATCCTCACACAGAAGAGAGAGCTCCCTACTGGCCTCCTTGTCTTAGGACACTGGTTCCATCCAGGGGGTTCCACCCTCATAACCTCACCTAGACTTTATTCTCTCCAAAGCCCCCTGTCCTGATACCATTGTGTTAGGGTTGGGGGCTTCATCATATAAATCTGGGATGGGGACACAGCCATCCAGTCTGTAACAGTGCAGCCTGGGCTAGGCCAGGGTAGGGACAGGTTGCTGTCCCTGAGTCCCTGTGGTGGTTATAGACGGTTAAATGCTCATCGCAGAAAACATGGAAAATACAGAAAACACCAAATATAATCTGTAATCCCGCAAGCCAGATGATCACAGTGGACGTCAGGTGCTTTCTTGTCGACAGTGCTCGCGTAAGCAGAGCGGAGAGAAGCGTGTTGTGACGGATGGCGTATCGCACACTCATTTCAGGTCCTGATTTTTTCATTTAGTGCCATATCATCCCAGTTTCTATGTCATTAAAAATTATTTGTTGGGGCTGGGGTTGTGGCTCAGCGGTAGAGCGCTCGCCTAGCATGTGCGCGGCCCGGGTTCGATCCTCAGCACCACGTACAAATAAACGCATTGTGCACAACTAAAGCAAATAAATAAATTTTTTTAAAAAATTATTTGTTAACATAACTTGTCACAGAAATTTTTGGACTTGGCAAGCCACAGAAGTTTTTGGACTTGGTCATGATCCAGCTCACCCTTGGCATTCCACGAAATGCCACCCCTTACGCCCCCTGGGCCCTCCCCATAGACATCAGGGCAGAGTGGGGAGTTGGGGCTCTATCCCATCCTGTCCTCCCTGTGAGGCCACCCTGCCTCCCTCGGCCAGCAGTGTCACAGAGTCTGCAGCAGGCAGGCCCACGACTGTGCTCTGGGCTCAGCATGGGATTCTGAAGACGAGATCGGAAGTGCAGCCCATGCCTCCCGCTTTCTGTTGGTAAAATGTCCTTCACGGCTTGTTTCTCAAAAAAAAAAAAAAAAAAATTGTGAAGATGAACTTCTATACTCCCCTCCCTCCCTCCCTTGTTACAGGTCAGTGTCAGGTGACCCAAGCATGACTTGTGGAAGTTGCTTGGAAGGGAAGGTGTTGGCCATGCACTGTCCGTGGTGCCAGGTAGTGGGTTACAAGGGCCACCAAACTCATGGGCACCAGAGCTGGCTCCTTCCCTTGAGCTGTGGACCAGGCACTTCAAATCATGACCAAGTCCAAAACCAGGGAGGAGGCTGAGCAACCAGTGGTGCAGTTATAGACGGCCCCCTGATGCCCAGTGGCCCTCCAAAGGCCCTGAGGCATGGGATGACCGTCACCACTGGACATCTCTCCATCGGTGCCACGTGGCTTTGCCTTGACGGCGTCAGCAGTTTCACCTGCTACTTAGTAAGATGTGGCCTGGCCGTCGGGGACTGAGGACGCAGCACTGAAGGGCTGCCAAGACTCCAGGAGCTCTGGGAGGTTGGAGGACGAGCTGGGGCAGGTGAACTTCCGTGGGCTGGAGGCGGGCTCTGCCCTTGGCGTCAGCAGGGACCTGTTCATTCACATGCACTTGACGAAAGTCCAACCTGGGAGGCTCGTGTGCACACCCGCTCAGCTCACCCCCGTGGTCCCGCCGCGCCCTCGGCTGGACTCGCAGTGAGCTGACCGTGATGCTCTGGACCAAGCTTCCCCGAGGCAGGTGGACTCCCTGACCCCGGAGGTCCAGAGAGGAATGATAACCACCTCGGCAGAGCTCTGTGCCTTGTGACTGCCCAGGTGCCCGCAGCCCTCAAGGGCCGTGGTCGGGAGATCAGCAGCGTCAGGGTTCTGCCCTTTGTCTCCGTGGCTGCAGTTTTAAAATCAGCTCTCACGCGCTGTGCCCGGGGTGGCTTGATCTGGAGACACCAGTGCCCACGCTCTCAGGTGGTCAGAGGGGCTGCGGGCGGGGGCGGGGGAAGCCACGTGTGTGTCCCGTGGGCTCACGTGGCTGTGAGGTGCAGAGGAAGCCTACAGGGGCTGGAGCACGCGGGCTTTTCCTGCCAGCCCAGTGCTCCCTGAAGCAGCCCGTGGGCACCGGGCCAAAGGCCTCTTCAGGGCATGGAGCTGGGGTGCTGCCCATGCTGTCCACTGACCTCCTGGGTGTCAGCAAAGTGCCCACCTCCCAGGAGGCGAGCTGCCACCTGTCTAAGTGGAGGGGCTGTTTAGAAAGTCCCTGGCGGGGCTGTGCCCTACACCCTGCCCTCCCTATCCCCCACCCTTTCTCTCTGCATGGCTATTAGTCACCCTTCAGGTCTTTGTTTAAGTGTCACCTCTTCCAGGAAGTCCTCCCTGATCCCAGGTTGAGCTAGAGCCCCCTGCATGGGCTCCCTAGCATCCTTCCCTCACCTGCCTGTGGCCCGTGTTACCTGGCCCCACAATCTCCTCAGGTCACTCATCACACAGGTTGGTGCTCGAAGTCTGGGACAGCTCTTGTTCACTGCTGTGTTCCTAGAACTTGGGGTGGTGTCTGGTGCGTAGTGGGAGCCCAGTCAAGTGAGTCCCGGATGCATGGAAGAAGGCTGGCAAGAGATGAGCTCCAGCCCAGATGCCAGCCCACCACCCTGGTGGAGTTCAAATGTGGGAGCTCTGTGGGTGATGGCCTGGGGGCCCCGTGTCCGTGCCGGTACTGGGCAGAGGCAGGCCCCATGTCCTCAAGGGAGCCAAGAGTAGAACGGGGCCTCAGTGCCCCTGTTTCCTGAGTCCACCCATACAGCACCTGGAACAGGCCCAGCTGTGACTGGTGTCACCAGGGGCTTGGGGAAGGGTGGATGAGCAGGTGCAGCGCAGCGGGGCTTCAGGCCCTGGAATGATCTGCGAGCTGCCGTGCTGGTGGGTAGGTGGTGGTGGGCATTTGACCAAACCCACAGAATACTCAACATGAAGAGTGAGCCCTAAGGTGCAGGTGGCCTTGGGTGACGATGTGACAGTGGGCTCTTCAGTTGTCACGTGCCTGTCTGGTGCTGAGTATTCATGGCTGGGGGAACTCTGCACTTTCTGTTCAGGTTTGCTATGAACCTAAACTGCTCTAAACAATAGAAAGTTTATTAGTAAAACAATGAAATAGTTATATGTAAAATGCTGCGCCGAGGGCCAGGCCTCCTAGCGTGCCACCTAGAGTGGAAACTAGGGTGAAATTGCTCAGTGTGGCTCTGGAGGAGAAGCCACACGCAGTGCCCCTTCCCTGTGCCCGCACGGGCTGGGCGTAGACCCTGTGTGCCTGGCTCTAGCGGCCAAGTGTGGCTTCACAGCGAACCAGCCTCCGGGGCTGCACACCCTCCTGTTTCCACCAGGCCTCACCGCGGGGCACTTGGCATTTTTCCTGAACACTTGAAGCGCCGTCTCCTGGAGCCATCTCCCATTCAGGAGGAGTCTGGGGAGCAGCGGGCTTTCCTGTGCGGGGCTTTGGAGGGCAACGGCAGTGCCAGGCGCTGCACACCCTGCCGAGGCTCCGCCCCTTCCTTGGGCAACGAGCTCGGACCTGCCGTCTCCAGGTCTTGAACGTCCCCCGAAGGCCACGTCTGAAGGTGTGGTCACAACCCGCAGCACTGCTGGGAGGAGGCGGTGCCTTTAGGAGGGGGGCATAGGGGGAGGGAGTTCTGTCCCTGGGGACGTGCCCTTGGAGGGGGTTTTGGGACCCTCACCTCTTCCTCTCTCTCTGCTTCCCGGGCAGCACCAGGTGAGCAGACCTGTCCTGCCACGCGCGCTCCTGTGGGTTCACAGTGCTGCCACAGGGCCAAGTGACCACGGGCCAAACCCACGAGCCAAGGCAGACCTTCCTCCTTGGCATTGCTTACTGCAGGTGCCGTCACAGTGTGGAAAGCAACACTCGCCCCTGGCCACCGAAGTCCGCCAATGTGGCACTGCGGGCTCGGTGTGTGTCGGGGCCGCGCAGCCCAGTACTGTTGATGCGTTGGCCGTGTCATCCTTTGGGGCGGCTGTGGGGGGGCCAGAGTCCTGTAGCATGTTTCACAGCACCCGTGCCCTCTCCCCGCTGGAGGCTGGTGGACACCCCCACACCGGTTGTCATGACGAAGACGTCTCCAGACAATACCAAAGGTCTCCCGGGGGCAGAACCATTCCTGTCGAGAGCCACTAAAGCATGCGTGTGTTCATGTGCGTGTGAGCATGTGCACGTGTGTGTGTGTGTGTGTGTGTGTGTGTGTGTGTGCACATACTGACTGTTCCCTTACCTGGTGGCTCTGGACTGGCGCTTACCCTGAGGCCAGGACCTGTCCTAAAGTTTGCTGTGTCCTTTAAACTACGTTCCCGTCGCTCACGGAACAACCACGGAGCTCTGCTCTCAGGGGAGGGCAGAGGGGACTGGACGGTCACTTCTCCAGTCACGTCAGATAAGCCACTTCCCGTAGTGGGGTGGGTGGGAGGCCGGTCACTGCGAGTGTGCCCCTGCCAAGGACCCCTTGTGGAAGCACGGGGACAGAGAGGCAGTCACGAGGGACCAGGGCTCCGGGGAGAGGGGCACAGGCTCCCAGCCCTGCGTGAAGTGCCTGAGTTCCCCCAGGGTCCTCGCGCTCACAGCCACTTCAGCCCACAGACTCCCGTGGGCGCCAGGCAAGGCCCGTCCCCTCCAGCGGTGCCTCCCTGCGGGGCTACTGATGCCAACCAGCGAGTCCCAGAAGAGCTTTGGAATGACATCGTGGCTGAGCACCACGCAGGGGAGCCGTGCCCTGGTCCCCGGGCCTCCCTGGGCACGGCCCGGGCCGGAACCGAGGGAGAGTGGTCAGCGGGGGACTCGGGGAGCGCTCTAGGTGGGAAAATGGGCTGAGCAGACAGGAATCGAAGACGGGAAACAGTCGATGGGAGACCCCGAGGGGAGTGGACGTCACTTTGCAAACGTTCTCTCTTGCCATCGTCCCCACGCCCATTGGAGCCCCTGGGTCAGGAGAAGCCCTGGGGCTGGCCGGCGGTGCCGGGCTGGCCAGCAGGGGCTGCGTCCCCGGAGACTTCCTGCTGTGGCCCCAGCTCAGTGTCGGGGAGACCCGGCTCTGCTGCGTGTGCTGGGCTGGTCCCCAGGTGCGGGGTGGAGGCGTGGAGCCCGTTCCCGGGCCGCTGCCTGCATGGGCGATGGCGGAATCTGGTGTCTGCTCGCGGAGCCGTGTCACTAATAGGATTGTGGGTGCCTTCCAGGCGTGTGTGGGGCGGCGGCTGTTGCGGAGCCCAGAGGCTGCTCATTTGTGGGGGATGAATAATTTATTTCTGTTTTCGCATGGCTTGGTCCTTCAGGCAGACGCTGTGCCGAGCTCCTGCCGTTCTGCAGGCTCCTGATTAAGTGACTTCGGCAGATGACTTGGCTCCACGCCCCGCCGTCCGGGGTGCCCATTTCCAGGCTGCTGGCTTGCGGGCTGTGTTTAAGGGGGGTCCTGAGTTTCTCCGCTGTGGGGGTTTTCCTTGCCGTCAGTCTTTATGAGGAACTGTTCTTCCTTCCCACCTCAATTTCGGGAAGCCTGGCCCGGGGGGCACCAGCAGCCCTGGGCTTGAGGGGGGCCGGATATTAGAACATTGGTACCAGTAACAGCGTGGCCTGTCTCACAGGGGCCTTGTTTCTGATCTCTGTGAGTGACATGCTGAAAGCTACCTGTGGTTACTGTCACCCTTGAAAAGCTGATCGTCCCCGAGCCAGCCTGACATGCTCTTGGCCTCCCACCGCCTCCCCAGTGGTTCCCCTGCCACGGGCCCTGCCATCTTTCCTGCCCAGGCTGCCAGGCTGGTCCTCCTCCAAGTCCGCAGCTCAAGCGCCCACCACGCTCCCTGTTGCGGAGGGCGGTCGAACACCAGCATGCAAAGCTCTGGCTGGACTGGCTGTCCTCCTCCCCGTCTCTGTGTGGCCGCTTGCCCTGGCAGCCCGCCCACTGATTCATCCATTCACCATTCACGGAGGGTCCTTCCAACCCAGGTGGCCAGCAGGAGGCCTGGGTGCTTCTCTTCTCCGTCCTCGGGAGAGGCTGAGGGGACCTAGTCCCCAGCCTCTGGCGCTGTGCTCTGCCTAGACAGGCCACTGGCGGCCGGCCTGTGTCTGAGCAGACTGCGCTCCAAACCAGACAGTGTGCTGGGGTGACAGTGTCCTCCTGCCCAGGGCCATGGCTTCCCGGTGGCTCCCTCACTGTCCTCATGTTGGCAAAGCTTTGTTACATCTTCCTCCTTCTGGAAGAGGAGGCGCCTCAGACCCTGCCTGAGGAGAAGGCCAGGGCAGGCCTTCAGTGGGCCCTGGCCAGGATCGGTGGCATCAGGCAGCCATGGAAGAAGGTGGCAGTGGCTGAGGCTCAGGAGCTTCCGAGAGCTCTGTTCCTGGGAAGCGCTGTTTCCTTTGCTGCCCATAGAGGGTCGAAGGGTCGGGGGTGGAGGGTCGGGGGTGGAGGGTCCTGAGTGAAGAGCTTGAGGTCTTAGAAAGTGCAGGCTCCTCTTGCCCCTCCCACCCAACCGGCTCAGAGGGTGGGAACGGCCTCATCAGTCTCCCTGCTCTGCTGCCCCTGAGGTCCAGGGATCCTAAACTCCCTCCCTTTCCCGGGTGCCTGGTATTTTGTGGTGCTTTTTAGTTTTCAAAGTTCTTCTACAACAATTGCATTTATAATAGAACCTAGGTTCCCCACCCAGGCCTGCAAGGCCCACTCGCCACTGAGCATGTCTTACAAAGAAGGAGGTTTGCACCCCATAGCAGAGAGGGACACCCCCCGCAGTGTTTGAGTCCACCCTCCAAATCGTTGTGGGCTCATTGTTGGTGTTCCCCCCGAATTCATATGTGGAAACCCTCACCCCCAGTAGGATGGCGTCAGAGGAGGAGCTGCGGGAGGTCAATGAGGTGTGAGAGGGAAGCACCCAAGGTGGGCTGGTGGCCTTGTCAGAAGAGAGCGGGAGCTGGGCACGGCGGCCCCCACCTGGAATCCCAGACTCAGGAGGCCAAGGCAGGAGCCTTTCAGGTCAGAGGTCAGCCGGGCAACTTAGCAAGACCCCGTCTCTAAATAAATAAAATCAAAAGGGCGAGGGGTGCAGCTCAGAGGTAGAGCACCCAGGCTCAACCCCCAGCACCGCGCCCGCGTGCACACACACACACACACACACACACACACACACGCGCACACACGCACGCATGGTGGAGGAGGAAGAGCTTGAGTCCCGCTCCCCGGCATGTGAGGAGCTCTGAGAAGGCAGCCGTCTGGGCATCCGGAAGAGGGCCCTCCCGGAGCCCCGCCGAGCTGGCACCTTGGACTTGGCCTCCAGAGCTGAGATCATTGTGACTGAGACCCCTCCGTCTGGGCACTCTCTGTCCCAGCCGAGCCTGGGCATGGAGTACGTGAGCTCCTGGGTCTGGCTTCCCCGTTCAGCATGTGCTTGTGAGACTCCTCCACCTCGTGCTCATGAAGGGCCCTTCTGATTGCTTCCTGCGCTCCGCTGTGTGAATGTGCCGCGGAGCATTTGCCCATCCAATGGGGCGGGCGTTTGGGCTGTTTCCAGGTCAGAGCTGGTACGGGCTGTGCAGCTGTGACTTGGGGTGGACTGTGCCACCTTTCTGTTGGGCCCACCTCAAGGAGCTGAGAGTCCCTGGTCCGTGGGCGGGTGGGGTCCCCTGGAGTGCATGGCCCAACAGTTTTCAAGGCGGCCGTAGATAGTAGGTCCTGTTTAGCATGTGACAAGAGCTCACCTGCATTGGCTGGGGGTGGGAACAGGAGCTACAAGGACGCATTGCACACGCTCTGGAAGTCGGACCCTCCGTGGGCCAGTGCACGGCACAGAGGCCTGGTGCAGGACGCTGGTCGTGGCCGGGTCTGGCTCAGGGCTCAGTCTCTGTCGTACCAGCCATCTCTCCAGCCTCCCCCCTTTTTATAAAAAAAAAAAAAAAAAAAAAAAAAAAAAAAAAATTATTTATTTGCTTTAGTTGTACACAATGCGTTTATTTTTATTTTTATTTTTATTTTTTTTTGGTACCGGGGATTGAACTCAGGGGCATTCGCCCACTGGACCACATCCCCAGCCCTTTTCTGTATTTTATTAGAGACAGGGTTTCGCACTGAGTTGCTAAGTGCCTCGCCATTGCTGAGGCTGGCTTTGAACTCGCGATCCTCCTGCCTCAGCCTCCCAAAGTGCAGGGATTACAGGCGTGCGCCACCGCGCCCAGCCAGCCTCCCCCTTTTGTGAAGCAGGCAGCCCGGTGGCCTCATCTGGATACCGTGGCATCACCGCGTGCTCGGTGGAACCAGCCGCAGTGACATCTGTGGGACATGACACTTTGTCTCCTCTGTAACTCAGTTTCTTGCATTGAGCTATGAAAGAAAATGCCTCTACAAAGAGACGGTCACGCGAGATGTCTGCGTGACAGTGTTCTGTGAGCAACCGTGCTCATTGCCTGGGGGCCTGGCAGAATTAGTCATTTTAAAACCACAGTCCCCTCAGAAATAGTCATAATCTAAAAACCATCCATCTTTGGCTTCAGACTCCATTATATATATATATATATATTTTTTTTTTTCTCCCTTAGGGACTTTGCTTCCTAATAAAGTTGGATTTCAGAAGATATTAAAATTATTTGTCATCTCTAGAGCACACGTCCGCACAGTGAGTGGGCAGGAGAGGCCATTCTGGTTTCCTCCGAGGTGGCACGGGGAGCTCATGGCTGGGTGCAAGGCGGTGTCAGGTTCCAGAAAGAGGAAGTTTGCCAGCCAGGAAGACGGTACCACAGTGCTCTAGGCCTGGCCCACTGAGGAGGAACTGGCCCAGAGACACCCAGGGCCGTAATGCCAGAGGGCCACAGCCTACAGCACCTGGGGTGGCAGCCCGGGCTGTTTCTGCAACGGAGCTGAGAGTCCCTTCAGCAGAGCCCCCTCCGATGGGGTACATCCTGGGATCTGGGCTCTTGCACCACCCCCCGAGTCCTGGATGCCCCCAGGAGCTGGTGTCTGGCAAACTGCCAGACAGCTGGCCCCCATCTGAGTGAACCCCACGGGGCCTTGCACTTCTCAGAGGGGCCGTGTCTCCGCACCTGTCCCACGGGGAGCCCCAGTGGGGTGTGGAGCGAGGGCTGGGGTGCTCCGGCAGCTCTGTAGCTGGCTGCGGGCTCATTCCTCGGGGCCATGCCAGGATGTGGTCAGCTAAGCTGGCACCTGACCTCCCCCTCTGCCGAGACCCGCGTGTGCCTGGGTGCAGGGCTGGAAAGCCCCCTCCTGTGGTTCTGCCCTTCACCCTCTGTCCTCCGGCGGGGAGAGGTAGGACGATGGCGCAGACCCCTCCTTTTGAACAGCTCTAGGGAATTGTGAATCATGACTCAGTGTTTTCTGATGTGTTCACCAGCACTTGCAGCCATCACCACAATCAGTTTCAGACTATTTTACTCATTCCAAAAGGAAACCTCATACCCTTTAACTGTGCCCCCTCTTTCCCTTTCCCCTCTTCCCCCAGCTCTAAAAAACTACCAATTTACTTTCTGTCACTACAGATTTCCTGTCCTGGACATTTTATATACATGGAATCACGAATTGGCCCTTTTGTATCTGCTTACTTAATTTAGCATGATATATTCAAGGCTCATCTCTGTTGTAGCATTTATCAGTATTTTTCTACTTTTTGTGGCTTAGTAATATTCCATTATATGGCTATACCAAATTTTTGTTTATCCATTTATTCACTGATGGACGTTTGGGCTGTTTCCACCTTTTTTGGCTATTCTGAATTGTGCTGCTATAAACGTTTATTTATGAGTTTTGGGGTGGATGTGAGGGTTCATTTCTTTCGGGTGTATACCTATGTGGAGAATATCTGGATTATATAATAACTGTATATTTAACCAAGCTGTTTTCCAAATGGTTGCAAAATTTTACATTCCTACCAGTAGTGTATGAGGGCTCTGATTTTCCCAAATCCTTTCCAATACATGCATCCATCAGACTTTTCAATTTAAGAAATTTTAGTGGGTGTGAAGTGGTATTTTCGCTGTGCTTTTGATCAGTCTTTTCCTAATAACTACTGATGTAGAGCATCTTTTCATGTGCTTACTGTCCCCTTGCATATCTTTTGAGAAATGTCTATCAAATCTTTTGCCCTTTCTAATTGGGCATTTGTCTGTCTTTATTGAATTTATTCAATTGAATTTCAATTGAATTTATTCAATTCCCATGTACTGGGAATTGAACCCATGGCCTCATGCAAGCTAGGAGTGCACTGCCACTAAGCTGCATCCTGGCCTTATGTAAGGGCTCTTCATACATTCCAGGTCAAAGTCCTTTATAGATAAGTATCTGGAAATATTTTCTACCAGAGCCAGGCGTGGTAGTGCACGCCTGTAATCCCAGCAGCTCCAGAGGCTGAGGCAGAAGGATTGTAAATTCGGGGCCAGCCTCAGCAACTTTAATGAGGCCCTAAGCAACTTAGACCCTGTCTCAAAGTTTAAATAAAAAGGGCTGGGGATGTGGCTAAATGGTTAAGCATCCTTACATTCAATCCCTGGAACCCATGGTGTGTGTGTGTGTGTGTGTGTGTGTGTGTGTATTCTCCCATTCTATAAATTTTCTTTTCACTATTTTTGTAGTGTCTTTTGAAGCACAGGTTTTCAATTTTGATGAAGAATTTAATCTGTCTTTTCTTTGGTGGTTTGAGCTCTGGTGTTCAGCCTAAGAATCTTTTGCCAAACCCAAGTCCATGAGGACTTGCCCTGTTTTCTTTTATACGTCCTGGAGCCTTAGCTCTTACGTTTAGATCTCTGATGATTCATATGGAGTTAATTTTTTGTGTATGGTGTGGAGCCAGGCCCAGCTGCAGTCTTGTTGCAGGTGGCTGTCCGGTTGTCTCAGGACCATTTGTTGAAAAGATATTCCTTTCCACAGGATGGTCTTGCAACCCATGCTGAAAATCGGTTCACCATGGATGGGTGGGTCTACTTATGGACTCCTGGTCCTCTTTCATTTTTCTTTTTGCCTATCCTTGTGCCGGTACCACACCGTCTGTATTATTATTGCCTCGTAGTAAGTTCTGAAAGTAGGAGGAGTGAGTCCTCCTACTTGTTTCTTCTTTTTCTGAGTTGTTTTGGCAATTCTTGGTCCTTTCCAATTACACATGAATTTTTTTTTCCACGTTTTTTAATCGGCGTATTATAGTTGTGCATAATGATGGGATTTGTTGTTATGTATCTGTACATGCTCACAATGTAATAATATAATTTGGCCAATAATACTCCCCAGCACCACCACCACAGGGAATTTTTAAAATCAACTTTTCAATTTCTGCAAAGAAGCAAGCTAGGATTATGGTGGGAAGGGCATTGAATCTGTAGATCAGTTTGGGAAGTATTGCCAACTTAACAATATTAAGTCTTCTGGACTTAACATGGAATGTTTTTCTAGTTATTTAGATCTTTTTAATTCCTTTCAACAATGTTTCATAGTTTCCAGAGTAGGAGTTTTGCACTTATTTTGTTAAATTTGTTCCCAAGTATTTAGGGTTTTTCTTTTTCTACGGTATCCTTTTGGAATAATTTTCTTAATTTCAGTTTTGAATTGCAAGGGTATGGGAATACAATTTTTTTTTTTTAAAAGACAATGTAGGGACTTGCTCTGTTGCCCAGGCTGGCCTCAAGCTCCTATGCTCAAGCCATCCTCTGCCTTAACCTCCTGAGTAGCTGGGAACACAGGTGCATGTCACCACGCCCAGCTCAATTGATTTTTTTTTTTTTTTGTATAATTATCTTATATCCAGCAACTTTGCTGAACTTGTTTATTATTCTAAATTTTTTTTTTTTTTTGGTGGATTCCTGAACGTTTGCTATATATAGAATCATGTCATCAGAACATGGAGTTAATTTTACTTCTTTCTTTCCCGTCTGAATATCTTTTTTTTTTTTTTTCTTTTCCTAATTGCTCTGGTTAGAAATTTGGTCCAATTTTGAATAGAAGTGGCAAGAGTAAGCATCTTTGTCTAATTCTTAATCTTAGGGGGAATGTAGGTAGTATTTCAACATTAAACATGATGTTAACTATACCCATTGTCAGATTGAGGAAGTTCCCTTCTGTGCTAGTTTTCTCAGTATTTTTATCATGCAAGGGTGTTGGATATTGTCAATAGTTTTTCTCCTTCTATTGAGATGAGTGTGTGACATTTGTTTTTTATATTTATTGGCTTTGTGTATATTTTTGGATGGCAAACCAACCTTGCATTCCTGTGATTAATCCTGCTGATCATGGTATATGATCCTTTTTACATGTTGATGCCCTTGGTGTGCTACTATTTTGTGAAGGACTTTTACATCTATATTCATAAAGGATACTGGTAAGTGACTTTATCCTCTTGTGACACCTTTCTGTGGTTTTATATTCTGGTTATACCTCTTATAACAAGTTGGGAAATGTACCCTCCTTTTCTATTTTCTGGAGGAGTTTGTGAAAATTGGTATTCTTTAAATGTTTATAGAGAATTCAGTAGTAAAATCATCTGGGCCTGGGCTTTATTTGTGGGTAGTTTTCTGATTGCTTATTCACTTGTTGCAGGTCTTTCAAATTTTCTATTTCTTGAGTCAGTTTGGTAGTTGGTGTCTTTATAGTTGGCTTAGATTCTTCAAGCTTCTCTGGCCTGTTCATAGTTGATGTCATTGAGTTCTTCCTAGATGCCAAGCATTTTTGTGTGTGTGTGCATTAACTCAATCTTTACAAATACTTGATGAGCTATGTAGCATATTACTGATGTGGGGAGGGAAGTAGGGAGAAGTGAAGTAACAGGTCAAGGTCACACAGAAGGAACCAGGGACTGGAGCCCCCCAGAGGGCCACGAGGCCCTCTCTGCTCGCCTCTGCCTCCAGCTCTCCTACAGCTCAGCTCTGGGCCAGCCTGTGCCAAGAGCTGGGAGAGCGCACTGGGTGGGGCCTGGTCATGTGCTGCTTTGTTTCCCAGAGAACCCAAACCTAAGGAAGGAAGGAGCCTTAGGCCTGACAGGAACTAGGGCTGGGGCTCTGGGTGTCCGGAAGTGCCCGCACAGCGGAAGTGAGGTGTGGAAAGGCACTGAAGGAGGCCCCAGCGCCGGTCTCTGGGGAGAGTTTGATGACCTCCACTCCCAGGGGCTGTGTCTTCTACCCTTCTCTCTCCCAGGTGCTCAGCTGAGGGCACCGGAACAGAGCACCTGCTCCTAGGACGCGATGCCCAGCATGCAGGAGGAGTTTGTAGCCACACAACCCGCTCTGTTGTGCCGTATGAGTCACTTGGGCCTCTGCATTTTGCTCTTCTAGAAAGGAAGAGGCCTGACAATGTGTAAGACAATCACTTGACAGAAATCAGGAGCAACCAGACATAACTCGACATAATTATTTCTGCATAATGACTTCTGTTCCTTGATGCCGTCTCAAGCAAGAACTGTAATCTTTATCTGTCACTGGAAAGCTGGTGGCTAGGGAGCCCCTGTGGCTTAGCGATAGAGCCAGGAGGAAATTTGCAATTCAAGTTAATGGAGTGTTCCCAGGCAGCCTGGGAGCCAGTGCCCCAAGGCCTCTGGAAACAAGACTCTCCTGCTAGCAAGCCTGGGGCTGAGCTGGCCCTGGCCTCCTCCTCCAGGGTCCAGCCCACCCGCCTTGTCACAGATGGGGATACTGACAATGGCAGAGGTCACAGGGCATGCCCAAGGTCACACAGCAGCAGAGGCCCGTGTGGAACCAGAATTTCCCCTTGCACGTCCCCACCCACAGAGCATCCCCTGAAGCCAGCAGTCCTTTCTGGGGACAGGGAGGCTGTGATAGAAAGCACCTCTGAGGATCAGAAGTGGTGCCTGAGGTCACCGGGCACTGAGCTTATTGTTACACAGGGCTGTCCCCAAAAGGTGGGTGATGGTGGAATCTTTGTACCTGGACAGCTGAGGGAATGCAGCCCGGCAAGGCCACTTGGCACTAATGGTGTGATGTGGCAGGACAGGGTGTCCCCTAGAGCCTGGGGACACCTGCCCCAGCTTGGGGACTGGAGAGCCCCCCCACCCAGCCCTGGAAGGGGGAGCTAGCCCACCGCCTTCTGTGGCCTCTTAGAAGGAGTCTGATTCACAAGAGCCACTGAGAGAGTAGGGCCTGGAGTGGGGGACTTGTGTTGGGGGCATCCCACCTCCCACTTTGGGGAGTGTGACGGGCCTGTCCCAGAGTCACCTCCCCCTCACTGAGAAGGGTGAGGACGACTCTGCCTGCATGGGGGGAGGTGGGTGATGAAGTGGTGACAGGCACAGCACCTGGTGCACTCGGCCGCTGCCCAGGGCTGCTCCACAGGGACAGCTCGGAGTCCCGGGCCCCGCCCTGAGGGTCACAGCAGGGCTCAGGGAGCCCGTGGCTTGAAAGCACCGTGAGCCTACGTGGGCCCAGGTGGGGCACAGGAGACGTTCAGGGCAGGGTCCCTGGCCTGGGTGACGCTCATGGTGGATAGAGTCAGTGTTCGCCCCCGAAAACCCACAGAACGTGCTGCACCCAGAGTGACCCCTGCTGTAGGCCACAGACCTGGGTGACAACGATGTCTCTGCTGTAACAAATGTCCCACTCTGGTGCGAGAGGCTGTGTGTGTGAGGGGACAGGCACGTGGGGTACCCCTGCACCTTCCTCTCGGTTCTGCCGTGAACCTACAGCTGCCCCAAGAATAAAGCTGTTAAAATGCACATCATGTGCACGAGACACGCACGCAGCTGGGGTGGGGGGCGGAGGCTGAGGCCCGCTGAGGAGGCCCAGCTGAGGGTGGCCAGCGTCTCCCCACCGCTGCTGGCCGTGTGGGGCTCACAGAGCCGGGGGCCTGTAGCGGGCGGGCGGACAGCGGGAGGGAGAGGCGGTGGGGCGGCCGGGCGCCTCCTCCTGACCCGGGCCTCTCTTCCAGGGCCGTGGCCTAGCAGCCGGGGAGGCCTCGCACCCAGCCCCTGGGGGTTCTGAGCCCTGCTCCGCCTCCGCCTCCGCTTGGCCTCAGGTAAGTGGCCCTGTAGCCGCACTGCCCCGGGGCTGGGGGCCGAGGGTGGGAGGAGGCTCCTGCCAGCTGTGCTCCTGCCACGGGCGGGGACTTGACCCAGGTCAGCATGGAGACCAGGAAAGGCCCGCAGCGGGCCGGGCTGCCCGGTGCCCCCAGGGGCAGGCCCGTCTCAGGTCTGGGTCTTTCCGGGCAGACCACCTGATCTCGGAGCTTCTGTCTGGGAGAGTCAGGGATTCGGCGTCAAGAGCGAATTCTGAGAAGGACGGGCACGAGGGGCGAGGGGCGAGGGTGGTCCCCGTTGCCCCAGCCACAGGGGACCGGCGCAGCCCTCAGCTGGGCCTGGAGCCTGTCGCAGTGCTGCAGCCTGCACCCCAGAGGCGGCGGCCGGCTGGCATCTCTGAGGGACGCGCACGAGCAGGGGCAGTTGCCAGGTGGCCGGCTCCGTCAGGCCCCGTGCAGCCCCGGGCTGGGCTTGCTTTCCCCGCCGGGCACCCGTGCTGCTGGGTCCGGGTCTCCGGGGCACAGGGACCCTCATGCCCACCTGCATGCCTTCCTGTGGGCCCTTCCTAGGAAGGCACGTCTCCACCTCCCGTCCTTCCCGCCCCGAGTCTCCTGCACACCCTGCGGACCTTGTCACTGGTCAGGAGGTGACACCCTGCTGGGGCCTTTGCCTTGGAGTCAGGGTAGTGGGAGGGTCGCTGGGTCCTCACCCCGACCCCACCTGCATGAGGAGGGTGCTGTCTTCCTCCTCTGAGTCCTTCCCTCAGCCCTGCTGGGAGCTGAACAGTGAGGGGGCAATGTCTGCGTGTGCAGTGCTGGATGCCACCTGTATACACACCCCTCAAGGGTCAGCATCCGTGCACAAGGACCTAGTGGGGTCCTGCTGAGAATGGCAGCTGGCATCAGGGAGCTGGAGCAGGTGAACAGGGCAAGGCCTGTGGGGTCCCTGCCATCCTGAGGGCACCTCAGTGCACACAGCCGGTGCTCAGTAACCCCCACCCACAAGAGAGGAGCGCCTGGGGTCTGAGGTGCTTCCTGATGCGAAGGTCCCAGCGTGGGAGTCGGGGTCAGGTGGCGCCCAGCGGGCGGGCGGGTTGCTCGCTATCTACACACCCGCGTGCCCAGGCCCGGGGCCCGCCTCCCGCCGTCCCGCAGCACTCACTTGGGGTGTGTTCACTGAGCACATACTACGCACCAGGCCAGCCTGCAGGCTCTGGGCTTCCACCCGTAGAGAAACCACGATGAAGCCTTCCCTAGGGACCTTGCGTCAAGCAGGGGACTGTGACACTGGACTCAGTATACAGTAGAGAAAAAAGTAGAGTTGGAAACAGGCATCGGGGTGCTGGTGCCAGTTTACCCATTTTGGATAGAGTTCTCAGGGAAGGCCTCACGGAGACAGGGTCCAGTGAGGGCCCGAGGAAGGCTCGGGGCAGCTGTTCCTCCCTGCGTGGCAGCCGCGCCCAGGGCCGGTGGCAGAAGCACTGCCCCTGCAGTGGAGGGGCAGCAGGAGGTCAGTGTGACCCGAGGATCAGCCAGAAGGGGACAAGAAGAGGGCTCAGACGGCTGGAGCACCGTGCTCCCCGCACAGTGTGGAAAACCGGCGCAGGCGGCGTCTCGGGGCTGCCCAGGGCCCCACGGTGGACGCGCAGGGTCCTCCGAGCAGGCAGCTCTGCGGAGAGCTGAAGGTTGCCGTGGCATCTAGAGGTTGGTCACAGCGGTTTTTCTAGAGGGTAGGCTGGGACTCGGGCTCTGCAGCCGAGCTTGACCCAGCCTCACCTCTAGCGTCAGGCTGCGGCCCCCCACGTCTGACCACCACAGGTCCCAGGCAGCGTCCTGGACAGCAGCCCGCCTGGCTCTCCAACAGCCTCCTGCCTGGACACTGTGGTCACGGGGCAGGGCACCAGGGAGGGGGATCCTTCCTCTGTTGAAAGTGGAGGCTTATTTTTAGGGTGACTTGGGTGACTTTGCAGCATCACTTCCTGTGGGCACCCTCCGCCCTCGTCCAGCGACCAGTCCTGCCCTGCAGGCGCTGTGAGCAACGTGCTCGCACACCCTGCTGCAGGCCTGTTCACCCCCACTGGGTCCGTCACCTGGCTCCTCTGCAGGACCACGGGCACTGTGCGTCCGCCGTTCCGAGCGCCTGCCCCGGGTCCCCTTCTGTGTGAGGTACCACAGCAGATCCCAGTGAGCCTGGGTGGGAGGAGGGGCGGAGAGGAGGAAGGGGGTGAGCCTCAGGCAGGCGGTGTCACTGCCCAGCGTGGGGCGGGGTGGCCGCAGGAGGCTCAGAGGAACATCAGGCCACGCGCTCCCCAGACGTGAGGGCGCCTGACCAGGGCCTACACGCCGCTCCAAGCACTCGCTCCAGCGCTCCCCTCCAGGGAGCCACACCAACCCTCCTTCTCCAGGGGGGCCACACCAACCCTTCCTGCCCTTCTAGAGGAATCGAGCCTGCCCTGGGCACTGGCCCAGAGCTCCTGGGACAGCCCAGGGTTCACATATTTCTCTCTACTTGGCCCCGTGAACTGTCTTGGACTTATCAGACAGACCTCACGTGCCAATTTTTAACCTAGAAATAATCAGAGAACACAGGAGATCCGTACCAAATATTTGCCCTGTTCATCTCTGGGACTCAAGAGAGGCTCCAAGAAGCCGGCTCTTTGACTGCAGTTAGACTCGGGGCCGGAAAGCGTCTGCTGGAGAAGCCAGAGGCGTGGAGGGGCGAGGGAGATGGGGTCAGAGGAACTGGACGGCGCCCGTGGGCTGAAGAGCCTCTGGGCCACAGAGCCACGTGGGAGGGCCTGATCTGCGGGATCTGGAGGTTTCTGGAAGGAGTGCCCGGGCAGCCAGGCCTTCTCCCTCTCTCCCTCCCTGCCTCCCTGCCTCCCTGCCTCCCTGCCTCCCTTCCTTCCTCTCATCAAACAATCGCTGTGCACTTCCTTTGTTTCAGGACGTGTGCTAAGTGGTTGTGGGATTATTCCTGGCTGGGCCCTGGGTAAAGGGAACCTAGCTTTTTGTCCTTGGGGATAATGGTCAGGGAGGGACCAGGGCTCGTGATCCTGTGGGTTCATCTTGGAATGCCTGCCTACCCCCTCACTCCCTGCCACCTGGCACCCAGACGGTGCCCTGCAAAGGAGGAGGGGAATTGGGGCACGAGGAGAGAGGAGACTTGGGCCTCACTTTCCCCACCAGACAGTGAACACTTTAAAGGCGCCTTGTACGCCCGTGTCCCCAGACAGCTCTGTGGTTTCACAGCGTAGGTGTTCAGTTAAAGCACGGTCATTGACACTTTCTGTATGTAAATTTGTGTGTCGCCCCCAGCACCCCTGAAGATTCGGTGGCTTCTGGTGGTGTGATTTAAAGAATAAAAGTGCCAAAGGGCAGCTTTTCTGAGCTGTCCCCACTCCGGACCGTAAACACGTTCTCTAATGAAACTCAAGACCCTGGGGCCACCAAGGGCAGCTGGCATGTCCCCATTCTTGTGCCTAATGTTTTCCCTGGGCTGATGCCATTTCAGTGAGAATAACTTACTGTTTTTATTTCTTCCCAAAGACGACAGACATGAGTCAAATAGCACGTGAGATGACCCCCTGGAGATTTTCTTCCAAGTTTAAAAAAAACAGCAAGAAGTTTTTGGCCTGGTGGGGGAGGGCCATGGGCGGTCACCAGGAGGCCTGTGCAGGCCGCTCCACGAGCTGGCACTGGGCAGCACGTCACAGGGGGACTCTGTCCTGAGGACAGAGCCATCTGTCAGAGCACACAAACCCTCCAGAGGCCACGCGTGTCTTAAAGATGCCACTTAGGTCTCGACTTGGTGACATTTCTTTTCACAGACACGTGAGGCTGCAGCCAACCCTCATTCATCAGGGGCACGTGAATTTGAAATTGGGAACGCGTTCCCGTGGGGCCCATCATTTGAGAATCTAGTCATCACTCAAGCAGGGACCGCGCATAAATCAAGCTTGCTGCCATCACCTGGGAGAACTGGGCAGCAGCTGCAGCCGAGACCCTGGAGCGAGACGCAGATTCCCAGGGCAGTTGGCACAGCCCCGGGTTCTCCGGAAGCTCTGCTGGGGACAGGCGCACAGCCACGTTTTGGAGCTGGGCTGTGCTTCAGGGACCTGTGCTCCAAACCCACATTTGACAGAGGAGGAAAGAAAGTGTCAGGGCAGCCATGTGTCCCGCCAGCCAGGCCTCCAGGCCCACCCTGGAGCTGGGAAGGACTGCGGAGTCCTGTCTGTTCCTCCCTAATGCCATCCATCCGAGCCCTTGCCTTGGTTAACTTGTTGTTGTTGTTGTTGTTGTTGTTGTTGTTGTTGTTAACTCAATCTTTATAAATCTGAGCTGCTCTTCAAGTAATCAGCCTGAATTCCCGGAGTTCAAAGGTGTCCTCTCCTTGCCCCAGCTGCTCCTCCTCCCCACCCTTGGCATTTGTTGGTCTGTTTGTGGTTCCTGCTGGTCTAGACCTTCTACAGTGTTCTGTGTTGTTCCATACTCCCCCACTTTAGTCTAATTCTGAGTCTGTTCGTTGCCCACCAAGGTGCCCGTAGTGGTAACAGGCCCAGAGCTGTGTCACGGGAACAAGGGACTCGCTGGTGGGGGTCTCCCCAAGGGCCTGTGCCCGCGTGCCTGGATGCTGGGGCGGCTCCTGCACCAGGACCAAGTCCTGCAGCCAGCCTGCCCCTTGCCAGCTGTGGCCTGCCCCGCCTGCCCCTCCCAGCCACTGCACACTGTCACGCCCTCTCCTCTTCACCTCTTGCCTCTGAGCACACTGCGGATTCCTCCGAGCACCCGTCCCACCCCTTCCCGCTGCGGCCCACCTGAGCTCAGGTTCCAGCGCCCCCACCCTGCCCCGGCTCGCGCATGCCCTTCTTCCACCAGGCCCCATGCTTGGTCCTCAGTGTGTCAACCACTGCATGAACCCCAGTGGAGCGGGGGAACAGGAAGTCTGGCCCATGTTACCCTAGGAACAGGAAACCCAAGAGTGGCGTCCCGGCTGAGCTGGCCTGCGGTGTCAGGAAGGCCTCTCCTGGCTGGGGTTCTCTCCCGCAGGGTCCGAGGCTGAGGCCTTTGGGCAGTGAAAGGTGGGACCACAGGCAACACGTGTGTGGGCTGCACGTGTGGCACAGGAGGTGGGCGTGGGGGACGGGCGTGGTGTGAGGCGCACACACGTCCCCGGCCCACCCGCAGCCCTGTCCAGGCACGGGTCTACTTCCCGTCCCGCCTCAGGATGCTGGGGTCCCCTCAGGATGCTGGGGTCCTCTCAGAATGCTGGGGTCCCCTGGGCAAGTGTCGAACGGCCCCTGCCCTTTAGGTTCCCTTTGAAAGGGCTCCAAACCAGTCAGCAGCCACAGGGTCCCCCAGGACACATCCTGCCTCAGAAAGAGGAGACGTCATGCCGCTGGGGCCACTTTGCCCGGCGGGTGCCTCCGGCAGCATGGGCAGCTGTAGGCGCTGCCCCTGGCCATGGCTGCTTCTTCTGGGCTTTCTCGTTGTGTTCTCTTTGAGCACAGGAGTTAGAGTTTCCCTGGCCTGCCCCAGCTGATGTGTCTGGGCCCCTGTGACCCCAGCTCTCTCCCTACCCAGGCCTTGAGGACCTGCTCTGTAATACCACTGTGCTGGGCACGTCGGAAAGCGCACAAACTCCGGCGAGCCTGGCCTGCGCCTGCAGCTCCCCGCCCAGCTCTGCTTCATATCATGATCAAGCTCATTACGTGCGCCCGGCACTTCTTTTATCATAAAAGCTGTGATCATACCTCCATGTATTTGGTGCTTTCAGCTTGTTAGAGCCTTTTACAGCTTTGCGTTCCTTTATCCTCAAGCTGCACCGTGAATCCACAGGTAGGGACCCTCATTCCCCTTTGGCAGTCAAGGAAACAGGAGCCCAGAGAAGCTGAGAGAGCCAGGAGCACACAACTAGACGAGGGGAGGCTGGAGGAGACCCTGGCCGGCCGCGGAGTCTGGATGGGACATCCACTGTGGACCTGCCAGCCAGCACCCTCCTACACAGCCAGCACCTGGCTGCAAGCCCATTTCACAGAGGAGCACACTGAGGTGTGGTCTGGAGCACTGAGACGCAGGCACAACCCTGCGTGACTCCAGGCTCAGCACCCCTGTAGAGCTGCGAGTGTCCTCCGGGTGTGTTGCGAGCTGGCCACCGGCCAGATGGGCTGAGTCACTGGACAAGCAGAACCAGCCCCGGAGGGGCAGTCGCACTCTTTGTCCTCTGGGGAAGGGCCATTGCTCACATCCTGGCCCGGGGCCTGGCAGTGGCATCCAGACCTAACTCTGACGCGCGGATCTTCCCACCTCGCCGGCGGCTGAGCCTCTGAGTCATTCCCAGCCCCGAGGAATCGCTCCAGCGTGCCTGGGGCCCGCGTGTGTCTGGGGCCCGCGTGCCTGATCACACACAGCGAGCACCGCTGAGCAGGGCCGGGCTCTCAGACAGGGCCCAGCAGCTGTGCTGGCTCTGTCCCTGCAGGGCTGACAGCACGAGGGTCCGTCTGCAGAGGGACTGGTGTGGGGTCACTGAGGTCTCGGGCCACGGACTCTAGCTTGCTGTGGCCTCTGACTTCCGCAGTCCTGAGAATTAGAAGTTGAGTGGTTCAGGGGTTACCGGAGTCAGCCTCGGAGCTTTTACCATACAATCGAACAGCAACAAGGTCCCCAGCCCCACTAGTTGATGCCGTCTGAGGGTTGATATGGAGTGTGGCCACTGGGGGGGAGGCCTTCCAGTGTCTTCCGGGCTCTCCCCCGGCCCATCTCCTCCTGATCGTGCTGGGCACTTCTCCATCATGCCCGTGTGAGTAGGGCTGGCCTCTTCCTGGTGACCACACTGTCAGGGCTGCAGGACACCAAGCTCTTCCTGCCTCCCTCCCCGTGTCTGAGCCCTGGACACCTCCAGGCGCGCACCTCACCTGTCACAGCAGGGTGGACCACACAGGGCAGAGGCAGAGGCTGGCTCCAGCTGGCACCCAAACCCGGGCGCGAGGATGTCTCTTTAGGAACATCACCCCTGTCTGGTGGGCGTGCCAGGGTGAGGGGGCAAAGCTGGCACAGGAAGCGCTCTGACCAGGCACTAGGAGGTAATGGAGGTGGGGCTAGGGCAGAGCAGAGGCTCCATCCCCCTCCAGTCTGGGGTTCCTGGGCTCTGCCACCAAAAGCCCCCACTCACCTTCACAGCAAGGCTCTGCCTGGGACTCTGCACTTGGCTTCCCGCCCGGCTCCCCCAGGCTGGCCCGGCCCCGGGGCATCGCAGCCCACTCCTGGCCTGGCGTCTATAGGAGCAGAGCACTCGTGTGCGGTGGATAGGCATGGGCTTTTGCCATTGCGTCTCCTTTCCTGTTGTGTTAGGCCCTGTGAGGGAGGCATCGCCCTTGTGGGTACTTCCCATCCCCTCCTCGTTACTCCGAGAGGCTTGAGCGTGGCCTTCACTAACCTGCCCCCTCCGTGCTGGGCAGCAGCTCAGAGCCCCTCCCTGAAGCCTCTGTGATGAGGCTCCATGATCACTGGAGAGTAGCAGGAAGACCCCCACCTGGGAGACGGAGGTGGACACAGCCGGAAGAACAGCCCTCCAGTCTGATGACACCATAGAAGTTAAATTAAAAATAAATGTAATTTTTTTTAACATATTAAAGGCTTGACCTTGTATTTCAGATTGAGGACAGTTTGGGCTGGCTGCATTTTGGTGCTCCATAGCCACCTGTGACTGGTGGTTACTGTACTGGACAAAGCAGCCCTAGGTTATATAGGTGGAGAAACTGAGGTACCCATGCTAATGAGTGGCAGGCAGGGCCAGTCTCAGTGAGAAGGTCCTGGGGAGCCTGCCCGACCCCGCCCTCTAGTGTCTGCCCCGCTGCACTGCAGCCCGTGTGCTGAACCTGCACCTGCACCTAGTCTCGGCAAACTCACAGCCGGATGGTCCCCTCCTCAGGGCACTGTGTAGGAAGCCAACACTGCAGGTGGTTTGATTCTCACCCGCTTGTTTGAAGGAAAGGACACAGGGCGGAGTTGTTTTGAAAACTCCAATCAGCCCCAGGACGGTGGCTCAGCCCCAGGAGGAATTTTTGTCCAGGGGTCTCGGGCAAAGGCGCTGGAGCTGGGCTGTTTCAGGCCCCCCCCCCCCCCCCCTTCTGTTTCAGCCCAGACAGAACAAGCCCTCATCCCAAACCAGCCCTTGAAGTCCCTTCAAGTTCAAATTCACGGCAAACACTGCTCCAGCCTCCGCCTGAGCCTGGGCCCTTCACCAGGACCTGGTGTGCCTACCTCCTCCCTCGTCTTCCCTCCGAGTGTCTCGGTCTGGCTGGTCTAGCAAGCTTTAGAGACCTGAGCCATGGGTGCATGTTTGAGCAATAGGATGAAATGCCGCCTGGGCCTTGAGCCGGCGCTGAGCTGTGGCTAATGGGCCTTTGGAGTCCCGGATTCCAGGGGCCTTACGGTGCCGCTTGTAGAACAAGCCATTTAAAGAGGCTTTCATTTGCCAGCAGTACCGGCTTTGGGTTAAATATTTTCATAGGGCTCCCCAGCTACATGTTTACTCTTTTTTTTTCTTTACAATTTAGCACATTAAGAACAATAACAGAGTATCTGAGACTTAGAGAGACAGGTCTAAGTGCTACATTAACTCCCTCCTTCAGGTTCCATTACCAGGATTCAGACGCCGTCTCTGATGCTCTCAGAAGACTGTCGCCTGTCTGATCTGAGTCCTGTTTGAATATAAAGTGTTTTAAGCCAAGCAGGAGAAGGCTGTGCCCTCAAATAGGTTGCCCTCCCCTGGGACCCCCATTCCTCACCACGCCGTCCTCCTTGGGTGAGAAAGCAGGAGATTCTGATGAGCGACTCTTGGGTCTGCCTAAAGACCAGAGCCAGGTGCCGTTTCTGCTGGGATGTGTGAGCACTGGCTTTCTGTCTCTGCAGAAAGTCTTGCTTTTTGTCCACCATTTCCCAGACAGCCAAGCATCAAGGAGCCTGGCTCATTTGTGTAATTAATAAGAGAGGGGTCACCACTGCACAGAGTGAGCTATACAACCCCTATTCCTTGCCCGAGAGCCTCCAGGAGAGCTAAAATGAGGTCCTTCGTATTAAATATTTCATGTGGGCCTTTGTTGAACACACACGAGCTACCCCAGTGAGGGGCTAAGGGCATGTGTAGCCAGGAGCTTGATATTTGACATTCACGAGCTCCACTTAATGGCTTCATAAAAGTTACAGTGGCGAGGCCATCTTGTGAAGCTGTCGGGACAGCAAGTTTACCAGGGAGGAAGCAGCGGTGGACACCAGCCGAGAGCAGCTGGGCCTCCCTCTCTGCTCAGCATCTTGGCAGAGAAAGAACCCTGGGCACACAGGACTCAGGAGGAGGCCAGGACAATAGGAGGAGGCCGCGCCCACCTCGGATGCGCCTAGGCCCACAGCTGCCTGCTGTAGACAAGCAGAGGCCTCCCCAGAACCTCGACCCTGCACCCTGCGGTGGAGAGGACGTGGCCCCCTCCAGCTGAGCAATGCAAGACCCCACTTCTCAGTCCTGGGACCTCTGCTGTGTCTTGCCCGGATGTGGTCTGTGGGGACCGAGCCTTCAGCAGCCTTCAAAATCCCCTTTGTCCCTCGGCTTTTATTCCAGTTGCCACCTTCCTAGGCACACTACCTAGTCCCCCCGCCCTGCCCAGAACTGAACGCAGCCTCCCAGGAGCCCCACTTCGTGTCACTTTTTAGGGTCCATCCTGCCTGCACTTGTGCCATAAGCAGCCTGGGGATCCAGAGAGCAGCCCTGCACCTCAGCCTGGCCAGGACTCGGCACCCCCAGAGCCCCGTTAACTGGAGAGTGCTGAGCGCCAGCCCTGACCACATAGTGAGTCTCTCTGGGGGGCCCCCTCCCGGCCTTGTTTGGGACTGATCCCGGCTGGCCCTCCTCTGCTTGCTGGGTGGGGGAAGGAGTCTGGGGGCTCTCTGTTGGAGACTTTGCCTGGACTTATCCCTTTTCTGTGGGCTCTTCAGTCTATTCCCTCTGGCCCTGTTCCCGGTCCTGAGTCTCCAGAAACTCCTCCTCCTCCTGGAGATGGACGGGAGTCCCTATGCTAAGCTGAGGGTGGGGGCGCCACCCTGGTCAGGCTGTGACAGCACTGACTCTCAGCACATAACACTGCAAAGGTGTTTCCTGATGACAGTGGGTGTGACCAGGAGAGGGGAGGGCGCCACTCCGTGCCCTCCCTCGAGGACTGGGGCATCTTCCCTCTAGTGAGTCTTCCTTCTTGACTGGGGTGTTAGGGAAGGGTTGAGGCCTCGTCCCTGAGGCACCCGTGATAAGCAGAGGGCGACTGCGCACCCGTGCACCAGAACACGGTAGTCATGCACCTCTGAAGGAGGACCGAGGAGATGGCTCCAGTCGTATTCTGTGGGCTCTACCCCAGGAGGTGGCCTGGCTGAGAAGGGCTGTGGGGTCTGCACCCCATGGAGCCTCCAAGTCCTTCCCTGGATAGCTTGCATCCCGCCCAGGGCAGGAAAGAGTGGAAAGCAGGGCCGCACTGGAGGTCAAGGGCCAGCCGGAAGTGGTGGGCACCCATCACTGCACACACTCCATTGGCCAGTCACAGTCACATGAGCCCACCTGACTGCAAGGGAGGCTGGGAAATGTAGTCTAGCAGCTGGCCAGGAGGAAAAGGAGCCCGAGTAAGAGGAGCAGGCAGTGTGGGCTCAGGCTGTTTCACACATGCGCGCACGTGGTCCTGACTCAGCGTAGATTTTCCCCCCGTTTACTATATATGCATTCAGCAGAAGCCACCAGACTTCAGATGTTAATTTTTTATCTTTCCCGGGGTTAGCACTGCAGTGCGACCCTCTTTCAGGGTGCAGGGCAGTGGTGGCAGCGCAGCTCCCAGGTGCCCTGTGATAGCGAGGGGAACCGCTGAGACTCCCCAGCGCCTGTGCCAAGCCGTGATGCCGGCAGGTTGGAGGATTCGAGGCATTTTCAACCCGTGGTATTTTCGGATGCAACTGAGGCCAACTGTGCCTTCCAGCTGCAGCCCGCGCTCCCTGAGGCTCTGAGGCCCTCCAGTCTCCCTTCTGGCAGCAGCCTCCAGCTGGCCGGGCCTCCTCCTCGACCCGCTCCTTACCCCTCCCTGCAGGCACCCAGGGTCATGCCCCTGGCTCCGCTGCCCTTGGCCCTCTCCCTGCCCGCTTCCCACTGGCGCATGTTGGGGCTGGGATCCCGGGCATCTCGCCTGGACATGGCCAAGGTCAGCAGCATGGCCTTTGTTTTGTTTCTTTTTCTCCTTGTTGTTGGGGAAGTTTCAACGAAAGGGGGAAACACAGTCCGTCACCAGAGTCCTGCACTGTCCACGCCGCTGCCCCCAGGCCTTGCAATCGGTGGGTCTCTGTCTCAACCTCTGTCGCCAGCAGAACCCTTTCCCTTCGTGAGACCAGATGCAGAAGCAGACCTGAGCATCCCTGCTCTGGTCAGAGATGGGTCCAAAGGCCCAGAGGCCTTCTCCCCTCTCCCTATTCCACCGACCCCACAACCACCACCTCAAGCCTTAGGAAGACCTCTGGGGCTCCTGGGGCACAGTTTGAAGATCCCCAAGCAGTCTCCCTCTCACTTTTCTCTCTGGCACTCTAACCCCTTGCATCCCCAAAGAGGGCCACCCAGTCTCTAGTGGAATGCCAACCTTGTCGAGACCTCCCCAGCCCCAAGGGAGTGGAATCTGAAGGCAGGTGTTGGTGTGTGTGTGTGTGTGTGTGTGTGCACATGCGCGTGCGTGCACGTGTGTATATGACAATGGCAGAAACGCCCTCAACCACCGCTGCTCAGTGCTAGGCCCAGCTGGATGCCAAAAGAAAGAAGGTAGGGGCAGGAGGCAGAGTCCTGGAGTCACACGCAGTCAGCCTCCAGACACACGTGGAGACCTGGGAAAGCAGGCATTTCCCCAGCAGAGGAAGCAGCCTTGCAGACCAGCCCTGTGCCCTGCAGCCTTCCTGTCCACAAATGTGAGCACTTCAGGCCGAGGGGGAGCTGCGAGTTTGTCACTTCAGTGGCATCTGCAGGAACATAAATCACAGACAGGTTCTGAGGCAAAGCAGGCCTTCAGCCCGAGCAGATCTTGTGTTCTGTAAGGCGAGTGGACTCTGAATGCAGAGACCTGGGCTCCAAAGGCGGCACAGAAGGGCTTGTTCTGGAATGGAAGGTGCAGGGATGCCAACCAGGGGACTAAGACGTGCCCTGAGCCAAGAGGGCAGCTGGTGATGGGCACATGGCCATTACTGCATTTCTCTCCCCTGGGCCATCCTCTACCCTGGCAACCCTCGGCCAGGCAGACCAGGGCCCAAGTCCTGGCCTCACCTCTGAGAGGCTCCAGGGCTCTCCCAGGATCTGTTTTCTTGTTGGTAAGGTGGGCAAGTAGGCCCCACTGTCCAGGGATGACGCTTCTGATTGTCACCTCTGAGAGTGAGTATGTTAGTCTGCGTTTCACCGCTGTCGCCAAGATACCTAACCAGAACAATTTAGAGGAGGAAAAGTTTATTTGGGGCTTATGGTTTCAGATTCAGTTCATGGCTGGCTGACTCCATTGCTCTGGGCCTGAAGTGAGGCAGAACATCATGGTGGAAGGGCATGGTAGAGAAAAGCTGCTCAGGTCTTGACAGCCAGGAAACAGAGAGAGGAGGGAGGGAGAGAGCACGGTGCTGGGGGGGAGGGGGAGGGGAGGGAGGGGGGGAGAGAGCACACGGTGCTGGGAGGGAGGGGGAGAGGATGGGGGAGAGAGAGAGCAAGGTGCTGGGAGGGGGAAGGGGGAGAGGAGGGGGGAGAGAGAGCACACGGTGCTGGGAGGGGGGGGAGGAGGGAGGAGGGAGAGCGAGCAAGGTGCCAGGAGAGGGGGGCAGGGGGCGAGGAGGGAGGGAGAGAGAGCACGGTGCTGGGGGGGAGGGGGGAGGAGGGAGGGAGAGTGAGCAAGGTGTCAGGGACAAAATATAAGCTCCAAGTGCATGCCCAGTGAGCTGCTTTCCCCAGCCGCATCCTGACCCTGCCTGCAGCTACCACCCAGTACAGTAGCAGTCCTTTCCAACTACGGATCCAGTGGAGTGGCTGAGTCCACTGGTGGGGCTGTGGCTCTCTTAAGCTAATGGTCTTGCCTCTGAGTGTCCAGCAGCAGGTCAGGAGGGAAGGCCTGGGGCGCGGACGCTCCCTCTCCTGCACCTTGACTTGGCAGCACCTAGCCCCCACCTGCCGCTCTGTGGGGTCTTGTTTCCCCCCCGAGTGGGGGCCCTCCCGGGCATCCCCCTGTGAGTGTTGCCCTTGCTCAGCTCCGCACGCCGCCCCCAGCGCCCCCCACTTCTTCCCTCAAGGCAGCCCTGGACTCCCTGGACGGCTCGCTCAGACAGCTCGTCCTGCTCTGCCAGCCTCAGCCCCGCCTCCCTGTTCCCAGTGTGGCTCCAGCCGCGTTGCTTCTCTTGTCAATAAACTAAGCTCCCGGAGTGAATTGTCCATGCTTTTGAGCCTTCAGAACACTAAGTAACTGGGTAACCGGTGGTGTTACCCCAGGACCAGGGTAGGTCAGAGAACTGGGCAGTGGGGCAGGTGGGGAGAGGTTCCCCATCTACACATCCGTCGGGTTTAATGTGACTCCTCAACTCTGCAGAGTAGGCGCCACATGTACCCTTGTTTTAGGGCAGACTCACTGCACCTGGGGAGGCTGGCTCCTGGGCTACGTGGTCAGAGCTGGACCTGCTGCCAGCCCAGTGCCCAAGGCCCAGCTGCCCCGCCGCACTACACTCAGCCTCCCCAGGAAACTGAGAATCAGGTTCTGTAGAGTGACTGGGTTCACAGTTCAGGATCAACCTGAAGGTAAAGCAGAATGCAGAGTTTGCAAACCTTGATGACAAAGAGGGGCTCCCAGGACAAAAGCTGGATGTGGAAGGAGGAGGAAGGAGCCGGCAGCTCATCCTCACAGGAGAGAATCGAGAGATTCTGGGTCTGGCTGCTTGGCTCTTGTTGTTTCTGTATCTCTGTTCTTTGAATAGAAAATACGTGCACGGAGTTCAGCATCTTAAAATTGCAAGAAGGCTTCCAGCAAAAAACCCATGAGGGCCCTGTCCATCAAGCCACCTTTCATTCCCTGGCCAAGGTTGTCATTTCTAGTCAGTCCTTCCAGAGACATGAACACACCCGCACAAATATGGCTTTCTTTTTCACAAGTGGCAGCAAGCTCTGTATGCCATGGTGCGCCAACTCTACACTTAAAGACCCATCCCGAAGAGGGTTTCTAATCAGGACGCAATGGGGCATCTGGGCTGGTGGTCATTACAGACAGCGGTGCAGGAGGGGCACGGACACTGTTGTCTGCCCAGGTGGGAGTGTGTGTAGACAAGGTTTCTAGAAGCAGGACTGCTGGTTCACAGAGAATGCACATATCTTTTGAAAGATAATGTCAAACTGCCCTATGAGAGGCTAGAAAAGGAACGTCAAGTTTAACAGTTAAAAGTCATAAAGATGAAGCCGGGCGCGGTGTGCACACACTGTAATCCCAGCACTTGGGAGGCTGAGGCAGGAGGATCGCGAGTTCAAAGCCAGCCTCAGCTGTGGCGAGGCACTTAGCAACTCAGTGAGACCCTGTCTCTAATAAAATACCAAAAAAGGGCTGGGGATGTGGCCCAGTGGTCGAGTGCCCCTGAGTTCAATCCCCGGTACCCAAAAAAAAAAGTCATAAAGATGAAAGCAAAAGCGTGTCTATGTAAAACTAACAAAACCCAGGAAAGAGGCACAGAAGAAAGAGGAAGTGGCGGCCTTGTGGGTGAAGTGCATGTGTTGTCTCTCATACTGGGACCCAGTGCTTAGAGTTCATAGATGGACAAGCAGTTCGGAGTGGCTTCCTCTGAGGCGTGGGCAGAAGTCATTTTCTCCCCTCCCATTCTCCTGTGTGCTTCAGAAATTGCTGAGCCATGTACACGTGTTAAAGTAAAGTTAGAAAATAAGACAGGGCGGTGACGCGGAAGCTACGTTAACGTCTCCTGGAAACATCACCCAGGCCTCGTGCAAAGCTGCTGCTTTTAGGTGTAGCACAGCCCCACGTCCCGTGGGTGCCTCACTTTTTGCTATTACCATTCAGAACAGCATTTCCTGCCTCATGTTTGTTCTAGAACCTCTCCCACCAGGGCAGTTTCTCAAAGGCAAAATAAGAAGGGGGGGGGGGAGTGGCTCCGAAAGGTTTCTAGATACCTCTTCTAAGGATAAGAACATAATCATAGTACCCCCAAAAGAAAATAACTGCACACAACAAAGGGTCAGGCATGGGCCAACGTGGCCACTTTGCCCTGAACTGATGACAGATGGCAAGAGTGAGGAATTATTTTAATCCCCATGACTTGTGCAGCACCCGGGGGGCACTGGACAGTGCTCTGTTCTGCGGGTTTGAGTTGCCTTTCCCCCCTCACCTTTCCACATGCCCAAGGTTGCCGTCTGTGTCGCCCTGTGACTGTGGTCCTGACCTCCCTGGAGGGCTCTGCATCCTCGTGGGGCACAGGACCGTGAGCACCTTGTGCTCTGGGGTGTGCTGGGACCTGGTGCTTGCAGGGCGGTGGCCCTGTCTGGGTCCCTCCAGCCTGCGGCGCGGGCGGCAGAGTGCTCGGCCAGCTGGGTGGGACGGGTGGGGAGCCAGCCCGGGCCCCTGACTGCAGCCCCGCCGTGTCCCGCAGGTGTCGCCCGCCCGCCGGCCGCCATGGGCAAGCAGAACAGCAAGCTGCGGCCCGAGGTGCTGCAGGACCTGCGCGAGAACACCGAGTTCACGGACCACGAGCTGCAGGAGTGGTACAAGGGCTTCCTCAAGGACTGCCCCACCGGCCACCTCACCGTGGACGAGTTCAAGAAGATCTACGCCAACTTCTTCCCCTACGGCGACGCCTCCAAGTTCGCCGAGCACGTCTTCCGCACCTTCGACACCAACGGCGACGGCACCATCGACTTCCGGGAGTTCATCATCGCGCTGAGCGTGACCTCGCGCGGCAAGCTGGAGCAGAAGCTCAAGTGGGCCTTCAGCATGTACGACCTGGACGGCAACGGCTACATCAGCCGCAGCGAGATGCTGGAGATCGTGCAGGTACGCCCTGCGGGCCAGGCCCCGGCCGGCCCCGCGCCCTGTGGTCGCCACCGTGGCCAGCGCCCCGGCAGGTCGCTGTCCGGTGCCCACTGGAAGTGACCAGCTGTCACCTGACTGGGCAGGTCCGTACAAAGAGCAATGGCAAAGCCAGGTGTCTTAATCTCAGCTGCTGGGCCAATCCCCAGCATCGGGCCACCTAAGAGGCAAAGCACAATCTAAAGGATCGGTTTTCACCCTCAGAACCCTTTGAAATGGGTCATTTTCGACATTTCACAAGGTCCAAGATTCAGAGAGGTGATTTCCTAAAGAGTTAACAGAGCTAAGAATTACATTCAACCCTGGGCATCTATGGGGGGTGAGTCCCAGGACACCCACGGATACCAAAATGACGCAGAGACAGGTAAAATGGTGTCGCATCTGCATGTCACTGACACAGGTCCTCCATCTCTAGATCACTTATCACACCTGACACGGTGCAAGTGCCGTGTGCGTGGTTGTTGCGCTGTATTACTTAGGGAACAATGACAGCACAGTCCGCATCTGTACAGATGCAATTTTCTTGTCAGTTTTTCTGTCTGCAATTGGTCGAGTCACAGATTCAGACCCTGCAGGCGTGGAGAGCCAACTGTGACCACCACCCCACTCGGCATTCCCAGCCCCCAGAACGTCCCACAAGCACCTTCCTGGCACCATCCCAACCCCGACCCTTCCCCATCACAGTGAGGTATTCTGTGTGCTCTTGGACTTCACTTAAATGGGTCTGGCTTTTTTTTTTCCACATCCTGTCCATGAGATTTGTCCAAGCTATACAAGCGGCAGGGACCCTTCTCATCATGGAAGGTCCTAGCTGCAGGGGATCGACCCAGCTCTGCGCCTGGCTGGCTGAGGGTTGTTGGGAAGCTGTCTTCTTGCCCCAAATGCCCATAAATGTCCCCTGAGCATTCCCTGTGTGCTTCTTGCAGGCCATCTATAAGATGGTGTCCTCTGTGATGAAGATGCCAGAAGATGAGTCCACTCCGGAGAAGCGAACGGACAAGATCTTCAGGCAGATGGACACCAACAATGACGGTAGGGGCAGGCGGGGACACTGTGTGCTCACGTGATGCTATTGGGGCCACAGATGTGTTTGGGACACTCCTCCTCCCCTCTGCAGCTTCTCAGCCTTCTGTAGCCCACCCCACCCTCCTGCCCACTTGGAACGGCTGTGCTGAGGGACACACTGGACTCAGCCAAGATGCCCATCTTTGTGCTGCTCCCTCCTTTGGTTTCACGACTCTGGGCACGTCCGTGGTCCCTCTGAGCCACAGTCTTACTTGTAAAATGTTCCCCTGGGTGTGCCTGGGAAAGGAAGACAGGCATCCTGATGGCTCCTGGGCCTGGGGTGGTAAGCCCAAGGGTCCCAGTTCATGGGGTCCTGGGAAGCTGGCCAGGCCTGGCTTGCCATCACCCTGAGACGTGAGGCTCCTCAGATGCCCTGGGGGGCCCTTAGGGAGCTCTGTCAGGATACACACGGTGGCCTTGTCTACCTACACACTGCACTTGGGACTCTGGGGCCATGCCACTGCAGCAGGACGGCCAGTCTCAGGAGGAGGGAGAGTGGCCGCACTGACCACGAGGATGCACCCATTTCCCCCTCTGCATCAGCTCCGAGGTTCTAGAAGGACCCCAGCAAGGATGAGCCAGCCGCGAGACAGGTCCGCTCTGCCCGTGTGCCGGCTTTGTCAAGCACGGCCGCACAGCCAGGTCTGATTTGCTCTTGGAACCCAAAGAGAAGCAACATTAAGAAAAGAAAATGCACCCTGGGTTGTGCTGAGATTAAAAATAAGTTAATGCACCAGAAAGTGCTTTGTCGAGTCTTAAGTGCACTGAGCAGGTGAGTTAGGCCCTGAGCCCAGCGGGGAGACAAAGCTTCTGTGTAACTATGGGCAGCAAAAAGCATTCCAGACAGCAAGGGAACAGTTTTCAAAGCACATTTACACATAAAATAAGACGCCTAGCATTGCCTTTGGGCTGATTTGAAATGTGTTCTCCACTTCGTGGTGTGCAAGAGCCACAGAGTTCGCATTCCTACAGATCTGTCTTAGTCTTGGCTTTCCTGAGCCTTGGTTTACTCCTCTGTGAAATGGGGATGATAAACCCAGTCTCACGTGGCTGCCCAGCTGCAGTGGGTCGATGCCCGTAAAGCTCTGAGTGCGGGGTTGGCCACTCCACAGATCATGGCTATGGTTCCTGATTTCCCAGCGAGTGTCCCAACCCCAGCTGCCCTGCCCCACTTCAGCCCTCCCCACCTTCAGAAGGCTAGCTGGGCCTTGCTGGGCCCCTCCCAGCTTGTCTGTGAACTTGGAAGTTGTGTGCCACCTGCAGCCCCGCTGACAGAGTGCCTCCCCCGTGAGCCCGGCAGCCAGCCCCTCTGTCCCTGGAGTTTGAGGACGGAGGGGCTACCAGAGAGGCGGGGTGCAGCGAGGGCCCAGGGGGGGCAGGGCACGGCCCTCATCCCTTGGGCTTCTCAGCTGTCTGCTCAGGAACAGGTAAACCTACAATTTGTCCCAGCTCCCCCAGCCACCCAGAAACTGCTAGTTCTCAGGACCTCTGGCCTGGGCTGCTGGCAGTGTCCCCTGTGCCGCTGCCTGATGGAGTGTGTTCATGGTCCCACTGCACAGCCGCAGGCCCCTAGGCACAGAGACCATGGGCGGGGCCCTTCCCTGTCCTCTGGAGCCTGTCTCCTTCCCCTGGCGGCCAGATCTGAATGGACAGACCTCGCCTGTGGGGTGGCAGAGCAGGTGGGGTTGTGACGCAGTCGGGGCTCATGAGGGATGGTCACAGGAACGGTGGGGCTGCCGGTGGGCAGCGTGGCTGGCAAGCGGAGCCCACCCCCAGTAGTGGCACCCAGCCAGTGTGGCCTTGGTGGCCCTGGATTGTCTGTGGGCTGGGAACAAAGGCCATGTCCTGACTGGGCAAGGCACATACTTCTTTCTTTCTTTTTTTTTTTTTTTTCAGTTTAATCCATTCTCATTTGTTGGGATTATTTATATGTTGCAACTGATTCCTGTAAACTTCCTTGTGTTTCCAGTGACAAGGCATTGTCACCACCTTCCTGACGTAGTTCTTAATAAGTGAAGCGTGGGGTGACTTCAACAAGGATCCGCAATCCTTGAGCCGCTCTCCTCTACCAGGGCACGCTGCCCTCCCTGGTATGAACTCGCAGTTGCCAGATGCTTTGCAAGCAAAAGGTTTTTGCTTTTCATTTGTTTCCCAGAAATGCCGTAGCAGTGAGTGTCCAGTTTCCCGAAGGCCCGAGACTTTGATCAGGGGAGGTCTCCCTGACCTACGTGTCATTCCAGCCCCTTTGGAAGTGCAGAGAACGAGGCTGATCCGGTTTCTCCCATCTCCCCACAGGCAAACTGTCCCTGGAAGAATTCATCAAAGGTGCCAAGAGCGACCCTTCCATCGTGCGGTTGCTGCAGTGTGACCCCAGCAGCGCTAGTCAGTTCTAAGGGACGGGTCACTGGACAGTTGCAGAGAAACACAGAATTGTCTTGCCGTTTTCAGCTTTGCTTGCAAAAGTGGATGCCTCCACAGCCAGTCCTGCATCCCGGGCCGGAGCCAGGCGACGCGCCACACCTGCCTGGCCAGCCGGCCGCACCTCCCTCCCCTCCTGCCCAGCCTGGGCCCTTCCAGGCGACTCCCAGGGATGTGATTCCACGGAGGGTTCAAGTGTGCTCAGCTCTGGGCACCTCCACGCCCGCAGAGACCCAGAGGCCGACACCCAGGATACTAGGCAGGACTTCCCAGGACCGTGCTGAGGCCAGCTGACTTATTTTGTGATCCCAGGTGACTTTGTGGGATAGGTGGGGACAAAGACCGATGGAGAGCAGACAGGCAAGCCCTTCCCGTGCATGGCTCCACGTCCCTTGTTCATTTTCTCTGACCAAAGCCGCTTGCACGTATATATATTGTGGTCTCCCTTCTTTAATATATAAATTATGTGTATGGTGAAGTGAAATGTACCGTGTAGGCCCCGTATTTAATGCCTCCGATTGCCTTTGAAGCATGGTCCCCTCGTGGCCTGTGACCCCTCCAAGCCTGGTTGTTTTGTGGTATTTATGCACTCTCCACCTGCCCTCTCCTAAAGGAAATGCGCGCGCGCCAGGGCTGCGGGGACCTGCCATTCTTGTGAATGCAGGCGTCTGTGTGATCTGTCCTCCCTGTTGATTGGTCTGGCATTTCCGGTATTAAAATGATCAAATCAGTGCAGTTCTCTGAGTTTCGTGTTCGCTGGGGGAGCCCCGTCCCTGGGTGTCATCCCCACTCTCCAGGAAAGGCGGGTTCCAGGAGTCCAGCTGTTGCTGGTGAACTTGGCCCCTCCCCTACCCCTCTGGCCGCCACCGTGTCTGTAAATTCTGTGCAGCCTCTTCTTCAACATCCGCCTAATGCCAAGAGAGATTCATGGAAATGAAAGATGACTGTTCTTGGCAGGTCTGGCCGACGAGCTTCAGGCCCCCTTACCCCACCCCTGGCTTCATCAGTAAGGTGGCAGGAAAGCCACAGTCCAGAGACGGGCATGGCCCAGGGCATCAGCATGGTTGCAAGGCGGGCAGACCTGGCTTCTCCTCCTGCCTCCTCTGTCAGGTCCGCAGCAGAAAATCCACCTTCCTGAAGGTGCTTCAGCCGTGGGGTGTTCGTCTCTCGTGCCCAGAAGTCCAAAGGCCACATGTCACAGGCTTAGCAGATTCACGAAGACCCCGATTGCTCCCTCCCCTACCTCCAGCCTCCGAGCCAGCTTTTGGACTCTTTGAGGTCCCCACGACTGCTGTGGCCTGGAGCATCCAGAGCCCCCCTGTCCTTCCTCTGAGAAGGAGGAGCACATTCCAGAATTCTCCCTGCAGCCTCACCTCTCATTGGCTGAAACCATTGTCCCTGTTCACACCCAGGCCAGTGCCAAGCCAGACAACGGTGACATGGGCCATGGCTGGCTTAGGCCAGTCAGGATGAGCCCTCGCTGAGGGACTACCCAGCTCTCCCAAAAGGCAGGAGCTCGTTACAGAGACAGAATTGAGGTTCTGTTGCAAAGAAGGACATCTGCAGAGTCACATGTGCCCACTGGCCACCGCTCCCCTGTGCCTCAGTGGCTCCTTTTACAGGACAGCTGAAGGTCATGTGTGCGGGGTACGTGCATGAAACTTCCTCTCAGCAACCTCCAGTGAGCAGCTTGTTGATTTTAGTCATTTTAAACCTCTCAGGCCTCGCCTCCATGCCTGGGGCTGGGGTTGTGGCTCAGTGGTAGAGCGCTCACCTAGCACGAGCGCAGCCCTGGGTTCAATCCTCAGCACCATGTAAAAATAAGTAAATAAAATAAAGCTATTGTGTCCAACTACAACTAAAAGTTAAATATTAAAAAAAAAAAAAAAGACTCCATGCCTCTTAACAGGAAGGGCAGGGCCCTCTGCCAACTGCCTTCTGAGTCACTGGGACTGTGACACTATTTCTTGGTACGATTTCCCATTTGCCCAAGGTGCTGAGCCTTAGTGGTAACCAGGTAGGGTGCAGAGGGCACAGCCAGGGGACCTGGGGTTAGATTCATGTCGCTGCCTGAAGCGGAAGTCGCTTGGAGCAGCGAACGCCACAGGAAAATTCGGAGGCAGGATGAAAATGAAAAAAGGTCTTTTATTCTTCTCCTCTCTCCAGCTCCAGCAATCACTCCAAACGCTCTAACTCCAACCACCACCTTCTTCTTCCCCACACACACTAACGAACCTCACCCAGTTATATACATATAGCTTTAACAAGGACACGTGCTTACAGCTCGAGCTTACAGGTGCGTCACGCAGTGTTCACGGGCATACAAAGATTCTTTGAATAATGTATTAATATCAGGTGGAAACTAGAACAGCTTTTATGGCTCTCAGCTAACCGCAATCTTTAGCTATCTCCTTGATTATAGGCTCCTTCAGATTCAACTTCCTACAAAGAGCAAGGTGGTGCCTTTGGCAACTCAGCCGGGCCTGTTGAGTGAGGGGCTAAAGTTTTACAAAATGTAACCAGGACTGGCAAAGGTCAAATCGGAAGTGCTTGTTGTGGGGAGGGCTAGTTACCATGGGAACATTCTGGTGGATGTAAATAGGAGAGAGTGCTGTGTGGACCAGGAGAGACGGTTGGATGGATGGAAGGAGGGGTCATAAGGTATATAATAATGCAATTATGGTAGCTGAAGGGTCCCGAGATCTGCAGTCAGCAGGCTGGAGCCCAGGGGAGTGGATGGTGTAGTGCCAGTCTAAGTCTGAAGGCAGGAGATCAGTGTCCAAGCTCAAGATTATTGGACAAAGGTCCAGTTCTCTTGCTCAGCCTTTTGTTTTCTCGAGGCCTTCAATGGACTGGATGAGGCCGACCCCACCAGGGAGGGCACTCTGCTTTGTTCAGTCTACAGATTTCCATGTCCATCTTACCCAGAAACGCCCTCGCAGACACACCCAGAGTAAAGCTTGACCAGAGGTCTGGCACCTGCCCCAGTCAAGTGGGCAAATGGAATTGACCATCACGGTTTCTTCTGTCCAAACGTGGAAGACATGGCTCTGGAGGTCCCAGTGGACCCTGCCCCAGCAGGAGCTCACTGAAGTCAGCGTGGCTTCTCAGGGTGTCTACTGCAGCCTGGGAAAGAGGCGAAGTTGCCACATGGTGGCCGCAGGTCAGGAAGCCCAGTTCAGCTGGCCTGGTGGTGCGTGCCTATAAACCCAGCGGCTCAGGAGGCTGAGGCAGGAGGTTCCCAAGTTTGGGGTCAGCCTCAGCAACTTAGTGAGGCCTTGAGTAACTTAGAGACACCCTATCTCAAAATTAAAAAGTTAAAAAGGGGCTGGGGACGAGCTCAGTGGTAAAGTGCCCACTATCAAAAGTGGTGAATTTCCCAGTACCAAAAAAAAAAAAAAAGGAGCCCAGCTCATTTATAGAGGGAAATAACCCACAACGAACCCCAAACTGTCATCCATACTGACTCCCCAGCAGAAACCCTCCACAGGCCCTGATCAGAGGGAGGCCCTGCAGGTGGCTTCCACAGAGCACCTCCTCCCGTCCCTGCCTGGTGATGGGCTGGCGCCTGGCCCTCCCGCCCATCCTCCTGCAGGCCTCTCTTGCCGGGCTCCTCCTTGTCCCTGGGACCCCATTCTGTGCAGGCACCTCAGGTTGGGTCCAGTCCCTTGGGAGTGGTGTGTGCACCCCTCTCCTGCAGACGGGAAGCCTTGCACATGCCTGAGTGAGGCGTGTGAGTGGGGACACAATGGAACCTCAGGACGCGGCTCTGGGCCTAGTGCACTCACCACACAACTGCCCCGGACCCCTGTGTCCTTCCCTGGAAACTGGAGCTGCTCGTGACCCAGGAGGCTGCTCAGGGGGTGCGACGTGACCTTCTCCCCTGACTCTGGCTCACTGAACCATCCTCTTGATAGCTGCCTTGGCTGGAGCCCCCGGGACCCAGGTGCAAGTCCTGCTTGGCTGCGAACGAGCCCCTGACCCTGGACAAGCCCCCTGACCCTTGCCTGTGAGCTGCATGTCTGAGAGCTGGGACGCTGAGCATGACCTCATCTGCCGGCTATCAGAGGGAGGGGCTTCAGCACCCTGGGGGAGGTGAGGACCCAGCCCAGGGCTCTTGGGCTCAGGACTGAGGACTAGCAAGTGGCTGATTACTGGCTCCCCCAGGTCCCTGCGAGCCAGGCACGGGCCCCGGGCGAGCAGCAGGCTTGGAGCAGGAAGAGCAGGGATTGGAGACCGTGCAAAGATGGGGAGGGGACAACATCGGGCAGCCTTAGGTGGACCCTGCCTCTGGCTCAATGACAGGTACCAGGGGCAAATGCTCCAAGACTCGTGGTCTGGGACCCCATCCTCAAAGCTGCTGGGTGGGGTGGGGGAGGCAAATCAGATCTGTGGGTGCAGACCATGCACATGCACCCAGGTAGTAGTGGGAGGCCAGGCCAGGACATCAGGTGCTGCATGGGCACAGAGGAGGGTCTGGGGACATCCCAGGAAGCCATGACTAAGGACATTACCCACTGCAGGGACAAACAGAGGAACAGAATCACACAGGCTAAAGAGGACCGGCCAGCTAGTCTTACAGCATGAGGAGGGGGTGGGAGTGGGGAGGGAAAGGGGCCTGGTCAGGGGACAAGGTGGCCTAGAGCCTCTTCCTCAAAGTCCACGGTATGTGGCAGGGCTGAGTTGGGAGCGCTGGGTCAGAACCACACTGCAGTTCCACAACCCTCAGGCCACAAGGGGCCTCCCGTCACGGTGGGGCTCTGTACACAGTAGGGCTTCCTCAACCTATGCTGGTGGCTGACTTGAACACACCTTAAACATGAGGTGCTGCTGCCCTCTGGTGGCCATGATTGGGATGGGCTCAGGCGTGCTACTTGCTAATGGCCTCCCTAGATCTCAGAGCCACTGGTAGAGGCCATGGGTAGAACCTTTCTTTCTATCCCCCGTCTCACTTGACAGATGAGGGTACTGAGGACCACAGGAGCACCTGACTTGCAGTGGCAGCACACAAGCTAGAGTCAGCTCCTGGTGCCCAGGACAAAGAGTCCTTGTTGATAGACTGGCTAATAAAATACAAGTACCCAGGTAGATGTGAATTTTAGACAAATCAGCAAATAATTTTCTCAGTTTTTGTATGTCCTGTACAACATATCATATGTTGATTTGCTAAAACTGGCCACCCAGCTTGTCAAGCCACAGAGCTGAGCCTTCGTAGCCCCCAGGGCAGGTCAGACGCTGGAGGGGTCTGACCATGCCACAGGCCACCCCTGGGCCAGGCATATGAGCCTTCTGGTGTAGCCACTCTCCTACCCAGAGGTTCTGACCCTCAGCTTGGTCCTGGCTCCCGATGCCTTCCGTCAGGCAGAGAAGCAGCAATTTGGCAGGGCTTGGCCTTCAGTAACCCCTTTGGCCAGAGGTCAAGCACACCTGGCCATCAGCCCTCCCCTTCCTGAAGCCAGCAGAATATTCCTACTCTAGCAGATAGGGGGAGACAGGGGAGGGACGGGCCCTGTGGCTAGCTAGTGAAGGGTGGGGACAGGTTCCACTAGATCTGCCCAGGACCTAGCTCAGTCCAGAACAGGAATGGCTTCAGGTGTCCACCTCGGTGGAGTTCCAGGGCTACAGGGGCTCAGGCTGCCCTGCTCGCTGCCACCTGGGTGGGGAGTGCAGCCAGAAAGAGCAATCTGGTCATGGTGATGGTTCCTCAGGGACACAGGGACCTGTTTGTTCTCAGGTCCTTCCCTTAACTCACTGGCTTACCTACAAGAGTCCCTAGGCCTCTCTGGGTACCATCCATCTAGAAAAGAGAAGGCACCCTCTCTTGAAGCCCTATGTACAAAACTGGACGCGGCAGGAGAGGGCAGAGCGCCCGTGTGTCCTCCACCCCTCACCCCAGGCACTGAGGCTACTCGGGACCTAGTGGTCAGCAGTTGGGTTTGGAAGGCTTGACTCACCTCCAGGGGGCAGCTCTCCAGTTGGGCCCAGAGATGGTTCAAAGAAATCCCCAGACCCAGCATGGGCGGGGGCCCTTGCCAATTAAAAGGTACACGGGGAGGGTCAGAAAAGCCCCAGTGGAGGAGGTGGCCATCAGCCATCTAGAATAACTTCAAGGAACCTGGTAAGGGTGGGATCTGTGAAGAGGTGGTCACCACAGTGGAGGGTACCACGTGGGGTGAGAGGAGCACCTAACTACTGAGTGGCCAACCCCACCCAGTCCCTGAGCCAGGCTGCCACCCTAACACCACCTCTGGCTATTTAGCAGCACATGTGAGGGTGGGGAAATGCTGGCTGGAAGCTGGAGTCACTCACAGGTTTGAGCCGCCTCACCGTGTGCGGGACTTAAGCCAGTGTCCGAGCCCCTCATTCACCTATGAAGCCAATCTGCAATCTCTGTGACATCAGTAGCCCACCAGCCTGTCAAAAGGACAGTTTGGATCAGACCCTCTCTCCTCCCCAGGCTTCCAATTCTACCAAGCAACACACAGCTTAGTGGGTTTTGATCTTTGGTTTTGCTTTTCACATGGGACAGTGGCATGCTAGTGTTCCTCACTCTGCTGTCACAATTTGTCTAGCTTGGTGGTTGCGCCACGTCAGCACCTGCAGACCTGCCCAGCTCCTCGGCAGCACCGTGTCCCGGTCCACTGGTAATTTCATCAGCACCCTCTTTACCACATCACAATAAGTTCTTCTTGTAAGAGCATTTCATCACAGAAATTCTTAGAATGCCAGGTCAAGGGTAATGTGAATTACTAATACTGACACATTCCCTCAGAATGTGTGCTCTACTCTTCCGGATATATGGTGTGTCAGCGTGCCTGTCCACACCACGTGCTGAGAACTCTAGAGTTGCCAGTCTGAGGTGAAAAAATATGCATCTCACACTCATATATAAAATGTTCACATGTGAACACTTTCTTCATGTTCAGAAAGTTGCACTTTATTGTGAACATGTGCACGCCCTGTCCACTTTCCACTGGACTGTTCCTTTATGCATGTGTTGGGAGTTCTTTTATTATAAACTAGCCCTTTCCATGTGTTGCCTTCTCCCGTCTCTTACCTTTTGACTTCAAATGTTTCCAGTAGCTCTATAGTTTGTTACATTTGAACTTTTCCTCTATCGATAATTTATTATGGGCAAAGTCATGAAACACACCTATAAGTCCAGAATTTGGGAGGCTGAGACAGGAGGAACCTAAGACCCTTGTCTCTCACAGACACACACCAGACAAATGACGGGAGATATAGCTGTCGTAAAACACCGTCAGAGTCAGTCCCCAGTACAAAAAAAAAAAATAAATAAAAAATAATTTTGGCACGAGTTGGGGATACTTTACTTTTCCCGAATGATTACCCAGTTCCCCCAATACTACACCCCCCCCAAGAGTCTGGGGCCTGACAATGCCACTTTTTCTTTCTGATACTGGGGAACTGGGGATTGAACCCAGGGAACACTTTCCCACTGAGCTTCATCCCCAGTCTTTTTGACAGTGTTTTCCAAATGGCTGAGTCTAGCCTTGAACTTGTAATCTTCCTGCCTCAACCTCCTAAAATTGCTGGGCTTACAGGCGTGCACCAACACACTCAACATCAATGCCTCTTTTTTTTTTTTTTTTTTTTTTTTGGTACTGGGGGTTGAACTCAGCAGCACTCGACCACTGGGTCACATCCCCAGCCCTTTTTTGTATTTTATTAGAGACAGGGTCTCACTGAGTTGCTAAGTGCCTCGCCATTGCTGAGGCTGGCTTTGAACTCGCGATCCTCCTGCCTCAGCCTCCCAAAGTGCTGGGATTACAGGCGTGCGCCACCGCGCCCGGCTTCAATGCCTCTTTTAAGAAGCTCCAAGTGGGGCTGGGGTTGTGGCTCAGCGGTAGAGTGCTCGCCTAGCACGTGCGCGGCCCGGGTTCGATCCTTAGCACCATGTAAAAACACATTGTGTACAACTAAAAGCAAATAAATAAATCTTAAAAAAAAAAAAAAAAAAAAAAAAGAAGCTCCAAGTGATCCTATTGCAGTTTATGGCTTGGGTACAGGGATTCCATTCCATTTCCCTGGCTCCCCACCCATGGGGGCGGACTCCAGCACCCCAGGAAGAAATGGTCAGTAGCGGCCTTGGTGGAAGCTACACTTGCTTCAAACCTCAGGCCTATGATGCCCAGTATCTATACATGAGCAGACAAGTCCATCTTCAATGACATTTAGGTTAGGCAACTACAAAGTTAAGGGCCTCGTGGATAACAGTGCCTGGTGTTCAAACGGCCAGGTCACAGGATGGCTGCTCAAGGCCTCTATTCCCCCTTGCCAAGCTCACCTGCCTACTCCCATGTTCAGGGGCCAGGGGTTTGAGACACATGGGGCTGGTGGAAGAGGCTGTAGTTATGTATGAAGGGTGAGTTCATCTGGGGCTCCTATGCCCTCAATGGCCCTTGGCAGTGTCAGACATCTTATCTGGCTGTGTGGAATTTAGCATGCTTTTGTTTTTTTAAATGAAATAAGGATCTCTCCATTCTCTTAAATGCAAGCTCAGTGCTGCCAGAGTCATCTGTAGACCTAAATTTTAAAAAATGGAACTCCCAACTTTTGAAGATTTTAGACTTGGTATCTAGCTCAAATTCTGGCAGTGTTGTACCTTTCCACCAGTTCCATTTTTAGAAAGCAGTGCACTCCAGATCCTGAGCATCTGCCCTGTGGGAAGCTCAGTTACCCTCATACACCTGAATGCTGCTGCACTTCCACGATTTAGCAGGCAGTGTAGACTGTCACTAAGGTATTTCTTCCCGCCAGCCCCAACTCCAGTCACAATCTATCTTCTCCATTGGCCAAGAAAGTTTCCATTTTGGTGAGCTAGAACCATTACCCTGAGTCCAGGAAGGGAGATGAGGGCTGATGACAAACCAAGCCTTAATTTAGCTGAGCAGGTCGGGGAAGGTAGCTCTTGAAAGTCCCTCCCTCTCCTTACCTGGGTGAATACTGCACCAGCTGGGTATTCCACAGGGCAGCTAACAATTCACACCCCAGGAGAATAGAAGCTGCAGAGTTATCCTGTCCCTCAGTGATGCTCAAACTGCCTGGTGGCCTCACAAGAACATCTTAACTTCCATGGGACAGGTTGAGTGTGAGCCTGCCACTGTTCTTGCAGGAGCAGGGATGTCGAGAGCACAAATAACATAGGAGGCCAGCAGTCAAGGTCAGACAAGAAGGTAAAGATCTACTACACGAAGTAACTACTGTTGTTGAAATTTAGTATGGTAAATTGACTGCCAAGTGCTAGGCCTTGCCAAGTCACGTGTATAAGTGTGAAATCAAGGTGGAAAAATGAACACCAGTAGTTTCTGCAGGCAAGGTTCAAAGGACCTCACACCCCTCCCCTGGGCTTTGGCTAGAACAGGGCAGGCAGGCATATGGCATCCCTCAAAGGGCTCTGGGCACCCAAGTCCACGGCCAGCTACAAATACTCAGGGTGGACAGATGTGCAGAGTCCAAACAGTGTGGCCTTGGACCATCCATCCACTTCCCTCCACCTGGTATAGGCCAGAGCCACTGTGAGAATCTGCAGCACAGGACCCACGAACCACCTGGAATGGACACAATGCACAAATCCCCAGTACCCGATTATTTCAAGATACTTTATTTTCAAAACAGGTCACAACATGAAGCTTTTGGCCCACTCTGCCACTGTACAAGCTACAAATGCTTGCTGGGCAGCTGAGGGGGCACTTTTAGTAGCTTGTTTGAAAAGTGAATAAAAATCCATATAAAACAAATATTCAAATAGTTTCCATAGGAACACAGATAAGTGTGACCCCATCTTCTAGTTGTCCATATTGCTGCATCTGTGCCAACCCTACTTACAAAGACATTTCAAAACTAGCAGTAATTAAGTTAAATGGTCCCCCCATCCCTTAACTTAAGCTAAACCTGCAGTGAGCAGCTACAGAGTGGCATCTACACATTGATACTAGTGGAGGCACACGCTGCCGGGTGACGTTTCATGCTGCTTTCCTGAGCACAAGACACGGGCAGGGTGCCGACGTCCTGCTCCTCCACTTCGGGTGGGAAGCCATGGTTCTGGATCTGCTGCATGCACTGCCTGAGAGACAAAGGAGTGGCGTATTCAAAACCCCAGTCACTTCTACCTGGGCAGTCCCCATGAGAATGACTCATCCATGACAGCCGCACTACACTGTCATACCTCAGCCCTTTGAATTTTGAGACAAGGTCTCACTAAGTTGCTGAGGCTGGCCTCAAATTCGTGATCATCCTGCCTTACCCCTGAGGGGCATGAGCCACTGTGCCAGGACATATTTCTAAAACAAGCATTTCTTCAAAATTATCTGAAAAACCTGAAGAAATATACAGTGATATTGGAGATTTTCTTTTTATCCATCTGTCTTTAATTTTTTAAGGCAAAATAACATCGTATTCAATTTGAGCAAGCAGGGAGGCGGGGGAGGGATGCTGCTAGTGACTGCACCAAGATGCCTTGTGCACGCCAGGCCAACTCTTACCACACCAAGACACAGCCTAGCCCAGGTGCCTAGTCTTGTTAAGACCATAAACATGCATGATTTCCACTCACCATGTTGGTCCCGACATCACATAATAGATAGTTGGCCTCTGGAATCCATTGAAAGTAGAAGCAGCAGCAACAGTGTATGCGCCCATGTTTTCAAAAAGCATCCAATCACCCACATGCATTTCAGGCAGGTCACAGCGCTCAACAATCCGATCAAGGCCATCACAAGTCGGTCCCCATATGCTGGATGAATAATACTTCTCATCTGGTTTAGGTCTCTATGTGATAAAGAAATTACTACTTAATTACACTCGTTGACCAATTATCCTCATTGCTTTAGACAGTACACTCACAAGTTACCTTCTGCAGCAGGGGCTTGACATGTGCATGATCATAAAGGATGCAATTAAATGATCCATATACTCCATCATTCACATAATACATAAAGGTCTGTTCACTTGCCTCATCTTCATCTAGAAAAACAGATAAGCCTTAATTACTACTTTTTCTATCAACTTTCAGTTGTATGTGTAACAATTTACCCTAACCATCATACATACCATCAGAGCCTGTCTGTTCCTTTAATACGATTTTTTTGGCAATGATATTAACTGCAAGCGTGAAAGCTGAGGCAACATAATATCTGCCTGGTTCAGCTATGATCCTCACTCCACAGTCTGATGGAAAGTATTTGTCCAGTGCTGGGTTGATCACACTGGTGATCTACAAGAATGACATAGAGCAGCCATTTATTATGGAGAATTCACATGGAGGAGAAAGATCACAGTGCCTTGTGAGTAACAGGACATGACAAGAGCAGGCACCAGCAGAAGCAAAAAATTAAATTAAATTAAAAAAATCTCCCTGGAAACCAGTCTGTGTATCCCTGTTGTTTCACTTTGATTCCCCACTGGGCACCATCTCTACCCTTTTAAGATGTTATGGGCCAAACAGTGACACACACCTGTAACTCCAATAACTTGGGAGGCTAAGGCAGGAAGATCACCAAGTTCAAGGACAACCTAACATAGCAAGGCCCAGTCTCTAAAAGACTAGGAATGTGGTTCAGTGGTTCAACACTAGCCAAGGAGGCACAATCTGAGTTAGATGACCCCACCAAAAAAAAGTTATGGATGACTTTATCAAATAGTACACATGCCACAAGGTCAAAACCTTTCCATTCTGCCTACCTCACTCACCTTCCACAAATAACAATGCATATTTATTTTAGCAACTCAAGCATCACATTACAGCTTGACTTCCTAATGGATTAAACATTTAGATTGTTATGGGAAGTACAAAGTCTGGCAAAGCACAGCTGGGGTGACAATGCACTTGCCAGCCTACTCTACTACTATCAGCAGTTCTGCTCCTCTTTTGCCATGGTGGTGGACTGGACCAGGGGCACACTACTCCTAAGGTATACCCCCTATCTTCTTTCACTTGAAAAAGGGTCTAAGTTTTCCAATCTGGCCCTGAATTTGTAATTCTCCTGCCTCAGACCCCTAAGTCATTGAGATTACAGGCATGTGCCATTCTGACCAGCCTCGGTAGCAGTCCCCCACACCCATCTCCCCCAGCCCAAGTATTGGGGATTGAACCCAGGGACATATCACTGAGCTACATCCTTTAATATTTTTTGTTTTGAGACAGGGTCTGGCTAAATTGCAGAGGCTGGCCTCAAACTTGTGACCTTTGTGCCTCAGCCTCCTGAGTCACTGAGCTTCCAGGCATGTGCTACATTAACAAATGCTGTGGTGGCAATCAATAACAACCCAAAAATTCTGGGAAAGCTGACTTAGTTTTAGAAAACAAAATGGTATTTAGTACAATTTTAAATAACAGAAGACACTCAAAATATTAACACTGAAGATACCGATTTTCATGCTTGTTTAGCCCCTTTGGTACTGGTTAAAACATTTTTAAGCTTTGAATCATTTCAAAAAGGAGCTTACTAAAAAATAGCTACTGCATAATTTGTTAGAAAATTACCTCTTCAAATTTAAGTTTCACATCCTCAGATCCAGGAAAGCCACCACCAATATCAAGCAGATACATGCTGAAACCAACCTCAGCCTAGAGCCAAGAAAATTTAATTAGTCAAACAGCCAGGTCTGTTAACAAACCCTGCCCACGCTTTACTAAAAAAGACTATATACTCACTCCCATGTCAAAGACACAGCGGGCATCAGAGATGGCCTGCACGAAGGTCTCCGGATCAGTGCAGCCGCTCCCCACGTGAAAGCTGTGATTAAAAGGAAATGACACGCTCTTTCTTACTATTTCTCAAAACAGTAGGTAAAAGCCTGTTAAAAACTGACACTACTTAACATGTCAGCTTCTAACTGACACCAAGATCTCACCTGACACCAATGACATCAATATTTAATTCTTTAGCTCGTTCCAAAAGAAGCCTGCTGGTTTTGAGTGTGGCACCAAATTTAACACTGAGGCGACAGACTGCTTTGGAATCATCAGTAGCAATCCGCAAAACCAACCTAGAACAAGGAAAGTATATCAAATCTCATGACAGATCACTTAGAGCTATGGTCAAATTATAGAAAACCTCCTCTAAATATCAGCTGATACTTTGTGGTTGTATCTAACACAGTTATACCAATCACTTCAGGGTTCAACCTATTTTACACTAAAGCATAAAAACAGAATCACTGGAAATTTAAGTTTGCTTGACAAGAACCTATAATGCCTGCCCTTCTCAAATGCCTCAATGGAGGGTAACTCACTTTGCCTTTGGATGTGCTCTGGCGACTTTCATCAACTCGACTTCACTGTCAAAAGTCATCATCTGGACTCCAATACTGGCAGCATATTTAATTTGAGACACTTGTTTACAAGGATTTGCATAGATAATCCTCTCTGGAGGCACTCCGAGACTCTGCACCAACTGTATTTCAGTCTGAAAAAGAAGATTGGTATCGTGCTATACACACATAGCTAATAATTGTGATAAACAGAAAAGCATGGAAAGTTGTCCTGTGAGCACCCTTCACTAGCATGTACTAGGAAAACTCTGCCCTGCAGGAACAGCAGGACCATTTTATAGAAATACTTGGGCACCCTGCTACCTTTGCTTACCTTGCTAGCACAGTCAAATCCTGTCCCAATGGCAGCTAAGGTCTTCACTATGGCTCTGCTATCATTGCACTTGACTGCATAAAAGGGGGTGACACGAGGAAGAGCTTTCAACCATCTCAGATGTTTCTTTAGAATGTCTCCAAGGTCTGCGACATAAAAGGCATCCTTATCGTCCTGAAATGAAATTGGATACAGGAACTCATTAACAGCCTTGCAATACCTCAACTAACACGCAGCCTCCCTTCTTTCCCTACATTGGATGAATTCTACTCGTATAGTCACTGACAGGCTACCACCATTGTCACAATCCAGTTAACTAAATTGTGAATCCCTAACAAGTCATGTATGCTCCACCCGTTTCCTTTCCAAGACCCCAATGTTCCCCGCTGGCCCAGCATTCTCAGCTACTGCCATCACGGGCCTTCCATACTTACAGAAGAAGACACTTCATTAATTTTTTGGTCCAGAATGTCCTTGGCAGTAAAGCCTTCATCAAGGAAGTGGCAGTCGAACTCTTCATTACTAAGGTTGTTCATGGCTCCTGATATGCCTCAGAAATGCAACAAGCTGCAAATAGGGTGAAAATATTAACTCAGAAGCCACAGCAATACAATCTTAAGATGAACCTGTAACAAAATTACAAGTTGAATACTTACACAGAAAACTAGGAGATGAAATTTAAATAAATGATTTCCAGCTTCTCACAAAGGTAATTAATTCTCCAGGAATTCCAAACCCTATGTCCTCGGACCAGCAGTGGAAATAGTCTGAAACAAAACACATGAGAATTTCTGTCTACCTTAGTATCTCATCAAGTTGATGGACCAGGCATTGCGACAGCATATGAGACAGAGAATCAAGCACCCAGTTAAGGAGACCACTCAAGTGGTGGGTGTGTGAATCCCACTTATTCTTAGGTGTGACATGATCCCATAAACCTCTGCAGTGTCTAAAAAACACCAGATTCAAAACTGAGTTTTTTCAAGCAGCACACTAAAATTCCACATATAATAATGGCACATCTCAGAAGCATTTCAAAATTTTGTGCCAAAAAACAATTGTAGAATGCAGGTTTCAAAAGCTTGTCTGTACTTAGTTTACTGATATGGATACAAGTTTTATGTCAGTTTGCTTTATTTCAGGGCTGTTTCAACTCTTTAGAAACTTAAAAGAACATTATAGCAGCTATACACAGCCAGTGAACATCCTGCCATTTCCTACCTTCACAAAGTTTTCCTTTGGTGTTGGCAGTAGGCATTGAACCCAGCAGTGCTTTACCACTGATCTGCATCTCCAGCAGTGGCATTTTCATTTTCAGACAGGGTCTGGCTAAATTATCACACTGGCCTCAAACTTGGTGACCCTCCTGCCCTGGCCATCAGGAGTCACTGGGATTAAAGAATGTGCCACCTCACCCAGCTTAACCATGTCAATGTAGGATAATTTTCAGTGACCAAGAAGCATCATGAAAATATCCAGGGTGCTCAACTTGAGAGTACTCATAAATTTTACAAGAATTTCATGAATAAATTTTCATGCCACATTAGCTGAAAAAAGTATCTTTTTTAAAAAAACTATTTATTTATTTGCTTTTAGTTGTACACAATGCGTTTTTACGTGGTGCTGAGGATTGAACCTGGCTCGCACATGCTAGGTGAGCGCTCCACCGCTGAGCCACAACCCCAGCCCCTCAAAAAAGTATTTTTAAACTAACTTTCAAATCAACATAAGATATAATTGCAATTATGTCATTAAAAAAAATCAATATTCTTGAGCCAGTGATGCCTACCAAAATAGCAATTCTAGTAACTCCAACTGTCTTCACAGGCCTGCTAATGTTTGCTTAGCTATGAATGATAACCATATGGGAGTAGTTTCTGGCTAATTTTTAATTTAAAAGAAAGCAATAACATCAGGTTAGTAATAAAAGCCACTATCCCTGGGCATCACAAAATGTGATGTTAGTAAATGTGCTCTTTAAATTATTTAACCTTTAAAATTTTCTGCCAGGTAGGGCTTTCTTTTCTCCACTGTGCAACCCTCTTCAGTGCCAGCAGCCTACAGGCAGAGGCCAGGCAATGGTTCAGGGCCACAGTTTGCTCTGGCATGGGACACTATGAGAGACCCAGGGGGACGGGCCTGCCATAAATCCAAACCCATGCATGGTGGAACTTGCTTTTAAACCTCAATCTAACAGGAACTTGTTGGCACTGTCAGCAGCCTACTTGCCTAAATAACCCCTAGGGGAGAAAGCAAGAGACTAATGCCAGCAAACTCATTTTTGCCTGTATATATAACGTTTCCAATTGACTAAATGGGTTCAAGCAATAACACTTTTGAGGCAAGTCTCAAGCTTAAACTTGGAAAGCTTTATTTCTTTAAAGTACAACACTGGTATTTTGCTTTCCTGTATCTTTTAAAGATTTACTTGAATAATTTATCCGAAAAATTTTACTTGAGAACACCTTTTGGCATCTGCATAGCTAAGTCATTTTAAATGATCACCCGATTAGCATAAGAGTGATGTTAGAAGAGACGTACTAATAGCAAACAAACTTTTAGATTTGAATAAAGGAAGCCAACACATTCTTAAGTCTTCCCCAGACATTCCTGAAAGCCTCTGTTCCCCACTTTAAATTATTTAGGAATCTCAAACGACACAATCAGCCTTTTCTGAAAACTGGTCTGCCTGCGCCAGGCTCTCCTTAAATACCAAGTCATTCAAAGAGTCCTTAAATAAACACTCCTAAGTCATGCCGGCCGGGTATTTATCACAGTCACTCCCAGGCAGCTCCCGCGGGTCTCCACATCAGTGTCACCTGCTCTGTACACTCAGCAAAAATAAAAGCTTCGAAGAGGGAGGAGGGAGAAAGGAGGAACCTGCTGGGCAGCGGGGCGCGGGGCCCGCCGGGTCCTGCACCTGCCGCGGGCCGCACATGGGCGCAGCGGCTGGCGGGGCCGGGGCCTCCGGGGCTTCGGGCCGGCGCCCCGCTCGGAGTCCGCGGCCGGCGCGGCTCGGGGGCCGGTGGGGGCCGCAAGGACCGCTCGGGCCGGCACCGCGCAGACACCTGGGCCCAGGGACGTGGCCCGCCAAGGTCACGGCCCGTGGCCGGCTCCGCCACCACGTGTCCCCCGCAGGCAGCGCGGGCCGCCGGACACGTGGCCGCGCCTCCCTCCCGCCGCCCGCTCACCTCAGAGCGCCCGGGCGCCGCGGGCCGGTCCCATGGAGATGCCGCCGCCCGAGCCACGCCGGAGCCGGAGCCCGAGGAGCGCTCGGCCGCCCGCCGCCCCCGCCGCGCCCGTCAGCCGCCTCGCTCCCGCCCGCCCGAGACGCCGGCCCGAGGTGGCGCCGAGCTGCTGGCTGAGGGCGGCCGGCGGCGGCGGCTGCAGGGACTGACAAAGCCGACTGCGCGCCGCGCCACTACTTATACCGCGCGCGTCGTCATGGAGACGCACCAGCTCAAACCAGCCGCGATCGGTTCCGGCCGGGAGGCCTCCGGGGGAGGGGCGGGGGCTCGGCGACCGCCAACCGGGGCCCGGGCGCCGGGGGCGGGGGGCGCGGGTGGTGAAACGTCAGGGCCTCCGAGCGCCGCCCGCCCCGCGCGTGCTCGCCCGCCCGCGCCCCGCCCCGCTCGGCCCTGCGGCAGGCCCGCGCACGCGCGCCACGCCGCAGGCCCTTCCGGCCTGGCGGAGCCGGCCCGCGCACGCGCACCACGCGCAGGCTTGTGCCCTGCGGCCGCTTGGGCGCCGAGGCGCGGCCGAATTGAGAGGTTTGCGGCTGATCGTCCCTGAATTTTAGCATCCGCGCATGCAAAACAGTTTTCCCACTTTCATTGAATGTCTCGTGCGCTAAGGCAGAAAGGGAATTGCGGGCTCGAGCTGAGATCGAGTGCGCCGGCCGATTGCCGGCTGCTCACTGGCCACGTAGACCCAGCGCGGCGAATGCAGGCCCCTGCTGCGGGGCACTTCCACGCCTGTGGCAGGAACCTAGAGGTGACTCTGGTGCAGTTCCCCCTTCCACCAGTGAGAAACCGGGAGGGGCATGCCGAGGGTACCGGCTTGTTAGCGGTACCCAGGTGCTGGCGGGTCACCCTGCGATAGAACATGGAGGTGTCATCCTACCAGATGGCAGCGGTGGCATGCAAAGGTGCATGCTCTATTTCTTAAGCCAAAGAAGGGCGTTAGGTGTAAAGCAGGAGATTTGAGGGGTCCTGAGCCACCAAGTTGTCCAGTGCCTCACCCTATTGGATGGAGCTCATCAATAACTAGAATCTTTTAGGGGCACCTCCAGCTAGCCTGCTTTGAGAAGAAAGTTATGGGAGTCCCAACACCAAAAATGTCTAAGCAGTGCGTTCTCATGGGCAGAAGCCACTTCTGCCACGTAGCAAATTCAGAGCCCCTAAACGTGCCTGGCAGCTGCCTCTCATCCCTAACCACCCTCATCTGTCTGCCTCAGGCAGAGACTGGACTTAATGGAATTTTGGAACACTTATTTTCTTTCTTTTTTACCATTAATTCCCTTGAAGACAAAAATCCAGCGAACAGGATAAGTCCCTCCCCAGGGCATGGGTAAGGAGATAAAGGAAGTTAAAATGTGGCCGGGCGGTTTTTCCGGATTCTTCTGCAGGAAGACCCTGGAGGAGCTCAGGGCTCCAGCCCAGCTCTGCATCCAACTTGCTGTGTGGTCTTGAAACAAGTCTCCTCCCTTCTCTGAGGCCCAAGGGTCTTTACAGACACCAAATCCTATAAGGTTTTGGAAAACCTCCTGGTTCCCAGGGTCAGGGTCAGGCCTGGGGCGTAGTTCAGTCAATACTTGTTTAATGGATGAAGGAATGAATGATCCACTCTTTCCCAAAGCGGACTGCTCCCTTGTAAACAAGAGAAGGGAAAACAGCTGGAAGCAAGAGGCTTTGTATGGAAAAGATAAGATGGGCAGTACACCCTTTTCTCTTGGGCACCCTCAGCAACCTTAATTTTACATAGTCCTTGAGCAAACACTGGGTCTCAAGTCCCCTGGACCTGAGGGTGTGAGAGGGACATTGTCTCCGCCCTTGGCAAACTGAATTCTTCCCTGAGTGATGAGATTAACCACCACAACCCCTGGGAGAGCCCTGCAACTCATAGTCTGCAGGGGACATCATTGGTTCTATTTTTTTTTTTGGTACCGGGGATTGAACTCAGGGGCACTAGACCACTGGGTCACGTCCCCAGCCCTTTTTTTTTTTTTGTATTTTATTAGAGACAGGGTCTCACTGAGTTGCTAAGTGCCTCGCCATTGCTGAGGCTGGCTTTGAACTCGCGATCCTCCTGCCTCGGCCTCCCAAAGTGCTGGGATTACAGGCGTGCGCCACCGCGCCCGGCTTCATTGGTTCTTGAGGAGGTGCATGTCCCCCTCTCTGTGAAGAAACATTTGTTCGAGGGACACGATTTTCCTGACACTGGGAAGGCCTCCTGCAGTGCAGGATACCTGTCTACACTCCCTTCAGCCCGTCATTTCAACTCTGCTCGGGTATGTGGCCTCCTCCCAGAGAAGAGCGCTGGGTGTCCCTCTGTGGAATCCCCTGGGCAGCCTGGCCTGGAAGGAAGGGCCGGGTGGCGAGATGGAGATTCTACTTTAGATTTAGAAGCACTAATTGAACTGTAGAGGCAAGCTGCCAGTCAGGGAACCAGGTGGCTTGTCTGTCCACTACACACGTCAGCCACCCCCGCCCCCCACACCCCTGGCCTCTGCTGCCAAGTCACTCAGTCCCTGGAACTCCTGCCGGCATGTGGCATTGTCCTCTGGGGAGGCAAGGCTTTGCCAATTTCCGGTCTGACCCAGGTGGGGAACAGAAACAAGGGAAGGAGCCTAAGGGCTTCCTGGGCGCAGGCCCTACCAGCTGCAAGCAGGCTGTGGCTTGGGGAGGGCCTGCAGCAGACCCAGAGGCAGCGGCGGCGCTGAGTCATGGATTTGAGGAGATCTATCAGCACTAACTAAACCTGGCCTTAGTCAAAATGCACGACTTTCTTGTCTTTCAACGTACTTTTATTGGGTTTCACCCTCTTCCTTCCTATTCTCAAGAGAAAAACGAGGGCTGGGGCTGTAGCGCAGAGGTAGAGCATTTATCTAAAGTGTGAGGCCTTGGGTTTCATCCCCAGCACTGGGGGGTGGGGGAGCAACAGGTCCTTGTGAAATGAGTGATGCCAAATGCCTAGAACTCCCCTTTATACGAACATGAAATTTTTGTATGTGTTATAGAAGCAGAAAAGGAAATGAATGAAAGCATCAAGAACCACGTTGGATATCTGTGAATTTTAAAGTATTTACAGTAATCACTCATTACTTTTGAGTGATTGTTCAAACTGTAAACATTTTAGTGAAAAAAAAAAAAGAACCACATTGGACATGCTACTGAGAGCCATGTCCCAGGACCATTTCTGGGTGTCTTAAGGACACTCAGCACCTGACTAATGACAGAGCCCGAGACCTCACCACCCTCCCGGGATTGCAGGCTCCCTTTCTGTACATGGAGTAGTTAAGCTAGATAAAACCACAGGCGCTGGGCGTGGTGGCGCACACCTGTAATCCCAGCACTTTGGGAGGCTGAGGCAGGAGGATCGCGAGTTCAAAGACAGCCTCAGCAATGGCGAGGCACTTAGCAACTCAGTGAGACCCTGTCTCTAAATAAAATACAAAAAAGGTCTGGGGATGTGGCCCAGTGGTCGAGTGTCCCTGAGTTCAATCCCCAGTACCACAAAAAAAAAAAAAAAAAACAGGCTCTCAGAACACTGTGCTGTTAAGAATCTCTGACTTCTACGAATAGAGCCCTGCATAAATCCACTGAGCACGTTATCTGAACCAAAAATGAGGGCTTGTCCGGTGGAGGTGGTATTTGTTTCTTAGTTGTTATTTACGTGAAAGGACTCGTAAAGGTAGATAGTGGCTACAGTTTTAGTGAGTCACCCTTACTGGAAAGAATTAAATAACGTAAGAGAACAGTCAGCGTGTATATATGTATCCATTTACGCAGCATTGGAATATTTGACACGGGGAGCTTTCTGGAAGGTGAGTGTGTGTCCTGCTTACACACCCATGGTCATATTGCCTCACCAGATTTCTCCCAGAATCCTGGAAGCATTGACTATGAAGTGGGGTTCGGGGTATCTGGCCTGGCAAGGGGGCCATACGATGCACCCAAGGTAGGAAGGCAGCTTCCAGGGAGGCCCTCCTTCTCTGAGCAAGGATGGCATCATCGATGGTGGCATCATCGGAGAAGTGGCACTCCCCCAGAGGTATCTGTTGGAAGCAGATCCCGTGCATGCAGGGATGTTTGCTTTCTAAAGAGAGTCCTTGCATCACGGCCCCACCTAGCCGCCGCCCCGGGTGGCTCACTCGGAAGGGGCTGGGCCAGCTGCAAATGACAGGAATTGGGCCAGGGTCCTTGGAGCCCAGCAGGGCCCTGGGGCAGCTCTCCGTCCTGAGGATCATTTTGCCAGCGCACGTGCTTCCCACAGTCTTGCCTTGTCTGTTGGCTGAAGTCAGCATTCAGAAAAGCCACCTAACACCCGGCCAGCAGAGAGGCAGCAGGCTCCAGAGCTGACCACTGTGCTGTTTGTTAATTTAAAACCCCTCCCCACTGGCCCTCCGTCCACAGAATCGTTTGAAGGCCCCACCCTGCCAGTAGTACCCTTCATGACCCACCCTGTCGCCCTCCTAGCCTTGTCTGCTACACACTGTTGTGAAGGCCCCCCCCTGCCATCTCAGCATGGTCACCCAGGATCCCTTCCCTCCCTTCTCCCACTTTGAATCAGGACCATGATTTGCTTTTTCATATGTCTTGGTTCTAGCCCAGCACCGGGCACACAAAAGTCACCTGATCGTGTTGGGCTGGGCGGGAGCTACCCTGGAGCCGTGGGCTCTCGGGACGGCTCCCTGTGCTGCGCAGTCAGAGGGATGGGCGGTTCTGGACACTCGGCTTTTGCTCAGGTGTCCCTGTATGCATTCAGTGGAGGGGTCTCCCGTGTGCAAGGGGTGCCCTCCATGGCTGCTGCCAGGGCTGTGTTCCGGGGGCCAACAGGGATCTATCTATCGGGAGCCAAGGGATGCCTAACCTTCTGTCCCATGCTAAAAAAATAAACAACCCCGGCCTTCTGCTTTTGTTTTCTCCCAAGCCTAGTGACTCTCTCTGACCCAACAAGTCACAGCACCTTTGCTGGATTTTGCCACTGCCCCATTTCTGCCAGAGCCCCACCCTCGTGGGGCCCCACCTCTGGGAAGCCCCAGAGTGGGCCAGATTTCTTCCTTCCGTGTCAGGGAGCAGTGTGTAGAGGCCCTTGCACAACCCAGGCTTTTGGGAGGTGTGTGCTCTGCCCAGGGGCAGGATGAGTGCCACCTCCCTGCCACGCCTCATTCAAGACCATCGGTGGGGCCTTGGCAGGGTGCTAAGGAACTGAATCCCACGGGCCCTGGGGGTGCTCTGAACACCATCTCTATTCCTGTGTGGGAGGCTTATTCTGCGACAGCGCACTGCTAGCCCCAAAGAAAGGAAGGTGAACTCGAGAAGTCCCCGTCCTAGAGGAGCCCACTGTCTGGGGGAGGCCCACCCTCAGGCCTGCCCTCTGATGCGTTCACCCACGGGACAGCAGTCACACAGGCCACCACCATGGGGACCAAGGGCAAAGGCATTAGGAACAGCTCAGAAGGTACCTGCACTTGGACAGGCTTGCCCAGGGCTGGGGTATGTTGAGGGTGGCCCCAGACACCCCGGGCAAGAACAAGACCCGTGCGCACTCAGAGAGGCGCCCGCCCCAGGTGCCCAGGTTTCCTCAGGGAGAGGACTAAAGGCCACGAGCACAGCAGAGGCCACGTCCTCCAGGAAGCAGCGTCCCACCCCTGGGGCCCTCCCCCATTGTGGTGCCAACCTGCAGTTCTTAAGGGCCTGGCCAAATCCGTGCCGCAGCAGGGCCGGGGTGATTTTAGAAGGCCGATTAGCCAGCCAGTGTAGGCACAGAACCCTTCTCCTTTGGCAGCGCCAGCCCTGTTCTCTCCGGGCCCAAGCAGGCAGCTCAGCAGAGAGAACTGAACCAAGAGACAGCTGCAGGGGCTGCTCCTGTCCTAGGAGGTGGACACACGAGCAAGGCCCCGGGTGGAGCTGCGGCCACTTGGAGGCCGTCCAGTGAGAACTGGGCCCACGGGGAGAGCCCTGACTGAGGGAGCACGTGCCAGAGCAGGAGGCAGCCCAGCCCATCCCCCAAGCTCCTGCCGCCGCTTCCCAGCCTGAAGCCCCTTGGCAAAAGCCTATCACTGTGGTTTTCTGGACTCAGTCCCCATCAAGAAAGAGCAGGGCTGCAGCGGGCGTGGAGGGTCTGGGAACCTGCAGGCCAAGGTCAGGCTCAGCCTCCTTCCCAAAGGCCCATCCAGCCTTCTTTCTGCCCACTGTCAGGACGCTTCCTACTGAGAGTTCCAAGGAGCACTGCGTGATAGTTCACGTCCGCTTAAGCAATACGGAAAACCCACCCTCTCACTTAGCTAGGAGTCTTGGGAAGGGAGGCTCCAGTTCCAGGCACTCGGGGCCCCGAGAGCAACACCAAAGACCTGCTTTCCTTCCATCTTTCTGCACAGCCATGCCTGAGTGTGGGCCCAGCTCCCCTCACGGCTCCAAGGTGGCTGTCCCACCTCCAGGCATCCTCTGTGGGTAAGATGAAGGCTTACGGAAAAGAAGCAAGGGTATTTCTCTCTATGTCTCCTTTTACCTAACAAGCCACTTGTGCCAGGGTACGTCCCTTCCTGCTCATTAGAAGAAATATACCACATCCCTTTACCTTCCCTGTCCCTAGGAGGTTGATTCAAACTGACAGGGATCCCCCTGCTCAACACTGGACTTGGGCCCAGGCCTCCTATGAAAAGCGCTGCTACGTGGGGACATTCTCTTTTATGACCAAGTTACGCACTGCCTGCACAGGTCTTCAAGTCAGATTGAGGTGATCAGGGTGGGTCCAAACCCCCTGTGAGTGCTGTCCTCCTAGACAGGGAGACACAGATAGACCAGAGGCACTGTGGCAAGGTGAGGGCGTGACAGGCGGGATGCCTGCAGGCACCACATTGCCCGCAGCCGGCACAAGCCAGGAGACAAGCAGAGCCTCCCCCTCTCAGCCCAGAAGGAAGCAGCTCTGCTGAGGCCTTACTTTTGGATGAGGCCTCCATAATGGTGGAAGAACAACCTCTGTTGTTTAGCTGCCATTGCTGGTCCTTTGTCACAGTAGCCTAAGGACACTTGGGCACTGTCTGAACAAAATAAGGGGTTGGCTCCTAGAAGAAAGAAGAGAATGATGCAGGGGGCCTGCCTCGGCTGACCTGAGCTTCCTCCAGCACCCCCAAGATGGTCTGAAGGGCAGGGTCTTGTTGCTGCAGGGCCCTCTGTAGAAGCTCAGTGCAATAGGTGGGGTTTATGAAGCCACAGAGCTCAGTCCCCAAGGGCATTGTATTAAAGAGCAAAGCTGGGGGTGGGGTGCCACCATGTGGTACTCCACGCCTGTAATCCCAGCAACTCAAGAGGCTGAGGCAGGAGGATTGCAAGTGAGGCCAGCCTCAGCAATTTAGCAAGGCCCTAAGCAATTTAGCGAGACCCTGTCTCAAAAAAAAAAAAAAAAAAAAAAAAAAAAAAAAAAAAAGACGAAGTGGTAGAGGGCCCCTGGGTTCAATCCCTAATATCAAAGAAAAGAAAGAAAGGAAGGGAGGGAGGGAAAGGAACTTGGACCTTCCCTTACTCCCTGCTCGGGTCAGACATTGAAGGAGGGTCCTCAGTGTGTCGTGGAAGCCCCTCTCCTGGGTCTCTAGTCAGGGGAACTGCTCGCGCCCCCACAGATCCTCTCTCCCTGCCACAGCCACGACCCCCGACTCCTCCACCCTGGCCTTTCCTCACCGGGCCAGCATTTCTGCAGGAAATGCTTCCTGTGCGGAGCAGGTGTCCCTGGGGCAGGTGGCCTCTCCGTTCCGGCCCGGAGGCGGGAGCAGGAGAGCCAGGGCTGCCTGGAAGGAGGGAAGGCATGGCGGGGTGAGCCGCGATTGTGGGTCTGCCTCTGAGGTGCGTGGGGAGACGGGTGCGCTTTGACAATGTGAGGGCCTGCAGTTTCAAAGTCTGAATAAATGCCCCCCTGACAGTCCAGGGAGGTGGCTTCCGCAGTTATCTGTCCCATCTCCAAAATTCAGCGTACAGCCTGCGTATCAAAGGTCTCCTCTTATCTGTTGCCTCTCCAGGGACTGCACCCTGAAATCTGCCGGGGTTGGAAGTGCCTGACAGCCCCTGATAAGCCAGGGCCTGAAGCAGGCTGGAAGTTCTAGGAAGAGCCCAGGTGAGAGCTGAGACTGTGAGAGGCAGGACCAGCTGGATGAGGAAGGAGACAGGCGTGGTGGATGAGTTTGGTTGAACAAAGATGGCTGCAGCTCGCCTGTCAGCCCCGTCAAGAAGTGAAGTCTCCCTCCTTTCTGCACAGGCTCATGACTTGCTGGAAACTTATAGCATGTGGCAAAGGTCATCTGGGACCATGTCACAAAAGGCGAAGCAGCTTCTCCCTTGTCAGCTGGGACCCTGGACTTGGAAAGCCCAGGACACCTCGTAAGATGTCAGGCGTCACGCGGGGCTGCCTGCAGACGTCCTGCTCACAGCAGAGCTGAGGTCCCAGTACCAACCACCTGACAGGTGAGTGAGGACACCCCCAGGTAACTCCAGCCCCAAACTGTGGAGTCACTTGCTGCTGGCCACCAAGTCTTCTCAGCTGAGGCCCCAGGCATCGTGGAGCAAAGACACACCTGTCCAACTGTTCCTAAGGCTCAGAATCCACGCCTATAACACATGCTGTGCACCCCACTGAGTTTGGTGGTAACTCATTATTCAGCCAGGCAACTGAAAGAAGCAGCTACAGTGTTCTCATAAAACAAACCCTTAACCGGGCCGTCAGACCCAGCAAGAAGTCCTCTCTGGAAGAGCCAGGCTTTGAGGCTGGGTAAATTTGGGTTTAAATATGTACCCACGTAGTAATCAGGAGGATGGGACCTGGTGTGTCCCAGTCCCTCTCTGGGAAGTTAATGAACTCCCCAAAGCTCAGTTTCCTTCATCTCTAAATGGGGAAAATAATGGATGTGACCAGGATGGCCTTGGGGATCACACGAGATAGCTCATGCACAGTGGCAGTGTTATACCCACAGATTGACACCTAAACAGTTGATTTTTTTTTTTTTTTTTTTTTTTTTTTTTTTGTGGTGCTGGGGATTGAACCCAGGCCTTTGTGCATGCGAGGCAAACACTCTACCAACTGAGCTATACCCCCAGCCCCTAAACAGCTGACTTTTTTTTTTTTTTTTTGGTACCAGGGGTTGAACTCAGTGGCACTAGACCACTGGGCCACATCCCCAGCCCTTTTTTGTATTTTTTTATTAGAGACAGGGTCTCACTGACCCTTGCTAAGTGCCTCGCCCTTGCTGAGGCTGGGTTTGAACTCGCGATCCTCCTGCCTCAGCCTCCCAAAGGGCTGGGATTATAGGCGTGCGCCACCGCGCCCGGCTAACAGCTGACTTTTAATGCCCACTCCTTGATACACCAAACTTGTTTTTTGATACACCAAACTTGTTTTTATGAGAAAATTGGCCATAATCATTATTTTCTTGATTTGTTGTTTATATTTAAAACAAAAATAATTTTAAAAGAAGAAACTGATTTCAAAGATATTATTAAGTTAAACTTTCCATGTGTAAAGAAAAATGTATCAATTTTGCTGGCATGTAGCAAACTAACTTGCAATTAACACTTTGCCATGTTTATATTTTCAGCAACCAAACTCCACAAGTAATGTCAGAATTAAAATCACTCAAACTGTTTGTTTTCATAGCTCCTGTAATCTCGCTGTTTATTTCAAATATCATGACCGCTGAAGTCATGGTTTGTTCCTAAGCTGGGCTCAAAGGTGGGGTGCCAATAGTTTGAGAGTGCCATCTCTAAAACCAGAGCAGTCCCAGTGACCTGGGACAAGCTGGCCAGCCTGAGAGGGACCAGAAACCAAAAGCTCCATCCTTTCGGGGTACACAGATGTAGCCAAGTCTGTGAATCAGGGGCAACTGTGGAACTGAGAGTCCTCCAAATTAATTAAGGTACAGAGTATTTTTATGAAAGGGCAAGTATAAAAGCGTGAAGTTCAGAGGCATGTTACTGAAACTCCACCGTGACCACAGCAGTTGATTAGGACAAAGGCATGTTTTCAGGGGAAAGTGACACCGTCAGGATTGGCGGTCTTGGAGACAATAACATGCAGAGCAAGTTTGACTCCGTTTTTGTATCAGTTTTTAAACGATCCCCAGGCAATGTGTGTCCTTGTCACCTGGAGCTTGGGCAGGCAGCTCTGCTGACAATGTGCTTTGAGATGACACTGATGGGATGGCTCTGGTCCCTTTACTGTGTTTCCAACACAAACAGTGGCACTCTCAGAGCTGTGGGGATTCCATTGGCCAGACACTGAACTCCGGAAGGGAGAAACCACTGGTGGCATAGTGCCTTCAAAATGTATCTGCGTAGGCCATGGGGCTGTGACAATGGCTCTGTCACGGACATGGTTAGGAAAGGTAGACACTGATCCACACTTACTCAAAGATCTAAGAATGCCAAGCACTCTGTTATGGTTTAGATGTGAGGTGTCCCCCGGAAGCTCATGTGTGAGACAGTGCAAGAAGGCTTTAGAGTGTCGGGGCGCGGTGGCGAACGCCTGTGATCCCAGCACTTGGGAGGCTGAGGCAGGAGGATCGCGAGTTCAAAGCCAGCCTCAGCAATGGTGAGGCACTTAGCAACTCAGTGAGACCCTGTCTCTAATAAAATACAAAAAAGGGCTGGGGATGTGGCCCAGTGGTCGAGTGCCCCTGAGTTCAATCCCTGGTACCAAAAAAAAAAAAAAGAAGAAGGCTTTAGAGGCAAAATGATTGGGCTGAGACTCTTAACCCCATCAGTGCATTAATTCCCTGGTGGGATTAACTGAGTGGTAACTGAAGGTGGTAGGGTGTGGCTAGAGGAGGTGGGCATTGGGGGCCTGACTTTGGGGTTCACATTTCATATCTGGTGAGTGGAGGCTCTCTCTCAGCTTTGTGGTAGCCATGTCTGAAGCTGCTTCCCTCTGCCACACTCTTCCGCCATGATGTCCTGCCTCACTTGAGGCCCCAAAGAATGGAGCTGCTGACAATGGACGGAGACCTCTGAAACCGTGAGCCCCAAGTCAACTTCCCCCCTAAAATTGTTCTTATCAAGTCTTTCAGTCACAGCAATGAAAAAGCTGACCAAAACACCCGCAATCAAGTGAGGCTACTTCTTTTAGGACTCAGTTCTAAGGGTACACTCTAGAAAGCATAGGAAGTCTTAGGTACCAAAGTATTCACGAAAATGTTATTTAATCATCAAAAGTTAGAACATGCTTCAGATACCCAACATGTATGAAATAAGAATGAAATTATGCTATGGGCATAAGGATAAATATTATTTAGTCTTTAAAATTATATTTATGGGGCACAGTAGCACACACCTGTAGCCCCAGCTATTTGGAACACAGAAATTGTGAGTTGGAGGCCAGCCTGGGCAACAGAGGCAGCATAAAGACCTTGTCTCAAAAATACAGATACCTATGAATGTTTCCAATGATATAAAGAATCGTGACATATCATAAAATGAAAAAAGATATAAAGTTACTTATCCAGCGTGAGATTTTAACTCTTTAATTTTGATAAAACATACATACAAAAATATAAAATTTACCATTTTAATTATTTTTAAGTGTAGAATTCAGTGGCATTAAGTAGCTTACAGTGTACGGTAACCATACAATACTATTAACCGAATAGTACCAATTTTTTTCACTAACTCTAACCGAATAGTACAAGTTGCTTTATATGTGAATAGATGAAATTTTTACCCCTTTTATGCTGTTTTGTGTTTTCTATTAATCAACAAGCAAATTAACTTAGGATTTTTTTTTTTTAAGGGGTCTTACTTTGTTGCTGAGGCTGCGTCAGCCTCCCAAACAGCTGGGAGAGCAGAGCAGCACCACAGAGCTGGAACCTTGCTCATTTAAAGCATTTAAAATGCTGTTGGAGGCCAGGTGTGGTGGTGCACGCCTGTAATCCCAGCACTTGGGAGGCTGAGGCAGGAGAATCGCGAGTTCAAAGCCAGCCTCAGCAATGGTGAGGCACTTAGCAACTCAGTGAGACCCTGTCTCTAATAAAATACAAAAAAAAAAAAAAAAAAAAAAAAAAAAAAGGGCTGGGAATGTGGCCCAGTGGTCAAATGCCCCTGAGTTCAATTCCCTGTAAAAAAAAAAAAAAAAAAAAAAAAGATAAAATGCTGTTGGAGGAACAGCACCTTTATCTTCAAAGTTACATTGTTAAGCACCTCCTGCAATGCTGTTTTTTCTTCTCTCCACATTTTTTTATTGGTGCTTTTAGTTGTATGCAAGGGCAGGTTTGTTGTTACATTTTAACCTCCTACACTACTTTGGGGTGACTTTGGGTGCTGGTATTGCTGCAATGAAGCTTGGCAAGAGTGAGGAAGTGTAGTTCAGATTTCCGTCATTATCTTTCGGATGTTTGCACATACTGAATGTGGTTACTTGTTTAACTTTCATCTTTGCCTTCCCCAAGCCCAGCTTCAAGAAGCAGCCTGGGTGTCTACCTCCCTCATCTCAATGTGGGCCAAGAGGAGGTTTTAGTAAAAGTCTGTTGACAAGTGATATCAGAGCTGGGTGTGGGAGCAGGGTGTGGTGGCACGGGCCTGTGCTCCCAGCTACTCAGGGCCTGAGGCAGTCTGAGCCACTTAGGAAGACGATGTCTCAAAATAAAATTAAAAGGGCTAGAGGTGTAGTTTAGAGGTAGGGGACCCCCAAATTGAATTCCTGCTACTGCCAAAAAAATAAAAGATGATATTGGAAACTTGTTGTCCATTTTTTTTTTTTTTTTTTTTTTTTTTGGTACTGGGGATTGAACTCAGGGGCACTTGACCACTGGGCCACATCCCCAGCCCTTTTTTGTATTTTATTTAGAGACAGGGTCTCACTGAGTTGCTAAGTGCCTCGCCATTGCTGAGGCTGGCTTTGAACTCGCGATCCTCCTGCCTCAGCCTCCCAAAGTGCTGGGATTACAGGCGTGCGCCACCGCGCCCGGCACTTGATGTCCATTTTATGTACAAAAAAGGATTTTTTTTTTGCTTGTGATCACATGTCTGATATGAAATTTCTGTACCCCGTGAGTCTCTGTGGGTCTTTTCACTCATTTATTCATTGTACAAATACTCACCAAACACTTTGTGTAGCAGGCTCTGTTCTTGACCCTAGGGACACTGTAAGTTTAGTTCACATTTTGACTTTCCAGTCATTTTTAATACTGGGAATTGAACCCAGGGGAGCTAACCACTGGGCTATATTCTTAACCCTTTTACAAAACTTCTTCTTCTTTTTTTTTTTTTTTTTTTTGAGACCAGCTCTCCCTAAGTTGCTTAGGGTCTGACTAACTTGCTGAGGCTGACCTTGAACTTGTGATCCTCCTGCCTTAGACTCCTGAGTTGCTGGGTTTGCAGGCAAGGCCACCACGCCCACCTGCAGTCCCAACCAGTCCTTGTGAATGATCGAAGAGCTCTGCAGTTTCACTATTTTCTCTTTTCCGACCAGCACTGCTGAGGATGCTCTGGTCTCATGCCAAGTCGTCTGGGGCCAACAGCTATTTTCTCCTCTTCCCCCTCTTCTAAGCACCTGTGCCTTCCACGGGCTTGGAATATATCTGCCCTTTGGCTCAGGTGGTTGGCTGAGGGGTATATCCTTGCCCAGATCCTGCCTGGTTAGATGCCCTCACCTGTGCTCCAGGCTTGGAGCCGTGAGGTCAGGAGACTAGGGTCAAAGCCTGGCACTGGTGTCACTACTAAGGAAAACACACAACCTGTGTGCACAGAGGAGAATGACAGCAGCACCGGCAAAAGTAGAGAAAATGGCACACTGGAAGGGCCGGAGGCCACCTCGGGCTCACTGGACCCCTCCAGACATGTCAGGGCAGAACTGCCTCCCTTAGGTTTCATGCAGATCCCCAGCTCCTGAGAATACATCTCCCTTTACTTAATCAGGTCCGTTCAACTCTTCAAGAATGAACAGGAGCCACCTGAGACTCTGGCTACTCAGGAGGCTGAGATGCGCAGATTGCTTGAGCCCAGGAGTTCTGAACCGGCCTGGGCAACATGATGAGATTCTGTCTCTTTAAAAAAATAAGTACGTAGCCGGGCGCGGTGGCGCACGCCTGTAATCCCAGCACTTGGGGGGCTGAGACAGGAGGATCCTGAGTTCAAAGCCAGCCTCAGCAATGGCAAGGCACTTAGCAACTCAGTGAGACCCTGTCTCTAATAAAATACAAAAAAGGGCTGGGGATGTGGCCCCGTGGTCCAGGGCCCCTGAGTTCAATCCCTGGTACAAAAAAAAAAAAAAGTAAATAACTGGAACATTTTTCTGGGAGAATGTGATTTGATTCATAGCCTAGTTGTTGGAATCCCAGAACCAAAACCACATGCAGAGTGCAGAATAAGCGAGCACCGGTGATTCCTTTTTGTCTGCGTGCCCTCCCCCACCACTGAGGTCCACATCAGAACGTGTGCTGGGCAGAGCCACCTGGACATGGAGGCAAGGTCAATGAATTCCTCTCCCGCTGGTCCTGACTTCATCTAGAGAAAGTGTTTGCTCCTCTGGCTTCTGTCTATTCCTCAGGTTCGCATGGTCCTTGGAGAGAGATGAAGGTGCCCACCAACTGCACAATTCCACTCAATCCACCATCACTTGGATCCTCAGTTACACGCTCACAGAGGTCAAGGCTTCTGATTGGCTCCTTGGGTCTATATTTCATACTCTTTCACCCACTCCTGCCTGCAGCACCTGACTGTGTAATGATGGACACGTCATCCATCTTCATTGTCCAAGATGGCAGCCAACAAACTCATGTGGCTCTTGAACACTGGGAATGTGTCTAGGATGACTGAGAAACAGAACTTTTAGTTGTACTTCATTTTAGCTAGTTTAAACCTACATAAGCATGCCTGGCCGAGGGTCCCCATATTAGAGACTGCAGCTTTGGCCAAAACTGTGCATGGTGACATCAGATGTACGAAGAGCAACACACCCAACAGCACTTGCATTTGGAGGACTACCTGAGCTCACCTGGATTATAGTCCCCTTTCAACCTGGCCTTTCAAGAACTGTGTTCTCAGGGCAACATTCTGGGACCGGAAATTCCTTGGAAAGCCTGTTAACTCAGCACTTTAGGAGCAAGTGGGAACGTCTCCCCAGGCCACGGGCTGAGCCTCCTCAGCTTCGCCCTCCCGTTGGAAAAAAGCACCCCTGTGACTCCCCAGTGAGGTGCCATTCATTGCCAGTGTCTGAGAGCCACCCAATGACATAATTTCAATTTTAAAACCCCTTTTTCATGCTGCTGGACAAAGGCAATTCTTTTTTCTCATAAAACCCAACCCCTCATTACACTAAATCAACTCTTCATCTACCCATTAGCTTTTGTAAAGCACACGCTGACCTGCACGATGGGTCTGGGAAATTGCTGAGCCACAGATTTGAGGCAAATGGGAGGTCTGTGTGACACTCTCATGCCTCTGTGAAGTCACCCACGGACAACTCCCGTTGACATCACTGAGCGCGGCTCACACAGAGCCGCCTTGTGGCCCATTGACCCGCAGGTGCAGACGGCTCCCTGCGGCTGAATGCTCACGTGCACCCAGGAAGGGGAGACTGCCACGTCCTGACCCACACCCCAGCCAGAGCAGCCTGCACGGGTGCGCCCCACTGTCTGTGGGCCCAGCAGGGCACTGTGCTGGGAGTGGGACGCTGGGACCCAGCCCTGGTCCTGCCACACTCGTGTGACCTTAGCTAGGTTGTTTCCCTATTCCAAGCCCCATCCATCAGATTGGAAGGTGGGTCAAGTGATTGGCTGAGCTCCCGGGATCTCACAGCCTGACTTTCTTCAGATCTAAAGGTGAAGCAAAGGGAGACAAAGGCAGGTGCCCAGGCAGGGCCCGGGGGAGCTGAGCAGGCGCTCCGCTCCCAGCTCCCAAGAAGAGCTGGGCTTTTGGCACTTTGCAAATGCCGCCGCGAGACCCACCTTCACTAGAAAGCCAGGACAGGTTCCAGCTGCCAGCGATGCTGGCCAGGGGGTTCTTCTCTGGAAAGAGCTCTGGTTTTTGAGGCAGATGGGCTTGGGTTTGAATCCCAGCTTCTCCACTGAAACAGTGCGTCACCTTGGACGAATCTCAGCTCAGAGCCTGTTTCTTTACGTGTAAAATGGGAGGGACAATACCCATCTTAAAGGGTCATTGCTTCTTTGCTTCCTTAGTCTCTGCTTTCTGCGCACACACACTATTAATTTTAAAATAATAGTGGTAGCCATCAGACTCGATACTTAACTGTGAGGCCCCTGCTGGCTACTTAAATAGTGAAAGAATCCCGCATTCCTGAGCCCTCTGACAGTGACCTGCTCTGCCCCAGGAGACCCTTCCTCCCTCCTTCCTTCCCTCCCTGACTCAGTAACTAAAAGTCTCCCCGCTGTTTCTCAGAGCACCTGTGGGATTCAGCATCCGCCTAATTGGCCAGTGTCTGTGTAATATCACTGGTTATTTTTTTTTTTTTTTTTTAACCGATCGACTTTATTTTTTAGGGAAGGTTTAGGTTTTCAGAAAAACTGATCCGAACAGTTCACATACACCATCCCCACCCTAGTTTCCCCTACTATTACCATCCTGCCTTGGTGTGGCGCCTCTGTTAGGATTGACAAACCTACATTGAAATATCAATGCTGTACATTTTCATTAACTAAAGTTCATAATTTATATTAGCATTTGCTTTTTGTGTTACAAATTTATTAACTATTTTGAATATCGCTCTTGGCATCAGTCAGGGCTAACCCTCACTGAGTTGGTGCTATGGTTTGGATCCGAGTGTGCCTAATATTCTCAGGAGTCACAGACTTGGCACTGTGGTAGGAGGAGGAGACTTGAGGAGGTGGGCCTAGTGGAAGGAAGTTAGGTCATTGAGGGATATTGGGACCTTCCTGTCTCTATTTCCTGGCTGCCACGAGATGATGGCTTTGTTCCACCATGTGCTTCTACTATGGTGTTCTGCCTTGTCACAGACCCAGACCCATAGGACCTACTAACCATGCGCTGAGACTTCTGAAGCCATGAGATGAAATAAATCTCGCCTGGGGGATGAGGGGGGGAGGGATCTGCTGCAGAAGAGCTGTCCTAGAGCAGCGTTCCTGGTGTTTGGGAAGCCCAGGGCTCCTGGGAGAAGGTGACAGGCACTGTTACATGACTCTGGTTTTAGACCTTTTCCACGTCTAGTAGCCCCTACGTGATGGGTGAAGCCCTCACTCAAGAGCTATATGTTTTGGTATTTTTTAAAAAACTGCCCATCATTTTCATGAAAAAAGAAAGGTTGGAATATCACTTCTGTATCCTACCCTCTGTAATTTAACAATAATATGATCATAAAATATGTGTGAGCTATACCATCATTTCTGCATCACATGTTCATAGAGGAGAGATGAAGGTTTACTCTTCGCTCTCCAAATTTCTGCCTTTTCAGGAGAAGCTCGTCTTAGCCTCCTTTCTCTGATACTTCCTGGAGAGTTCGCCCCTGTGTTTGGATGGGGAGGGGGTTATTCTGAGGTGGCGGTGGGTTTAGACGTTCTCCAACCTAGTGTTACTTCTGCCCCAGAGAAAACAACAATAAGGTCCTGGAAAAAAACTGTGCTCAAAGCCACAGGTCCAAAGTCCACGTCCACCTAGAGCCTTCCAGCCTGTGACACGTGTTCACGGCTGGATCTTCTTTCTCCTTTGTCACAGCCAAGACGACAGGCCTGAAGCTCAGGGACGTCTTACACTCCTGGTGGAACGGCCCGCCGTGAATCCAGGCCTGACTCTAGACAGTAGCAACAAGCATGCTTCTCTAGACCCCAGTCTGCGGAGCAAGCGCGTGGGGTGGGAGGCCTGCGTAACCATCTACAGACTGAATAAGCAAATAAAGGGTCAGGAGGAGTTGCTCTCCAGCTCCGCAGGCCCTGGGTTCAAGACAGTCCTTGGGACGATATCAGCAGAAATGACCAGGCACTGAGGCATTTTGCTACCTCCAGCGACACCCAGCTCTGCTCCTTTCAAAGTCTGCTGGCCGCCTTTCAGATCTGACTCATCCGCTGTGGGCAGTGGACAGGGGCTTCTTTGTATTCTCCTCTTCTCCCACCCCACCCCTCAAGGCCAAGATGAGAACGGCCTGGTAGGCTGAGAGGCCAGCAGGCCCCAGACGCCCGGGGAGGCTGGCCAGGGCCCCCGGAGCATTCTCTAGGCCTCAGCACCAGCCTGGGTCCCAGGGGGCTTCCGCTGCCACAGCAGGCTGTCGGGGAGACTCCAGACCTCGGTGCAGGAGCCCCTGGAGGGAGCTGGCATGGCTATTCTCAGGCCGGGAGCACCTGTAGGAGCAAGGGGGAGGAGATCTGGCCAGGTCACGGGTGTCCCTGCTATTTTGGACTCATCTGCACCTGGAGGCTGGTGAGGGCAGGAAAAACCGGGTCTCCCTGGTGTTCTAGGACCGTGGCGTTTTCTTATTTTTCACAGTGTCTTCTTTCAAATCCGTGAGCTGGTGTGGGTTCGTGGGCTATTTGGGGCTACTAGTCCCCTTTAGTAGCAGTGTTTCCATAGTAAAATGCACCCCACATTTCAGATGGCCAGCTTCCAAGACAAACCTTAGAATACAGTCCACCCTTCTTAGTTCTAGAAGTGGGGTGTTCCGGCGCTCCACAGGAGAGTGAGGCTGTGGTCAGACTGCTGTGGCCACACCCAGCTCTGTCTGTCCTCTGAGGGTGGTGAGATGGACACATTTCCCTCCGACCAGCATCGACCCTGGGGTTCATGGAGGTACCCTTCCCATTTACTGCTTTGCTGGAGTGACCACGGTACCTGGGAAACCCCACATGTCCCACCAGAAGGAGTCCTCTGCAAGGAGGAGCAGCCCTTACCCAGCGCTGTGTCCCCTCAGCATGTGATGAAGGGCAGAGTGGACAGTGTGTGCGTGTGTGGTCAGCAGGTGCGTCTGAATCAGGGGGAGAAGACCGGGCCTGCCGCCGAGACGTCCCAGTTTGACAGTGCATGCGCACGCACAGCGTAAACCTACCTGTTTAAAAGTGTGTAGCTCAGGGGTGTTGATTGCATTCAGTCCCTGGACCAGCACCACTTTCCACCTCCATAGTGTTTTTTTTTATCACTCTGAAAAGAAACTCATGGCCATTGAGCGGCCTGGCAGTTTTGATAACGGGGATCTCCTTCGCAAAAAGAAACATGGGCGTCCTGACCCCTGGGGTTAAACACCTTCCTGGCAAGACACACCCACCACTCGGCCTGAAGAACTGAGCCACGGGCCCTGGCAGAAACCCCGGTTAGGGGTGGCCTGCATAGGGTCAGCTTTTCAGAAGAGACAGAGCCCCCCATCTTTCACATGCCTTCCCTAGAAATCTTTTTTTTTTTTTTTGTGTACCGGGGATTGAACTCAGGGGCACTCGTCCACTGGGTCACATCCCCAGCCCTTTTTTTTTTGTATTTTATTTAGAGACAGGGTCTCACTGAGTTGCTAAGTGCCTCACCATTGCTGAGGCTGGCTTTGAACTCGCGATCCTCCTGCCTCAGCCTCCCAAGTGCTGGGAACCAAGAAATCTTAAGAGCTGGAACTTGCTTATTACAGAAAATTTGGAAATATAGAGAAATATGCTGTGAAAAATTTAGATCATCTGAAATGCCACCATGAGAGGTTGACTTTATGAATCCCAGGACCGCCACAGCCTGGAATTGTACATGGTCTTTTAAAGAATGCTTCAGGACTAAGGAAGACATTTACAACGCAAGGTTTAACATAGAAAGCAGAGCGCTAAATAATGCAGTTTGGGCCCAAGTTTGTTGAAAACGGAAGTGGGGGGTAGAGGATGTAATATTGGAAGGGAAGGCATGAACATGAACCGTTTTGGGGGGACCGCGGCTGCCCTCCCTCCCAGGGTGGAGTTTAGGTTAGAAGCACTGGCCCTGACCTCCTGAGCACGGACCCAGGCTGCAGGGAAGATGCTGCCTGTCACCCCCAAGAGCTCAGCAAATGTCACTTATCCCTAAGCTTGCCCCAGATGGTGGCATTTCAGATGATCTAAATTTTTCACAGCATATTTCTCTATATTTTCCAAATTTTCTGTAATAAGCAAGTTCCAGCTCTTAAGATCATGAATAATAAATGTGACTTTTAAAAATGAGAGGAGGAAGCTTTGCTTCTTTGGGGTCTGCGCTTCTACCTACTTTTTCTTCTCCTTTTTTCCCCCCAGTGCTCGGGATGGAGCCCAGGGCCTCGCACATGTAGCCCTGACCTGCACTCCTGCCCTGGGGACTGAGCCTCTAAGCCAGCGGAGGAGGAGCCACCGGGCACGGAGGCGGGAGCCCACAGGTCGTCCGGCTGCACTGGTGCTCAGAGCCAGTTGCACGACGGGCTTGGATTCCATGCAGGACACCAGGCCAGACACGCAGAGCCCTTGTCCTTTGGCAGCGGCACTTTCTGATAGTCCTGACAGTGAAGAAGTCTAATTCCCTCCAGTAGAAGGATTACCTGACCCGAATATGGGGGTCCTCAGGGCTGTCTAGGCACATGTATGTAGCAAACATGTCTATAATTCTGCTATTGCTTGAATAAGAAAGACGCACGGCAAGGCAGCCATCCCAGGCGACAGGGAGGACAGACACCCAGGGCCAGACTTGGGTGGAGGTGGCCAAGGCCTAAGCAACCAGCTGGGGCACACCAGGTGAGTCTGTGAGGAGCAGAAGACCAGCGGAGGCCACAGGTGTGCCAAGCCAGCCGCCAGCTCATGGCTCCCTGGGCTGAGGAACCCATAGCCAGACCAGGGACAGAAGTGGTGACCACTCGTGCCTTCTCCCTTGGGGAGAACTTTAACGCCAAGTGACCAGACCTCATGTGTCCTGGGGGGGGGGGCATTCTCAACATGAATGAAACGCGAGTCTGAATGGGGGAGGGGTGGAGAAGCCCACAGGTGAGGGGTGGGCCGGGAGCTCGTGGGAGGCTTCCATGTTGTGTGACCAGTTTTTCTCTTTAAGGAGATGATCCAACCCCAAATCTCTCAAATTTGTCATGCCTAAGAGAAGCCAATCGTTCAGGCCGTGTGACTGGCTCCAAGTACCTGTCCCTCACCCAGCAGGACAGAGGAGGGACGCTTCTGTTCCCAAGGCTGGGCTAGTACAGCCACACTGTCAGGTGCAGGGGAGAATCCCGGGAGTCCTGGGCTCTGCGGCTTCAAGGTCTGTCACCAGTTAAATCCAATCCTCTGCTTTAATGAGGAGGGATCTGAGTCACTGGATTTGAAAGAGACAGTGTGACATCCCACAGCGGGTGACCCAGCCCCAAGAGCTGCACCCGGGACGGGGAGCAGCTGTCATGGCCCTCTTGGGTGCTGTCATGACCTGAGTGAGGTCCGCCGTGTCTCAGAGGGTCTGAGCCAGGATTCTGGCAGAGGCAACAAGGGGATCGGCCGGTGCTGGGCCAGGGGCTGGCGGCTGCCCTGGAAGGGAGCACAGCCTCTGCTGGGAGCGTGCCCTGACTGGCTGCTCTCGCTGTGGGCTCCTGTGATGCTGTGACTGCTCCTTCTCCTCAGGAGGAAACCGAGGCAGGGAGAGGCTGGGGCCTGCCCAGGATGAACCACAAGCCCAGACCAGAGTTCTGACCCAGGCTCTCGGACTTCAATGTGGCCATGCCAGCACCTTAGGCCCAAGGGAAAGTGTGTTCCTGTGAGGGCCATGGAGCAGGGACAGGTGCTGGTGGCAGACTAGGAGAGGCGTCTGCTGGGCAGCCTGGGTCTCTGGAGGAATGAGGCCCTCCCAGAGACTTGCACACCACCAGACCTCCTTGGGGAGGACTCAGGAGTCTGCATCCAACAGAGGCTGCTGGCCCAGCCTGGCTCACAGGAACAGGGAAGTTCTTTTCTCTCCTAGCAGTGTCCTTTGGAAATGCCACCGTAGGGTCAGGAACCCTTCCTGGCACACAGTGGAGCCCAGGTATCCGCTGGTCCTCATCTTTGAGCCAGAACTTGCTTGGCATCCTGGTTCTGCTGAGTGGCCTTGGATGTGCCACCTCACCTTCTGAGCCTCACCTTCTGAGCCTCACCTTCTGAGCCTCACCTTCTGAGCCTCACCTTCTGAGCCTCACCTCTCCTCATCCCGTCAAATGCGGGTAACGATGGTCTCTCAGGGGGTTGCCCTATGAATTCATTTCCAGGAGTTGGCACAGGCCCAAAAGCCATTGGTACCATGCTCGGTGCATAGCACAGTGTGGTTGTATCTAAATGTGAGGAGAAGAGGAGTTCCCTGTGTTGCAGGAGTGTTTGAATCTGAGAAACGGGGCTTGCAGGCCTTGCTCAGCTCACCTGAAGACAGCCCGGCACCCAGGGGCCAGCACCGTGAGTCAGCGTAAGTGACGCCCCGTAACGCCTGTAAGCCCTACAACATGTACTTAACACGGGTGCTGCAGTTGATTGAGGGCTCCCCATCAATCATGCTCAGGGGCTGGGGGAGGCCAGCAGGGCAGCCCCCCTCTAGTGGGCCGAGCAAGGCCTGAGACGGGCGTTTTGCGGTCTTGTTCAGACTTAGCTACTAACTGCTTTGGGGCCTTCGGCAAATTAACTTAACTTCTCAATGTCTCGCTCTCCTTATCTGTAAAATGGGGATAATAATACTTACCTACCTCACGGGGCTTGTTGCAAGAAATTAATTAAAGTTTATGAAGTGCTTTGAGATTCCCGGATAAAAGGCCCTGCAAAAGTACAAAGTATTATTATCATAATCCAGCAGGCTATAAAAGATAATTTTGCAGGAAAAGGCAAAAATTTAATTTCTATACAAGCAGAAAACAAAGGCAGATATAGTCATAGAAAGTTTAAAAAAAAAGTCTAGAAGATAATTTATATAATTTTTAAAAATTACAACATGTCTTCGCCCCTACCAATAATCAATGCAGCGCGGTAATTACAGATTGTAGTCATCGGCCAGCAAAGAAGTGGCTCTGTGTGTTGGGCTCTGGTTAGGGACTCTCCATGAATTACCTCCTGGACTCCCATGCTGAGGTACATGTGGTCACCCCAGCTGCACGAAGAGGACAGAGGCCAACCCTGAGCCACTGAGTCCTTGCATTCTGAGGAGGGCTCCGTGACATTCAAATTCCCATGGACCAGTGTCCTTAAGCAGATTGCAGTTGTAACTAGAAGGCACACCTGAAGGAAAGGCACAGATCCTGTTGTTTGAAGGGAAAATGAATTGCTGGTCTCTGCGTTCTAGTTCAGGTTCAAACACCCATCTCTCCAAGAAACCCTCCCCGCCACATCTCTAGGCTTCTTTCTTCATAAAAAGAAAGGAGAGACGGTCTGCACCTGGCTCGGAACTGCACTGAGAGAGTCAATTACTTTCTTTTAAAAAACAATTCATAGGTGATAAATAGATAGATAGCACTTTAAAGGTGGAGAGCCCTATATATAGAATCTTTTTTTTTTTTGTGGTACCGGGGATTGAACTCAGGGGCACTCGTCCACTGGGTCACATCCCCAGCCCTTTTTTTTTTTGTATTTTTTTGTATTTAGAGACAGGGTCTCACTGAGTTGCTAAGTGCCTCACCATTGCTGAGGCTGGCTTTGAACTCGCGATCCTCCTGCCTCAGCCTCCCAAGTGCTGGGAACCAAGAAATCTTAAGAGCTGGAACTTGCTTATTACAGAAAATTTGGAAAATATAGAGAAATATGCTGTGAAAAATTTAGATCATCTGAAATGCCACCATGAGAGGTTGACTTTATGAATCCAGGACCGCCACAGCCTGGAATTGTACATGGTCTTTTAAAGAATGCTTCAGGACTAAGGAAGACATTTACAACGCAAGGTTTAACATAGAAAGCAGAGCGCTAAATAATGCAGTTTGGGCCCAAGTTTGTTGAAAACGGAAGTGGGGGGTAGAGGATGTAATATTGGAAGGGAAGGCATGAACATGAACCGTTTTGGGGGGTGACCGCGGCTGCCCTCCCTCCCAGGGTGGAGTTTAGGTTAGAAGCACTGGCCCTGACCTCCTGAGCACGGACCCAGGCTGCAGGGAAGATGCTGCCTGTCACCCCCAAGAGCTCAGCAAATGTCACTTATCCCTAAGCTTGCCCCAGATGGTGGCATTTCAGATGATCTAAATTTTTCACAGCATATTTCTCTATATTTTCCAAATTTTCTGTAATAAGCAAGTTCCAGCTCTTAAGATCATGAATAATAAATGTGACTTTTAAAAATGAGAGGAGGAAGCTTTGCTTCTTTGGGGTCTGCGCTTCTACCTACTTTTTTTCTTCTCCTTTTTTTCCCCCCAGTGCTCGGGATGGAGCCCAGGGCCTCGCACATGTAGCCCTGACCTGCACTCCTGCCCTGGGGACTGAGCCTCTAAGCCAGCGGAGGAGGAGCCACCGGGCACGGAGGCGGGAGGCCCACAGGTCGTCCGGCTGCACTGGTGCTCAGAGCCAGTTGCACGACGGCTTGGATTCCATGCAGGACACCAGGCCAGACACGCAGAGCCCTTGTCCTTTGGCAGCGGCACTTTCTGATAGTCCTGACAGTGAAGAAGTCTAATTCCCTCCAGTAGAAGGATTACCTGACCCGAATATGGGGGTCCTCAGGGCTGTCTAGGCACATGTATGTAGCAAACATGTCTATAATTCTGCTATTGCTTGAATAAGAAAGACGCACGGCAAGGCAGCCATCCCAGGCGACAGGGAGGACAGACACCCAGGGCCAGACTTGGGTGGAGGTGGCCAAGGCCTAAGCAACCAGCTGGGGCACACCAGGTGAGTCTGTGAGGAGCAGAAGACCAGCGGAGGCCACAGGTGTGCCAAGCCAGCCGCCAGCTCATGGCTCCCTGGGCTGAGGAACCCATAGCCAGACCAGGGACAGAAGTGGTGACCACTCGTGCCTTCTCCCTTGGGGAGAACTTTAACGCCAAGTGACCAGACCTCATGTGTCCTGGGGGGGGGGGCATTCTCAACATGAATGAAACGCGAGTCTGAATGGGGGAGGGGTGGAGAAGCCCACAGGTGAGGGGTGGGCCGGGAGCTCGTGGGAGGCTTCCATGTTGTGTGACCAGTTTTTCTCTTTAAGGAGATGATCCAACCCCAAATCTCTCAAATTTGTCATGCCTAAGAGAAGCCAATCGTTCAGGCCGTGTGACTGGCTCCAAGTACCTGTCCCTCACCCAGCAGGACAGAGGAGGGACGCTTCTGTTCCCAAGGCTGGGCTAGTACAGCCACACTGTCAGGTGCAGGGGAGAATCCCGGGAGTCCTGGGCTCTGCGGCTTCAAGGTCTGTCACCAGTTAAATCCAATCCTCTGCTTTAATGAGGAGGGATCTGAGTCACTGGATTTGAAAGAGACAGTGTGACATCCCACAGCGGGTGACCCAGCCCCAAGAGCTGCCACCCGGGACGGGGAGCAGCTGTCATGGCCCTCTTGGGTGCTGTCATGACCTGAGTGAGGTCCGCCGTGTCTCAGAGGGTCTGAGCCAGGATTCTGGCAGAGGCAACAAGGGGATCGGCCCGTGCTGGGCCAGGGGCTGGCGGCTGCCCTGGAAGGGAGCACAGCCTCTGCTGGGAGCGTGCCCTGACTGGCTGCTCTTGCTGTGGGCTCCTGTGATGCTGTGACTGCTCCTTCTCCTCAGGAGGAAACCGAGGCAGGGAGAGGCTGGGGCCTGCCCAGGATGAACCACAAGCCCAGACCAGAGTTCTGACCCAGGCTCTCGGACTTCAATGTGGCCATGCCAGCACCTTAGGCCCAAGGGAAAGTGTGTTCCTGTGAGGGCCATGGAGCAGGGACAGGTGCTGGTGGCAGACTAGGAGAGGCGTCTGCTGGGCAGCCTGGGTCTCTGGAGGAATGAGGCCCTCCCAGAGACTTGCACACCACCAGACCTCCTTGGGGAGGACTCAGGAGTCTGCATCCAACAGAGGCTGCTGGCCCAGCCTGGCTCACAGGAACAGGGAAGTTCTTTTCTCTCCTAGCAGTGTCCTTTGGAAATGCCACCGTAGGGTCAGGAACCCTTCCTGGCACACAGTGGAGCCCAGGTATCCGCTGGTCCTCATCTTTGAGCCAGAACTTGCTTGGCATCCTGGTTCTGCTGAGTGGCCTTGGATGTGCCACCTCACCTTCTGAGCCTCACCTTCTGAGCCTCACCTTCTGAGCCTCACCTTCTGAGCCTCACCTTCTGAGCCTCACCTCTCCTCATCCGTCAAATGCGGGTAACGATGGTCTCTCAGGGGGTTGCCCTATGAATTCATTTCCAGGAGTTGGCACAGGCCCAAAAGCCATTGGTACCATGCTCGGTGCATAGCACAGTGTGGTTGTATCTAAATGTGAGGAGAAGAGGAGTTCCCTGTGTTGCAGGAGTGTTTGAATCTGAGAAACGGGCTTGCAGGCCTTGCTCAGCTCACCTGAAGACAGCCCGGCACCCAGGGGCCAGCACCGTGAGTCAGCGTAAGTGACGCCCCGTAACGCCTGTAAGCCCTACAACATGTACTTAACACGGGTGCTGCAGTTGATTGAGGGCTCCCCATCAATCATGCTCAGGGGCTGGGGGAGGCCAGCAGGGCAGCCCCAGTGGGCCGAGCAAGGCCTGAGACGGGCGTTTTGCGGTCTTGTTCAGACTTAGCTACTAACTGCTTTGGGGCCTTCGGCAAATTACTTAACTTCTCAATGTCTCGCTCTCCTTATCTGTAAAATGGGGATAATAATACTTACCTACCTCACGGGGCTTGTTGCAAGAATTAATTAAAGTTTATGAAGTGCTTTGAGATTCCCGGATAAAAGGCCCTGCAAAAGTACAAAGTATTATTATCATAATCCAGCAGGCTATAAAAGATAATTTTGCAGGAAAAGGCAAAAATTTAATTTCTATACAAGCAGAAACAAAGGCAGATATAGTCATAGAAAGTTTAAAAAAAAAGTCTAGAAGATAATTTATATAATTTTTAAAAATTACAACATGTCTTCTCCCTACCAATAATCAATGCAGCGCGGTAATTACAGATTGTAGTCATCGGCCAGCAAAGAAGTGGCTCTGTGTGTTGGGCTCTGGTTAGGGACTCTCCATGAATTACCTCCTGGACTCCCATGCTGAGGTACATGTGGTCACCCCAGCTGCACGAAGAGGACAGAGGCCAACCCTGAGCCACTGAGTCCTTGCATTCTGAGGAGGGCTCCGTGACATTCAAATTCCCATGGACCAGTGTCCTTAAGCAGATTGCAGTTGTAACTAGAAGGCACACCTGAAGGAAAGGCACAGATCCTGTTGTTTGAAGGGAAAATGAATTGCTGGTCTCTGCGTTCTAGTTCAGGTTCAAACACCCATCTCTCCAAGAAACCCTCCCCGCCACATCTCTAGGCTTCTTTCTTCATAAAAAGAAAGGAGAGACGGTCTGCACCTGGCTCGGAACTGCACTGAGAGAGTCAATTACTTTCTTTTAAAAAACAATTCATAGGTGATAAATAGATAGATAGCACTTTAAAGGTGGAGAGCCCTATATATAGAAGAGCTTGGTATTGCTGGTCCCTTTCATCTCCACTGGGAGCTGCATCCTGTGTTTAATTAAGTCCCAGGCAAGGGAGCCCTGGCAGGGGAGTCGGCACAATGAACCCTGTATCTAGGATGGTTCTCTCATGGGGCAGAGCAGCAGAGTGAGGTGACCGTGGCCTTGGTATTGAAGGAAGCCTAATGGGCTCCCGCGCCTCCCCATTCACTGTGAGATGTGGTGAGCACTCCAGCTGAGCTCTTTTTTTTTTTTATTGTACCGGGGATTGAACTCAGGGGCACTCGACCACTGGACCACATCCCCAGCCCTTTTTTTTTTTTTTTTTTTTTTGTATTTTATTAGAGACAGGGTCTCACTGAGTTGCTAAGTGCCTCGCCATTGCTGAGGCTGGCTTTGAACTCGCGATCCTCCTGCCTCAGCCTCCCAAGTGCTGGGATTACAGGCGTGCGCCACTGTGCCCAGCTTCCAGCTGAGCTCTTGAGTAATGCACAAGAAGTACCTGACTGCTGGGGACATTAAGAACATGTCAGCTGAAAGAATAGAAATTTAAGTCAAGGAAATGAAAACCTAACTCTCTGGCTGTCTCCCACTTCCTGATATGTGGACTTGGCCTAGCCCAGGGGTGTTGCCCTGACATATGAGGAAAAATCAAACCACCACTAGGATAGGCTGTGGCTGCTCCTCCAATGTGATCTGCTCGTGCTCCCTATGCTCCCCTATAACCTTTCTGCTGATTGGCCCATGTCTTCTATAAAGGCCGTCCAACTTCCTCAATAAACTGAGCTCGTGCCTTGACCGGTTTCCCTGACGCATCTGATTGTCCTCCGAAAGGAGGGCTGGGTGCGGGCGGTCAGTCGGCTCTTACCTTTCCCGACCCGTCCTTGTTGGGGCGTGCTCCCCCTTCTCTTGTGGGTCAAGAGGAGTCGGGGGGCCTAAAAACCCCAACACCTGACCCGACCCAAGAGAGGGGCGTGGCCCTCATTCTCCTTTGCTATATTCAATGCACAGAGAAATGGGGCATGCGAGAGGGGCAGGACAGCAGAGCAGTCATCTGATTTCACAGCTTCCCTAACAAAGATTTTAAAATACATTTACAGGGGCTGGGATTGTGGCTCAGCGGTAGAGCCCTCGCCTAGCTCGCGCGCAGCCCAGGTTCCGTCCTCAGCACCACATAAAAATAAAGGCATTGAAGCCGGGTGCGGTGGCGCACGCCTGTAATCCCAGCACTTTGGGAGGCTGAAGCAGGAGGATCGCGAGTTCAAAGCCAGCCTCAGCAATGGCGAGGCACTTAGCAACTCAGTGAGACCCTGTCTCTAAATAAAATACAAAAAAGGGCTGGGGATGTGGCCCAGTGGTGGACAAGTGCCCCTGAGTTCAATCCCCGGTACCACAAAAAAAAAATAATAATAATAATAAAAATTAAGTAAATAAATAAATAAAGGCATTGTGTACAACTAAAACAAACAAATATTTTTTAAAAATAAAATACATTTACACTCGAAAACTGTAACACGAAATGAATGGGCAGCAACAGGAGAGAAAAGGCTCTCTTTGTCTTGCTCGCTCCAGGGTCGTGCGCTTCTGGAGAGGTCCTGCTCCGCGTGTGACTGACAGATATGGGGACAGAGGACATAGAAAGGCAAATCTGAAGGCGGGGTCTTCAGAGAGTCGGCCACTGACGCGGATGCTCGGGTCACAGCCTACCGCGGCTGCCTCGGGCAGCCTCCAAACTGCTGGTCATTTTCGCCACGTAGAAGACCACGCTTCAAACCTCGCCTGTGCCACTTGTTCTCTGTGGTTTCCGCAGTATCTTAATTGCTCTGGGTGTTTTCTTACCTGGAAAACAGGGACGCAAAACAGAGTGGCGTGAGAACTCAGTGGGTCGGGACATGGTCAGCTGCCCAGATGTGGAAGTCCCTGCTGGGGTTACACGCCCCACCTAGGGCTGGCACTTGGCCGCATGCTGTCCCACCTTATTTCATTGATTCCCATGAGACAGCTGTAAGGTGGGATGTCAGGAGCCTAATTCTACCTTCAACTTTTAGGAAATAACTTCCCGCCAAACTCCCTTTTTATAAAAGAGAGAGAAATGGGGGGGGGGGGAGGCGGAGAGAGAAAGAGAGAGAGAGAGATCTGTAACAGAATCAAACACATAGATGGAATTGCTCCCTTAGTATTGAAAGTGCACCATGCAACCCTCTTCCAGGGATCTGAACAAAGAGCACGAGTTTCAAGAAACCTGGGAGGGCTGGGAATCTAGCTCAGTTGGTAGAGTGTTTGCCTCGTGTGCACAAGGCCTTAGGTTCAATCCCCAGCACCACAAAAAAAAAAAAAAAAAAAAAAAAAAAGAAAAGAAAAGAAACCTGGTGATAGGAAGGACCCCGAGAGGCTCTGTTATGGCCCACGGGTGCCACGTACCTGGGCAGGTGACTAACCCGAGGAGAAGCCTAGAGACCAGGCTTGTGTGGCCACAACCCCCACCCAACATGAGCACTCAGAGTAGGCACCATGCCCCATGCCCATGTCCTTTGCAGGGACAGGCCCCAAGGAGAAACTGACACAGATGTGGGAGAGGAAGGAAATCGAGGGTGCCCGACTCTTGGAAGGTGAGGAGTTGCAAAAGCTGCAGAGAAGGCCAAATCTCACAGAGGAGGAACCCTGAGACTCAGGCTGGGCTTTCCCAAGATCCACCCAAAGGAGGGAGCATACTTGCTCTGTGGATGTACAAGGTCAAAGTTCCCTTTGTTTTGTTTCCCTCTAAATCTGATTTTGGAGCCCCCCTCCCTCACCCCCCCCCCAGCCTGGCTTCTCATCTGCAAAGCCAGCCTGTGAAGAGGCATGAACAGTGGTAGGAGCGGGAACTCAGGCTGGGGCTACACAGAAAGTGTGAAGTCACAGGGAGGGACCACCGTGGAGGGAAGAAGTGGCAGCAGGGGTCTGGAGGGGCCAGGCCAAGGCCTTGGCACTCTTGTTTCTGGGCCTTCTTCATGGGGAAGGTGTCTGGGGCAGGCTGCCGAGGCCTGGGCGATTCCTGGGAGAAACCTGTCTCCTTTCCCCTGCCACGGGGGCCTCTCAGCTCATTCCCTGGGCTCAGGCAGCCCGGCAGCGCCCCACCCTGAGCTGAGAGAGCTCCCGGCCCACAGAGGACCTGAGCAGGGAGGAGGAAGCCTGTTGGGGTATCCAACCCTATCTCCCACCAGCACCCCAGTATTCTATGGCACACACCAGCCTTTGAGTGACGTCCAAGCTTCGCGCCACTACATCTAGAATGTGCCACATTGGATAAAACAGTGTCGGGACACGCTCATGTCAGTTCCCAAGCAATCTCCCAACCTTGCAAGGATTGCTGCAGAATGGGGCCATGACTCACAGAGGAAGACCCCAAGGCTTGGAGGTGACCAGGTAGCTTGCCCAAGGCCCCACGGCAAGGTGACGGTCTCTGGCTCCATGCTCCTATCTCCCCGCCCCCCAGCCCTGCGTGCACACACATTCTGCAGCCCTCTGGGAAAACCCTGCCTCTAACCCCAAAGGCGGAGCCTGGAGGTTTGGTTGCTGTCTATTGGGTAGGTGGCCACGGGAAGTCATCTCAGCTCTAGACCCTTGCCTCTGACGGGGACTGTCACGCTCAGGTTGCTTCTGCCATTTCTAGCTCCCATTCTCAGGGCCTGTGGCTGGTCTGTGACTCTGGAGGAGGGTCTTCAGGAGACTCTGGCCCTCTGCCCGGGCTGAGGAGAGGGCTGCAGAGCTATAGGAGCCCTGTTTGGGGAGATGGCTTGAATTGCGGTTGACTATGAGCCATGGAGATTTGGGCATTGTCGCCTTCCGTAGTCTCGCGGGACTTGGCCCGGGATCTCGAGTGACTTGAGCCGAGATTGCTGATCGGGTCAGCGCCATTTTGGTGGTGTGTGCGGCGCGTGTTAGTTGTTGTTAGAGCCAGAGAGAAAAGTTATCAGAATAAAAAGCTGTTTGTGTCCAGTTTGCCTCTGAACTTCTTCCTGCGGCTTCGTTGCTCCAAGCGGCCATCGCTTCAGGCAGCAACACAGAGCGTCCCCCCAAGACAGGCTGGGAGGCACCTCTCTCAGTGGGCCCGGAGGCATGAGTCCTGTTGAGCTCAGTGGAAAGTGGCCTGGGCAGGGCCTGTGGCCTCCCAGACCCAAGTGCTGTGTGCAGGGAGCAAGGTGAGACTCAACCTCAGCTTCTCCCCTGTCCCAGCCAAAGGGCCGCCAGTGCTTGATTTCATGGTGGAGGAGGACCTCCATATTCTGCCGTGGAGGAGGCGAACTCAGAGATGCTCGAGCCAAGGAAGCCCGTGCATGTGAAGCCTTTTACTTTTATGATTTAAAATGAATACACAAGATCTATTCATTCATTTAATATGTGAATATACCCAGAAGATATATTTGCTCATGTGTCACGAGGAACCATGGAAGGGAAAAGCCAACGTGAGTGTTGAGAGGGTGGCCTTCAGGACGGGGTGGGGCCCCAGGAGAGCACCAGACCTCTCTGTATGTGCCTGGCTTGACTGTGACATCTTGGAACTGTGCACGTATTTTGCATTTTTTTTTTTTTTTTTTTTTTTCGGTACCGGGGATTGAACTCAGCGGCACTTGACCACTGGGCCACATCCCCAGCCCTTTTTTTGTATTTTATTAGAGACAGGGTCTCACTGAGTTGCTAAGGGCCTCACCATTGCTGAGGCTGGCTTTGAACTCGCGATCCTCCTGCCTCAGCCTCCCAAGTGCTGGGATCACAGGCGGGCGCCACCGCGCCCGGCTTATTTTGCATAATTTAAAAAGCAAAGGGAAGAAAAGAGAACAGGCAATTCGTAAAAAAATAAAAACGTGCATAAATGCTTGCATGTTAAACGTGCATGGACGCTGAGCACGGTAGAAGAGCTGCTTCCACTGACTTTCAAACAGTGAGTGGCCACCACACCTGTGTGCCGCACACAGCCGAAGGACAAAGAGCCGCGAGGAGTCGTAGCTACTGCTGCTGCGGCAGCTCGGGCAGGGCGGGGCGGGGGCTGCTCCCCGGACACAGCTGTGGTGTCCCTCGTGCTGTGTGGTGCATGGGGTGTGGTAGGAGGCGGGGTGTCCTCAGTCAGGGGAGGGAGGAGCAGACTGAGCGTCGCCTGAGACTGGGAAGGAAACCTCGCTTGGGGATACGTGAGTCTCTGAGCTGCAGGGTCCCTGGGGGAGGCCCAGAGGGACTCCACTGGGCTTCCCCAGGCCCCTGACTCTTTGCCTCCTCTGCTGCCAGTTTGTGGTCCTTTGGCTGCAAGTAGTTTGGCTTGGGAGGACGTTTTCTTGGGTGGAAACAGCCCTCTCTGGGTGACCCGGAAAAGGTGGTCGTTTCCTGGCCCTTCGGGACTGACAGGTCACAGTTCTGGAAACAGAGGTGAGGACTCAGGGAGCCAATGCACCCCACTTCGCCGGGCTTTGCAACTCAGAAGTCACAGCAGGGGCGGCCATCCACTGACCGTCCTGAAGTCAGAACGTGTCCTGTCTTGAGCCCGCCTCACTGACTATGCCCCGGGTTGGTTATGCCACAGTGTTGTGGATCATGAAACGGCCCAACCTCGTGAGGTGGGACGGAGGGGAGAAGGGTGCTGGGTGAGCTACCCTGGGACACCTGGGCCATGATGGGCTGGAGAGTGGCCTGGCCCAACTGGCCCCAAGGCATGAGCCACATGACCCACAACCCGTGGGTCCCTGGCATAGAGAGAATGACTTTCTGGCACTTTCTAAGTGTATGAGATGGGTTTGAATAAGTTCCACCAATAGCAAAAGGACTTTATAGCAAGTTGGATTCTCATGCCCTGTTGCCGCCTGAAGCAATGGCCGCTTGGAGCAACAAAGCCGTGGGAATAAGTTCAGAGGCAGACTGGAAACAAACAGGCTTTTTATTTTGCCAGCTTCTCTCTCCGGCTCCAACAACACCCCGACTCGCCGTCCACGCTCTTCCAACAACCACAAAATGGCACCGACAACGACCCACAATCCCCCGGGCCAAGTCTCGTGAGATCATGCAAATAGCGCTGACCTGATCCACAATGTCCCGGGCTAAGTCTCAGGAGACCATGGAAGGTGGTCATGCTCATGGCTCACAGCTAACCGCAATCTTAGCTCTCTCCTTAATTAGGGCTCCTACAATGCCCTATGACGGCCCCAGCGCTGGTCCCCAAAGCGCAGCCTCAGCATCATTAGCTCCTTTGTGTCTCACTGACTGTCCACCACACAGAGGGGACAGGCATTCTCCACACATCCTAGAGGAGCCCTGCTGCTCTGAAAGATGGGATGGCTTGCCTGAAGTCCCAGGAGTGACTGAGCTGAGAGTCAAAGCCTGGGAGAGACAGCTCCGGATTAGGCTGCAAAGCTACCAAGTAGTCATGAAGAACCATCACTTGAATCTCCATTTTAACAACATCAGGTGGGAAGAAGACAGCAACTTGCTGGAGGAGGAGAATATTCTCTGACAAAGGACACTTATAAATGGAAGATATAGGCAGCAAATTCTGAGTAAAGCCAGAGAGGAGATGCTGCTGGCCTAACCTGGTGGCTCTCAGCTGGGGACCATGCTGGCCTAACCCGGTGGCTCTCAGCTGGGGACCATGCTGGCTTCCCAGAGGACAGCTGGGCAATGTCTGAAGATGGTTTGGGTCATCACAATGGTTGCCACAACTGGCATCTAGTGAGAAGAGGTCAGGCCTGCTGCCACTCCTCTCACAGTGTGCAAGATGGCCCCCCAGTAAGGAATGACCAGCCCCCAAATGGCCACAGTGCTGAGTCTGAGAAAGCCGCCGCAGCTCAGGCCCTGGAGGAGGCCCCTCCACCCCTTCAGCCACTCGCTGCCCCTTGAACAGGCTCCCCAGCACGCTTAGTTTCCAAGAAAGGTCATGAGCCAGCTGTTCGTGAGGTTTTCCGGTGTGTCTCCGTCGGCAGAGGAGCCAGACCAGTTACAAGAGAGGTGTCTCTTTCATCTCTCCAGGAGGGTTGGCTGTTGGGAGACAGCGCTGGGAACGCCACGTGGTGCCAATTATTCAAATGGGCTTCTCCTCTGAGAATCCACTCTCCTCTGAACTTCAAACATCTTGACCAATACTAATTTAGTAGAGAGCATCTTAGGGAGATTATATCTGCTTCCAAACCAATTAGTTTAACTCTGGGCAAGTTTACCAAACATTCTTCTTTGATCAAAGAATTTTTTTTTTTTTTTTGCAAAGGGTGTGATGTTCTCCCCGAATGTGTTCCTTTGACATTAATTTATGAGCCAGAAAGGGGAAGCACATCCTGTTTGGGGAGATGGCATTGGCATTTCAGAGTCAGACTTAAAAGACCGCATTCCTAACGTTTTCAGAATGGCTCTGCTGGGCCCACTGCTTCTATGACTTGATGCAGAGATAAGAAGTGGTACTTATATACTTTGTATACAAGCAGTTGTATGTAAAAAGATGATATACTTGCGCATTATGAATAAATAAATAAATAACAAAAAAAAAAAAGAAGTGTTTTAGGGCTTTAAGGGAAGCCACACCTGAGATCCACGAGGCATTCCAAGACAGAAGCCCAAGTCTCAGTGTCGTCCAAGGAAAAAGGATGCTGAGGCCCTTTGGGTTCAGGACAAAATGGCACCCACAGCAAGGTCAGCTGTGTGATGGCCATTGTTTGAGTCACTCACCCGGTGAGTGACCTGACCATTGTCAGGGACTGGGGATGCCACAGCCGATGCAGAGGCCACCTTGGTTCTGTGGGGTCTGACCGTCTAGTGGGTGGGACACACAACTCAACACACAATTACAGGGCAGCATGGCCAGTGGTGGGTGATGGCCAAACCCTGCATGCCCAGATCTGTCCACTGCTGGAGGGTCCCTGAAACAGAGGTGTGGACTCAGGGAGCCAATGCACCCCACTTCGCCCAGCTTTGCAACTCAGAAGTCACAGCAGCGGGGGCAGCTATCCACTGACTGTCCTGAAGTCAGAACGTGTCCTGTCTTGAGCCTGCCTTCAGACTTTGCACTTGTCCCACTGACTATGCCTGGGTTGGTTATGCCACAGTGTTGTGGATCATGAAGCGTCCCAACCTCGTGATCAGGACGTGTGAATAGGTCTCCCGCTGCCCTCTTCCCTCTTCTGAACATCTGTACAGACTTCTTTTTCAGGGAGATGGGCTCATCCGTCCAGACTCAATGGCAGTGTCCACCCACCTGGGAAGCCAGGATAAGTCCTGAGGCTGACCTGGGTGTCCTGTCTGCCCTCGAGTGACCAGGGCTCTGGGTACAGTCCTGCATTATCTTTTCTTTTTTTCTTTTTCTTTTTCTTTCTTTTTTTTTTTTTTTTTTTTTTTTTTTTGTGGTATCGGGGATTGAACTCAGGGGCATTCGCCCACTGGACCACATCCCCAGCCCTTTTTTGTATTTTATTAGAGACAGGGTCTCACTGAGTTGCTAAGTGCCTCGCCATTGCTGAGGCTGGCTTTGAACTCGCGATCCTCCTGCCTCAGCCTCCCAAAGTGCTGGGATTACAGGCGTGCGCCACCGCGCCTGGATCTGCATTGTCTTTTCTTACTCCCTTCTCTGCCCTTCAGCGTGAGCTCCTCTGGGTAGGACCCTGGGCTCTGCGCCTGCGCGTGCCCGTCCACAGAGGTATGGGGTGGACGAATGGGCGAGAGAATGAAATCTGGGGGAAAGGAGCGGGCCAACAGGTAGGAATGGTGGTGAAAGGCGGAGGCGATGGGAGCCCCTTCCAGCTGGTGCCTGGTGATGGCCGCGTCTCTTGGTACCGTTCAGACTCCTCTCCCCATAGAACGCTGCTGCAGGCATCCCGTCAAGTACGTTAAGATTCCTTCCCCACCATGAAAGGCTCTTTTGTGGGAACAAGTCTGCCCAGCAGTGCGTGGGCGTGTGCCCCACACATCAGCCCCCCCAAACCAGGATGCCTGTGTCTTCCTGTAGCCAGCGATGAGGAGGGTGCAGCCTTCCTTTCTCCTCGTGGCTGTTGACCCCCTCCTGACCCTGCAGCTTTGTAATGGTGGAAAAACGAAGAGGTGGAGGCGCAGAGAGGGGGAGGGCGATGGTTATCCGGCACAGGTAGGGGCACTCCTGCCACCAAAGAACGCTATTTAAAGGTCATGAACTTTGTGCTGGTGGAATGTTCTCCTCTGAGTTTCAATTGAAATAGCAACTGAAATCTCTACGAACAGAGCAACCGATTCTCTTCTCTTTGAAGCAGTGGGAATAAATTCCTCTGACATGGGAAGAGGGATTTGGAGCTAACAGCAGTAGCCAGCTACCGGCCTTCCTACGGTTTCTCCACCGCTTGATTCAAGTTGCTCTTTGAATTTTGAATAGGAACAACCATGACATAGGAGTTGTGGGCCTGGGACCCCAGTAGATAATCTCATCTGAAAACATTTATGAGTCTCCCTTTTGTTTCAAGATGACCAAGTGACCCGCAAATTTGCGCTGTAGCATATGATATCAGAGATTGAACTCAGGGGCACTTTACCGCCTAGCTACATGTCAAGTCCTTTTTATTTTTTGAGACAGAGTCATGCTAAGTTGCAGAAGTTGGTCTTGAACTTGTGATTCTCCTGCTTTAGCCTCCCGAGTCATTGGAATTACAGGCATGAGTCACCGCATCCAACAAATTTTACTCTTTATAAGCTGATGATCTCAGGTATTTTGTTACACGGACAGAGAGCTGACTAACAGAGTTGCCTTCGCCGGCCTGGAGAGGTGTCTGTAGTATTATCACTATTTTCTTTAGCACCAGAAGAAATCTGTCCCCATACAGGGTGCACTGGGAGCCTTGAGCCCCTAGGCTCCCAGAATCAGGCTCTCAGTCATTAGCTTGAGTCAGAGAAAGGGCAAGGACAAGGGACACATGGCATTCCTCCTTCGTGGTCCTCCTGACCACAGCAGGGAGGTGCTGTTGTTCATCTGTTGGTCCTTGGTGACGCAATTGTCTTCACGTCCCTGCAGCCCTTCATCTGGGCCGGTGAGCTCCTGCCTGTCCCTCCAGGCTCTGGTCTGTCACTACAAAGCTTCCCAGGGTCCACTGCTGTAACTCCTTGCTCCCTCCCACTTTCAGCCATCGCAGGTGGCGATAGAGACCCCTGTTCTCCAATTGGCCTGAGAGTGTCGGGGTGGGGCCTTCATCTTCCTTCTCTTGGGGGCTCCAAGAAGCAGGCCAGTGCCCAGATTTCTGGAGTGGCTGAGCTTGAAACCCAGCTCACCAGCCTCCTCACCACTACCAACTGTCTGACCGTGGAGAGCATTTCACGGTCTCCATCAGAACATGACCTCCCCATAGTGCCGTTCACGCTACATTAGATTTGTGCTTCTTGTGCAGCAGGTGGTGATGACTGCTGTTAGCAGGTAGAGTTCATGAAATGGAGCAAGGAGGGAAGGACTTGATATCTGTTAGGGACAGAGACCTATTCAAATAATAGAGTGAAAGTAGTTACTTAAAAGCTACAGGTAAAACAAAACAAAACAAACAAAAAAACCTCCTCAATCGTTTGAAGCTCCTCCCATAAAGAAGGGGAGTCTCTTCCTCCACTCCTTGAATCTGGCCTGGCATCCTCAACTGCTTTGACTATTTAAACATTAAAGATGTGACGTTGTGAGTTCTACATTTAGGGTTAGGAAGCTTCATGGTTTCTGCTCTGGAGCTGGGAACCCTTGAAGGGTAAGTCTGAGCTAGTCTGCTGGAAGACAAGAAACCTCAGACTTGTGAGTGGCCCTGAGTTTAGAATAGCACTCTCAGCTGGGCCCAGAGAGGTCACCTCACTGAAACAAGCTCAAGTCACTGACACACAGAATCATGAGCTACATCAAATGACCATCATAAACCACAACATTTGGGGGACATTTGTTACGCAGGAATAGGTAACTTGGGCACAGGGTAAGCTCACGGAAACAAATCTCAGTCCATGAAACTGGGGCCGGGTGCTAGGAGGTCACTGTGGGTGATGGCTATTCTCTTGCCTTCTCCTAGACATGTGGCAGATCAGCGGTAGAGTTCTGGCCTAGCATGTGTGAGGCCCCGGGTTCCATTCCCAGCACTGCGGAAACAGCGTAATTCTATTTGCTAGTTTGAATCATGTTAAACACAAGCTTATCAGTGTGTGTCTCCTGGTTCCCACTTGGCAAATATTAGAGGAAAAGCTCATGCTGTGTCTTTATTACCAAATGTGGCAAATCTCACTGGGCTCCTGGACCTGTGCCAGGCACACACCACATCATTCTTCTCTTTGGATTATTTTTCTTTAGGGCGTAGTAATTTTTTTTTCCTGCCATGCCTCCAGGCCACATCCCAAGAACATCTATGCTAACTACCTCCCCAAGGCCTTCCCTGCTCACATAATGTTGCACAAGCATACATAAGGTTTTAATAAATAATACCATTTACAGGAAAAGATCATACCATACAGTTTTTTGCACTCTAGTTTTCTTGAAGAAGCCAACAGCCACTATTCTAATCGACGACCACACTGTGGTATAGGAATTACTGCACTTTAGTCACCCCCTTATTGACAGGCATTTGCATTTGCACAGGGCCTTAAAGATTCGAGTCCTCCATACTGATGCTATATGTCTATGCTTTAGAGTTCCAGGAGAGGAATTATTGATGCACTAAAAGAAATTATGTATTATTTTAATAGATGTTTCCAGATTGCCTCTCCATAAGCTGTAACCAGGAACTGGGTACTCATTTCCCCAAGAGCAAAATGTGTCCTCGCTATTTCTTTCTTTTTTTTTTTTTTATATTTATTTATTTGCTTTAGTTGTACACAATGCAATGCATTTATGTTTACGTGGTGCTGAGGATTGAACCCAGGCCGCACATGTGCTAGGTGAGCGCTCTACCGCTGAGCCACAACCCCAGCCCCTGTCCTCGCTATTTCTAAACTTTGCTAGTTTTACAGTTGTAAAGAATCATCTCATGGCTATTTAAAATTGCATTTCCTTTACCACTGGAGTGTTTGAGAACCTTGACAAATTTTTATTAGTCACTTGGATAGCCTCTTGTGCAAATTGTCTGTCTACATCCTTGGTGCTTTTAAAATTGGGTGATTGTCCCATCAGCTTGGAACATTGTGAAGAACTCTTTGTATACAGTCAATACGAAGTTACTATCTGAACTCTGAATTTTAAACATATGTAGTCTGTATCTTGTTTTTTAACACCACCATATTTTAAAAAAGTTTTAAACATCGACAAAAACTTGATACATTACATAACAGGACTTTGCATTGTAAACAACAAAAAAACAAAGTCAATCATTGCATTCAAACATTCAAAGTCACCATTTTCTTTCTTTCTTTCTTTTTTTGTACCAGGGATTGAACTCAGGGGCACTTGACCACTGGGCCACATCCCCAGTCCTTTTTTGTATTTGTTTAGAGACAGGGTCTCACTGAGTTGCTAAGTGCCTCGCCATTGCTGAGGCTGGCTTTGAACTCGCGATCCTCCTGCCTCAGCCTCCCAAGTGCTGGGATTACAGGCGTGCGCCACCACGCCCAGCTCAAAGTCACCATTTTCAAATACATCCACTGATCTCCTTCCTCTGTATGAGCTACTTCTTGTGGTGTGGGGGCAATTTCAACAAAAGAGATTCTATTTCTATTTATTTTCTGTGCACCTCCCAACAGAGAATTATACTTAATTTTCCACAAAGAAAACCTAATAGGAGTTTTTTTCGTTTCTTTATTCTTCTCCTTTTCCTCCTCCTCCTTCTTTTTTCTTATGAGAACAGAAATTTATTAAGAACCATCTGTGCTATCCCAAAAGCATGGGAGAAAGGACAGAGCAGGGGGAAGTGTCCCAGGTGTCTGATGCCTCTGGCAGGTGGGGGCAGAGGGGACCGCTGGTCTCCAGGTGGCTCCAGATGTGCTCCTGGCTGGAATCTGCGCGGGGGAGCGAGCTTGCACACCTTTCTCCTGTAGCTGCTTCATCCACTGACCAGAGCCCACCAGTGACTTCGGGAGCCTCTAGCGGCTGGCTGTCGTCTCCCCTTTTACACTAGAGCCACTTTGTTCCTGAATGCAGGGCCTGTCTTTGGGGTCAGCCCCCAGAAACGTGGCACACAGCAGTGTAGTTGTCGAATGCAGGTGGTGGCCCTCCTAGTCACCCCCTTCCAGCCTTGCTGTTGTCATGGATGCAGGCTGCGGGTGCGCCACGGGGTGGCCTGTGGAGAGGGAGTTTTCTTCTGACCTGGGATGACTTGCCGCTGCTGTGTCCCACGTACTGCTGATCCTCCAGGAGCTAAATGTGGGGGACACAGGGACATGCTTGGGGACTCTGCTGTAGTGGGGTGTCCCTGCATGTAGGCAGTCGCATGGAAGGCAGACAGGCTGCTCTCCTGCCGCCCTTCTGCCCTGTGCCTGGCCTCCTCGGGCAGCCGAGGCTCACAGGGCAGGGAGGGGCAGGTGTGAAGGCAGGCTCCGGGCACGCCTGTCTGGGTGGAGCGGGGGAGTGGAAGGATCTGCTCGGCGTGGGCAAGACCCAAGCTCCACACGCACAGGCTTCGCCTAGAACACGCAGCCTGGCCCTGGGCCGGCTGGTGCCGGAGACCTCCGCCATCGCCTCGTCAGACTTCCTGTTTACCAGAGATAACCAGGCACATGCGGGCTGTAACCCTTGTCAACCATGACTGTCATCACTGCGGGTCTGCGTGGTTGGGGAGTGGCTCACCAGAATGACCAGGTGACCGTTCCTCACCCTGGCTCAGCCGTGGGGTGCTCCATGATCTGGTCTACCGTGGGCCTCTGCGTGGGGTCCTCACAGCACTTGACTGACGGAGCTTCGTGCCTCAGCGAACACAGGAGAGGGAATGTGCCACCTCGCATGCAGGACCTGTCCTTCAGCTGCCCAGCAGGGGTCCCCTTAAGTGGGCAGCACCGCATGACCACGAAGTTCAGAAGGACACCCAGGCTCCTATGTCCATGCAGGGTGGGGGCTCACATTCCTCCCGCTGAAGCATTTCTGGGGCACAGTATGGGAGAATGTCTCAGAACCTGTCCGTCTTCTGCCAACAGGGAATCTGCTGCTCAGGCCAAAGTCAACGAGGGTGGCGTTTGCTCTGGCATCCACCAGGACAGTCCCTGGCGTCAGGTCTCTGTGCGCGATGCCCTTCTCAAGGCAACAGCAACAGCAATGGGGTCTTCCTGAGCACTTGCAGGGCCTCCTCCTCCAACGTGCCACCAGCCTCCAGGACGTGGTGCCACGGCCATCCCCCACCTGCATGCTCCACCGTGAGGTTGGAATTCTCAATGGTTCCAATAACTGGAAACAGGCGGATGGTTTGTGTGTTCCATGGTCTCCATTATAGCCAGCTCAGATACGATGGGAGAAGTTCTGCTCTACCTTTGGCAGGACTTCCGTGGCCACCTCTGTCCTGTTAAGGAGATGGAGACTCGTTTCACCCTGGGCCAAGCTGTCCTGTCTGATGTTCCTCAGGACTCCAGGAGGATCCGTGATGGGGGCCTCATAGCAGGAGCTGGCCCCCCGCCACAGCTCACTACTCTGACTACTCGCACTACACAGCCTAAACCACCAAACAAGCGATCTGTGAGTCCTACAGGTCACCACCCAGAGCTCCCTGGACTTACAGACAAAACCCAGCACAGCCAGGGCCTTACACAGCTGGTGTTTGAAATTCCCTCACAACGGTGTCTTGTGGTCAGAGCAAGGGATGGCCCGGTCACGCCTGCGCGTAACACCCAGTGGTCATCTCACTTTTTGGCCACCAGGACCTTTTCCACTTTCATAATAAGAACAAGAAGGCACTCCAGTGCTTCAGTGGGTATGGAGACTGGTATTTATTTGTTTAGAAATAAAAATTTGTAGAACATTTCAATGGTCTTTTTATTCTGGTCTGGAGAATTGTAATAACTTTGGCTTTTAAAGACCTCACCATATTTACATTTAAGGTATTCAATTCCTTTTACATTCAACCCAAAACAATTGGTGTCAGAAGAATGGTAGCATTTCACACACCATAACAAATGCTGCATTCCTTAAGACACTGTAAGATGTGGTATTAACCCCTATGGAGTTGAGAGGAAGGCAGTATTCACCACAATAAATAAATAAATAAAAATCTTATTGCATTTGCTAGAACTGCCAAGACAATATTCAGTAATCTTTTTTTTAAAAGATATTTATTTATTTGCTTTAATTGTACACAATGCAATGCATTTTATGTTTTTACGTGGTGCTGAGGATCGAACCCAGGCCGCGCACGTGCTAGGCGAGCGCTCTACCGCTGAGCCACAACCCCAGCCCTATATTCAGTAATCTTAATGGTTATATTATCATCGCTGTTTACTTCCTGTTTCAATTGATGGTTTTGGAGAACCATCAGTTAAAAAATATTTTTGGTTCTTTGTCAGTGGTTTTTCTTTCTAAATAGTTTCTATATTACTCAGAACATATTAGGAAAGATATCAAATTTTCGTCAAAAATCTTTTAGACTCAAATGGGGTATGTGTGTATGTGTGTGTGAGTGTGTGTAACTTTTCTTTAAATTGCTTCTACTTTGTTTTTCAAAAAGAGATTTTTGTGCTTGGGAATGTACAAATGCATATAATTTGCCCCTTACTCTTTCTGACTTTAATTCATTTCTATGGGTTTTCAAAGGCAAAAATCAAGCAAAAATTGTTTGCATATGATAGAACATCATTATCACTTAAGATATCATATTTTCAAAGACTAGTATCATGGGGGAAAGACTAATAAGTTAAACTAGGGGGACAAAAACCAGGATGTAAAATAGAGCATGTAAAATAGAGTTCCAAAAGAACTGCTCATCTATCATCCATACATTAAAAAGAAAAAAAACTTGGGAAAGGAAAACACAATGGTAATAGGATGTAAGTTTCACAGTATCCTCATAGTTCTTTGTATCTGCAAAAGTTTCTATGATACACCGTCATGCAGAATACTCAGGAGGGAAGCCACACTTACATTTCAAAACATGGATGGCAGCAATCGTGTCTCCTTCCAGAGGTGAGCGGTGGCCAGCCTCTCCCTGCTTAGTCTGGCTGGGGCTCCCTGGAGGGTTGAGCCACACAGGTTTCACACAGGTAGGACAGGATCCAGGCTTTGCTACTGCCCGGGGGACAGGGGGTCCTGTTATGGGGACCAACCTTGTGGCATTTTATTAAATCCAGCACCAGCTACTCCTCCAACCCAGCAAGGGCCACCTAACAAGTTCTCTGAAACCTGGTCAGCAGTCTGCAAATGGTGGCTGGTAAACCAGCCCAGCCCCACCTCTGTCCTTTTCCTGCTGTGGAACCATATACAGGTAACTAGGCCTCTCTGAGCCTCCAACTCCTTATAAAATGGAGAAAATCATGCCAGTCTTCATATAGTTGGTTGCGTGGATCCAAATCTGAGATTCCATACAGGTGGGGCTGCCTGAGAAACCCCCAGTGCAGCGCCAACCCAAGGAATTTTACCACCCTGAGCCCTGCCGTCTTCCAAACAACCTGATTGCAAAACAATTCTTTCTTAATTGGATTCATCTGAGTAGGTCAAACATGAGCAGTCAGCGAGAGTGGCAACCACCTCAGACAGCTCACCAGGCTCTGACATCACCCCAGCTGAGCTCCCCACCCACGCCCCAGTGTGAATCCTCTGCCCTTCGCCAGCTCCTGTGTGACTCAGGGATCAGCAACAGTCCTGGGCTCCGGAGGAAGGTGGCAGCTGGGAGGCCGCCCTGGCCTTGGTCTCTCTACGCCCAGCTTCAGAGTAAGCGTGGGTACCAGGGAATTCCCAGACGGGGGGAGCTTGACTCAGGACAAGTGGGATCCTTGATATAAAAGAATTTTAGCATGTGCCAGTAGAGGCACAGGGATTTACTTGGGAATAGAAGGGATACTCACCCTGGGGGGAGAAGGCGGCCATCTGGAGCGTGAGAGGTGTTTTCCGGTTCCTGCCTGTTTTTTTTGGTACTGGGGATTGAACCCAGGGGCACTTAGCCATTGAGCCACATCCCCAGCCCTTTTTATTTTATTTTATTTTATTTTTTAAAATATTTATTTATTTGCTTTAGTTGTACACAATGTGTTTATTTGTACGTGGTGCTGAGGATCGAACCCGGGCTGCGCACGTGCTAGGCGAGTGCTCTGCCGCTGAGCCACAACCCCAGCCCCCCAGCCCTTTTTATATTTTAAGACAGGGTCTCACCAAGTTGCTCAGGACCTCACTAAGTTGCTGAGGCTGGCTTTGAGCTCGAGATTCTCCTGCCTCAGCCTCCCAAACTGCTGGGATTACAGGTATGCGCCACCATGCCTGGCCCTGGCTCTTCTTTTAAAGGAAGTTTGGTGAGTGATGGGTATGGGAAGGCATGTGAGGATAACATCAGTCTGGTCCTTCTCAGGATAACTTCTCAGTCTGATCAGTAGATAACATTGGAAAGCCCTAAATGTTTCTTTCTTTTCTTCTTTTTTTTTTTTTTCTGGTACCGGGGAATGAACCCAGGGGTGCTTAATCACTGAGCCACACCTCTAGCCCTTCTTCTTCCTATTTTTTTATTTTCAGACAGGTCTCACCAAGTCGCTTAGGGCCTCACTAAATTGTTGAGGCTGGCCTCAAACTGGGCTATCCTTCCTCAGCCTCCCAAGTCGCTGGGATCACAAGTGTGCACTACTGTGCCTGGCCTAAATGATGTTTATTAAAACAGTTTTTTTCTTTTAAATATTTTTAGTTGTAGATGAACACAATCCTTTATTTTATTTATCTATATTTGGTGCCCAGAATCGGACCCAGTACCTCACACATGCTAGGCAAGCGCTCTACCATTGAGGTACAACCCCAGCCCTTAAAACAGTTTTCTTAAAACGCCATCTTTTTTATTTAATCTGTTTATTGGTGGGTTAGTTAACAGTGCCCAAGGCAATTTTCTAAGTAGGTGAATTTACTGCAACCATAGATATACAGATTTCTGAGAAATTTAGGAGTGGCAGGCCTGGGAGAGAGGTTGGCCTGGGGAGGCCAGGCCTGGAAAGGCACGTAGAGCTTCAGAGTTATATTTCCTGTCTGTGCTCTGTGTCTTTTCTACGTAATTTTTATTTCTTCTATCTAGTTTTCTTTTTTTTTTTTTTTTTTTTTTTTGGTACCGGGGACTTGAACTCAGGGGCACTCGACAACTGGGCCACATCCCCAGCCCTTTTTTGTATTTTATTAGAGACAGGGTCTCACTGAATTGCTAAGTGCCTCACCATTGCTGAGGCTGGCTTTGAACTCGTTCGTGATCCTCCTGCCTCAGCCTCCCAAGTGCTAGGATTACAGGCATGCGCCACCACGCCCAGCTAGTTTTTCTTTTAATCCTACCTCGGAACTAGGAAACCCCTCAGAGGCCTCTCTCCTCCTGCGTGTCAAAGAAAAAGGGCTGCTTACGGCTTTTCAGAGACATGGAATCAACCAGCACCTCCGGAGGCCCTGGTCACTGGTCCACGTTTGTCCATTGGGCTGGACCTCAGGAGCCCTTTCATTCTGGACACACATGCCCTTTGGTATAAGAAATTTTTTTTTAATGATTTAATTGACAGTTTTTCTCTCGTGTTGTCTCTTCTTTCTGGAATGTTCTTTTTCTTGGGGGAGGGTTGCTGGACTTTCTGTTGTTTCTTTCCTCCACCTTCCTCCACTTTACCTTTTTAAAAAAAATACTTATTTATTTGCTTTAGTTGTACACAATGCCTTTATTTTTACGTGGTGCTGAGGATCTAACCCTGGTCACACACGTGCTAGGCGAGAGCTCTACCGCTGAGCCACAACCCCAGGCCCACACATTCTTTTTTTAAAAAAGATTTTTATTTTTTTCATTGTAGTTGGACCTAATACCTTTATTTTATTCATTAACTTTTTTTTTTTTTTTTTTTTTTTTTTTTGGTACCGGGGATTGAACTCAGGGGCACTCGACCACTGGGCCACATCCCCAGCCTTTTATGTACTTTATTAGAGGCAGGGTCTCACTGAGTTGCTAAGTGCCTCGCCCATTGATGAGACTGGCTTTGAACTCGCAATCCTCCTGCCTCAGCCTCCCAAGTGCTGGGATTACAGGCATGCACTACCATGCCCGGCCTTATTCATTCACTTCTTTTTTAAAATAAATATATATATATATATTTTTAGCTGTAGTTGGACACAACATCTTTATTTTATTTATTTATTTTTACGTGGTGCTGAAGATCGAACCTGCTGAGCCACAACCCCAGCCCCGCAGCCCACATTCCGACGAGCTCCCTCCCTGCCAACCAGCCTCTGCACCCGCTGTCCCTTGATCTGACGCATCCGCCCACTCCTCCGTCTGCCCTTCCAGCTGCAGCTCCAGGCGCACCTCCACCAGGAGTCTCCACAGCACTTTGCACAAGCCTTTGTGACGCCACTCTGCAATCTCGTCACACAGGAGGCCTTGCTGAAGAGATGCTGTATAATGAATACATGAATAAAAAAATGAATGAATAAATTATTATTTTAAGCTCGGTCTCCTTTTGCACCCCTGGCCTCCCTCCCACCTCCACTCCAGACATATGCAATCAGATCAAAATGATCAGAGCTGTGGAATGTCTGGGACCGTCCTCCAGATCTGTCTGTCCTCAAGCCTCACTTCTTACCAGGGTGGGCCATAAGGACGATCCACATCTGGGAGTCCTGGCTGCTGGAACTCTGGAAGGAGGAGCCCAACTAGGCCCCACCCACAGCTGCACCGGGGCAACTATCACCAGTTAGTTTTTAAATTCTTAAAAAAATATTTTTTTATTAGTTGTTCATGGACATTTATTTTTATTTATTTATTTACTTATGGTGCTGAGAATTGAACCCAGTGGCTCACACATGCTAGGCAAGTGCTCTACTACTGAGCCAAAAACCCCAGCCCTGGTTTTTAAATTTTGAATTGAAAGATTTTACCCTCCTCTAATAAAAATCAGACCCTGGCCTCTTTTCTAGTTAAAAACTTTATTCCAGAAGCAGAACTGTTTTAACATAGTGTTCAAGGGATGGGTCCACTGTCTCTAAAGTCCAAGTCCTACCTTGCCAAGCCCCAGCTCCTCCAAATTCCTTCCCAAGGCTCTAGATCCTTCTGACAGAGTTTGGAAACCATGCAGTCCAGACTCCCAACCTCCAGGCCCCGCCTTCAGAGCCTCTTCTCAGGGCCTGGGCACTTTGGCTCTGAACTTAGACCGGAAGTCCCAAGTCCTCTCTTGCACACACTGTATTTCCACAGGAAAGGGCCGACCTGCCTCTGGAGAGGCGTTTCCATGGGAAACCGAGCAGGAGCGCTCTGGTGGCAGCCCAGCGCCCTCCCAGGCAGCAGAGCCGTTCCACCTCTGCCTCGCAGTCATAGGATTTTTCAAAAAGCTCTGGGGAGGTGCCGTTGCACTCAAACCACCTCCTCAAGGTGCCCAGGGCCCGCAGCGCGTCAGCTTTGGTGGGCAGGGGCTCAAATCCGTCCTCCCTGCCCCCCTCCTCGTTGTCAGTGCCCACCTCCTCTTTGCACACTCCAGGCCCTGGCTCCTCACCTTCCAGGTCCCCAAAGTGGGAAAACTCCTCCCGGCTCAGCCCACTGGGGACTGGTGGCATCTGAGGATCTGTGTCTGAGGATGGGGGCATTTTACCCGGAGCCAGCCCTTCCTGAATGAAGCTGCTCAAAACGAGTTGAGGAGGCACCTCGGCCCAGGCAGCAGCCACCACGTGCAGAGCGTCCAGCGCTGTGATGCCAGCCCCAGCCTCAGCCAGCGAGGTGCCACCCCTCTCGCTCTGGACTGCAGCCAGCTTGCCCAGCCGTCGGTGTCGGTGGTGGGCCTTAAAGGCCCAGACTACAGAGCCAGGCAGGCAAGGTGTGGCGCTGGAGGCAGGCAGAGGCAAGAGCCTCGTGGTGGAACCCAGGCAGGCCCTCCAGCTCCTCCACCACTTGGGCAGCCAGCAGCAAGGCTACCCGTCGGCCCTGCTGTCCCATGTCCTGGTCAAACTGGCCAACCATTCTGACCAGGGGATGCCTGGGTCAGGGTAGTAGGAGGCAGGCAGTGCTTCACTGCTGGCCCCCCAAAAAACATCTTGAAGCATCCCGGAGCCCGCCAACCAGTACCCATGGTTTCCCGGTGCCCCTGCTATTGGCACACAGCAGTACCTGCACCTGATCACAAGCAACTGCTATGCCGGGCACTGCCCGATACAGCAGGGGCACTTCAGCACAACCAACAACGTCCTCTGGGGAGAAGTCTTTAAGGGAAAGAGGTGGCTGGGCCTGAGATGTGAGCCCTGGGGGAGGAGGTTAAGGGGGGAACGGAGGGGCAAGGACGTGGCAAGCCTCAAAGCCTACATTTTGTTTCGGCGTTTCCAGCGGACCGGCCAGCCAATGCTGGGCACGAACTCCTGGCCCATGATATCTGCCAGTTCCTTGGCTTTGTGGAGCAACATGGGTCCTGTCCCGTCCCAGGCCTTGGCCGGGGCGATGTGGTCCCAGCCAAGCAGGGCCTCAGAGATCCCACTGTACCTGGCCTCCCGTTGGCGCCTGCGCGCTGCACCAGTCTGCCAGCAGCTTCTCTTTATTCTAGCAGGTGCGTGAGATCTGCGGCTGGGACACCTGAAAGCGCCGAGCTCCCTCTGACTGGGACATCTTGGATTCCTCCAGGAGTTCCAGCATCTGGATCTTCCCAGCCAGGGACAGGGCATGGAGTTTCTTCTTGCTACTCAATTCCATGGCTCCTCCAGCCTCTGCCCCTACCCGGCTCCCCAGCCCCTGTCCAGGAGGTGAGCGCACAGCAGGGCACCACTGCCCCGAGGGCTGCAAGGGCTGCGGGGCAGCAAGGGCTGCAGGCACGCACAGCAGGGATCCGGCTCTCTGGCTCCACGTGGAGAGGTCTTCAACTTCGTGTTCCTGTCCTCCTGTGCAGAGTTTCATTTCTGCTATTACATTTTTGATTCTCAAGACCTGCTTTCGTTTTCTCGATGTTCCTTTTCCACACATCTGTTTCTTGTTTCACGGGTGGTTTTCCTGTTCCTTTCAGGATTTCCATAAGATGGCTCTTCGGCCCCCCTCTGCATAGCCGGCTTCCTCAGCCTCCCTGGCCGCCTGCTCCTTGCTTGACTGGGGTGCCACGCATGATGGGAAGTTCTGAGCACATGAGCAGGGCTCTAGGTTGATTTTCTGGCCTCTTAACTGGAGAACCCTCCATCGCATCTAAATCTTTTTTTTTTTTTTAATATTATATATATTATCAGTGCCTTACACATGTTAGGCAAGTGCTCTACCACTGAGTCACAACCCCAGCCCAACATCTAAATCTTTAGGTCTTAATTTTGGGGTGGGTGGGATTCCAAAAGATAGCTTGGCATAAAGTTGTTGGTTTTGCTTGCTTGTTTGTTCCTTAAGTATCTACTTCCATTTCAGAGCGTGGCCACAATGTCTCTAATAACATTTGAGAGCAGATTCACATGGAACATAATCCAATTCATAAATTGGATTTCCCGGGTGCCTGCTCTGACAGAAGATGCCCCGGGACAAGGGGCGGCACAGGCCTTGCTGACTGCACCTGCCTCGCCGGTCCCGAGGAGAGTGAGATCACCTGGTAACGTCCAGGTGAAGAACCAGCCTCGCTTCTGCACCAACGCAAAGAGGATGGACCTACCCAAGGGAGCTTCCTGGCCTCCCGCTCCAGGGACAGGGTCTCAAAGGACACGCAGCTTTCTGCCAGGGGGAGCTTCCCTTTGTCAGGGCTCTGGGCCGTCTTACCCCAGGGTGGTCTGAAAATTCTTGTTCCTGCCTAAATGAGAAACCTGGTTACTTCCATCTCCCGTGACACAGCGTCATAGAATCTGCGCCCTTGGTGGTCTCCTGAGGCTCCAGTGGCTGCGTCAGGGGTCCCACTGTGTGGCTGTCAGGGGTCCCACTGGGACATCTCCTACTGGAAGTCAACAGGTTGCCTGCAGCCTTTGGAAGCCACCACCCAAACCGAACATGTACGGACAGCTTAGCCCCCAGGAGAAGAGAGTGTTACTGTTACTGGTTGTCACACTTGAAGGGTTCCAGCTCTGACCTCGAGGTTTCCAAAAAGCCAACAATGCCCACATTTACCCCCACCCTCAGTGCGCAATGCCCTGAGCCAGCGCAGGTTGAAGTGGGCTGAGGAATAGAGACGTGGACCAAGCCAGCAAGGCCGGAGGCTTGGTTTCCCGAGAGAGAGGGATCAGTTCCCAGGACCTGCCATTGAATCTGCCGGGTCCTCAATCAGCCGCAAGTGTACTCAGGAGTGCAGCTAATGGTGGTCTAGGTCCAGGACAAGTGGCCTTGAAAGAAGCCCTGGAGTCAGCCCTGGTGGCCCAGAGCTGGCCTAACCTGGCGGCAGCCCCTGTTGAGTTTTCAGTGTCTTGGGGGAAACAGATAAGGAAAAGGTGTCACTATGCTAGGGCCAAGAAGGGATGGGTTAGCTGAGGCCAGGGTGGGGTCCTGGGGAGGCCGTTCCTCTCCCCTGCCAGTCAGGCATCCTCGCAGCCCAGTGCTGGGCGTTCGTGGCTCCATAGTGTAAGGGAGACGTGGATACGTTCAGAGAAGCACGGGGAGGCTTGGGGCTGGTGTCCACGTCCTATCTGTGACCCTTGAAGGGCTGCAGTTATTTTGTCTAGAGGAAAAAGGCGGGGGGGGGGGGGGGTGGCAACAGGGAGAGAACTGTTGAAGCTAAAGACCTGGATGAATAGAAAGACACCTCTTGAGCCGGGCGCAGTGGCACAGGCCTGTAAACCCAGCACTTGGGAGGCTGAGGCAGGAGGATTGAGAGTTCAAAGCCAGCCTCAGCAATGGCGAGGCACTTAGTAACTCAGTGAGACCCTGTCTCTAATAAAATACAAAAAAGGGCTGGGGATGTGGCCCAGTGGTCGAGTGCCCCTGAGTTCAATCCCTGGAACCAAAAAAAAAAAAAAAAAAAAAAAACACCCTCTTGATTATGGGACCGAGAGAGTTTATGTTGTTAACATGCAGATACTCCCCAAGCAGATCTATAGACTCGGTGTAATCTCTATCAGAGTCAGGATAGCTTTTTTTTTTTTTTTTTTTTTTTTTTAATGAAAATGGACAAGTTGTGGAAAAGTTCCACATGAACTTTAGGAAGGTCAAGGGATCCAGAATAGCCAATACAATGTTGGTAAGGAAGAACAAAGGCAGAGGAGCGGCACATCCCAATTTAAAAACTTACAATAAGGCAACTGTAATCAAGATAGTATGATACCTGTGTAAGGCTAGACATATAGACCAATGGAACAGAGTCAAGAATCCAGAAATAAGGCCATAGAACTGATTTTCAACAAGAGTTCCAAGATAAGTCAGTGGGGAAAGAAGAGTCTTCAACAAATGGTGCTGAGACAAATGCATACCCACATGCAAAAGGCCTGGCCCCCTACCTCACACCACACACAAAACAACCCCAATATGGGTCAGAGGTCAAAGGCCCAGACCCCTACCTCACACCACACACAGAAACAACTCAAAATGAGTTTTTAAATGTAAGAGCTAAACTATGAAACTCTTAAGAGAAAATGCTTTCATGATCTTGAATTGGCAATGGCTTCTTAACTGTAATACCCAAAGCCCAAGAGATGACAAGAAAAAAATAGATAAATTAAACTTCATCAAATTTAAAACTTTTGCTTATCAAGAGCACTATTGAAAAAGTGAAAAAACAACCTATAGAATGAGGGAGAAAATATTTGTAAATCATACTTTATAAGGATCTCATATCTCGATTATATAAAGAACTATTAACAACCCAATAATAAAAAAAAAAAAAACAAGTTTAAAATCAGCAAAGGATTTGAATAGACATGTCTTAAAGAAGATACATAAATGGCAAATAAGCACATGAAAAGATGTTCCATATTATTAGTCAGTGGGGAAATGCAAATCAAAACCACAGTGAGATAACCTAGAACGGCCACAATCAAGCATTGTGATAGCAAAGGACCATAACAATTTTGGGGGGAATTTGAACCTTCATACACTGCTGGTGGGGAGGTCAAAGGGTTCAGCTACCTTAGCAAGCAGTTTAGTGGTTCCTCAGAATTTAAATGTAGAAGCCAGGGCTGGGGTTGTGGTTTAGCGGTAGAGTGCTTGCCTAGCACGTGCACGGCCCGGGTTTGATCCTTAGCACCACGTACAAATAAGCACATTATGTACAACTAAAGAAAATAAATAAATAAATATTTTTAAAAATAAATAAAGAAATATAGAAGCCAGGCATTGTAGTGCATGCCTATAATTCCAGTGGCTTGGGAGGCTGAGGCAGGAGGATCATGAGTTCCAAGCAAGCCTCAGCTACTTAATGAGGCCCTAAGCAACCCAGCAAGAGCCTGTCTCAAAATAAATTATAAAAAGGACTGGAGATTGTGGCTCAGCAGTAGAGCGCTTGCCTAGCATGTGCGCGGCCCAGGTTCAATCCTCAGCACCACGTACAAATAAACACATTGTATACAACTAAAAAAAAATAAATAAATATTAAAAAAAAAAAAAAAAAAAGGACTGGGGATGAGCCGGGCATGGTGGTGCACGCCTGTAACCCCAGCACTTGGGAGGCTGAGGCAGGAGGATCACAAGTTCAAAGCCAGCCTCAGCAATGGCGAGGTTTTTAGCAACTCAGTGAGACCCTGTCTCTAATAAAATACAAAAAAGGGCTGCGGATGTGGCCCAGTGGTCAAGTGCCCCTGAGTTTAATCCCTGGTAACAACAACAACAACAAAAAAAGGACTGGGGATGTGGCTCAGTGGGTAAGCCCCCTGGGTTTAATCCCTGGTACAAAAAAAAAAAAAAAAAAAAAATTAAATTAAACACAGAGTTACCATATGACCCAGCAATTTATTTTTTTCTTTTTCTTTTTTTATTTGCTTTAGTTGTACACAATGTGTTTATTTTTACATGGATGCTGAGGATCGAACCCAGGCCACACATGTGCTAGGCGAGCACTCTACCACTTGAGCCACAACCCCAGCCCCTGACCCAGCAATTTCATTGGTAGGTATATAGCCAAGAGAACTGAAAACCCAAAGTCACTCAAAAACTCCAGTGCAAATATCTATGAAGAATTATTCATAATAGCCAGAGAGTAAAAGCAACCCAAATGTCCATCTCCTAATGAATTAATTAAAAACTGTGGGAACTGTGGGATATCCACACAACTGAGTACTGTTTCTCACTAAAAAGGAATGAGGAAGTGTGCTTGCTATAAAATAGACAAACCTTGCAAATATTAGGCTGAATGAAAGAAGCCAGACACAGAAGGCCACAGAATGCATGAATTCAGACTAGGCGAATCCATAGAGACATAAAAGTTGTGGTAGGCAGGGTTTGGGGTGGGGTGAGGTTTGGGGTGGGGTTTTTTGGGGGGTGATGAGTATTTGGGGGTTAGAGCGTAGTGATGAGTGCACGGCCTTGTGAATATACTAAACACCATTGAACTGCACACGTGGAAAGGAGACTGTCTATGGTATGTGGGGAGGGAGAGGAAGAAGGGCATTTATAGGGTTTGCATTCAAATACCTGGAGGGCTGGTAGGTAGACAGGCCCCGGCTCTGCCGCCAATCAAACCCCCTGGGTGATGGGAAGTCCTTCGGGCTGGTGAGGGGATCTCCCAGGGTGAGCTGCTACAAGACAGCAGGGCCACTTCCCAGGACGGTGGCTCAGGACCACTGGAGCAGGGTGAGCCACTGCCTGGCAGGACTGACACAGAGATTTCTCGTGGGTGGGGTTTAGAAGGCAGGTTTTGACAAAGTGACTCGAAAAGTCCTTGATGCTAAAGTGTTCTACTCCCAGGATGGGGCAGAGACCCCGCACCCCCAGGAACAGTAGAAGTGGGTGGCGGTCAGTCAAGAGCTCGCTGCTCCAGCGATCGCAGATTATCCTCCTGGGCCAGGGCCTGGCGCCACCTTCAAGGGGCTGAGCGCTGTAACCACAGGGAAGCAGGTGCCGCATCCCTACAAATGACTCCATGGATTAGGGTGCGAGCCTGCCTCTGTCCTGGGTGGACACTTCCAAACTCAAGTAACAAAGGAAGAACGGGAACTGGCCTCAGAGAAGCAGGTGCTGGGTGGGAACCACCTGTCACGGTTTCAGGAGTCTCCATCCTCCCGGGGCTGCCCTGCGTCCCCTCCCAGTAAGCACTAGTCTCCACAGCCCGGCCCTGGGCACTCCCCACCAGCCGGCAATTGCACAACCCGGGCAGTGATGCTGGGACTGGGCTCCTCAGAGGTGGCAGGCTTTCTGTGTGTCACACCCTGGGAAGAGGGAAAACCCCAAGAGAGAAGATGATGACGTAACAGCATTTGCAAACTGTCCCATTGATTCGCCCAGAAACCCTCCAGGGGACCGGCAACACTGAGCCGAGCCGACTCTGATAGACCCTGAGCCAGGCTGTGCGTGGACGTGAGCGACCTCTGAACACAGCCCGCCGCCAACGAGGGCCTAGAGCTGCAAGGGAGCAGAGCCCTAAGAAGATCATTTCACCAGTTCCAGGCTGTCATGGTCAGAATCGTGGAGACTGGAGGCTGGCATGTGAAGATTTCCCTGCAGGGAGCAAATGCCACAGAATATCGAGGCCAGTGCTGTCTAATAAGAATCCCACCCCCTCCCCAGCCCCCCGCCGGGCACGGTGGCACACGCCTGTAATTTTAGCACTTGGGAGGCTGAGGCAGGAGGACCGCAAGTTCAAAGCCAGCCTCGGCAATGGCGAGGCCCTTAGCAACGGCGAGGCCCTTAGCAATTCAGTGAGACCCTATCTCTAAATAAAACACAAAAAAGGGCTGAGGATGTGGCCCAGTGGTCGAGTGCCCCTGAGTTCAGTCCCCGGTACCAAAAAAAAAAAAAAAAAAAAAAAATCTCCCTCCCCAACCTACCAAGAACTTCCATGTCGGTGACCTTGCCTGAACTCAGTAAGGACCTAATGTGTTCGTGTCCACTTCACTGATGAAAAAACTGAGGCTCTCAGAGGTTAAGTGTCCTGCCGCAAACATCAGCCAGGACCAATGGAACGGTGAGCGGAGCCAGCGGCTGTACCTAAACCTCAAGAGTCAAGTCTGCCACCACAGATCATAGGGGGTACCAGTGTCCCCTGAAATCAGTCAGCCAGGGCTGGGGCCGGTGGGGTCCAACCTGTCCCTCAGGCTGACCAGCAGTTCTCAAAGGACAGTGGTCCTGCACAAGGGCCAGCCAAGATCGCACCCACTTAGTTTCTGGGAAGGAGGCCCAGGGCCATGGAGGCTTGCAGGCAGGTTGGTGGGCCAGACAATGGTCAGGTGAAGGAGTGCGTTCAGAGGCGCGTGGCACCTGGGCGCAGCAGCACCTGGGTTCACGGTCATCTCAGGCGCCTCATCTGCTGCTCTTTTAACAAGGGCCCCCAGCCAGCACCTGCCACGTGCTGGCTCCAGTCAGTCCACTGAGATCTGAGAAGCCACCGAGGCCTCCTGAGCCAGACCAGGTGTCAGCAGGGGGTCCCGCTAGCAGCAGCCTGGTGGGAGGACAGGCAGAACCTCCCGCTGCCTCCCAGCTGGTCAAGAGCTGGAGGCCAAGAGCCGTGGGACCCCCTGGTGACGCCTGGTCTGGCTCAGGAGATGAGACGAAGACCAAGGACTCCTGCAGGTGACTGATGTGGGAAGGTAACCGTGGAGTGGCGAGAGCTGGGTCCCCAGAACCGTGGAACAGAAAAATCTGCTCTGTGGGTCGTCCCCGGCCAGCGTAGTAGGTCCAGCCTCTGGCTCCGCAGACAAGAGGCGTCTCTCCCCAGCCGGCGGCGGGGAAGTTCGGAGGCTGCGCTGGGTGCCAGGCCCGGCTTCTGGGTCTTGGCTTTCTCCTGCTTGCGGAGGGAGGGTCCGTGGGCCACGCCCTGCACGCGCCTAACGGGGACCCCTGGAGCCTGACAGAGGGCACACCCCAGGCCACCCCCTGCGGAAGACACTGAAGAGCCCCACCACCCTCGCAGGTCCCCGCACTCTTCTGTGTCCCCTCCCTCGCTCCACTCCCAGCCCCAGGCACCCGCAGGTCTGCTCTGTCACCGAGGCCTACTGTGCCTTCCTAGAGCCTGAACTCCAGCCCACTTTTCTGCACCTGTGCCTCCAGCGCACTGCGCCCAGGCAGCACCTTCCCCGCACACGGGCAGCTGCGGATTCGGGGCCTGGCTTGGCCTGGGCGTCCCCCGACCCTGCCCGGGCTCCGGCCACCGACCGCCCTTCCAGGCCTGCTCTGCCCGGCATCCCCTGTTCCCCATCCTCACTTCTCCCTCTCTGGCCCCCTCCACCTGCAGCGAACCTCCTGTGGCCCCCTGCTTCGCTCCCCCCTCCCCCCTGCAGCGAACCTCCTGTGGCCCCCTGCTCCGCTCCCCCCCCCTCCCCCCTGCAGCGAACCTCCTGTGGCCCCCTGCTTCGCTCCCCCCTCCCCCCTGCAGCGAACCTCCTGTGGCCCCCTGCTCCGCTCCCCCCCCCTCCCCCCTGCAGCGAACCTCCTGTGGCCCCCTGCTCCGCTCCCCCCCTCCACCTGCAGCGAACCTCCTGTGGCCCCCTGCTCCGCTCCCTCCCCCCCCCTCCCCCCTGCAGCGAACCTCCTGTGGCCCCCTGCTCCGCTCCCCCCTCCCCCCCCTGCAGCGAACCTCCTGTGGCCCCCTGCTCCGCTCCCCCCCTCCCCCCTGCAGCGAACCTCCTGTGGCCCCCTGCTCCGCTCCCCCCTCCCCCCTGCAGCGAACCTCCTGTGGCCCCCTGCTCCGCTCCCCCCTCCCCCCTGCAGCGAACCTCCTGTGGCCCCCCTGCTCCGCTCCCCCCCCCCCCCCCTGCAGCGAACCTCCTGTGGCCCCCTGCTCCGCTCCCCCCTCCCCCTTCTTTGCAGGATCCACCACGTCTATTCATCTTGTGGCAGCGACCTGAACTCCCGACGCCCTCTCAACCCAAACCCCGCATCTGCAGCGCCTGTGATGGCCGTGCCGCCAAACCCGAGGAGCCAGCGCCAGGCCCGCCCGGCCGTCCTTCCCCACGACTGCGGGTCCCTGCACCTCTCTGCGGCCTCGGTTCCCCTGTTCTCTCTGGGTTCCCGCTGCCGCGGCCCCTCCTCTGCCTCCTTACACTCCTTCCTGCCCCACTGGCCCTTCCTGTCCAGGTCGCCCCCTGCTCCCTGGCTGCCACCTCCACGCTCACGATTCCAACCTCCATTTCCAGCCCTGGCTGTCCTTCAGGCAAGTTCCCAGGACAACCCCGGGTCTGCTTCTGTCACCCGTTGGGAGCTTCCCTTTCAGCCAAGTTTAACCTAGATGACGCCACACCCGTCTTCCTTCCCACATTAGGATTCTGCAGATCACACCAGCCACGAGTGGAGGCCAGGGCCGGAGTCCTGGCCTCACCTCCATCTAACAAATCCTAGATTCATGACTTTACTCCCCAAATCTCAGCTGGCCACCACAGCCCAGCCCAGCCCTGGCTCAGGCCTCACCCGTTGGGTGCAGCTTCCTATCTGGCCTCTGACTCTCTATCCCCTCCCCGAGCTGGGAAATGGATCCCTGAAACACAAGTCTGACTGCAAGCTCTTTTTTTCTTCTGGAGCCCTGGGACTCCTCCTCAGTCTTCAGAGAAACGCCCAGATTTCCAGGTCGACCTTAATTCCAACGCCCCTGACCCCTCAAGTCCCAGGTCCAGCACTGCTGGGGCCATGCACTTTTGCTCAGGCTGCTCTGTGGCTGAAATGCCCTTGGCCTCCTGCACTTGCCTGCCCTGAACTTGGCTTTAGACCTAGAGCAGATGCCCCCCCCCCCCAGGAATCCCCTCTAGGACTCATCTGCAATACCCAATCTATTTACGTGTCATGTTACACCAGGAACACTTGGGGTCAAGGCCCCTCTCCCCCCTGCTTCAATTCCCCAGCCTGGCAGTAGAATGAGTCCTCAACAAAGATTGCTATGAAGGGACGTCACTCAGTTGTGGAGCACTTGCTGAGCGTGCTTGAGGCCCTCGGTTCAACCCCCAGTGCCACACACACTCTAAGAGCATTTGCATTTGACTCTGATCACTAGTAAATGAATAGTCAAACATTATTAATCGAAGCTAGACATTTTATTATTAAGTTCTTATTCTGCACCAAGCACGTGGACTGACTTCATTAGCATTAGCTCATTTAATCTAAAACTATTAGAAGTAGGTTTGATTATTATTCCCATCCCACAGATGCTAAAACTGAGGTTCAGGGATCCTAGGAAATGTGCCCAGAGTCTTGAGTCAGTGGCCGTGCTAACTCCCTGACACCTATCCCCTGCACAGTCAAAGGCATCATTTAAACCGATGACAATTTGAATCTGATGACGGAGCCTCTGGCAACTGGTTGGCAGAGGTCAGATGAGAGGGCAACACGGGGCCAGGGGCCCCAAGCCAAGCGTGCCATGCCACCTCTCCTCTGGAGACAGCAAGGCTGCACACACCATACTCCCGTGATGGTCTTGGTGAGAACAGGAGCTGAGGGGGCCAAGGCAACAGGGGACCACCAGCTGTTTGGAAGAGGACATCAGGAGGCAGAAAGGAGGCCAGGAGGATAGGGAGATGGGCCCTTTAGGTCCAGTCCCCCAGCAGTCTCTGGCAAGTTGGAAACAGAGTCTCATCATAGGTCAAAAGTACCCTATGGGGCTGGTGTTGTGGCTCAGCGGCAGAGCGCTCACCTTGTATGTGCGTGGCCCGGGTTCAATCCTCAGCACCACATAAACATAAATGCATTGCATTGTGTACAACTAAAGTAAATAAATAATTTCTTTTTTTTTAAAGTGCCCTATGGAGAAGTTTTTGCCTCTTGTGCTCAAAATGGCACTTTTCCTTGCTCCTTAGCTGCCTGGTAGCCACATAAAATACAAGCTACATGAACAAGTGTCCAAGTCAGTGTGAAACCAGAGAAGGGAATAGTGTCACTTTTAAATCCAAGGTGCTGTGGGACAAAAAAGACTGTTTTCTTTCACTCTTGCATTCTGCTCTTTCAATAAGTCCCTCCCTAGACTGCTTTCCCTTCTCCAGACAGGCACATGCAAAAATAAAAAGATCCCATAGGTATAAGTTTCCCTTTTTTTTTTGATACTGGGAATTGAATTCAGAGGTACGTAACCACTGAGCCACATCCCCAGCCTTTTAAAATATTTTATTAAGAGACAGGGTCTTGTTGAGTTGCTTAGGGCCTTGCTAAATTGCTGAGGCTGGCTTTGAACTTGCAATCCTCCTGCCTTAGCCTCCCAAGCCACTGGGATTAGTGGTGTGTGCCACTGCATGGGCACAAGTTTCCCTTTTCTTAAAAACTCTTTTCTGAGGACTCTGTGGGCTTCCAAATCCTTTAAATATCTGGGCTGACTCTAATCTGGTATTAAAGTTAACACCCAGTACTCCTACTTCAAAATGGTGGAGCTGACCTGCTGGGTGTTTAAAGCCAAAACTTGGAGACCAAAGTTAAGGAAGTAAAAGGGCTAAGAAAAAGCAGCCAATATTTTGGCCCTTGCCAGCAAAGGTCAGCTGGAACTCGGGGAATAATAGGACATCTCTAAGGGCCCTGGAACTCTGGGGAGTCACTTGACCTCTCAATCGGGGGGACTGTGGGATCCTAGAAAACAGGAAGCCAACCAGTGCACATTCTGCAAAGAGGAGAGTCATCAGAAAGGGAAAGGTCCTTGATGCTTCTGAGGGAAGCCCCGTGTGTGCAGCAACCTGTCCCATCCTGGTAGATGGCACAAATGGTAGAGGAGAGCTTTCCTGGAGTGACCTCTGACAAAGTTCAGCGGACTCTTAATGGTGGATAAGAGCAGTCAATGTTTTGGCCAGCTTGGTCTGGAACACCTGGCAGGAAAGTATAACCAAAACACAGTCAGACAGGGACACTTAAAAAGGCAATGGCTTTTAAATGTAACTTGGCATGTACATTCATGTCAATCCTCCCAAAAGTAAGTAAAAGTGGGAGGCTATAAAGAGAGGGTTCTTATATAGGGGTGTCTGATTACTACCACAAAAGGTGCTGCCAGTGTGACAAGTTTGTTCTAAGTCAGTTTGAGACCTACAAAATTTCCCTAACCTCCTACGTAGGTAAGCTCAATTTGGTCTTCACTGGTATGGTTTTTAGCTCTGATGTTTACCCCTGGATTGGTCTAAAAGCACATGAAAGCCCTAGCTGACTTTACAAGGAGTGTCCTAAGTGACAGCTAAAGGGACCCTTCTGCTAACACAGAGGTAAGGCCAATGAGAAAGCTACTTTACAAAAATCTGATGGCGTTCCACAGCTCCAGGGGAAACCTGGGCCATTATTAAAGTTAAAAGTTGTGCATATGTTTTTAGCAACTCTGCTCATGTTTCTAAAGCCTTAAATGGCCTCCACTCACAAGTATAAACCACATGACAGGCCACACCTTAAACTCTAACAAGTTACTGACTTCATGGTCTTCAGAGACTGGCTGGTAACACTGTTTTTGTGCTGATTGTTTGCAGAAAATAATACTTTGCCATCTTGTTTATTGTTGTATCAGCATGGTCCTTACCCCATGTCCAGTCACTTGCCAACTGCTACCATGGACCTCTGTGCTGTCCTGATGCATAAGTCACCTGCAGAGTCTATTAAGCTCCGGATGGTCATGGAGATGCCACCCACCATGGAAGTACCACCTGACTTTATAGGGACCCATTAGAGAGGCCTCTGTAGCAGGGCCCTGACTGCTGTCCCCTCTCAATGTCCCTCTTCAGCCTGAAGAAGCGAGAGCAGTCATTGCCCAAGTTCCTTCACAGCAGTTCAGGTTACTGCTGCAGAGAGGGAATGACCTCAGGAGGAAGCGATAAGGCCAAGATGGGGAGCTGGGCCCCTGGGCAGCATCCAGGGCAGAAGAGCAAAGGGCACCTGCAGATATTTGTTAAGAAACTTACAAAAAGCCTGTTTGAAAATCAGGACCATGTGACTGGAGAGGTCCCTGCCTGTCCAAAAGAGGAAAAATGCCTGATTGATATATTTTTTTTAAATATTTATTTATTTGCTTTAGTTGTACACAATGCGTTTATGTCTATGTGGTGCTGAGGATCGAACCCCGGGCCGCGCACGTGCTAGGCGAGCGCTCTACCGCTAAGCCACAACCCCAGCCCCGCCTGATTGGTATTTTGATTGGACTGAAGGCTGCATGACCACCAGGGTTGGGCAGGGGCTGACTTTCTTAAACCCATCCATCTGTACAAACCCCTAGAAGGTAGCCCCTCTTTCCTATCCTTCTCTTGGGACCCCTCCCTCTTTGGGAGCTCTGCTTTCTATTGTTCTAATAAATCCTGTCACTTGGCTCTCACCCTTGTGTCCGTGGATTTTATTCTTCAGATTCATGAGACGAAGAACCCAACCCCGCGCTCCGTGCTACAGAGAGCGGCGAGCCGAGCTACAGTCATGATGCATCACACACTGGGGCCGGGCTGGAGCTGGGCTGGGGCCAGGGGCGTTGTTGGGTGGGTGACAGGCAGCCAGGTGTGTGGGCCGTATGCAAAGTGCAGCTGCAGCTTCTGGGCGACAGGGCGACCCACAAACCTTCCTCCCATGTCAGCATCTTCTGACGCCACCTCTGGGGGAGAAGACAGGTAGGGCAGCACGGCCTCTCCCCCAGCCCAGGGCCAAGACAGCAGCCAGGCAGGGATGGCCGCCACTCCACACCTCCACCATCAGGTGCAGCCATTCAGCTTGACCTTGGACAAAGGGGGCTAACCCAGACAGTCCTGGCACAGAGCATGGTGTGGAGAGAGAAAGCAACGAGACAGACCAGAGAGCTGGGTCTTGGTACCTGAGGAAGCACAGAACTTTCTTTTGACCTGAGAAAGGGGAGGAGGCCAGGTAAGGAAGCGACCAATCATGGAGAACCTGCTGGGTGCCAGGTGTGGTGTCTGCACCTTATTACCTCACTGAGTCCTCGCAGCTTCCTGGGCATCCTCGGTCCATTCATTCCAACGCTTCTGAGCACCTCCTTGGTGCAGCCCCTGCTATAACCTTTGCTTACAGATAAGGAAGCGGAGCTCAGGGACACTTTGAAGCCCCTAAGCAGGGCAGGATCCAGCCCTTACAGAAAGAAGCCTAGAGTTAGGAGCGAGGCCTGGCAAGTGGGGTGCCCTTGGCCAGGAACTGCAGCTCTGCCCCGAAGACCCCACAGTCAGTAAATGGGACAATCCGTACCCTCCGGATCCCAGCCATATGCTCTCCTGTTTATCCTTAATGTCCTGCACTAGCAAAGGTCTCATGGGTGATGTCACCCTCATGGGCTCTTTGATAGATACTATGAACTAAAATAGAATTTCTAGTCTTTAAAAAAAAAAAAAAAAAAAACTGGCAGGGCTCTTACGGTACAGAGAGCTGTGGGCTGGGGCCAAGGGCCTGGTCCAACGGGATGGATGGGACTGGACGGACCCTGGTCCTGTGCTGTGCTGGGGGCAGGATGGCCCCGCAGGCCTCAGTGCGGAAGCTCCTACTTTGGCCAGTCCACAGTCTGGCACTTGAGCAGTTCCCTGGGAAGGAGCATGCTGTCCTAGACTTCCCTAAGGAGGCAGGTTGGCCCCCACAGAGGGCAGGCTTACGCGTGTGTAAGAAGGGCAGGGAGAGGCGGCCAGGTTCCCTCGGGGGAGGCTGTCCAGCCAGGCCTGCCTCCCACCTGCTAGGTTAGTGAGTGGGGGCTGCACTACTCAGGGACTCTCGGGGCCTGACAGATCCACTTGCATTACTGCATCAGCCAGGCCTCAGCGCGGCCGGAGTCCTGAGGCAGGCGGCCTTGGAAGGAGGAAGTGAAGCTCGAGTGAGGCCTGAGGGCCCACAGGAAGCCACCATTCCCAGGGCCGCTCCGGTCCTGTCACCACCAGCTCACGCAGGCCCGGCCCAGCTCCTACCTACATCCAGCCACCTGCTGGCTCCAGGCCGTGGGCTGCAGAGTCAGGGGCAGAAACGGAGGAGCAGAGGCCAGTTTGAACAGGAGCGCCAGCTGCTGCCCGGTCCCCGCGACAGGGCAGCTCTCTGCACCAGCTGGCAAAGCTGCTACCACCCATCGCAGAGGGGCTGCGGCCAGCCGGAGAGAGGGGCCCTCGGAGGCCAGGGCGGGTTTCTGATCCTCTTCAATCAGCTGCCTCTCGGCATGGATGAAAACCCCTGGCGGGGTCTGAAGAGCTCAGGGGACAGATATGCAGGATGTGTGCCGGTGGCGCGGCCTGCTTTCTGTTCACCCAGCCGGTCCCTGGCCAGGCTGCAAGGGCACAGGTGAAGCTCCGAGAGGGGCTGGATGACTCCCTCTCCATCAACCAACCATGTAACCTTGGGGGCAGCCTCTAGTGTCCCGAATCTCAATGTCCACCTCCGCACAGGTGGACAGTCGCTTCCCAAGCTCAGGACTAGCAAGGGAGTGATCAGCTTCCAAGTTCAAACCTTGCTGTTGTGGCCTCAAACCCATCACTTCACCAGAGCGTGCCTCAGTTTCCCCGCTGCAGAGCGGAGGCAGCACCCGTGCACCTCTCCCGGGGCTGCGGGAACCTTCAAGGAGACATTCGTGTGAAGAGCTCAGGGGAGCGCCAGGCGCAGTGCTCAATAAAAGTTAATTATTATTATTTGGCACAGAGCCTGTTCCCTATTAGATGTTCAATTAACTTTCTTCTCCTTCCCAGCCCCGGGGACTCACGCGCCAGGAGGCTGCTGGGCCTGGACAGTGAGCACCCCATTAGTCAGAGCCCTGAGCGCTCTTCCCTCGCTCCGGGGCAGCAACGTCCAGAGGCCCCACACACCTGGCACGGCCCCAGCCCAGCCCCGCCGCCCAGCAACCGCCTCCTTCCTCCCCTGCTGCGCTGTTGTGTCTGCGACAATCACAGACGGGAGAGGCACCTGCCCTGCCGGCACCCCTTCTCCTCCCTCCCCACCACTCCCTGTGGTCCCACCCTTCCCATGCCCCATTTCTGCTTGTCCCTGCTGATGACAGATCCAGGGAAGACAGAGTCCTGGAGGCTCCTCGCTGTCGGGGAAGAGGAGGGCAGGGCGGAGCCAGGCTGCTCAGGATGTGGCCTCTGGCCAGCGGTCCCCGCTCTTGCCACCCCATGCTTCTCCACAGTCCTCTGAGCCTTCTGGGGCCCGAGGCTCCAGGGTGCGCCTGCCCGGCCATGGGGCCTATCTTGGCCACGGGGGAAGGGACACCCAGCGTCCTGCAGCTCCCCCAGGCCCACGAGCTCAGGGTTCCCAGGCGTCTCTGACTCTCGCTGGAGGTTGGCGGGGAATCAGGAATTGGGGCAGGCCCTGGGCCTCTATCTCAGTCCCAGCCTGGAAGGCGGCTGTGGGTCGGCTTGCTCAAAGCACAGCTGCGCCCTGGCCCTGGGGGGAGCGGTTGGAGGCTGGGTGCCCCTAGGACAGAAGCCCAGCTGGATTAGCTGGGGATCAGAACCCCCAGTGGGGGTGGGAAAACAGTGCCCCCCATGGGCACAGTCTCCAAGACGTGGACAAGTGTCACCTCCAGACCCCAGACCTGCCTTCCTCCCTGACGGTTCCTGGCTCCTGGCTCCCCCCAGCTCTCAGGAAGAGGACCATGCAGGTCTGGGGCAAGGGTAGGGCACCCAGTGCCAGCTGTTGGGTCCTGCTGCCCAGCACCTCCTCCCTGCGCACTGGGCAGACACACCAGTTGGTCCTCGCTGTCCACCCAGAGCCATCTGATGCCCATGGACACCCTTCAACATTGTTCTAGTCCGGGTTCCCTGGCCTCCCCTAGGCCAAAAGCAACAGACTCTTTCCAGGCCTTTCCTCAGGGCCTTGCTGTGCCATCCCTGTGCTGAACTCTCCTGGACTCCAGCTGACCTTGACCCAACCTTGCCCTACTCTGCCCACCTCATTCATCCACTTGTACCAATCCCTGGCCTTGATCCACCCCCTTAAAAATTGATGTTCCCAGAGAGAAGCCCAGATCCTCCCGGGGCCTCAGATGCCACCTGGACCACAGTAACTCCAAGTTGTGCTCTTTCCAGACCTCACCCAACCCCACCCGAGCTCCAAACCCACGAGTCCATGCAGAATAATTCAGCGGGCGCCTCTCACCTCGCTTGCAAGTAGCCCTGGAGCGAGTCCACCAGCCCCACATCCCCACGCCCCCTCGGGGACTGTCACCGCCATGCTGGGCCCCTCGGGCTCTGCTTGTCTGGTTGGATGATGGCCCTGTCACCAGATCCATCACCCCCGGGTCTGGCCTTCTCTCCACCTGCCGAGTTCAGGCTTCTTCGCTGGGTGCCGGTCCTCCTTCAGCCTCTCACTCCCTGGAGGACGACCTTGCCTGCGTCTGGCGCCCTGAGAGCCCCTTGCCCACCCGAAGACCCGGGCCCTCCACAGGTGGTTCGTCCCACAGCCCCCGCCAGCTCTGGGCCCGTCTCTCCGCCCCTCCTCTTTTAAACAGTGAGTTCCTGCTGTTCGATGCCACCACTGTGCTCAGGCCGTGCCACCTGCCCAGAGGGTCCTGCCTTGCCTGCCTACCTGGACAGCTCCTCCTCCTCCCCAAAGCCCCTCGGCCCGCCAGCCTCGCTCTGCAGGCCAGTGTGCGCATGCGCCCGGCCCTCCCTCGGTGCTCCCCACCTCCTGTTCCTCTCCCCCAGGCACCCAGGAGGCACTGTCCCCTCACGTTCCTAGGACTCCCAGGGGTGGCAGCCTGTCCGCCCCAGCTCTGTGTCCCCCAGCCCTGGGCATGAACCTGGCACACAGGGGCAAGCTGTGACTGGTGGCCCAGAGACTGCGCTGTGGATGGAAATGAGGGTCCAGGAGGGAACGAGGGGTCGGCCGCAGAAAGGATCCACCCTCACAATTAGAAGCCTGAGAACTTGGTCAAACCTGCCCAGGGCAGCAGTTAGCATTTCGATTAATTAGTGAACTCTGTAAAGTACTTTGAACATGAAACACGCTATATAAACATTAAGTATTATGATTAAAAAGTAAGGAGTTCTCTAATATGCCAGGTTGCGGAGCCCCGGGCGAGTCTAAATAAAGTGAACGAATGCAGAAAATTAAGCAATTAGATGGTGATATTTCAGGATTTGCAAAAAGCTGAAAGCACGAAAAGGCTGCGTTTTGTGTGGGGCTTGAGGACGCCCCTCTGCTTCCTTGTACCCCAGCTGCCTCTGCCAGCCGTCCGGTCCCCACACGCGGACGGATGGATGGACAGGCGCAGGCAGATTGGGAGGTGACTGCGGCTGTGTCGGCTGGGGGTCTGGGAAAAGCTGGGGGAGTGGGCAGGGTCTAGGAGCCTGGGTGCTAGCGTGTCACCTCCCCTCTGGCCTCAGTTTCCTGCATGCGGCCTCGAGGGCCGGCTGCAGCTCTGGGTGTTACATTGCTCTGGCCCCAGTGACTTGCCAGAAGGTTCTGGACAGATGTAGCAGAAGGAGGGGGTAGGAAGTGGTGTTGGGCAGGCCTGGCTCCAACTCTGCCTCTGTCCTCACCAGTGAGTGACCCCAAGTGGGACACATGCTCTCCCTAGGGGGCACTAATGTCCCCCTCACAGAATATTGAGGCTAAGAGATGCAGAAGCCCATGGAAACTGTCCACCCCACACTCGCCAGTTGGCCTCGTCCCTCAGTCTTGGACACCGAGCCTGTTTCGGGTCCTCTCTTTCCATCCCAGAGCTCTGTCCAGGAGTCAAGGGCAGCCTTCAACCCCAGGCCTTCCAGGCCTCTCCTCTGCAAATAAAGTGGAGGTGAATTTCCCACTGAGCCCTCCAGTCCCCAAGGGACTGTGAAGCCTCAACGTGGACGACCTGGGCAGACACATGTGTTTCCTGCCTCGTCCACGCTCCTTACCACGTGCGTGTCTTCATCTCGGCTGAGCTGAGGGCTCTGTGCTGCTCTGAGGGCCCCTTTCACAGCTCTTCACCCCAGGGCTGAAAACACGGAAGGATCCCGTCACTGACCCCCCTAAGAAGGGACAAAGAGACTCAGGAACAAGCACAGAGTCAAAATCCCTCAGCCTCACACACAGGGGAGGAGAAATGGTTCCCTGCTTTGGGAACCCGAATCCGCGGTCCCACCTTCAGTCGGCCCACTCGGGACTCTGTACCTCAGTTTGCTTCTCCGTGAGATGAGAGCAGCCCTCTGACCTCAGGCAATGGCCAGAGCCTGGCTGGTCCGGACGCGCCTTTCCAGCCAGGATTGGCTCTCTGGAGTGCTTCCTGCACTTGGCGCCCCATGCTGGTCCCGTTGCTGCAGAGGGGAGGAGAAGGCACCTTCACAGCCTGTGCCTGCAGCAGGGAGATGGGAGCCACTGTCCACAGGGAGGCTGCCAGGGACAGGCACTGAGCTCCTCAGACCAGCTCCCCTTGGCCCTGTGCCCGTGAACCTTCTGCTCAGCCTTGCCTCCAACTTAAGCCTTTACTTGGTGGCAGTTTGGGGTTCCGGCCTCCTGCCTGGCCCCCTGCTCCGCTTGCCTTTCCTCCATGGTCAGGTCTGGCTGATCCTCATCCGTCCCTCTCTATAGGATGCCTGTGACTAATGGGCCTCTCGGGAGGTCAGAGCTGGCCAGTTCTGAGCAGGACTTCCAGGCTGAACCCCCGGGACCTGCCAGACACTGTGGCGTAGCCATCAAGAACAGCCACCAGGCAGCACGGAAACAAGAGGGCCCTGCCTAGCTCCCAGCCAGCCTGCAAGCAACTTCGCAAGCGTCCCCTGTTGGTGAGCCTGTCCAGGGACAGTGAGATCACCATCTCACCCTGCCACTGGGTCCCCTTTTTCAAAGGAAGAAAAATGGGTGGAATATCCAAGAGCAGATTTAACTAGGGAGTTGGGGGCACTCCATGAATGAAGGCTTTTCTACAGAGCTTCTTTTGGGAATGGTGGAATTCAGATCAAAGAGTTCAAGTCAACTTAGGGCTGCAGGGCCCTCAGAGTTCCAGGATATCCCAAGCAGGAAAGGGACAGTCTGAAATTGCAGACCCTGGGCCCCACCACAATGCTCTGAGTCAGAATCTTGGGTCTACAACAGGAACCTGTAGCAAAAGCCCTAGATGGGGACTGTTTGGATCACTGGCTTCTGAGGACACCCCGTCCAGCTAAGCCCTTTGTCTTACAGAGCAGAGCAGAGCACACAGGGGTGCCCAGCACAGCAAATCGCACAAGCGTTGGCTGATGACCTACTGTGTGCAAAGGGCCTATCCTATAACCAAACAAGCTAAGGAGTGATTCTCTTCAAGAAGCAGTCTGTGAAGGACCAGGCTGTGTTGAGGGGGCAGCATTTCACAGCCGATGGGGTCTGGATGTTTTTTTGACATCAAGGCAGAACAGGAGAAAGAAGGAGAGAGATTTTTTTTTTTTTTTTTTTTTTTTTTGCTTTTCTCTACTAGCAAGAGTCTGGCTTGGTTTCAGCCCAAGGTGTGCATGAGAGAGGAGTGTGTTGGGCTGGTTGGGGGCCACCGATGCCCCAGTTGAGGCAGGAATTTCTGTTGCCACCATTGCTACCCCAACAGGATGTAGAACAGTGCCTGGTGCATTATAATTACTCCTATTTGTTGCATGAATGAAAGAAAGCATAAACAAAGCTAGAAAGGTGAGGCGTCAAGTTCTGGAAAGGTCATAGAAGACCAAGCTGAAGAGCTTGAACTCTTTCCTGGAAGACAATAGAAAGTTCTCAAGTACAGGGTGAGCCAACCTCATTGTTGAACAACAAGAAAAATCTCTCTGGAGAACAGAAATGCGGTGCTCAGTAAGCCTGTGCTGACTGGAATGAGTGACACTGACCCTGAGGGAACCATATAGACCTCAGGGGACCAGGAACCAGCCTGAGGTTTCACAAACAGGGCCGAGGCAGGTAACCACAGACCTCAACATGGTGACACCCAAGGCCAGCAAGCATGATCTCCAAGATTACCTGGAAGAGGGCATCTGTCACCTCACCTACCTGCCCCAACCAGAGGCAACTCATGGGGTCTGTCCTCAGGTTTCACCACCCTGAGGCGCCACAGGCCCCATTACCACTGGCTCCCGGAAATCCTGGGCCAGGACCCCTATTTCAAAATCCACCAAGGAAATGCAGTCAAAGAAATGTCCTCATTCCAGTCCCTCTAGGAAGGAGGGAGTTACACATATTTTGACCCTCAATTCTCTTTTTGAGAAACTACCCTAAGGAAACGGATTTAGATGTGAGGATAAAGATGTCTAAGGAGGTATTGTTTATTATAATGAGAAACTAGGAAACCATTCCAATGTTTAATAGGGCAATGGCTAAGTAAATCAGATTCCCAGTGTAATGCAATATTGAACACCTACCCAAACTGGATATTAAGGAATATTTGATAATGGGAGAAAGATTATGACAATTTTAAAGGGAAAAAAAGGGTATAAAGTTAAATATATAATATTGCACTTGAAAATATATACATCAAATTCAAATCTGTTCAACCAAAAAAATAATACACACACACACACACACACACACACACACACGTATATCAAATGAAGATTGAAGAGGAAATAATTGAGATAGGAATGGAAAAAGGAAGAGGTGGTCAGTGAAACCAACAGTTGCTATTTGAAAACATCAGCAACCCTGACCAGTCTTTAGCTAGGCCAACCAAGGGAACAGAGAGGTTATCATTATCAAAACCAGGAATGCAAGAGGGGACATCATGACTGGTTCTTCACAAACTAAAGATTACACGGGAATTCCATGCAAAACTTGTCAGCAAATTAGACAACTGAGATGAAAAAGATGAATTTCTAAAAACACAAACAACCAAAAATGACTCAGGAAGAAAAATAATTTAAATAGACCTGTCATAGGTAAAAGAAACTTTCATTAGTAATCCTAAAACCTCTCACAAGGAAAAGTCTAGGCCCAGGTAGCTTCATTGGTAAGTCCTACCAACAATTAAAAAAAAAGAAAGAAAACAAAAGGAGTCTTTCACAAGCTCTTCTAGAAAGTGGAGGAGGCAGGAACACTTATAACTCATTCTAGAAAGCCAATACTACCCTGCTGCCAAATCAGACAAGGACACAAGAAAGCCAGAATACAGGAACCAGCCTAGGAGTCCATCAACAAATGAATGGAGAAAGAAAATGTAATATATATACACAATGGGGTTTTATTCATCCATAAAGGAAAAGGAAATGTCATTTGCAGGAAAAAAGATGGAACTTGAGACCATTGTGCTAAGTGAAGTAAGCCAAATCAGGAAGTCAAGAGTCTGTATGTTTTCTCTTATATGTGGAAGCTAGAGAGGAAAAAGGAAAAGAAGGTCAGGGTGGGGATTCTCATGAAGATCAAAGGGAGATCAGTAAAGGGATGGGATGGGAGGGGCTGAGAGGGAGGGAGGGAAAGGTCCTGGGAAGAGATATGGGTCAAATTATATTGTTAGAGTGTGTGCATGTACAAATATGTAACACCAAGTCCCATCATTATGTACAACTATAATGCGCCAATAAAGAAATGTGGAAAGAGAAAAGAACTTCAAAAAGAAAGCAAAACTACAGAACCATATTTCTTTTAAATATAAATACAAAAATCCTCAGCCAAACATTTGCAAATGGAATCCAACAGTAAGTAAAAGAATTTTACATAATGACTAATTGGGATTTGTCCCAAGAATGCAAGAAAGTTGATTAATGAGATATACTATATGAAGAGAAAAAAAAAAAAAGAACAAAAACCACATAGTTGTCTCAGTAGACACAGAAATGCATTGACAAAATTAAATACACATTCATGAAGCTCTCACAAATCAATAATAGAAGAAGCCTTCCTCAACTTAATTACAAGTATATACTAATTAAGTATACACTTGATTAATTAAGCACAGTGGCACACACCTGTAATCCCAACATCTCAGGAGGCTAAGGCAGGAGAATTGCAAGTGCAAGACCAGCCTCAGCAACTTAGCGAGGCCCTGTCACAAAATAAAAAATAAAAAGGGCTGGGAATGTGGCTCAGTGGTTGAGCATTCCTGGGTTCAATCCCTGATACCCCAAAAATGTGTATACTAGAAACCTATAGTTAACACATTTTTTTTTTTGTGACAAAAGACTGACACTTTCTCCTAAGATTGGTAAGAAGATGAGAATATTCACTTTCACTACATCTATTCGCATCCACTGGAGGTTCTAACCATTGCAAAGAGGTAAGAAAAAGAAAAAGGCATCTGGTTGGAAAGAAAGAAGCAAAATTGTCTTTATTAGAGATGACATGATGCCCTGTGTGGAAACCTAAGGAACACACACACACACACACACAAAAGATGAGTGCTCAAACTACTAGAAGTAGTAAACAGGTTTAGCAAAGACACAAGTTATAGATCAATATTTTAAAAGTCAATGAACAAATCCACAATGAAATAAAAAAGCAATTCCATTCACAGTACAATCAATTTATTCAGGAACAAATTTAATAAAACAAACACAAGATGTATACACCAAAACTACAAAACATCCTTGAGTGAAACTCAAGATTTAAATGACTGGGAGGACATCCCATGTTCATGGATAGAAAGATCCAATATTGTTAAGACGGCAGTTCTCCTCAAAGCAAGATGTAGACACAATGTGATGCTCATCAAAATCTCAGTAGGCATATTTTGCAGAAATCGACAAGCTGATTCTTAAATGTATGGAAATGCAAAAAAAAAAAAAAAAAAAAAAAAAAAAAAATCCCAGAATAGTTAAAGCAATTTTGAAAAAGGTTGCAGGACTCATGATTCCTGATTTGAAAAAAAAATTAGTAAAGCTGTGGGTTATCAAGAAAGCATCATCTGTGCATACATGTGTTTTGTGTGTGTGTGTGTGTGTGTGTGTGTGTGTGTGTGTGTGTGATTGGAATAGGATTGAGAGTTCAGAAATAAAATTTTGCATTTACAGTCAACTGATTTTCAGCAAATCATCAAGGCAATTCAATTTGAGGAAGAATTGTTTCAATAAGCAGGACTAGAATAATTGTCTATTTATATGCTAAAAGGTAAGTTGGACCTTTACCTCACACCTTACGTAAGAATTAACTCAAAATAGATCCTATTGTAAGAGTTTAAATTACAAAACTTTAAGGAAAATAGTAGGATAAAATTGTGTGACCTTAGGTCAGATAAAGAGTTCTTAAATACCAAAAGTACAATTAGTAATAGGAAAAAATGATAAATTGGACCACATCAAAAGGAAAAACCTTCACAGACTGACAGAAAATTTATAAAGTACTTGTACCCAGAATATGCAAAGAACCTTTACAATTTAATAGTAAGACAAATAATCCAATATAAAAATAGGCAAAATATTTGAATATAAATTCACACACATGTACCCATGTGTGCACATACACATGCACCCCCCCCACACACACACACATACACCTATACACAAACCAATGGCTGATATATATATATATATATAATAAAGCCACAACACCATTAATCATTAGGAGAAAGCAAATTAAAACCACAATGAGATCCTTCTTCACACTGACTACGATAACTCTAATTAAAAATACATGCAACACTATCTTGAGGCTCAGAGTTTACCCCAAAGTATGGTGCATTGGCTGGCTGAGACCTTGGAACCAAAGGCACTGGAAGGTCTCAGAAGCAGCCCTAGAACCAAGATCTGTCTGACCTTCCCCTGCCCTCCTGCGTCCTCCCAGCCCAAAGCAGGCCTTAGACACTAGAGTCCCCTTTTCCCCAAGGTGAGTCACAGAAACCAGCACCCTCCTCTCCCAGAGCCATCCGGAAAACCTAGAAATAAAACTCTAACCTTACCTGCCTTTTCTGTGTGAGAGCTGGCCACAAAGAAATTCTCTGACCTACCTTATCTTGGAGTTGATCTCAAGATCCTCATTCCGGAAGGGTCCTGCCCCACACCAGCAGGAAGAACCTGCACCGCCAGGCCTGCTGGGCCTCCCCCTCAGTTGATCACGATAACGTTTTTCTTCCCATCAGATTTCTACACAGCTGTCCATTTCCACGGAATCTAAGTATGGAGATGGGCAGATTTCCCTGGATCGTTGTCTCTTCACTGAAGACTCCCATGTGACGTAGCTTGTCATGCATTTCTCGTGTTGACCTGTCTCATCATAGCAGTGTTGGCTGTGATCTTTATGATGGGCACAGTGAGTATCTCATATTTCCATCCCTCTATGTCCATGCTGCCAGTGGTAGTGTAAAATGGCACAGCTATCTTGTAAACACAGTTTTCATTTCTTAAAAAGTTAAAGGTAATTTTACCACATAACCTAGGAATTTCCCCCAGGGAACGTATTCAAGATAAGTGAAAAGATATGGCCATACAAGAAGTTGTACATAAATTTCCATGGAAGCATTGTTCATAACAACAACAACAAAAAAAAAAAAAAAAAGGAAAAAAAATCCAGATGGTTATCAACTGCTAAAAGGATAAACAAATTCTGGTATCATTGGGCATTGGGATAGTCATTCAATAATAAAAAAAAGGAACAAACTGTTGATACGTGCTCTGTATTAATCAGTTTTCCATTACCATAACAAACACCCCGGAGAGGCGACTTACAGAGATAAAGGATCTATTCTGGCTCACGGTTTTGGGTCCATGATTGATGGGTCCTGTTGCTTGGAGCCTGTGGCGAGACTACCCACCTTGTGGCCCAGACACAAAGGGGACAAAGGAAGGGGCTGTGGCCCTGCTCTGCCCTTCAAGGGCATTCCCCCAGTGTCCTGAAGACCTCCCCCAAAGCCCCACCTCTGAAGTTCCACACTGGGGACCAAACCTTTGCCACCTAGACCCTTGGAGGGACACTTCAGATCCAAATTCTGGATGCTCCATTTTGGATGAACCTCAGAAAACATCATGGCAGATGAAGTAAGCCAAGGCCGGTGCTGTGTGATGCCATTCATACGCAAGTCCACCATAGACCAGAAGCGATCACAGGTGCCCCGAGGCTGTGGACGGAGGGGGAAGCAAGCGGACCTGAGGGATCTTCCTGGGGCCATGGAAATGTTCTAGAACGGGATTGTGGTGATGGTTGCACAGCTCCGTAAATTGACTGAAAGTCACTAAACTATACCAGTAAAACAGGTAGATTTTATTATATGTAGATCATACATCATGAAACTGTTAAATTATTCATTAGGGGCTGGGGTTGTGGCTCAGCAGTAGAGCACTCACCTGGCATGTACGCGGCCCAGGTTCGATCCTCAGCACCATGTAAAAATAAAAAGGCATTGTGTGCAATTAAAACAAATAAATAAACTTTCTTAAAAAAATGTATTCATTAGAGATATGTGTTAAAAAAGAAAGAAAAGAAAAGATGCCAAAATGAGAACTTGAGTGTCTTTGGGGATAGGATCAGGGCCCTCCACATGCTCCGGGGACGCAGGCACGCACTTTCTGTTGGGCACGTGCCTGGGAGTGGGCATTGCTGGGCCATTCCAGCTGAGTAGATGCAGGCAGAGTCCCCACCTCCTTTCCTGCAGCCTGAGGCGCTCTGCCAGGCCTGGGCACCCACTGCCACAGAGACTGCAGTCCCCACGGCCTCCAGTACATGGGGCGTGCTTCAGGCCCGCGGCACACCCTGCAGAAGGAGGCGGGTGAGGGTCTCCACCCTGCACAAGGGGGGCCAGAGGGCCTGGCTCTCCCAGGCTCGAGGGCAACTGGACACTGTGCGTGTCCTATTGGCTGATTTGAATACTTGAATCCTAAAAAGAGACGTGGCCGGGATGCGGGTCACACCAGCGATGTGTGTGAACACCAGCGTCACTCTTCAGAGCACCAGAGCAGCGTGCTGCCGTGGGGCTTGGCTGGGACTTCCTGAGGAAGGGTCGCCCTCCCCACCCACGCCACCACGTGAGCGCACTGCTTTGAAACCTAGTGTTTGGTGAGTTCCCAGAGGATTTCCAGGAAGTCCCCAAGGGCTCCACATCAGTGTCCCACGGAAGCTGCCTCCCAGCACTGCGTGGTCCTGGGTGGTTAAAAACCGCCCACCACAGCGGCACCCCGTAGGTTCAGCCTTGCCCTCCCCCAAAGGAAACAGGCCCCCACAAGCTGTGCTTGGTCTTCTACCCCCTCAATCCTTCCACACCCACGGCAGCCACTGAAGCACCGCGAGGCTGGCCCCCAGCAGACGAGAAGGCCTCCTCCACGCATGCGCTCACCCCTCTGCCAGGTGACAGCCCCCACCTGTGCACAAAGGCAGCCAGAGGCTGGGCCTGGGGCTGGGGTTGTGGCTCAGCGGTAGAGCGCTCGCCTAGCGTGTGCATGGCCCAGGTTCGATCCTCAGCACCACATAAAAATAGAAATGCATTGTGTACAACTAAAAGCAAATAATTAAATATTAAAAAAAAAAAAAAAAAAAAGAGAGAGTGAGCCTCGGGATGGATTTGCCTGGGATGAGTCCTGCTCCCAGCATCCTCTGCTCACGGCGAGACTCTGGACACGTTCTCCTCCTTAGCTTCGTTCTCTACTGTGAAAGAGGACAGTGCTGCCCTCACTGAGCTGTCATGAGGGTCCATCAGTATGAAGAATCTGGCACGTCCAAGTGCTTTCTGGACTCTAACGGGCACTACTGATACTAGTTACCATTACCTTTTAAGCCATCGTCTTCCCTGGGAGCAGTGCAGAGCCCACCGGCCCGGATGGTCTGGAGATGGAGTGTGGGGCTTCGGCCTGGCCCTCTTTGGAAATTCACATCCCTTGCGAAGCTCCATTGTGAAATATCGAAACACCAGTGTGGAAGAAAGGAGGACAAAGGCCAGGCTCTGAATCAACCGGTAGGTGACGGCGTTTCAGAGACTCCACAGGAGGGTGGGCCCAGTGACTCACCAGAGTGATCCTTTTACTTTTCCTAGTGACCAATCTGAATTTTCCCATTACGCGGCAATGATTCACTGTTTGCTGTCGCAGTTATGTAACTGAGACTGTTTTGATCTTTTGGGGTGTCTACTATCTATATTTCTATGTCACCGCTGGGGAGTTTTGGAGAATCTTTTTTTCTCCAAATCCTGGTGCATGCTGTGATAGACCATTGTTGAGGTGTCATCCCCAGAGAATGAAACCACCTGTCTCCTTGTTCTCTAAGAAGTGGGCAACCGGATGGTAGATCCAGCCCTGGTCTTAGACCAGGAGACCTCACCAGGTCTGAACTGGCCACAGCTGACCCTGTGTTCCTTACTTTCTCAGTTCCTCCATCTTAAATGAGATATTAGACTACATAAAACCTAAACTTTGACTTTCACAGAATTTATAGTATATGCTATTTTTTTTTTAATGAGTATTTTTGTTAGACAAGCGTTCCAGAGTGTGTCCTATTAAATCGTAAGTTTATAGCAATTAAAAGACATGGAGACCAAGTTATAGGGTGGACTTCAGGGAAAACACAGATTTATGCCAGACTTCTTAAAAATAAATTAATCTAACCTGGAATAATGGGGTTTCCATCACTTCTTCAATCCCTCTCATGCTCAAAGGATAAGAGGGACGTCTATGTCTTCTTAGACAGAAGGAACATAAAAATGCACTGGCACCTCTGCTGTCATTCTGGTCACTCACCTGGCCTGGCCAGGCCCAGAGTTGGCTTCACAGCACCATCACATGCACTTGCTCTCCTCATCCCCGACAGGAGAGCTATGTCCCAAGGATGGCTGAACAATACCAGTCCCTTCGACACATCATTGGGCCACCTGCCTGGCAGAGACAAGTTTGTGATGGGCACTCTGAGTCTGTTTAAGCTTTTCACTTTTTATTTTTTGTCCTTGGCATTTGCTGGGCTTCTTAAATCTATAGAATGACATCTTTCATCAGTTTGGAAAAATTCTCATACATTGTCCCTTCACATAATGTTCTTGTCCCTCCTCTCTTGCTTCTTCTTCCAAAACACTTACTAAATATATTTAGACCACTTCATTCTGTCCTTCCTATCCCTGATTCTCTTTATCTGGTATTTTCTTACTTTTGCCTCTCTGCTGTTGTTTGGATAATTTCTTCTGGCCCACCTTCCAGGTCACTGATTCTCTCTTTGTCTATATCTAATCTTCTATTTAACCCATCTACTGAATTTAAATTTTTAGTTATTATATTTTTCATTCCTATAAGAAGTGTCTATTTGATTCCTTTGAAAAGTCTGTCAGGTTCATTTTTATAGCCTTCTGTTTCCTGTGGACATTTTTAAGCTTATTTTTATTCTTTTAGCATAACAATTTTGTAATTTGTTTCCTATGATTCCATTTTCTGAAATATTTGGGGGTAGGTTTAGTTATCTGCTTTTTTTTTTCTTCTTCTTCTTCTTCTTCCTTCTTACTAGAGCTTTATAGTCATGCATAGCAGTTGGGTTCATCCTGACAAACTCATACATGCATGGAGATCAACTTCAGTTCATGATCCTCTGCCTTTCCCTTTGCCCTTTTCCCGCCCGTCTTCCTTCCCCTCTCCCATTCTCCTTTCTCCGGTCTTTTTTTTTTTTTTTTTTTTTCTGCTTATTTTTACTCTTGTTGCCTTATTTTCTTTTGTGTTTTACTGATTTTTTTGGCTGAGTTCTGCTTACTGTTTAGGAAAAATTATCTAGTCAGAATTTCTTTGAGGCCTTAGATGAATGTAACTTCTGTCAGAAAAGATTTGCACTTTCTTCTGCCATGCACCTACGAGCACTCCACCAGGACCACATTCATCTAAACTTGCTTCTGAAAGCCAGTCTGCCATGGGGGTCAGTGTGTGGTGGCAAATGTCTGGGGATGACCTTTTTTCCTGCTGTCAGTGCCAAGAAGGCTGGAAAGCCTTACTTCTGGTTCACAGTAATTCTGGGTGTACGACCCATTAGAGTTCTGGTATCATGGGTGAAAGATCATCTAATAGAGTCTCAACCTCACGTCCGTCCATTCTGGGCTTTGAATTCTGACAGGTTCATTTTCTTTGTCCCACATAGAAGTGAATCTACCACTGGTAGTGTGTTAAATCTTGGGAAATGGTAGAGGAGATGGGGTTCCTTGAAATTAAAACACATATCATGCTTCTCGATACATCAGATATAGTTGATATTTGCTCAGATTAAATACCCTCAAACTATAAAAACTTCAAAATAAAATTTAGAGAATTTTAGACATACACGATGAATCAGATAGGAATGCTTTCAACGACAAGTAGCAAAAACTTGACAAATAAGAGTTCCTCTTTCTTTATTTTTCTTATATAACATGAAATCTAGAAGCAAACATTTGGGGGTGTTAGGTCATCTGCTCAGAAATGTCCTGGGGGCAGGTTCCAGTTCTTTTTAAATGTCCCCTCTAGCATGTTGACCTTTCCTCCCACTCATCTCACAGTTACAAATTGGCCCTCCTTCACCCCAGACGTCCTGTCCATGTTTAAGGTAGGACAAAAGAAAAGCGCCTGCACCGGTCACATCTGTCTCTTTTATTGGGAAGGCTAAGCCTTCCCCAGAAGGGCCCCAGCAGCAAACCCATCCACAGGTCTCACCGTCCAAGATGAGGGCGCGTGACTGTCGTCAGCTACAAGGGACCCTGAGAAAACAAGTTCCTTGCAAAATGGAATCGGGTCGGCATGACGAACATAGATTGATCTCGGTGCTCCGCTGGGCTGAGCTCACTCCCACTCTGACTGCAGCGTTAGAAAGGAAGACGGGAGACTGAGTGCGCGGGTCCCAGTCCCGGGCCTTCTCACCTGGAGCTGGTCACGCCCCTGCTGGCCTTCCAGTGAGGCAGCATCAACCTGGTGCACCGAGAACCTGCCTTGCAGAGCCTCCATAAACAGAGAGAAAGAGAGAGAGAGAGACAGAGACAGAGACAGAGAGAGAGACAGAGACAGAGAGACAGAGACAGAGAGAGAGACAGAGACAGAGAGACAGAGACAGAGAGAGAGAGACAGAGAGCGCCTGGGAGAGAAGACTGCCCTGAAGCAAAGTTCCACTTGGGTGCAAGTGCAGGCGGGGCCTCCAAATGCTGTCAAGGAAGGAGAGCGCGCCACTCCCAGGCCAGGCCTCTAGGTGATGAAACCCATCAGGTTTTCCCCTGTCAGTGCCAGAAAGAGGCGTAGACAGTGATACTGCAATCAGAGGAGCTTCCTCCCTAATCGTGACCCCTGGGCAAGCCACGCCCACAGCATCCCTGTTAGCATAAGCATCAGATTGGGCAAGGGTCCAAGAGGGCACACCTGCCCTCCTTTGAAGGTGAGCTCTGAGAGGCATCCCAGTAGTCTTAACCTTGGGGGAGATAAAATGCTGGCCCGTCTTCCACAGAATCGTGCCTGGGCCACGCCTTCAGACCCGACACCCGAGCCCACGGGGCAAATGCAAAACAGCACCCCGTTTCCGTGTTCCTACCACGGGCAAAATGTCTCTGGTCACAGTGCTCACGGCTGGTGAATGGCAGAGAGGGATTCTCTGAGTGGGTGATTTGAATTGGACAGCAGAAGTCACCCTGCAGGGCTGTTCAGGCAGCCTCACGGTTTTCCTTTCCTTTCTCTTGTGTGCCCTCCCCAGACACAGGGCCTTTGCACATGCCACAGCTCTGCCTACAAGTCACTCCCAGTCCAGCTTGGCTCGGGCGCTCCTGCCCAGTCTCCAGGTCTGGCAGCTGGTTCTCGACAGAATCTCCCGACCAGGTGCTCCTGTCACTGGTGCCTTCAGTGCCACCTGCTCCCGCCCTTCATCTCGCTGTCACCCTTCAGATTCCTTCTTTGGGCCTCAGCCTTCCCACGAGGCTGGCACCTGCACTCGAGCTGCAGTCACGCCTCTCCCACTTACCGCCTCATCCTCGTGCCTGGCACACCCGCAGCAGGCTCCGACCACACGTTTGTCCAGGGAACGAAGGGAAGAAAACCGTGGATCCCCAGGGCAGGAAGGGCTCTGCCAGGGACGTGCCCGCGGTGCAGTGTTGAAACGGGCAGGTAAGTGGGGCCAGGGTGACAGGCACGCAGGATCCGATTCCAGGGACAGTGCCCACAGGGAGGGACACTGGCCGGACAGTGACAAGAAACGTAATGAAATGCTAGCCACAACTAAGTCTGAATTGTGTGGCGGGTGATTTTAATATTTTGTAATTTCCTATAATTTCCAAATTCTTTATAAAATGCTTTGTTGTTCTGAAAAAAAAAACAAAAAAAACCGATGTGTGACTCCTCCCACAGGCGGAGGGGGACAGAACACGGGAGGACTCTAAGTGCACGTGGAGAGCAGCCTCTCCTAACCAGAGGTGCCCTGGGCAGAGGGCCATCCGTTCAGGGAGGACACCAGAGGAGCTGCTCATGTGACCGTCACAATAAAGGACACAGGAATTTTCAAAGGTCACTGGCCCTGGGGACCAGAGCTGCTTCTGTATATGAGGCCTCAGCAGTTGCTGTCCAGGGCCAGAGCTCTGGGCCCCACCAGGGGCACATCTCCCAGACACATCTGGGGCTTGTCATTTCTCTAGAGCAGGTGGCCCTCACTGAGAGCTATACGGGCAGAAAGGGGTGATGCCCTTCCTACCCACCATGCAGGTTACGGCTGACACCCCCATAACAACAGAGGTTAACCAGAGAAAGGCATGACATATTTGTTTGATCATAGTTTTGGTGACATGAGAAGCTTCAGAATCTGAGGACCCAAAGGCTCCAGGAAAACCATCTCATCCACCCTTCGGCTCGATGAGGAACAGAGCTGTAGCCGGGCACGGTGGCGCACGCCTGTAATCCAGCACTTGGGAGGCTGAGGCAGGAGGATCGCGAGTTCAAAGCCAGCCTCAGCAATGGCGAGGCACTTAGCAACTCAGTGAGACCCTGTCTCTAATAAAATACAAAAAAGGGCTGGGGATGTGGCCCAGAGGTCAAGTGCCCCTGAGTTCAATCCCCGGTACCACACACACACAAAAAAAGAACAGAGCTGTGCGGAAAGGTGACGGCGGGGGGGGGGGGGGGGGGGGGGGGGCCACCTGTGCTGACCGCCAAGGAGGAGACCTAGCGTGGCTTCCAAGTGCCCCAGTCCTGGGTGAGCCGCTCTGGTCAGCCTGGCCCATTGCTGTCCCATTGCCGACCCCAGGGCCAGATGCGGGAATTCTACAGGTGGACAACAGGGGGACGGGGCATTTCTGGCACCAGAAACAGCGTGGCCTCACCGTGGTGGGGAGCGGGAAGGTGTAAGACTGGGACAAGGACCAGAGCTGGGCACGAGCAGCCCGAACGCCAAGCAGAGGCCGAGCAGGGTCAGGCGGTGCTAGCGACTCTGGGAGCCAGAGGAGAAGGACAGAGAAGGAGGGGCCCGTAGGGAGCCAGCCGCAGGGTCCCAGGGTGCGCAGCACGTGCCGGACCCCAGCCCTCTGATTCCTGGTCCAGAATGATACCCAGGGCACCGGGGAGAGCAAGACCTCCCTGTGCCTTCCATGCAGAGCTGCCGACGCCAGACCCCAGGCCAGCTCCCCCGGGCTTTGCCTCCTGACAAGGACACACCTTGGCAGCACCAGGGCAGGGCGCAGTGCGGGCCGGCCCTGGCAGAGGAGCACTCCCCAGCCTGGTCCTGACAGCTCAGGAGATTTTACCCGGGCAAGTGAGGAGGGGGCCAGCAGGCAGAGGGGTTGCTCTGAGGACCGTGCCAGTGCCGGGGTGCAAAGGGGAGGGCGGCCCAGGCCAGGGCCTCACTGTTGGAGGGAGGGAGGCCAGCTGAGGCAAGAGAGAGGCTGAGAAGCGGAGGTCTGTCCTGGGAGCCAAGCACAGCCCTCTGAGGAGCCGAGGTTTGTCCTGCCGGTGCTTAAGGGGCCTTCCAGCAGGTGGAGGCTGGCGGATCTTTGTGGAAGGAGAGGGCAGGCAGGAAGCCTGGGAGGAGCTGTAGGCAAGACTGAGGAGAGAATGAGCCTCCCCGAAATCTAGGAGGCTAAGTTGCGAGGAATGGGTGAGGGTTTGGGTCTTGTGTATGTAAGACGGGGCAAGGAAAATCCCAGGCCCCAGCTCAGGGGAAGTGGTACTGCCAGGCCCGGGAGCTCCAGAGAGGGTGTGGCCACAGAGGTTCAGGAGTGGCGCAGCAGGCGCTGGAAGAGCACGGGCTGGCCACGGAGCCCTGAGCACCCGGGGCTGGAGAAGGAGAAGGCCGAGGCTAAGGAAGAAGACAAAGCAGCCACCGGAAGACAGGCGACACAAGAGACCAGAGAGTGGGGCTGGGATGTGGCTCAGCGGTAGAGCCTCGCTTAGCACGTGCGCAACCCGGGTCCGATCCTCAGCACCACGTACAAATAAATGCATTGTGTACAACTAAAGCAAATAAATAAATATTAAAAAAAAAAAAAAAGAGAGAGAGAGAGAGAGAGAGAGACCAGAGAGTGTGGGCACAGGTGATGGGCTGCGGGGCCCAGACTCGCCTGCGCCCTCAGGTCTGTTCAACAGTGGGCAGGCCAGGTGGTCACCAAGGTCAGTGGTAGCTCCAGAGTTGTTGCTTTTGCCCCATCTATGAGCACCTATTGTATGCTGGGCACAACAGCCTCCTGCATACACAGCCTCCTATGGACCAGACCACAACCCTGCCCGGAGCGCATCCCAATCCCACTCAGCAGGTGAACAGGCTGAGGCCCAGGGAGCGGCTGCAGCTAGTGAGCGTGTGTGTGTGAAGCTGGGATTCTTGCTCCAGGCTCCACACCAGCAGTCTCCTGGTAGCTGTGTCTTAGAAAGAGAGAGAGACAGAGATAACCCTGGGGTGCAGGGGCAAAGTGGGGAGCAGAGGGAGACTGAAAACTCCCCGTTCCCTTGGGGCTGGGGTTGTGGCTCAGCGGCAGAGCGCTCGCCGCGCACGGGCGCGGCCTGGTTCGATCCTCAGCACCACGTAAACATAAATGCATTGCATTGTGTACAACTAGAGTAAATAAATAAATATTAAAAAAAAAAAAAAAAAAGGGACCGGGGATGTAGCTCAGTGAAAGCACCCCTGGGTTCAATCCTTGGTACCAAAAATAAAAAAAAAATAAAACTCCCCGTTCCCAGCATCCCCAGCGGCCGCCCTGCATCTTGGGGGGGAAGCAGCTCGTCCTCCATGTTTGCTCAGCACCCCACCCGCAGGAGTCATGCCAGCTCCTCCCTCTGCACCTGTAGGGGTCAAGGCCAGCTCTGGCTTGTCCTCAGCAGTGGAGCAACGATGCTCCTCTGATGCTGGGGTGATCAGCGGGGATGCAGCAGGTGGGTGGCAAAGGTGGGACCAAGTGTCCTCAGGCAGGAGCTCCAGGCGAGTCTCAGAAAGCCACCCTGGGACGGGACAGTCTTTACTCTTCCATCAGCAGCAGCCACGCTGGCAAGACTGCGCCGTCAGGCCGCCAGCCAGCTACCGCCTGGTTCTCTCTGAGTTTGGCCAGGTTGCCCACTGCTAGTAGGAAGAGGTGGCTCTGCAGAAAGCCCCCGTGTGACCTGCACCTCGTGCCATCACTACCGCACCCCGTGCAGGTGGAAGTGGGGCTCAGGGAAGCCCCATAACTTGACCCGAGTCCCAGGAGCATGAGGACTCAGGGCCAGGGTTGCCCAGCGGAACACCCTGCCCGTGTCCTGCAAGATCCACTCAGCCACCCATTCGCTGGACACCCGGGGGGTGTGTGTGCTGCTCACACTGGCGCGTGGCTGTCAATCACAAGCCTGTCACCCTGATACGAGCTTGTGCCTCTGCAGGCTAGAGAACCAGCCTGCCCCAGCTTCCCACTGGAGAGAGGGGAGCTGGGGCCCCACTTCCTACAGCACCCTCCTGTGTGAGTACTCCCAGGGCTGAGCTCAGTGAGCCTCCTGGCAACTGTCCTCCATTTCAAGACGGAGAAACTGAGGCCCAGAAATGCCAAGCACATCACTCAAGAGCAAGAAAGGCCAAGGACTCTGACTCAGGCCTTCTGACTCCTTGTCCTGCCTTCTGTCACACCCCACAACCAGCACGTGTTGAGCACTGCTGGGTGCCCCTGGGCCCTGCTGCAGCAGGATGAGCGGCCAGCTTCCCCGAAGGAGCCAGGCTTGGGTCAGGCCAGGGCCAGGCCACCATCTGGCAAGCGCAGGGCCTGTCCCACCACGAAGCACAGGAGCAATCCCCTGTCCAGACAGGGCCGCAGCCCTGTCCAGGGCACAGAGGCCAGCTCGGGGTGTGGGGCTGCCTTCCTCCTGGGGCAGCTGCTCTGGTGCCCAGGCTCCCAATCTGGCTGAAGTTCAGCTCCAAGTGTGGGCCTTTGAAGATACGGGTTCTTCATGAACCGCCTGGTGGAGCCAATCAGAGTGGCACGGAGAGTCGTCAACCTAATGAGGGCAACTGAGTCGATGTGCTGTAGTGACGACAGGCTTTTTCCATAAGCAGAGAGAGAGAATAACGTACTGATATTAAAATAGGACCTGAGTTTCCCTTCAAACCCCTGGAAAATGGCTCCGTTTCTGGGACTTTAGCTCACACGTGAGGCTGGTAAGAAGACAAAGAGGCTGGATGAGGCGCTCCTCAGGCGGGGGAAACTCACCCAGAGCAACACTAAATGCAGCAGGAAGCGGCTGGCAGCGAAGATGGTGGGAAGAGCAGGCCCTGGGGAGCCGACTCCCCCATCTACGTGAGAGGAGCTCCTCGCCCCCCCCAGCGGGGCTCCTTCATCTGCGGAATAGGGAGACTAATGCCCAAACCGTGGTTGTTGGGGAAATTCGACTGAATTACTTTAAATGTAGTTAAAGGGGTTTATGAGATTTTTTCTCTCTCATGTGAGATTCTCCCACAGTCCAGGGCTCCTAGGGTGGTTCCACAGCCTGCAGGGACCAAGACCTTCATTCTTGAGGTTCTGTCCCCCTCAGCTTCTCACCTCCTGGCCCAGGGCCCTCGGCATGGCTGCCCAGCTTCAGCCACAGTGTCCTGTTTCCAGCCAGCAAGAAGCAGCAAGGAGCACGAGCCCGCCTCTCTCTCTCTCTCTCTCTCTCTCTCTCTCTCTCTCTCTCTCTGTCTCTTCTGTCTCTGTCTCTGTCTCTTTTTTTGGTATGGGAGATTGAACTCAGGGGCACTCAACCCCTGAGCCACATCCCCAGCCCTATTTTGTATTTTATTAGAGACAGGGTCTCACTGAGTTGCTTAGTGCCTTGCTATTGCTAAGGCTGGCTTTGAACTCGGGATCCTCTGCCTCAGCCTCCAGAGCTGCTGGGATTACAGGCGTGGGATTACAGCCACTACTACTGAGCTAAGCTGCCCACCCCTCTTTTTTTTTTTTAAACATTTTATTTATTTGCTTTAATTGTACACAATGCAATGCATTTTATGTTTACGTGGTGCTGAGGATCGAACCCGGGCCGCGCACGCGCTAGGCGAGCGCTCTACCGCTGAGCCACCACCCCAGCCCCACCACCCCTCTTTTTTTAAGGGACACTTTCTGAAGGTTTCACACATTCCCTCTGATTTATAGAACTTTGGGCAGAAGTTGCCTCAGGGCCCCACCTGCAGCAAGGAATTCTAGGAATGTAGTCTCTATTCCTACAGCCCCAGTCCAGCCTTGGCCCTATTACCAAGGAAGGAGGGGGAGGAGACTGCAGGAAAGCAGCCACCCCCTCCTTGTCCCATTTGACAAGTGCCTAGTGGGCTAAGGGGACAATGCACAGAAAACTCCTAGCAGAGGGAAGGCTGCTCTACGCCAGGGCTCAGCCACACTCAGCCCCTCTCCAAGGGTCTCTCCCCTGGGAGGCAGCCATGCTTCTGAATCTCTCACTTGACTTGCTTGGCCCAAGTTGGCATGGAGAGGCAGAAAGTGCGGAATGCAGGAACAAAGGGGCACTTTCATCAGGGTGCGATTTGGCAGGGGGCATTTATTGTGTGCCAGGCACCATGGACATCTTGACCTCTTTAGAAATTTAGGCAGCACATGATTGTAATCCCAGTGACTCAGGGGGCTGAGGTAGGAGGATTGCAAGTTCAAGGCTAGCTTCATTAATTTAGCAAGACCCTGTCTCAAAATAAAGAATAAAAAAGGGCTCAATAAAAATGATGGAGCTCTGGGCTGGGGATATAGCTCAGTTGGTAGAGTGCTTGCCTCACATGCACAAGGCCCTGGGTTCAATCCCCAGCACCACACACACACACAATGGAGCTCAATTGTAAAGTGTCCCCTGGGTTCAATTCCCAGTACCAAAAACCAAACTGGTAATTTTCTTTTGTTTTCCATATTTTTGGTGCATTATAAGTGGGATTCTTTTTTGCATATTCACTTATGCACGAGATGTAACAATATAACCTGCTCGATATCATTCCCCATATCTCCCCTTTCCCTTCTGCCTCCTTCCCCTGGTGCCTTTCCTTTAATGCGCTGGTGTCACTTCTATTTTCATGAGATCCCTCCCATGATTTTTCCCTTTTTCCTCTTTAGCTTCCACATATGAGAAAAACCACACGACCCTTGGCTTTCTGAGTTTGGCTTATTTTGCTTGAGATAATGTTCTCAGGTTTCATCCATTTTTCTGCAAATGACTTAATTTCATTCATCTTTATGGCTTGGGCATATATACCACATTTTCTTTATCCATTCATCCATTGACAGACACCTAGGCTGGTTGCACAGGTTGGCTATTGGGAGTTGCACTGCTATAAACACGGGTATGCACATATTGCTGTAGTATAATGACTTTGCTTCAGGATAAATACCAAGGAGTGGGGTAGCTGGGTCCTATGGAGGTTTCATGCCTAGTCTTTTGAGGAAACTCCATACTGATTTCCATAGCGGTTGTACTAATTTACAATCACAAAAAAACAGTATAAAAGTGTTCCTTTTTCTCCACATCCTCTCCAGCATTTACTATTGTTTATATTCTTTTTTTTTTTTTTTTTTTTTTTTGTACCAGGGATTGAACTCAGGGGCACTGGACCACTGGGCCACATCCCCAGCCCTTTTTTGTATTTTATTTAGAGACAGGGTCCCACTGAGTTGCTAAGTGCCTCGCCATTGTTAAGGCTGGATTTGAACTCGTGATCCTCCTGCCTCAGCCTCCCAAGTGCTGGGATTACAGGCGTGCACCACTGAGCCCGGCTTGTTTTATTCTTGATGACTGTCATTCTGACTGGAGTGAGATAAAATCTCAGTGTAATTTTAATTTGCATTTCCCTGATTGCTAAAAATGTCGAACATTTTTTTCATGTATTTGTGAGTCATTTATATTTCTTCTTAAGAGAAGCATTTGTTTAGTTCATTTGCCCATTTATTGATTAGATTTTTTTTTTTTTTTTTGGTGGTAAGGTTTTTGAGTTCTTTATACATTCTGGATAGTAACCCTCTGTCAGAAGAGTAGCTCACAAAGATTTTCCCACAGGGCTGGGGTTGTGGCTCAGCGGTAGAGTGCTCCCCTAGATTCCTTTCCTGTGCAGAAGCTCTTTTTAATTTGATGCCTTCCTAGTTACTAACTCTTGGCATTATTTCTTAAGTTTTAGGTGTCCTATTGAGAAAGTTGCTGCCTGTGCCTCTATGTTGGAGTGTTGACCCTACATTTTCTTCTAGGAGTTTCGTACTTTCTGGTCTAATTCCTAGGTCTCTAATTCATTTTGAGTTGATTTTTATGCATGCTGAGAGATAAGGATCTAGTTTCATTTCTTCTATGTATGAATAACCAGTTTTCCCAGAACCATTAGTAAAAAGGCTGTCTTTTCTCCACCTTTTTTTTTGGGGGGGGATACTGGGGATTGAACTCAGGGGCACTTGACCACTGGGCCACATCCCGGCCCTTTTTTGTATTTTATTAGAGACAGGGTCTCACTGAGTTGCTAAGTGCCTCGCCATTGTTGAGGCTGGCTTTGAACTCAATCCTCCTACCTCAACCTCCCAAGTGCTGGGATTACAGGCGTGCACCACTGCGCCTGGCTTCCACCTATGTTTTGATACTTTTGTCTAAGATCAGATGAGTGTATCTGTGGGGTTCGTCTCTGTCTTCTATTCTGTACCCTTGGTCTATGTGTTTGTTTTTATGCTAGTACCATGCAACTTTTGTTACTATAGCTCTGTAGTTTAATTTGAAGTTAGGTATTATGATGACTCCAGCAGTTTTGGCTATTCTGGGTCTTTTATTCTTCCAAATTTTAGGACTGTTTTTTTTCCTAGTTCGGTGAGGAATTGATGGGGATTGCATTGAATCTGTAGATTGCCTTTGATATTATGGCCGGCCATTCTATCCATGAACATGAGAGTTCTGTCCATGTTTTAGTATTTTCTTCAAGTTTTTTTCCTTCAGTCTTCTATAATTTTCATTGTAGAGGCCTGTCACATTCTTGGTTATATTTAGATTTATTCCTAATTTCTTTTTGCAGCTATTGTGTATGGGATTGCCTTACTGTTTCTTTCTCAGTAAATTCATTATTGGTATACAGACAAGCCATTGATTTTTGTATGTTGATTTTGTATCCTAAAGAAGTGCTTTTGAAAATGTTTATCAATGTAGGAAAATTCAAAACATACCATAATCAGTTTAAACAAACCAACCGAATCTAAAAGATAATAGGCCATAAAACACCTGCTGACTGCTCAAATGTGTGGTCATGAGTGTTTTGTCTTCTTCCTACTCTTTTTTTTTTTTTTAATAGTTATTTATTTGCTTTAGTTGTACACAATGCAATGATTTATGTTTATGTGGTGCTAAGGATCGAACCTGGGCCACGCATGTGTGAGGCGAGCGCTCTGCTGCTGAGCCACAACCCCAGCCCCCTACTCTTTTTGATTTTCCAAATTTCTCATGAGCATAGACTACTTTCATAATCTTAAAAGTGATGTAAATTATAAACACATACTAGTGCTCAGCGACCAGCAGCCAGGTGAGGCCCTGAGGGGCAGGGGCAGGAGGCAGAGACCTGCACTCCTGTGCCCCGGGCTGACTCTCAGGTCAGGGATAAACCCCTGGGGAGTCAGCTGTGCCTCCTGCCAGTTGGAAAATGAACACAGTGGCTGTGGGTCACAGAAGGCCAGGAGACTTTGGTGCCAGGTTCTCAGAGAGTCCTGGGCTGGTATCTGGGCTGAGCCGGCTGACATTTTAGATGAGCCATCTGCAAGGTGACTGTGGCTGCTGCTGGGAGGCCTCTGCTCTGCCTACCCTAGGGATGGGGTGGGGGTTTACCTGTGTTCTTCCCACAGGGGCTCTGGGCAGAGCCTGGAGGAAGGATTCAGAAGGCTGGGTTCGGTCCCAGCTCTGAGCCAGCGTCTCCCGTGCACTGGAGACTGTCTCCAAGGGGCCAGGACTGCAAGGGCTCAGGCTGTCTGTGCTCAGAACTCAGATGAGCTGCGCCTGGTTCTCTCTGGAGCAACCGCGGGCCTCCCTTTAACCAGCACACTGTCGTCCTAACCTTTGCACTTTCTTAGGGTCACCAGAGCGAGCCCCCTTCCCATAGCAAATCCTCAGTCTCTCCAAGTCCTCCAACCCTCCTCACCCAACCCAGGTGCCCAGCAGTGGCCAGGCTGGGGGGTGCAGGAACACGTGGAGAGGTGGGGCGGGGGAGGGGGGACGGTGGGGAGATAGGACAGCCCAGGCCAGCCGCAGGGCCACCTTCTCCGGGAACTGGTGACGCCCCTCGTCAGGCAGTCACGCCCTGACCTCCGGTGGGCTTAGTGAGTGAAGGAGCGTTCTGCACGCCCTGGCCCTGGCCCTGGGACTACTGGTGCTTGGCTCTCCCGGCACGCCCTGGGCTAGATGTGCAAAGGGGGTGAAGGCGCAAAGCCGCGTTTTCGAGAAGGCGGGACGGGCCGACCCTGAACGCAGCCTTGGGAGGCCAGTCCGCAGGCTGCGCAGATCCCGATCCTCGGTGCAGGGCGGTGGTGACTGGCGCGTCCTCACCGTCCTCACCGCTGGAGGCTGATGCGCGGGAAGGCTGGTTGGAACCGAGTCGGGCTCAGGCTCCCGTCTCTACCTCTCCGTCTCGCAACTCTCCTCCGCCCACTGTCTTCCCGTCTCTCCCACCCCTCTGCCCCGCCCCTACCCTACCCTTTCTCAGCACCCCCACCCTATCAGTGTGTCTCTGGGGACAGACCCGCTCCCGCATGCCCCAGGTTCCCGGGCCCTCCTCCCCACGGGGCCTCCTCCTCACGGGCCTCCTCCCCACGGGGACTCCTCCCCACGGGGCCTCCTCCCCACGGGGCCTCCTCCTCACGGGCCTCCTCCCCACGGGGACTCCTCCCCACGGGCCCTCCTCCCCACGGGGCCTCCTCCTCACGGGCCTCCTCCCCACGGGGCCTCCTCCCGACGGGCCCTCCTCCCCACGGGCCTCCTCCCCACGGGCCCTCCTCCCCACGGGCCTCCTCCCCACGGGCCTCCTCCCCACGGGCCCTCCTCCCCACGGCCCTCCTCCCCACGGGGCCTCCTCCCCACGGCCCTCCTCCCCCACGGGGCCTCCTCCCCACGGCCCCTCCTCCCCCCCACGGGCCCTCCTCCCCACGGGCCTCCTCCTCCCCACGGGCCTCCTCCCCACGGGCCTCCTCCCCACGGGCCCTCCTCCCCACGGGCCTCCTCCCCATGGTACTCCTCCTCCCCACGGGGCCTCCTCCCCACGGGCCCTCCTCCCCACGGTCCTCCTCCCCACGGGCCCTCCTCCCCACGGGCCTCCTCCCCACGGGCCCTCCTCCCCACGGGCCTCCTCCCCACGGGCCTCCTCCCCACGGGCCCTCCTCCCCACGGGCCTCCTCCCCATGGTACTCCTTCCTCCCCACAGGGCCTCCTCCCCACGGGGCCTCCTCCCCACGGGGCCTCCTCCCCACGGGCCTCCTCCCCACGGGCCCTCCTCCCCACGGGCCCTCCTCCCCATGGTACTCCTTCCTCCCCACGGGCCCTCCCTCCCCACGGGGCCTCCTCCCGACGGGCCCTCCTCCCCACGGGCCTCCTCCCCACGGGCCCTCCTCCCCACGGGCCTCCTCCCCACGGGCCTCCTCCCCACGGGCCCTCCTCCCCACGGGCCTCCTCCCCATGGTACTCCTTCCTCCCCACGGGCCCTCCTCCCCACAGGCCTCCCCACACGGGGCCTCCTCCCCACGGGCCTCCTCCCCCGGGCCCTCCTCCCCACGGGCCTCCTCCCCACGGGCCTCCTCCCCACGGGCCCTCCTCCCCACGGGCCTCCTCCCCATGGTACTCCTTCCTCCCCACGGGGCCTCCTCCCGACGGGCCCTCCTCCCCCACGGGCCCTCCTCCCCCCACGGCCCTCCTCCCCACGGGCCTCCTCCCGACGGGCCCTCCTCCCCACGGGCCCTCCTCCCCACGGCCCCTCCTCCCCACGGCCCTCCTCCCCACGGGGCCTCCTCCCCACGGGGCCTCCTCCCCACGGCCCCTCCTCCCCCCCACGGCCCTCCTCCCCACGGGCCTCCTCCCCACGGGGCCTCCTCCCGACGGGGCCTCCTCCCCACGGGCCCTCCTCCCCACGGGCCCTCCTCCCCACGGCCCCTCCTCCCCACGGCCCTCCTCCCCACGGGCCCTCCTCCCCACGGGGCCCTCCTCCCCACGGGCCTCCTCCCCCACGGGCCCTCCTCCCCACGGGCCCTCCTCCCCACGGCCTCCTCCCCACGGGCCCTCCTCCCCACGGCCCTCCTCCCCACGGGGCCTCCTCCCCACGGCCCTCCTCCCCACGGGCCTCCTCCCCACGGCCCCTCCCCCCACGGGCCTCCTCCCCACGGGCCTCCCCCCACGGGCCCTCCTCCCCCTCGGGCCGGGCCTCCTCCCCACGGCCCCTCCTCCCCACGGGCCTCCTCCCCACGGGCCTCCTCCCCGGGTGGAATTCCGTACCCCTCTCCGGAGCCGGGCGCCCCGCCCCGCCCCGGCCTCCCTTAGGCGGCTCTTTACCTGCCTGCGTCTTTCATCATGCCCCGCGCGGCCAGAAACCAGCCCCGCTTTCCCTTTAATTTACACAAATGTTCCTGCCAGCATCATTTTCTCCTGTAATCACACGCTGCCTCCCCACAGAGGCTCCAGCGCAGCCCTTCCTGGCTCTGCGCTCCCCACGGCTGTCCTCGCCCCCCCCCCCACGCTCGGCTTGGGGCAGCCACCGCCTCTGCTTTCTGCAGGGCCCCGATCCGCAAGGCCCATGTTCGGGGGACCTAACTAGGCCAGCACTTTTGTGCTCAGGATTGTGTTCTTTTTTTAAGTTTTTTTTTTTTTTTTTTTTTTTAAGTTGTAAATGGATCTTTTTATTTTATTTTATTTCATTTTCTTATTTTATTCTTTATATGCCGTGCTGAGGATTGAACCCAGGGCCTCACACATGCCAGGCAAGTGCTCTACCACTGAGCCACAACTCCAGCCCCATTGTGTGTTCTTCTTAAATAGGGATCCCAAATTCAATAAGCTTCAAGTCCCGGAAAGCCTGGATTTGCCCCTCCTGTCTCCCAGGACAAGTGCAGCTGTCATGAAGCAGAGCCGGGAACCAGTTGCCTGACCAGCATTTCGGTTCAATTCCAGTGTCCCAGGTCCCAGCTAAGACCCCGAGGCTCTGAGAGGCCAGACACCAGGCCCAGTCTAAGCCGGTGCTTTCTGCTCCCCTCCACTCCCTCTCTTTCTCCCAGCTCCCCACCTTCTCTCCAAATAGAGGGTTTAGGCCAAGTGTCAATCAGCCCATACATCTGTCCCTAAGCCCCTCCTCCTTACGTCTCCCACCCACCCACAGGAGTCCCCCTCCCCGCCTGCGCATGTGTCCTTCCCTAGGAAGCTTTTGCTTGCACATCTTTTCTGAATTACAAAAGCACAGACTTCCTTGTTGCTAAACAGGCACTTGTGCAGGCTTCAAAGAGTATTCCAGGGCCTTGGCTTGCCTGCCTGGTTTCTGGACCAACCTGGGACAAGTTTGGATGTTCCTCTCACCTTACCCTTGAGAACCTTCAGTGTGCCACCCGGCACCCCCCACTGAAAAGACACTCCTTGCCTGACATCCCTCAGGGCTGGACCTGGGGGCTGGACCTGAGGTCTGGTGCTGCAGGAGGCCAGCTCCTGGCAGTGGTCATGCAGAACCATTGTTCCGCAAAGCCCAGACTTTTCTTCCTCAGGCCACTGGCACTGCGGACCAGATTGTGTCCAGCCGAAAGGATATGCTGAAGCCCTGCCCCTGTGCCTCAGAACATGACCTTATTTATAAAGAGGGTCTCTACAGATAGGATGCGGTCACGCTGGAGTAGGTTGGGCCTCCTGTAGGGCAAAGTTAACTCACGCCGGGAACGCCGCGTCAATAAAAGGGGGTTTATTAGGGGCCACGTGGATCAGAAAAGGGGGTAGGGAACGAGCGGCGTGGAAGAGCAGGGAAGGGACAAGGGAAAAGGAAGAACAAGGGGCGGTTTCGGTCCAGAGCAGCCTTAAGTAGGGCACTCTCGGTCAGCTAGGCTGCCGGAGGTCAAGGGGGGGGCCCGTGTATCTCAATTGGTCCAGTTGGGCACCTGAGGGCTGAGGCACTTGGGAGGTGTGGCCTTATTAGGCTACCTGGGAGGAGTGGCCTCCCTGCCCGGAATCTAACACCTCCTACCCAGGATGACCCATGTCCTTTTAAGAAGAGGGGAAGAGAGGCAGACTCAGAGGGAGAAGGCCACGTGAAGACAGAGGCCGAGGCCGGAGGGATGAGCTACAAGCCAAGGAACACCCAACAACCCCCAGAGGCTGGGAGAGGGAAGGAAGGGCTCTCCCCTACCTGTCTCAGAGGGAGCATGACACTGTCAACACCTTGATCTGGAACTTCCAGCCTCCAGAACTGTTTGACCATGCGTCTCTGTTGTGTAAGCTGCCCAGTTGGTGGTATTTTGTTACAGCAGCCCTCGTGAACTAATACAGCTAGCCACGGGGACTCTCACTGGAACACAGGGTCAGACCTAGTAAGAGATGGCGGTGCCGCAGGAGTGTGAGCCACCTGCCATTGTACTCACCTGAGCCTTTGGGACCTCCTCCAGCCCTGCCGCCTATACACCACCTCCCTGGCTGACTGACTCCTGCCAGGCACACCCAACCTGCGGCTCAGCTACCTGGCTCCCAGGACACTCAGTATGAGATGCGTGGCTCCTGTTCATGGTTACCTGGCATTTCCCATGCCTGGCGTTCAGCCCAGGATCTGTTTGTGAAATGGAGACCAGTTACTTGCCGATGAGAGCATGGCCTTCCTCTGTCCCTCTGGGGCCCTGTGCTGTGGTCCCTGCTCGGGCCTTGTCTCGGGCTCTCCATCACCTTCTGCACTGGCGCAGACCGAGGGAATACCTCTGCTCTGCTGGGCTCCCTGCACGGAGGCCTGTGCCAGCTAGAAAGCCTTTGCTTGCTCTGGCCACAAAATTGATACCACCGTTTACCGGTGGCGAGTTCTGCTCCCCCAAATGTTGAAGTTTGAACATTAGAGAAGCACGCTGAGGCAAGCATATAAAGCAGGGTTTATTTAAAAGGGGTAACATAGACTTCTCCCGGGAGGGAGAAGGGGGCCATTGCTGGTATCCCGGTATCCCCAGAAGCGAGGCAGTTCTGCCTTTTTTTATATGTCCCAGGCTTCCTCTGTTCTCCTGCTCTCTTCCACTTCTCTCTCTCCTTCCTGCTACCTGACCAGGCCGGGTGGGATGGCCTAAAGGTGAGAAGCAGATGGGCTAAAGGGGGAAGGGCAGGATGGTGCAGCCCAGGACCCATGAATTAACAACTTTACAGCTCCCTGTAGGGAGGGGCAATTCCTGGGACAGGTTACCTTGGCAACAGGTTGGGGCAGGGGCAGGGGCAGGTTCTTGATAAGGGTGGAGGAAGGGGTTTGAAGAAATTAACATTCCTATCCCTCAGGGGACAAGTCTCCAACTTCCCCAAATTGGCTCACTCAAATTGGCTTTCTTTTTTTTTTTTTTTTTTTAATATTTATTTATTTGCTTTTAGTTGTACACAATGCGTTTATTTGTACGTGGTGTTGAGGATCAAACCCGGGCCGCGCACGTGCTAGGCGAGCGCTCTACCGCTGAGCCACAATCCCAGCCCCCAAATTGGCTTTCTTAATCTGACCTGACTTGATTTACCTGTTGGATTCCAGCAGGAGGCTGCGCCTCCCAGGCAGAAGGCCACACCTCCCCAGGTGCTTTGTGAAAAACTGCACTTCCCAAGATCCTCAGCATGACCAGCAAACCTGACCAGCAAGTGCCCTGTCCACTACCTCCTGACCTCTGCTGGCCTATAGGGCAAGGACTCACTCCAGGGGGGGTTTATGACCCCCACTCTATTTAAGCCAGCCCCGGACTGAAATCGCTCTCTGTTCCTGCTTGCCCCTATTCCTGTCCATCCCTTCCCTACCCCCCTTCCCTTCCCTTCCTGTCCCTACCCTTGCCCATGTGGCACCCCAATAAATCCTTTTATTTCACTAACACGGTGTTCCCGGCTAAGTTAACTATGTTCAGCATTTTTCTAACATTTGGTGCCGAAACCCGGGAGGGAGAAGCGCATCTAACCCGCCTCCATTCGTCTGTTCATTTTGTCCACGGCATCGCTGGACTTCGGTAAGCCCCCTCCCACCCCCGAGTTCCTAAACCTGCCTGGCCACTACGTGGTGAAAATTGACCGTTGATTTTCCGGCAATCTCGCCTGTGGCCTGTGCAGGGGGGAAAGCACCCCATCCAAGTCTTAAAGGCGACGGTGGACCCCGGGAACTCCCCCTCCCCACCTTTATCTGCCCACTCTAAAGTTTTCAGCTGTAAGATTAGGGATCTCAACTGGGAGTGGCTAGAGAAGTTTCCCTTCACACTCCGGACTTGAGCTTTTTTTTTTTCCGTTCGGAACGGAAAACACGAAAATCTCCGCGGAGTAGCTCATAGTCCCCCGGCATCCTGAAAAAAACCTCCCGTCCGGGACGGGAAGCGGTTTTTTCACGATGTCCCATTTTTGTTTGACCCGGTGACGACTGGGCAAGCGGACTTGGACCTCATTCTAATACATGTTTTAAAGGGGACGCCTTTTGAAATACTGTATTAGCCCCTCCCCGTTAACGGGAAATACGGGAACTTCCCTATCAACTCCAGCTAATTCTCCTATTCAATCGGTGGCCAGAGTCAGGATCCTTAGATCCCCGGGTTTTAGGGGAACTGTCCAGCTTTTGCCAACAGTCGACAAAATGGACAGATTTGCCTTACGTAGATGCCTTTTCCCTTCTCCATTCAAATCCTTCCTTGTGTACCCGGTGCAGTCCTGAAACCGTTTCACTAGCATGCAGACCCAATGACCGGCTTCCATCCTTGATTGACCCAGGATTAGAAGCCCCACAGCCCCGTACCAGCAGTCCAGACCTTCCGCCCGTCCTCCTCTCCCGGCTCAGGCTCTGACTTCCAAAATTGCCGTGCCTTTGTGCTTAGACCCTCCTCCTCCTTTTGTTCCATCCTCCGCCCCTCCCCCTCCTTCCATTCCGTCAGAATCCTCCTCTGTAGACCCTCCTTCTCTTTCCACGTCATTTCCGGTGCCTTCACCACCACTATCCCCGCCCACTCAATCTCCTGTTCCTAGCTCCGCGCCTCTCCCGCAGTTATTCCCGCCCCCAGCTTCCGCCGCTTGGTTCTGAGTCATTTCCGGCCACGGCTCCCCCGCAGTCTCCGGCCATGCGGGCTTTGCTAGACGCACCGCCCCAAACTTTAGCCCCCACTCCCTTAGATTCAAAACGCAAAATTTCTCGGGAAACCTGCATTTCTCCAGTCCATCGGCACCCACTGTGCGTGCGTGCCCCGAGCTCCTCAATCCATCCTCAACTCTGCGCGCCTTCCCCCCTCCCCCGCCAGCGAACGGCGACCACTGCTGCAGCGGCGCGCTCCCTGTCCGCGCTCCCAGCCCGCTGCCGCTACAGCCGCAGCGCGCCCCTTGCTCGCTTCCTCTGCTCTCTTACATCTGACACTCAACAACCCGTTCCACCCTCCGATATATTTCACAACTTCTTAGCCTTGCGGTCACTTTCCGATCAACCGGCTCTGCTACTTAGCTCCCTCCCCCTTCCTCAGATCCACCATGTTCTTCGCCCAAATCTGTCTCCACTTCCGCTCCACTTCCGCCCTTCCTTGATCCGCCATCTTCTATCCCAACCCACGTGGTTCCCTCCAACTGCCTTCCAAGCACAGCCTTACCGCAGCCTTTGCTGCTGCACTCGGCGGGCCAGCCCGTGCCCTGCCTTATCGCAGCAGCGGCGGCAACTGCGGGACTCTTCCATCCCCCCCACCCCAGCCTTTCAGAGCTGTCTGCTGATGTGGGTAGCTTTTGCTCGTTTCTCCCTAACTTCTCACCCACTTCTTCCTTTGGTTAATCCCTTTAGTCTTTTGGCTCTCTCTCTTTCATTCACGTGGGACACAGTCCCTCAGTTCCCATTCAGAATGGGAAATTCAATCAAAATTCACCTTTGCCTCTTTAGCTCCTCGCTTCCCCTTCCAAAGTGTGCACAATTGTATGTTTTTTTATGTTTTTATGTCCATATGTCTGTCCAAATTTCATGTAAATGTGATGTCGCAAATAACAAACCAAGCGCTCATAAAAATTAAAATAATAGATCCAAATACCTTTAATTCATTTAAGTCAAAAATGTTCAATTCAAATTGGGTAAACAAATAAGTAAAGAGACCTTCAAACTTCAAACTTAATTCGCAAGTTTCTCCAAGACTTCTCTTCAGCAAAAAAAAAAATGACTAATACTGTTCAGCCTCATATTTTGGTATTTGACATGAGATTATTCATTTATAACTAACTTTGTTTGTTAAACGTCTGATTAATTTACAGGGTTAAAATGCTAACTGTTAAATATGCTTTAACAGGTATGATTCTACATACTTAAACATTATGTTCTCATGAATGGTTACCAGATGGGTGTAATTTTATATACAAAGGTTTATAAAAGATTGCTATGTATGCAGAGGCTCAAAGGTTTCTATTCCAACTAAGAGTACTATAAATAACAAAATATTTTTATTAAGATAAAATAATTTGTCTAAATTCAAATTATTATAACGATTGTTTCAAAAGATGAACAGAGAAAGGGGTTAACACGTGAGAGAAATAAATTAGAAAGGTATAGGTATGGAAACCATACTCAATAGAAGGAAAAGGAAATGTTTCAAGATAAGAATGTCTTATAATGAAGTAAATAAGAGGGTTTATGTAAGTGATGTAAAAGGCCTGTGTAAGTTGGTTGAATAAGTGTGTGAAACAATCAGCGAAAGCTATGTAAAGTTTTTTTTTCCCCCAAGGTTAAATGGTAATATACTGATATAAACCAAAGTTTAATCTATGTGATAAGAAGACAAAGATTTCTTAAAACATTAATTTATTCATAATGTTGTGTTTATTAATTTTGTTTCTTTTGAGCAAGTAATCTTAAAAGGAATTGAGAATTGTATAGCTATGGTTGAAAAGCATTTTGCTACTTTTCCAAAAGGGTTAAATACTCTCAAAATTTCTTTAATCCGTTCTAATTGTAATATTTTGTCAGCTAAATGCTCTCAGCCTTTCTTTAATTTGTTCTAAATGTGATATTTTATCAGCTAATGTTCTTAGAAGCTCAAATATGTTAACAGAAATCAACTTCAAAACTTAAACACTTGACCTTCAAGAACCATCAAGACAGATAGGTACCACAGACCCCGACTACTGTAAGTTTATAAACATTAAAATTAAAGCCCAATGTTCTCAATTTAAGATTAGCCTACTAGATGTCTAAGATCAAAACTTTTAAATTAATCAAAAAGGGCCAAGAAGACCAGTATTTGGTTCTTGTCCCAGAGTCTGCCTGTGAGGGAAGAGGAAACATCTCTACAGAGCTTTACATCTCTGGGTCACATGATCTCCCAATAAGAGAGATAAATGAGACCGATAGAGGAAAAAGCCAATCAGTGCACTTGCTAAAAGGAGGGTCCATAAAAAGGGAGAAACATCCCTAATGCTTCTGAGGGAAGCCACAAGGTCAAGCAAGACCTGGACCCATCCTTACAGAAGGCATCGAGCAGAAAAGCTGCTCTCAAGTTTCCCCAAGATTCCCATCAGAAACAGCTGACTCTTACCAATAGTCAAAACAAAAGTCAGTTTGACAAACTTTATCCTAGACATCCAGTAACAGTTAAAACAGATACACAATCATTTCTGGACATTTTAGAAGTAAAGGTAACTTCGGCCCTAAATGAAATGTTGTGTTTACATCCCTGATAATTCTGTACATGTTAAAAATTTAAATTATCTCCATGGTATACATTGACATGTTCCAGATGCTGTAACATTTATTCAGTACTCATGCTTTTTGTTTCTCTAATAGAAGCTCCCATCCCTGATGACTTTACAACCTTCCCCAGGCTTCAATATAACCTGACTTCTAAAATGGGAACTCCAAACTACTTGTCCCCATCTCGTCGCCCCTGTTCAGCTGGAAGAAGCCAGATCCGGTCATCGTCCCATTCCCTTACAGTAGTAAGGAGTTCCTAAAATTAGAAGGCAAATGAAGCCAGAATCTCATAGGCAGTCAGCATATACAGGTAAATCGAAGTCAGGTCAAAAGCCAATTTTGGGAAGTTGGGAAACTGTCCCCTGAGGGATTGAAATGCTGATTCCCTCAGAGCCCTTCTTCCACCCTTAACAACCTGCCCCAACCTGTTGCCAAGGTAACCCATCTCAGGAATTGCCCCTCCCTGCAGGGAGCTATCTCAGATCTTCTGCGGAAGCGTTTTCTCAGATCCACTCATTCCCTTATAATATCACCTCCTCCTCTGCAGCCCCTCCTTTTTCACAGCTTGTGAGTACTCTTGCACTCTTTTAAACTTTCTCTCCTCTCGTGGGTATCGTGTTTCCCCGTCTAAGGTGCAGCTTGCTCAGACCCAGGTGGTTTACCTAGGAGTTCAAATTTCCCATCAGTCAAGGGCCATTACTGTAGACAGAAAGGCCCTCATCAAGGCCCTTCAATGTCCCAAGACAAAGGAAGAGATTCTTTCCTTCCTAGGCCTAGTGGGATATTTCCGTGCCTGGATTCCCAATTTTTCTCTTTATGCAAAGCTCCTATATGAGGCAGCTAAATGGATTGAGGAAAAGTTCCTCCCCGAAGACATTCAGGCTGAGTTTAAACATTTGCAGCAGGCACTGTCACAGGCCCCAGCTCTTCATCTCCCAGACCTTCTTCAGCCATTTACCCTTTATGTCCATGAAACAAAGGGTTTGGCTCTCGGTGTTCTAGGCCCCACCTTTGCTCCAGTTGCCTCTCTAAACAGCTTGACCCCACCGTTCGTGGATGGGCCCCTTGTCTTAGGGCTCTGGCTGCTGCTTACCTACTTCTGCAGGAATCAAAGAAGTTGACCTTTGGTGCCCAGGTTACTGTTGCCTCTCCTCATCATTTAAAAGATTTACTAACCTATAAGAGCCTTCAAACTCTCCCACCCTGTCGCGTTCTTTCTCTCCTCATTTCCTTTTTGCATGACTCCTCAATCACCTTCCAACCCTGCTCCTCTTTACACCCAGCTTCCCTCCTACCAGTCTCCACAGAGCCCCCAGAACATGATTGTATAGAGACACTTGAGGCTTTAATCCCCCATCCCTCCCATATTCAAGAGGGACCACTTCCTGATCCTTCCTTAATTTGGTTCACAGATGGCAGCTCTTTCTTTAAGGATGGGCAACGTTTTGCTGGTTACGCTATTGTTTCCCTATCAGAGGTTATTGAGGCAGCACCCCTCCCCCCCAACACCACAAACCAACGGGCTGAATTAATAGCTGTCATTCGTGCCTTCGAATTAGCTGCTGACCAAAACCTTACCCTTTACACAGACTCAAAATATGTTTACCATATTTTGCTTTCCCATTCAGCAGTATGGAATTAGCGAGGGCTCCTGACCACAAAAGGTTCTGCAGTTACTAATTCTAAATTAATATCAAAACTTTTGCAAGTCTCTCTCGTGCCCAAGCTAATAGGGATTTCCCATTGCCCTTCACACCAAAGTGGAGACTCTCCCATAGTTCAGGGAAACACGAAGGCCGACAGGGCAGCAAGGGAGGCAGCACTATCTTCTCCTTCTCTTCTGGCTTCAGTCCTACCTACTACCCAGACCTCACATCCCCTTCCACACAATCAATCCTCTCCTATCTCCATTCCCTTTTCCATCCCAACCCTCAGGCCCTCAGGACTTTTGCTACCTCCTTCCTCACCCTGACTCCGGAAGACACACAGTTTCTCCATCAGCTCACCTCCGCGTGCACTGCATGTCAGCGCACTAACCCATATACTCCCCTTAAACCAGGAACATTTCCCTCTCACCAAGCTCGAGGCCAGCTTCCAGGAGCCGATTGGCAGATAGACTTCACCAACATGCCAGCTGCCCGGAGACACAAATATCTCCTGGTTTTGGTAGACACCTTCTCTGGATGGATGGAGGCCTTCCCTGCTTCCAATAAAAGGGCCTCCACAGTAGCCTCCATTCTAGTCTCAGAAATCCTTCCCCGTTTCGGATTGCCCACGTCCATCCAGTCTGACAACGGGTCTCAATTTGTTTCCCAGGTTACCCAAAGCGTTTCTACTTCCCTTAACATTCCTCACCATTTTTACATCCCATATCACCCCATGTCTTCAGGGAAGGTAGAGAGTAATAGAACTCTTACTTCCCCTCGTCCTCTTTAGGCTCCAAGTCCTCCCAAAGAAAGCTTCTTTGCTATCCCCTTTTGATGTTATGTTTGGGCGACCAGCTCTTCCACTTGGAGTTTCCCCAACTCAAGGACACCTACCCAAAGATCTTTCTCTTCCCATCTTGTCCTTCATTAGACATCAGTTATGGAAGTGCCAAGATTTCATTCTGCCTGACCCAGGTAGACTCACTGCTTCATTCCCATTATCACCCAGTTCTTGGGTATATTTCTCCCCTCCCCAGGACACAGAAACAGTCTCCCTTGTCCCAAAGTGGACAGGCCCTTTCCAGGTTGTGCTGTGCACACCCACGGCTGCTAAGCTTCGTGAAACCTCAGAAAATTTGACTTCTTGGACTCATATTTCCAGACTGAAACCAGCTGCTCAACCAGCTGAAGATCCACAAAAGGACGACAAACCTCAATATACTTGCTCTCCCATTCCCACCGATCCCCTAAAAATTAGTTTCTCTTGTGTTCCTGATACCGACTCAAAATAATCTTCTCTGTTTTTTTTCTCCGTTTCAAACTTTTAACCAGCTTTTTCTTAGGGATTATCAACTGTTAAAAAAACAACAGATGACTTTCCAACCAGAGAGCCCTGCTGAGTCCTGCCCTTATGCTGCCACCTGACGCCCATTAAGATGTGCTTCGCACTCTCCATTGGCCTCTTCACCGTAAGTCCCACCTGGTGGAATGCAGGCCTACAGACAATAATCCATCTCACCTTCTTTCCCTTTGTTGCTTCCATAATAGTGTTACCTGCAAACATTCAAGACCCACAATTTCTACATGCTCTCCGGCTGACTCCCTCAGTGACTTTCTGCAGAAGCCTGGTTTGACACCCTCACCAACATATGGCTTCAAAAAAACTTCATCCATCCCATACCTGGACAGATTCATCTTTTCCACGCCTACCTCCTGGGAAGTTTTTCCACCCTCCAGCTGGACCTGCCTGCCCACATCTCCTCCCTTCATAACACCCCACGTCACCCCACTTCAGCTCTGAAGCAGCCAGATCGAAACACGACGCCCCTCTTCCTAAGAAAACAAAAAGGGGGGAATGTTGGATTCCAGGCAGGAGGCTGCACCTCCCAGGCAGAAGGCCACACCTCCCCAGGTGCTTTGTGAAAAACTGCACTTCCCAAGATCCTCAGCATGACCAGCAAACCTGACCAGCAAGTGCCCTGTCCACTACCTCCTGACCTCTGCTGGCCTATAGGGCAAGGACTCACTCCAGGGGGGGGGTTATGACCCCCACTCTATTTAAGCCAGCCCCGGACTGAAATCGCTCTCTGTTCCTGCTTGCCCCTATTCCCGTCCATCCCTTCCCTACCCCCCTTCCCTTCCCTTCCTTTCCCTACCCTTGCCCACGTGGCATCCCAGTAAACCCTTTTATTTCACTAACACGGTGTTCCCGGCTACGTTAACTATGTTCAGCATTTTTCTAACATTACCTATCTATACTGACTGCCTGTCAGATTCTGGCTTCAAAATGAGAGCCTATGGGCATGGCTGTCCAGTGAGCAGGACGGAGCAGTCACAGGGAAATACAGTATTTGCTGTCTCCAAAATCCATAAGGACTCAATTCACTCCGTTTCTTCTTCTCAGGGTAGGATGCAAAACTCTTGTGACTTGTCTTACAACAAGCTCCAAAATTGGCTCTGCCAAGAGGTCTTCTGCGGATCTATTGTACCCTCTGTCTCTCACGTGTCTCCTCAAAGCATCTGCATGATGCTGGTCCTTCCAGGCAGTGGTCAGCGTGGTGCCCTCGGTGAGCGGCTCACAGCCCTGTGGACTCAATTATGGCGGGGAGCCAGGTCCAGCTCTGAGGTGAAGCACAGCTGCAGACCCTACGGGGTGAAGCAGCGGCCTCAGCCCTCCGTGTAGGGGTGCAGGGACAATGCCTCTCCAGGCCGGCCAATGCCCACCAAGTGCCACAGCCGGGTAAGTTCACTCCACAAGAGACCACAGAGGAACAGCGCTGCTGGTGAGCGGCCACCTCAATGACAGCTTGAAAGGCTCCTCCCGGCCCCCGCGGTGGCCAAATGAGGCTGTGATGAGGACAGAGCTCTCCACAGCGGGATGGTGCTGCTTTGGGCACCTTTTATAAGAAAAGGAGTGTTGGAGGTGAAGCTCGGCCCTTCCCTCAGCAGCTGTCCTCCTGGGGTGAGTCAGGAGGCCAGTGCGGGAGTTCTGCCCGGGCTAACGTGCTCCACTGTACGTCAGGAAGTTAACCATAGAAAGAGATCCTGGGTCCAAAGGCCTCACATGATGGCATTTGTCAAAATGTGTTGTCACTTCACAGCCACTTCAATGTTTAAGCAGCACAATTCACAATAGGTAGGTGGTGGAACCAACCTAGATGTCCCTCAGTAGATGAGTGGATAAAGAAAATGTGGTATATACACACAATGGAATTTTACTCAGCAATAAAAGAGAATAAAATAATGGCATTTGCAAGTAAATGGATGAAGTTGGAGAATATAATGCTAAGTGAAATTAGTCAATCTCAAAAAATCCAAATACCGAATGTTTTCTCTGATATAAGGAGGCTAGTTCACAGTGTTGTTGGATGGGGGTACATAGGAGGATTAGAGGAACACTAGAATGGTCAAAGGGAAGAGAGGGGAAGGGAGGGAGGAAGGGGGGAGGGAGGGGAGAAAAGAAAAAAAAAAAGAAAAGGTGGTTGAATGTTATCATTATCCTAAATGCATGATTGAAGACCTGAATGGTACGAATATACTTTGTATACAAACAGTTGTATGTAAAAAGATGCTATATATGTGCATTTTGAATTGTAATACATACTGCTATTATAAATTAAAAAAAAAAAAGAAGTTGAAAGATTATAGTAAAAAAAAAAAAAAAGTGTTGTCACTTGACCCCCTCATAAGCCAGGGTTCTGACTGCTGGACCTAGTCACTCATCCCCACTGTCTCGCTTTCAGTCGCCAGAATGCAGAATCCCCCCAAAGTCTTTGTTTGCTCTTGCCCCACCCCACAGCTCGTGCTGTCCGCAGCCACAGGCCCCTTGGGAAACAGTAAAGGTTAGCGGTGTTTACTTGTGGTGTTTGCTAGGGGAACTTTCTCCCTGTAATTCCAGCGGCTCCACAGTCTGGGGGGGGGTGGGGTGGGGCGTGAATCCCTGTGACTGCCCCATCATAATATTTCAAGCTGGGTCTTCGCCTGTCAGGACCCTGGGCGTCCCATCATCAGCCAGTGCCACAGGCCCCCTCAGGCCAGCTCTTTCTGATCACCTTCTGAGGCCCACCACCCGCCTCAGGCACATGCCCACCTTTCCCTTGGTATCAGCCCATCTCAATGGCAGCAACCCCACAGCTGGCCTGGCTGGAGCAAAGTGGTCACACATATCTCCTCCAAGCAACAGGGGTGAAGGGGCTCCTCCGTGTCCTTGGGGCCCACCCCACCATTCATTCTCCCTGAGCAGCTGAACCCCTTGCTCTGCCTCAGCAGAAGCAAACTCTGCAAGCTTAACTTCCTTTGCCACAGGCCCAGCCTGAGTCCAGGGCTCAGTCAACCCCTAGCAAACAACAGGCAGCTCCCTGACCTAACCCTGGGAACCCAGAATTTTGCTAAAATAGCACAAATTTTGTATATCGCACAAATTTTGCTATAGTTGTGCTGTATTAATAAAATCAGACCAATCTAAAATTATGTATCTTGCTAGCCTAATATTCTCAAATTCTTCACACATGTTCTCTAAGTTTTGATGTAATAAGTTGGAAATTATTGGGGTTTTTTCTCTTTCTTTCTTTTTTTCCTTTTTCTTTCTTTCTTTCTTTCTTGCTACCAGGGATTGAACTCATGGGCACTCGACCACTGGGCCACATCCCCAGCCCTTTTTTGTATTTTATTAGAGACAGGGTCTCCCTGCTAAGTGCCTCGCCATTGCTGAGGCTGGCTTTGAACTCCTGATCCTCCTGTCTCAGCCTCCCAAGTGCTGGGATTACAGGCGTGCACCGCCACGCCCAGCTCTTTTTTTTTTTTTTTAATTTTTTTTTTTGTTTTTGTGGAGCAGAGACACGCCCATTCTTTTCCTGGGACAGTGCTTGTCCTCATCTCCTGCATCAAGGCTCAGGAGAGCGGTTTCCAGGCAACAACCCGGGGCGCTGCCACAGGGTCTGCACCTCCTCAGGCGGGATGGAGTGGCTGCTTCTGTGTGCCAGAGAAGCTCCGAGGGCTGCAGGAATCGGGTGGACACTCCCTGAGGTCCTCCTTCAGCCCTCAGTGGGATTCCCAGAGTTCCCTGTGTTTTCTGGCAGAGCCGCAGAGGCCCCGGATGCAGCAGTGCAGAAGCCAGCCTGACCCGGTTCTGAGCTGCACTGGCCCAGCGGCTCTCGCGGTGAGTGCTGGTTTTGTGACTGTGCTGGAGCCTGCCATTTCCTTCCTTTAAACTCCCTGTCATCGCCCGTCCCCACCTCTCACGCCTTCTCTGTGTGGCTCCTCATTCCAGACAGGCACAGCACCACCTGCCACCGTGGCCATGAGACACTGTGGGAGCTCCCAGCTTCTGACGCCTGGTCCCCGTAGGGCTCGGACCTCCTGCCCTTCCGTCCTCCTGCTGCTGCAATCCTTCCAGTCCATAGGAGCCGCCGTTCCTCCGGGTGTCCAGGCCTGACCATGGCCCCTCCTCAGGGACTGTCCAAGAGAACCAAGATTCCTGATCCAACAAACATGTCAGCAGCTCGAGCCTGGCAGGCACTAGTGCCCTAAGAATACGGACCCCCTTCCAGGCCCCAGACCCTCGGCCCTGCTACCCGCTGCCCTGGGCCTCCCCATTCGCATTCCCTCTCCCCATATCTGGGGGTTCCCGTGCTCTGCTCTGGCAGCTGTGGTGGCCCCAGTCAGACACGGTACCTGCCCTCCTGCAGGCCCCCCAGCCCACGGCCTGGGGTGTTCCCTCCTGTTTTCAAACAGCTCGAAGGGCCCTTCCGAGTGGAGGCTGGAGCGGTCTTGGGATGCAGCCGGCTGGGGCTCTGTCTCCTCTGGCTTTGCGTCCTCGCACAGCTAGCTGCTTACTCCCTCTGGCCTTCAGGGCCTCATCTGTCAAAGATAATACCTGACGGCAAGGACAGTCACGAAGAAGGGCAACTGCACGCCGAGTGCCTGTCTCAATCCTGAGGCTCCGTAGGAATGACTGTGCCTGGCCAGGTGCTCAGAGCCCTCCACGACCCCTGCACTGCGCGGGGCGAAGACCCCGAGGCAGAAGCAGCTCCTCCAGTGCAGGCTGGGGGCCCAGGACCTCTATTCACGGCCCCCACATTCGAGCCTTCTTCTCTTTCCATGTTTAGGTGAACCCTCCACTTAGAAATCACTTTCCTTTTAGCCGGGCGTGGTGGCGCACGCCTGTAATCCCAGCACTTTGGGAGGCTGAGACAGGAGGATCGTGAGTTCAAAGCCAGCCTCAGCAATGGCGAGGCACTTAGCAACTCAGGGAGACCCTGTCTCTAATAAAATACAAAAAAGGGCTGGGGGCTGGGGCCCAGTGGTCGAGTGCCCCTGAGTTCAATCCCCGGTACCACAAAAAAAAAAAAAAAAAAAAAAAAAGAAAGAAATCACTTTCCTTTTGGTCCCACGTGACTTTGTGCCATTGACAGCTGCAAACACACCCAGGTCCCTGCCGTGTCCCCCCCTTTGGCCAGAAGCCTGGAGAGTGTGCCCACCTCCTCCACCTGGGTGCTGCCAGGCGTGGGCACCATACGGTTAGGTCAGGTCCTGAAAACAGGGGACAACAGAGCAGCCTGGCTCCATGCCACACTCAAAGTGGCTTCTGCAATGTGGCCTGGTCCCGAGGGTTGCCCTGAAGGATAGGGCATTTCTTGGTGGCTGGTTTGAGTTAGCCCCATCCATTAAGTCATCGGATGTTCTCAAGAGAGACACTAAAGGCAGCTCTACCCCAGCTCACATGTGGGGAGCCCAAGGCCCAGAGAGCTCCTGGGATCTGACAAGGCCGCGGCTGGCAGGAACAGAGCCCTGAGGGGTCGTGGCCTCCGTCGCGGTACAGGGACTGCAGAGAGTGGGCCATGCTGGTCGGTGCTTGCCGCAGGCTTGCACCTTGCATTTTTCTTAAAGCTCCCTAGGTGGTTCTGGGGCACAGCCACAGCCCAGGCCCGGCCATTCCCATAGGGAGGAGAAAGAGGGTAAATTAGGTTTCAACCAGCCAGAGTCACCCACCAGCGTGACAGTTCAAGAGCCAGTTTGCTCATGGAGGACAGATACCTCAGGGCCAGGCTCTCTCGGAAACCCCAAGTGCACCTGGGGTGCAGGGCCCATCGGATCAGCACAGGAAGCGCTGAGCAAGACCAGGCACGTGTATAATCAGAGACTTTTACAAAGACAGAAGAAATGAAATATTTACACAAAAAAAACAACCCAGAATGCGTCATGGAGACTCTGCATTTGGGCTTCCAGGCCAGTCTCGGGAGGTTCCTTCTTCCTTTCCTTCCGAGTGCCTCTGCTTCAGCGTTCTGTTGCCGATTTTCGGTGGGAATGTTCTGGAGGCCCTGTGCTGTGCAGTGGTGCTCTGGTCTGTGTCTTGCTCACACAATGAACACTGGTCAAACCCAGTGGTGGATCCGGGGGGGGGGGGGGGGCTAGCTGCCTGCCCAGACCCTGTTACTAGCAGCCTCTCTCCCTGGGGCCAACAGAGCCCCCAGCATTGTCCCTGCCAACACCCCAGCCACTGCTGTTTCCATGGAAAAAATCTGAGGCCGAGATGACAGGTTGCCCTGCGTCCTGGAACTGCTCCCAGCTGGCCAGCCTCCGCCCAGGTCACTGCCCTCGATTCCCTTCCTTCCACCCCAACCTTTTGCCCCTCTGAAAAGGACCAGTTCCCGCCACAGCCCCAGCCTCCTGAAGGAATGACTCATGTCACAGTGCTCTGCTGAAGCTTCTGAGTCCCCCTGAGGACCCTGACAAGCAGTTCCCCTCTGCAAAGCCACCTCTGGGCACAGCCCAGGCTGGGCGTGCCCCGGGGATCCGCGAGACTGGAGCCGGCACTCGCAGGCTTCCTCGGGCAGGCTGGGCCACACAGCTGCCAGGCCTCGAGGTCCTCGAGGTCACTTCCCTCTCCAACTTTTATCTCCAAAGGTTTGCTTTGCAGCTATTCGAAGTACCTGGGCACCTTGTCCTCCCATAGGGCTCCTCGAGATCTGAACACTCCCACCTGCTGCACCACAAATGCACCTGATTTCCCACGGCCGGGGCGTGGAGCTTCTCGGCACTGCTGCTGCAAAATGACGGTGACCCACCCCTAGATAACAGGGGGACCATGAGATTTGGGTCTGACAAAGGCAGAAGATGACAGGGCTGAGGATGGGCTGCCGTCCTCAGCTCAGTGCTTCCATTCCCAGCAAGGCCAGATCACAGAGCCAAGCAAGCATTTTGGGTGACACGAGGTTCTGATATTTCCCTTGACTCTCCATGTTGGCCTAGGGCAGACATTTTCACCTCCGTCATGTGACTTCAGAAAGTCATGCAACACCCTGAGCCTCAGCTCCCTTGACCATAAAACCAGGACAACATCTCTACCTCCATAGGCTGTTGCATGAATCAGGCGGAGCAGGTAAAGCACACCTGGAAACAGAAACACGCCAGCTCTGAAATATCGAGATGCGCACCACCCCCTCAAAGTGTCCCGGGGGAGCTGCACTTGACTCTGAGGATGACCCCCTCCTGGGATTGTGTTGTGTTGGGTCTATTTCCGGAGATGCCTGAAATATCTGCAGCCCCAGCCATCTCTGCCCTTTCTTCTTCTTAATATTTATTTATTTACTTTAGTTGTACACAATGCAATACATTTATGTTTACGTGGTGCTGAGGATCGAACCCGGGCCGCGCACGTGCGAGGCGAGCGCTCTGCCGCTGAGCCACAACCCCAGCCCGATCTCTGCCCTTTCTGAAAGAGGCTTTAAACTTACGGGACTATCCAACATGAGCCTGATGAATGGCGGGGGCGATCCCACCAGGGCCCAGCTCTGGGGGGTGATTCTCTGCAGAGCTCCCTCCAAAGGGACCACTGAAGAGGTAGCTCTTTCTATCAGCATGGCCGGTGTACACAGGGTCAGCCACCTGTGCCCAAGGACGAGAGGCACAGGACAGCCTGCCTCTCTCCTGGCCTCCTGGGTTTCCTCCTGGGTGGTTGTTAAGTGAGAGAGCAGAGCAATGAGCCACCCAGCGAACTTCAAGGAGACCCCACGGTCAGTGGACTCCCCGTATTTGATCAGTTTTGTTTGTGCATGAGGAACCGGATGTGGATGGAGATGGTCCCCCAGTTCCCAGAGGTGGGAGGCTCTGGGTGGAAGGACACTAGATCTGCTCCCAGGGCAGCTGGGCCAGGCCTCTGAAAAGCACAGGGAGCCACTCCTGCTTCTGTCCCCACTAGAACCGAACACAGCCTCACAGCACCTGTACGAGCCTGTCCCCGGCAGCATCTTCACAATAACCGAGACGGCGGGAACAACTCAAATGCCAACTGGAAAAACAAGATGTGGTGTGCGGATGCCACGGGCTGGCGCCCAGCCAAGCCAGGAATGAAGCACCAATACACAACACGCCCCGGGCGACGTGGGCGCGCTCAGCAAAGGGGGGCAGACACAAAGGCCACCGCCTGCATGATTCCATTTATAGGAAATCCATAGACAGGAAGTAGATTAGGGGTCGCCTGGGGCTGGTGCGGAGAGTGAGACCTTATCTGCTAGGGAATGATAGTTTCTTTTATTTTATTTTTTTTTTTATTTTTTGGTGCTGGGAATTGAACCCAGGAGCACTCAACCACTGAGCCACATCCCCAGTCCTTTTTGTATTTTACTTAGAGAGAGGGTCTCCCTGAGTTGCTAAATTTCAGAGGCCACTCTTGAACTCCTGCCTCATCCTCCTGAGCCGCTGGGATCACAGGCAGGCACCACTGTGCCCAGCCAGGGATGAGGGTTTTTTTCTGGAATTAAATAAAGTTAAAAATGTTCTGAAATTGGATGGTGGCGATGGATGGACAGCTCCATGGATACACTAAAAACCCTGCACAGTGTGACACCTGAGCTATATCTCAACAGGGCTGCTCTTTAAAAAAGCACAGTGAAGCCATTTTCTTCACTACAACCAGGAACTGTGGTCACCTCGTGGCTGCCCCTGTGGGTGGCACTGCTGCCAAGCTGTAATTTGCCCAAGCGCCCCTTTCTCGGAGCACTTGATCTGCTCCCTCACCCCTGCCAAGAGAGGGCAGTCAGAATTGGTGCTGCCGCAGACCCCAGGGTGCCCAGTCAGCAGAGGCAGAGGTCTCCTACTGGCCTAGAGTCCTTGACCCAGCCAACATCAAACTCCAGGAAAGGAGCGCTGGCTGGGTCTGGGCAGGCATTCGCTCATTCATCTGCCACAAGTTTGTACTTAGATGGGAGTATAAAAAATGCACACGAAAAAATAAAAATGAGCCAGGTGTGGTGGCGCACACCTGTAATCCCAGTGGCTCGGGAGGCTGAGGCAGGAGGATAGAGAGTTCAAAGCCAGCCTTAGCAAAAGTGAGGTGCTAAGCAACTCAGTGAGACCCTGTCTCTAAATAAAATGCAAAATAGGACTGGGGATGTGGCTCAGTGGTTAAGTGCCCCTGAGTTCAATCCCCAGTACCAAAAATAAATAAATACATAAATAATAAATAAAAACTATTTCATTTGACCTTTGCTCCCATGACAGTTCTGGCTTCTTTCTCTCAAAAAAGCTGCAATTTGTTCTTTTGGTTTTTTTTAATAACTGCTAAAATTAAAAAATGAAGAATTTTCTTACACAACAAGCATTTACAAAATCAAAGGTAAAGTCTGGAAGAGGAGCTAGGCAGGGAAAGCTTGCGGCCAGACAACATGCTTGGTCATGGAGCCTACTACGCCCCATCAGCTTTGGGGGCGAAACTGTCTCGTGGTGACAGGAGATGTTGCCATCCACTGAGCTGAAATCTGTGCTGCTCTTGAATTTTTTTTTTTTTTTTTTTTTTTTTTTTTTTTTTTTTGTTGTTGTATGCGGTGCTGGGGATTGAACCCAGGGCCTTGTGCATGCAATGCAAGCACTCTACCAACTGAGCTATATCCCCAGTCCACCTGCTCTTGACATTTTTGGAGAGTCTATAAATAATGTGAAAATAAGAAGTTGTGAATAAGAGCACTTGGTAAAATATCCAAAATAATTGTTAATGATTAGCCCTATTCGATAATAAGGGATTATTCCTATCTCAATGACAGGTTCCACAATATTTGAACCTGTTATGATAAAGATGTATTATTTGTGTAATCAAGATTTCAAGTGAATAAAGAAGAGAGGATGTGGTTGTGGGTAAAGGCATGTTCCAGGTGGCTCTATGTTAGTTATGGACACATATTTTATTTCTTTTGAGACTCAGTTTCTTTTTTTTTTTTTTGGTACTGGGGATTGAACTCATGGGCACTTGACCACTGGGCCACATCCCCAGCCCTTTTTTGTATTTTATTTTATTAGAAGCAAGGTCTCACTGAGTTACTAAGTGCCTGGCCATTGCTGAGGCTGGCTTTGAACTCATGATCCTCCTGCCTCAGCCTCCCAAAGTGCTGGGATTACAGGCGTGCGCCACTGCGCCCGGCTAGAGACTCAGTTTCTTCATCTGTTGCTTTAGTCAGCTTTCCATGGCTGTGATCAAAGAACAATTTAGAGCAGGAGAAAAAAAGTTTGTTTTGGCTCAGGTTTCAAGGTTCAGTCCATGGTCAGCTGACTCCACAGCTCTGGGCCCAAGGTGAGGCAGAACATCATGGCGGAAAGGGGTGACGAAGGGAAGCATCTCCAAACCCGACAACCAGGAAGGAGAGAGCGAGAGCACCCTGCTTACCAGGAAGGAAATATAAACCCGAAGGCAGGACCCCAGTGACCTATTTCCTCCAGCCACCCCCTCCCTGCTTACAGGTTCCCCCCAGCTAATCCATGTCAGTGCATTAATTCACGGATCAGGTTAAAGCTCACGTAATCTAATCATTTTGCCTCCAAACCTTGTGTTGTCTCACACATCCGCTTTGAGGGGACACCTCATGTCTGAACCGTGGCATCAACGAATGCACATCTGCATAATGCATGGAGGTGTCAGGCCCCAGCAGGCGCTGGACGTGATATCTAACACATCACCTTTATAGAAAAATGCATTTCCTTAGGGCTAATTTGTTCTGGGCGTGATAATGGTGGTTATATTTTAAGACAGAAGACTTATCTCTGGAGATGCACATTGGAATGTTCACAAATAAAACAACATGACAGATGGAATTTGCTCCAAAACCATTGAGGACGTGCGTGGGAAGCCTGGGGAGAGGATGGAAGGAGACCAACCCTGAGCTGATAATCTCTTTAACCAGGTCATGGTGTGGTTCTTCACTTTTGTGTATTCTTGAAGTTTTTTTATTTTATTTTTTTATGTTTATTTATTTTATTTTATTTTATTTTTTTTGTGGTGCTGGAGATTGAACCCAGGGCCTTGTGCACATGAGGCAAGCACTCTACCAACTGAGCCACATCCCCAGCCCTGAAGTTTTTTAAAACAAGAAGTTTTATATAAATGTGTCAGCTCAGAACATGATACCCAAAGTATAGTGCCTTCGCTTTCCCAGAACTTTGAGTTTGGAAGGCCTCAGAACCAAGGTCTCTGTGCTCTGACCTTCCCCTGCCCTCCTGCCTCTTCCCTCATTCTACCCCAAGGCAGGCCTTGGAATCTGCCACAGTTTGCCAACCAGGTGGCACATGCCTGTAATCTCAGCAACTCAAGAGGCTGAAGCAGGAGGATCACAGGTTTGAGGCCAGCCTCGGTAACTTAGTGAGACCTCTAATGCCCAGAGAATGGACCCCCCCCAAAGACCACCAAGGAATCCAGAGTGGATGCAAAAACAAAGAGCCTTTATACGGGCTTAAGTTCGGACTCCCAGATCTCACCAACACAGTGACTCTGTACTGAGAGTCCCGAACCCAGGAGGGGCAAGTCTTTTATGGGAGTAGAAGCAAGGAGAGGGAGGGGGTTACATGATTGGCCATATTTACAGTTAGGGTGTCTTGTCTCATTGTACTTGGCCAGGGGAGCCCGCACGCACCAAGCACATTTTAAATTGATAGGGGAATGACTTAGGGGGTCTTCATTGGTGGAGGCTATCCTCAGAGCAATGGAATGTGCTGATTACAAACTGGAGTCAGGCATGTGCGGTTTTAGGTACGTAGGTTTAGGCGGTGCGTGTAGCTCCAACTGGCCTTGAGGGGAAGCTTTTTGACTCTTATTATCTTAAAGCCAAGCATTTTACAGAAGCAAAAAGAAGCGGTTAAACTAAAAAGGGCATGGGGCTAAAAAGGGGGGTTCTACAGACCCTGTCTCAAAATTAAAAAATATAAAGGGTTGGGGATGTGGCTCAATGGTAAGGAGCCCTGGGTTTAATCCCCAGCATGAAAGAAAGAAAGGAAAAAGGAAGGAGCAAGCGAGCCAAAGTGAGTCATAGAAATCAGAACCCCTCTCCCCAAAGCTAGCCGTAACCCTAGAAATATTACTCTGACCTTCTCCTACCTTTCTCTGCATGAGCTGGGCATAAGGAAATTCTCTGGCCTACTTTTTCTGATAATTGACCATAAGGCCTTCATTTCAGAATGGAATTGCCCCATACCGTGGAGGTAGGAATGGTGCAGAGAGGTCAAGAAGAGTTGGAAGAGACAGGCTTTCTGGGTTCCCTCCCAGCTATGACCAGCAGGACACACCTTCTTTTGAATCACACTTCTATAGATGAGACACTGAGAAACCAGAAGGTACCCAGGAAGGGGGACCAGATGGGACCTACACGGCCACAGGCCCTGTTTGGGGTCAGGGCTCTGCTGCTGACCTCTTGAAGTTTATAAACCTTTAAAACACGCTCCTCACAATTTTATTTTGCAATGGGCCTTGCAAATTCTGTAGCTGATCCTCACTGAGGTGGCGATGTGGGGCCTCATCAAATCTGGAACCTTCAGCAGAGCCAGCGTGTCAATCTGGAGAACACGGACGACTCCCGGGGCAGGAAGTCCGGGGACCAGGGTCCACCACCTCAAATGGGTTGGCTGGGCATGTGGATGACCTTGAGCTAAAGGCCATTGAGAACCAGCAGGAGAAGCTTGAAAAATGGGGCACCACAGGAAAGCAGCCGTGCCCGCCCCTCCAGGCTCCTGACCCCTCCCCGCAGCATGCCCACCAGCGTCCACACTCCCGCAGAGCTGAAGTTCTCCCCTGGCTTCTCTAGACAATCCGCACGGGAGAGGACGCAGCTCAGTAGGAACTAGGAACCCGGGACTGTGTGTGCTTTTGGTCTGGCTTCTTAAAAGGCTTCAGAGAAAAGAGCCGTATCTCCGTTTGAGATTTTCTCTGGTCTGAGACTTTAGGCTGGGGCCTGCTTTGGTGAGTGACCCAGCAGTGAGCCCCTGCGTCCCTAGGATGCAGTAGGAAGGAGAGAATGGTAGAGCCAGAGGGTACTGGCATTCAAATGCGCCCCCTTTGCATTTTGGCTTAAAGCTATTTATGCACATTTTTCCCCAATATTAAGTGTTATTAAAAGTTTCTCGCTTTTTTTTTTTTTTTTTTTTTTTTTTTTTTTTTGGTACCAGGGATTGAACTCAGGGGCACTCGACCACTAGGCCACATCCCCAGCCCTTTTTTGTATTTTATTTAGAGACAGGGTCTCACTGAGTTGCTAAGTGCCTCGCCATTGCTGAGGCTGGCTTTGAACTCGCGATCCTCCTGCCTCAGCCTCCCAAAGTGCTGGGATTACAGGCGTGCGCCACCATGCCTGGCTAGTTTCTCGCATTTCTTAAGAGTACTTCAGTCAGACACCCGTCAGGATCCCCCTGCTCTGCATGCTCTGTGAGGACAAGAACAGGAGTCCTGCACTCCTGACCAGCACGTCCGCCCCCCTCACAGACCCTGCAGATCCAACCTGGAATGAGCCCCCGGGGCCTCCTGCTGCCTGCATGGGGCTCACTACAGAAAGATCTGTGATGCCACTTCAGACTCTATCAGGTCTCAGGTAGCCTCTGTGTGTGTGTGTGTGTGTGTGTGTGTGTGTGTGTGTGTGTGGCGTGACTCAGCGAGAGGGAACAGCAACACGGTGACACCTGCCCCCCCACTTCCTGGTCACCTGGACCCCCGCAGCTCTCCCTGCTGCGTACCTCTGCCCACACGGCTAACTCTCAGCACATCTCCTTTTACATTCCATAATTTCTCAGCCAACCTGTTGTTCAGGTGGTATACACCACTGTATCTGAGATTCTGGTCACTACTGTGTGATTAATAATATTCCTCTAATACTGCTTTTTAACAAACGTAACACACTGAGAGGGTGGCCCTTATTCTAGGATCTCTAAAACAAATGTTTATTTTTAATATTTATTTATTTGTTTTAGTTGTACACAATGCCTCCATTTCTACGTGGTGCTAAGGATTGAACCCAGGCCACGCATGCGCTAGATGAACGCTCTACCGCTGAGCCGCAACCCCAGCCCCTAAAACACATATGTTTTTAATGCACTAAGAAAATAAAGGCAGGGGCTGGGGCTGTAGCTCAGTGGTAAATCGCTCACCTAGCACGTGCGTGGCCTGGTTCGATCCTCCTCAGCACCACGTAAAAAACGAAAGGCATTGTGTACAACTAAAAACAAGTAAATAAAAAAAGAAAGAAAGAAAATAAAGGAATAATTAACAAAAGAAAATGGGGCACAAGTTTTCCTTTTGTAAAGGAATTTTACATTTATAAAAGGTGTCTCTCTCCCACCTTTTATAAAGTCTGATTCTTTTATTTTAGTGCTGGGATGGAGCCCAGGGCCTGGCCCAGCCTCTCTCACTGAGCTGCACAGGCCCCACAGCCCCAGGAGTTCTCTAACAATGGAGAAGGCTCAGACTTCAATCTGTAGAACCACCTCACTAAACAACCCTTGCTTACTGTACTTTTCCTGGTCACCTTCCACGGTCCAGGCCGCCTTTCCTTCGGTTTAGCCTAAGGTGGTGTCCGAATCTGCCCGCCCCCTGGAGTTACTCATCTTGGGCACTCCCCCGTGCATACTCTGGAACATTCTTGTAAACTTCTGTTTGTTTTTCTCTGATCAGCCTGTCTCTGCCCATGAATTTGCAGGGCCGCAGGGGGAGAACCTAAGATGGGTAGAGGAAGAAGGTTCTTCCTGCTCTACAAAGTCGTCTTCACATGCTGAAGTGTCTGCAGGCCAAAGTGGAACCCAGGTTCTTCAGAGCAGCCCAGGCGGGCCAAACCAAGGCTGGTGGCCCGGTGGCCTGGAGAGCGAGATTGACGGTGACACCAGAGCAACTCACTGACACGAGGCACCTCGCTCCCCACCACTGGGGTGTGCAAACTAGAGGCCGAGGACCCCTGGTGACAGATGCCAGTTGTCACGAGGACTTGATACCCCATGAGCCATCTGGTGAGGGCTTTGAGAGTTAGCCACCTGAGCACCAGAGCTGACAAGGATGTGCCTGATGTCCTGAGCCATTCAGAGCCACCCACTCAGTGCCTGGCTTCATAAACAGAAGGCCTGGCCGGCCGCCTTCCGTGTTTTTTGGGACTGTCACCTTCCTCATACCCTTCCCCGCGTGGGAAACTGGCAGGCTCCCAGGGTGCCCTGCGGCCCTGTTGTTTTATATGCAGCACTGCTAGGCCCTGGGACTCAGCTAGAGTGGCGCCTCCTGTCTGACTCCTCGGCTATTAAAAGCAGGGCCGCACTCTTCCCAGGTGGGCTCTGCAACAAACAGGTGTTTGCTGGCTACGTGTCTCTCCTGTTTGCACATCTGAGATGTGCCTGGCAGTCCAGAAACTTCGAAAGGGGGATATAAAAACAACAGAGCCTGGCTGTTTGGGAGATCCTTGGGACCTAGCATTCTTTTGACTTTTCTTGCATCTAGAAAACCTTTACTTCTTGAAGTAGCCAGTGTCTGCAGGCCATTCGAGCTTGTTCAGTGCATTTGGAGCAGAGAGGACTTAAGAGTAAGCCCAAGCCTGGGGAGGGGAGAGGTGGACTTCCAGGTGGAGAGTGGCATCCTTCCTTCACTTCTCAGGAGCTACTGTCCGGGTTTTACCCAGGCCCATCTTGGATTTGGCACTGACAGTCCCACATCGTGAAAACCTTTCCATTGCCCTAGTTCTGTGACCTGGAGTGGGCATGGGACACCAGGGGGAGGAGGGCTTGTCCTTAAAATATGCCCCATTACATATTTCAAGTTTGGCTTCCTCACATAGTGCACTGTAGCCTAACTTGATGTGTAAAGACACCTAACAGAACTTGCCTCAGAGCTGTATGAAAAGACAAAACTGGCCGGGCGCGGTGGTGCACACCTGTAATCCCAGCACTTGGGAGGCCGAGGCAGGAGGATCACGAGTTCAAAGCCAGCCTCAGCAATGGCGAGGCACTAAGCAACTCAGGGAGACCCTGTCTCTAATAAAATATAAAAAAGGGCTGGGGATGTGGCCCCGTGGTTGAGTGCCCCTGAGTTCAATCCCCGGTACCAAAAAAAAAAAAAAAAGACAAAACTGCAGATCTAGTTTTGTAGATCTTAACTTGAGATCCTAAAATCAGGCAACAGTCCAGACCAAAGATGGTCCAGAACATTCCACCCCACCACATGGGCAGGTTATCTAGGGCCAGAGAAAAGGAAGAGATTCAAAGAGAAAAGGAAGTGTGTTAGGAGAGAGCACGGCTGGTTACGGCTCGTCTGTCTTGTTTGAACCTGGTTTGGACAGTTGGCTGAAACTTGTAGCAAGAGCCCCACAGCCAGTGGTGGCATGAGGAGCAACAGGTCCGCCTCCCAGGCGCCTCTGCCCTGTCCCCAGCAGGACACCCCTCCAGACACCCCTCCAACACACAAAACCTCCACCGTCCCCAGGCCCCTCACTCTGAGTGGTAGGAACATGAAATAAAGGGGCAGTTCCACAGGCTGGGGCTGTGCTGCCCTCCATGCACTTTCTTTGAAAAAGCGATTTATCTAAGGCCCTTCCTGCCTGCTCAGGCTTAAGTCAATAGGATGTTACATTCCTTGACAAACAACCTGGGCCCTCTTTTCAAGGTGAGGAATGTAAGACTCCTTCCTCCTGATCAGAACAGATTGTCCTGAAAGGGAAGTCTTGTGACCTTTATACAGACCAAAGATTCCAAGACCCAGGAACACAGGGCAATTAAAAGCAAAGCCCACCAACCATAAAACCTGTAAAAACAGGGTCCAATTAGAACCCGTCAGCACAAGTCACTTCACATATCATCTCAGTCTCATTGTGATAGCAGACGCCACCCCCACTCGTGCGTTTCACTTGGGTACCTGTGGGTAAAACCAGAGTCAGTAGGGACTTCAAACTCTGAGGCCATCCTACTGTCATTCAAAAGTGGTGAGGTGGTACCTGGGTAAAACCCTCTAGAAAACTTCCCTAAGACCCCAGCAAAACCAACCCTCCTCTCCCTTGAGGGTCTTTCCTTTCTCTTCTAATAAACCTTGTTGTACTTCTACTACATTTAACATCTTGCCTGAAATTTTCTCCTGTGGGAACTCAAGAGCCAGGGGACACACTCAGCCTGTGGATTCCCAGGATGACCACAGCAACAACTCGCACCGTCCACCCAAGTTCCTGGACTGTTAGGCATCTGGCTGGCCTGGGTCCACAGGGGAGGTGCTCTGGACCTTGAGGGACTCGTGGGCAATAGGGAAGTCCTGGGTATTCATGGTGGGCCCTGACCACACCTGGTCACTGAGGAGGTGCCTCATGGAGGCCCCTTGGTAGTTATGCTGACCTGACAAGGCAATGACTCAGGGTGGGACTCATCACTCCAGAAAGGCCAACAGGTCGGTGGAGGGTGTATGGGGCTCTGGCCGCAATGTCAGACCCTGCTCGGAGGGAAAGACTAGCAGTTGAATTCCACCACAGGGCCAGGGAGCCATCGTTCGTGAACACGTAAGGAAACCCCAACAGACCCGGGCCCCGAGGCTCAGGCAAATGTCCCTGCTTGGCAATACTCCATGTTGTCACCCTTCAGCTCAGAGAGGGTGGTGAGACCGCAGGGAACACAGCAGCTTCACGTCAGAACCTCCCTGGTGTCACCTTCTTTACCTCTTCCTTGGCTCAGTTCTGATTTGTGTCCTTTGCTACTAAAAAAAACAAAAGCACAAAACAAAACTATGACCTTAAATATGGCACTTTCCTGAGTTCTGAGTCATTCGAGGGAATCGTTGGAGGTGAGGGAGTCTATGCGGACCCCTGAAGTTGTAGCCACTAGTCTAAAGTGAGGGTGGCCTGGGACCCCTGAGCTGGCACCTGTGCCTAAGTGAGCTCACTGTGTGGGAGACAGGCCCAGAGCCTTGGGTTTGGCTGCTCCTGGGAGCTCCCCTTTCTGAGGACTCATCCTCTGTCCCACTCACAGTGACACTGACCCCTCGCCGCCGTCCCCAGCCTCCTCCTCCACCCTGTAGTGAGAAAGTTCTCCTGAAGCTCAACTACGCCCCATCCCCCCTTCTTCAGCCCTTCCTCAGCCTTTTGCCCCTGGGTGACATCAAAACTCCCCATCCCCCGACACAGACTGCGACTTGGCCTCTCGCTGACCTCTCTTCCTCCTGACCCAACCTAGGGACCTTCCCTCTGGCTACACTGCCGTCCTGGTGGCTTCCTGAACTTGTGGGCATAACATAGGTCACAACTCCACTCTGACCTTCAAAATTGAGCCAGCAGCGTCACTTCCTCCTGGAAGTTTATCTGTGATCCTCTTCCCATGACGCATGACCTGTCTAGAGCCCCTGCCCTGCTGTCAGCCCCCGCCACCCCTTGATATGATGAGCTGTGACAGACTGTGGTTTACCCTCTGGACTGATGGCTGCACCGTGGGCTTCTCAAGGTCGAGGGCTGGTGCACATCTGCCCTGTGGCCTCAGAAGCTCTCGCATCAGCCCTAGAACCCAGGAAGCTCCCGGTGCGTGTGTGTGGGATGAAGGACCAACAAACAGGTCACTCCACCTCAGGGACTCTCCATGCCTCGGTTTCTTAAGAAAGTAAGATTTACAAATATTTATCACTCAGATTGACAGCAGTCCCCATCTGGGCTACGGGTCAAGCTACTCCCACACGCAGAACCTGGGGGAACTGGCTCTCACCCACGTCTGTCCCTTTCTATTATCCTGTGACATTTACACATCACTTGTAATCAGTTGAGAGGCTGACTAGGGATAGTGGATTTTACTAGTTGATTTTAATGTAGGTAATTGTTTTAAGATGAAGTGGCTTTAAAACAATCCAGCAGGGTGCGGAGTTCAGGGGTAGAGCACTCGCCTCACAGTTCCAGTCCCAGGCTTGCATCTTGCACCCCACAAACAAAACAAAATGATCCAGGGAAAAGAAATACCCAAATTGAAAAAATCCTAATATACAAGCCCATGTAAACAATGGGTGTGGTTTTTTAAAAATCTTAAAAATTTTTTTTTTTTTTAAATCTTTACCACTAGTTTCTAGCATAGATCTACTAAAATCTTTGAACTCTTGGGGGTAGTAAGTCTTCTTGTGGAAGTGGGTGAGTCATGGGGTAGAAGGGGACACCCAGATAGCATCAGAGTGGGAGCTGGTCACCAGAAAGACTAAGCCATGATTAGCGGGGAGGAACTTCCAGCCCCCACACTGCAACCTCCAGGGAGAGGAGAGGGGTTGGACTGGAGTTGATCCTCAGGGGCCAACCATCTCACCACCTGTGTCTCTGCACGAAGTCTCCGTAAGAACCCTGAGGTGCAGGGAGCTTGCTGGTCTGTGAACACGTCCGTGTGCCGGGACTGCGCCACACCCCTGGACCCTTCCAGACCCTGCCCACTCACCTCCCCACCGGGCTGTTCAATCTGGCTGTTCACGCGTCTCCTCTGTGATAACTTTGACCGGAAGCAGCGCACTTTCCTGGGTTCTGAGCCTTCTGGAAACTTACCCTCTCAAACCCGAGGAGTGAGGGCGAGTTCCTGAATTTGCACAAATGGGCAGAAATGTGGGTGACCTGGGGACCCCATTTGTGGCTGGCATCTAAGTTGGGAGAAGTCTCATGGGACCGAGCCCTTTCATTTGTGAGTCTGACCCCAACTCCAGGTGGACAGTATCAGGATTGAATTAAATTGTTGATCTTCAAGCTGGTGTTGGAGAACGGGTGTCGGTGAGGAAACCCACCACTCACTAGCTGACGGAGCTGACAAGCGCCAGGCAAGCACAGGTGGGTCTCCTCAGGTCGGACGAGCCCAGCGTTTCCATTGCAAGGTGGGTTTGTATTCACTGCAACTGCTACGAAGCAGGCTCCCTCTCTGCTCTGCGTGGGGCGGTAGCTCAAGGCTGCAGGAGGCCACTTCAGTTAGTGACACAATTAGAACTAAGCACGCAGAACCCAGGACCAGCCTCAGCACTGATCATGGAGTTTAAGGTGTCCCTCAAACCAGTTCTTCTTTCCTTTCCTTTTTCTTTCTTTCTTTCTTTTTTTTAAGTAAATGAGGGTCAGCATTTATTTCATAGGTTTGTCCCCAGAGTCAGCACAATATCTGGACAGAGGAGGTGTTCAGTGACCATCGTCTGTGCCCTCAGTGACCCCTGATTGTCAAAAACCTCATTCCAGTGCCCCTCTGCCCTTTAAACGCCCCCTTCTCTCACTCTCTTCTCCTCAACCCCATTTCCATTTTTTTTTGGGGGGGGGATGGTGTATTATTCAGCTCTTTTTGCTGCTGTAACCCAAAGTCCTGACAAGAACAATTTTAGAGGAGGAGAGTTTACTTGGCTCTTATGGTTTCAGAGGTCTCAGTCCATAGACGGCAGCTCCATTCCTCAGGGCCCAAGATGAGGCCGAACGTCGTGGAGGATGAAAGCAGCCCGGAACATGGCACTAGGAAGCAGAGGGAGACTAAGCTTCACTCACCAAGGACAAAATACACACCCACTCCCCGCCCACCTGACCCACCTCCTCTAGCCACACCCACTTGCCTACTGTTACCACCCAGTTAGTCCATTTGACTGGATTAGTGTACTGATTGGGTTGAGGCTCTCATAACCCAATCATCATTTCATCTCTAAACTTTCTTGCATTGTCAGACACATGAGCTTTTGGGGGACACCTCATATCGAAACCGTAACAGGTGGCAATCACAGATCACTGTCAGTTCTTGGCAACTTTTTTTGTTTTCTTTTGTTTTGTTTTTTGCAGTGCCGTGAGTCAAACCAATGTCTTGTGCATGCTGGGCAAGCACTGTACCACAAGCCACACCCCAGCCCCCAGTCTTTACAAGCTCTTAACAGCTTAATGGAAAATGTTTAGAAACTCCTTTGAGGGTCCCCCCACCCAACAACAAAAAGTGTCTAAGAGGCAGTATCAGTGGGCAAATGCTTATATTGAGTAAATAATGGAATACAAGATGGTAAGAAACCAAAATACAGTCCTTTGTCAACAAATAGTATTGGAAAATGCCTAGATAATACTCATGAACATTTGAACAATCATCAGAAAAAATTCTTCAGAGGGAAGTTTGCTCGATTGGATAAAATTACAGATGCCGTTACTGTATCCAAAAAGGTCAGGTATCAGTGTTGAAGTTCTTGAAGAACTGCTTTTTTTAAGAGCCACTAAGGAAGGACAGCCAGAGAAGGTATTTTCTCAACTGTAAATGATCTCTTCAGGTAAAACAATGTGTTATTGAAAAACTCAAAGCTGCTGGAGCAACATTTGACTTGGAATTAAAAAAAAAAAAAAAAGGAATTCATGATTGGGCTACAACAGTAGTTAAGACTGGGAGTTCATTACCTGCACCCCACAAAGCAGGGGAAGAATGAGGCTGAAAGTGCAGCACACAGGAAGTGGTTAGTTTGATTAAAGAGCAAACAACGCAACAAAAAGCTGGACCTTTAAACAGACAAGGATACTTTCAATGTTTTGCAAGGAATGAAGAAAGTCTTTTGTTCCACAGAGATTCACCGGATCATGTGACAGACATTTAACAGACCCATTGAGCTTAAACAAATAGACCTAGAACAAGCTCCCAAATCTGCTGGCCCTTTGTCCACGGCAAGTGGTTCTTGGCACAGGTAGCGGATCCCCAGCAAATTCTTAGAGCATGGGCATACACGCACACACACACATACACACATATTCTGACACTTCAGGGAAAAGTGACATGCTAGTCATCCTAAGAAAGCAACTGCTTTATCTCATGAAATTGGCCATTTTGAAAAATGCTACATTGTTGTGTGGCATTTTAAGGGAGTGAGCAGGTAATAATGTGTCAACTTAAAAACTTTCATATCTGCACACTTTAAACAATAGCAACAACAAACTTGGGAACATAGTCTCTAATCTAGAAATCACCCCAGCTAGAAGTGGTGGCTTTTTTGAAGACACTATTAAAAATATTTTGCAAAAGCAGCAGGAATGATGCAAAGTTATTCGTCATATTTTGAAAACAAACAAAAATATTTGTATCACTGGTGAATTTTAAAGAGAAAGATAGTTTTCTCGGGGCTGGGGTTGTGGCTCAGCGGCAGAGCACTTGCCTCGCACACGCGCGGCCCGGGTTCGATCCTCAGCACCACGTAAACATAAAATTCATTGCATTGTGTACAACTAAAGTAAATAAAAAAATATTAAAAAAAAAAAAAAGATAGTTTTCTCTGGGTAGAGAGCCTTCTGCCTTTTGACTCCCAGATTGGGCTGTGTATTCCTCAGCTATGATGCCCATCAAATCCAAATATTAAAATAAGCAACTTATATATAAATATATAAATAAGCAACCTCAGATCACTAAGCCTATTTTTACGTCAGGATTATTTCAAAAAGAAAAATGAACCATACCCAATTGCATTATTTTCACCTGCAAAATTTGATTATTGACATATTTGAAAGAAATGGTTTTGTACCAGTATTGAGAACAAAAATTAAAATCACTTCAAAATATTGCTAATTTGACTTGAGAGTAAGTCTATCTAGTTTCATATTTGTGTAAGTTTTATAAAAAATGCATAATGGATCAGAACAATAATGCATGAGTAGGGCTGGGGTTGTGGCTCAGCGGTAGAGCGTTCGCCTAGCACGTGCGTGACCCGGGTTCGATCCTCAGCACCACGTAAACATAAATGTATTGCATTGTGTACAACTAAAGCAAATAAATAAATATTTAAAAAAATAATGCATGAGTATAATTTACAAGTAAAGTAACATGTTGGGCATAGTGGTGCAGACCGATAATCCCAGCTACTCCAGAAGCTGAAGCTGAAGCTGAGGCAGGAGAACTGCAAATTCAGGCCCAGACTGGGCAACTTAGCGAGACCTGTCTCAAGATAAAAAACAAAATAAAACAAAAAAACCAAAACCAAAAAAAAACTGGGATGTGGCTCAGTGGTGGAGTGCTTGACTAGTATATATGTGAAGCCTTAGGTTTAATCCCCGCCAGGAAGGTAGCATACGTACATATGAAAGTTGCTCCAGACCCTAGCATGTGCAAAGCCCTCAGTTTGATTCAGGCACCAAAAAAGCAAACTTTTTAAAAAAGTTGGCCCAGGACTTTTTCTGGCCAACAATACCCTCTATCTTTACCCTGTCCTTTGCAAAGCGACCTCACTCTCCTTAAGAGGGCAGGCTTTTTCCCTTCCCTCTGAACTTGGGCCAGTTTGGATCAATGGAATGTGGTGGCACTAGCGCTCTGTGGTTTCTGAGGTTTGGCTGTGAGAGTTACGCAGTTCCTACCGTGATTGCTTGGGAAGCTCCTGCCTGGGATCCCCCCACCACGTTTTTTTTTTTTTTTTTTTTTTGGTACCGGGGATTGAACTCAGGGGCACTCCACCACTGGGCCACATCCCCAGCCCTTTTTTGTATTTTAGTAGAGACAGGGTCTCACTGAGTTGCTAAGTGCCTCGCCACGGCTGAGGCTGGCTTTGAACTCGTGATCCTCCTGCCTCAGCCTCCCAAGTGCTGGGATTACAGGCGTGCGCCACCGCGCCCGGCTACCACCACGTTATTAATGTAGGGAGAAAAAGAGAGGTCCTGGCTCCCTCCCATCCCAGCAATTGCCAGACCAGAGTGAAACCATCTTGAAAGTCCCAGCAATGATTGGAGAGACCCAGGCCAGTTCCACTTGGAGCTGAAGAACTCCTCGGCGGAGCCCCGCCCAGGTCCCTGGCCTACAGGACTGGGAGCAGACATGCTGGTGGCTTCCGGGGTCAGAGGTCTTCACGGCACAGCAACAGAGGGCCGAGCAGATCCCCGCCCGTGGGGGTGGAGTCCAAACTCCGCAGCATGTGGCATTTAGTCTCCAAAAGATGTGTCTCATCCAAACTTCTAAAAAGCTTTTATTAATTTTAAGAGATTGTGGTGAAATATACACAACCGAAAACCTGCCATTTTAACCATTTCAGGTGTGGGCTCAGCTGCCTTGCGAACTTCGTGGTGCAGCCATCGCCACCACTGTGTCCAGAACGTCCTCATCCCAAACTGACGCCCACTCAGCACTCACTCCCGCCCCCACCTCCAGACCCTGAGGACCCCCGCGCACCTGCCATCTTTATGGCTCCGACTCCCTGGGGACCGCGTCAGTGGAGTGTGCGGTGTTTCCTCCGTGTCTGGCTCAGTGCGCCCAGCCTGGTGCCCCAGGCGTGTTCACGGTGCAGCCTGCATCTGAATTGCCCTCCTTTGAAAGACCGAATCGTGCCGGGTGCGGTGGCGCACGCCTGTAATCCCAGCACTTGGGAGGCTGAGGCAGGAGGATCGTCAGTTCAAAGCCAGCCTCAGCAATGGCGAGGCACTTAGCAACTCAGGGAGACCCTGTCTCTAATAAAATACAAATAAGGGCTGGGGATGTGGCCCAGTGGTCGAGTGCCTGAGTTCAATCCCTGGTACCGAAAACAAAAACAAAACAAAAAGACCAAATCGTATTCTATGTCTACTTCCCCAGCCTATCTCCCTCTGGTTCTTGTTACAACCTTTGTTGTTCCAGACGAACTCATCTGCTGTCCCCAAAGACGCCTTCCACATGTCTGCCTCTGAGCCTCCATTTTTCCCTCTGGGGTGTCCCCCTTGGTTCGTAGCCTTCTCAAGCCCTGTTCATGTCTCAGAGCTCATCCTATCCCACCTTCATGCAGGGAATAGTCCCTCCTCTCTCCTGGGGTCCCGCACACTTACCACATGCACCCCACAAAACCCGCGTGCCCCTGCCTGCCAGTCCCACGCCAGCTCTTGGGAGGGAGCCCTAGCATTGTCTCTCTTACGCCTCCGAGGAGTTCAGTGCCAGGCCTTGCGCTCAGCAGATGCCTGATAAGTAAATGCAAAGGTAGGAAGACAATAAAATTCATCAAAAGTAACCCCCTGAGCGTTCTAGTCAACTCAGCAGGCACGCACTGTGCTGCCAGGCTGCGTCAGCCTGGAGCAGGCACAGTTCAGATTGGAGGACCGATAGGCATCAATCCGAATTCCAACGGGGCCACTCTGTGGCTGCAGGACCTTGGTCAGCTTCGTTTTATCCCCTGAGCAATAGACAGATCCTGTGGGTGTCCCAGGGTCAGCCGGAGGAGGCCAGGAAGGAAGCGTCTCACACAGAACGTAGCTTTGGAGTTGCGTAGCACGCACTGGGGTAGTGGGATAGTCAATGTTACGGGTCAACCTGACTGAGCAAAGGGACGCCGAGCTGGCAGAACACAAATCCCGGCTGTGTCTTTGAGGAGGCGTCCAGAAGAGGCGAGCGTTTGGGATCAGTGACTCAGGAAGCCTCCGCTCCCCAGGGTGGGCTCTCGTCCCATCCACGGGGGCCTGAGGAGCACAAAAGGCAGAGGAAGCGCCAAGTCCTCTCTGCCCCAGGTGGGACATCCGTCCTCGCCTGCCCTGTGACGTCAGCAGTCCTGGTCCTGGGGTCTTTAGACTCAGACAGGGACGGACGCCTCCGCTTTCCTGACCCTCCATCTGACAGACAGCAGCACGTGGGACTTCTCCGTCTCCATAACCACACACTTGTTGCCGCCGGAAGCGATGGCCGCTTGGAGCAACGAAGCCGCGGGAAGAAGTTCAGAGGCGAACTGGAAACAAACAGCTTTTTTATTCTGATAACTTTTCTCTCTGGCTCTAACAATGACTTTAACACACACCACACACACTACTAAACAACCAACACACCAAAAAATGGCGCAGACCCCATCAGCAATCTCGGCTCAAGTCTCTCAAGATCCCGGGCCAAGTCCCGTGAGACTACGGAAGGCGGCAATGCCCAAACGTCTCCATGGCCCATAGTCAACCACAATCTTAGCCATCTCCCCAAACAGGGCTCCTGCACACACTGATCCCATAAGATCAATCTTCTTCTGTATTTTTCATATATTCTGTTTGTCCTGCTTCTCTGGGGAGCCCTGGCTACCGAAGTGAGGTCCCCAGACACGTCACCTGGTGGAAGGCAGTCTTCCCCGCCCACCCTGTTTTCATTCTGACATTTTCACCCAAAGCCAAGTCCTTGTAGCAATTGGAATTCCCAATGTTTTTCTCACCAGGGGCCCATTTTCTGATAAACCACATGGTTGTAAACAAGTCCCATTCCCAGAGAGGGCAAAGGACAGATGTCCCTGGGGTTTTATTTTTATTCATTAATGATTCATTTATTTATTTCCCCCCTCTTTCTCTCTCTCTGTCTCTCTCTCTTATCTCCCGCCTTCCTTTTTTCCTTTTTGGTGCTGAGAGATTGAACCCAAGGATGCTCTACCATTGAGCTACATTCCCAACTTTTTTTATTTTTCACTAAGTTGTCCAGGTTGGTCTCAAAGTTGTGATCCTCCTGCCTCGGCCTCCCACATTTCTGGATTGCCAAGTATGTCACTGTGCCCAGCTCTTCTTTCTTTATCAGAATTTTTGTTTCTCTTTAAGTAACAGAAGTAAGCAAATACATTTTGAAAAAAACATAAGCAATACAGATAATATAGGTATGTATACAGAAAAATATAGAATATCCCCTTTTCCCTACCTTCTTCCCAGCAATACCTAGAGAAGAAACCCAGGCCAGGGAGAAATTATTGCTATAGGTAGAAAAGGAGACACCAACCTTCCCTTGAAAATTCTGCATAAAGAATTATTTTTATTCGAAGTTGTTGCATATGACAGCAGAATGCATTATAATTCATAATACACATATAGAGCACATTTTATGTATCTCTGGCTGTATACAAAGTATATTCACACCATTCGTGTCTTCATACATGCACTTAGGGTAATGATATCCATCTCACTCTACCATCTTTCTTTTTTCTTTTTACCCCCTTACCCCCTCTCTTCCCTTCCCTCCCCATTGACCTTTCTAGTGTTCCTCTAATGCTCCTATGCTCCCCATCCCAACCCCACTGTGAATCAGCCTCCTTATATCAGAGAAAAACATTTGGCATTTGGATTTTTTGGATTGGCTAACTTTACTTAGCATTATATTTTCCAATTTCATCCATTTACCTCTGAATGCCATTATTTTATTCTCTTTCATTGCTGAGTAATAATCCATTGTGTGTATATACCACAGTTTCTTTATCCATTCATCTACTGAAGGGCATCTAGGCTGGTTCCACAACCTAGCTATTGTGAATTGAGTTGCTATAAACATTGATGTGGCTGTGTCCCTGTAGTATGCTCTTTTTAAGTCCTTTGGAAATAGACCCAGGAGTGGGATGGCTGGGTCATAAGGTGGTTCCATTCCCAGTTTTCCAAGGAATCTCCATACTGCTTTCCATATTGGCCGCACAATTTTTCAGTCCCAGAGCTACTGCCCTATTCTGTGCCCCCCCCCCTTTCCTCAGCCAGGACTGGTTTCTGGCTGCTTTGTTTCCTTGCCCTGCCTTTTCTGGGCGCTGGCAGCCTGACCCTCTCTGGTATCTATCAGAGGACCCTGTCCTGGGTCACAGTCCCGCGCCGGAAGGCCTGCCTGCCCACCTGGGGCTGCATCTGCCGGCTGACCCCAGCCCTTCCTTCCTGGAAGCCCTTCCTCTCTGCGACTCTGACCCCACACGTGGCCTGGCTCAGATGCTCTTGACGTGCAAGGAGCTGCTTTTGGTGCGACTTCTCATCTGCAAAGGTTTGACCTAAGAAGTGATGTCACCCACACCAACATCAGCAGAAATGGGGCCAAAATTGAGCGCGGCCTCCCTCAAAAAGGAACGCAAGAGGTTGTTTTCAGGAGAGAGAAAGGCCAGGACTGTGAGACGGCAGGAAGTCGGTTGCTGTATAGATTTTGTTACCCCCTGGGTAGCAGGATTTTACAAGTTTAAATCAAGTCAAACCGCTCACCATGTGCTACATCCTGAAAAGAGTACAAAGAAAAGTAGTATTTCCCTTCCAGGAAAATCACAGCTGCAAATATTGCTGGCTGTCATTTGGATGTATTAGTTAGTTATAAGATTTGTCATTCATGAGGCGGAAAAATCCAAAGTGGGGTCCCCTCAGGTCTGTGCACACAAAGCCAAGTGCAGTGGCTCATGTCTGTGATGCCAGCTACTTGGAAGACCGAGGCAGGACGATCGATCGCAAGTTCAAGGTCAGCCTGGGCAACTTAGCAAGGCCTTGTCTCAAAATCAAAAATATAAAAGGCTGTGGATGCAGCTCAGTGGTAGAGTACCCATTGCCAAAGGGTGGGATTGAGCTCCCCCTGCCTTGAGTGCCTCCTCCTGGGCCCAACATGGCTGCTGGAACTTGAGCCATTACATTGACATTCCAGCCACTGGGGAGGAGGAAGGAGATTGGAAGGCACATTCCCTCCTTAAAGGAACATGACTCCCAGAAGTGGCACACAGTACTTCTGCAGTGTCTCCTCGTCCATAACAGAGAGACTTGGTTTTATCCTGCTGGAGGAGGCTGGGATGCCGTCTTTATTCCGGAGGGGCGTGTGCTTAGGTTTGGGATGTGTGTGGGAGAAGTGGAGGAGCCGCACGGGCATGATAAGCACTGAGAAGCAGCACTCGGGGTGCTGCACTACGCTTGGGGGAACCATGGCTGTGAGGCGGCAGCTGTCACGGGAGAGGCTGGGGGTGTGGGGTCCCAGGCTGCTTGTCCCCACTCCTGTCTTTAAACCGAGGCATCCAGAGGTGCTGGCCTCCGGCCTGCCTTGGACAGTGAGGCTCTCAGCCTCCACCCGCACAGCCACACGCCGCGGCTCAGGCCTGTTCTGCCCCAGCGGGACAGTGGGTGATGGCGACCGATGCTCCCCCTGGCACTGCCCTAAAGCCAGTGGCAGCGGCAGGATGACAGATGGCAAGTAGGTCTCACCACCCTCGAGGAGCTTGCAAGCCCTGCTCACCTCGGGTGAGGGGCACTGCGCGGCGAGGGAGGAGTACCCTCAGGGCCCGGGGCCCTTGGGGCTCACCTGGGTGCACGCTGTTGCAGGCAGTGGGGCCCCCGCAGCCCTGAGTGATGGGCACTTTGTCCCCGAGGACCCCACAGCTCCCCGGGGGTCTCCTGCCTCGAGGCTGAGGCTGGGCTGCTGGCCGCTCCTGGCCCCGCAGGGCAGGCCCCGTTCCCGGGCGTGGCTGCACCTCTGGGGGGCAGGGACAGCCCGCCCGCCTCTGCCGGCTTTTTCCATATTTGCCCCTGAACTTCCCTTCAAACAACTCACAGGAAGAGCTCTCAGCCCCAGCTGCCCGGGATACACGTGTCTGCGGCCATTCGCGGGGTGGGAGCCGCGGTGCCAGGGGCGCTGCCCGGAAAGGAAGCCCAGCCCACGCGATCCAGGAAGCAATACTCCAGCACCGCCACTGGCTGCAGGCCGGTCCCCTTCAGGCCATGACAGGCTGGGCGGCCTCCCTCCGCAAGCCCCTGGGCTGCCCGTCTCCATGCACCAGCAGACAAGCCCCAAGAGGTCGGTGCTGGGGCCCGAGTCAGGCTCCTTGGCATGGGTGTCCCCTGACCGGGCATGGGCTCCCTTGTGCCCTGACCTGGGCGGCTCCGGACCCCCCTCCTTCCCAGCCTGACTTGCAGGACCAGCCTCAACGGCTTCACAGGATGGCTCCTTCTACCACCCCAGATAGGGCACAAAATGCTACGGGGACCTGGAATTTGTCACTGTGGAGACCCCCTGGCCCGGAGCAGGCATGGGCAGAGCAGAAACTCCCCCTCTGGGCTCCCAAACTCTCCCTGAACAAACCAAGTGGCTCTCTCGAGGGTCACCAGACATGCGGTGACATGGCACTGTGCCCCGGGTGGCTTAGACCACAGAAAGGCGGCGGCTCCCGGCTCTGGAAGCCAGGTAGCCAGGAGGGGCTGGGCTGGCTCCTGAGGCCGTGAGGACAAGCCTGTCCCAGGCCTCTCCCAGCTTGGGGCATTTGGCTGGCATCTTGGACACCCTTGGCTTGTAGACTTGCCCTGGGTCTCCACCTCCTGTTCACATGGTGCTCTCTCCCCCGTCGGTGTGTCTGTGCCCAAATTTCCCCTTTTAATGAGGACATAAGTCATATTGCTTTGTCACCCACACCCTAGTGACCAGAGTTTGATTGGATTACCTCTGTGAAGACCCTATCTCCAAGTAAAGTCACATTCGGAAGTACTGGGGGTTAGGACTTCACCATATAGCCAGGCGTGGTGGCACATGCCTGTGACCCTAGCTCCTCAGGTAGCTGAGGCAGGAGACTCACAAGTTCAAAGCCAGCCTCAGCAACTTAGCGAGGTCCTAAGCAACTCAGCAAGACCCTGTCTCTAAATAAAATATAAAAAGGACTGGGGATGTGGCTCAGTGGCTTAGTGCTCCTGGGCTTATTCCCTGGTACCACACAAATCCTGGGGGCAACATATTCAGCCCCGTCACATGTGGGATTCCCATGCAATAATTGGGATACACTTTTAATAAAAAGTGATTGATTGTTTGTCTGAAATTCAGACTTAACTAGGCATCTATATTTTTTTAAAACTGGCAGCCCTACTTTGAGCAACTCCCACCTGTGAAAACAGCTTTTCCCAACAGAACAGCGGAGATGGCTTTTGCTTTATGAAGTGATTAATCATAGGATGTCCTTAAATAGCAAATTCCTCTCCAGGCATCAGCGCAGCAGGGTGAGGACCAGGCTACACTGACGAAGGCGGAAAGCCCATGTGTGATCTAAATTTAGGACGGCAGTTGAGGGTCAGTTTGCAGAGGATCAGGCCCGGGATTCCCCTCTGCTCCTGGGCTCGGGGGTGTGAGGGGCTGGTCAGGGCTGAGCCCGGGCCCCAAGCCCAGCACGCACTTTCTGGGAGACAGGCCCGTCTTGCTGGCCACCGCCCTCTCTGAGCATTGGTTTTTTCCTCTGCAGGTTGGGGTCTCCAGTCCCTTGAGTCTCTATGGCAGGGTCGTGTGTCCCCAAGTCCCTCCTCGTCACCCCACTGCATGCGGCAGGCAGCAGTGTTCAGGTCCTGAGTTTCAGAGTCAGGGCGTTTGACCTCCTAGAGTTAGAGCAAGAGGGACTCTAGTCTGGCAGAAGCCACAGCAGGGTGACAGGGAGAGGCCATGGGTCACAGAGACAGGCAAGTATGGTGGGAGGTGTGGGCAGGAGGGGCGGCTGCTGGAGAGAGCTCATGTCCCCTCCCTCTTGAAGACGGAGGCTGAGGACCTGAACCCACAGGACACGAGGCTGACAGTCCAGAGGCTGCGCAAGCCCAGGCCTCGCTCTGGCCAGGACGTGAGGAGCGCCCCCACTTCCCCTGCAGGCCTGGCTGGCCTCCTGCACGCCCAGGGGCTCCCCAGCAGGCAGGCAGAGCTGGCCGGCAGGGCCCTGCTGGCGATGGAGCTGCGTCTGTGAGAGTCTGAGGACACGTTCGTGGAGACAGGTTCTGTCTTCGCTCCAGAAACCACTGTGGCCCACCCCCCGGGATCACGGGTCGAGCAGGTGACTCAGACAGATAGCATCAGGTGCGGTTGGAGTTCGCCCACAGCGGGGGGATTAGCTTGTGGTGTGTAATGGGCCTTCTGCAGAGTGACTTGGCAGCAATTAGACCAGGGCAATTAGCAGGACCAAGCAGGAGCTTACGGGAGAACAGGGTCCTGGCACCTGCGCCTGGAGCTGGGCCATCTCAGCCGTCCTGCTCAGCACTCGGGCTGACCAGGGAGACAGACGTCGTGCCCACCGCACAGCCTGGCGGCCCTGTGCTACCTGTGTGCCGGCCCGGCCACATTTGGCTCCAGGAGCAGGGCCAGCACGTTTGGCTGTGTCACCCCCTCAGAGATGGCTCACTCTCTGAGGCACTCTCCCCACCCAAGAAGAGCTCGGATCCCAACCAGGACGGCCAAGGTCACAATCCCTGGAACCGACTCTGGTGGCAAACATCCATTCAGTGAGAAGCTGGGACGTTTTGTGCACTTGGAGTTGGCATGACTGGCGTAGGCAAACCTGGGGTGTCCTCCAGGTACACCACACGTGTGTGGAGATTGTTGGATTCAAGGCAGAAGGCTGCACCTCCCAGGCAGAAGGCCACACTTCCCCAGGTACCTTGTGAAAAACTACAGCTCCCAGGATCCTCAGCGTGACCAAAAAACCTGACCAGCAAGTCCCTTGTCCACTACCCCTACCCCCCCCCCCAACCTCTGCTGGCCTATAGGACAAGGACTCACTCCAAGGGGGTTTTATGGCCCCTACTCTATTTAAGCCAGCCCCGGACTAAACTCGCTCCCCCTGTTCCTGCCGCTCTCTGTTCCTGCTTGCCCCTATTCCCGTCCATCCCTTCCCTACCCCCCTTCCCTTCCCTTCCTTTCCCTACCCTTGCCCACGTGGCACCCCAATAAACCCTTTTATTTCACTAACACGGTGTTCCCGGCTAAGCTAACTATGTTCCAGCAGTTTTCTAACAGAGATGCTCCTGTGGACACGCCCCCCTTTCACATCATCTGGCTCCACACTCGTGGCTTCCTTGAATGAAGAAACTCCAGAGACAAAAACATCGCAGATCAAGTTCCTGCTCCCAGAGGTGATGGGTGGACGATGGTGTAGGTGCTGTAGGGGACAGTGAGCACTCAGGAGGGGGCGGCCCAGGTGGGCAGGGGGCGGCAGCAGGCAGTGTGGGGCTGGCGTGTTCACCAGGGTGGCCTGGGGGCAGGAGCCCGACGCAGGAGCACCTGAGCCCCTGAGCCGCGTGAGGTGTCCAGAGACACGGGGGCTGCTGGCACCTGGGTTAGTCAGCCTCTTGTCACGGTGACCAGAATGCCCAAGAGGAAGCACTTAGAGGAGGAAAGGTGCATTTTGGCTCACACTTTCAGAGGTTCAGTCCATGTTGGGCCGACTCCATTGCTCTGGGCCTGGGGTGAGGCAGAGCATCATGGTGAAAAGGCGTGAGCGGAGAGCAGCTCTGCTGGGGGGAGGGAGGGGGATGGAGAGAAAGGGAGGGAGGGAGGGAAGGGGAGAGGGAGGGAGGGGGAGGGAGAGAGGGAGGGAAAGAGAGAGAGGGAGAGCAGCTCTGCTGGGGCAGCCAGGATGGGGGGAGGGAGGGAGGAGGGAGGGGAGGGAGGGGGAGGGAGGGAGGGAGAGAGGGAGGGAGGGAGGGAGAGAGGGAGGGGAAGAGAGAGGGAGAGAGGGAGAAAGAGGAGAGAGGTAGAGAGGGAGAGGGAGGGAGGGGGGGAGGGAGAGAGGGAGGGAAAGAGAGAGAGGGAGAGGGAGGGGCAGAGGTAGAGAGGGGGAGGGAGGGGGATGGAGGGAGAGAGGGAGAGGGGAGGGAGGGGGGAGGGAGAGAGAGGGAAAGAGAGAGAGGGAGAGCAGCTCTGCTGGGGCAGCCAGGATGGGGGGAGGGGGGGGGGGAGGGAGGGAGGGGGAGGGAGGGAGGGGGGATGGAGAGAGGGAGGAGAGAGGGGAAGGGAGAGAGGAGGAAAGAAGAGAGGGAGGAGCAGCTCTGCTGGGGCAGCCAGTATGGGAGGGAGAGAGGGAGGGGGAGGAAGAGAAGGAGGGAAAGAGAAGAGAGGGAGAGGAGGGAGGAGAGAGGGGGAGGGAGAGAGGGAGGGGGGAGAGAGAGGAGAGAGGGAGGGGGGAGAGGGAGGAGAGAGAGAGGGAGAGAAGAGGAGAGAGAGCAGCTCTGCTGGGGCCAGGATGGGGGGAGGGGGGGGGGGGAGGGAGGAGGGAGGGAGGGGAGGGAGGGGGGGAGAGGGAGGAAAGAGAGAGAGGGAGAGGGGAGAGAGGTAGAGAGGGAGAGAGGGTGAGGGGGGAGGGGAGAGGGGAGAGGGAGGAGGGTAGAGAGGGGGAGAGGGAGGGAGAGAGGGAGAGGGAAAGGGAGAGAGGTAGAGAGGGGGGAGAGGGAGGGAGAGAGGAGAGAGGGAGGGAAAGAGAGAGAGGGAGAGCAGCTCTGCTGGGGTAGCCAGGATGGGGGGAGGGGGGGAGAGGGAGGGGGAGGGAGAGGGAGGAGGAGAGAGGGAATGGAGAGAAAGGGAGGGAGGGAGGGGGTGCAGAGAGAGAGGGAGGGAGGGGAAGAGAGAGGGGGGAGGGAGAGAGAGGAGGGAGGGGAAGAGAGAGAGGGGGAGGAAGGGAGGGAGAGAGAGAGAGGGAGGGGAGAGGGAGAGAGAAGAGAGAAGAGGAGAGGAGAGGAAGAGAGGGAGAGGGAGGGGAGAGGAAGGAGAGAGGGGAGGAAGAGGAGGGAGGGAGGAAGGGAGAGAGAGAGAGATGGAGGGAGAGGGAGAGGGAGAGAGGGAGGGACAGGGAGAGGGCCTGAGAAGGGGTTGCAGGGCAGACGTGCCCTTCCAGGGCCCCTCCTCCATCTGCCTCCCGCCTGTGGCAGCCCCGCCCTGTCAGTCCATTCACACCGGGCGGGCTGATAAGGTCCCAGCTCCCACGGTCCATCCATTTCACCTTTGAATATTCCTGCATTTGGAGATTTGGGGGACACCTCAAAGCCCCTAACTTCTGGGGGCTCCACAGGCAGCCTGGGCCATGTTGTGTGCCAAACTAAAACAAGGGGTTCTTATATGCATGGAATCAGGAGAGAGGGCCCTGGACAGTTGCCGCCACGCCCAGGCCCGCTGAAGGGCAGTGGAGCCCACCGCCCACTGGCCTGGTCCCCAGCCCGCCTCCGGCCCTCACTCCACTGACCACCTGGACCAGCCGCCGCTGAGCTCCCACTTCTGCAAAATGGCCTGCTGGCATCTGCCTCCAGTCTCTGGGGTCTTCCACACTGACGGGGCTGGAATATTCTAGGCTCTCCATAGTGTCGAGGAGAGTCACCACGCCTGGTAATGACCCTCGCAACCTCCCACGTGGTCCGGTCAGGCCAGAAGAATTAAGGTGGGTGCTTGGTAACACAAGAGCACGCAGGTGCCAGAAAGGGGGTGTCGCTGGCCAGCGGCACAGAGCTCCAGAGGCCACTGCAGCCGCAGAGTGCCCTCGCTGGTCGGCAGGACATGGTTCCTCCTTTTAGAGACGCAGAGAACGGGGCTCCAGACGACGACTGCGCGACCTGCCCCATGGTGGACAGCTGATCTGACTCCTGTCCCATGCCCTGTCCTGTGCCTCCCCCGCCCACCACCTGCTGCCTCCTAAGCCCAAACCCCGAATCTGGCAAATCTGAGGCGAGCAGAACATCATGGCGGGAGGCCGTGGCGAGGAGAGCTGCCCTGCGGACGGCAGCCAGGAACAGAGAGAGAAAGGGGGAAGGGGACTCACGCACAAGGGGAGCCTTTGCCTGGCACCTCAAGTCCAGCACCGTCTTGTGACATCACCAGGAAGATCCCCGAGCAGACTTTCCTCGGCTGGTGTGAGGGGCGGCTGGCTCCCACAGCCCAGGGGTCTGCTAGCCCGAGCGCACAGGTGCCTTTGGCAGTGCCGGGGAGCCCGTCACTGGAGACTCTGAAGGAGGCTGCCTCCCCAGAAGGCCCTGGCCCTGTAGGCTCACCTGTCCCTGAAGATACCTCCAGGTAGTGCTTGGCAGAGATCAGCCCTTTCCAGAGACGTGAGGCCCTGGCCGTCTCCCGCCTGCCCGGCCTCGGACTTCAGTCTTCTCATTCCAGCTAGTCTTTGGGGCCCCCAGTGAAACAGGTGCCACTCCTTCCTGCAGCGTGGAGTGGCAGAGACCCCTCTCCAGCCACTCCCCTGGCATGTGAATTTCTGTTCCCGGCTGTATGTGCATGGACAGCAGAATAGGAGATTAATGCCCTGAATAGATAAATAACTCCCGTAACACAACAATGACAGCAACTTAAAATTTTTAAACAGACAAAGGACTTGCAGAGACATTTGTTCAGAGAGGTCAGTAAACACGTGAAAATATGGCCATGCTCACCCGGGGAAACACAAACCAAAACCACAAGGAGAAGCACCTCCTACCCGCCAGGATGGCTACCGTCAAGACAATAAAGACATTGGTGATAATTAATAAAAACAGAACAAAGGGTGATCAGGAGAAGTAGGAATCCTGGTGTGTCACCGGTGGGAAAGTAAATGGTGCAGCTACTGTGGACAAGGGGTCAGCCGTTCCCCGGAAGTTCGAGTCCACGCTCCCACATAGGTGAACCCTGAAGACAAGGTCAGGTGAAGTCAGCCAGATGCTACAGGGCCTCGCTCTGCAGTGGCCCTTCCTGAGGTGCTCACGCCAGGCCAAGTTGGAGGTGGCGGTGGGGTGGAGCTGTCACACTTAGAGGAGGGAATAGGAAACCAGTGTTTAATGGGTGCAGTTTCCACCAGGGAAGATGGAAGCGCTCTGTGGTGACAGTGGCCCAACAGTATGAATGTTCCTGATGCTGACAGATTGCTCTTAAAAATGGCTAAGGGGCTGGGGTTGTGGCTCAGCGGCAGAGCGCTCGCCTCGCACGTGTGCGACCCGGGTTCGATCCTCAGCATCACGTAAACATAAATGCATTGCATTGTGTACAACTAAAGTAAATAAATAAATATTTTTTTAAAAAAAAATGGCTAAAATAGCAGTGATGTCCTCCGCCCCCAGGAAAGGACAGGCTCTTTTTCTTGTCGAATGAGTGGCGTTTTCGTTAAGTGCAGGCAGTGGACAACATGAAGGGCTGGGCATGAGGCCAGCTCGCCACGCGCTGGAGCAGGAGGCAGAGACGCCCTGCGGCTGCCCCCCGGGCCTGCAGCCGGCGTCTCTCCGAGGCTGGCTTCACGCGTGGAGACCACACCAGCGTAGGGAGGAAAATTCGAGTTGAGTCATTTGCAGGATGCGGGCGCCCCAGGCGGGACCTCCAAACGTGGCAGCCTGGGAGGAAATGATTTGATGTTTTAGCCTCTCCTGTCACCTGGGTGCTCGGCTGGGACGACTCTGCTTCCTATCTTAAGACGTTTCCAAACAGCAGAGCTCCCGAGCACCTCCACACACGCACGTCCGGGAAGGAACAGGCTGCCCCGGTCCCGGGACAGCGGCCTCAAGTGCTTTCACAGGAAAAGGCTGCGGGCGACAGGAAGCAGGCGCGTGATCTCGGAGCTGCTATCGGGCGCTGACCTCATGGTTGGACAGCAGTCAAAACAGGAGAATGGAGAGGCCACCGAGGGCGGGCCCTGTGCTGGCCCTGGCTCTGGCTGGTGTGTCTCTTCTGGCGCGGCCCAGAACAGAGCAGCCCTCCCGCCCGGCCCACAGGGAGGCCTGGCACCAGAGCCACAGGCCCGGCCTCCACCCCTGGGAGCCTGTCGACCCTTATTGCTCCCCATTCTCTCCTGTCCCCTTTCTTTTGTGGCATTTTCAAGGCCACAGATGCCACGGAGCTGACTGAGCAGGGACCTGACAGGAAGGTTCAGGACCATTTCCAGATGGGACATCAGATTCCTCTGTCCTGAAATAGCCACTCGTCTCCCTTGTTCCCCAAGGAAGCTTCTTAAGGGTGACTCCTGGGGTCCCTGGGTGTGCCCACTTGGGGTGCAGGCCTGAGAAGTGCTCAGACCAAGCCGTGGGCTTCCTTGACCACCACAGACTTCTCACCGTTTGCCCATTCGTCTACTTTTTAAAGTGAACTTTAATTTGCTCCGACAGTTTCAGATTCACAGAAAGAACTGGGATGACGGCACAGTTTCCACGTGCACCCCGCACCCGGCTTCCCCTGTTCCCAACATCCCACGTTGATATGGAACATTTGTCACCATTAATGAACCGGCATCCGCGCGGTACGTTAAATGCCGTTCGCTCTCATTTCCCTAGTTTCCACCCAAAGCTCTTTTCCTGTCCCAGGGCCCCTGCGGGGACCACATCCCCCTGAGTCTTCTTAGGTGTCACAGGGCTGTGGCGTCTCTTGGGTCTTGCTCTCTGGAAGCTTCTTGAGGGTGATGCGAGTCTCCCATCCTCTGCCCGGGGGGTCTCCTCACAACGCCTGGCTGGACGTCCCCGTGACATGCCTCAACTGTTCAAAGTTGACAACTCGATCGCACAAAAGGGACACCTCCTGGGCAGAGTTAGCCAGGTCTGTGGCCAGGCGTTGTCCAGAGGGAGGGCGCAATGGGGCCAGGAGCTCTCTCTCTTTTTTTTTTTTTTCTTTCTTTTTTTGTGGTACTGGGGATTGAACTCAGGAGCACTTGTCCACTGGGTCACATCCCCAGCCCTTTTTTGTATTTTTTTATTAGAGACAGGGTCTCACTGAGTTGCTAAGTGCCTCGCCATTGCTGAGGCTGGCTTTGAACTCGCGATCCTCCTGCCTCAGCCTCCCAAAGTGCTGGGATTACAGGCGTGCGCCACCGCGCCCGGCTTCAGGAGCTCTCTTGATCTAACTCAGAGCACCCCGGGGAGCTGGGAGGCCCAGACTCCAGCCTCTTGGTTTCCACGGGAGCAGGGCCTTGCCGCTCACGTGGGGAGCCTACCCGCTGACTCGGGGCCTGCGACCTCACTGAAGCACAATCTCCACCGTGGTGGCATCTCGTCCCAGTTTAATGACTGTCCTTGTGGACAGGATCCACTACGTGCTGCCATCCTCCCAGCCATGGTTAAGCTGGGTCTGCACTGGGCCAGAGCGTTGGCGAGGCTGGGCCTAGCGGCAGGTGAGCCCCCGCCAGAGCGCCCCTGTGCCCGCACCCCCAGCCCTTCACCCACTTGCTCGTCCAAAGCCCCTGACACCGTTTGAAGGTAGAACAATGATGTCCACTTGACAAAGAAACCAGAAATGGTAACGTTTGCCGGTTTTCAGATCCTCTCAGTCACAAACGTGGCGTCAGAGCTGCTTGTCTCTCCTGAGCCGTGTGGCGTCTGGGCCTCCGCGGTCACCAGGCTGCCAGGAGCCTGCAGGTGGGTCTTCCACATTCACCAAGACCTGCAGGTCGGGCCTTTTTAAGGACACTCAGTTTCCCAAGAGTAAGACCTGTTCCTGGCCTTGCTCCTCGTTAGTGCTGTCACCAGACCAAGAGCCAGGCAGCAGAGAGCGCAGGGCGTTGTGCCTCCCCTGCACCATGGAGAAGGGGCCGCTGGGGCTGGGGCCCGGGACCTCCTGGTCCTCCAGGGCAGGAGTGGCTCCTTTGAGGGCTAAGGGTCAGAACACAGGCCATGAAAAGAGGGGCTCGGATTTACAAGTAATGATAAGAGCTGAGGAAGGGGAGAGCGAGGAGACAGGCCAGGCCCTGGGAATGCCACATAGTCGCCTGAGGACCCCAGCTGAGGGCAGATGGCAGGGCCCACGTTCTCAGGCCACGCCGCGCCAGTGTCGCCCCCGCCCCCCTGCAGATGCCAACTTCCCTGAGCGCCGCTTCGCTCCCGACGTGAAAGGTGACGACCCTGCTTGCTAGGCCAAGCCCCGAGGGAAAATAATTATTTTTCCAGCAGAAGTATCTTAAATGACTCTTCAAAGCTTCTCGCGGTCCCTCTCTGGCCAGAGGAACACCCCTCATGGGTGAAGAGAAGCCACAGGTCTGGAACGATGCACCATTAGCCCTAATTGACCAGGAGGCGGCGGGGGGGCAGCTCCCAACCGCGCTGCGCCCAGGGCCGGCGGCGCGTCTTGCTGCGTCTGTGCGTCTTGTGCTGCAGGCCTCTTCACCCAGGACTCCGGGTCGGCCCCAGGCCCTGACCGCCCGTCCTGCTGTCCTTCCAGCTCAGCTCTGGAGTCTTCATGAGGTGGCCTAACCCCTCGGTCCACAGCTGCCACCGCGGGGGGCCCAATCCCCAAGGGCTTGCTGGGTGGCTTCACTGCCTTCAAGTGCTGGCTCTGCCTCTCACCAGGCAGATCTTCACCCCTGGGCCTTGGGCTTCCTTGGCATATCCCCCATCGTAGGTAGGTGTCAGACGCCCCCCCTCATTCCTCCAGCACCCTCCTCTTTAGTTAATGGTGCACAGCCCGATTCTCCCAAGTCTGCTCCAACCCACCTTCACAAGCTGATACAGAGGGACAACTCCTAATCGCTGCCGTGGGAGGTGGCCAGAGGGTTCCCTTGCTGGGAGGGTCTCCAGCAGCTGCCTCTCCACCTGGGTTAATTATCTCTGACTTCCTTGTGCCAATGATTCCATGAATCCTGTGAAATGTGGGGGCTCCAGGGTGTCGTCCCCTGCAAGCTGTGTGGGTGTTCATGCTCCTCCTTCTGCTGGGGTGTCTGTGAGCACTGTCACGGTGACTGGGCAGGAATGCCAGCCCAAGTACCAAGACCACTGGGCCCAGGGCATCAGCCACCTGGTGGCAGGACAACAGGACCCACAGATTAAGGTTTGTGAAGAAGCCACGGATGTTGGACGGGCCTCTGAATCCCACCTGTGAAATGAGGATAATGAGGTCCACCAGACTTTGAGGCCGCGTGAGGTGGTCCTGTTGATGATGTCACATGCGGGGCAGGGACTGTTACTACTCCCATCCTACAGATGAGAAGACTGAGGGCCAGAGGGGGAAGAACTGTGCCTTGGGTCACAGAGCTAGCAAGCAGAGGAGTTCAATCCAAACCTAAGAGTCAGACGAGATGACACACGTCCAGCGTTCAGGACCAGCCTCTCAAGTCACGTCCCCAGGGTACAGTACATGGTGGTGATGGTTAACTCTGTGCCAGCTTGCCTAGGTCATGTGCACAGACTGAGCGAAGCAGAGCGCCCCTCCCAGTGTGCACAGGTCTTACCCAGCTCCTCGGGGGCCTGGACAGAAGGCGAGGCGGAGCAGGGAGGGTCTGCTGTCTCTGCCTGGCACTGAAGCTGGGGCGCTGGTCTTTTCCTACCTTCAGACTTGGTCTGAGACGCTGGGTCTTGAGCCTGGGATGGTCAGACCTGAACCTCCCTGTTGGCTCTGCTGGCTCTCCAGCTTGCCAACTGTGTCTTGGGACTTCTTGGCCTCCATAATTTCTTTCTATACATAGTCTCCTGTTGGTTCTTTGGAGCACAAAGAATCAATTCCAGGACCGTCTTCATTCCACGCAGCCCAGAGTCAGCCTGAGCCTACCGAGTGCCAGGCACTAGGAATTCACTGGCTCGCAATGCTTACAAAGTGCTCGGTGTGTGCTCGGGAGGGTGACCGTGGACTCCTCCCCTGCACGGCGCAGAGGCAGAAGTTAGCAGCCAGCAGCAACGGCTCGCTGTCGCCATGTGACAACTGGTTAAGGGACTATGTGGCTCCCAAGTAAGGCAGAAACCAGTGAAATTCACCTATTATGGTGAGATTTACGGCCACGCCTTTTAAACATGTGTTTTTCAAACAAACCTGTCGTCATGGTAACCCTCTTAAAACAAGATGCGACCTGGCTTGGAGAACCTGAGAGCTAATTACAATAGTGCTTTGTATTTAGCTACAGCTTTCTTCTGAGTTTAATGGACCTCACTCATTAAGCTCCACAAACATCCTCTGAAGTCTTTAGGGGACAGATACTATTAAACCCATTTTACAGATGCAGACACCAAGGAACGGGTGAGAGTTAAGTGACTTTGCCACTAACTGGCAGATCAGCCAGGAGCAAGTCCAGGCCAGGCCCAGGTCTCCTCTGTTTCCTTCTGTTTTTACGAATCAGACTCCATCCTGAATTTTGAAAGTCCTCCATCATTAAAGGATTAGAGTTTCCCACAGCCAGGGCTGGGGATCCCAGACTGTGCTGTCATCTGTGTGCGAAGGCTGCTGGGTCAGGAGCTATGGAGGGAGCAGGGTGGCAGCTGTGGGAAGCGCGATCTCCGTGCAGAGAACCCAGCCAGCAGTGCAGGGCGGCAGGAACCGAGACCACAGAGCCACCGCAGAGGCCGCGGCGGCCAGCGCCCACCTCCCATTCCATGGGACAAGCAGCTGAGACCAGACGCACCTGCCCATCCCAGGGACCCTCCACTGGGCCACCCACAGTGGCCGGGGCCTATTCCTTGAGCATCAGCAAACCTCGCCTTGGGCCTCTGCTGCAGCCTCGTGGCCCTCAGGAGGGGGCCCGGGCCAGCGGTGCTGTGTGTGACGGTGCTGTGTGTGACGTTAGAAGTCCACATTTCCCAGACCCACCCCAGACCCACCGAGCCAGCTCCATGCTCTAGGAGCCCTTGGGAGGCTTCCGAGCAGCTGCAGTCTTTCTGCCTCGAACATTCTCCTTGGCCTGTGGCCACACGCTTTCCCTCCAGGTCTGTCCTGTTCAGGCCCTGCGCAGCTCCCCTCAGCCGCAGCACTCGCGTCTCCCTGTGCACAGGGGAGCCCCGGGAGAGCAGGCCTCTGCCTAGCCACCCGCAGCGCGGGACAGTGGCTGAATGAACCGTGCCTTCTGCCTCAGGTCATTGGGTGGCCAGGAGAGGGGAACAAATGTCTGGAGGGGGTGGGCGGGAAGACTGTTCTGAGCATGCTGAGCAGGTTTGGTAGGTGGAATATGGCGGAGAGAGGTGACCCTGTGGGAGGAGGAAGGAAAGGCTTGAGGGAGAAATCCCGGAGCATGTCCACCTGGGGGAGTGAGGAGCCAGAGACGCCGGCTGGGCACCCAAGACGGAGGAGCCGAGCAGACAGAGGCCAGTGCTGCGGAGGAGGCCAGGCAAGCCCCGCTCCCGAGAGCTGGGGTGGATGCCCGGGGCCCCAAGGTCGGCTCCCAATAGGGACGGAGTGGCCACCAGGAGCACACTTGTTCTGTGGCACCCTGAAGGGTGGGAGGAAGGCAGCTGAGGCGTGAGGAGAGTTCCTGTGAGGTCTCTGGTCACCTGGGTTGCGTAGGCAGAATTGGGCAGGGAGCTGCGAGGGACAGACGGGAAACCAATCAGGCAGGTGCTGGGGCCAGCCGTCCCTGACCCTGCAAACCTGGACAGTCCAGGGCTCAGAATTTTGTCCTGCATCTAAAAGAAATTCAAGGCTCCTAGAAAATTAACAGTTTTCCTCCCACCTGGGCTTAGAACATCACACAACCAGGGTCTGCAACTGGCTGGCCGGCAGGTAGAACTTCCTCCCCCTCAGACTGTGTGTAATGGGAACTCTTACTAGGCAGGAAGCCCCTAGGCAGGAGCGAGGGGCCTCCCACCCTCCCTGTAGGGGCCAAGCCTAGATGCCACAACACTGCCACCCTGTCCCTGCCTGGGACTCCTGCTGCAGGCCATCATACCTGCAAGGTAAGGACTTAGTGTTTTCTGACTAGTTCTGCTTCACCAATTGTGAGTTCATGATGAACTTGGGGTATTTTAAATAGGAAGTCACATATGTTCCCCAAACAGTTCATTTAAATGTTAACTGCTGGATTTTGTTGCATTAATTAATTTTGGAAAACTGACATGAACAAAAAATTAACTTAAAAAAAATAGCCGGGCGCGGGTGGCGCACGCCTGTAATTACTTTGGGAGGCTGAGGCAGCGCGGTTCAAAGCCAGCGCAATGGCGAGGCACTTAGTAACTCAGTGAGACCCTGCGTGCCAGTGTAGTGCCCCTGAGTTCAATCCCCCAGCAAAAAAAAAAAAAAAAAAAAAAAAAAAAAAAATTGGCCGGCGCGGTGGCGCGTGCCTGTAGCACTTGGGAGGCTGAGGCAGGAGGATAGAGTTCAAAGCCAGCCTCAGCAATGGCGAGGCACTTAGCAACTCAGTGAGACCCTGTCTCTAATAAAATGCAAAAAAGGGCTGGGGATGTGGCCCAGTGGTGGAGTGCCCCCGAGTTCAATCCCTGGTACCAGAAAAAAAAAAAAAAAAAAGAAATTAGGACTAAAAATTTCCCCTCATGTTCAACAAGATGTGTAGTGCCCTAAATTAAGCTATTACAAATGCCTTAATATAAGAAAACTCCAAATTTAAGGCCATTTCCCAAGGAAAAAAAACATTATATCAACTCATGTATGTAGATATTTTAGGAATGTCAAATAAATGATCAAATATTTACTCATTACTTATACAGATACTCGCTATCTTCTTCCACACCTTTGAGAAGAATTCAGTCCCCAGACACATGGATTAATTTACTTTGCATTTTTCAACTCATGGCCACGCAGGTAAAGCTAGGTTTGAAAACCACTTTGAACCAAATTAATCAAAGAACCCAGACAAATTTTTTTGTATGCACTGTAAGTTTACTTAAGGACCACAAAATCTTTTCACACTTGTATGAAACCATAACTGTTCTCCAATAAAATCTATTCTGCATTTAATTTATGCTGAGGATAGAACTTTAAAAAAAAATCCTCATGAAGTTCCAGAAAAACGTTTTACTACACGATTGATCACATGACAAGAAATAACAATAATTATAATTTGGGGACAAATATTGGTGAGATTTATCAACATACCCTTGGAAAGCAAGAGTTACAATTAGTATGTTCAGGTAGTAAGGGTAGTAAGCAGTGGTCCTCAACTTGGGTTTGGAGCCATTTGTGACTGGCGTCTTTTTTAGCTACACTTTTTTGAAACTGGGGAGCGAATTCTGCATTTGAGGCAAGCACTTTGCCACTGAGCTACATCCCAGTTTGTGGGATGTGGAATCAATTTAATGAGTGAACTTGGTGGTAGGGAGGGGGGCAAAAGAATTAGAATAGCGAAAAATTAAAAAACAAAACAAAACAAAACTTTGAGTCAGAACCATCCAACTAAGCTGCTCCTAAACTCCTGACCCACTGAAACTATTAAGACAACTATGAAGCAACTATGTTCCGGGTTGATTTGTTATGCAGCAATATGTAACCATTTGTGGATGTCACTGAAGGAACTGTCCTCATTCCTTTCCTGGATCATTCCCAGTGGCGTATGAACATGCTGGAATTTCTCTCATCTTAAAATGCTCTCTGGACCTCAAGTGTCCTATCTTCTGTCCCCCTGTAGCAAAAACTTCTCTTGATCATTTCTGATTCCTTTTTTCCCATTCCTTGACTATGCCAATTTAGCCTTTTCAGCACCCCAGCCTCTCTGAAACAGCTCCCAAGTGAGAATTGACTCTGCAATAAAATTTAATACCCCAAGAAACAAAACAAAACAAAATTTAATACCCCTCTGGTATTCAATCCCAAAAGGATCAATTCAATCCTTAGTCCTCTTTTAACTTACCTGAGTCATTCACTTAGTAAATATTCACTAAGTAGCTACTAGGTGCCAGGCGTTACTTTAGACACCAGATAGTCAACACTGAACAGAACAGACCCCAAATCCCTCCCCACCCTTTCAGAGTTTACATGCTGGGCACAGGAGCCAACAATAAACAACAGACCTCTACAAATACTCATGGCGAGACCATACGATATCTGAGACCAAACAAGTCAAAGTGATTGGCAGTGGGGAGAATAAGGAGGAAATAGATCAGCTGTGAACTACTGACGCTGGCACTGGGGACAGGGAAGCCATTAAACTCTTCTCTGCCTTGATATGTGTTTGACGTTCTCCACGGCAAGTTTTTTTTTTTTTTTTCAAAGCATTGTTATGTCAGGTGTCATTTGCAATACAGGTGATGGCACATGCTGGCAGTGTATGTGGACACTAAAATAGGGTGGTCCCGGCCTGAGGCAGGGTCAGAGAGCTGCGAGGCAGCTGGGGAGGAAGAACACTCCAGGCAGAGGGAATTGTAACCTCAAAGGTTCTGGCTTAATGCCCAGAATGTTCTCGAAATAGCAAGGCCAGAGCCCTGACTGCAAGCAGGCAGAGGGGAGCCCAGTGGAAGGGGCTGGATTATGCTGCACCCTGGGGAATTCTGGAAGACATGCTCTGACTCAATCTCTACTGAGAACCCCTCCTTACCCCGACCCCAAGCCTGCTTCTGCCAGGGCTTCCCAGCTCTGTCAAGGGCAACTCCCTCCCTGTCACTGTTAAGGCCATACAGTCCCACCGAGATTCTTCTTCCTTCCTGCATCCTCCACAGTCATGCCACAGCAAATCCTGCAATCCCGCCTTCACTCCCCACAGGGCCTGCTCAGGCTCCCCCGGCCAGGCTGCCCCACTCCACTGGGGCTTCCTACCTGGCATGGCCCATTCTTCTCTGGGCAGCAAGAAAAAATGCTGTGGGCCATTCACAAGAGATGGGGAAACCCAGACAACTGCCTCAGGAACTTCAATAAATTTACTGCAGGCAACACAAAACACCCCATAAATGCTACTTAGATGTTATTAAGATTAGCTCATGTCACAAAATTCTGTTTCTCTTCTTGTAACAAATGATGGATAAAAAGGAAGCCAAAACACTATTCTAATAACGGAAATTCTCTCTAAAAATCTCTCATACAAAGGAGAAAGAAAATGAAAACGGAAATGACATTTCCATTGTTTTACCACATACAGATGTTTTCTAAAGTTACTATGTTCATGTTTAAAAAATTGGTTATACTCATTATACAAGGGATTTTTAAAAGGTCCTTTCTTTACATTTTTTAGGGTGAATCGTAAGTAGGCAGAGTTAAATTACAGTTCAGTCATACAATGAAATACCCTGAAGCTCATAGAGAAGATTGAGGCAGGTTTCCCAGTATAGGTTCCGACTTGGGAAAATGTACATATTAGCTATAAAATCAAGTTGAGAGCACACATAAAATGACACCATGTACATCATCAAAACAGATGTGTGTACTGTTGTCTACAGAACAGAAAAGGATCTGAAAAAAAATGAATCTTATTACAACGTTACGAGTTACCTCTGGGGATGGGAATGAATTTATGATGGGAACATGTCACTTTGATAAAAACAATTCTTTTTCAATGACACTTTCTAATTTAAGTACCATGTGCACAGATAAAGGCCTGCAAGTCCGGAGCAGACCCCACCAGGTCGCAGTGTGCCTGTGGGTAAGACCGCCAACTACATGGAAATCAGAACCAACCTGGGTCCTCATGTCCTGCCACGCCCCTCCTACCAGCTTCCCCCGCAAGTCAACAACTTGGGGTAAAAAAAGATTTAGGCTCCAGGTGTGTGGTGACAGAGTCAGAATGAATCTGAAGCAGAAAAGAGAGTGTCACTCAGGACCCCCAGCATAGTGCTAACACAGGAACCCAGCCCCCTGCTCCCCAAGTTCAAGGCCGAGCTAGTCCTACTGCTTCATGAACACCCCTGGGGAGCACCTTGCAGGTGGAGACCCAGGAGAAACAAGACCATTTCTGGGGCTGGCAACTAAGGTATCACAGATATAGAAAAAATGATGGAGCAGGGTACAAAATGTGCTTAATTTTATAAAGGAGGCTTCAAAGGTGTGTGGGGGTTGCCACAGACACTGCAGGGATCGGTCCTGAGGAGGAGGTCTGTTTTAAGGGATCAATAGGTAGGAAAATCAGGGCAATGAGCGGGAACAGTGGGGCCTGGGAGGAGTATTCATGTGACTATCAATCAGCAAGTTCTCAAATGTCCATCACAGACTCAGCTCAGTCCCTTCAGCTACCCTTCAGGGATTTCCCAGAGAGGCACCTCTGTTCTCGAAAACCTGGCTGTTAGAGACCGCTGGGCTTAGAGGTGCGCGTGTGGCCCTGAGGTGAGCAGAGGTCGTGGGAGGTGCTTCCGGGCTGGGGCACCATGGGCTCTGTGAGGTGCTCCCTCTGCCGCCGGAAGCCTCCAGTCTCGCCCACTCAGGCCAGGCTGCCTTCACAGGTGCGGACGGGAAAGAGCCTAAGTGGACAAAGCATGGGGCCGGGTTCAGCCTGGGCCAGCGGGGCCAATCCCAGCCTTTCCCATGTCGCCAGCTTCCAGGTCCAGAAGCAGCCCCTAAACTTCTACTGATGGTCTGTCCTCCTTGATTCACAGGAGCCTCTTTGATGGAGCAGACGCATGCCCTCGACACCAGAGAATGAGGAGGTCCCCAAAGAAGGAGGGAAGAGGGGCCTGGGAAGAGCCTGGCCTCCGGAACTGAATCTAGAGCACTGTCCCCAACCCCTGTGAACGCCCTCTCCAATGTCTTCCGAGGCTCCCATCCCTGAAGGAAGCGTGTGGGAAGCCGAGGTCCCGTCTCCTAGGGGTGGACTGTGGGCAGGAGCTCCAGGGAGACACGAACAGAAGAGCAGTGGCTGCAGGGACAGAAATGGCCGGAGAGCTCCAGCACTGCAGCGCAGGCGGGTGGTCAGGGGACTGCACCTCTCCCCACCCCCACCACGCCACACAGCACACACTTTTTTCCTGGAAAGACTTCACCTCACAGACCATAGAAGTGGACATGCGACCCACACTGTCCTCTGCCTGGGGAGACTGGAGCAGCAGAGATGACAGGAAGAAAGAGAAGGGGACATCTAAACAGCAAAGACCCACACTGAACCGGGAGGAAGGAAAGGCGGGGAGAGTGCGGACCGAGCGCCACAGCCTGCTCCAGGTGCTCCTGCGGCCACGCGGCCCAGAGCACGGTGACAGGAACGGTGACAGGAACGGTCCCGCCCTCTGGCCTGCGCCATTTCAAGGAGAACTTCTATCCACGACAGCCTAAAGACTTACAATTTGGCTTGTACGTTTAAAACAAAACAAAAAACAACAAAACAAAACCAAACCTCCATAAAGGCATCTTTTAAATCATAATATGTGAAGAACTACAGAAACCAAAAGGTACAAAGATAATTTCAAATTAATTTAAAGGATGGGTCTTTTTCTCAAAGAAGCTATTTGAATGAAAATATTTTATTTATTTTATTCTGGTACTGAAGATTGACCCCAGGGATGCTCTACTGCCAAGAAAACCTTTTTATTTACTTGTTTATTTTTGTGGTGCTGGGGATGGAACCCAGGGCCTCATGCATGCTGGGCAAGTGCTCTACCACTGAGCCATGACCCAGTCTCTTTTTCCTTTTAGACAAGGTCTTACTAAGTTTCCCAGGCTGGTTTTGAACTTGCAACCCTCTTGCCTCAGCCTCTCGAGCTGCTGGGATTTCAGATGTGTTTATTTTTATAAATGTTTCCTCTAGCAAGTTTATCTCTAATTGTACGGGGGGGGGGGGGGGACCTACTCAATCTTGTACCAAGTTAAAAGAATTACCAGTAGCTTCCATTTATTTTTTTATTGCTATTACAATTAATTTATGCTGATGGTATAAAAATAGTTTAAAAATATCCCAAACTAATATATAAGCCAGCAAAACAACCTGTCAATACCAACTTATCAGCTCCAACAGGGTGGACACACGGGCTCCAGGTAACGTGGGAATGGTCCTTCCAGTAGTTCCTGGAGAATGGCAGGAGACAGAATGAGGCGGAGATCCCTAGAACATGATGAGTCTTTTTTTCTGCCCAGGATAAACTCTTCACTTCATGGCACACCTTTACAACATTGAAAACAGCAATGTGATTTACTTGATTAAGAGTGAAGAGGACAGTATCGCAAGAGTGACAACTTGGAGAAAGCACCCCGGGGGCTACTGAGTGGCGGGTTGGCGGGGCCCAGGCGTCAGACCTTGACCTGTGCACCCCACCCTGAAGTGCGGCTTGAGCGCATGCAGTCCCTCATCTGGTTTAATGTCCTCAAGAGGGTCAGTTAGGAAGAGGTGGTCCCTCCTCATCACAGGCAGGTCAGTCCCTTGCTCAGTGCCGCGACCGCCCTCTTCTGGGTCTGGACCTCAAGTGACCAGCTGAACGCCGGAGTTTCTTCCTCTCTTGTCGATGCAGTTTCTCAGCCTCCTGCTGCTTCTTCTGCTGTTCTGACTAAATAGAGAATAAGATGAGCAGAGAGAGAGAGAGGGAAAAAAAAAAAGTCAGTGCCCCTTCTGATGACCTTAGTTAGAATGCAACAGCAGAACCCCCAGGCAATGGCCTGCCTCCCGACTAAGGCTGCCCCGGCTGGGGGCACGTGGTGTGGCTGGTGGACCTGGTTCCAACAAGCGCTGGAGCTGACTGTGCAGGCAGGGGGGGCAGGACAAAGTCCAACTTCTCACTTTCTTTTTGCTGGGGGTGAGGGGCACGTGCTGGGGAATGAACCCAGGGGCCTTGCACATTCTAGCCAACCATCTTCCAGTGTCACTTTGAAAGCAGAAATTCTCAATGCCAGGCAAGAGGAAAAGTGACCCAACATAGCAGTGTGATGAACCCACACAAACACTTTTGGTGTGCTTTAAAAGGGCCCACAAGAGCCACTGGAAGAAGGTGCTGCTGCTCATCACACACCCCCTCTCCTAGAAGCCTTCTGCCAGGGCGTCAGAGCCGTGAGCTCAAGCACAGCCCCACATCTGATGAGGCTGGGGAAGCAGCTCAGGAGCAGAGGGCGTGGCTTGCATGTGTGAGGCCCTGGGCTCGGTCCCAGAGCTGCCCGACGTTCGACGGCTGAGATGATGCAGACCCCGCGTGGGAGCGCCAGCCCACCGGACAGCTGGCGGCAGCGCGTGTGTCTGCCAGAGGCGGCTCTGGCACGCTGATGGTGCAGGGGAAAGGGCCATCCTGCAGTCCCTGGAATCCCACACGCCCACTTACTGCCCTCTCTTCCTCCTGTCCCGGTCCCTGATCTCCTTCCTGCTGTGCCGTTCAGAGCAATCCCAATCCAACTTGGAGGTAATTTTAAGCAATTCTTGGTATTTCTTCTATATAATTTCAGAGCCATCTTATTTTAAAAGTGACAATCATCTCAGTTCTTTCCAATTTAAAAAGCAGGAGGAGAGGCTTAGTCTCCTCACTCCTGGAAGCAGCTGTCACTCCACCAGCACAGCCCAGAGGGGCAGCAACAGCGGCAGCCTTCTGGCTGCGCACTCCCACCTGACTTCACTGAACCTCAGAGAGAATCAAGACGTGCCCATGGTACTGAGAGAGATTATTTGGAACTAGGCACAGGCACAAAGAGTCACTGTGAATGCAGTTCTGGCTTCAGTGATAAACGTACGAGTGTGGATTTGCTCTACACACAATAAACTGAAGACAGCTTCTTGACTGAGAGGAAAAGGCTTCTGTCACTTGGCGAGCCTTCTCGGAGAATCAGAGATGAATGGGTGAAGGACAGGAACAGAGGTTTCTCCAAGGGAGACATACAAATGGCTGCTGAGCATGTGACGAGATACTCAAGGTCCTGAGTCATTAGGGAACTGTGAACCAGAACCACTGTGGGATGCCACTTGCCCTGTGGAATGGCTATTAAAGAAGACAGACAATGACAAGTACTGGTGAGGATGTGGGAAAGTCTGGCTGTTTCTCAAAAAGTTAAATAGTAACCACATGAACCAGTCATTCTACTCTTAGATACGTATCCAAGAGAATGAAAAATATGTTCATCTAAAAACTTACAAAGAATTTTCATAGCAGCATTATTCATAATAGCAAAAAAGGGGAAACATCCCAAGTGTCTGTCAATGGATGAACAGAAAAGCAAAGGGTGGCATAAATATCCAATGGAGTATTACTTAGTCACGAAAAGGACAGAAGTTCTGATTCATGGCACACCATGAATAGACCTCAAAAACACTGTGCTAAGAAGCCAACTGCAAGCCGGGTGCGGTGGCACATACCTGTAATCCCAGCACTTGGGAGGCTGAGGCAGGAGGATCATGAGTTCAAAGCCAACCTTAGCAATGGTGAGACACTTAACAACTCGGTGAGACCCTGTCTCTAATAAAATACACAAAAGGGCTGGGGATGTGGCCCAGTGGTTGAGAGTGCTCCTGAGTTCAATCCCCAGTACCAAAAAAAAGAAAAGAAAGAAAGAAAGAAAGAAAGAAAACACTATAAGATTTTATTTATGTGAAGTGTCCAGAACAGGCAACTCTATAGAGACAGGAAGTAGATCAGTGGTCACCAGGGGTTGTTGGGGTGCTGCTAAAGAGTACCGGGTTTCTTGTTCAGGTCATGAATATTGTCTGGGATCAGTGTAATGGTTATACAATGTAGTGAATCTACTAAAAATCAGTGAGCTTTAAAAGAAAGTTTTTGGTATGTAAATTGTATTTTACAAAGGAAAGAAGGGGTAGAATCTCTGTTACTCTTTTCTACTTGGTGCCTGTACTTAGGACAGACTATGAACAGAGAAAATTTTTTAGAGAAATAAAACCAAGTCATTTCACCTGTCAGGTAAAAGCAAAGTATCTGGGCGCTTATTCCTCCTACAATATGTAGCAGGCCTTACTGCAGTTGGTGAAAGACTCAATCTAGACTCAACCTAGAACAGGATTACCAGTGGCAGGCGACTAGCCTTGGGAAACTGCAGTATCCGAGTGAGCCGGATGGGCTGCCACGGAGGGTTAGCACTCGCCGCTTCCTGGTCTTCCCTAAAGTCCACCAAAGTGTTAGGTGTTCTTTCATACTCTTAGACGGTACGGACTTCTGCTTTATAAGGATGTACCTCAGGCCCCACAGTAACCCGGAAACCAAGAAGGCTGGCTTAGCACCAACGCAGCCAACTCTGGGTCTCTAAGGCCTGCCTACCTCAGGCCACCCCAGTAACTTCCCAGCACTGCTTCTCCTGGCTGTCGACCAGCAGGGACTCTGTCTGCAGGGAAAATTCTAGAAAAGGCAAAATAGCTTCCTCCATGGGGGGAGCGTGGGAAGGCAGGCCTGAGGGCAGAGCACACAGGACACTATTGGAGGCTGTTTTTCCTTTGTTAAAAAAAAAAAAAAAAAAATCACAAAACTCAAAACTCACCCTCTTTAATGTGAACGTCAACTGTTTGCTGCCAACAGTGGTGTCTGATACATTCAATGTCCCATTTTTGGCTTCAAGTTTCAAACGATCTTCAAGGGTTTTGCTGTAGGAAGTTGAAAAGAATGACATATTAGTCAGCATTATGCTCTGATCTGCCATTTGAATCAAGGGTAATTAAGATCGATCTCGTGAGGAAAAGACTTTTAAATGAATGACAAAAAAAAACACACCCTAGGAACTTGTACTTCCCTCCATTTGAAAGTTGGTTTGCTGAACGTGGCTGCTACCCAGAGTTCAGCGCTTCCTGCTTGAGTGGCTCTGGTAGAGCTGACGTAAGAGGGAGACGGACACCTCTGCAGAAGCCCCCAAGGAGCACAGTGAGGAGGACTGCTTGCCTTGTGGCCCCTCCTGCTTCTCGTCTTCTCTAGCCCAGACCAAAAATTTTTAAGTGGCAGTACCAAAGACTTCAATGATTGCTACTTACCATATTTGTGAGGCCAAATAAATGCAAGGAGCAATCTATTTCTGAAGCCTGTAACTTACTGTAATGGCTGGTGGCATGCGATTCTAAGCATCTTTACATAAGCCAGGCACAACTGAAGTGTCTGAGTATTCTGGCAACTTGCATGCTTTCTACACAGTAATGAATGCAAACTCAGGCCCCAGGTCAAGCCACAGAGGAGAGCCATGGTCCTTCTGACTTCTGCTTCACTCAGCCCTAACAAGCCATCATCTTACAGGAGCAGCTCAGAACGTGAGCACGCTGACTGCACAGGGAAAACGAGAGCAACCACCTCCCAGATAAACGCTAGCTGATTCTGCCGTGGTCACTGCTGGCTCTCTAGTGCCTTTCTTTCAGTTGTTTTAACTTGAATTATTCTTTCTGACACACTCTATCCTAGAGTTAAGTCACATTTCATTTCTTGATCATGTTTTCCAGACTCTTCTGGGTCATTTCAGACAACCCGTGCCTATAGCTGTTTGCTGATCACTAGAGTAACTGAGAATTCTTACTTCACTTTCAAATAAAGATGTGAAATTTGAATGTCAAACCAGTTATACCAATTCCACTGCATGCTGCTACAATAATATTTAATTATGAATCAGGACTTTGGCTCTTTTTGTTAACTTTTTGTTAATTTAATTATGAATCAGGACTTTGGCTCTTTTTGTTAACTTGAGAGGAGAAGAAACCTGAAAGAAACCTAACGATTAGACAGCTGATTCTTCTAGATATAACTAAAGCGACACATGCCCATCTGTGTGATGAGACTGGGAGAGGATAGGAGAGGAACGAAAAAAAGGGAAGAATGCAATTTTCTTTTCTATTTCCTCTTCAAACAAACACTTCCTCTTCCTATCTACTCCCCTTGTACCAACCAACCCAAGCTGAACGAACCTTTTCAGTGTTGGGAAATAAACACTAAAAAACTTGATGGAATTAAAAAAAGGGACTACTGTGTGAAATGGTTGTCTTTTCCCTGAAATATGACTTTCATAACTAATAACTGAGTAGACCACAGCTCCTAGAGGATCCATGGGACAAAGCACTGCTCCTTTGAAATTCTGAAACTGATGTTTGATGTTCACACCATGAAAAGTTTATTTCTAGTACTAAACATACCTTCTTTATGTAATTTGAGACATAAAATGGTTAGCATAAAAGTGGCACTCTTTTCTAAGCAATAATGTTATTAAGAAGCACTTTTAAAGCACTTTTCATCTTCAAAGTTCTTTACAGACGAACTAATTAATCCTTTCAACATCCCTGAGACAGAAGTATTTATCCTTTATAGATGGAAAAAGGGAGGTAAAATGTGAAATGACTCGCCCCAGGCCATGCAAGGATCCAAATTCTAAAGCCAGGTTCCAATGGCAGGACCTCTCCTTCCCAGGTCCTGTCAGACCATACTTGATTTATAAAGTTCTGTTCAGGAAACTCTATTAAGTGTTCTAAGTGACAAGTTTCCACATGACCAACAGAACAAAATTCAAGATTTAATGTAACTTTTCTTTTAAAACAAGAATTCAGCAGTGCTGTGTGAGCTGCCTCTAGCATGTGTGTGCACTGTCAGCCTCAGCAAATTCCTCAACCCGTTCATCTCATTTTTGTTCTTTCCTTTCACAGCTATAAACTCTGAGCTCACTTCAAAGTTAACAGGGATTCTGAACAGCTATGGAGCCACTGAGACAAAGTGGGACACAGAGAACACTAATTTGGGAAGAAAAAGACTTTTCAAGTAAATTGTGGGAAATTACTACTCTTTTAAGAATGACCTTATTTCCTCCATGATAGGGGCATATAAATTCTGGTTTTCTCTCAATGTGCTTTCGATGTGCACTTGTAAAAACTTGTTCTGTCTAGGCTGCCTGGAGAGACAGGCCGAGTGTTGGAATGGGCCATGGCAGGAGATCAGACACAGACGGGGACTGTGTGGAGATTTCTACATAGGAAGGTTCTACTTCCCTGCCTTTGAAAGTCGGTTTGCTGAACATGGCTGCTACCCAGCGGCCCAGCGCTTTCTGCCTGAGTGGCTCTGGTAGAGCTGACTTAAACCTCTGCAGAAACCCCGGAGGAGCACAGTGAGGCCCGCTCGCCCCCCGCCCCCCGCCCCTCCGGTCTTCTCCAGCCCAGGCTGCAGGTCGGCAGGCACTGGGGCACTTTCTGCTTGACAGTGAAGTATTTTAGGGAAAAATGTAATTGGCACAAGGTGAATGACGACAAAACCCCTTCAAATTGATGGTGACTGCTAAGAAAACAGATCTGGGTTTAAAACACTGGAGGTGAAGTGGGATTACTCAGTACCAAATGCAGAGGGCTCCCCGGGCGTGAGGCTATCTTAAAATAATAAGGGAAAATGGGCATCAATATGGGGGAAAAAGTCAAACCAGATACTGATGCTCCAGGAAAGCTGAGTGACTGACTTCTTTGAAGTTTTAAAATATACCTCTACATTTTCTTTAATTAGGAATATTTAATTAAAAATAATGCTCCTCCGCTAAGTTTTTAATCACTTTGCAGGGAAGAGGAAGCGGAGGAGCAGGGGACAACATAAAGGTGTGTTCTTCAGAATTCAGAGGAGAAACAGAAGCCAAACAAAAATGTTTTAAAAACCTAACCTTTGAAAACTCTTCCTCTCTGCTGTAAAGGCTGTTCAAAACTCTATTTCAATGCCTTCAGTCTGCACAGGCTGCTTCAAAGGCTCTACTGAAGGGATGTAAATTCAAGCAACCATGGACTCTGACCGCCACATCTGAGCATGACTAAAATTCGCCAGGATTGCAAACACCCACTGCTGGGAGAAGGGGACGCAGCACTCTGCTGGAGCACGAGCCCCTTTGGAGGGTGACTGGCAGCACCACACCCCCTTTTGTTCCAGCTGAGTCCATCACTGGAATATACTGCAAAGAAATACGCTGTGAATTCACAACTGTGAAAAAGGTAAGAGAAAAACGAGAAACAGCCTGACCACGGCCATCAGGGGAAGAGTTACCTCAGTGAGGGCACACCCCCCTCACGGGCTGCGTGTGCAGACACAGTAGACCTAGTTCGCTCATCAAGAAAGATGTCCAAAGCCGGGCGTGGTGGCGCACGCCTGTAATCCCAGCACTTGGGAGGCTGAGGCAGGAGGATCATGAGTTCAAAGCCAGCCTCAGCAATGGCGAGGCACTTGGCAACTCAGTTGAGACCCTGTCTCTAATACAATACAAAAAAAAAAAAAAAAAGGGCTGGGGATGTGGCCCAGTGGTCGAGTACCCCTGAGTTCAATCCCTGGTACCAAAAAAAAAAAGATGTCCAAGTCTTACTTTAATTTTTTTTTTTTTTTTTGGTGGTGCTGGAGATTGAACCCAGGGCTGTGTGTGTGAGGCAAGCACTCTACCAATTGAGCTATGTCCCAAGCCCTAAGTCTTACTTTAAATGAAAAGGGCAAGCTAAACAATATGATAAACCTGATGCATCTGTCGTAAGAAAAGCCACAACTACACATAGGTGGGCAGGGACCAGAGTGGCAGTGGGTGCAGCTGACAGGCTGGCCACACACGGCAAGGACTCAGGAGAGCTCACCCTCCAGCACCACAGGCTGACCGCTGACAGATCACTGTGCATGCTAACTTGATAGAAGGTTCTCTTTTTGTAAACAGTTAAAGTATAAGTTTGGAATTAAATTATTTTCAACATAAGATGTTTAAAATGCTTTATGCATAACTTCAGCTTTATCCTCTGTCAGTATGAAAAATTAGCAAGGAGTACAATGTGCCACCAGGAGCTGCTGAGCTCCCCAGTGAAGACAGGTCCTCTAAGGCAGGAACTAGCTGTCTTTAAAATCTTTGAATTTCCAGGACCTACCACAGGGTAGACACTTCAAAGACTGCTTTCATAAGAGAACTGAAGGGGCCACCCAGCAGCTAGTATTTACTACCCAAGAAGAAGAGGCATGCTCATTGACTGGAATGCTGGGGATTCTAAGGATGCTTCCTCTGTTCACCAACGCAGGCACCATCAATGCTACCTGCAGGCCACAGCTGCTCCAGACACCAGAAAAGGCCCAATGCCCAGACCCTAACTGAGGCCAGCAAGCGTGGACTTGTCAAATCTTCCCACCTTGCCATGATTATTTCCACGCATGCTGACTTCTCTCCCCTGTGGCTCTGAAGAGGTATACCTGTCTCTCGGAGGCCATCTCCTTGGTTAAGGCTGCTGGTCCTATTTCTACCCAACTCCTCACCAAACCCACCCCGTCAGTGGACTCCACTCTCCTTTCTCTACTTGCCCCTTTCCTACGGTGACTCCTCTCGGCCCACTGGCAAATCACCTCCCTCAAGTTGTTGGACTGACTCCTCCTTTCACTTCTAGCTTCCTGGAAGAGTCACGTACACTAATTGTTCACAATATTTTTTAAACCTCCCATCCTTCATCAGACCTGGGGTCTGCCTGAGAAACACTGCGAGGAGGCGATCGTCCCCGCCTCAACCCCTCGCTCAGGTGCGTGCATGGCCACACTCCATGTTCCCCGGCCCCCACTGCTTCCTGACAGCCCCTTAGTATTCACTGCCCATCTTCTCCTCGGCCTGGCCTCTGAATGTGAACTCAGCCCTAAACACCAGTAGCTGTGTGACAGCTCTAAGATTCAATGCACTACTCTGCATGCACCTGTGCTGTGCTCAAGAGAGGTAGATGGTTTATCAGACTCAAGAATGCGTTTCTGCCTCGGGTTCTCCCGGCTCACCACTGAGCCTTAGGCCTGTTCTCATTCTCTCTTTTTTTACCTCAGCGGCAACATGCCAGGTATTTTAATGTCATTTTTGACTGTTCCTTTCTTCTTCTGTATTAAAATTAGTAGCCAAACAATGTTTAGGTGCTGCCCATTCTTCTCTGATTCTCCCACAGTCCTGTGATCACGTGTTTCTACACCCCTACCCCACAGTTCAGGCCCCCCTCTTCTGTCTAGGGTACTGTGACAGTCTGTGAGTTCATCTCTGTGTGTCCAGTTTCTCTCTCCTTGTTTTTCTAAAACTGAGATATTTTGCTACAGGTGTCTTGGAAATAGGGACGTTTTGCACCTCTATTTTTATTTTTTTTACAACAAATACATACTTTTGTCTGTTATAAAAGTATTTACATTTTTGGCAGAGGGCTTGGAATAGATGTGCTCAGGCCTGCACATTTCAAAAGACCATTCCAATGTGACCTCTCACAAAGACTTCCTTAATTTCCCCTAAATGAAATCCCCCTTTCCCTCTGCCCCCCCCCCCCCCCCCCCGCCCAGGCCTCTTCACAGCTCAGAGTGTATCTGCTAAGACATGGGTCCGCAGGGTCTAGGATGGCACTGGGCTCACGCAGGCCCTTGATGAATGTTTCACACATGGATGGTGGGTGAGGGGGCTGATAAGTGGATGAACAGTCCACAAATAAAGTTAGCTAACTGCAAGGCACAAAAACATGTGCTGACAGACACACGGGTTTATCTAAAGGCTCGCGACGATACCGAGCAGGGAGAACGACTCACTTGAGCCACCACGTGCTGTTTGCTTTTTCTTCACAGAAATAATTTTCAAGCTGGGCAAGTCCGAGTGAACATTTACACACAATGCAGTCAATTCCATGCTGTCTTTTGTGGATTGCCTTGTGGTAACTCGCAGAACAAACATAAGGAGTCACTTTAGTTCTCTGAAGAATAATGGTTCAATGCTTCATTAAATAATATTAAGATACTGCAAGTTCAGGATCTGCCGCAATAATCCAGTCATGACTAGAATTCAATCAGCAGTTTGTGCCAAAGGCTAGTAAATGGCAGGCTATTCATACCAGAGGGTTATTACTTCAAACAACAGGATTTTTCTTTTCAGCTCATGGAAGTATTATTTCTTATGCAGCTCTTCTTCTCAAGAAGAATGCTTATCTAAGTAAGAGTGTTTAACTGTAGAAGGTTCACTCAGCTATCATTTATTCTTAAATATGTCACTTTTATCTAGTTTGTTTTTTACATTAATATTGTGCTCCAACCCACAGGCAGAAGGAAGAATGTTAGTGTGTCATTAGTCACAGCCCCATCCCAAATCACGGCCTCCCAGTACCATGGTTATGTTCAAAAACAAGTGCTCCTGATCTTTCCTGCTCTGTGAAATGTTAGGGAAATGAGCTATTTTTCAGCAGATCTTGACTGGGAGAGTTTCTAAGTTGCCTGATGTGTATTCAGGGCACAGCAGAGTCACCCTTTCAATTAGTATTTATCAAGTGTCTATCCTAAATACTAAACCAGGAGCTAGACACAAAGTAGTAAATGAAGCAAAAAAAAAAAAAAAAAAAAAAAAAAAAAAAAAAAAAAAACCAGATAATCTAACAAACTCACTCCACAGGCCCACTGGAAACAGAAGGCCTCCCCTGTTTCTGAGCAGGACTCTACATAAAACGTCTAAGAATAATAGCTATACCAAGTGAGGCTGTACACACTGCTAGTGACAATACAAAATGGCACAGTTTTTTGCAAAACCACTTGGCAGTTTCTCAGAAGCTAAACTATTGCTATATGACCTGCAATTCCATTCTAGGTATATACCCAGGACAAATAAACATATGTCCAGGCAAAAGTATATTCATGTGTTCACAGCCAAAAAGTGGGCAAAAGCCAGATGCCCATAAATTAATAAATGGATAAATGAATAAAATGTGATTTATCCATACACCAGAATATTATTCGATAATAAAAATGAAATACCAATGCACACTATAACATGATAAACATACAAATACTGTGCTAAGGGAAAAGAAGCCAGATATAAAATGCTGCATATTTATACAATTCCATTTCTAGGAGATATCAGAATAGGTGAACTATGAAAACAGGAAAGCAGATTAGCGGTTCCCTAGGTCTGGAGATGGGAGGGTGAGGGAAACAAGGAGTGATCACTAGTGAGGCATGGGTTTCTTTTTTGGGGTGATGACAGTGTTCTACGATTGTGGTGATAGTTGCACATCTCTATACTAAAAACCCGTGAGCAGCATGTGTTAAGTAGGTGAACTGTATGATAAATAAGTTACATCTCAAGAAAGTTACTGCAAAAACACGGAGGCTGGTAGGCAAAGAAAACACCTTTGAAAGATATCAGGAATATTACTAGCATCTTCATTCACCAACATATCTTCTATGATCAGAACCAGAATTCTGGGATGCTTCTGGATTCTAAATAGCAGGAGCCCAACATCTGATGTCCTAGATCGTGCCGGAAGCTGGTGAAGTGAAGATGAGACAGGCATGTCTCGCGCCCAGAAACAACGCAGCCTGTTCACGACGTCCTCCCCACCTTACTTCTCCTGCCACTTGCAAAGAAAACACCTTCTTCTAAATGGAAACCTGGGCACTGGAGAAGTACAAGGTACAGAAATGGTACTGGCCTCACTACCTCCACCTGCCCCGCCCTCTCCTCATCCACTCTGCAGTTGCTCCCACCATGGCCCCACTCTTCTTTTCAGACATCTCCTGTGACCATCAAGCATACCCAAATTTAGTCTATCAGATTCTGCCTAGAGATTCTCAAATGGACTCGAGGACATAGCTTCCTCCTTGCTGAGACAACTGACAACTGAAAATTGTTCAAACAATACCATTTCCTTTTTGAAGTTTGATTTTTTTCATGATGGCAAACATTTATGACAAAACACACTGTTTCAACCATCTTGAAGGGACAGTTTGGTAGCATTAGTCCACTGCTGTGTGGCCATCGCATCCACCTGCCTCCAGAACACCTCCAGCATCCCAGACTGCAATGCCGTGTGTGTCACTGACACAGAAGCCCCTACACGCCCCTCCTCCAGCCCTGGGCAGCCACCCCCCACTCTCCACCACTATGTATTTGACTATTTCAGAATACTTTTTTTTTTTTTTAATCTATTTCCCTGAAAAGGGCTTAAAATTTCTAGCAAACTTTCCGAGTGAAGTTTTCAATAACCAAAAAAGCTGGGATGGGGTAAACATAACTGTGATTCTAATTTTTAAAGATAACTTTTTGTTAAGAGGCAAATAATTAGTTACCTCTAACTTACTACTTTCAAAGGTTTCAAACCTTGGATCTGTAGAGCTTGGAACAAGACAAGTACCTGTAGGTTAGAGGAGCTGATGGAAAAGGACAACAGGAGACTGTGCTCTGGCGGCCTGCAGTGTTCTCGCCCACACCCACACGCACAGGTCCACCTGCGCTTCACCATGGTAAGCTACATCTCAAAAAGTTAGATGAACAAATTAGCCAGGGGCAGTTTGGCTTCCCTGGCATCACCTCCTTGCAGGCTGCCCTGCCCTTCACTCCTGCCCCTGCCCTGCAGTCCCACCACCTGAGGAGAGGAGCTGAAAGTAGTGAGGGAGGCCACGGTGCCGGGCTGCCACTACTTACTTCATCAGCTTCTGCTTTGTGGCGGAGTCCCTGAAGCTTCTGAACTCCTCCCCTGCTTTGATCTCATAGAACTGGGGCTGCAGGACTGTCTGCTGGTCCTCCTGGACTTGCTGCTGACGGGTCGCCTTTCCCTCCTGCCGCAGGAGTCTGCGCTGCCTCCTGACCTCGTCCACCCAGTCTTTCTCATCATCTGAACTGTCGGAACTCTCTGCATCGCTTGGTTTTCCTTCCGGTTCCTCCTCCTCTTCCTGAAATTAAAGATGGTAAGTGGAGAGCTCCTTTCCCCAACCAAATACCTGTCCCACCATTTTCTTTAAATTGCATTAGTCCATTAGAGTACGAGACACCACTCCGTCACACACACTGCACAGGTGCCTTTAATCAATCAGCTAGACTCCTAGGCCGAGAGCCGAGCAACGAGGATGGAATTAACCATACCTCCCGTATTCCTGATCTACACGGAAAACTTTATATTAAAGAGACAGGAGCAAAGAGAATATTACTTTTTCACGAAGTTCTTGTTCCTCTAAGAGTCTTAGTTTCTTCTTCCTTTTCTCACTAATTTTTGAAACAAGTGGATTCAAAAGCCTAAATTCTTCACTTTCTTCATCCACTTGGAAGTCAGGGTTCTCGAACATAACTTTAAATCGATCATCGGTGAGAATACTAGGAAGGTTCTATAAGAAAAACAGAAAAAACTATGTATAAAAGTTCAGGTTAAAATCTGAATAAAATCTGACCAGAAAGATGGCTTACAATTCACTCTGTTGTAAAGTCAATGAGCTACATGAGGCATAAATTATAATCTCATGTAATTTCTTTAGAACAGTTTCCAGAACGTTCTAATTGACTCTAGGTTTTATCTTCTACCAACAAAACAAATTCTACTGATCTACTTGGCAACTGATCTATGGTACTTGGTCATTATACATAATGAGCTAAGAATAAACTTTTTCAGTTAACTTTACGCTCAATACATCAGAAAGAATTTTCTTCAATTAATATTTTTAGTGCCAAGAAACACTTTTCAGCTGGGTGCTGGTACACACAGGTGATTCCAGGCAGCAGCTGAGGCCCACCTCAGTTAAGACCGTTTCAAAATATAAAGGGCCTGTGGATAGAGCTCAGCGATGGGCGGTTTACTTAACACACACTAGGCCCCGAGCTCAGCCCCCAGCACTGCAAAACAAAACGAAAAACCTTACAAAGAAATGTGTCTGAGGGGCAGGTGGCGGGGAATGGCTAAAGCATAGCTACAACACTGAACTGAACAAAGCGAGTCTTCCAACTTGATATTCTGTAACTATGCCAATGTATGCCAATGAGTTGTCAGTTGACACAGCAGGTGAGAACGGGCAGTGTAAATTTACTGAATTCCAGTAAGTTTCTTGGAAAAAGAGGGATGCTTCCGTCCTTACAGGATAACTTCACCGGACCTCTTCCCTAGGCCACTGAATAGTTCTCAAAGGATGCAGTGTATTCGCCACATAATAACTTTGGCTATTGAGACCCATATGGATAGCTCAGGGCTGACAGTAACTTCCTCTCTATTTGTACCATTGTAAACAGAAAGTTTCCTATAATGTACTGTAAACTTACCTGTTCACCAAAATAGATGACAGCAACCTCACACGGGGACTCTTACTATGCCTTACCTGTAAGCCACAGGCCTGGAAGCCAGGTAGCACCACCTACTCAGGATGGACTGCAGACCAAAACCAACAGCCTTGAGTAGAGCGGGGCAAAGCCAGCCTGTGGTGGACTCGAGCTTGACTGAGCAGGCTTTATTTTAATGATTGTTTTGTAGCTGAATTTTGAACACTATTTGTGAGATGTTTAAGATATTAAAGAATGTGGCTTATTACTTATATATACCTAAAAACTGGTAAGCTCTTACCTAAAAATGCATGAGATAGAGATTTCAACAAGGCTTCCCTGATTACAAACTGCTTCTAAAACAAACTTAGGGCTAAGAAAAAAATGACAGGAAAGATCTAGTTCCTGACCCCAATCTCATGAGGAAGGAAAAATCCTGCAACAAGTGTGCTACAAGGCCCCACATGAGGAAGTGCAACAGAGCCAAAGGCTCACACAGAGGCGAAGCGATCCACAAGATACCCAGGAAGGCTCCAGGGACACGGCGTCCGGGAGGAGGCTGGAGGGACACGTGGATTTCAACAGGCAGAAACGTGAGGAAACACTGGGGAGTGGCAAGTCCTCTGAGGACATCAGAAGCGGGGTATTTAAACAGGCATTTCTGATCAGGCCAGAAGGTGAAGGATTTTAAATACCATGACTGTTATTCTGAAGGTCTCGGGGAGCCACTGTAGAAGAGAGGACGAGGAGGAGAGGAGTGCTTCAGGGGTCTATGCCGACAAACAGAACCATGCTCTAAGAATGTAAGGTGGGCTGGTGAGGAAGACCAAGAGGCCACCCTAGGAAACAGGAAAAGAGGCAGGGCCTGAACAAGGGTGATGGGAATAAAGGTGAGGCAGACGCTGTTCAGGAAAGACTTACTGAGGCACATTTCTGAGGTGCAGAACTGAGAGATGCAGCTATGGGCGAAATGGGAGGGTCAAGGGTTCAAAGCAGGGTCAGAAGCTGGGTGCAGTGGCACACGCCTGCAATCCCAGCGATGTGGGAGGCTGAGGCAGGAGAATCACAAACTCAAAGCTAGCCTCAGCAACTTAGCCAAGACCTTGTCTCAAAATAAAAAATAAAAAGGGCTGAGGATGTTGCTCAGTGGTTAAGCACCCCTGGGTTCAATCCCTGGCACGCCCACCCACCCCCACTTAAAAAAAAAAAAAAAAAAAGGCAGGGTTGGAAATGGCTCTCCCGCATCTTGCTTCTGCTGCCATGTGTTAGGACGCATCACTGAGCACTGGGGAAAAGGCATGGGCGAGTGAAGGGTGAAGACTGACACTCCATTTAAGACTGGCTAACGGTGGGATGAGAGACATCTGACTCTGGAGGACATCATCAGGTGTCAGGCAGTGGACCGGTGACACTGCCAAAGATAATCTCTAGTCAACAGCCATGTGCCTGACTCTAGGTTAAAAAGTAACAGCAATGGTAAAAATATTTTTCTTTGCATCTTACTACATTAACTAAAGTAATAATCACATTCAATAAGAAAATGTTTCAAAGAATATGTTGCTGATGTTCTCTTTTTTTTTTTTTTTTTTTTAATAATTTTTTTAGTTGTGGCTGGACACAATATCTTTGTTTTAATGTGGTGCTGAGGCTGGAACCCAGTGCCTCACACATACAAGGCAAGTGCTCCACCGCTAAGCTACCAGCCCCTGTTGCTGGTATTCTTGAGAAGCTTTTCTTAATTTAAAATAAATCGCACTGCCTAAGACAGGCATGCTTTAGATGAATAATTATAAAATAAAAAAGCTCCTGCTCCAGCTATAAAAATAGTTCCCTCAGGGACTTTCCTTAGTCTAACTGTTTTCGCAGCTGCCTTTTTTAAAAAAGGGGGGTGCAGGATAAGGCATAGTTAGTGATGTTCTGTAGCAGTAGACGAGTGTCTGGCTAGTGATCTTCCCTGTAAATACACACAGACACATACTCAACACCTACCAGCAATGTGTGAAAGACATCTGAAGGCAGTGTTCAGACCACAGCCCAAAGAACCGCATCTGTTGATCTGAGCAGGGCGGCTGCCGTTATCTCTGTCTCACTGCAGTAACACAGAGGAACGCCTGCCTCAACACACGATTCCTCAGCCTTGTCCCTGTCCCAGTGGAAAAGGCAGAGAAGGGGGACTGGTATGGCCAGTGTGCGAGGGCAAGGGAAGCGTGCTAGTAACATGGAGGACGTAAGGTTAGCACTCGCAGCCCGAGGCATCCCCTGACCATCACGGCACCCCCAAGCGCTGAGCACCTGCAGAATGCTAGTTGCCAGCGGGACGAGACTAGCACCCACCCTCCAAGGGGGAAGACCTGATCAGCTGAGAGAAGACCTAAGATACTGACTGATGTTGGACCTTCCCCAGACATTTGGCCTGTCCTACCTCTGAGTTTTCACACAGCTAACTCCCCCACTCTTCACTATGAACAAGCAAGCAAGGATCACCAAGGAACAACTATTTGAAATTTTTTCAGGAAAATCCCCTGGCACTACAAACCCAAGTGTCTAGTCTGAAGGGCTTACCAAGCAGCCAGCGACGCGGGCCAGAGTCTAGCCCGGAAGTGGCACCCACCCAGCATGCTCACTGCCTGCAGTTTTCCTAGCTGCTTCCCCTTCCCAGGCTACCTCTCCTGTTCAGAGGAGCAGCTTCTCTGGCCACCTCCTGGGGAGAGGCAGCACACAGGGGCACTCTGCCACTACAGCTGAGCGCTGCATGTTCAACATCACCTTTACTACACTCCCACGTGGAGTGACCACTTGTCTGGGGTATAAAACACCAGGCTGGAAACTAGACTCCTTCAGAAAACAAATTTTGTCTAATTCTTCGTCCAACATGAGAGTGAGGTGGTATGAATCCCCAGAAAAATGGCAAATGGAGATCCAGGATGAGGTGATCAGTCCAGAAAGATCTAGAAGCAACTTCTTTAGGAAGATAAAATTAACACAATATCTGATGTTTTGAGATGAGATGAAGATATCTGGTAAAGAACTAGTTAGTGGTTGGTCAGTGATAACTACACAGCATGTGAGAGAAACAACTGCAAACTCCAAGGTACAGAGATTGTGTGAAAAACAAAGTTGCCACCTACCTGGCTGTAAACAGTATTTACACAGTTCTAACAGTGTTCATGTTGAACACTGACAAAACTAAAATTACAACGTACCTTTACTGGGAGGAAAGGTTTGTTTAAAAAAAATGCCCAACACTAAAAAGTCAAGAAGTAGCATTAGAGACAACATGAAGAGAGACAGTTCTATATTGAAATAAGAAGGCAAAAGTGCTTGTCTCACAAGAGGTGAAAGGAGGGAGGGTAGGGCGGAAGAGACAATGGGCAACTAATGATCTTTCTTTCTTTCTCTTTTTTTTTTTTTTTTTTTTTTTAAATTTGGTACCAGGGATTGAATTCAGGGGCATTTAACCACAGAGCCATATCCCCAGCCCTTTGTTACATTTTATTTAGAGACAGAGTCTCACTTAGTTGCTGAGACTGGCTTTGAACTTGTGATCCTCTTGCCTCAGCCTCCTGAGCCGCTGGGATTACAGGCGTGTACCACTGTACTTGGAATAGCCAATGATCTTAACAGACCCCAGAGAAATGTTTTGTTTTTAAAACTATTATGTATAAATGTAACCACCATCGCCCCCCCTCTCCATACACACACAATTTTTTTAACTGGTACAAAGAGGCTTTAAAAATAATATTCAGGACATTAAAAACTATCTGATCTAATGTTACATACAAATGCCTATGTAATAATGTCTTTTTCCTGAAGAGGTGGATTACTACTTCAATGTAAACTCTCAATGGTAGTTAGTAATTCCTAAGGCTGAGACACCTCTTCCACAATGTCCCAGCCAGAGCACGCATGGCCTAGGAACTCACACACTGCCTGGACTGAGCTGCTGCAGATCCAAGAAAAGGTGCAGTAACAGTGAAAAACCAGCCAAAAAGGAAGTTTTGCAGAAAGAGACAGTTGTTGGGAAAACAGCTTGAACCAAAACTAAAACATTTACAAACAAAATGGATCACAGATGCCAGCACTTCTTGAAGCTGTTCATGCATACCTAGAGCTCAATGTGTATTTGTTGAAAGAATAACTGAATTAATTCTTAATTAGAATTCACATCACCAAGTTTAGAGGTTTGGACAAAGTCCAGACAGCACTTACTGACACTATGTGGTGGGTCACTTCCCACCACAGGTTCAACATCAATTGTACAGTAATCATCTAACTAGACTTTTATCATGTTATCAGGGTTGGTGATATTCAGGAACACATTTCACTGTCTGTTCAGTTGTAGACAAATCAGAACATTCCCACAAGATACTGACTTTCAATCAGGAGATATCAGAGCTCATAAAGTTCCTGGGGTTTTGAAGAGCACATAGTTCAAAGGCAAGACTAATGATCTGCTGAGACAGCGAACCATTCTTTTGAGTACAGTTTACAGCTACAGGGAAGGATTCTTCCTTAGTTCATGAGTGATCTTTTTTTTTTTTTTTTTTTTTTTTTTGTACCAGGGATTGAACTCAGGGGCACTTGACCACTGGGCCACATCCCCAGCCCTTTTTTTGTGTTTTAGTAGAGACAGGGTCTCAATGAGTTGCTAAGTGCCCCGCATTGCTGAGGCTGGCTTTGAACTCGTGATCCTCCTGCCTCAGCCTCCCAAGTGCTGGGATTACAGGTGTGCGCCACCGCACCCGGCCTCGAGTGATCTGTAATGTCTTCACTTTATGGCAATTTTCCCCACTGACTATGAAGATCACTTTGTGTGTTTGAAGCACTCAAGGTCATTTCTACTTCCAAGTTACTGTGAATACTCAATCTTTTCCAGCTGCTCCCAACCTCAACAAAAACCTCCGGAAGAAAATGGGGGCAAGAGAGATGATTTCTCCTTCACCTTTATCATCACAGGGTCTCGTGAAAAAGCTCTGGCATACCACCCTGCACAATGTAGCATGACCAACCCAAGCATCCCTTTGGACCCTCTGCACTATTCCATCTGGGCGAGTACTCCTAAGCACAGATCACACGTGAAGGGCATACACCCCGGCAGAGGCAGCGCCACGCTCTCGCTGAAGCTCCAGGACAGTTCAGTGGTGGAGTGCTCACAGAACATGTCTGAGGCACTGGGTTAGATTCTCAGCACCACATATAAATAAATATTCATCAACAACATATATATATATATATATATATATATATATATATATATATATATAAAGATGCCCCAGGACATGTATATACAAAGACCACTCCCACTCAGCTTGTGAAATGACACAAGGAAGCTGAAAGATCCTATCTCCCGTCATGCTCAGTCCTGGGTAACAGCAGCAGCAAAGTGGATGCTTTAGGAACAAAGTCACCAAAACAGGAAGTGCTCATGTTTTAAACATTTCAAGGTACACCTATCCAGTTAGGAAGGTGTACAGCCACAGCACATAGATGTAAATTTAAATACTTGTAAGTTTTCAGTTTTTGTTTCAATATTGATATAGCATTTATGTAATGAAAAAGGAAGCATAAAAGCCATCTGTTTACTTAAGGAAAGCATCTAAAAATTAAGATTCAAACAATGTATTAAAAGAATGAAGCAAACTGGATGAAGGGATGTATTAGGAGAGTAAGGAAGAGGGAGGCAAGGATGTAGTGAGCCTGATCCATGCAGAAAGCACAGCACCCAGAATGCCCCCATCGGTCCCTGCACATTACAGATGAGAAAACAGTGGCCCAGCGAAGCTGCAGGAACCTCCCAATATCACACAACCAGTGAGTGAGATGCCCCAAAACAGGACCCTGTCATTGAAGTCCCTGAATACCGGGCAAGAAGAGAGAGAAACGAAAATAAACACAATGAGAGCGCCATTATCTTGCATAAACTTACCTGGTTAAAAACCAGAGAACAAAATAAATAGACAAACACCTCCTGAGGGCTCCTCATGGCTGGCCCAGGACTACATGGTCAGGTCTAGGCTCCTACAACTCAGGCTAGTGCACAGCCACACCCGTGCGTTGCCTGCCTGCTCTACACGCACGAGAAAACAGGACTTCATGTCTCAGGAAAAACTAGAAAAGTCTCCTCACCTCTGCACAATGTCAGCTAGGCAAAGTGCCAACCCTCATTCATTGTACGACTAATGTATGTCTATCTTCACACCAGGAAGAGGCAGGCAGGCAGCAGGTCCATGCCAGCCTGCACACCCCAATAGTGCCAGGTTAAATAAGAGCTGGTTACCTCCAGAAACACAAACAAGTCTAGTTAGCACGAAGAAAAACAAACTATCAGAATATTTAACAATAAAGTAAAAATTATAAGATATTCATAAGACAATATACAGCTATTAAAAATATTTACAATGAATTTCTAACAAAATGGGAACCACCTGTGTTATTTTATAGACCCAGGATAAATATTTTACTACATATCTGATTATAGTGCTTGCTATTATAGTTTATAATTTCAAGAGAGGACACGAAGGAAATTCCCTAAAATATTAAGGATGCCATTTCCCTCGATAGAAGACTCTGGGCAGCTTTCTTCTGAGTATTCTACCCTCCAAATTTCCCATATTGAGCATATACCATGTTATAGACAGAAAAAAGAAAAAACAAAACACCTACATGCATTTTTAAAGTAAAAAAGAAACAACAACAAAAAAGATACAACTTACTATCAAGAAAAGTATAGGGAAAAAAAACCTATTAATATTTCCTCTGCCTTATAAAATCTTACCTTAACTTTCTTTTTCCATGTAGATTTTTGCTTCTCCTCTTCTTCCTCTATTAATTTAAGAGCGAGTTTCTTTGTTAACTTTTGGCAATTTCTAGTAAAGAGGGGGGGAAAAAGCAAAGACATCTATATTTTGGCTTCAAAATGGTTAATAGTTCTGTAAGGAGTATAATTTCACAAACAGGAGATAGCTAATTCTTATTTCTAAAATTAATTACACCCAGAGAAGAAATAACAGACACAAGGGATGTTATTGGTAGGCCACGTGGTAAAATAACGGCAGCCTCCACCTGCTGCTAGGAGCATGTGCCCTCCCTATGCCTCTTCCCAGCATGTGGATAATAAGCGGGGAGATGCTGTATTTGATCTACATTAGGGGCTAGGACTCTTCCTGATCAACAGGAGGTCAGCAGGTCTGGCAACGGAGCCTTTAGCTCAAATGCTAATACTGCTAATAATAAAATGCTAACAATGCTCACTGCACTGTTTCCTGTTCCAATATGACAAATTTCTAAAAGGAATTCTAGACGTGACTCTGACAACTCTCAAGTAGCTACAGGATATCTACTGTCCTCTTGCACTTAATGTTTTATATTCCACAGCATATTTTGGTAAAACACAACTCTGACAAGTAGTGTAAAGAGCCAAAGCAAAAGAACCCCTCTTAAACTTTTTGAGGGTGGGGGATATAGCTCAGAGGGAGAGCACTGCCTACTACGTGCAAGGTCCTTGATGTGATCTCCAGCACCACACACAAAAATACACATATTTTAAACAGTACCGGAAAAGGAAAAAGAAATACTGAGGTAATTTCAGAAGAGTCTCTAGTCTTGTCCTGTAACGGTACAAGCACATGTATGTAACATATACATGCATATACACACAGGTATTTTTACCAGTGTTCAGTTATAAATATTTGTATCACTTGGTGATTGAACTTAATCAATGGTGACGCCAGAGACACTGGTAGGCAGGAGCATCCAGACAGGAAGCTCCTGCCAGTCTTCTCACTGTCTGCTAGCATCACACAGTAACATGGAAGCAGCAGGTGGCTCCAGCAACAGTGGTGGATGCCCGTTTGTAGTTTCCAACATGCCCAAGTCCATCCTCACTATACCCGAAGGGCACCAGCCTGCAGCCCTTCCTCAGAAATCTGGGTCTCCCTTCCACAGGACTCTCCTCTTCCCTGCTGTGAAACCCTGACGTGGTTAACTGCTCCCTGTAGTTATTGCCTCTCCCATCCATACTTCAGTTTTTTTTGCCCTTTCAGTTCTCTGACACCTGATTAATATTTATATTAAATTCTCTTGACCAATATAACTGGTGTAGTTTGCTTCCTGACAATCTAATGAGCATTCCCATGACCCAGCCTGCGAACCTGCATGTGTGTCTGTCTGTAAGAACTGCAGATCAGCAGAACTCAAACAGCCCCAAGCTGGAGTTGTCTGAAAACACCAGGGGATTTTCTTAGTGGGGGTGACAACATTGGCATTTTATATTATTTCTGACAACACCATTACCATAGAGTTCATGATGACAGGACTGAGAAGAGTGTCCACATTCAGAGTGAACAAAACACACCAAAGTATAAATAAAAGATGTAAATTAAGGACAAAAACAAAACAACAACAACAAAAACCACCACGGAGAGGATGGCAGATTTCCTTAGAAGAACACACAAGATGAAAATTAGCTTTTCTCTCCAATAAATTCAATGGTGTGTATAATCCTTACCTTTAATTGGACTCTCTGCGCACGTGTTTCTTCTATCTTCTGTCGAATTTTATCTTTCCTATATTCTTCATAAGCAAATGGATTTACCATCAATTTCACCTTTTCAAAAGGAGAAAAAAATTAGTGGAAGAATGATATTTAGCAGCATGTTTCATATACGCTAGGACTATTATGCCTAAGGACAGACATAGCCCTTACAAATCGTTAAGTATGTTCTATCAAAGTGCAAGTAGAGAAAAAACAGCTACAGATTGCTCATCAGCCCCTAAAACAACTGTGGCTTTGTATTTACCTTGTGATATAGTCTTATATCCATGAAATATCCATGCATATATGCCCGGAGAAAAGGTGATCCAATGAGATGTGTAAGTCCTGGGAAAAGTTAATCAGAAGAGGGAAAGTCTATATGAAATCTTGATTAAAACTGGACAACAACTTGATTGTAATAAGATTTCACTTTGGAGCAAAAATTAGGGATTAGAATTATTAATTTTCAACATCTATGGAGAAAATTTAATCCACTTCATTAGTATCATTTTAAATATCTTACTAAGCATAAAAATGATTAAAAAAAGTCTTTATGAACTATGACAAATTGACAAACATGGTTCCTTATATTAGTGGTTCTCAGATTTTAGGATTCTGCTAATTTAACTTAAAAATGAATATTGGGGATCAATGGTTAAGTTCCAACTTTGTACTGCAAAGGAGAAACATCATCTCCCATCATTTCCTAAAGCAAAGGACACTGTCACAACAGAAACATAGAAAGTGTACTAAATATTCCCATGAAAGAACAGCGGACAAACTTATGTTCACATATCAAACACACTTATGTACAATAAGACCTACATTATATATTTAATATAAATATATTCATTTATATTGTTAAGACCTACATTATACACCCACTTCATCAAAAATTTACTGCCAATCAGTGTCTGAAAACCCTGACTTAAATGACAACTTTTGTAGGGTTTCCTAATAGATTACACTCAAAATCAGTGGTGCTGGTGGGCATGTAAGGACTCTCTGCCAATGTCACAGATATTATTTATTAATTGTAAATATTCACACAGAATAATGCTACGAAAATATTTTTTTTTTTTTTTTTTTTTTTGGTACCAGGGATTGAACTCAGGGGCACTCGACCACTGGGTCACATCCCCAGCCCTGTTTTGTATTTTATTTAGAGACAGGGTCTCACTGAGTTACTGAGTTGCTAAGTGCCTCGCCATTGCTGAGGCTGGCTTTGAACTTGTGATCCTCCTGCCTCAGCCTCCCAAAGTGCTGGGATACGAAAATATTTATCTCAAAGTAAGACCATATGAGATATACCTACAGGAAAAGTAACTTTGGTATAATACCAAGTGACTGTATTTCTAAGAAAAACATTACTCTGATTTCAAAATTTTAGAAATATATACCTACAGCTCTGAAAATCAGGTACTAGGCAAAGTCACCTGGTAGGACAAAACAGCACACAGTACAGAGAAACATAAAAAGGCAAAATTACATTTAGGATAATTTCATAAAGTAATCATAAGACTTGGCCATGTTTCATATGCCCCTCCCAATTCCCCTGGGATTTACAATGTCCCACATTAACAGGTCTAAGACCTTTGTAAGTAAAGGAATTAATTGAACTTTGCTTAACCTAACATTTACCAAACTTATCTGCCATGCTTTCTAGTGTAATTGTTATTTTGTTGACTATTATATCTATTTCTATAGTTTTTTTAAAATGGGCAGTATAGTTACATTTGAACAAAATGTATCTAAACTTGTAACTAACTGATTTCCTCCCAGGAAACATAGTGAAGACTGAAAAAGTACCCAAAACATACTGAAGATAGTTTAAAGAAAAAAAAAATCCATAAAATAAAATGATTTTCCCCCCTCCAACTTAAGGGTGTAGCTGAATGTGACACAGGACATTACGAAGATTAATTATGTTGAAGATACTTATGGAGGTACTTCTGTAGAAAATGCTATGTCACCCTACTTGACTCGTCAGTCATTCACTTAAAGGCTGAATGCTGTTCCTTTCTTTTAGACACATTAAAAGTTAAATAACTATTCTGTTGGTAACTGGTATAAAATAATTCTGTCTGGACTAACTGCTATGAGATACAAGTTATAAATAATGCTTTAAGAACTGCTCAATTAATCTAATTATTACATGACTCTATTCTTTTAATATTCAACTGCTGTTCTCATCTATTTGTTCCAAAGGGAATGAAGCTGCCCAGACTTGTGGAGAAGGGATCCTCTAAGTTTTCCTACTCTCAATAATTTGCTATGTAGTTCTCTGCCAACAACAGAACAAGATCAGCAAAATCTTTTTATCCTACAAAGGAATGCTGGGCAATAGGATAAATATGCCCTTCCAAGGGACTGGAATGGCTGAGGTAAAGAGCATGGAGTCTGGGTTTCTGTCCCAACTCTTAAGTACACCAGCACAGAAGCCTTTGCAGAGTTACTTTCATCTTCCTATGCTTAGCTTCCTTATCTATGAATGGAATTATAATAGTACCTACTCTGTGGGGTTGTGAGTACTACCTGGGTGACAGGCAGAATGCCTGGAGTGCTGCCTGGCACACAGTCAGCCCTATGAAAGTATCTGCTATTCTTAGAAGACATTTCTTGGTTTGTGATCTTTAAACACAGAGTAACTACAGATGGAGCATCCCTTATCTGAAATGCTTGGTACCAAAGACGTTTCAGATTTCAGGTTTTTTTTTTTAATTTTGGAGTGTCTGAATAGACTCTACCAGTGCTATAGTTTGGATCAAGGACATCCTACAGGGCCATGTGTTTAGGACGAGGTCTTCTGAGTGGTGCTACTGGGAATTGGTGGCACCTATAGGAGGCAGGACCTCGTGGGAGGTCTTCAGATCATTGGAGTGTACCCCTGATGTGACTGTAGGACCCTGGCCCTTGTGCTCCTTTGTGCCACTGCCTCATCACAGGCCTAAAAGCCATGGGTCTGCCTGATCATAGCCTGCAACCTCTAAAACTGGGAGCCAAAATAAACCTCCTCTTTAAAAAAAAAATAATAATAATGGGGGGGGGGTACCAGGGATTGAACTAAGGGGCACTTGGCCACTAAGCCACATCTGCAGCCCTATTTTGTATTTTATGTAGAGACAGGGTCTCACTGAGTTGCTTAATGCCACGCTTTTGCTGAGGCTGGCTTTGAACTCATGATCCTCCTGCCTCAGCCTCTGGAGCTGCTGGGATTACAGGCATGCACCACCACACTCAGCTCCTCCTCTCTTTATAAATTGATTTTCTCAAGTATTTTGTCAGTGATGGAAAACTCTCACATTGGCTGAGCAGCCCTGATCTGAAAATGCAATGCTTCAAATTCAGAAACTCTTTTGAGATGCTCAAAAAGAATGGTTTTTGGAGCATTTCAGATTTTGAATTTTCAGATTAGGACACTCAACCTATATTTAACTGTCTTCTATATCTGAAGATTCAATCAATGGATTCCAAGTTTGGATTGGGTCATTTATAAACAAACCTAAAAGGGAACCAGAAACCATTTACTTGCAATCTCTGAGATATTTTCAAAATCTTATTATACTTAGCATTTGGAAAAAAAAAAAAAAATCACTGCTTTCTTGACACAATTTTCCTATACATAGATAATATGCTCAAAGAAACCATTTTTCCTTTAACACACAGAAAAAAGCTGGAGACCGAATTTACCTAAACCTTTGTCTAAGCAGAGATTCCCAATCTGACAATTTATAACACTTTTAACATCTGATTTGATAGAAAGGAAAGATTAGGAAAATCAGATAAACATGGCCCAGTGAATTTTAATGTTCAGAACTAAAACAAAGTGGAAAAATTTTTACAAAGATGTTGTAATTCTTTTTACCTAAATTTTCAAGATCTTTCTTGGTGACAAATTTGTAATCATCATAAACTGTGCTTTCTGGGTTCTCTTCTAATTCTTCCGTCAAGTTGTCTAAGAAGGAACACCACCGAGGAGCAGGACCCAAAACCTGTGGGTGTTTATTAAAGGTTAATAAGTGCACATTCTCACCACATCAACCCAGACTTAATTATTTTACAACCATTTCCTTAAATACAATTTAAAATTCTTATTTATACCAGAAAAACTGAAAAATAACAGCACAGATGATGAACAGGTAAATAATGGGGGGAAAAAAATCAGTCTGAGATACAAAGATATTAATGGATATTCTTACATTAGAACTGTCAAAATACAGATCCATAATTCAGGCACATATAACCTCCACCCATTCATCCATCGCCTCCCTCACTTAAGAGTACTAGAATTACACACACACAAAAAAATTTGTGTATCATTGTTTTCAAATTTATCATTCATAATAAACAAAAGTCTAAAATAAGAATTACCTTCTTTTAAGATTTTTTCAACTAATTACTTAATTACATTCTATTCTTAAAGCCTGCTTCATTTAGTTTATCAAAAATTAAAATTCTGGGGCTGGAGTTGTGGCTCAGCGGCAGAGCGCTTGCCTAGCACGTGCGTGGCCTGGGTTCGATCCTCAGCACCACGTAAACATAAATGCATTGCATTGTGAACAACTAAAGTAAATAAATAAATATTTTTTAAAAATTAAAATTCTGGAGCCCTGGGGGGTAGCCTGTAATCCAAGCAACTTGGGAAGCTGAGGCAGGAGGATCACAAATTTGAAACCAGTCTGGGCAATTCAGCAAGACCCTGTCTCAAAATAAAATAAAGAGGTGGGGGCTGGTGAAGTCGATCAGTGGTATAGCACTTGTCTAGCGTGCGCAAGAACCTGGTTTCAATCCTCAGTACCAGAAAAAATATTAAAATTCTAGATTACAGTTAATAACGATGTATTGTATTACTGAAACTGCTGAGAGTTTACGAGATTTTAAGTGTTCTTATCACAAAAAAACAAGTGTGAGATAATGCATGTTAACTAGCTTAATATATCCATTACACAATGCACAGTGCCCATATTTCAAAACATGCTGCACATGATTAATACAACATATACTATTTTTTTGTCAACTAAAAATTAATTAATTAAAAAATTTTTTCCATACATGGAATTCTTCAGATGTAATGTAACGTGGCCAGGTCCCACAAGTTGTCCCAATGAAAGGCTGAAGAACTAAAGCCTGAACAAAATTTATAACCAACTAACAAAATGAATAGCTAACTTTGTAATCCCACTATTTCCATGAAATCTGTGATTGCTGAGTACTTTTTGTTGATACGAATCTTCCCTGACACAATGCCCACCCTCAAGATCAATGCTTACTCCAAGGCAAGTCTGCTGGGTCAGAGGAACAGACACGATGCTGCCAAGAGAACACTGGGCACAGACCAGAGGGACTTCCAGAGACGACCTACCTGCCCATTCCAGCAGCAATTATTCACACAGGAAAAAACCTGGCTCATAATGGAAGTCATTACAGCTAGCTTAACCTTTTTGGAGAATGGAAGGCAGGAGGAAGAGTTAAAAAAAGGAAAACAGCCCCTGCTAACATTCTCTTCAATTTAACAAAGCAGATATTAGACATGGCCATACTAATTTTAATTATATTGTTTCGCCTGAGTAGAAAGGGTGGTTCCCTGCCTCCACCACAAAGGGTAGAGGGCCCATGAACATGAATACTAAGACTTAATGAGCATAAAAGGAGTGATTTGACTCAATAAAACATGAACCTCCAAGAAATACAAATCATTTTTAAAGATCCAATGCACAGCACTGTTTATTGGAACTGCTATATATTAAGCTGATTTTAGGACAGTAGCTTGAAGTCAACAAATATTCATACCCAATGGGACCACACATAAAGCATGTGCTAAACCAGAACACTGACCATGTGACCACGATCTCTCTGAAGGAGTGCAAAATCTAGCTGCAGCAGAAAGGTGTGTGCCTGTGTGTATGTGACACACGTGTGTCACAGAGTCATGTACAGCAATGAACTGAGGCTGTACTTAGGCACAGGTAAGTGTGCCTTAAAGGATTTCAGTCTGAATGAACATGTAGGCAAGCTGGAAATGTCACTGGGTAGTCTCTGAGAAGGAGTGCATGCACACACTTGCCACCATGGGGGTTTTTTTTTTTTTATTGTGTTTTTTTTTTTTTTTTTTTTTTTTTTTTTTTTTTTTTTCTGTCAGTCAGTCATAAATTTGTAAAAGCCAAGCTCTACCAGATGATGGTGTACTACCAAAGACAGCAAGATTTACTTTTAGACAGTATGAAAGTACACTATTATCACTTTTCTAGAATATCATGACCCAAGACATTGACTTCTTGGGGAGTGAAAACTATGTCTGCTTTGCCAAGTGCTGGATTTCCAGCACCTAGAACAGCACCTGCCACACTATAGATGTTCAGTAAATATTTGATAAATGTCGCCACCTGAAGCGATGGCCGCTTGGAGCAGCAAAGCCGCCGGGGAATAAGTTCAGAGGCAGACTGGAAACAAACAGGATCTTTATTCTGTCAGTTTTTCTCTCTGGCTCTAACAACTCTAACACGTACCACACACCAGCAAACAACCAACAACCAAAATGGCCCTGACCCGCTCCGCGCTCGGCCCAAGTCTCTCGAGATCCCAGGCCAAGTCTCGTGAGACCACGGAAGGCGGCAATGTCCAAAACTCCATGGCCTGAAGTCAACCGCAATCATAGCCATCTCCCCAAAAAGTGCTCCTGCAGATAAATAAGCCCATTCATACACAGGGCACACATGAATTTCATGTATACAAGATACTAGAATGTAAAAGGTCTTCTTTGGCAAAAAGTATTTTTTAAGTGTTTTGGTAGAAGTTAGATCTGTACTGACTCCTATGCAAGGGGACACCAGCTATCCACAATATTTCACTGAATATTGAAACATTCAGTGAATACTGAAATACTGAGGCGTCCCTAGTATTCTCAGGGGATTGGCCGTAACTCCAGCAGATGCCAGAATGTGCAGCTGCTCAGTCCCTCATACAAACTAACATAATATTTTCTTATAACCTATGCAAATCCTCCTGTGGACTTTAAGTCATTTCTAGATTAATGATCCCCCAAATACTTATACATGTTCAGTACAGATATAATTATTTCTAGACTATTTTCAATCTGTGGTTTTTAGATCTGCAGAAGCAGAACCCACAGATATGAAGGGCAACTGCAGCTTTACCTTTAAAGCAGTCATAAACATGGGCTTCAAAGAAAATGAAAGGATGGCACTGTGTGTACTGACTTCTTTTGAGGGTTAGGGGTAGGAATAACAAAATATCAGACCAGATCTGAATTTCCTTTTATATAGTCTTCTTTGATAACATTCCATTCTTTTTGATCAGCTATCTGATTTTAATGGAATTGTTCTAAATTGCTTCTCAAGAGACAGGTCTTGTTATGATAACTAATCTCTGAAATCAGATTCATAGCCATTAAATTTTATGGGAGGAAATATTTCCACCAAAAACAAAATGAAAACTAGTGGTTGGCTTTATTAATCACATTTCCCTATGCCTTTTCAGAAAGAAAAACAACATATCAAAGTGGAAATTACTGATTCAGACTGGGATTAACTGCAGGTTTTATCTGCACTAGAGTTTTCCTCAGAGGCCTACCATAAAGCTGCAAAAACAGTGGTCACCTTAACCAGTAAGGAGGCGTAACTCTGATGTGCTTACATTGACCACATATTAATGTGCAAAAATTCCTTGCTGTCTACAAAGCCATAACATGTTAAACCTCAACTAATCCTTGAAAATACATTAACTTACTTCTTAAATTTTGTTTACAACTTGAGGAAAACATCCTTTTAACCACTCATGGGCTATTACTACCACATTAAACGTCCCAGGTTCTCTAAGCTGGGATGCAGTTGAGAGGTACGGGCATGCCTTGCATGCACCAGGCCCTGGGTTTGATCCCCAGAGCACCAAGTCAACCAACCAATCAATCTAGATTTCCTACAAATCACCAAATTGCTACATTCTGTCCTTTAGCCAAAATTGATTATTTCTTAGTTATCTATATTTTAATGTACCTTAAGAATTTTGTTTCAGAAAACTGGGAGATTGTTCTACTTTAAAGTTATTATCTGTTAATGACCTTCCACTTTTAATTTATAAGAACTTCCTAGAAATGTCACAGGAAAGTAAAAGTAAAAAATTGAAAAGCGATTCATCAGATTGCTATAAAGGGACAATGATAATCCTATCAATAATCTAACTGGAAGCACTTGGTCCCCAAATGTGAAAAGAATATACACTTATCGAGGTGACTTTGGGAAAGTCTCAGCTATAATGCAGTCTCGTATCTGCCTGTCCCAACCTGTTCAGGGAGAAGAACCAATTCTTAAGTAGATGCCACCAGGCCAAGACTACCATCTGCTTTTAAGATGTGAATTATACAACAATTAATTTAAAAACTAAAAATTCTAACATATTCTGATAATGGGCAGACTGACAAAGAGTAGGGTAGAAAAATGATGTTAAAATTCTTAGGGAGTTGACAAGATTTTAAAAAGGAGGGGGCGTCTGGGGATGTAGCTCACTGGTAGAGCACCTGTCTAGCATGTCCAAGACCCTACCTTGAGTTCCCAGGGCTGCACACAAAAATCTTGGGTGAAACACAGGACAGTGGCCCACAGTCAAACCCACTATCACGTTTGCAGCAGAACCCATACAACTGCACCACTAGTTTGGGAGAAAGAAAGGCTAGAAAGAGCCTCATCATTTTGTTTCAGGTTTCAGTCCTAATAATTCAGATCAGGTTGGGTCAGGTCAGCTTTTGCCACCAATGAGTTACAAAAATAAATTTCAGGTTTTTTTTTTTTTTTTTTTTGAGAACTGTAGATAAGAGATGATGAAGCTATACTATGATACAAACATACATAGTAAAAACAACTATATTTAGTAAATACATACTGAATTTGGTTATAAGTAATGGAACACTAGTATGATTAATGATAATTTTCTAATTGTACAGCTTGCCTTTCCCAGGGAGAGAATAGGATCTTGCAAAATAAGATGATCAACTCTACAACACAAATTTAAAAGAAAATTTCTTTTTCTAACTTTTCCTCCATTATCAGGTGAAAGACCCACTAGCACCAGTGCATATTTTCAAATTCTGAAAGCCAAGTCTTTATTAAAAAGGATGCTGATCCCAGGACCAGGGAAACTAGTGAGAGCCAGAGGGAGTGGCTATGTCTTCGGGCAAGCAGTTGCATCGCAGCATAATGAGCTGCCTAAATTGCACATCCAAGTTCACATGCATTTGCGTAATTATGAGTCATTTAAAGGTATCCTACTTGTAGTACTTTATCCTCTGTTCCTAAAAATCAGATTTGCAAAGGAGCAATTTAATGTCAACACTTTTATTAAAGATTTATTTTTAAAAAGGAGGAAAATATCTTGTGTTCTGATTAGATTTTGACTTAGCTTTTGCAAAAATAGGCACTGAAGTGAAACAAGAAAAATAAGACCGAATTAATTTTTTTTAAAAAAGTAAAATTGCTTATGCCACTGTCTCCTGGTTGACAGATGGAGGAATAGGTCATCAAGAGGCTCTGTGAGCACAAACAGGCACAATGTGCCTGGACTTAAGAGCAAGGGGTGACAAGACGTGCAAGCAAACACCTTAAGACAAAATTAAAACCAATATTTAGAACTACAAAGAGCTTTCCGTTAGTAATGGCACCCTACCTCTCCCAAGCTTGTTAAAAGTGCTGTAAATGATCATGAAAGGTAGTGAACAGGGGAAGAGTCCAGTGGATTAGAGATCCCACTTGGCAAGCAGGAGGGCTCAGCAGGACAGCAAGGAGACAGGACAGCAGGCTCCCTCGGGAGGTGGGGCCGGCATGTGGGGACCCAGGCGCGGGCAGACAGGAGGAAGCCCAGGCCCAAATGAAGTGGGCGACAGGGCTGACGAGCACCTTGTTCCCACCACCCCAGTGGAGAGCAGGGGACGATTCTCTGTACAGGAGGAACAAAAGCTGCCCACGTGGTAGGGGAAGTGGTGGGTGCAGAGGCAGGTGACCTGAGCAGTGGGGCTGACCGTGGACAAGCGTCTGCCAGTCAGGCTGTGACGCTCGGTTCCCTGTCTCAGCTCCCGGAATGCCAGAAGCTAAGTGTATGTTGCTGCACTTCTATTGCCCGCCCTGAACCCCTAATGCCTCACAGAGACACGGGGGACTTTACTCAGAAGAAAACAGAAGATCCTGGAAGACACCCCAAGACACAACTCAGAACAGGCATTAGCTGAAGGTCAGAATGAACACGGCCAGCGGGCGAGACCTCCGACAGGCGGTCTAGTGCCTCTTGTCAAGAACAAGTAAGAACAGACTGCCTCGCCTACGCCTTAATTCCAGCAACTCAGGAGGTCAAGGCAGGAGGATTGCAAGTTTGAGACCAGCCTCAGTATCTCAGTGAGACTCTGTCTCAAAATAAAAAAATAACAGGGGCTGGGATACAGCTCAGTGGTAGAGTACTTGCTGGCAGGTCTAAGCCCCTGAGTTCAATCCCCAGTACTGAAAAGGGGAAAAACAAAACAAAACAAAATAAAACACAGACCACCAATGATCCCTGTGCACTTACTCAATCTAGAGTAACTGTAAGGCATTGTCCTCAAACGACTTCCATTCCAGAAAGGGGAAGAACAGACAGACAGGGAAGGTCACAGTGTGGGTCAGAAGTAAGTACTGTGGGGAAAATGAAGTGGAGAAAGACGAGAGCAGAGGGGAAGGAGAGGAGGGGGCGGACAGGGAAACACACACCTGGACACAGACCTCAGGAGGGAGTGACCCAGAGATCTGGCAACTGCAAAGGACTTGAGGTCAGAACTGCTTGTCAAAAACAGACCAGCTCAGCAAAGCTTCCATAGGGAGCAAGGGAGAGCAGGGGCTGGATCACGTGGGGTCCCAAAGGCCATGCAGCCTTCGCCTTTTGACTCTGGGCGAGATGGAAGCCACCAGAGGGCTCTGGGCACAAGAGCAACATGTTCTGATTTGTATTTACAGGGATCACTCTGGCAAAGGCTGGGGACTTGCTTGTTCCAGGCATTTAAGGAAAGCTCTGCTCAACCATCAGTTGCCAGGCAAGCAAACCAAGTATAGACTCCAGTGGCCACACACAGCAAAGACGACAGGGTTTACAGAATTAGTCCAGCAGGGTCGCTGAACACATACACAATGACAAACCCTGGGTAGGGAAGAGGTGGAGTTCCACAATTTCCAAATTATCTGATGTAAAACATCTAGTTTTCAACAACAACAACAACAACAAAGCCGGCATGGTGGCGCACACCTATCATCCCAGCACTTGGGAGGCTGAGACAGGAGGATCGTGAGTTCAAAACCAGCCTCAGCAATGGTGAGGCACTTAGCAACTCAGTGAGACCCTGTCTCTAAATGAAATACAAAAAAGGGCTGGGGATGTGGCCCAGTGGTCAAGTGCCCCTGAATTCAATCCCCAGTACCAAAAATAAATAAATAAATAAATAAATAAATAAATAAATAAATAAAAAAAAAAATTTAAAAAAAGTAAAAAAATAAATATATATATATATATGACTACATTCAAGACATTAAATAGCATATATGTGACTATGTATGTATATGACTAGTCTCATACATATACATACACATATAGTCATATATGCTAGTTAATGTATTGTTTATGCATTTTCAGTATTGCATATGCATATTCATATGTATAGTCATATATATGACTGGGAATGTAGCTCAGTGGTAAACTGCCACTTGGTTCAATCCTCAGTACTGAAAATGCATAAACAATATATTAAATAACACTGAAAAATCCTCAGCTTCTATTTTCCTCCAATGCTGAAACACAAAACAAAACAAAGACAATTTTAACACAGTCCCAATCTTCTTCAAAGTCCACTATTAGTTGAATAAGAAAAACAGATGTTTCTTTTAAGCCCTCTCATCCATTCTTTCCTGAAGAGCCTGACCTTACACCTCAGTACAAACCACCATTTGATGTTTATCGTCATATAAGAGTTGAAATTCCAGAGCAATTTCCTAGAGTTCACATCCAGAGTTTGCAATAACAATGACTCTAAGCAATGTTAAAGTCCTCTTCCTCCAGCCTTTTCCTCTTCCAATTTCCTAATTACACTAAAATGCTAACCTTACACACACACACACACACACACACACACACACACACACACACACTGGGTATTAAAGGCACTAGGCCAATTTTATCACACGAGAACGCACTTATCTTTTTGATCACACACCTGGTAATGAGCACTCCCCAAGATCTTGTTTAGTTACTTTGCTCCTGCCAAGAGTCACAGATGGCTTAATGCATTACCCTTGGGTAGCACATCAGCAGTTTCCGGTTCAACCTACTTCCTTGCAGGCAAAAGCGTTGATTAATAAATTTTCAGCGTATTCTTATTGCCTTTTATATCTTAATTCTGAAGGTTATGTAAAAACTAAGGCTATCGTAATATTTAAAAATACCCAGGGACGGAAACTGGGCAGAAACAACGGAAGACTAAAACTTTAAAAAGGTTCTATGAACACTTTTCTCAAGGCTCCACACCTTCACAGTGCTATTCTAAAAAGGTCAAAAAACATGTTGCTACCAGTTAGCAGTATCTTGTTATCTCCAAGGTTCAGGTGCGGAACTAGGAAATCCTGAAGAATACACTTTAAATTCAAACAAAGTAAGATTTCCCATATGTCCCCTAGATAAAGGCAAAGAGAGCCTGAAAAGAACTCAATTTGGTCTCAATCAAATAAAATGTGGCCACCATCTGAGTCCTTAAGTGACTGTGTGCCACCCTGGGTGCAAGTCCACTTCAGTCTTGAAAGGACACACTGCCTCTGAGGATTCTACTGTGTGAGGATATCAAGGACCTTATTAAGATATGAGGAGTGTGTGCAGGCCTGTGGGAGGGAAGCAGTGTGCATACACTATTCATCTTTTTTAGTGAAGTCTCAGGACAGATCCTAAGGGCTTCATGTAAAATTTAGCAATCTTCATGAAGACTCTGAAGAGCTTTATAAGAAAGACCATATACACAATGGAACTGCAGGCTCAGAATGAGAGGAAAGCCATGTAGTTTGGTGGGGATGATGATGAGAGGAAAAAGACCAACTGCTATAATTGAACCAAAGATTTAACTCTGGGCTCTATGACAAAAGCAGATATGTTATTTGGAAGAAAGACCCGCTGACTTGATAAGGGGTACAATGATAGGTCTGGAAAGAGAAATTCAATCTCAGAGCTAAGCTCAAGCAACGCATCGCTGACCTGGAAGGGGCTCCAATAATGAACAGCGCTCTTTAAGAGAGGTTTATGAAAAAAATTTCATGACTTTTCAACACAAAGAAACTTAGATGAGAACTGAAAAATGTAGCTATTCAGTACCCTTACTAGGAAACTACACAAATAAATTATGATACACCTACACAACAAAACACGACACAACTATTAAAAAGAATCAGCTTGATGACCAGAATGATAGCTTGTAAAACGGCTAAAAAAAAGTCTTTCAGAAGAATAGCATGATGAGAGCTGGATTCTGTTACACATGTGGGAGGATGTGTTGTATGAGACTTGCTTCTGCAAAGACTGTGTACCAATGACTTCTTCCTAATGGCACCGGGAGGAGCGGTGATGAAGAACTACTCCGTTCTAGAATGTGTATTTCAGCAAATTTTTTTTTATTAGAGCATTTTTTCCTAAAGCAAAACTAGTAACACCCTGAAAAGATTCAGGCACTGGTACAGATATAGAGGGCAAGTTGTCAAACTGATACATTGTCAATCTGAAACATTTATCCTATCAAATACTCCTGGTAAAGAAGCAGAGACCCAGCCCAAGACTTGGCACTGAGGCCATCAGTGAACACCAGAATCAGTACTATGCTATTTACTGAGATGAGACCTACAGAGTACAGATAATAAAGATGATTTTTTTTTTCCTCCAGAGAAGTCAAGAATCTAATTCACAGCCTTTCATCTTTCCATGTAGATGAATCAGAAAAATTCCCTCCCAGAAAGCAGTTTAACTCTTTCAACAGGAAAGAGAACTTCAAGATATTTCAACATTTCCAAAACTAAAATTCAGCATTTACTCTACCTAGTCTCTGTAAATGGTACCACTATATTCATTAAGATCCCCTTCTTCTCATTCACCATTTCAGTGAATCACCAAACTCTACCAAGTTGCCTCCTTAATGTCACTTTTCTCTCTCACTACTTGTCTTTATCAATTCTGGTGTGTCCTCCTATCACCTTCTTCCAAAGTTAGCCTACAGGTGAATAATCTAATGAATACATACGATCTCACGCCCCCAGAATAAAACCTTCCAAAGGTATGCTGCTCTACTTGAAAATCAAAAGTAAAAAATTTCAACATGGCACAAAAGGCAGAGATTTAGGTCCTGATACTTCTCCAGTGCTATCTCTTGCCCCTCACCACCTGCTGAAAGACCCAAGCTCCTTGCAAACACACTGAACTGATTAGGGTTGATCTGTCTTATTTTAACTCCCAGTGTAGAGAACGGTCTCTCCAATTCTACCACACTTCCTTCCACCTTCATCATCCAGTTCCAAAATGTCCTTCAAAATTCAATCCAAACCTTACTACCTCCTAAGGTGACTTTCTTATGTGCTCTTGTGAGAGCGTGTATATTCAAGTCCCATAACCACCTACACTGTCTGTTCCTTTACAAGATCATAAGCTCCTAGGCAGCAAGGTGCAAATCTTAAAAATGTCTTTGCTACCCGAGGCCTTAGTGCAGGCAAATGAAAGATGCCTACCAAGCTGTCCATGTAATGAATGACCCAGTCCCTCCAAAGACCAGAGTTGTTAACTAATATAGGCTATCACCAAGCCCACAAAGAAAACACACACAGCATTTTTTTGAATGATCAATATAAAAATAAATGATGCCTACAGATTAAAACAACACTGAAATACCACTATACACCTATTGGAATGGCCCAAATGCAAAACACTAAGGACATCAAATGTCAGCAAGGATATGGAGCAACAGGAACTCTCATTTGCTGCCAGAAGGAACAGAAAATGGTACAGGCATTTTGGAAGCCAGTTTGGCAGTTTCTCAGAAGAGACATACTGCTACCATACAATCTAGCAACCAGGCTCCTTGACCACTTACCCAAAAGAGGCGAAAACTTATATGGACACAAAAACTTGCACCTGAATATTTAGAGCAGCTTTATGTCTAACTGCCTAAACTGGAAGCCAGCAAGTGGGCCTTCAATAGGTGAATCCTCCCAAGGACTTAAAAACAGCTTACTACAGGGACACAGCCACATCAATGTTTATAGCAGCACAATTCACAATAGCTAGATTGTGGAACTAACCCCGATGCCCATCAACAGATGAATGGATAGGGAAACTTTGGTGTATATACACAATAGAACACTACTCAGCATTAAAAGATAATAGAATCATGACATTTGCAGGAAAATGGATGGAGTTAGAGGAAATAATGCTAAGTGAAGTTAGCCAATCCCAAAAACCAAAGGTCGAATGATCTCTTTGATATGAAGATACTAACTTATAAAGGCAAGGGAGTGGGGATGAGAGGAATGAAAGAACTTTAAATAGAACAAAGAGGGGGCAAGGGGATAGGAATAATGGCAGACTGAGTTATCCATGATTACCCTAAATACATGTATGAAGACACAATTGTTGTAAAAACACTTTTATATAAAAACAGCAACTTGAAAAATTGTGCTCTTTATATGTAATATGAAATGAAATATACTCTGCAAACATGTATAACAAATTAGAATAAATTAAAACAAAATAGGTGAATCCTGTTGACATCCGTAGGACAGATTAGTAGGACAGATTACATAATAAGAAGAAAAGAGCCATTAAGTTACAAAAAGGCAGGAAGGAGGCTTTTGCATAATACTAAGTAAAAGAAGCCCATCTGAGAAGATGACATACTATGATTTCAACTCTATGACATTCTGGAAAAGGCACAATCAGGAAGACAGCAAAAGGTCAGGGGCAACTGGGTGTGGCGGGGGCTGACCAGGTAGGGCAGTGATGCCGAATGATACTGTATTGGTGGATATGTGTCTACACATTGTCATAATCACAGAATACACAGGCTGTGGACTTGGTGCGAAATGATGTGCTAACCTAGGTTCATCAAGCGTAATAAACAAAGCATTCTATTGCAGAATGACGATGGGGGTGGGGCGCATGTCGAGAGCCATCTGTGGGCTGTATGCACTGCAGCCAGCGAGGGGATAGGTCTGGCATTGGGAACTTCCCATGAGTTAGACTTCCCACGGGGTTAGACCACCTGATGCAGGTAAACTTCCTCCTCAGCTCCGCCAAAGGTCCCTTACAGCACTGGGGATAGGATGACCTGCTGTATCAGCACAGCCCCTCTAAGATGGGTGTGACCTGCCAAGATGCCAATCAACCTGCTGACTGCAAGACTCCACCCCTGAAACCTTATCTCCCTGCCTTTGATGTACCCCTTTAAATAAACCATGGGAGCCATTTCCTATGTGGACTGGACCTATCAAGGGCTCCACCTTTTTGAAACTATCTTTCTGACTTTGTCTTTTGTTCTTCACTAAGTATTCTAGACTTTAATTTCTTAGGTGGCTTACATCCTCCTTGGCAGGAAGAAGACCTCCTAATGAGGTGCTGGCCACCTCCCCATGGGGTGGGGGGCATAAAAACTCTACAATCCACTCAATTGCACTGGGAACGGAGGTTTTATAGTTGATTAAAAGAACGGATGTCATCATCATGTGCAGATATACAAGAAGCATGGGTAGGCAGATCTAACCCTCCTTTCAATAAGCTGCACTACAAACATTCATATACAATTTTTGCCCACCCAAGAATACTGTCCTCTTTCTCAAGAAGGTAAATACATAAACCTAGCTGAAGATTTGTACCCATGTAAGGATCAAGCATTTATTCCCATTTTATCAATTTCAACAACTTCCTTCTAGGAGTGCTAGTAAGAGAAGTCAAGCCCACTTCCAACAGCCAAAACAAGCATGGAGGAAAGAAAGCTGAATAGAGAACACAACGTGGGCAGATGAAGGCTTCCACGTATTTCCTCTCACTTTTATGTATATTTGAAACTTTTTCATTAAACATTTATAAAATACAGTGTTAATAATATTCATTCCTTCAAACCAGCATGGACTTAATGAGCGCTCACAGCAGTCTAGGCACCTGGGCACAAAGCTACCACCGCCGCAGGGGCTCACATCCCAGCAGTAGTCTCGGGAGGCAAACTTTCTTAGAATTTGAGAACACTGAATCAAAGTAAAGGCAGTGCAAGTCCTCAGACTTCATTATTTTCTATACAAGCCAGATATTTTGAAAGAACAGGCAATACATTTGCTCTCTATCTGTATGATCTGCCTCGCTGTCCCCATTCCCCCTTTTTGTTGTGGTACTGGGAATTAAACCCATGGGTGCTCTACCACTGACTTATATCCCCAGTCCCCTCCCCCCTTTTTTGAGACACAGTCTAAGTTGACAAGGCTGGCCTTGAATGTGATCCTCCTGCCTCAGACTCCCAAGTAGCTGGAATTACAAATGTGTGCCACCATGCCCAGCTACCTGGTTTCTATTTTTAAGGGAATAATATAAAAACAAAACAAAAAATAGGTAATGGGTATATTAATCAAAAAGAGTGCCGCGTGATTCTCATATGCAAAAACCAATCACTACATGAGCACAGTATTCTACCCCTGCCACCTGACTGGCCACACCAACAGGACAATGGAATCTGGGGTCTACTTCCCAATCTATCTTATCCAAAACAAGAATGTTAACACTATCAGCTCGGGGAGCATGAAAGCAGAGGCTACGAGCCAGGCCTCTGCAACTAACGAATTCAAACCTGTGTCTGAACAGGAGGTTGTCATTTATTTTCAAGATAATGAGCAGCTAGACATTTACCTGTTTAATAAAGCAAAAACAATTATCATTTAAACTAACATAATACAATATGCCATATGTATATCAAATATTTCCACATGGAAATTACATAAATTTTTGCCCACTCAGAAATGAAATAAAGCCGGGCGCGGTGGCGCACACCTATAATCCCAGCACTTGGGAGGCTGAGGCAGGAGGATCGCGAGTTCAAAGCCAGCCTCAGCAGTGGCGAGGCGCTTAGCAACTCAGTGAGACCCTGTCTCTAATAAAATACAAAATAGGGCTGAGGATGTGGCACAGTGGTTGAGAGCTCCTGAGTTCAATCCCCAGTACCAAAAAAAAAAAAAAAAAACTGAAACTTTAGAATATGTGACAGGATGCTCAGAAGATTACTTCCTGATTTTCACACATTAGTGCTCTCTGTATATTTACTATTCTTGTGCTCCAATAATTGTGATGGGAAATGGAAAGGATTTCCTTTGTTGAAAAAAATGCCATAGATACTGTTACTGGCTGAGTGTTTATAGATTAAATAGGAAGGCCCATTTCCCCTCTGGAAAGTTGCAAACAACTTGTCTGCATTGCAACAGCATGTGATCAGCCACCTGGCATTTGTGCCTTACTTCCCATTCCACAGTTATGAATATGTAAATGAAAACTCACAGACAGAGCACCACTGCCTTATATGGCAATTTCATACATAAAATTCCATTACGACAGATTTACTATAAGCCTGGGTTAGTAAGGAAAAACACTAAAAAGAAATATACTTCCCTTTCTGTTAATCAGGAAAAACGAATGATAATGTATCGAGTTTGGAATCTAACCTGCTGGGTTTGCTTGTAAGTGCCACACATTTTTTCTCCATAAAATTAGATCTTTTACCTTCCATAAGATGTCTTGTCCTTCCAGATCTTTCCCATGGGTTTGATTTTATATTTAACATCCTTTCTTGGATCATAAAATAAGCATATGTCCATTCATATTCCATTATTATGAATCAAGACATCTAAAAAACATGCATCTTTGAACTCAATTTAAAGTGAATCATGTTTTTCATTCAGATCGTCCTTTCTTCCTGTTAGTAGCTCTGAAAGGTAAGCGTTTCCCTGGCATCTCTGGCCCAATAGCTCTTCCTAAAGACTTAGAGAAAACTTCTTCAATGTTTTTTCCACCTCACTACAGTGCCTTTCTTTCAGGATTTTATTTTTCCCTACATCCTGGGATAACATAACTCATGAACTCATTTTCTGAGCTTTCTCCAACTCACAATAACCAGGACAGCCTGGGTGGCATTTTGTCCTTTCCATCCCATACACAGGAGGTACTGTTGCCAACATCCTACTTAATATTATACCTTGGGCTTAAGACCAAAACCTGTGGAAGTCCACCTGCCCACGAGCTAAGCATCCCCTCTCAGCCTTGAGTAAAGGGGGTTTTGGTCTGGCATCGCACGCCAAGCACTGTGTGAAGCAAGTGGTCTTCACATTTGTTTGGCAAAGAAGTTTGCTTCAGCTCTGGACTTGGGCGTTATTGGGCAACCCCCCTTTGAAACCTTATCCCTTGCCTTATTTGGTGAAGAACATTCTATGGAAACTCCTTTGTGTGCCATCCCTCCCATAAAGAGATTCCGGGTGCATGCTCTCTTGCCTTCCAGTGTGGAAGCTGAGCCTTAAGGTCGCACAGCTGTCCTACCCTCGACATGAAAATAACTTCTGTGTCCTGTGCTTTCTCATTGTTTTCTTAGCTTAATGTTGCAGCCAGCTCTTTTGAACCCAGCTCATTTCGTCAGTGAGGGTTGCTGGCGAGAAAAACCCCTACATCTCTCTTTTTTAATTAACACATTGCTGCTAAGGCCCATCTCACCCATTGCCAACTTATGTTATAAATCTCTCCCCTTCTCCTGCTCTACCCACTGTATTTAATGTTTCTGAAGTTCCAATTTCATTGGTTTAACCTCTTATAGAGATTGAGTTCTAAAATCAAACAGATAGGACCAAATGGAATATAATTAAAATAAACTTGAGAATCCCTTTGGAATAGTTTTCTCTGGTGTTGGAGTGACACCAGTGGATAACTTTCATCCTGTGACCAAGTCACACCAAAAAAATCCCAGGTTGTAAGTGACCAGGAGCACATCCAAGGTGGCATCGCCATGAGCGGTGGTGGGAAACAACAGCCTTTTCAAACAGCATTCCCCACCCCAGCACAGAACATTAGAAAGAACAAGAGAACTGCTTTCTTGGGGCTCCCCACGTGACGCATAACTAGCACGGCTGGAGACGCCGCAGGCACAGGAGACTGACGGCACATGGCGGATGCTCTCGGTTGAGAAAGTCCAAGACGTACTACACCCACGCGTGGAGAGGCACAGATGGCCACATCATTCAAACTGCTAGAGAGTGTAAGTGCATGCTCCTGCTCCCCCTCTCCCTGTCCAGAAAACTAGGGCTCAGAGAAAATAAAGAACTTATTTAATGTTACAAAATTTCTAGGTGGCAAAGGTGGTTTTCAAACTCCGGTCCAACTAATTCCAATATCTAAGTTCTCCGCTGTGATGCAGGGTGAGAAAATGCCTCCTAGATCCAGTTCTGCCACAAACTTGTCATCTGACCCTGAACAAATAACTTGAATCCTGGCTTAGGCGACCTCAAAGATTCTTTCCAATTCTAACATTCTATGCTTCAAAAGCTTCCCCTTCCTATGTGTCTAGTTTACATTCCGTCTTGGATATCCTTTGTATACTGGTCAATTCCTCATGGATTATTTTCTCTACATCTGGTATAACTTTGAGAATATATTGTTAGTACACTATAAAACAGCAACTTCTAACAAAATTACTTCTGTCACCATGTCTAACATCTCTCTGTTTAAATGTGCATTTTAGGTAAAAACATCATCAATCATTTTCAGGATTTTACACGGACACCTATATACTCAGAGCCATTTCAACATACACCAGTGGGCCAATGAGACCTCTCATCTGGGGCTCTTCACAGCATCATACGAGCAAACATGCATGAGCCAAGGTTCTCTTTGAGAGTACATGGGTCGACAGAACCCATCATGGCCAGTGGTCACATTTGAACCCAAATCTTTTTTTTTTTTTTTTAAATGTACTGGGGAGCCCAGGGGCACTTTACCTCTGAGCCATATCCCCAATCCTTTTTCTTTCTTTCTTTCTTTTTTTTTTTTTTTTTTTGGTGCCAGGGATTGAACTCAGGGGCACTCGACCACTGGGCCACATCCCCAGCCTTTTTTTGTATTTTATTAGAGACAGGGTCTCACTGAGTTGCTAAGTGCCTTGCCATTGCTGAGGCTGGCTTTGAACTTGTGATCCTCCTGCCTCAGCCTCCCAAGTGTTAGGAATTACAGGCGTGCGCCACCACGCCCGGCTCCAATCCTTTTTATTTTCTAAGACAGGGTCTCACTAAATTTTTAAGCTAGTCTTGAATTTGTGATCCTCCTGCCTCAGCCTTCTGAGTTGCTGGGATTACAGGTGTGAGACACAGCCTTAAACCCAAATCTTAAGGAGGAACACACACAGCACTTCTACCACCCCCTTGGAAAGCAACAGGTATTGTTTCCAATCTTTTAAACAGGTAAGTCTACTGTGCCCTGCAAGTAAAGGCAACTTTTGCACAAATTCCAGAAAAGCTACAACAAAAGTCCTTGCTTCCACATTCTCCTTTCATATTTTTCTAGTAAAGAGACTGGTTATTCTGTGCTGCTAAGAGAATCACTGTTGAATCTTTTGGACAAGGCATTACTTGCAGAAATCTGTCAGCACTCCTAAACACAAGTACTACAACACACCAAGATCCTTGGATCTGTCTGATTAGAGTGCATGAACAAAGCAAAGAAACTGATGCTGACCACACTATACAAAAAATATGTTCTAGCACTTATAAACCACGTTCTCCACTTTTGTATTTCAATAACAGCAGCAGAAAAAAAGCAAATGCAAAATTCCAAACTAGTATGAAGACAGTTAAACAGCAGTACAAACCAGCTATTATCAAAATATACAACCATTTTGTCCCTAAATGTCAGTAAACAGACTACTCACATCTATTTATTAATTTTTCAACACACAAGAAGTGTCTATAGAGTGTCAGGCATCCTTTTAGGAAAAGTGAAAGCAGGGAGAAGGACATAATCATGTCCCTGTATCCATGCTTTATATATAATGGGGAAAGATACACATAAAGTAGTAGATGAATAAGCACAGGGAAGATGTTTTAGGGCTCATGGGCCATATGGTCTCTGCCACAGCTACACAACTGTGCCATTAGTCAGAACGCTGTCATGGATAATATGCAAATGAATAAGCTTATGGTGTTCCAATAAAACTTTATTTTTATAAATAGGCAGCTGATGTTTAGTTTGCCCAACACCTGGTCTAAAGCATACCCTTCAATATTATCAGATTCTGATTCAATGGGATCTATTTTGCAACTCTGGAAACTGTAAGGAACCAGAGGCAATGCAAAATAATTCACAAAAGACAAGCAAACGAATGATGTCTGTGGTCAGTTAGCCCTTCGTGCCTTTGGAAAATATCATTTTGCACATTCCCAATTCAATACAACTTTATTCCATGAAAATTTGGGCCTTTTTAAGACTTCTCTTTCCATCTGGTTATAATGTATACCTGGTTCCCTCATTTAATTAATGGGTTAAAGTTCTAACATGTTAATTTTGTATCTACACAAGAGTCTGTTCTTCACAGTTTTTTCAAAGTTATTCTTTAGGAGGTCTCACCATGATGCCTCACAAACACAGCCAGGTAAAACTGTCTCTACCCGAGGGCTGGGATCATGGCTCAGTGGTGGAGCGCTTGCCTTGTACATGTGAGGCACTGGGTTCGATCCTCAGCACCACATTAAAAAAGGAATGAATGGAATAAAGGTGTTGTGTCCATCTACAACTTAAAAAAAAAAAAAAAAAAGTCTACCTGAAAGACCTCACTTAGCCAAACCCAGGCTCAGTTTTCCTTGGCTCACAGAGATGAATCCAAAGAGGCAGTGGACCTGGGCTGACGCTAATTTTAATTTTCTTGTCTAATAATTTTGAGTTTTGGTTTTGGTTAATATACAGCTGATTTGGCTGGGGAGTTGGCCAATATTGCTGAGATGTGGCTTTCTGGTCTGACCATTTGGTGATCACTATATATGGATAAATAGTTTACAGAGACCCATTCTCTACTAGGTGTAGGAAAACAGAATCTGGGTTTTTTTGTTTGTGTCTTTTTCTGTTTGTCTACCATATGGAACATTTGAAGTTATGAGGATTTAGGATGTTATTCTGATCAAAATGATCAGGCACTAGGTTTCAAGCAGTAGAGTAATATAATTTGATTTGTTTCTTTTGTTTAAATTTTTACATTTTAAGTCAATCTGACTGTTATATGGAAAACATATAAGAGGGACAAAGCTAAAGAAGAAATACGGGTTGAGAGCCACAAGGCAAGTGGTCGCGGCCTACTGACAAAATGCTGGAATGGCGCCTCAGCACCTGCAGCCCGGAGAGCAGCCCAGAGTTCTACCGTGGCCACACTAACATGATGAGTGAGCAGACATCCAAGTGGAGAAGCCCGGAGGACTGGCGGATACACACTCTAGCTCAGAGGTGCCGGGAGGGCTGGAGAGACTACTGGGAGTCATCAACACACAGCTGTCCATAAAGCCCAGGGATAAATGCGCCCTCTAAAGAAAGAGAGTAAAGAGAAGAAAGGTACTAACAGCCCTGGACTCACTAACCTAGCAGTAAAGGAAAGCAGGCCCAGGCCCAGGACCTGGAACACACCAGCAGGAGGAGCCAACTGACTGAGAAGACCACCTGGACAGGAGGAGGAAAATCAGGAGGATAGGGTGTTCTGGAAGCCTGGCACAAAGTTGCCTCGAGGCCTGGTCAACCACAGACATAAAGTGGAGCAACACGCATGCGAGATGATGTCACCGCAAGAAGAGACCGACTGCCTCGGAAAACCAAACTGCACTGTTGGCCACCACTCACTCTGCCTGTTCTCCAAATTTCCAGAGATTGGTACAAATATCATCATTTACCATTTTCCTTGGTGTGTGCTATCATCATTAGATAGAAGACTGGCCTTAAACTTTAAATTAAAGAGGGGAAAAATATATATGCAATAGCTATGTAAGAAGGAAAATGATAAAATATCTACTTAAAAAAAGACTAACATTAAGTACTTGACCCTGGACTGCCCTAAGTGTCTTCCTTGGCCACTGAGCCCCAGCACCTGGCCGTATGTCTGTCAGCCCCTCCCACACTGTGAACTCACAAGGGCAGGGGGCAGACAACTCACCAGCACATTCCCACGGCACAGTGCTCAGCGCACCCTTGCTGAAACGCTGGCCTCCCACATTTACTTTATAATATAGGAACACCAAAATAAAAATTAATAGGCAAAAGAGCAGTTATCCACCTAGGATTTTTAGATACTTAATTTCAAGATATTGTCAAACCTAAAATTAAACTAAACCAACATTTAACTTGGATGGCTGGTAAAATATGACATCTGCTTTAACAATTAAAGAGTAAGGCTATGTTCTTAAGCCTTCAGGAAAAGTACACCATAGCACACCAGAACGATAATATTTTAAATACTGGACTTGGAAAAGATGTCATCTAGGAAGAAGGTCCCATAGATATGACAAAAAACTATCCACAAATAAGAGACAATCTTAACATAGTAACTGAGTTTACAATGAAAGAAATTCAATTCACTACATACAGGGAAGTTAAAATTGTTTGTACCCAAACTTGCTTTTGGCACAAAATTACCAAGAGAAAAAATACTGATTTAAAAAACAGACAAACTCCAACACCTAGTTTTGTTTCTTTGTTAAAACAACAACAAAAAATGTGCCAAGACTGCAATTATCCATATATTTAATCACAAAATTTCTTAGTCACCTGTCTACAAATGGCTTCCAAAAGCTTTTAAGTTATTGCCTCCCTGCCACCTTCAACACTGTGCAGCACTTCCTGGGCATTGCCTTTGGCTTTGCATGTCTCCAGAAGTGTTGTGGGGTGAGTGTTCTGGGGATTCAGCCCAGAACATGAATGCAAGGGGAGCACTCTACCACTGAGCCACACCCCAGCTTTGTGTAGTTAAAAATTAAGCTAAGCAAGTATTCCCAAGCTTTCATCTTTCTCAACCCTCAGTCTCCTCTATTTGCAAGGGAGAGTTTGGGGTGTTTTATGAATTATGCTGGAAAAGTTCAAGGACCATTTCATACTAGAAACAGAAGCACTAGTGTAGGTTAGATATCATCCTTCCCGTTTCTAATTCTGCCCCATCTGCAGGGACTCTGGTTCCAAAAGTACTTTCCAAGTTTTAAATTAAATAGTAAATGCTAAAATAATCAATCAGTATGTTTTGTTGATTCATTTTAAATAAAACATTTTAACAGATATCATATACAAGTTTTTCCTAAGAAAAAATTTTAAAATAAAATACCTAACCGCCAGTATAAAAGCTAGGTGCAGTGACACTGCATGTGATCTTTACAGCAGCTTACATTTATGTTTAGACCAAACCAGAAACTTACACCCTTAACTAACTCAATGCTTTTTGTTTTTCTAAACCAAAGAGCTTCCAAAACAATTAATAATACATTTTTCTCTTATATGTCCACATCATCAAGCAAGCAGACACGCAGTGACCAAGTGCCCAGCAGCTGCAGAAGCTAACTGTGCATCAGAGGCTTGGAACTTGCAAACCTTTCTACAGCAACAGTAACAACCACAGGGCTGGGTTTTGGGGTGGGTGCCACAGGGGACCAGATTCCCTCTGGAGTCTACATAGCTGCCAAAGTTGTCCATTATGACCAACTAACCTGAGATTAAATTAAATTTCAGAGGAAAACAAAATATTCCTGGCATTAGTTTCTGCAGCTGAAAATGAGTTAGACCCCGAAGCAAGCAAGCAAACAGAACCCCAGAGTCCCATCTCTGAAGGAAAAAAGGAGGATACTCAGAAAAGGGACAAGGGCTAAAGAAAACCCATGTGGTCACCCAGGACTAGTCAGCTACTTAGCTACTCAAGTGGCAGCAGATAGTATAAATCAGGAACTGCCTTAATCTTCAAAGACTTCAAGTATTCAAGAAAGATGGTATCAGAAAGGCAAAACTGAACAGGCTGAAAGAACGTTGAGCTGTTTTCATTTTTACACGGCCCCAAAGTGGGATGGAGAGTATTTCATGCCTGATTTATAAGATGCTAATACAAATCAGTCCAGACTGCCTGCACTTGGCACAAATCATGTCTTAAACACACACTTCTCTGGTTCCACAGGCCTCAGATGAAGCTTTAAGCCAAATATCAGTTCCGTAAGTCTGATAAAATCTTATGAAAAATGGCAACCTTTCAGATCCATGGGCTCTCTGCACTTTGATTGAGTATTACAAAGAATAGGTTCCAAGCAAAGACAAGTGTTGCTATAAAACGTGCAGGGGCAGCAGGACAGAGGCCTGGTCAGGAGGGAGCGTGGCAGTGCAAACTGCACACAGCACTTGGCTTTGCAAGAACTGAGCCACATGCACAGGCAGCAGGAGAGGGCTCTGGACTTTGTCACAACTTCCTGTTACAAAGCTGAAACTAAAGGGGTCCTATGCTACATTTATCTAGAGGGCAGTTTCTCACCACCTGGCTATTTGGTAATTTTAATACCTTGGCACTATATTTCTAAGGTTAAATTAAGGAACCCAGGTAAAAATTTGTGTATTAAAAACAATTTCACATGTATGATATTATAAACTGAAACACAATACACTCAAATATTAATGGTAGTATAACATCCAAGTATTACTAGTAGTTATAATAGTATCAGGGTGATTTTTATACTTTTAAAGCACTGAGAATAGGAAAATGCATAGATTGCTTGCGAATCATAAAAGCTGTGTCTATTTCTACAAAAGATCATTTTATAAAATGCAAAAATATCAAAGAAAAATAATTTCTATCAGATGTGCAAATTATCAAGTTCACGCTACAACCTCAACAGCCCTTCTGTTTCTGTCCCACTGCCCCAGCCTCTCCTATCTTCACGAGGGCTCACTGCCAGTCTCCAAAGCCCATCTCCACACCGCACAGCGAGGCTCTGGGCCTGCTCAGGCCTCTTCAGGAGCACAGGCTTGCCTTCACCTTCCCGCTAGTCCGTTTTAGACATGGGGAAAAACCTGAGACCTGAGGCTCGGACAGGCAGTTGCTGGAGATGAGAACATGGTAAGCTCTCCTTGGAGGAGGATGAAGACAGCCTCTTCCCTGACTCACCTCAAGCTCATGTGTTCTGCCTCTCCCAACTGCTCCCCAAAGGGGCAGAGATGGGGAGAAGATGAGGTAACGCTAGGCTCAGGGGAGGCGTTTCCACACAAGTCTCAATCAATGAACACTTCTGAGATACACCACTGGGCACTTCAAGGATCATGAACCCTCTGAAGTGACTGCCTGCCAGGTTGGACTTCTTTTCCCAAATTATCCTAGCACCCACAAAAGTCACAACTACTAAAAAGGGAGACCTGGCGCAGGCAGGCAGGCACTCCTGTCCTCCTGTCGACCACCCCAGCCTGCTCTTGCTGCTGGCGGATCAGATCCTACATAACCCATTCTCCTCATGGCAGCCAAAGTAACCTTTCTAAAATGCACATCTGATCCCATCACTGCCTGCTAGGACGCTGCCAGCACTACGGGCCCTTGTTCCTGCACTTGGCCATAAGACCCTTCCTCACCTGGCTCTCCTCCCTGAGCACCGTATTCACCACTCCCTCTCCTGCCAAGATCCTCACCCATTCTGCATCCACTCAACCCACCCCTCCATCCGGCCCACATAACCAACCTGAGTATCTCCATGTCTCTCCTGGGCACTGTCATACTGCCAGCACACAGCACTGTGCCTGACATGCAGCTAATGCAACCAACAAACACTTATGCAACAATGAGCACAAGGAAAGGTAGGTCAACTGATGGGAATATGGAAGCCGCTGAGCCCAGGGGAAAGGAACACAGGAAAACTGAGGAAAACCCAAAGGCTCCAATATGAGTGGCCTTCATTTCACTACCAATCAAAAGCATCACAAAGTGCTTTCAACATTGGTTTCCTGAGATCACAGCAACTCAGTGTAAGGCAGAACACTTCACATAGTTGAGCTACTTCAAAAGAACCACCATAAATAGAAAGTAACTTCATCCCTGGAGGCGGACAGAGGTTAAGGAGAGCTCACCTCCCTCAAGTCCTGATCTGCAGCTCTCCCCATTTCTCTTCCCCCAAAATCTCAGCGATTCAATGCCAACTTTATACTCTGCATCCTTTTGCTTAGGAGATGACATTCCTCTGTTTCTTTCCACTATAAACAAAGAGGTAAAGGTGGGGAAGGTTCTGGCATAAGAGAAGAATGCTTTAAGGAGGAAAGACTCAGGGCAGATTATCCGCTACACACCCTCATGGGCCACGTCAACCTCGAATGGGACTCACTCCTTTTAGACACAAACTGCACTGGGATGACTGGGCAAGTTCAGGCTTCTAGATTTAGGACTTTTGATCAACAGCTGAAGTTTAAGATTCTGAAATGCTTGAAACTAAGAATAATTGTGAAGGATAAATACTCATTCCTAATGTCTACTTTAACATGATATAGAACAATTCTCCTGAGAGTGTTTGGACTTCATCGGTTCTAGGAGGAAAGCTCAACCCACGAGTGAGTCTGCTGTGTGTCACTGACACAGCCACACAAAGCCCAGTCCTCACACACCTGTTCAAAACTGACCCCTTCACTTGCCTTGTTAACATTATAACTCTGACTTGTGTTTCTTACCGGAATGTAATAGATGCCCATCTTGGGGGTTTCATTGGCAGTGAAAAGCATTCCTACAAATAAACACAAGGGGAAAAGTAAACACACAGGGGAAAGCACACTTCTCTACTCATTTTACATTTTGAAATGCCTGAGGTGCACATTACGCAGTGTCCAGCACTGAGCCTGGAAGCTAGGCACCCCTGAAGCCAGGTCCTGGGCTTCACCTGCTGCCCCTCCTAGATACAGGACCTCAACCTTAAGAACGGCCAACTTCCCCATCTGTGAAACACCAGGCTGTCCTAGCTAAATTCATGACCAGTTCTCACCACAAGGTACTCAGATGTACACCAAGTTTGGCAAAGTGCTAAGTTTCAAACAGATGGATTAAATGTAGTTTGGGTGTACTATTTTATTAGAGTAATAATGAGGAATAAAGAACATCTTTCTGTTAATTAGGAATGGAAGAATCCAGGTAAAATGCTGCCCATAAAATGTCACCGCCAATTCCTAGCTTTTGCATTAAAATTCACAGCTCACTGAAATAAAATGACTAAGTGGCACGCACCAGAAAGACCCACATGGAATCACAGACACGGTGACCATTTCCTCCCAAGGGAGGTTTAACAGATGGACCAAGAGAGTGGTTAATTTAGTCTCCGTAGGAAGACTCAGCACCGTAAGCAAGCACAACTGAAGGGAGGCCAGTTTCCTGGAATTCAGCAAAGGACTCCTCGTAACCCTAGGAGCAATGACAATCTAAAGATCCATTATTTTTCGACACTAGACTATTTGATACCAGAGTATTCAGATGCCTCAGTTTTGTTTCTCTTCCACTTTATAACACATCCCCACCCTCAAGTTTCCTGGGGGTCAGCTCCCCAATGTGATGAGAAACACCTGCTGAGCCTCCTCATAGCCTGGGTTCCAGACTGCTGCACTCTAAGACTGAACTCAGCAAACACTTGGCTGGTCCTGGATAATATACCGAGCACTCTCGCATAGAGTATCTTAGCGAACACACAACTCTGTAAAAAAAAAAAGAGATGTCATCTAGTCCTTTCCCAGATACATGCGAGAAGCACTACCTTGAACAGCTCAGCTGGGAGAACAAAAGTGCACCACAGGGACAGCAGGGGTGGGCCGCCCCTGCGTGAACTCCTGACTGAGATACCCCCAGTAGTGGTTTCCATGTGTTCAGAGGTCGCTGGTGTAGGATGAAAAGCTACTTCACATTTAACAGTATAAGCGGTCTCGACAGCCTGTAAGGTGGGTAAGAAAGCTAAGGTTGGGATATCAGCATAATTATTAAACCTGAAGTAGGTCTTTCTTGAGCCCAAAGCCCATCTTTTGTCTCTGCCAATGATTTCTCAAATCACCGATCCTTCTTCCACAGGTCTGGCTGGGACTCAGACACATGTAAGCTTTATAAGCTTCTTGTGTCATGAATCTGATGCACATCAATGTCACAGAGTCCCACTGCCTCTGTAAGTGCCCTGACCTGCACAGAGCAGCTACTCGACACATGAAAGCCGCACAGAGGGCTGAATGAACAAGAAGAGCAGGGAGGTTAAAGGAACCAGAAAGGTAGAATCATTTCTCAATACCCTGAGCAGCCCTGCTATTAGAAAACCATTCCAAACAATCATCATGATTAGGCTTTAATTACTCCAAAATGAGTAAGTGAGCAGATAAAGAAACAAGGAGGTTTTAGCTCTTCTAAAATATGATTAAGCTCACAGTGATTAAGCATAAAACATATGGAGTGGCGCGGAAGGGAAAAGGTGTGGCAAAGCAAGAAAAAGCAAAGCCCGTGAATCAACCACGCTCAGGCCTGAGCCACTGAGAAAAGGCGAGGGACTCATCTGCCCGCGCCTGACGTCTCACATAGCCCAGCGATGATTGGGCCAGCTAGTTTATGTCTGATGACTCTTATAAGTTATCTGACAATTGTTTCTCTGTCCAAAAATGTCACTCCTAAAAATCTTTAACAAAACCATACTTTGTAATAGAGATCCCCTTAACAAGCAAATCAGCCTCATCTTCACCAGTTCTGGGACGGTCAGCTGGCTGAAGACTGACCGCAGCCTGCAGTAGCCTTGCGTTATTCTTGTCCCAAATATTTAAACATAAACTTAAGCTTTTAAACCTCACTGCCATTTTAGATAAAAACAGAGCTGGAGGAACTAGCTAAACACCATGAGAATCAATCATGAATGTCCAGGAGAGGGACACTCTATAAGACCGCTGGCCTAATCTTAGAAAGGTCAATGTCATGGAGAAGGGAAAAAGAGATGGGGGACTATCTGGAGTGAGATTCTCTCATCACTCTCTGCCACCCTTTAGACTGTCGCTCCCTCTCCGGCCAATCCCACCCCTCGCCCTATCCTAACCTCAACCCACCTGCTTCATTCACCTTCATACTGAGCCCAGATCCTTTTATTTTATTCTGCGGTACTGGGAATTGAATCCAGGGACCCCACACAAGCCAGGCAAGTGCTTTACCACCAAGCTACCTCCCCAACCCACAGCCCCTATCATTTCAATAACCCAATGAAGGTTGCAGCATTTTCACCTGTAACGTATTCCTGAACTCTCCAGGATGCAACTACCTACCCACTGTTATAAGAGACTTCAAACTCTCACAGAAGAAATGCAAATGACCAGATTCCCAGCTGGCTCTCTCTCTCTCTCAACGTGTAACTAGGATAAGCCCATTTCAGAAAGATTCTAACCAAGGCCCTGCCACACACCAGCAGAGTAACCAGCCCTGGCAAATTATTAGGTCAATTGCTTTGACCTAAGAGGTAAGAAAGAAAACAGACAAAAAGAGAAAGCCAGGTGCAGTGGCACATACCTATAATCCCCAAACATGGAAGGCTAAGACAGGAGGATCACAAGTTTGAGGCCAGCTTCAGCAACTTAGCAAAACTCTAAACTTAGTGAGATCCTGTCTCAAAATTAAAAAATAAAAAGCACTGAGGATGTAGCTCAGTGGTAAAGTGCCCCTGGGTTCAATCCCCAGTACCCCCACCCCCCAAAAAAAGAAAGATTGTGGGTCACTGACTACATAGGGTTATAAAAATAATAAATTTATATTACAGCATCCAGTACCCAGATTGACAATATCACAGCATTCCATTAAGTCAGTCCTTCCCTTCCTGTCCCAACCTCTGTGATACCTATACGTTCTGATCAATGCTCACTGCAACTCTCATGCCTAAAGTTTTTCTGATCTTCAAAAATTTTAGTTCTTTCAAAGTCACTTGTCCACTCCTACGAAGTTTCTCTGCTGGCTCCCTCTAAACAATCCTCCTATCTCACTCCAAACATTCCTCTTTAGTGATCTCACTCACTATTGCTTCTTCTGAGATAATCTCTATTTACATGCATCAAAACTTTCTCTCTGCATACCTGTTCATCTCTAGACAGTTGCTACAGTGCACCAGATGCAGCTCTTAGGTGCAGGTCTGTGGCCAGTGCAGGGCTAGGTGCACGAGACACCCGGGAAGTATGTTAAGAGCACATTTCCAGGCTCTATCCATGGACACTCTGAGTCAGTACAAGGGCTCTGCAGCTGAAAAGCTCTCCAGGTGACTTTGATGGGCCACCAGGTTTGAGACTCACCAGGCACTCCCACTGTCCCAATACCGCCTAGCACTCAAATGTTAGAAAAAGAACCCACAACCTTTCTCTCCACTTGCTGGCTCACCTGTCCTCCCTGTCTCAACTCCAAGCTCCACTTTCTGTCATTTCAGTTCCAAACCAATCCACCTTTTACCAGAATAGGTGCTTTGACAACAGACAGACCCCAAGTCACTCAGCATGTTGCTTCTAGACCTTCACCACCTGTTCCCACCTCAAGTCCTCCCAGAGTCACCACAACCCAGGTGTGAAGTTCCCCGCTTCCCAGTCAGGCCCTAGGGACCCCACACTCCTTGTTATTCTTTCACAAAGATTGTGTAACAATCCCTCAGTGGATCACCGACCCCGTCTCCCTCTATCCATCCTCACTCACTGCACCAAACTCAATGCCAAACAAAATCTCCTCTAAGGCTCTTCTCTTGGTACTCTGGGTAAAAGTGTTCCCTCTAACGTGCGTCCACACATACATGACAGAACTCTTTGTGCTCTGCTGTTGCCACCTGTAGCGATTGCCGCTTGCAGCAACAATGCCGCAGGAGAAAATTCGGAGGCAGGATGGAAATGCAAAAGTTCTTTTGCTCTTCTTTCTTCTAACTTCTCTCTCCGGCTCCAACAACAACCACCCCTCTAACTAACCCTCACCCGGTTAAATACTTTTTGCCTTAACAAGGACACGTGCTAACAGCTCGAGCTTACAGGTGTGTCACGCAGTGTTCACGGGCATAAAAAGATTCTTAGATAAATGCATGAATATCAGGTGAAAATACTTGAACACCTTTATGGCTCTCAGCTAGCCGCCATCTTAGCTATCTCCTCAATTAGGGCTCTTACACTCTGCTGTGTATCCCTGCATTAGAATTATCTGTGTGTAAGCCAGGCACGGTGGTACACGCCTGTAATCCCAGCACTTGGGAAGCTGAGGCAGGAGGATTGCAAGTTCAAAGCCAGCCTCAGCAATGACGAGGCACTTAGCAACTCAGTGAGACCCTGTCTCTAAATAAAATACAACAAAGGGCTGGGGATGTGGCCCAGTGGTCGAGTGCCCCTGAGTTCAATCCCTGGTACCACAAAAAAAAAAAAAAAGAGAATGATCTGTGTGTGCCCACACCTGGAATATACTACTTGAGAGCAGAAACCATTCTCATTCTTCTCTTACATCCCCCCAAAAGTCTTCACATTGCCTTGAATGTATTGTTAAATATGGAAATCTATCGTGTAATCTGCTGAACAGCACACAACAGAGAACGAACCAAAACCCACGGCTTCATGAGCCATTTGTGTGTTGTCAGGCAACCCCAGCCTCCTGCAATCTCTAACCTTAATTTCCACCCACTATTACTAATCACATAAAAGAGTTAAAGAGCACACCAAAATAGCATTTCACCTGCCGCCTACCTAAATATTGTTACTAGTTTCTACTAATAGCTAGGCGGGATGAGGACTGAGTCATTAAGAGTACCTTCTTCTGAATCATCCATATCACTTCCTGTTCTTTATTCTTCCAAGTAAAATACCCAATACCAAGTCAAACTCTATATTAAGAAGTAAAATTGGTTTAAACTCAAAAATGTATAGTCCACATTTGTCTCACTGAACGCTGTGTGCTGCATCATACATACCTGAGTTGGGATAGAGGCAAACATCATTCAGGTCATGTTCTGGTTCCAAGGAAGTAAATATTTTCCCCTAAAAACAGTAAGCAAAAATGAATTATCTGAATAGTTAAAGATAACTTTTGGCAATGTCACATAAACTCTACATCAACTTTATAAAAAATTTGCATAATCTGTAACATATTCCCAACTTAATGTGTACTCAAAGAACCCAGAAGAGAAATAGCCACCATGGTGAATGAGGCATGTGCCATTCCTGTACCACAAATACAGGGCACAGAGGGCCAAGACAAATGGTTGTGAAAAAAAAAAAGAAGTCTACAAATACATGAGGTCTTAGTTAATATGTAGATAAGGCCAAAACATTCCTATTTTAAATGTGAGGTAGTGTGCTATATTTAAAAAAGAAATGAAAAAGGAAAGCATAAGAAAAAAATGACAGAAGAAGGTGGGTGTGGAGAAGGGCGATGAGAAAGATAAACAAGGCAGGCAAGTCACGCAAAGCCAAGCAACCTGGGAGTTAGTCAAAAGGAAGTGTTTAGTCATAAGAAACAAAAAATGACAAAATAAAATTTACTGTAGCAATCACAGTGTGATGGTTTTAAGCTGCAATGCTGAAGAGCTCTGCCAGCTCTTGCAGCTATTAGTCTTTACTAGAAGACCAAAACCTGGCCACAGCAAGTCCCCAGGGCAGGAGGGAGTGGCACTAGAGCCAGGCAAGGGGGTTACTTCAAGCTCTATGAACAGCAGCAGCCAACAGTGACAGCTATCTCCCTTCCTTTTCTGTTTCCTGAGACGAAAAGAAAGAGGAAAGGAAGGAAGGGAAAGGGAACTAGGTGACAGCATTGAACAAAAAAAGAAGGGGTATCACAGGTTACAGAAATCCATACTGTAGAAAACTTGATGCAGCTGAAGAGTCTGGGGACACATGCAAACATCCAAATTGATAAGCTGTTGCCTTTAGGTAGGACAGAAGCCAGGCCAAAGTAACTTCCTCAGTACCAGTATGTATGGATTTTTTTTTTTTTTTTTTTTTTTTTTTTTTTTTTGGTACCAGGGATTGAACTCAGGGGCACTCGACCACTGGGCCACATTCCCAGCCCTTTTTTGTATTTTATTAGAGACAGGGTCTCACTGAGTTGCTAAGTGCCTCACCATTGCTGAGGCTGGCTTTGAACTCGCAATCCTCTGGCCTCAGCCTCCCAAGTGCCGGGATTACAAACAAGTGCTACAGCACCCGGCTATGCATGAATTGTTAAAAATAAAAACATCTGCATTTGTAGTAATTAAGAAGTGTTCTATCTATGTATTTATTCATTCATTCAGGGGCTCTTTACTGCTGAGTGACAGTCCTAGCACTTTTAGTTTTTTATTTTTGAGACAAGGTCTAGCTAAGTTGACCTTGAACTTGCAATCCTCCTGCCTTAGCCTCCTGAGTCCCTGGGATTATAGGCATGTGCCACCCTACCTGGCAAGAATAGTGTTTTAGCACTGAAGAAGTTTGAACTGCCAGAAAAGGAGCAGAGAAAATCCTGATCTAAGACACACTGAACATTCCTGAGAAAGCCCTCCAGACCCTGCAAACTCAAAGCCCACAAAGCACACAGCTCAACTGACTCCCGGGCACTAATCAGGGTAATTGTCCTTGCGTCACTTCAAGAGTCACAATGAACTCACAGAACTAGGGCTTGAGAGGCAAAACTCCCCAAGGACAGCTTTAAACCTCCAGAGTGGATGCAGAGGGGAAGAAAGCTAAGTAAGTTCAACACTACAGGAGTCAAAAAGTGGAACTTAAAAAAACCAAAAGTAATGGCCTGAAAGCCAGAGACAAGGGAACAAGGTGACCGAGCTGAGCTCTGCAGCTTCCTGCGAGACCAGCAGCTACGTCTAGGCGACGGATGCAGAGGACTTGGGCCTTCCACCCAACCTCATCTCAGACATAAAATTGGTAAAAGTAACACATTTTTTTTTAAAACTACAGATGCTGTTTTGCAATTATTATGTTATTTTAAAAAACAAACTGAAAAATATTTTAAGTTTCTAATTAAATGCAAAAAACTCTTAAAAGCAATCACTAGACTGAATACATTTTTCTTGACTTATTTGATAAACTTACCTTCTACTATTTAAAATGAAAAAAGCTGAAGGAGGGGTAAAACCAGCAATACTGGATTTTGTTTTTTTTATTAAATAACACTAAGAACTGAGGGAAGGGATATCAAAATATTCAAGAGAAAATATTGTTTTATAAGAAAACTATTGTTAGAAATAGTTACAAAGGTGTTGTCTCTAAAAATCCACCTGTTCACGATGGGAAAGGTATACAACTGGGATTTACAATAACACTGACATGGAAAGAACTCATGGTCCATGGAGAACGTTCTTTGGGTGGTGACAAAGGCTTAGGATCTCAGGGGCTCTCAGGGATAGACTTTTTAAAACAATGGCTTTCTTTCAACCTCACTCAACATCAAAAAATGCACACCAGGGCTAGCAACCCTGGAAAACCTCAGGAGAAGGTGGCAAGCATGACCACCTCATTTAAGTACAGACCTCACCTAAGCACCTGGCCTCCTCCTAGGCTCCCATGTGGATCCTCCGAATCTCATGCTCAGGAACCCACAACATTCAAAAGAGGCAATGGGAGCAAAAGAGCATTGGGAACACACACAAATAAAAACGGAAGTGATTCCAACCAAAAAATACATACTGAGTTCTTATTCCACATTTTGATAATTCGAGAGTCTGCAGACAAAATCAAATCCAGTGACTCCTGGAAATGAACTGACTTAATGGGCAGACCATACTGGTGATCCTTAACTAGCAGTGGCTTATCAGAGCGAAGATCATATAATAAAACCTGAAAGAAAAAAACAAGTTACTTCTGTTGAAACAAACTAAACCATTTACCTTAAGAAGAAACATATGGAAGTTACAATGATAGCCATCCATTTGTTTCCTTACCTTTTCATGAACACAATCAACACCCTTAATCATAGTGCTAACATTACCAGCAATACTCTAGTAAAGACTTTTAAATTACCCTTAGAGTGTATAGTTTATGAATTCAAAACTGAGAGTCATTTTTAGGTACATTAAGCTTGAGAACTCCTGATCTATACTAAGAAAGAAATAACTAGAAAGTCCATAGTGATTCTTTTCATTTGTTAATTCAACAAATATATACTGAGGGCCCACTACATACCAGCCACTGCTACTGCAATTGAAACTTGAATGAAAGACATATGAAAACAGGCCTGGTAGTTTAAGGCCAACAGTGGCAGCATGGCCCAACTTTGGGAGTAGGGAAATCTCTTCTAACCCTTGTCTTCAGAGGCAAGGGGGCCTAGGGAAGGTAGGATCTCAGTCCTAGGTGACAGGCCTCCTCTAGCACAGGATGACAGAGGCAGTACATCTATTAAAGTGGGTTTCAGGCCTCTTGTGGGCTTCGAGAAAAAAGCATGTGGGCTCTGCCTTCAAGGAAAGACAGACCTCAGAGTAGCCCTGCTAATGGAGGTTCTGATAGTCCCACTGTAAGGGATATATGATTAACAGTGCTACGTGACAAAAAGGTTCCTTGCACACACAAATCTTGAAAATATCTACTAAGCATATTTCTTGTTTGCAGGAATTCTCAGATCCTTCAACATGTGTTTAAACTCACTATGAATTTCCAAAAGTAGGAGCCTGGCAAAATTCCATATTTCCATTTCTTGACCATAGATCTTTGTTCCACATACTCTGGAAAATGCTATTCCAAACCCCTATCAAGAAAGCCCCTAGGCTCTATTGGCCAAATTACATTGTTATATTGTGTGCATGTTCTAACAAACATGCATGGGACAGCAAATTCCATTATTACGTACAATTACAATACTCCAATAGAAAAATATGGGGGGTGGAAATCCCCATAGTAACTCTAACTCCAAAGAACTTCAGACAATGCGTGAAGGCAAGATTTCTTCTTTTGTTTTGTGGTCTGTGGATTAAACTCAGGGTCTCATGCATGCTAGGCAAGCGTTCTACCAGTGAACCACACCCCACCCCACTAGCCCCCAGCCACTTTTTTATTAGAGCATTGTTTGCACATAGTAGCTGGGTTCATTTTGACAAAAATCATATGTTGCTGCCTGAAGCGATGGCCGCTTGGAGCAACGAAGCCACGGGAAGAAGTTCAGAGGCAAACTGGAGACAAACAGCTTTTTATTTTGATAACTTTTCTCTCTGGCTCTAACAACGACTAACACGCGCCGCACACACCACCAAAATGGCGCTGACCTGATCAGCAATCTCGGCCTGGGACAAGTCCCGTGAGACTACGGAAGGCGACAATGCCCAAATCTCCACGGCTCATAGTCAACCGCAATTCAAGCCATCTCCCCAAACAAGACTCCTATAATCATACATGCATAAAAACTCCCAGCCCTTTTAAGTTTTTGAGACGGGGTCTCACTAAGTTACCCAGGCTGGTCTCGAACTTGTAATCCTCCTGCCTCAGCCTCCTGAGTAGCTGGAATTACAAGCATGTGGCACCATGCTTAGCTAAGTCAACCTTTGTTGCTTTCTGACTTGGAGCAACTACGCCGCGGGAGAAAAACTCGGAGGCAGAATGAAGATGAAAGAAGGTTTTTTTTTTTTATTCTTTAGCTTTAACTATCTCTCAAAACTCTAAGACTAGCTCTTTCAGCAATCTCCCTGACTCTTTACTTCTTCTGACTACTGACTCTTTACTTTACTTCTTTACTTTACTTTCTTTTACTTTCTTAGAGAGAAAGAAAGAGATTCTTCTTTCTTCTTTCTTCAGCTTAGAGAGAGAAAAAGAGCTTCTTCTTTCTTTTTTCTTCTTTGGCAGCCTCGGCCTGACTCTGACCAGCCTTCTCTTCTGACCGAACTCTTAACCACTCTGACTCTTATTTCTTCTTCTGACTACGTTCTAGCCGCTCTGACTCTTTTCTTCTTCTCCGACCTGAACTCTTCTTCCGACCGACTGAGCGACTGCACGACTGACTGAATCCTCTGTTCTTACCGCTTTCACCGGTCATATACCTTTAGCTTTGCGGGTGCGTCACGTGCATACTTATTATCAGGTGGAACTTATGGCTTCCAGCTAACCGCAATAGTCATCTCCCTAATTGGGGCTCCTTCAAACCTTTCCTCAGGTATTAGTAGAATCCAGCATTCTGGAGTATCCTCACCACTCAGGCCAAACAGTAATGTCCCATTCTCTGTTCCCACAGTATGATTCTCCTGACACATGCCTTTGAAATACCAACGTCCATATGACATTTCCAACTTAAACATTATTTACCTGCCCTGTAGATGTTCCAACTGCCATGGTCAAGGCACCATTAAATTTCAAAGCAGAGATGGTTGGTAAGCTGTTTATCCTGAAAGGCAAAATATTCGTGTTCCATGAATATACTGTCAAACCTCATTGTAAGTAACAAATTCATTGCTAAACTTCACTTCAAATCTTATAGGGAGCTGGGCACAGTAGTGTACACCATAGAAAAATATGGGAGGAAAATCCCCACTGTAGCTCTAATTGCAAAGTACCTCAGACAGTGCATGAAGGCAAAATTTCTTCTTTTGTTTTGTGGTCTGGGGATTCAACTCAGGGTCTCATGCATGGTAGGCAAGCATTCTACCAGTGAACCGCACCCCACCAGACCTCCCCACCCCCTTAGCAACTCAGAAGGCTGAAGCAAGAAGATAGCAAGTTCAAGGCCAGCATCAGCAACTAAGCCAGACCCTGTCTCAAAAAATAAAAAGGATGGGGATGGAATTCAGTGGTAAGAGTACCTCCAAGTCCAATCCCAGAACCAAAACAAACAAACAAACAAACAAACAAACAAACAAAAAAACCTAATGGGAAAAAAAAATCACATTTCTAACCTTTTGTTTAGAGGATAAGTGCAGCCACACTTTGATAATCAAAGTTTGAAATACATTTTACATACAAGTGTGATCTATATCTACCTTCCATTTTAATTAAACCACAATAAAGTATTCTCTTTATAAATAAATAAATAAAGTAAATCTGTTTTTACTTAAGAGAAAACAAATTTATTTTTGGCCATGGGTATACACGTTTTCATTCCATAATTAGCTACATCCAGGTAAAACAGAAGACTAATCTCCAAATGAGGACCCTAGGATCTCCAAGAGTATCAAAGACATCTCTAGAATATGCTTTTTACCCATCAACCGGGAATTTCAGCACAAAAAGCAATGATCCACATGGAAACAGTGACGGGCATGACTCAGAAATGGACAAGCACCCTTGCTTTCCTCAGTGCGTGTCTGCATTTCCTTGGCCCAGGTCCACCAGGCTGCTGGGACCGAGCTGCACCTTTGCCTCTTCTGCCACCCAGAGCCTCGGCCTGGAACCACCACTGAAGTGGCTATCAGAAGGAAGCAGGAGGCTTTGCTTCATCTTCAAAGTGAACCTTGGAAAGATTCTTTAGCATACTGATATGTTTTTTCCCACTTATTCAAACTTTGATCTTCATGCATTTACTTTGTAACCAATTTATTTAGCTTTCATGTTAATCCTCACAGGTTTTCAGTTGATCTGTTGGGCTTCTCAGGCAAACAACAATTTCTCCTGCAAATAATGAAGTTCTGCCGCCCCTATGCATATTTATACTTTTTTCTTCCTTTCTGTATGGACTCTACCTTCCAGAACTTGTTTAATAATGGAAGTGATGGCTTACAAGGTTTGTAGGAAAAAAATAAAATCAAGCAGTTAAAAAACAAAAACAAAACACCTGAAACTGAATTAGTAAGAAAACTTCCTTTAACATTTTGGTATACCCTCCAGATTTTTTCTTCTGGCTGTACACATACACGTTCATTGTTCTTACAAGAATGTGATAAAATTCTACAGGCAACTGTGATTTACTTTCCCACTGCAACGTGTATTTGAAGCATCCTTCCCTGTTAATAAGTATGCTTCTGAAACAATTCTTAAAAGGCTGAATAGTAAATATGCCATTGATGGATGCTTTTCATCTATAAAGTAAATACAATAACAGAAACTAGAGCAAAAGGCTATTATCGTTTTATACAGAAAGAAATTAGAATAGTGCCCAGTACTATGTATTTGCTATTATTTCTACAAAGCTTTACTTAATCCATATCCACTGGCTCTTCCTAACACTTTAAATTAGTAACAAGAAAGCCAGCTGTAGCAGCCAAGCCTGTAGTCCAAGCTACTAAGAAGGCTAAGGCAAGAGGATTGCTAGAGCCTAGGAATTTGAGGTCAACCTGGGCAATATATCAAAACCTACCTCAAAAAAAGAGATGTTAGTAACTGCGCTATGGTGGACGGCCTGGGCTGAGGAGATGGGAGAGTGTACACTATGAGCAGGCTTAAACAGATATTAGGTTTTCCATAAGACAATTTAGCAACATGCCAAATGCCTTAAAAATATGCTGTTAAACTCACATATTTTTCAGATTCTAGGTTCCCTCAGAAAATAATTACCAAATTATAAACACCCATCTGATAGCGACAGTGGTCTGGTTACTTAAAGATATCTGCCTACATATACACAAGTCATTTTTACTTTCCTTTTTGTATTTCTAGAATTTTTTAACATCTTTTTTTCACTAAGAATATGATAAAATATTAATGTGCATTTTACATTGATTTATTCTATTAACAAATGTAGGAATGAATTTTCCAACTTAAAATTATTTACTGGGCTGGGGTTGTGGCTCAGCGGCAAAGCGCTCGCCTCACACGTGTGTGGCCCGGGTTCGATCCTCAGCACAACGTAAACATAAAATGCATTGCATTGTGTACAACTAAAGTAAATAAATAAATATTTTTTAAAAAAATTATTTACAATTTTGTAAACCATACCACAATTAATGAAGTTGTTTGTTTGCTTTAATAAGACAATAAAAATCAGGACAAAAAAAATGTTTCTATGCTCACTTTAAATCTCATAATTAAAAGGTGAAAAAATTAATTTATTAGAGAAAAGATACATATTAGAAATACACATCTTCCCAATTTAGTGATCCTTAAATTTTTTTCTAGGTCAAATGTGTTTCACATAAACTGATTAAAAAAAAAAAAAAAAAAAAAAAACACCAAACTATAATTCCTCCCTCCCTACCTACCTCAAAAAAGAAAAGTGCACAAAATTTTGTAATAATTCAGAGAGTTCACAGTCTTTATACCCTGAAGCATCAATCACCCCATGTTCCATATTATATGACTACAAAAAGTATCTATAAACTCTTACTGAACTGAAATGAGGATGAACTGGTAAAGGCACTAGAGCACAGAAAAAGGTATTTCTCAATTGACTGCGGCAACAAATCCCATGTTAAGGATTTGCCTGAGAGAATCATCTACATGTGTCCACATGTGACAGGATGACTTGACACCACTGCCGCTCTGCTAAGTAGGAAGAAACAAGGGCATTTTATTCTTACTTAATTAAAGTCTCTATTCTTTAGTGTTAGAGGTTTCCAACCCCAAGTATGTACTCCTCTTCTAAACATGTTTATCATAGAAATTAGACAAATGAGAGCAAGAAAAAATTGAAAACTTGCTCTCCTTCACATTAGCATTCACAGCACATCTCTTTGCCTGTTAACTGGAGTGGTACATCCCTGGTCCTACAGAATCAGAATACAAATCTCTACAATGTTAACAAATTCCACAACAACCAAAGAACTAAGGCATCTGTGTAGTATTTGAGAAAGGAATTCTATTGGGCTGGGCACAGTGGCACATGCCTGCAATCTCAGCTACTCCAAAAGTTGAGGATCACACAATCGAGGTCAGTATGGGCAACTTTACAACACCCTGTCTCAAATAAATTTTTAAAAGGCCTGGGGATATAGCTCCATTGCAGGACACTTGCCTACTATGGGCAAGGCCCTGGGTTCAATCTCTAGTACAAGAAAAGAAAGGGAGGGAGGGAAGGAGGGAATGGAAGGCAGAAGGAGAGAAAGGAGCAAGAAAGAAATTGTATCTGGCTCACCCACCTAGTCAGCTTTTTACATTGAGAGCATTTTTATGTAAAACAATTACAGACACTACAACTTTCCCCTAAAGAGTTTAATCCTATAGTAATTTATTGTAATTTCATATTGATACATTTGCTTAAATCAGAAAGTTGATATTAGTTATATCACAAATTAACTTCCACTTACTCTGAATCTGCTGTGACGCTATTTAATGCACAGTCTAACAGGCCAACTCTATTTCGAGTTCTTGGGTCCCAGCACTCCACTCGACCCTAAACAAATGAAAACCAATTTTAAATGAAAGCTACTACTACAAAAAAAATTTAAACACATTCAAAATAAGATTTATTAACACTGATTATCTCATGGGAAATAAAAATTTAACTTTTTACCTTATGCCCTTTTTAGTACTGTTTAAATATTATTCCATGAGCTGATTTCCTTTTATAATTAAGGAAATAAACTGGTCATGAGTTACCTCTAGATTATAGAATTGACTATTTAGAAGGTATAGGAGAACACACTTTTTGTTATATACCTCTGGCATATATGTACATCATTTTTTTTGTTTTTTTTCTTTGGTTTTTTTTTTTTTTTTTTTTTTTTTTTGGTACCGGGGATTGAACTCAGGGGCACTCGACCACTGGGCCACATCCCCAGCCCTTTTTTGTATTTTATTTAGAGACAGGGTTTCACTGAGTTCCTAAGTGCCTCACCATTGCTGAGGCTGGCTTTGAACTTGTGATCCTCCTGCCTCAGCCTCCCAAGTGATGGGATTACAGGCATGTGCCACCGTGCCCGGCTATGTGCATCATTTTAAACTCTGAGTTTCTGTCATTATCCCAACGGAAAAATGCAAATCTCAGAATGTGTGTGTGTATGTGTGTGTGTGTGTGTGTGTGTGTGTGTATCTCGCAGTATAGGGGACTGAAACTAGGAGCACTCTATCACTGTATCACTGAGTTACATCCCAATCCTATTTATTGCTAAGTTGCTCAGGCTGGCCTCAAACTTGCAATCCTCCTGCCTCAGTCTCCTAAGTCACTGAGATTACAGGTGTGCGCCACCATGCCCAGATATCTAGAAAAATTCTTGACATGAAGCACACTGATTCAAAGTTACTGTAGTTTAAGAGAAAAGTACAGTGTGTGTTTGATATTTATTGAATGCTACTATATGACATGTATAAGACACCATCCTATATGCCTTTCTAGTTTATGTTGTTTTTATACAGGTTATTTCATGTGAATGCCATCCACACTTCTAAAGAGTTGCTAAGTTAAGTACAGTCACATGTTGCTTAACGATGGGGATATGATCTGAGACCCACACCACTGGGCAATTTTATACTTGTATAAACATTATAGTGTGTACTAACACAAAGATGGCTACAGCATCACTGGGCCATAGCCCATACAATCCATCTTTGACACAAACATCATTAAGCAGCTTATGATTGTATTACTGTCTCAGCAATGAAGAAACTCGGTCTTAGGAAAAACAACTAATTCACAGACATGAACCCATCTAATAAATGAGAGTTGGGACTCCAAGAAATATTGCCTCCCATAAGAACCAGCATGGCTGTCTGCACTGCTCCTCTTGGGCCAGCAATCCAAGGGCAGTGGCAGGATGGACTTAGCTAACGACACCCTCTCTCGAGAACCCCAGATCAATGTCTGTGCCTGCCCACTCTGATGAAGGACCAGCACAGCCAGCAGTTGTGGAGTAGCCATGTCTCTGTATACAAAGGTCAATGTTATATGCAAACAGCAAACCAGGGCCATCAACTCATTACCATCCTGCTTTGAGGAATCAAGCAACTGTCTTTAAATAAAAATTCCATTCACAATCAAATGTGAAACAAATATTGAAAGAAATAAAGTCAGCGATTGGGCATAGAGGGGGGTCATGGGGGCAGGAAAGATGGTAGAATGAGACGAACGTCATTACCCTAGGTACATGTATGACTGTACATATCATGCGACTCTACATTGTGTACACCCAAAGAAATGAAAAGTTGTGCTCCATTTGTTTACAATGAATCAAAATACATTCTGCTGTCATGTATAACTAGTTAGAACAAAAGAAAAAAAAAGAAAAGAAACAGAAAAAGAAATAAAGTCAGCACATGCTTACCTCAATTGTTCCTGTGGCAAACAAGCCATGCACTGAATTTATGTCACAAACATTGTTCTCCCTAAAACAGTAAAGCAACAAGGAGGGAAATACTAGTTTAGCATCTACTTTTGAGAGAAGAGATATTCAATAAACTTTCTAAATAAGTAGTTAATACAAATTCCATGGAGACAGAAGATGTGTATGTTCTCTCATCACCTGCAAGTGAAAACAAGCAAGGCATGAAGGAGTTAAGCCTGGGCTTGCAGCCACCAGAGCTTCCAATACCCAAGGTAACAGGTAACACCCTGCCTGCCAGGTGACAGACAAGACAAGCTTTCCTTCTGAAACACTATCCACCATCTAGAGAAGAAAGAGTTATTCTGCTTTCTTTCAAGGCAAGGCTATGGTCTCAGGAACACAGGCTATCACTACGGCAATCTTGAGACCTGAGTACACTGATCTAAGCCTCGTTTTCATTTTTTTTTTTTTTTTTAACTGAGGATTGAACTCAGGGGCACTCGACCACTGGGCCACAACCCCAGCCCTTTTTTGTATTTTATTAGAGACAGGGTCTCACTGAGTTGCTAAGTGCCTTGCCATTGCTGAGGCTGGCTTTGAACTCGCGATCCTCCTGCCTCAGCCTCCCAAGCTGATATAAGTAAAAGGATAGAATAATGCCTGTTTTAGGGATTACAAGTGTGCGCCACCGCGCCTGGCTTCGTTTTCATTCTCTATCAAGTAGATATTTCACCTACCTCACTGGACTGTTGTGAGGATTAAGTGAAAGTAAATGCAAAGTGTTCAGCGGTGCACATAGTATGAAGACACACAATATAGCAGCTTTTATTATAATAAGCAGGAAATCATGAACCTAAAGAACAGGTAATTTTTTGTTATGCTACAATGTATTGTGAAGCCACAAGCTTTTTTAAAAAAAGAAAATTAAAGCATTACAGGCATGGTGGCGCATGCCTATAATCCCAGCAATACCTATAATCCCAGCAACTTGGGAGGTTGAAGCATCATGATAGCTGGTTCAAGGATAGCCTGGACAATTTAGCAAGACTGTCTCAAAATAAAAAATAAAAAGGGCTGAATATGTAGCTCACTGGTAGAGAGCCCCTAGGTTCAATCCTCTGTACTGGAAAAAAAAAGAAAAAGAAGAGAGAATCATTTCAGGCCAATGTGGAACAAGTTTACTTGTTTTCATAAATTACTGTATATTCTTCTAACCTTTAAAAATATTCTCAAAGCAATAAGACAAATTCAACAAGCTCTTCTTGCACATAGATGAGTAACAATCCAGGTCCCACCCTGGACTCACTGTCTGGCCTTGGGCAAACCACTAACCCCTATGACACTAGGCTGCTCTCTCTGTGAAGTGGAGACATTTAAACTGATGTCAGTTTAAAATGAGCTGATATAAGTAAAAGGATAGAATAATGCCTGGCACATGGTTAGTGTTTCCATTCTCATGGTTATTTATTATTCAATGATAACGATAAGTTCATTCCTAAAGAATTTCTCTTTGAATAAAATGTAAGTGTAGCTTAGTGTATGATAAAAGGAAAAATTTTAAAACCTCAAATGTCTGCTAGTAACATAAAAAATAAAAATTTTAAAAATTACACAATCATCAAAAATTTCCAAATGAGAAAATGTGGAACAAAACAAAATCATAAATGAAAACTTAACATTGTAAATAAAAATATCAAGCTGAGTGTTTCTGTTTTGTTTTTGTTGTTGTTGTTGCCGGTGTGGGGACTGATTCAGGGCCTCATGCATGCTAGGCAAGTACGAAGCTACTAAGCCACATCCCCAGCCCTAAGCTGAGTCCTTTCAAAGGAAGTTTTAGAAGTTTTAAAGTGAGAATTGAAATTTTTAAAGAAATCACCAGGTCTCTTAGTGAATTTTTTTGTTTAAGAAAAAAGTTTCAAACTAAGTGGACCAAAGTTCTACTTAAATATAATACAGGTTATCTGATAACAACATGAGCACCTAGCACCATCTCCTGGTCAAAATAAATATAGCATCACTTCCAACAATACTCACGCGGCATTAGTTTGCAGAGGATTCAGATATCGTCCTTGTTCTAAGTTTAATCTATAAACTTCAGAGCTGCAAAGTAATGAAGAAAGCTAAAAATCTGGCAAACTAAAACAAACTTTTCTTTAAGCAAATGTAAATTTCAGAACTACATACATAAATATCACTCATATGCATGATATTATCATCATCATCATAATAATCCATCACTTCCCTTTGTGAAACTGATAAAAAGATTTATTTCAGATCTATAATATATTCACCTTATTTACAAACATGAAATGTATAAAGGTAAGTTAAACTATTTGTTGAGGAAATATTACGAAGTAATTAAACTATTTACAAATAACACGGAAAATGCAAGATTCAAAGGTATATATTATGTATTTAATATAAAAATAAAAGATTGGGGGCTGGGGTTGTAGCTCAGTGATTGAGCGCTTGCCTCGAATGCATGAGGCACTGGGTTCAATCCTCAGCACCACATAAAAATAAATAAATAAGATAAAGATATTGTGTCCATCTATAACTAAAAAAATATTTTTAAAAAATAAAATATTAGAGGGGCTGGGGTTGTGGCTCAGCGGCAGAGCACTCGCCTAGCACGTACGCGACCCGGGTTCAATCCTCAGCACCACGTAAACATAAATGCATTGCATTGTGTACAACTAAAGTAAATAAATATTTAAAAAAAAAAAAAAAAATAAAAAATAAAAAATAAAATAAAATAAAATATTAGAAGGAAATGCAATAAAATACTAGCAAAGGTTTCCTCTGGCTGGCATAATTATGAATGAATTTTCTTTTTTATACTTTTCTACATCTTCAAAATTTTCTACAAAGGATATGAATTTTCTTTTATATTCATAAAAAGGTGACACTTAAGGATAAAACATTTTAGAATACTACCCAACAGGTCTAAGAAATGGACCTCACCAACAAAATCATCCTACTAGGTTGCACATGTAACTCTATGGATTTAGAGACCAGGCAACAGAAGTCAAGGGTGGCATCCTAAATGATTTAGTCACGTTGAGACGTGAAGCAACTTAAAAGCAGAGATCATATATTATTTTTGCATAAAGCTGCTCCCAATGTCTTTTAACTAGAGTCTATAACCACAAATGGTCCAAAGAGCAATTCATTTCTGATAGGGAATAAACTTAAAGTAGGAACTATAAGTTAGGTGAAATAAAGAGAAATCTGGGAAACAGAGCAAAATAAACAATATTGTATCTTACACATTGTGGCAACTGGGCTACTGAACAGGCTTATGTTTCCCACCAGCATTTTCTGCTTTAACCACGCTAACATAAAACTATCATAAATACTTTTAGTGTTAGGATATTTTATTAAGCAGAATAACAGGTATTAAAACATTACGATACCTCTTACACATAAAATATACTGATATGTAGACTACTGGACTTATTTTTGGCTTATTACTTGGTTTCTAATTTTTTTTTTTATTTTTTGGTATTGGGGATTGAACCTAGGGGTGCTTAACCACTGAGTCACACCCCTAGCCCTTTTTATTTTGAGACAGTGTCTCACTAAGGTGCTTAGGGCCTTGCTAAATTGCTGAGGCCAATTTTGAACATGGGATCCTCCTGTCTCAACCTCCCAAGCAGCTAGGATTACTGGCTTAAGCCCACCACACCTCACAAAGATTTATTTTTTAAAAATAATAAACATGTATTACTTTATCTATTAAGGCTATTTAAATAGAGAAAATATACAGGAAACTTAATAAGAGAAATTATTTTTGAGGTGAAAAGGAAAAACAAAAGCGTGAGTAGATCCAATACCTTGCACCAACAAAGTACAAGTCACAGGATGGATAGTGATAAGAGAAATCTCTCCCGAACTTTGGTATTCTGGTTTTGTAGTAAAAACCTGATTGTGAATGAAATTCAATATATCTGTCATTATGTAAGAAGACAATCTGAAAATAGAAGAAAATCAATTTACTTAGGTTCTACATAAAGTTTTCATTTCATCATCACCAAAACAAGTAAAGAAAACAAAAATTGATCGCTCTCACACTCTCTCTAAACACACAGGCATCCCACACACACCAGCGGGATTAAGACTCACAACCCTTCTCTGGTCCCTAATGCCTTCCTGCACCCTGACATCATCTCTGCGAGCCTTTCCTTCTAACCAACAGAGCTAAGACAAATGACTTTCATTGATGTGGCTCCAGCACGTTCTAATGTGGAGCAATGCACACACTAGTCGCAAGGAGCACCTTCCTGTTTCACTGAAGAAACCTACAGATAGTATTTAAATACAAATTTGTCAATATTAGAGAATATACATTTTAAAACTGTATGTCCCAAAAATACATGATGAATGCTACCACAGACAAAAGGATAAACTAAAACTCACAGTTCTCAGAATTGAAGACAATACATGAAGCATATCAGCTAAGAAAATTCACTTTTCCTTCAAGACAACTTTTTTTTGATGGTGCTGGGGATTGAATTCAGGGTCTTGCACTGAAGGAGCCCCAATTAGGGAGATGGCTATTGCGGTCAGCTGGAAGCCATAAGTTCCACCTGATAATAAGTATGTATGTGACGCACCTGTAAATGCATGTGAGGCACCCGCAAAGCTAAAGGTATATAACCGGGTGAAAGCGGTCGGAGTCAGGAGAAGAATGAATTCATTCAGTCAGTCATGCAGTCGCTCGGTCGGAAGAAGAGTTCGGGTCGGAGAAGAAGAAAAGAATCAGAGCGGCCAGAACGTAGGCAGAGCGGTTACAGAAGAGAAACCAGATAGAAGAAGTAATTCCTGGTCAGAGACAGGCCGAGGCTCCCGAGGAAGAAAGAACAAAGAACAAAGAAGAAAGAAGCTCTAAAAGCTAAGCTCTCTCTCTCTCTAAAGAAGAAATCTCTCTCTTTCAAGCTCTCTTTCTCTCTAAGCTCTAAGAAGATGAAGAAGAAAAAGCTCTACCTTTCTCTCTAAGCTCTAAGAAGAAGAAAAAGCTATCTCTAATCTTTCTCTCTAAGCTCTTTCTAAGAAGAAGAAAAATCTTTCTTTCTCTCTCTAAGCTCTCTCTAAGAAAGTAGAAGTAAAAGTAGTAGTATCTTTACTCTGCCTCCGAGAGTTTTCCTCCCGCGGCGTTGTGGCTGGCCATGACAGGCAGCTTACAAATGGTGGCCCGTCCGGGGCTCGGCAGGCAGAGAAGAAAAAATAAGATATAAGAACAAGAAGCTAAGATAGTGAGGAGAGAGGAGAAGAAAGCATAGCCTCTGACTCAGTTGAGACCAGCAAAAAGAGTAGTACTCAGTTGAGGCCAGTTAAGAATTAGTGAAAAGCCGAAGCGAGTAGCCGGCGAGAAGCCGAAGCCATGAAGCGAGTAGCCGGCCAAAAGCCATAAAAAATAAAGAAGCCAGAAAGTAATAGCATGGTAAAAGCCATGCAGAGAAAAAGCCTTGAGCTTTAGCAAAAAGCCATAAAGAAAAAAGCCATGAGCTTAAAAGAAAATAGAGAATTAAAAAGCATGGTGAAAACCATGCAGAGAAAAAGCCATTGAGCTTTGGCAAAAAAGCCATAAAAATAAAGAAGAGACAAGAAAATAGAAAAAAAAAAAAGAAAAAAAAAGTCAAAGCCGCTTATGCAATTGTGCTTAACTAAGTGCGTTAGCTGCTCCTCAGCAGTAGGCTTCCTTAAAGCCGCAGCACCTCCTCAAAAAGGGCTCAAATATCCACCCTTTTAAAACAAAAGGTGAAAAGCCAGGAGTCAGGACAGCCTAGACTCCCATGACGGGTAAGAATGTCGGTTGCACATGGACGTCCTAGAACATCCCCTCTTTTAAAACTAAAAGGGGGAAATGAAGGAGCCTATAATCAAGGAGATAGCTAAAGATTGCGGTTAGCTGAGAGCCATAAAAGATGTTCTAGTTTCCACCTGATAGTAATACATTATCCAAAGAATCTTTGTATGCCCGTGAACACTGCGTGACGCACCTGTAAGCTCGAGCTGTAAGCACGTGTCTTTGTTAAAGCGATATGTATATAACTGGGTGAGTTTAGTTAGTGTGTGTGGGAAGAAGAAGGTGGTGGTGGTTGGAGTTAGAGCGTTTGGAGTGATTGCTGGAGCCAGAGAGAGAAGAAGAATAAAAGACCTTTTTTCATTTTCATCCTGCCTCCGAATTTTCCTGCGGCGTTCGTTGCTCCAAGCGGTTTCCGTTTCAGGCAGCAACATTGCACAAGGTAGGAAAGTGCTCTACCATTGAGCTGCACCCCCAGCCCACCCTCACAATGCCATTTAACATCACTAAATAATGTTTTTATTTTAATCAATTTATTTTAGCCAGTACATTAAAATTATAGATATGAATGGGATACCATGATGTTTCAGAAAAATTTTTCCTTTTAAATTGAATAAAGACTTTATTGAGAATTGAAAGATGGACCAACAACTCTAAGAAAAGCAAGAAATAAATCTGTTTAGTTGTGTTCTGAACTGTACCAGAAGACACCACAACTACTTGCTGGGTCAAGTAAATGAAATGTACAATAGTGCTAGTTTACTCTTTACTTATGAATAAGAGAGCAAAAATAACCTGGCAACAAACCTCGGTTAAGTTCAAAAATCGGAATTGCAAATCTAGAACATAAGATGGTTTGAAAAAGATGACTGTTTCCAATTCTTCAAAATGGAGATAATGTCTCATCCGTGATATGGAAAGCTAAATTAGACAGGCCGAAAGCCATCTCTACTCAGTGTCCTAAAATATACTACACATCACACATGCACCAAACTACATGTCTATTAAGAGAAAAAAGGTAGGTTGTCTACTAATGCACAACCATCTTTAACAACTGGAAATTATGAATATATTTATACTTAGAAATTCCACTCACTCATTCCTTTAATATAGTCAGCACAAACCCATGCTGCCAAACATACCTTTGAATAGTCATCAGATAAAATTTCAAAGGTGACAACTGAAAAACAAGAAACAGGGAAAAAAAGGAATTATCAATCAACATTCTTAATAAAAATATAAACTTGAGGCAAAAGTTCTAATTCAATGCAGAAATTATACAGAAACACTGTTTAACCCATACAAGAATAAAATTGCCAGGCTGCCCCCAAAATGACAAATGGAAAATTCAAAGCTTTACAGTTTTTCAATATAAACTATTTAGATTTTTATAGAACTGAAGCAAATCCACAAAATATGACTTCTAAATTTTGTCACTATTTTACCCAGATGTTCAAAATAATTTTTAAGACTTTCAGTTATATATTTAAAAACATTTTAAATATTGATTAAAAAAGGATAGCAGGGGCTGGGGTTATAGTTCATGGTAGAGCACTTGCCTAGCATGTGTGAGGCACTGGGTTCGATGCTCAGCACCACATAAAAATAAATAAATAAAATAAAGGTATTGTGCCCATCTACAACTAAAAATATTTTTTAAAAAAAGGATAACAGTAACTCTTTACCTATTCACAGTTTACCTACTAAATAAAAATAAAGAATGAAAACCACTGTTACCAGTGGCACACAGAGTTGCTAGTTTTCAAAAGGCTAAGGGTGAGACAAGTTACAATGCACTTGTAATTCTAAGGAACATCCCCCTGGGTGTGGTGGTGCACACTTGTAATCCCAGGGACTAGGGAGGCTGGAGGATCACAAGTTCAAGGCCAGCTTCAGCAACTTAGTGAGGCCCTTGGCAACCTCCCATTACTTTCTTTTCCCTCAATCCCCAACACCAGGCCGGCTAATAAAAGTTGAACTTCCCAATTTTAATGTGCCTTCTATGCTTGGCAGAATCTGAGAATGACCCTCAGTGACTTTTACTCTAGAACAATCCTCCCTCCTCTGTGAGTGTGGGTGGACCCTGTGACTTGCTGAGACACCACTCCTGTGAAACATTACCTTATATATCAAACGGGAGATGTATAATCATATGAACCTATGGAAGCAGTTTCCTTTCACTGGCAGTGAAGGGAAAGTCAGAAAGATGTGAAGCACTAGAAGGATCTAATGAGCTCTTGCTGGCTTGAATGTGGAGATGACCATGTGACAAGTCATGCAGGCAGCTTGAACAAGCCAACAAGACAGTAAGAAATAGGATCCCCAGTCCTACAACCACAACAAACTGAAGTCTGCCAACAACCTGAGTGAGTTTGGAAGCACAGTCTTACTAACATGAGTTAGTCCTACTAACACAGAGTTCCTAGTTTTCAAAACTTGTGCTCAGTCCTACTAACAAGAGCACAGTCCTACTAAACAAGAGCACACCTGGCTGGCACCCTGATTCAGCCCTGAACACAGGACACCGCAGAGCCTGGAAGGACTTAACGACTTACAAAACAGTAAGCTGCTAAATGGATGCTTTAAACCACCATGTTTGTACTAATCTGCTACACAACAATAGAAAACTGTTATGGTTTATACATTAGGTGTCCCCCAAAGTTCCTGTGTTAATGCGGGACTATGTCAGAGGTGAGATGATTAGATTATGAGAGTTGTAAGCTGATCAGCCCACACGAGTTCTAACGGACTGACTGGGTGGCAACCATAGGCAGGCGGGCATGGCTGGAGAAGGTAAGTCACTGGGGGCATGCCCTGGAAGGGTGCATCTTCCCTGAGGCCCCTTCCCTACTTTCTCTCTGCTTTCTGGCTACCATGAGGTAGGCAGCACTTCTCCACCATGCTCTTCCACAGTGATGTCCTGCCTTGCCCTGGGCCCAGAGCAATGGCCAACCACTAACCAGGAACCGAAATAAACTCTCCCTCCTCTTAAGTTGTTCTTCTTTAGTACTTTGGTCACAGTGACAAAAGCTGACTAGCACAACACCCCATTTCCATTTTGAAAAGCATAAAAGTAGACAAATATCAAAAGCTATTTTTATAAACTCAAAATTAGTGTCTTACTCACCTTCAGAATCTAAACACCTTTCAAACTTCAAGGATAACTGATAGGTGTCGTAACATCGAACCCGGGGTTTATATGTTCCTATAAAAAAATTAAAGTGATGTAAAACCTAAAGATAGACTTTTCATAGTCAATATCCTGTAGAACTACTGAGGATACTTTTTGTTCAGAGGTAGACAGGATTCATTGTAACCAAATCAAACAAAAGGAACTTAAAGGCAGTCCAAGAGAGAAATGAGCAAAGGACAAACAAGCAAGTCATGGAAAATGAACTCAAATAATAAGCCTCACCAGGACTCTAATGAAAGTAGACTAAAACAATGAAGTCATTTTTGTCCACCAGAATGGCAAAGATGAAAAATATCTGTGATGGTGAGAGGGCTAAACGGTGATTCTGACATACTGCTACTAAATAGTGTAACTGATAAAACTTCTTCAGAGGATAATCCAGCAATACCTGTAGGATATGTCATTTTATACACCTTGAAACTACATTTCAACTTACACAAATTGAATCTAAAGAAACAGCCTCATGAGTGTACCAAAGATAGGAAGAGCATTTGCTGGTGCACTGTTTATAATGGCCAGAAACTGAAAGCAAATAAAATGTCACCTGACAGGAAAATGCTTAAACAAAAGGTGGTAAATCTACACAAGGGAACACTATGCACCTCATAAAGAGAAGGAGCAGACCTGTAACCCCTGGTGTGGAAAGCTGTGACACATACTGCAGAGAGAGATAACAAAAGTCAGTGCCACAGAAGAAGGTGCACTATGATCTCCATTCTGTAGAACCAAACGCTGGTGTGTTAGTACTCTGTGCAGGAAAAGGTGGAGGAATAAGTACTGACTTCACAATGACAGTCTATCTCTGAGTATTGCAATTCTGCAGACTTTCACATTTTATGCTATATATTTCTGTAAGTTTGCATTCTATATAAGTTTATCATATTTGCAATAAGGGGAAAACGACTGGTTTTTAAAACAAAAAAAAATCTTTAAAAAAAGAAAATGAGATAGTTTTGTTTTCTGGCATGGAACAACATCTAAGATTTCAGGGATATGGCTCAGTTGGTAGAGTGCTTGCCTTGCATGCACAAGGCCCTGGGTTCAATCCCCAGTACCACAAAAAAAAAAAAAAAAAAAAACAGGCTGGGGTATAGCTTGGCAATAGAGTGCCCCTGGGTTAAATCTTCAATACCACAAAAAAGCCTAAGATTTCATTTAAAATAAGAAAAGTTCAGGGCTGAGGACACAGCTCAGCTGGTAAAGTGCTTGCCTAGCACGTGCAAGGGCCTGGGTTCCATCCTTAGCACTGTGGAAAAATAAATAAATAAACAGAAATTGAAAAATACAGTAAATATACTTGGAGCCCATGGTTATATGATGACCATTTAAAAAGATCTGCACATATGAGTGTCTGAAGGGCCATATGTAAGACTGAATATATGCAGGGCCTTCATTCCCATTTTGTTTATTTTGGGTTTTGTTTTTACTTTTTATTTTTGTATCATTTACAAGGTTTACATGTTTTACTTTGACCATCACAAAATGTGACCAAAAAGATAAATATAATTTATCAGTTTTTTTTTCTCATTCCCAAGACTAATAATGCCACTAAGAATAGATTCGACTCTGGCATGATCATAAACCATATGCTTCCAAAAGGAACCCAAAAGGCTGATTAGTTTTGTAGCAGATCAATCCTTAGCACACCCCCTGGGTTCATTCCCCGGGATCATCTATTTCTTCAACTAGACTAAAATACCTCAGGCACCAATCTTACTCAACTTGTTCTAGCCACAGTCCTACAACATTAAAGGCAATCTAAGAGAGATCAAGATCAAGATGGGTGGGGTATGGCAGCCCACACCTGTAATCCCAGTGCCTCAGGAGGCTAAGGCAGGAGGATCACAAATTCAAGGCCAGCCTGGGCAACTTAACCAGACCCTGTCTCAAAATTTAAAAAATAATAAAAAGGGCTGGGGATGTAACTTAGTGGTAAAGCACCCCTGGGTTCAATCCCCAGTACAGAAAAAAGAAATAAAGACCTTTGCTGAATAAACTGGAGAAGCAAGAGATGCTTGCTCTAGTTCCCCTACCAATACGAGAGAAAGGCCTCTAAAAGGCAAATCAGAGGGGCTCTGGACCATATAATTAACTGCATCTCCAATATGGCAGCCACTAGTCATGTGTGGCTCTTTAAATTAATTAAAATTGGGCTGGGATGTAGCTCAATAGTAGAGCACTTGCCTTGCATGCAAGATGCCCTGGGTTCAATCCCCAGCAGGGTAAAAAATAATTAATTAAAATCAAATAAAAGTATAAATTCAGTTTTTCAGGCCAACCAGCCATGTTTTACATATTCTTAATGAAATATTAAGATAAAAATAAAACAAAAGGTATTTGGAGGCAGAGGCAACAGAATCCCAAGTTAGAGACAGAACTGGGCATCTTAGGAAGACCCTGTCTCCAAATAAAAAATAAAAAGGGCTGGGAATGTAGTTAAGCCTGGATTCAATCCCTAGTACCATAAAAAATTTTAAAAAATTTAGGGGTTGGGGTTATGGCTCAGTGGTAGAGCTCTTGCCTTATACCTGTGAAGCACTGGGTTCAATCCTCAGCATCACACAGAAACAAATAAATAAAATAAAGGTATTATGTCAATTTACAACTAAAAAAATAATACAAAAATTCTTTAAAGCATTGTAGTCCCTGGGTGTGGTGGCGCACGCCTGTAATCCCAGCACTTGGGAGGCTGCAACAGGAGGATCGTGAGTTCAAAGCCAGCCTCAGCAATGGAGAGGCACTCAGCAACTCAGTGAGACCCTGTCTCTAATAAAATACAAAATAGGGCTGGGGATGTGGCCCAGTAGTTGAGTGTCCCTAAGTTCAATCCCTGGTACAAAAACAAACAAAAAAAAATCTTTAAAGCATTCTAAATAAGGAAAAATGCAATTAATTTTTGCCTATGGGTAAAAAAAAATGACTAAAATTAATTAAAATTGAAATTTTAAAAAGTAAAACAGATTGAACTTCTTAATCTATATCCTAGCCCTCTTAGATAATGAATCTGTGAGCCTGGATGAGTATCTTAATATCTCTGGCTCTACAAGATGAACAAAATGAATTAAGTTTATAAGTTCCTTCCGGTTCTCACCAATTGTGCTCATATATCATGAATTTCCTAAATCCTTCTTACCAGTTTCTGAAAATAAACCTGGAAGCAAGAGACATGGACAGTGTCAACACTGAGACAAGCATTAACAAAAAAACAAAAAATATTAGTCTAGGTGTGCTTGAAAGTGTGAAAACAGAAAGTGACTGGAACTAGGTACAGTGGCGTACCCCTGCAATCCCAAAGACTCAGGGAACTCAGGAAGAAGGTCTGCACATTGGAGGCCAGCCTCTGTAACTTAGCAAGGCACTAACCAACCTAGCAAGATCCTGTCTCAAAACAAAAAATAAAAAATAGGACTGGGGATGTAGCTCAATGGTAAAGCATCCCTGGGCTCAATCCCCAGTAACACACACACACACACACACACACACACACACACACACACAAAAAATGGTTGGAAAAGGGATACAGATAGCACTAAACCAATAAGAAAAGGTTGTGGACAACGCACACATTTGCACCAAAAATCACAACCAAAAAACCATTCAGTAATACTGTTCCACATGATAACACATTAAAAGTCCCCTATATTTCATATTTTTTATCATACAAAAAGGTTTATGTAAAATCTTATATATTTTTTAAATGCATAATACAGAAAGTCATGTGACCCTTCCTGGAACCCTCCTTACTTATTGGTGTTAAGTCTAAATGATATGACCATTTTGAGAAAAGGTCTGAACATTTTCTAACAAAACTAACCAGCCAGTCCACTCCTAGATATTTACCAAAGACAAACAAGAGCATGTACCCCAATACAGATTTATTTAAAATTGTGCATATGATTTATCAACAGTAGCTAAAAATTAAAAATAGTCCAGTGTCTTTCAAATGGAAAATGGATAAAGTATCTGCATTACAATGAAATACTATTGGTAATTCATTTTAAAAGAACAAGCTATTGATACATGTAACAACATATCTGAATCTCAAATACAAGATCCTAAGCGAAATAAAATACACAGTGCATGATTGCATCTATATAGTTCAAAAACAGGCTAAACTTGTTTGTAATGAAAAAAATAAGAGCAGTGGGTGCCTCTGCCTGGCTGGGCACAGGGACTGACTGTAAGAGGCAAGAGGGAATATTCTAGGTGGAAGGAATGTTCTGCATTGTGATAGGGGTTTGGGTTGCACACGTGTGAGCATTTGTCAAAACTCAAAAAATTGTAAACCTAGGACCTATACAAGGCTGGCAATGTAGCTCAGTGTTAGAGCACTTGCCTAGCATAACAAGGCCTGAGCTCTATCTCCTGTACTATAACAAGCACGCACACACAAAAAAAACCTCATTCCTAGTTAATGACATACATGCTAAGGTATTTACAGGTGAAGTAAGCTGATACCTACAACTTGCTCTAAAATGCAACAAAAAACAAGATAGAGCCAGGCACAGTGGCACACACCTGTAACCCATTATTTGGAGGCTGACAGGAGGATCACAAGTTCAAGGCCAACCTGGGTAATTTATCAAGACCCTGTTTCAGAAAAAGGGCAAGATGGGCAGGGTACAGAACCCCTGGGTTCAATCCCCAATACAAAAACAACAAAAACAAGACGGATTGATGGATGCACAGAAAGAGAAACAGACAGGTGAGAAAGCAAATAGTAAATGATTTATTTATTTATTGATATAAACAGTAAACTATTTATTGCAGAATCTAGGCAGTAAGTAAATGGGTGCTCACTGTACAATTTTTTTCAGTATTTCTTTATGTTTAAATTTTTTTACAATAAAATGTTAGGGTATAAAAAAAAAAAGTGACCTTTCCCACCACAACATTTCATGCTATGAAATGTATGTAAATCATAACCAAAAAGATGCTTACCAGTTGCTAAAATATACTGTCCATCTCTTGACACCTTAATAGTGGTACACACAGTAGGCATTTCAAAATCCTGAATAAGTTCAATTCTCCTACGGACATCTACAAAGAGAGAAAAATAACCAATTTTTTAGATAACTTTATTTATTTTTTATGTGGTGCTGAGAATTGAACCCAGTGCCTCACATGTGCTAGGCAAGCACTCTACCACTGAGCCATAACCCCATGAATTCCTTTTGTTACACAAGAGAACAAGGGAATGGGACAATCGGATAAAATCAAAATCTGTAAGTATTAAAGCAGTAATTTTTATTTTCTTTTGACTTAAAAATTTAATTTTCTAACTTTAGTACTATGTAAAACCTACTCTTGCCTTGAGATCTTTACCCCACATCCAGAAACCCATCAATCTTCGATTTTTATACATTCAGTTTTAAATGAAATATAAGGGAAGCCGGGCATGATGGCACACACTTGTAATCCCAGCAGTTTAGGAGGATGAGGCAGGAGGATCACAAGTGCAAAGCCAGCCTCAACAACTTAGAGAGACCCTGTCTTAAAATAAAAAATTAAAAGGACTGTGGATGTGGTTCGGTGGTTAAGCACCCCTGGGTTCAATTCCAGGTACCAAAAAAAAAAAAAAAAAAAAAAAAAAGGAAGAAATCTTTCATCTATGACAAGTTGTAATGGAGAAAATTTGTCCACCAAAATGATTTATGAATTAATCTTACATTCTGATTTTTCCCACTGTCATTAAGTTAAAGAATCAAAATCTTCCCATCAATACATATAACTATAATACACCAATAAAAAAAGTGGGAAAAAATCATATTACAAAAGAAGGCTGGGCGCAGTGGTGCGCACCTGTAATCCCAGCACTTGGGAGGCTGAGGCAGGAGGATTGTGAGTTCAAACCCAGCCTCAGCAAAAGCAAGGCACTAAGCAACTCAGTGAGACCCTGTCTCTAAATAAAATACAAAATAGTGCTGGGGATGCAGTTCAGTGGTCGAGTGCCCCTGAATCCAATCCCTGGTACCCCTCCAAAAAAAACAATTGTTGGAATGTTGGGAGAGATGGTCTTCCTTGGGCCCCATGTTCTCACACATCTTGCTGATTGTGGCAACACTGCAAGGCACTGTGCCACTCTTATATCTAGACCATTTCTCAGGGTTATTTATGCAGCTGGAAACCCTGACAGATGCAGTTATATGTCCTTTTGGACAAAAAAAAGCAAGCTTCCTTACTGCCTGCTATAAAAGCAGTGGCCTGCCCAGTTCAGGGCGCCTCGGCTGCAATGCAAATCCACTGTCTAGTAGCATCCATCTGCATGGTGTTGAATATCCCCATAGGATTCTAGCGGAAATTGTCACACGTATGCTGACACTCATTGCATTTGCTGTACTATAAGTAATAAAGTCCCTACCTCTAACCCTGGAAGTAAGAGACTAATTAATTAGTTTTTAAGTAGAATAAAATCAAATCCCACACCTCCCAGGACCATATCAACCACAACAAAAAGCTTCTTAAAAAGAAAAAGGCAAAAATGTTTATTTTCCACTATATTAATCCCTTTGCATTTTGTAACTCCTCACTTCTATATGATAACAATGGGTGAGTGAAATCTTTATAATATGGATCACCAATGTCACTGAAGCAGAAAGAGACAATACTCACCAACATCTTTCTTCTGTAGTGCTCTCTTTTTCCTATCAGACAACCACTTAAAGAAAATAAAGAGATTGTATTTTAAAACAAATTTACCTAAATTGTTTTCTGCTTACAAAAGTAATAATACATTAGAAAATTCAAGCCTGATAAGAATATATACTTCTATATAGAAGATGAAAATATTCTGTGATCCTAATACTACTACTGTTAAGAAATATTCTGGATTTTTTCTTGTATATGCTTACATATATTAGACAACGAGTTTCTCAAACTCCTATGTTTCACATGAAAGAAAACTAACTCATCTAACCAATCTAAGGGAAAATAGTAAGCCTCAAATATATGTTATAACTCATATGGGATAACTGCATCTATTTAAGTGAAAGTTTTACATAAAAGGAGAAAGTCTGAAATATCTCTTTTTCATAAAGAATAAAACAGATATATAACTGGCCAAATAGCTGACTGGATAATAAATAAATGGTACGTTTTACAGTCATACTCACTGACACCAGGTTTTGTTCTATGCCCCAGCCTAGCAAGCAGCACAATTCTGTTTTCTAACTGGGTGACAATGAGGAAGCACTTGTCAATTATGATTATTCTAAAGCAATGGCTCCTGAACAGGGCAATTTTGCTCCCCAAAGGGCATTTGGCAATTCCTGAAAATACAGTCATCACACTTGGGGTGAGGGTTTATCCTCCTGGCATGCAGCAGGTAGAGGCCAGGGACAATGCCAAACATCCTATGAGAAATGCATAGGATAGGCCCCAGCAACAAAGAACTGACCAGCTCAAAAGGTCAATATGTCAATAATGGTGAAGAAACCCTGCCCTAAAGTAGTGAAAGAAAAGCAAAAGAAAAATGAATATATGTCTACTCTAAAAGCACAAGTCAATGTATACCCCTTTTTACATGACATAATAATCTTCAGGACTCTCTGGTTATGCAGACTCACCACTCAAGTCCCTAAGTATGACACCTGAGGCGTTGTCTACATGAGGAACAGAATAATACTTTGAAGAGCCTGAGTCTCAGCCAGAGCTCCCCCCTGCCTTTATGTTTAGTGGACTGATACGGATTTATGCCAATGATTGTATTGCTTCTGATTTTTCTTTAAGCAGGTTATGTTGAATATATTTTGGGGCATTCAATGTGTTCTTTCACATCAATTTATCACAAGCAGAACAAAGTTATATTACCAAGGTGCCCCCCAATCAAATACTAGAATACAATTCTTCTTAGAAGTTTTGCTTGCAAAGGCAAAAATTCATAGACTCACAGGTGTCATCCTTCCTAAGCAAATGAGTATGGGGCAAAGAGGAGAAGACTGAGATTTCCTTCTACATGGGGGCCTGGGACCTGGAAGGCTAGGAATTCTCCAGTAGAGTGAAGATGGGAAGGAAAGTTCATTCAGGAGTTTCTATACAAAAGCTGACAGCACTACAGGACAGCCCATGGAAAAGGAGTCAGTATGGGACAAGAAAAAAGAGGCCTAAAATTTTTTTCTAAAGTTCATCAAAGAACCAAAAGCTTTCACTAAATTAAGCCATTTTCTCAATATTCTATAAAATTATAGCTAATAAAGAATTATACTAAACCAGGCACGGTGGCACACGCCTGTAATCCCAGCACTTGGAAGGCTGAGGCAGGAGGATCACAAGTTCAAAGCCACCCTCAGCAATAGAGAGGCATTTAGCAACTCAGTGAGACCCTGTCTCTAATAAAATACAAAAAAGGGCTGGGGATGTGGTACAGTGGTCAAGTGCCCCTGAGTTCAACCCCTAGTACCAAAAAAATAAATAAAATAAAAAGAAAGAAAGAAAGAATTATACTATGTGTGGAGTGCATGCCTGCCATCCCAGGTACTCAGGAGGCTGAGGAGAGGATCTCAAGTTCCAAGGCAATGTGGGTGACTCAGAAAAACCTTGTATCAAAACAACAACAAAAAAAAAGGGCTGGTAAAGCATCCCCAGTACAAAAAAAGAAGAAAAAAAATCATACTTTACCAAATAATCTAATCAAAAACCTAGTCCCATCCACTTCTGCCCCCACCCCAAAGCAAGCAAGCTCTGAGAATGCTGGTGACCTCACTCTCTCACTACATAGGTGCCTCCCTCTTGCAGGAGATGGGGCGGGAGAGAATATACACACTATTTACTTCTCAAGGTTTCCACTTGACACTTATTAGAACTTCAAACCTTCAATATCAAAAATAAGACTTTTTTTTTTTTGCTTCCCCACTCCCAACCATTTGTCAACAAAAGCACTTTTTATCATATGAAATTTTCTTCTCATTTGCTCATTTGTTTATTATACTTTTCCTCAACAGGGAACCTTACCTAACATGTTCACCATGTACCCAAACACTTAGAACTGCCTTGGCTAGAGATGTGGCCCAACAGTAGAGGGCTTGCCACTTGCCCAGCATGCATAAGGTCCTAAGTTAAATTCCCAGGACAGAAAAACAAACAAAAAAATGGAACTCTCTGTACATACTAACTCTCAACAAATAAGCAAAATGAAAAAACAAAATGAGAAAAATCACCTGTGTGAAGAACAACTGGAAGATGAGGAATTAGTTAAACTATTGGCTCCAAATTTCTCAGTGGTGACAGGTACACTGAAGAAGAGCTATGTTTATTCTGCTCTCCATGGGCCAGACTCCGCCCAATAGTGGCATGCTATCAAGTGGTTCATTTTGAAACCACTTTCTAACAAGTGCAGAATCTTGAGAATTTTGAGCTAAGACTGTAAATTTTCACCTTGAGGATGGAGACCTGCAAATGGAAATGAGCTTCCACAAAATTTTCTCTCCCTGGAAGTGCGTGAACAGAGGATTGACCACCACTTATAAGAATTAAAAACCGGGTGGGGTTGTGGCTCAGCGGCAGAGCGCTCGCCTCGCACGTGCGCGTCCCGGGTTCGATCCTCAGCACCACGTAAACATAAATGCATTGCATTACGTACAACTAAAGTAAATAAATAAATATTTTAAAAAAAAGAAAAGAATTAAAAACCAAGCTTCAAAGCCTAGTGTGTGACCCTGGATAAGTCATCTTCCCTCTGGCTAGATCTCAGCTGCATACTTCAAACATGAAAAGACTGAACAAGTATTACATATTTGTCCAAGCCCCTTCTGATTTGGGTGTTCTAACACTATGGAATCAAGTTCAGCAAGATTCGAATACACTGTCCTCTGCACCATTAATGCTACAGGTGCAAAGTCTGGATCTCCCCAGTCTACCGCTGTGGCCCTAGGACCTCGCACATGACGAGCTCCACAAGGACGAACGGACATGAAAACCGGGAGAACATTAAAATGGGGGAAGAGATGTCTGTCAACCGATCTGTCCCACGGCGTGGGAATGATGTGGACACGCACAGAAACCCAAGGGACGCGTCTTCTGGAGAACGTCACAAAAATTCCAGCAAAGCTCATCGACCCTGATCACCTCTCGGTCCATGTCCTGGCGCGGTACAGTAGTGCCCTTGTCTACCACGGCCGACAGACCCCCAGCTCACGGCCACTCGCCCCTGGCCTCCACGATCGGGGGCCGGTGAAGGCCCGGTGAAGGCCCGGCTAAGCCAGGCCAACCAAGGCCAGGGCCAAGGAGAGCGGCGGCTGCCCGGCGAGGAGTGTCCCCAAGAGCTCCAGAGTGAGGGGGCGTGGGCGGACTCACCTCGGGAAGGGACTTGCCGCAGCTGAGACTGTAAATCTTCACCTCGTTGAGGCTGGAGACCTGCATGGCGGCACGAAGAAGCGGCGGCACCTGCCGTAGCGCCCGCGCCTCTGGCACCTGAGCCACCCAGCAAGGGAAACCCGGGCGCTGCGCGGCGCGGCAATGCGTGCGGCGGCTGGCGCGGAGCGATGACGCACTTCCGGGCGCCGGGACGCGCACTTCCCGGAAGTGGGGACGTGAATCGCCGTGAGGGTGCGGCCGGGAGAACCTGCGGGCGGGCGCTGCGGGATCCTGCTCTTCTTCCTCTCAACTTCCCGAGCGGCAGGAAGTGGCCTTCTGGTCGTCGCGGCTGGCCAGGCCGAGGTGTCGCGGTCCTGGGCACGGGTGGGTGGGGTCAGCGAGCGAAGCCCACCGGGCTCGGGTTCGGAGTGGATGTTGGTTTTGTTCCTTTTTCATTCCGCCAGCGTTTCTGTGCATTAGGAGTACCTGGCTCTTAAAAGCTGTAGTGTCGGCCGAGCGCGGTGGCGCCCGCCTGTGCTCCCAGCTCCTCGGAGGCCGAGGCTGTAGGATCGCAGGGTCCTGACCAGTCTCAGCAAGTTCGCGAGGCCGTGTCTCAGAAGGGAGGGTGGGAGAAGGCTGGGGGTGCAGATCAGTGGTAGAGGCTCACCTAGCCTGCGTGAAGCCCTGCATGATCCCCAGTACTGGGGGACGGGGGGCGGGGAGCGTGTTCAATGTTGTTTTCGTCTGTACTTAACATTCATCTGATGAAGGAAGCAGAAGAAGAAAGCAAACAGGAAAAGGAAATAATTTTTTTTTAAAGCGAGAGAAGGAGATGATGATGATTGGGGGGAAAGTGGGTTTGAATCTGATGTCTTTTGAGGCGGGCATGCCCCCAGTGACCGCATAACTCCTCAGTACCATATTTCTCCTTCTCTGAAAGTTTTCACAAACTTCCTATGCTGATTTTTAATACATAGAGAACTGCCTCTCTGTTAGGAGATCTTGAGAAAATAGACGAAGTCGCTAGATGAAAACTGCAGGGCAAGTGCAGGTTAACACTAGTCCTTTTGAAAGTGGAACATTACCCACTTTTTACCAAGCAGTGTTGGCATTCTTCCAAATCATGGATTGGAGAAATGAATGGATTCAAGGTTCAGTGTCCCAGAATGTACGGTAGCTCCACTACTCTATATTGTCAGATTACCCCTCACTTCAAGGACAGGAGCATTGTTTATAATAACTTAGTACATAATGCCTCAAATCCAAAGGGGGGTTTTAAAAGGCATTTATTTCCTCAAAACAAGAGCCTTCTCTAGAAGGCTCCAGATCCCAGTTCCTGCCTATTTGAATACCGCGAGGATGGCTTGCCAGCTGCACATCTAGCCTGTCTACAACTACCTTCCTTAGCTGAGCTCCTCTCGACCTTCTACTGTACTCTCTTGGTTAATCGGATTAGCAGTGTCTTCACAACCACCTGCAACCACTCCTGTCTCTGGTCCCCACACTTGGTATCTAAACTGTGTCATTTTTAATTCTGAAATATTTCTTAAAAACTCAATTCCATTTTCACCCCTCCTGCCCAAGTTCTAATATCCATCATTTTTGAATTAGCACATTTCCAACTGATCTCCCTACATCCTTTCTTTGAAAATCCTTTCACTACCATACTTCCTAAAACCCAGATATATCATTTCATCCCCCTTGTGTCTGAATTAGGCCCCCCACCCCCCCACCCCCCCCCCCCCCTGAGCGTTTTTATGAACTGTATGAAATTTGTCTACATCTACCCTGCCCATCCACGACCCCCCACTACCTAACAGTGTCTGGCCTATATTAGGCATTATCAAATATTTACATTTAGCATCATAAATAGGGATAAATTTTATAAACTCTCCTTTTTCCTTGCATCCAAGACCCTCACTTACAGAAAAGAAAAATATCACTGGAAAAGGCAGCATGATAAAAACGTGAACCTTCATATATTGCTAGTAGAAATGTAAGGTGCATGGGCTGAGGCTGTGGCTCAGTGGTATAGCACTTGCCTGGTATGTGTGAGGTACTGGGTTCGATTCTCAGCACCACATATAAGTAAATAAAATAAAGGTTTATCAATGGCTAAAACATTTTTTATTAAAAGAAATGTAAAGTGCAGCTGCTATAAAGAACAATTTGGTTGTTCCTTAAAGACCTAAATGTGAAATTATTATAATAGAATATTATATTATAAACTGAAGATCAGACTCGAACCAGTCTGGCAGGGTTCAAATCCCAACTGACATTTTTAGCTGAATGACCTTAAGTACCTTAACCTTTGTGTGCCTTTGCCTGAATAAAATGGAAATAACAATAGTATCCACTGAAGTTATTATAAGGATGAAATGTATTTTATAAAGTGCTTGGAATCTGATCATGGAAGTGTTTGTAAAGTAAAGCTGAAAATAAATGCCACATAACTTAATAAATATAAAATTTATCTAAATGCCATTAGCATTTCCTTTTTTAACATAGAAAGCATCCATTTAAAGCACACAGAGCTGGGGGTGCAGCTCTGTGATATAGCTCTTGCCTAGCGTGCAAGTTCAATCCCCAGAAACACAAAATTAAAAACTACCATGTAAGGAGCTCTTGTATCCTCACAGAGTTGTGCAACCATCACCACAATCGATTTTAGAACGTGCCATATTCCGTCAGTACATAGCAAGGTGAGGACCTCTGGGCTGGGCAACTGCCTGGTGGTCAATACTGGGGCTGATAGCTGCTTTCTTCAGCAACCACTGACCACACAAATTCTCAGCCTAGACGCTCTCTCCATGTCACTCAAAGTTTTATTGTTTTATTGTTTTTTTTTTTTTTTTTCTCTGTTACAACCATCTTTGAAGTTTCCATCCAAATTCTACCTTCTGCCTGAGCCTTTCTTTGAGGAAGTCCTCAGGTCTGCCCTCCTTCCTGGGGAGGTAGTGCACCTTGACAGACCGCAGGCTTTGTAGGGATGATAAAATCAGCCTGTCAAACAGACATAACAATAGAAAATGCGTATTTTCCAAAATATGCAGGATGGCTTTAAAGAAATCATGAATAATTTTTACACACATGCAGGCGCACCCACACACAATATTTTATTACTCTAGAATATGTTGTAAAAGCCCTCTGGAATGTAAAACACTTAGCATCCTGTTATGAAGTGCTTGTAAGTGTTGTAGGTAAGATTTCCAGGTATGTCTTTATTACTCCTAATTTTGGTTATCAAGGGCCCCAGACCACTTTTATTACCAAAAGACACCCTGCAAGTGTACTAATAATAGTGAGCGCGAATGCAGCACTCTATTAATTAATTGTCTACACTGGGTAGTTGCCTTCAGGCACTAGAGTTTCCTCAGACCACCAGATCACCTCAAGGCTAATAAAAGTGTCATTTTTAAAGAGCCCACAAATGTTCCTGAGTCTTGAGACGGGCTCTTTCTGAACGTGTTGTCACTCTGTTATTTCCTTACTCCGTCCAGTTGGTTACTATACTATATTCAGTGGTATCCTGCACCACACATCCCCCCACCCCCAGCTTCTGCAGTCCACACAGGACCCATCTTGTTTCAGATGTTCCCTCATTACTCCCTCATCCTTGGATTTTTTTTTTTTTTTCCCCCATTGTGGTACTAGAGATTAAATCCAGAGGCACTCTACCACTGAGCTATACCCCCAGCCCTTTTTATTTTGAGATAGGGTCTCACTAAGTTTCCCAGGCTGGTCTCAAACTTGCTATCCTCCTGCCTCTGACTCTGCCCACCCCCACCCCCTCAACCCCACCAGTCACGGGGATTACAGGCATGCACCCCCACGCCTGGCCTCACTCTTGGGTTATTTCAGTGATTTTGAAGCGAGCCTGTGGCAGTTATCTTTGTGGATCACAATGTACTTGTGTGACCTCCCCAGGATTGGGCCTTGTTCGTGTCTGTGTGCCCAGTGCCTGCCTCTCAGTAAATATTTATTGGTAAAAAATGAACCAACTGTCTCCCTGTCCTAGTCCATTCTGGTTGCTATCACAGAACACCTTAAACTGCATGGTTTCAAACAACAGGAACTTCTCCGTGCTGGAGGCTGGGAAGTCCAAGATCAAAACACCTTGGTTCTGGTGTCTGCCGAGGTCCTGCTTCCTTCATAGACATCTTCTCATCACAACCTCACAGGGTGGAGGGGACAATGAGCTCCCTTTTATAAGGGAGCAATAAGGGCCCCACAGGCTCAGTCACCTCCAAAGACCCACCCCAGTACCATCCCCTTGGGAGTTCACGACCATGACACTCATCCTGACCTGCTTCACCTTCCATGCACTTTGAGCTCAGTGATATTGAAACCAGCATGCTCGGGCCCATGGTTCCTTATTGTGTCAAACACATCTACGTCCACCCTTGTCTCTCCCAGGGCAGCACAGTTAAGTGCCAGGAGCCACACCCCAGGGAACACAGCATTTTCTCCAAGATGAAGTGAGTTGTGCTGGGTCCTCAGAGCCAGAGCAGCTTCCTCTCCACAATCACTGGCCTGAGGGTTTGACCTACTTCTCTCCTGGGTTGCTTCCATCGAGGATGAGGCTGTAATGCAGGATGCAGGGTGTCTAGTATCATGTCTAACACAGCATCCAGTCCCCGGGTAGCAATGAACTTGACTGCAGTGCTGTACTAGATGCTACTCTTTGCACCACACTGCCTGGGTCTGAGCACTGGATCTGCCTCCTATTACCTGTGGACAGCAAATTAACCCAACCCTCTCTGCCTGTCCATCCTCATTTCTTAGATGAGGATGCTAACAATACCCTCTTCAGAGGGTTGTTGTGAAAATCTATGAATTTATTCTGCTAATCGCTGAGTCCAAGCTGTTTTTAGCAACCCAAAAATCAGGATGTGCCCTGTGTACCAGGGTGTTTAACTGGCAGTATTTTTCCCTCTAGTGGTATATGAAGTAAGGGTCCATATCATAGTTAATGGACTTCTATTTTATCACTATTTTTATTTTTATTTTTATTTATTTATTTTTTGGTACCGGGGATTGAACTCAGGGGCACTCGACCACTGGGTCATATCCCCAGACCTTTTTTTGTATTTTATTTAGAGACAGGGTCTCACTGAGTTGCTAAGTGCCTTGCCATTGCTGAGGCTGGCTTTGAACTCGTGATCCTACTGCCTCAGCCTCCCAAAGTGCTGGGATTACAGGCGTGCGCCACCGCGCCCGGCTTATCACTATTTTTAAAAGAGAACCATCTCACTTTGTTGCCCAGGCTGAACTCCAAGTTCAAGTGGTTTCCCTGTTTCACCCTCCTGAGCAACTGGGACTTCAGGCACCTCTGGATTTTTAGATTTAGCAAAACACAGTACACATAAAAAGTGTGTTGAACAGTAAGCACTATGCAAGTCTTGACCAGCAAGGAACCAAAACATGAAGAAAAACTTACTAGTTTATAGATTCCAACAAACCTAAAATGTTCTGGTATTAGCTGCCATTCCAGAAACCTTCAAATAACATTGGGAAGACATGTCTAACACGTGTTAAAGTTCTTTACCTCCATGGCCAGTGATCTCCAGGGCCTGTGAACTCGTTCAGATATCAGATTCAGTCTCCTCTGCTCCCGCTGCCCTGGGAGGTCTGGTGCAATCCTCTCTTCTGGACTTCTGTCACAAGAGAGAGTGTCTCCATCAGGCAAATCTGATGGCGGCACACTTCAATTCTCCTACAGACAAAAGAACACATATGAAGACCTTGGTGGCTCCAGACCCTTCAGCACATGGCCCCTCTTCCTTTCCCAGCCTGTGTCCCAGGCTGCCACCTACCCCCTGCCACTCACTACACTCTCCCCAAATGAGAGTTAGAGCTTGGAAACCATGAGAGCTGGGCATTGTGGTGCGCGCCTGTAATCCCAGCAACTCGGGAGGCTAAGGCAGGAGGATAGCATGTTTGAGGCCAGCCTCAACAACTTAGTAAGACCCTGTCTTTAAAAAAAAAAAAAAAAAAAAAGACTGGTGATGTAGCTCAGTGGTAGAGCATCCCTGGTCTCTAGTATATTTAAAAAAAAAAAAAAAAAGGAGAAGGAGAAGAATGGAGTGTTGGGGGGCGGTTGACCATGAGACCCTCCCTCACACCCTTCATGCCTTTCCTCCTGCTTCTCTGGCTACTAGTAATACCCTCCCTGGCCAGGTGAGGTGGCATGTACGTGTAGTCCCAGCTACTAGGGAGTTTGAAGCAGGAGGATCTCTCAGTCCAAGAGTTCAAAACCCACCTACGTAGCAAGAGCCCATCTCATAACAGAACAAGATACAGATAAATCTCCCCCCTCTACACTCTAATGCCCAAGCACTTCACCTCCAGGACTCCCTGGAGGCCCGAGTTCTCCCCATGCATGATCTTACTGCACTGTTTCTTACATCAGGGTTTTACAGGTATATTCCCAAAATAACCTTCAGGGGTCTTTTTTATTTTTGATGATCTTTTTAGCAATTGAGATGTGTGAGTCTGATTCTCTGCTTAGCCTTGTTCTGAGAAATGCTACTGCTTGATTTCGGTGCCAAGTTCATATTTAAAGTTCCAGGTCACCGGTGCCACGTGCCACTACTTTTATTTTCTTGGCTCAATGGGAGAGGGGGATGGTAGGAACTAATATCACAGGGATAAGTGTGAGCCAAGGGAAAGTCACAAACCACTGTGCAAAAGAAGTTTCTGCAGTTGGCAGGGACAGGGTGGGAAGAATTAAATCATTAACAAAACCTGAGAAAGCAAAAGCCCTCTTGTCATAGCAGTGCTGCTTATTCATTTAGCAAAGAGGCAGCTGACTTTCATCAAAACAACATGAGCCCGGGATGGGGTGCTTCCGCCACGGAGCGCTTGCCCAGCACGTGCGAAACCCTGGGTTCAGTCCCCAGTACTGAAAAAAAAAAAAAAAGTGAATCCTTATATCAAAATAATTTTAAGCCAGGCGTGGTGGCGCACGCCTGTAATCCCAGCACTTTGGGAGGCTGAGGCAGGAGAATCGCGAGTTCAAAGCCAGCCTCAGCAATGGCGAGGCACTTAGTAACTCAGTGAGACCCTGCTTCTAATAAAATACAAAAAAGGGCTGGGGATGTGGCCCAGTGGTCAAGTGCCCCTGAGTTCAATCCCCCGTACCAAATAATAATAATAATAATAATAATAATAATAATAATAATGTTAATTATATTGGTTTGAAGTTTTAAAATTTTGCTTTAAAACAAGTAATAAATATTTCCCAGAAAATAATGTATAAATTTGTTTTGGATTTTAGTAATGCAAGCGCTAAATGCATAATAAGTTGTTTGGTGAAGTTTATATTTATTCAGTTTTGTGTGTGTGCTGGGAATTGGACCCAGGCCACATGCATGGCTAAGCACTGCTCTACCACTGAGCTACACCCCAGCCCATATTTGTACACCTTTAAGTAGCAAACTATAAACAATTACAAACAATTAAGTCTGTGTGTGTCCATATTTGTACACCTTTAAGTAGCAAATTATAAACAATTGCACACAATTAAGTCTGTGTGTGTGTGTGTGTGTGTGTGTGTGTGTGTGTGTGTGTTGGTACTGGGGGTTGAACCCAGGGGCACTTCACCACTGAGCCACATCCCCAGTTGTTTTTATTTTTTATTTGGACACAGGATCTCACTAACGTGCTTAGGGACTCACTAATTTGCTGAGGCTGGTCTCGAACCTGTGATCCTCCTGCCTCATCCTGAGTCACTGGGATTACAGGTGTGTACAATTCAAACAGGTAGTCTTAAATGCAACTCAGTGTCCTGTATGGGACCTCAGAACAGAGAAAAGACATTAGCAGGAAAATTGGTAAGCTTGCAACACAATCCTCACTTTAGTTAGCAGAATTCTACCAATGTTAATTTCTTAGTTTTGTTCTGTTTTTGTTTTGGTACTGGGGAATGAAACCAGGAACACTTTATCACCAAGGTATATCCCCAGTCCTTTTTAGTTTTTATTTTGAGATAGGGTCCTGTTAAATAGCCCAGGCTGGCCTTGAATTTGCAATTCTCCTCCTCAGCCTTCAGATTACAGGCCTGGGATCAACGGCATGTGCCACCATGCCCAGAACATTTCTTAATTTGGATAAGTAATGCCATCTTACCCGCTATGTTAACAACATGGGGAGCAGAAAGAAGGACAAATGGGAACTCTCTGTGGTATTTTTACCAACTTTGTCTACATCTAAAATTATTTCAGAATAAGTTTGAAGAAAGCATGAAGTCGACACTGAGCGTCTGAGATGTCCGTTTACAAGACTGAACACTATCTTATATTGTGATCTTTTTTTTACTTATCCATAGCCTGTGCATTCCCAAACTACAAGATCTGTCATCAGACTTCTGAAACTCTGACAATGCCTCACCCTGTAGATGCTCCCCTAAGTGTCTGTTAAGAGAATTCATAACACTAATAAAATAATTAGAGTGTTTGTGTGCACAGAGTCATCTGAGTCAAATGTTATACAAGTCACCTCATTTAACCTTCAGCCCAATCTTGAGGGAGGTAGTTTTAATTTTCCAATTTGACACATGAAGAAAATGAGACATGGGGTGGCAGATTAGAAAGTGACCCAAGGACAATAATATTGTTGGATGTATGTAAGGAGTTTATGAGAAATACTATTTGCTCAATTTTTTCCATAGGTTTGAAAGCTCACAAAGAAAAAGAGAAACAAACTTGTCCTACTGTCCCCAAAAGAGGCAGATTTCAAAGGCTGACCTGGGTGACTTGAGCCCTCGTACCCTCCTCCTCCTGCTTTCTCCTCCTCTTCCTTCTCTTGCCCTTTTTCTATCCTACGGTTACATCCTGGGCCAGTCACAGTGGTTGATTCAAAAGGCAAAGAAGGTGTGGAAGGCATGTAGAGTGTCCCTGGGAAGGCCCAGAAGCCAGCTTAGAAACCATGCAGAAATGAGGGAGGCAGGGCTGCAGGACCTGGTCTGACTCTGCCCTCAGGACACCGCTGCCATCACCAAGGACCCTGGCCCCAGCTGCAGCAGACTGCTCCCGTCTGCTCTTCAGCCGGCTGCACAGCAGCTGAGAGGCAAGAACCATGTTTGCAGCGTTTGCACTGAGATTCTTCTAGACCTTGGACAAGAGGGGTCCACATGCCGGGCAGTCACAGGTGACAGTGTCCAGTACACACACATTCTGGGCCTGTGGTCAGCGTGAGTGAGTGCTTTTGGTCCTCTTTCTTGTTCAGCATACTGTCCTGGGAGCTAACTCCACGGTTTTGACTTCCTGTCCTAAAGACCCCACTGCCCCGGTGGCTGATGCAGAGCCATTCATGGGCATCTTTTCTAGAGCAGAGGTGAGTTCTCATGAGATTCTTCAAGGGATTGGGACCCAAATAAGAAACAAACCCTAGGGCTGGGATTGTGGCTCAGCGGTAGAGCGCTCGCCTAGCACGTGTGTGGCCCGGGTTCGATCCTCAGCACCACGTACAAATAAAACGCATTGTGTACAACTAAAGCAAATAAATAAATATTAAAAAAAAAAAAGAAACAAACAAACCCTAGCCAGCTTCAGAGGCCCCCACACACCAAGCAGCACTTCACACTGCGGCCAGTGAGGTTGGCCTTGATGGCATCACCCGCCCAGGGATCTCCTTTGTTTCTTCTAGAACCTGCTTGCTTGCTTTATTTGTTTATTGATTCATTTATTAATTTATTTATGTATTTGTTTTTGGTACCAGGGATTAAACCCAGGGGTGCTTAAACACTGAGAACATCCACAGTCCCCCCCCCTTTTTTTTTTTATTTTGAGACAGGGTCTAAGTTGTTTAGGGCCATGCTGAGTTGCTGGGGCTGGCTTTGAACTTGAGATCCTCCTGTCTCAGCCTCCTGAGCTGCTGGGATTACACGGGTGTGTCACCTTGCCTGGCTAGAAACTGCTTCCTTCCTAGGCAGCATTACAAGAAGCTTCTGGGGTCTCCCAACTTCACCCTTCACAGACCCTGGATCTTTCCCCTCCCTGATCTTTGTACCATGAAACGGGACCTTCCAACATCTTCACTAGTCCACCCCCATGTCAGGTCCACCAGAGAGTCTGCCCACTTCAGCTCCACAGCAGACTTTCTGGGTTTCTCCATCACCACTGACACCCTTGGTTCAAGCCACCCCACCTGTGGCCTGGCTGCTGCGAGAGCCTGCTGGTCGGTGTGCCACTGTTGGCTCCTCCCAGGGGCAGTCAGATCTCACCCCAGCCCTCAGAGCAAGCTTTCAAAAATTGCGCATCACGCTGGGATGGGGCTCAGTTATCGAGCACGTGCCCAGCATGTGGGAGGAACTAGATTCCATCCTCAGCACTAAAAAAAAAAAAAAAAAAAAAAAAAAAAAAGGAAAGGAAAAGAAGAGAAAAAATAGTACACCAGATGGTATTGCCCCCTCGAGCAAAACCCAGAGCTCTCGCCTTCCAATCTAAATTCCTTCCTGTGTTGGCAAGACCCTGCGCAGCCTGGCTTCGGCCTGTCTTGCTGGCCTCACCTGGGAGGCTCCCTTCCCCGTTTACTAGCTTTCCCTGCTGCAGGGTCTTTGCACTTGCTGTTCTCTCTGCCCAGCAGGCTCTGACCCCAACTTTTCCATGGCTGGCCACTTTGCACCATCCAGATCCCAGCTGAAATGTCACCCCCTCAGAGATGCCTTCTGGGACCCAAAGTGTCCCCTCCCTCTCCCCAGCAGCCTCCCTCTTGTCCATGGGTTCTATTGTGTTTCTTTGCACTATTGGTTGACAATGACCTTGCTCTTTGACACTTGTGCATTCCTCTATGCTACAAGCCCTGTGAGGACAAGCACCTGGTCCAGCTGAGTGCTACGTATGCAATGCTGAGAACAGAACAAAGAGAAATATTTATTGAATGAATGCAGGGCAGATGCCAATCTAAGTGGTCCCCAAAGCCTTGGTTCCTGTCCTTCAGACTCTTGCTGATCTCACAGTCTTTTCCGTGCCTCTCAGATCCCTGTCCCTCTGTCTGTGGCTCCTGATTATCCCTGGAGTACTGGAATATCTGAGAGAACTTGCAAGGCCTGTCCAGCTAGGATACCAAGCCCACCCACCTCCATTTCCCTGGATCATCACTTATCTTTGCTTGGAACCTACATTTTTCCCATTCCTTAAAAATACCACGAGCAGGGGCTGGGCATGTGGCTCAATGGTAAAGCGCTTGCCTAGCACGTGTGAGGCCCCAAGTTCAATCCCCAGCACTGCAAAACCAAAACAAAATACCATGAGCAACTGGACTAGTTTTCTATTGCCATGTAACAGATGACCACACAGTTAGTGGCTAAAAACAACACCCATCTACTAGCTCACAGTCCCTTAGGCCAGAGGCCCGGCACAGCGCAGCTGGATTCTCTTCCAAGGGGACTCCATGCAGAGAAGCCAAGGTGGCAGCCAGGTGAATTCTTTTTTTTTTTTTTTTTTAATGTTTATTTATTTGGTTTAGTTGTACACAACGAGTTTATTCGTACGTGGTGCTGAGGATCGAACCCGGGCCACGCACCTACTAGGCGAGCGCTCTACCGCTGAGCCACAACCCAGCCCCAGGTGAATTCTTATCTGGGGAAAAATAAGCTTCCCAACTCATTCTTGTTGTTGCAGAATTTATTCTTTTACAATTACACGACGAAGGTCCCACTTTCCAGCTGGCTGTCAGCTGGGGCTGCATGCAGCTCCCAGAGGTGCTTGTCACAGCCTTAACACATGGTGTTCTTCAGGCCAGCTGACTGTGGCTCTGACTGTCTTCCTCACACAGTAGGGAAAACTGAAGGAGCCCCAATTAGGGAGATGGCTATTGCGGTCAGCTGGAAGCCATAAGTTCCACCTGATAATAAGTATGTATGTGACGCACCTGTAAATGCACATGAGGCACCCGCAAAGCTAAAGGTATATAACCAGGTGAAAGCGGTCGGAGTCAGGAGAAGAATGAATTCATTCAGTCAGTCATGCAGTCGCTCGGTCGGAAGAAGAGTTCGGGTCGGAGAAGAAGAAAAGAATCAGAGCGGCCAGAACGTAGGCAGAGCGGTTACAGAAGAGAAACCAGATAGAAGAAGTAATTGCTGGTCAGAGTCAGGCAGAGGCTCCCGAGGAAGAAAGAAGAAAGAAGAAAGAAGCTCTAAAAGCTAAGCTCTCTCTCTCTCTCTAAAGAAGAAATCTCTCTCTTTCAAACTCTCTCTCTTTCTCTCTAAGCTCTAAGAAGAAGAAGAAAAAGCTATCTCTAATCTTTCTCTCTAAGCTCTTTCTAAGAAGAAGAAAAATCTTTCTTTCTCTCTCTAAGCTCTCTCTAAGAAAGTAGAAGTAAAAGTAATAATAGCTTTACTCTGCCTCCGAGAGTTTTCCTCCCGCAGCGTTTGTGGCTGGCCACAACAGGCAGCTTACAGAAAACCCTGCTGTTGGTTTGCTTGTCTGCTTGTTTGCTGTTTGAACCCAGGGATGCTCTGCCACTGAGCTGCTTTCTCGGCACTCCCTGTCCTTGGTTTTCTTTGGAGAAAGGGCCTCACTGTGCTGCTCAGGCTGGCCTCAAACTTGTGATCTTCCTGTCTTTGCCTCACAAGTTGCTGGGGTCAGGGTGTGTGCCACCGTGCCTGGCACTGCATTTATTTTGGAGTTCACCATGCTGGCCTCCAGCTCCTGGTAGCTGGGACTACAGCCTGTACCACCAGGCCCAGCTTAGTTCTCTCATTTTCACAGGACAACAGAGCACAACCTGAGGATCCTACTTCTTTCCTTCCTGGTTTTTGTTCTTTCTCTTCCTTTCATCAGCCAAGCATTTACTTGACCAAACATTAGACTTTGCACATATTAGGAATAAAAGGCTGGAGAGAACACAGCCCACAGTCCACGGAGTTTCAGAGAAAGAGAAATAAGGCCAGGAAACGTGACAATAAGTCAGCCCAGAAGACCCCTTGGATTTGACCGTGAAGACCCTCCTAGGACCTGGGCCCCAAACCAGATGACAGTAAACACCCAACCCAGCCACAAACAGGGGACACTACCTCATTCCAATTTCCTTCCTAATTACACATCTACCAGCTATATAAATGAAACCAAGTGCAAACATGTTTGCCTTTCCTGTCTACATGGGGGAAGACATTTGGGGTTGTTTAACGTATAGAATCCTTTGAATAAGAACATTGTCAGATATCTACTGAAAATAAGCACAGGCTAACTGTACTGTACAGTATACAAACTGGCCACAAGGAGCGAACACAGTTCACAGTGACACTTCTGCACCCGAATGCTTTTCGCAGTCTCTATCTTTGTAAGGAAACTGCTGACCGAGGTTGCATCTCCCTCGTCATCATTGGTTTTCACAGCTGGGTAACTGGACTGTGATGCTAGTGAATGTTTACCTCTCTAAGAGCACTTGCAATGATCGGGTTGTAGCAAAAGACAAAAGCCATTGATTTCAGAAGAAAGCAACTTGTTTCACAGGTGACTTGGCTGGGGCCTCTTGAGCTGTCGGCTCCATGGAAACAGAGGTGATAACCAGCATGTGCCTGTGCCAAGGCCCTGTGCCAGCACAGGCCTGTGCTTGGAGGGGCCCACACCTGGTTGAACACTCTGCCGTCACCATCGCTATAAAGAGAAACAACACAAGTGGTCATCAAGAGGGAGGGTTAGGAAAACAAACGGAGCAGATACACAGAGACTGGGAGAAACCATTCACAAAATGGACATCTGAGGAAGGACTAGCATTCAGCATATACAAAGAACTCCTGGAACTCAATAATAAGAAAAAGAATTCGGTAGAAATATACTAGTGTATTAATAACCAATAAGCACATGAAAATGTCCTCCACATGATTAGTCACCAGGAACATACAAACTAAACCAACGTGGGCAGTCATCACACACAAATACGAATGGCTACAATTAAAAATGCCAGCAATACCAAGTACTGATGCAAGAGAGAGGTACTTCCCCAGTGCTGGTGGTCATGTGACTGAGCACACGATGGACGTCTTTGGAAGACTTAGGAATGATCTCCAGAAGTCGAGCACATGCATGCCTGACGCCCCAGCACTGCACTCCTCGACACCTACTTCACAGAAACATGTGTGTCTGTTCTCCCAAGGCCAATGCGAGGGTGTTCACAGCAGCGTCATTCGCCATGGCCCAGTGCTGGAAACAGAAGCCCACCAAACTACAGTGTGGTGCACCAGCCGGTGGATCCCACACGGTGGTGAAGATGAAGGTGATTTTCACACCCAAGACCAAAGAATCTTCTAGGCACGATGCTGGATGAAGAAACCAGGTCCTGAAGAGGAGACACTGGGAGGTTCTGTTGGGACAGGCAGAACTCAGGTCAGGATGGTAATTTCCCTGGAGCGTGGGGAGGGAGTGGCTGGAAGAGGGCAGAGGGCTTCTGGCTTCTTGTAGTGCTCCATTCTTGACGACAGTGATGATGGCTCAGCCAGGTATGGTGGCACATGCCTGTCATCCCACCTACTAAGGAGGATGACGCAGGAGGATCACAAGTTTGAGGCCGGCCTCAGCAACTTAGTGAGACCCTGTCTCAAAATTTGAAAATATAGCGGAGCACGGTGACGCACACCTGTAATCCCAGCAGCTCGGGAGGCTGAGACAGGAGGAACGTGAGTTCAAAGCCAGCCTCAGCAACTTAGCTAGGCCCTTAAGCAACTCAGAGATCCTGCCTCTAAATAAAATACAAAATAGGGCAGGGGATGTGGCTCAGAGATAGAGTGCCCCTGAGTTCAATCCCTAGTACAAAAATAAATAAATAAAATAAAAATAAATAAAGGGCTGGGATTGTAGAGCACTCCCCCAGCATGTACCCTGGGTTTGACTCCTAGTACTGCAATAAAGAAAAAGGGTTCACAGCGAAATGGAGGAGGTGGCACAAGCAGTTCCTATGCCCCTGCCTTCCCCACTGTTGACATCCACCGTGTGGCACCTTTGTCACAATGGATGACTTATACTGACTTGTCACGATCACCCAAAGTCCATACCTTATGTCAGGATTCCCCCGGGGCTGATGCATGGTGTGGCTCTGACAAACATGCAGGAGCCCCTCCCCACACCCCAGTGTCGTGAGGAGCAGTGTCGCTGCCCTGAACATCTGTGTGCTGCCTCTTCACCCCTCCAGCTTCTGGAAGTCATAAACAGTGCGCAAAAGAAGGTGGGATCTCCCTGGGACATGCACCTGGGACACAGGCTTCTTAATCTGGAGTTCATGATACGGGGTGGGGGAGACCCCAATCTCCCTTGATAATGTTGTATGAAAAAAAATCACAGATGTGGGGGGGGTGTGTGAGCGATCAGAAGAGAATCAAAGGAATCTTAGCCACCCCCTCCAAAAGGTCTAAACCACTGCTGTAGTGTAAGAGAGCAGCAGGGGACACCGGGGACAACAGCATGTAAAAGGAAAGAACGCCCATGGGGAGCCGGGGTGGCCACCACAGACACAGGAGGACGAGCAGATCTGGGAGCAGGCAGACTGACAAGGGTGGCCCACCCCTTGCTTTGTCTCCAAGGTCGCCCGATGGGAGGTGGACTGAGCCAGGCTGCCCCCAAGCGGGCTTCCCAGCCCTGCAGCCTCCCTTCTGTCTGGATCATTCCAAGCTCCCAGGCCCTGTCCTCCAGAGAGAGCCCTCATTGTTGGAGCCCGTGGCTCACGGCGGCCTTGGTGCCCCTCATCTTCACAGCACTGGAGAAGAACACTGTCCTTGTCCTTCCTGTTGACCCCCCCCCCCCCCCCCCCCCCCCCCCCCCCCCCACTGCCTGCTGGCCTCTTTGCTGCCTTCCAGACCAGTCCGCCAGCTTCAGGAGGTCGGTGGCCTGGTCTGTGGGCCTGTGTCTGGTGGGGTGGGTGGAGACAGTGACCCAGGCCTCCCTTTCAAGGGGAGGAGATGGGAAGGGAGGCTAGCGGGGTCTCAAGACCATTGTTGTTTTGGGACCTGAGACAATTAAGCTTCTCTGGAGCTGGGGAAGGCTCAGCAGAAGACGAGGGAAGCAAGCAGGTGACTGGTGGGGAATGGAGAGGACTCTGGGCCAGCTCATGTGGTGGCGAGGGCCTGAGAAAGGGCAGCCACGGCATCCTTTGAGATTAGAAAAAGAGGAGGGTGGAGGTGTGGCTCAATGATGGGGCCTTGCTAGCCTGTGTGAGGCCCTGGGCTCCATCCCCAGCACTACACCAAGACTTAATAAATGAATGAAAGAAGTGCCACAGACGGTGAGACAACAAGCTCTGTGTGTATCCGGCCTGTGGCCGCTGGCCCCTGGCACAGACGCCTGACTTCCTGGGGCTTCCTCGGTGGTTGGTTACGTTTGCTCTTGGCCTTTGGTTCCTGACTCAAGAGCTTGTAAGATCTTGGAATCTTCAGAGTGAGGAGATTGTCTTTTTGTAGGCTAAGAAGGTGACTCTTGGGGGACCCTAGACAGCTTCAGGATGGGACTGTCACTGACGAGACCAGCACTGCTAAGGGAGTTGGAAGTTGGTGCCCCTCCTCACCTCTGGGGGGGGCGAGGCTGGAGTTGAGCTCCTTACCTGTGGCCATGGGGGTGATCCACCGGGCCCCCACAGTAAAACCTCCAGGAGACCCCTGCAGGAAGGGGAGCAGACGGCTCCCTGGGGGGTAGGCACAGAGAGGTTCTGGGAGGGTGGTGCGCCCCAAGAGGGCATGGAAGTTGTGCAGCCCACATCCCCCCACGTTTCTTCCATTCTTTATAGTAAAACGGTAATAGAGTAATCCTCCCCCGCCCCCTCCCGAGCTCTGCGAACCATTCTAGCAAACTCTCCAGGCTGAGGAAGGGCTGACGGGAGCCTTCCGCCCATCACCACCTGGTCCGGAACAGGGGGGAACCCGGCGTCTTTGGCTGGCATCTGCCTGGGGCAGTCTGTGGACTGGGCCCTTCCCCCGTGGGGTCTGCGCCCCCTCCAGGCCGTCGCGTCAGCTGGACTGAACGTAGGCCACCCCCGGCTGCAGAGGTGGGAACGGGCTGGTGCGGGTTGGTGTGAGGAGGGGCCCCACGTGCTGGGGGCCAGAGTGTTGGGGGTAAGGAAGGTCCAGAGTGGCGTTTTAGTCAGCGTTTTCACCGCTCCGACTGGAAGACCCCACCAGAACAACTGCAGAGGGGGAGAGGTTTATTCGAGGGCTCTCGGTTTCCGAGGTCTCGCTGCACAGGCCGTGGGCGCCACTCCTTGGGGATCCGGGCGAGGCAGAACATCCTGGCAGGAGAGTGTGGCCGAGGGGAGCAGCTCACGGGTGGATCAGGAAGCCGAGGGAGAGGCCTCCAGGCCAGATGCAAAATATGTACCCCCGTGGCCCCACCCCCGGCGAACCTCGCCCTCCAGCCACGCCCCACCTGCCTCCAGGTGCCACTCAGTGAATCCCATCAGGGATTAATGCACTGAGTAGGTTACAGCTATGACCCAATCATTTCTCCTCCAGACCTTGCATTGGCTCCCACATGAGCTCTGGGGCACACCACATCTAAACCCTAACAGGAGGGGTGCATGGGGAGGTAAGCGCACAGACCGGTGGAGTTGGAGGAGCAGTGGGCTGGGCATCTCCCTTCTCGCAGTAGGCGGCGGGATCACCGACTTCGAGGACTGCAGAAGCCCAAAGAAGGAGCTCTGGAAACTCCTACATGCAACCGAGCTAAATCATTTTGGTGTTGTTAGGGGAGCCTTAGAGGAGGCCCTTATTCTTTTTAGGTGCTTGTTTCTCTGTCGCAGCGCTGGGGATCACACCCAGGGCCTGGCACAGCGAGGCAAGCCCTGCCACGGAGCTGCACCCCAATACCAGGAGGCCTTGTTTTGGACTACGCTCTGCCCTGGGCACCAACAGGCCAGGCTAAAAATCAAAACGGGGGTCCCTCAGGCTAAGGTTGCTGTCACCAAGCTGAAACTAAACTCTTCATAGGACAGGGAAGCCGGGAAATGAGAACAACAGCCCGTTTCCCCAACAGGCCCGGTTCAGTGGCCGTGATCAGGAAGTTTTTCTCTGCTTTTGAGCCTTACAAAAAATAACCTGAATAAATCGGATGTTAACCAATCAGTTCTTTCTCTATTGTTCTGTCCCCACCTTATACAGAAAGTCATTTTGCAAGGATCGATGGCTTTTGTTCTGTTTCTGCTGTGTCACCCTGGGCCTGTGGAGTAAATACACCGCCTCAGCCGGCCCCTGGGAACACTGACTGTACCTCATGGAGTGAAGTGTTGCCTGGTTCTCGGATGGAAAATAAAGCCAATTAAGACCAATATGCTGCCGGGCGCGGTGGCGCACGACTGTAATCCCAGCACTTTGGGAGGCTGAGGCAGGAGGATCGCGAGTTCAAAGCCAGCCTCAGCAATGGCGAGGCACTTAGCAACTCAGTGAGACCCTGTCTCTAAATAAAACACAAAAAAGGGCTGGGGATGTGACCCAGTGGTCGAGTGCCCCAGAGTTCAATCCCCGGCACCACAAACAAAAAAAAAGACCAATATGCTAAATGGTTGTCATTTTGTCCTTTCGGTCTTTGGAACATTAAACCACCTGGTTTTGTATTTTTAGTGCTGGGGGAATTGAGTCTGAGGCCTGGCGCATGCTGAGCACATGCTCCACTACTGAGCTACACCCATAACTTTGTCTTTTTTGGGGGGAAGGGGGTGCCGGGGATTGAACTTAGGGGTACTCAACCACTGGGCTACATCCCCAGCCCTAGTTTGTATTTTATTTAGAGACAGGGTCTCGCTGAGTTGCTTAGTGCTTTGCTTTTGCTGAGGCTGGCTTTGAACTCATGATCCTCTTGCCTCAGCCTCCCCAGCTGCTGGGATTACAGGCGTGGGCCGCTGCACCCAGCTCAATTTTGTCTTTTGGCAAGAATCATTTACCTATTTACTGTCCCCGCCCCCCCCCCCCCCCAGCAGGGACGTCCCCTGGTGTCAGGGACTAGGGCCTGTCTTTCTGATGGCTCGCTTCCCACAGTCTCTGACCCTCCGGGGCTGGGGTTGGCGCTCGCCCCAGTGCGTATTCATGATGGTGCGGATGGGTGAGTGGCTGAAGGAAAGGGACAGAGTGCCGCTGTCCTTGCTGCTGCGGGGACTTCCCACTCGGCCCAGCCACAGAGTGCAGGCAAAGAGGCACTGGCTCCTCTGCTGGCCTCAGGGAGGGCATGATTGGCAGGGGAGAGGGGGACATGGCAGTCCAAGAAGCTGGGCAGAGAGAGGTGCAGACCATCCCAGGGGCTCAGGCTTAGCCAGAAAAGAGCGGGGGGGGGGGGGGGGGGGGGGGGGCGGGGCGGGGGTGAGGGAAAGCCGGGAAAGCGGAGGCATGCGTACAAACGTGGGAAGGAAGTAGGCAAGCGGGTGGGACGCACAGCAGGTTATGGTAAGACTCGGACACTGGAATTCAAGATTTCAGAGGTGGAGCAGTTTCAGGCAATGACGAGGTGCAGGGTGTGGCCCCAGGAGTAGGCAGCCAAAAGGACAAAAAGGCAAGGTCCTCCGGGCCTGTGGCACACACCTGTAATCCCAGAGCTTCCGGAGGCTGAGGCAAGAGGATTGCAAGTTTGAGGCCAGCCTCAGCAACTTAGCAAGGCTCTCAAAAACTTAGTGAGACCCTGCCTCAAAATAAAAGGGGTGGGGATGTGGCTCAGTGGGTAAGCATCTCTGAGAAATCCCCCCCACAAATGAAGGTCCTTGGAGATGGAGCCCAGAGGCAGGGGGTTTGGTATTGTCCGCAGGACACTAGAGCACCCTTTCTTGGGCTAGAGAAACACTGCACCAGGCCGACCCCTGGGTCTACACTGAGCAAGTGGAGAGAGCATGCGATGACCTTCCATTCACGCACCATTCATGAATTCATTAGGAAACTCTGCGTGTTGGCTTCAGCCCATGACGAGCCACGCAGCCCCAGATCCCCTCCTGTTGGCCTATCAGATCACGGGGAGGGGTCCTGATCGATCGCATACACAGCTTTCTTTCATCCCTCTCTCGCAGGGGAGAGGGGGTTGGCAGGGGGGCTGGGCCTGCGGGAAGGGGGGGGGGGGGGGGGGGCCTCTGGCCGGCCTGGAGGAGTCATAGTCAGGTGCGAGCGGTCCAGGACTCCTCCCCCATGAGGAAGGGGAGGCAGGAGGTCGACGCAGAGAGTTTTCCCAGCTGGATGATGGCCAAGGGAGTCCTGGGGATCTGGGATGGGTGGAGGACACAGCACTCTGGGAAGAACAGAGGAGAGAGAGCGGAGTCTGGGGAAGGCAGGGACGACGGGCACCAGGGCAGGACGGCACCGGCTTAAGAAACTACCTTTGGTTGGTTCCACCTGTGGACACAGGCTTGGGGTCAGGCCCCACCCAGACCCACAAACATGTTTTTTTCCCCAGAGAGATCTCACCCCTGTTTTCTAGCATCTCAAAGTTCCATTTTGTACGTCGGTGTGTTTGCAGCTGCTGTTGCGCCAGCAGACCCAGCTGGGTCCCAGGAAGCCGCAGACCCATGGGGCATGGGTGCTATGGTTCCGAGGCTTTTATCGTTGTTGTTGTTGTTGCTATTTTGCAGCTCTGGGGCTCAAACCCAGGGTCTTGCACAAGCTGGGCAAGCTCTTTACCACTGATGACCAGACCTATGTTCCATGGCTTTTACGTAGGCTCCTTTCTCATATTTGTGCCTGTCATCAGCTGGCCGGGCTGACAAGATGAGCTGGGTTTAAAGGAGCTGGCTGCAGCACTAACTAAGAAAACAGAGAAGAAACCATGCAACACGCGAAAATGAGCTTCGAGGGTGGGACCGCTCTGTGACCCCAAGGATAAGCTCCACACTGGATAGTGCTGGAATGAGCAAGAGAGAGAGCGCACCCTGACCCCCCCCCCCCATTTATTGTGGAAAAGACATTTGATAGACTATTCCACCCAAATAAGGCAAGGGATAAGGTTTCAAAAGGTGGAGTCTTGCTTGGTGATGTCTTGTGGTCAGCAGATTGACTGACATCTTGGCCAGTCACACCCATCTCAGGTGCTGTGTGGGATCAGGGGCAGAGCGAGAGGAAAGGCGCACTTGTGTGGCAAAGCCCAAAGCCAGACCAGTCCCCTGATATGCTCAAATGCCCATGGCTCACACACACAGCCCATGATGGCTCGTGATACGTACCTAAAATTCTCCATTATCATACAATTTACAAATGGATACACCTGGAAAATGATGCTAAGAAGGAAAGATAGCCAGGCGGGTGGCGCACGCCTGTAATCCCAGCACTTGGGAGGCTGAGGCAGGAGGATCACGAGTTCAAAGCCAGCCTCAGCAATGGCAAGGCACTTGGCAACTAAGTGAGACCCTGTCTCTAATAAAATACAAAAAAGGGCTGGGGATGTGGCCCAGTGGTCGAGTGCCCCTGAGTTCAATCCCTGGCACCAAAAAAAAAAAAAAAAAAAAAAAAAAAAAACAACAACAACAACAAAAAGAAAAAACAAACCCGCTGTCCATTTGTTACATTGTATCACACCTACCTCATCAGTGTGTTATTCTACCAATAAACGCACCCAGAGAAAGGAGGTCGCTCTCCTTGGCACAGATGTCCACAGGTGGCTGCAGCAGTTCTAAAAAGGATGCTGGAGACCTCCTTAAGGAAATGGGGAGTAGGAGCCTCCTCTGCCTCCCTGAGGAGCCGCCTACCTGGGTGGTCCTCCCGGGGTGCTGGAGTGAAGGGGGCGGGGCCTCTTCTTCAGCTGGACAGGAAGCTTCCAGTGGGGGAAAGGGACAGGGATGGCAGGACCCAACAGGTCCTCACCACCCTGTTCTTGGCTCTGCCTGCAGATTTCCTCCCACTGCTGTGAGAGGCACGGTTCCCTCCCGCCAGGCCAGCTGGTGCACCCCACAGTGCAAGCCTTGCCCAAGGACCCATTTTGTGTGGGATACTGTGCCAACACCGGGGCACAGAGACGGTTCCAAGGCAGGACTGGCTGAGCTGCACTGTCATCATAACTGGCTGCAGGCTGAGGACCCAGGGAGGGCACCAGAAGCTGGGCTGGGGGTCCAGGTGCTGAGGCCCAGCGACTCTAGCCACCCACACAGTGGCTCACCCCCCAGAAATGCTGGCTGCTCCTGTTGTGATCAAAATAGAGGCCAAGTGTGTGGAGAGTCCAACATTTCTGATCTCTACAGCTGTAATCCCAGCTTCTTCTTAGAACGTTAGTTTCAGCAATGGTTATCAGTTGCTGGTGAGTTGAAGATACATTATTAGGACAATAAGCAATGTATTTATAAAATGAACATTTGATGTATTTATTAAAGTATTCAATGTCATGTTCTTTAAAATAATTATGAGAATCTACTCATTATCATCGGATGCTGGCTACCTACATTGTGTCGCACGCGGTGCTGAGCCTGAAGACAGAGGAGACTGCGTGACTCTTCCTTCCAGTAGCTCAGAGTGCATGGGTGGGGGCAGACTAGGCAGCAGGACTGTGGCCTCCATGCCAACAGCCTTGACGATGGGACGTGCCCGGGAATATAGTGCCAAAGGTAGGTCATGCTTGAGCCAGGCACCATGGCCCATGCCTGTAATCCCAGTGGCTCTGGAGGCTGAGGCAGGAGATCACAAGTTCAAATCCAGCCTCAGCAATGGCAAGGCCCTAAGCAACTCAGTGACACCCTGTCTCTAAATAAAATACAAAATAGGGTTGGAATATGGCTCAGTGGTTGAGTGCCCCTGAGTTTAATCCCCAGTACAAAAAAAAAAAAAAAAATTAGATTACGCTTGGACTGGCTTCCTTTCTTTGTTTTTAGGTTGTTTTCAGGTAGATAATATTTGTTGTTGTTTTCATTTTTAAGTTATTTTTAAAAATTGGTGCTGGAGAGCAAACCCAGGGCCTCATGAATTTTAGGCAAGTGATCTACCACTAAGTTAATTCCCCCAGCCTCTATTTCTCTCTCTCTCTCTCTCTCTCTCTCTCTCTCTCTCTCTATATATATATATATATATATATATATATAAAGATACATATATATATGTATCTTTCTCTCTCTGTCTTTCTCTATATATGGGTGATTGAACCCAGAGGAGCTTTACTTGTGACCTACATCCCTAGTCTTTTTTTATTTTTAATTTTGAGACAGGGTCTTGCTGAGGCTGGCCTTAAACTTGCCATCTTCTTGCCTTAGCCCCCAGAGTCTCTGGGATTACAGGGTTGTGCCACCACACCTGGCTGTACTTTCTTTCTAAAATAGCTTTATTGAGATATAATTCACATACTGTACAATTGACTAATTCAGCTGTATAATTTAATGCTAGTTAAGTATATTCACAGAGTATGCAAATGTTCCGACTTTAGAACATTTTCAAAACCCCGAAAAAGAAACATATACTTACTAGCAGTTTCTCCCCATGGTCCCCGAAGGCCCCCACCCGCGGGCAGCCACTCTGTCTGCATTCTGTCTCTGTGGATTTGCCTATTTCAGTTGTTCCACTGGATCAATAGGGGATCATACGCTGTGCTGTGTTTCCTGACTTCCTTCACTTAGCATGCTGTTTTCTGGGTTCATCCATGTAGAGGAATATATTGGTATTCGATTCCTTTTGATTGCTGAGTAATATTTTACTACAGGGATATGCTACCTTTTATTTATCTCTTCCTCTGCTGGTGGGCATTCAGGTTGTTTTCACTTTGGGGCTATTCTGAATAAGTTGCTGGCTGGGGTAGACCTCAGCCATGGAGCACATCTTAGCATGGGAGGCCTTGGGCACAATTCCCAGCACATGCACAGCAAATTACTGGATCTGTGATTTGCAAATACTTTTCCCATTCTGTGGGCTGGCTCTTCACTTTATTAATGGCATCCTTGGAAGCACAAACTTTTCAGAAATGTTTTATGGTGCTGGAGATTGAACTCGGGGCCTCACACATGCAGGGCAAGTGCTCGACCACTGAGCTACATTCTTAGTCCTTTTTGAGACAGGGTCTGGCTAATTGCCAAGCTGGCCTTTACCTTGTGGCCTTCCTGCCTCAGTCTCCCAAGTAGCTGAGATTACAGATGTGTGCCACCAAGCCTGACTACAGAGGTTGTTTGTGTAGTACTAAAGATTGAACCCAAAGGCCCTCTCATTAAGACATACTCCAGCCCTTTTTATTTTGAGACACGGTCTCACTGAGTTTTTGAGGCTGGCCCTGAACTTGCGATCCTCCTGCCTTAGCCTCCTGAGTTGCTGGGGTTACATGTGCATGCCACCAGGCCCAGCTCACAAAAGTTTTTGTTTGTTTGTTTGTTTGTTTGTTTGTTTGGATGAAGTGCATTTTATCTATTGTCCTTTGTTGTTTGTGGTTTTTTATATCATAGCCAAGAATTGTTCTCTGTTACAAGATCACAAAGATTTGCTCCTATATTTTCTTCTAAGATTCGCATCATTTCACCTCCTACATTTAGGCCTGTCATTCACTTTGAGTTAATTTTTGTAAATGGTAATGGGAGTTTGTGGAGGTTTTCCTGGGACTTAGTTTTCTTGGGGAATTGAGGAGCAAAGTCCTCTGCTGAGGGGAAGCTGGGAGGGGAGTCACTGGATGGTGGAGGAGAGAAAGAGCAGACTGAGAGGGCGGGAGAGGGCATGGACCAGGGACATGCTGTGCCGCCCAGTTACTGGATGGCACTAAAGGGTAAATTTAGGTTCTGAGTCATCAGAGCCCTGCAGCTGCATGGTGCAGGCACAGGGTAGCAGAGAGTCGGGTTTTGCCAGAATTGGATGTTTGCCATCCAGTGAAACAAAGCAAGCTCAGGTAAGAGAGTTTCGAGGACGGGGCAGCATGAGGAATGGAGGGGTGACAGACAGACAGAGGACCATGATGGATTTTCATCCTGGTGGGTTGGATACTAAAGAAGGTGGAAAATGGGTGTGGTAGTGTTGGGGAAAAAATTCAAAATAAAATTCTACTAGCCCAGAAAACCCTCCCTACAGAACAAGAAAGCAATTTTATTTTGTTTATTTATTTATTTATGTATGTATTGATTGATTGATCGATACTGGGGGATTGAACCCAGGGGTGCTCTACCACTGAGCTCCACCCCCAGCCCTTCTTCTTCTTATTTTTTTTTTTTTTAACATTGAGAAAGGGTCTGGCTAAGTTGCCCAGGTCAGCCTCCAACTTGTGGTCGTCCTGCCTCAGACTCCCACATCACCGGGATTATAGGTGTGCACCAACACACCTACCTCCATTTTATTATTTAATCATTGTTAAACCAGACTGTAACACACATCACAGGTGATCTGCCACTGAGCTTTCAGACAGAAATGTCACCCTTTGGATAGTCAAGCGGAGAGAATCTAGAACACGCATGTTTTCAGGGAAGATAAGACCTGTCCTCAAGAAAGAGGACTCCTTTTTTTTTTTTTTTTTTTTTTTTTTTTTTTGTTGTGGTACCAGGGATTGAACTCAGGGGCGCTCAACCACTGGGCCACATCCCTGGCTCTTTTTGTATTTTATTTAGAGACAGGGTCTCACTGAGTTGCTAAGTGCCTCGCCATTGCTGAGGCTGGCTTTGAACTCGCGATCCTCCTGCCTCAGCCTCCCAAAGTGCTGGGATTACAGGTGTGCACCACCGCGCCTGGCTAGGACTCCTTTTTTTTGTGTTACATGTATTTTCATGGTTCACAGTGGCCATCTGGGTTGGTTAATTGCCTTTATCTGAAGAATGAATGAAAGTTCTCGTCCTCTGTGACCCTCAGGGACTAGAAGGAACAGGGCGCTGTCTTCCTGAAGCTCACATTTCTAAGTAGTAGCCCCAGGCCTTTGAGTAAAACATCTGTGGACTGTAGTGTTGGCTGGAGGTATAGCTGGCTTTTTAAAAGATTTAGAAAGAGATGGTTGTAGAATCTACAAATACACTTTCTCCAGCAAATGCCCTCAGAGAAGGCAAGGGGTCTGGAGGGCTACCTCTCTTCTGGCAACAAGGAAAGTTCCATTTTTCCATTATTTGTCCTGACATGATACACATATCAAGAGACAAGAGGCCAGGGTGTGGCCAGAGTCCTTTCAGTGTAGGGTGACATCATCAAGCATAAGACATGGGTAGGGATGGCAGGGGCGAGGGGAGGGCACTAAGAGGGAAGAAGAAGCGGCTTGGGGGTCTGGAGGTCATCATGAAAAGAGGGGTGGTGGGCGGCATGGCCCAGCCGCCTGTCTAGTACAGCAGCCAGCACATGTGACTATATGATTTTACATAAATAAAAATCAAGTGAAACGTAGCACTCCACTCTCGGCGTCATCGGCCTTACCGAAGGGCCCAATAACCACGGGAGGCCAAGGGCTTTCGTATTGGGTGGTGCAGCCATAAAACCTTCCCACCATCACAGAACGTTGTGTTGGCCAAACTGGACTCTGCACCGCAGACTCCCGCGGGGTGGAGTGGCTGGTTAGGGTGGAGTGAGGAGAGAGGCCTGGAAGGGACAGGAAGGAACCAGGACCGGTGCTGGCAGGCCTGGGGGCGGAGACGCCCCTGTAGAGGGCCCTGAGAATGATTGACCAGCAGCACTGAATGCACCAGTGGTCCAGCAGTGTTTTCTAAACACCAGCGTCCACTAAATGGAAACAGGACACCTTGGAGACATAGGTGGTGCCAGCACCAAACCTGGGGGTAGCAGAGGCTCATGATGTCTTCAACGCACTCTTGAAAGATTCTAAATGACAATAATGTAACCACATAGACTGTAGTACACATGTGATTATGTTCTGTGATATTTACACATACATATTCCCATAAATACATACCTACATCTTTCGCTTAGTACACATGGTCCCATCATATATCTGTACATCAATGGGAGTTCTTTATACTAGTCTTGAAACTTTTCTATGAGATTGAAATGATATCAAAATACCAAGTTACCAGTCAACAGGAGGAAAATCCCTTCTGCAGTTGTCCATTGGTAACTTCTTACAAAACCTTCAGTGTCAATCACATCCCCAAAGCCCCACCTCTAAATACCCTGGTTTCCACCCTCCGGATGCCTCATAATGGGGATTCAGCTCAACTAGAGTTTCAGAAGGGAAGATCCATGATCCAACCACGGCAACGCCATTATATTTGTTATACATAGGATTTCTTACAAAATTGGAATCTTGATTTTGGGTTTCCACTCAATATTTTATGATAATTGTTGCTTGCGCGCGCGCGCGCGCGTGTGTGTGTGTGTGTGTGTGTGTGTGTGTGTGTGTGTTTTCTGGCACTGGGGATTGAACCCAGGGACACTATACCACTGAGCTACATCCCCAGTCCTTTATAGGGTCTTGCTAGTTTGCCTTGGTTGGCCTTGAACCTGGTGATCTTCCTGCCTCAGCCTACTGAGTAGCTGGAATGACAGGTGTGTGCTACCCCATGGGGCTTCTGCGTTTTTTGATATTTTTCTAAAACTTGTGTGCATGTGTGTTTGTGTGTGTGTGTGTGTGTGTGTGTGTGTGTGTTTGCTGAGACTCAAACCCAGGTCCTGGCACATGCTAGGCAAGCACTCTACCACTGTGCTACAGCCCTAGCCCTAAAGCATTTTTAATGACATCATGATCATATCCTTATTTGTCAATCCCCCTTTGTTGGACAAATGTTATTTCCAATTTTCAGTCTTAGAAACATAACTGAGTGACTGTGAATGTCACTCAGCCGTAAATAGACAATTGATGCTGATATACTGTGTTATATATCTTCACGACCCTTTCAAACCATTTGAAATTTCTAAAACATGGTAGATCTAAAAAGGACAAAATAACTCTCACTCAGCTTCCCAGAGTCTCTAGTATTTAAATGCCTTGCTTTCAAAGCAGATGGGGTGGCACACACCTGTAATCCCAGTGACTCTGGAGGCTGAGGCAGGAGAATCACAAGTTCAAGGTCAGCCTGTGTAATTTAGCAAGACCCTCTCTCAAAATAAAAAGATAAAAAGGACTAGGGATGTAGCTCAGTGGTAAAGCACCCCTGGGTTCAATCCCCAGTGTCCCCCAAAATAATATTAATAAATAAAATTTAAAACTAAGGGGAGAGACTCCAACTTTAAAATAACCAAATAAGCTTCTTATTTTAGATTCAATGAACCAAACTATTCCCTGAGCACTCAGCACTAAGAAGTTGACGGTAAACACAACCGTGATGGTTCCCGGCTTCCTGAGGCCTGCAGTAATAAGGTGGCCGCCTCACTCTGCACACCCCAGGTCAGGCACGTTGAGACGCTGTGCATGCATTCTCTTGTGCCATTTTCATCACAAATCTTTGGTTTTTCAGTGCTGGGGACTTAACCACGTGCCTCGCTCATGCTAGGCAAGTTCCTGTCACTAAGCTACATCCCACTCCAAGACTTAATCCATTTAACTCTTTCTCTTTTTGCAGTGCTGGGGATATAACCCACGGCTCATCACAACTTCTAACCAGACATCTATATTTTTTGACTCTGGGGATTGAACCCAGGGGCGCTTTACTATTGAATCACACATCCCCAGCCCCTGCCCTTTCTTTTCTTTCTTTCTTTCTTTTTTTTTTTTTTTTTTTAGGCAGGGTATCACTAAATTGCTTAGGGCCTTGCTACGTTGCCCAGGCTGGCCTTGAACTTCTGATCCCACTGCTTCAGCCTCCCAAGTCACTGTAATTACAGATGTGCACCATCAGGCCTGGCTCTAACCAGATCTTGAAGTCCCCAGTTTTATAGATGAGTGTAGAGGGGTGCTGAGAGATTGAGTAACAAATAAATGGCAACACTGAGATTTGAGGTCAGATCCTTCTTCTGACTCCAAAGCCAGAGCTCAAACTCAATGAGGAGGGGGTGGGGGTAACTCTTCACTGGAGCCCAAAGACTCTTCCAAAACACTGGCTGCACTTGACTTCCTTTTTTTGCAGTTTTCTGCTGCTCAAGACTCTGATCTTGAGGTGGTAGTCCCCCGCTACCCCTCCAGTCTGGTTAACTTTCCAGGTTAGTGACATCAAAGGTGTGTTTGAAGGAACTACATGAGTGACAAAAGTAAGAGTGCCGTATGTTTACAGCAGGGCAGAATCAGTACCTCCCTAAAGAATCCAGGCAGGAGAAACAGGAATTTGGAAATGAATAAAAGGAGGTAAAAAGCAGACAAGGACAGAACCTTTAAAGGTAGCTCTTACTAAAAGCACACATTTGCTTATTGCTGAATTGAATTCCTAGGAAAACATAAGACAGGAACTTTTTTTTTTCTGGTACCAGGGATTGAACTCAGGGGCACTCGACCACTGTGCCACAAACCCAGCCCAACCCCCCCTTTTTTTATTTTTTTTGTATTTTATTAGAGACAGGGTCTCACTGAGTTTGTAAGTGCCTCGCCATTGCTGAGGCTGACTTTGAACTCATGATCCTCCTGCCTCAGCCTCCCAAGTGCTGGGATTACAGGCATGCGCCAGCGTGCCCGGCTAAGACAGGATCTTTTTTATTGTCCACATTTTACAGCCCACTGAAAAGTCCACCAAAGCTAAGAGACTTGTGTACATTCCCTCAGTAAATGAATGGAAGGCCCAGAGACCCCCTGCAGGCAGAGAGGTAGTGACCAGCCTTGGGCAGGGCTGAAAGGACTGATATAGACCTTTAGGGCAGCAGGCACTTGAAGTTCAAGTCCCAGGTCTACCACCAACTGTGTTCCTGATCAGATCCCTTAATCTCCCCAAGCCTGTTTCCTCATCTGTGAAATGAGGATCGTGGCATTTTGTGAATGTTTATTCCTCATTCTTATGCAGGTATCACATTCTGCTGGTGTTTTGTACTCAGACCTTAGTGAGTCGGGGCTGCTCACTCTCCTGTTTACCAGATTTACTTTACTCTACTCTGGTCTGGAAACAGGTTTATTTTTGTATGCCCCTCCATGCCTTTCAGATGCGAGGGAAAGGGAAAAAATTAACAAAAAACAAACAAACAAAAACTTTGTTAAATGAGGGAAGAGAGGAAGCTTTCCTTTAACTGTCTACATTTTCCCTGGACTTATTCTCCAATGAAAAAGTGACAAACAAGCAGGGCACAGTGGCAATGCCTTATAATCCCAGCTACTCAGGAGACTTAGGCAGGAGGATTATAAATGCAAGGCCAACCTCAGCAATTTAGCGAGGCTCTAAGCAACTTAGTGAGACCCTTTCTCTGAATAAATAAATAAATAGACAGACAGATAGATAGATAGATAGATAGATAGATAGGGCTGGGGATGTGGCTCAGTGGTTAGGTACCCCTGGATTCAATCCTTACTGCAATAAATAAATAAATAAATAAATGAAAATAAAAGACAACCGTAATGGTCCCTCTCCTAAAACCATAAGCATTTTTTAAAAAATATTTATTTATTTACTTTAGTTGTACACAATACAATGCATTTACGTTTACGTGGTGCTGAGGATCGAACCCGGGCCGCGCATGTGCGAGGCGAGTGCTCTGCCGCTGAGCCACAACCCCAGCCCCCATAGCGTTTTTGGGTGGAAAGAAAACAGAACAAAGTACTTTGGCCCCTTGGAAAAGAAGGATGCTTTTCAAGGCATAACCATAGCACATCACACACAATCTGTGAAGCCCTAATGCACGTCTGAAAAGGTGGGGGAGTTAAAGGTGTGGGGGGGCACCCTTGCAAAAGTGCTGTTCCCTCTTGCCCTCCTAGCAGGCCTACAAAGTGGGCTCAGTCGTCTTCCTTTTTCAGATGGGAAACCTGAAACTCAGCAAGGGTAAGCAGCTTATCCGATTGTCTGATTCCAAAGCCTAATCTGTCCCTAGAACACCATATCAACTCTCGGGGGGACAATCCCACTTACATTTCCCCCCTGCGCAGAGCTATCCCTCTAGAAAAACTTCCCTGAGTTCTCAGCAAAACCTAGACAATGCTCCAAGCCTTGAAGCCGCGTTTGGAAATTCCACAAGCCCTTAGAGCCGTGCGCTTTTCAAAAGAGCTAGCCGGGCGCGGTGGCGCACGCCTGTAATCCCAGCACTTTGGGAGGCTGAGGCAGGAGGATCGCGAGTTCAAAGCCAGCCTCAGCAATGGCGAGGCACTTAGCAACTCAGTGAGACCCTGTCTCTAATAAAATACAAAAAAAGGTCTGGGGATGTGGCCCAGTGGTCGAGTGCCCCTGAGTTCAATCCCTGGTACCACAAAAAAAAAAAAAAAAAAAAAAAAAAAAAAAAAAAAAATCAAAAGAGCTGCTGTCTGAGGAAAGGAAGTGCAGGGACAACATTTGGGAGTGGCTGGAGAGCAGCAGAGCGACTGGGCCAGCCTGGTCCTTCTGGTTCCCAAACCTGACAGGACTGTTCGCTCTTGCGCAGACTTCAGCTGGCTCAATGGGTGACCCGTGCCAACTGCAGAAACTTCAGGGGAATATCTAACCAGAGCCACGCTTCTAAGGAGACAGAGATGACTCAAGGCCGATTTGCTCCCTGGCCTTTATTCTCAGGAAGAGAGTATTCATGATGCTGGGTTCTTTATTTTTTTATACCGCGGGGAGTATTTTTAAAGCAGCAACAAAGGTACATAAACTTTTAGTCTTTCAGCAGCAGATGTCAAAGACTGAGATGTGTGAGGAGGGGATAGAACATGGATAGTCTAATGCCACTTCAGGCCAACGTACAGAAGAGAAGTGCCCACCTCACAGTGTGGAAGTGACACTGCCACTCTCCTACTGCACCAAGGGAGCAGGTGACGCAGCTTTTGGTGGATTTCTCCTGATTTCTCTGTGTCACATCTGATCTCACTTTATAAGGAAGCTTGAGGGAAAACCTCCCGTCAGTGCATAACGCTCATTTAAATACATATGTGGTTCACTTTCAGAACAGCGAATCAAAAACCTCTTGGAGCCAGGGTGGCACCGCCTGTAATCCCAGCTAGTAAGGAGGCTGAGGCAGGACCATCATAAGTTCAAGGACAGCCTCAGCAACTTAAGGAGACCCAGTCTCGATAAAATAAAATAAAAAGGCCTTGGGACAAAGGCTAAGTGGTAAAGTTACATCAATCCTCAGTACCTCAAAACATAACAAAAACCCAAATCTCTTGGACAAGATATTCTTTCTCCTTCTCAATATGTAAATTATTCAAAAAGGTGTCTTTATTTGGCTTTGAAATCTGATTAGAGTTCAGGGCTTCGATAAATTGCTGATGACACTGAACTATCCTTTACTGATAATATGCATTTGGTAATTTTTAGTTTTTGAAAAGCAACCAACTGCAGGATGCCAAACTTTATGTACAATATATAATAATCTCGATCATGCAAAAAGTCCACACCTGTATAATCAAATATGCAAGAAAATTAACAAAAATAATTAGATTACCAGTTTCAGTTATTCTCATATCATAAAAATTACGGGCCATTTTATTCTTTATACTTTTTCATTTTTCAATTTCTTCATAATAAGCATAGAATCATCTTTATACTCAGGAAGAAAGATTATATGGAAAAAGCCAAGTTACTTCTTCAGCTGTGGACATCACCTATTATAAGTTCAGATATTTAATAAGAAACTTAAGATGTGAAAGACCAGAAAGATTTCAGATTTTGAGAAGGAAGATTTGGGGGAAGACAAGGAGCTTATTGTTTTCTTCAGCAGATGTCCAGGAGTTATTTGCATCTGATTTTTTTTTTAATAGTAGTGGAAGTAGAACTCAACATACAAATCTTGGATATATTGGGGTTTAATCCCCAGTACAAAAAAAAATGCTAGGGGCTGGGGTTGTGGCTCAGCGGCAGAGCACTCGCCTTGCACGTGCGCGGCCCAGGTTCGATCCTCAGCACCACATAAACATAAATGTATTGCATTGTGTACAACTAAAGTAAATAAATAAATATTTTTTTAAAAATGCCATAAGTAACGCTGGAGACACCATTAAATGTGTTGCCAGTCTCTGAGAATCCAAGCCAAGTCAATGATTTTGAATGTTGGAGGGTAGAAAATTGTTGACTGAAAGGGACAGCACAAGTTCCCTCTGAGTGATGCCTCACTCCTACAGACTCACTGGGAGCAGCCGGAAGCCCTCAAACCTGGGATGGCTGGCACGAGTTCTACACGGCCCTCCCGTTGACCAGTTGACTCTGGGCAGTTTGCACAGCCCCTACAGGCACCTCTCCACTTGTTGATATACCATGTGGGCCCCAGACCTACCATTCTGTTTTCCCTGGCTAAGAATGGCATGACTCAAAGTCCAGGACTGCTACCACCCCAACTCTAATGTCCAACCAGGTCACTCCTTCCCTGGAATAGCCACTCAACCCCTGTGCAAGCGGGGTTTCCTCATCCCTGGGTTTCAGGTGTCCTCCCTCGGAAGATGTTGCAAGGACTGACTAATGCACATTAGTGTCCCAATAACAATGATATGCAGTACAGGTGCTGGGAGTTCCACATCCACAATAGCACTGTGGTGACTGCAAAGCCACCTTTGTGTCTTGAATCTGGGCTTTCCATCCTACCATTTGTGGGTCCAGCTTAAGTCTCAGCTGATGTCACTTTCCCCAGGGACTGGAAAGCATTCTCAAGGACAGGTTGTTGTGGCTAGTTTTATATAGTAGGGGAAGTCCATTCTTAGAAGCCCAGAATGCCTTCTTCAGGTCCCCCTGGGAGAACAATCCCAGGGGGTTGTCGTTATTTTCTTTCCTTTTTGCAGTGCTGCAGATCAAAGGCAGGGCCTGGGGCCACCGAGCTACACCCCTCTGCCATAACCCTGAGATTATCTTTCCCAGAAACCACTGAAAATATTGCCAACTCTATAAAGTTTCCTCCTTTAGCTCAGAGAAAACGAATCCTCAGGTTTTGTCTTGTCTTTAACTTTCGTAGTCAGCTCCTGGTTTCAGGCAGCGCAGGATCATCAGTAGCTTTATTTCATGTATGTAGCTATGTGTGTATGTATGGTGCTGGGGACTAAACCCCCAAATAAATAGGACTGGGCTAGTTAGACCTCACTAGTCGTATTGAAATCGTATGCAATTTTATTATTTAATTTATTTGGGTGTTGGGGACTGAATCCAGAGTGCACGCTGGCCAACCCTTTATCCTTGATCTGCACCTCCAGCCCAATTCTAGTAGCTTTATATCCTCTCCATACACGGCGCAATTCGGGAGGTGGGTGGGGTGAGGTGGGTTTTTCCTGGGTAGCGAGTGACAAGCTCGCGCCCACACGGACGGGAACAGTCGCTCCTCTCCCAGGTGTGCGTTCCAAAACATCTGAACCTGTTGCGTAGCTTTCCACAGGCCAGCCCCGACTCTCCTGCACGGGCCTGGGAAACACCCGCGAGCAGGTGTTTTCCGGAGACCCGTGCCCGGTGCCCGGCGGCCGTGAGGTCGAGGTGGGTGGCGGCGGCAGCTGGAGGGCGGAGTCGCCCGGCGCCGGGAGTCCCCTCCCCGCTCCTGCCCGGCCGAGTCGGCTTCGCACGCGGTGGGCTCCGCTCAGTCGTGGGGCAGGAGACCCGGGGCTAGCTCCCCCGCACCACCCGGAGCCCAGCCCGCGCGCACCGGCTCGGGCAAGCTGCGGCGGGCCCCGCGGGGACCGCGTGCCCTCCCCGCCAGGGCCCGGAGGGAGCCCAGCGCCTGCTACCCGAGCCGCTGGCCCCCAGCCGGGCGCGACCGCGGGAGGCGGGCGGCCCGTATGCAAATGTCCGGCGGGGCCGGGGGCCGCCTCCCGCGCCCGGGATAAAAGGCGGGGCGAGGCGCGCGGGGCCCAGAAGCCGCTGCCTCCCGGGAGCCTGCCGTGCGCCCAGGCCCCGCGCCCCTGCCCGCCCCCCGACAGCGCGGTCGGCCCCGCGGCTCCCGGTAAGGACGCGCGGCAGAGCCGACTCGAGGCGGGGAGATGGGCAGAGGCGCCGCCGCCGCCGCGACCGTGGCGCCGCACCTGGCGACCCACGTCCCCGCGGTCGGGGCGCGCCCCTGTGCGCCCAGGGGACCCCAGTCCGCGCTTTCTCAGTGGGAACGTGGGAAGCCGGCTCCCTCGCCGCGCTCTCCCGGACTGAGCAGGTGGCATCTCCCCAGGTGCCGCGCTGGGACAGTTTGTCCCCAGGCCATTGGCAGTCAAGACGGAAAGAACTGCGTTTGGTCAGGGTTAGGAGGGACTGAGGATCTCAGACTGGGTGAGTGGGCGTCAGGAGGAGAAGGCCACGGGGCCCCCCGATATTCCGAGGTTATTCTCCTGCCCACCCCCGCCCCAGAAGTCCGGGGACTCTCGGGAGGCAGCGGGCCTGGAGAACCCGCCGAGGGGGACGGTGTGGGTGTGTACGCGTCTGAATGAGCAGAACGAATTGACTTTCTGGGCCCCAGTGCTGCACTGAAACTGCGGGCCAGGCCCCGTGAGTTAGTTACCCAGCCGTCACCTCTTGTAGTCCAAAAAAAAGAGTCCTGCTCCCCAACCCCCTTCCTCCTTCTTATTTTAAAAAAGAAGAGTTCTTCTACAGTCTGTTTTTAAATTTTATTTATTTATTTATTTATTATTTATTTTTTTGTACCGGGGATTGAACTCAGGGCCACTCAACCACTGAGCCACATCCCAGCCCCTCCCTCCCTTCCTTTCCTCCTCCTTCTTCTTCTCTTTCTTTGTATTTTATTTGGAGACAGAGTCTCACTGAGTTGCTTAGCGCCTGGCTAAGTTGCTGAAGCTGGCTTTGAACTTGAGATCCTTCTGCCTTTTAGCCTCCTGAGTTGCTGGGATTACAGGCGTTCCTGCCAAGTCTGTTTTTGAAGCTAATACCAACCTCACGGTTGGCGGGTTAAGATCTGGGGTTTGTGCTGGCCTCTTGTGAAAATCCCACCCTTGGCTCCTTCCTTCATCCTCCCATCCTGCACCCACGAGATGCGATGTGTGAGGAAGAAAAACCGCCCAGGGAGCACCCAAGTCTGACTCAGGGCCCCCCCCCCCCCCAGCTTCTGATGGAAGGCAGCAGTGGTGCTCGAGAGAATGAAAGGAGCCAGCCCTCCTGCTTAAGACCCGTGGGAGCCACCTGGAATGAGGGCCTGTGAGTCTCCTGAGGGCTTCCCCGGAGGAGATAAGTGCCTTGCTTGGTTCACATGGGTGTCTTTGGAGCTAGAATCTGAACTAGACGGTCAAAGAGGCAAGGAATGAGAAACAGGAAAAGCGATAGATCCAGAGAGGATTAATTCTGAAGGCAGGGAGTGGTGACAAGTAGAGACATCTGACACATCTCTCCTCCTGTTTCTGTTTGTGTGTGTGTGTGTGTCTCGGTTCTTGTCAGTGACTGGGAAACAGAAGACCAGAAACATGTCCGAGTTTTGGTTGATTTCAGCCCCTGGTGATAAGGAGAATTTACAAGCTCTGGAGAGGATGAATACAGTAACTTCCAAGTCCAACCTGTCCTACAACACCAAATTTGCTATTCCTGACTTCAAGGTAAAATTCCTGGGGAGGAGGAAGGAGATGGTGGACTGGTGGGCAGGAAGCAGCCTCTGGGGTGTGAAGGAGAAAATAACAGGTCAAAGTGGGGGTGCTGAGGACAAGCCTGAGCTAGGGGGTAGACAGGGGAGTTGGCGGGCTCCGTGGGTCTTCATGCCATGGCTCCAAACTAATTGTGGTGCCTTGGCCTTGAAGCCCCTGGAAAGAATGAGGAGAGGGCAATGGTGGTGGGTGGCAGCATCTGATGCTTCCTATAAGTGGGAAGAGGGTGTGAACAGCTGGTCCTCACCAGGGGTCCTGGGGACCTTCCCGTATTGTCTGCAACGTCTAAGAAGACCAGCCACAGACGTGGGATATTCCAGCTTGCAGGCCTTAGGCCTCGATTGTACTCCTGACCTAGGGGCAGGGCAGGAAATCCAGGATCTTTCTGATTTTGCTAGGGGACGGGGAGGGAAGGGGATGTACAGTCAGCTGGCAGAGTGGCAGAGGTTTGGGGTAGTGCACAGAGTCTGAGGGCTCTTGTAGTGGACAGCAAAATGAAGATAAAAGGGTAAAGAGGAGGAAGATACATACTATCCTCAGAAACAGTGGACTTGGGCTGGTGGTGTGGCTCAGCGGTAGGAGGCTTACCTCGAATGTGAAGCCTCAGGTTCGATCCCCAGCACCACACATAAGCAGAATGCAGACTGGCAGTATTTCCTAAGACTATAGGTTTACAAGGGGCAGAGGTAGCTAAAGAATTCTTTGGGACCACACCAAGGTACACACACTGAGGGTGCCAACCACCCAGAGTCCTTATAATCAATCCTCTTCCAAACCTCAGTTTGCCCCTCTGCCAGAAAAGCCACCCTGTCACCCTGAGTTGTTGGTGATGCTGCTCCACGTGCCAGCATTTATTGAGCAATGTGCTGGCAGCCAGGTCCTGTAAACAGAAGATTTTTGTGTGGAATCTTTGAGGCTCCCCCTTACAAGGTCGGGATGGGCTGAGAGAAGCTTAGTGATTATTAGGCTGTGGGCTTGCAAGTGGCAGCTGTGGGTTCCGTATCCAGGTCTTGCTGCCTCTTCGAGCCTTCCTCTGTTAGCCCAGGGACAGACGCTGTGGAGGTTAGCGAACCCAGCCTCTACTCATTTACTGAGCAAGGCACCGTGCTAGTCTCTGGAGGATACAAAGTTAGAAAAATGACATGGCCCTGCTGAATGTGGCTTAAAATTAAGTTGCTTGAGAGCTGGGTACAGTGGTGCACGTCTGTAAACCCAGAGACTTGGGAAGCTGAGATAGGAAGATCTCAAGTTCAAGGGCAGCCTCAGCAATTTAGCAAGAACCTGCCTCAAATTTTTAGAAAAAAGGGATATAGCTCAGTGGTAATGTCCCTGGGTTAAATCCTCAGCACCCCTGGCCTCGAGAATTACTTTTCTTAAAAAGAAGCAACTTCCCCAATATCCAGTGGAGATTTCCAGGCTTCATCAAAGCTTAATTATTTTTTTTTAATTGGGGGGGGGGGCGGATTCTGGGGACTAAATGCAGGGCCTTGCTCATGCTAAGCATGTGCTCTACCATGGGGCCATGCCCTAGCCCTCCCTAATTACTTAATGTCTGGTTGGTATCACACGATGGCAAACCTTTTCTTTCTGATTCTGTGAAAAAAAGACTTTTCAATACAATGTTGTGGACATTGCAATCATTTCTGCACTAGGAGACAGATCACAAAGAATCCATAAAGAAAAAGACCTCTAGGGGATGTAGCTTATGGTAGAGTGCTTGCCTCACATGTGGCTGTAGGTTCTGTCTCCAATATCGGAGAAAAGCAAAGGCAAGAGAAAGAAAAGGACCATTACACATGGAGTGGGAAGAAAAGCTTCCCCCTTCCAATCAAGGTCAATGTCAATAGCAGCAAAGAAGAGAGGAAGGGATGGCTGTCCTGTGTTAGGGAAGAAAGGTTTTTAGGAAGGATAACTTGTTAAACTTGCTTTCTGGTCTATCTCTCCAGCTATGGGGATTAATCTCGTGAACAGCAGACTGCCTCTCTCAGAGGAAAATGAGCTGAGGTCCGTCCCTGACATGATAGTTCTTCCTATGGTGGAGATATGACAGTTATCCTGTTGGCCCCCAAAATACAATAAAAGTCCTAAATCCACAGGCTTCCCTTAGGAGTTCTTCCCACTTGTCAGTCTGGCTGTTGGCCAGGGGCAGCCAACTCCAGATGAAGGGAGAGTGCTTCACGCTGCTGTTGAAGTGACGGCCGCGCTTCTCTGCCGGCAAGCACTTGAGCCTCTAATTTTTTATGATCTTTCTAGGTGGGGACCTTGGATTCTCTTGTTGGTCTCTCTGATGAGTTGGGGAAACTCGATACCTTTGCTGAAAGGTAAAATATTTCTTATTTACTACACACAAATGAGAATTTGATATTGTTGTCAGGGGACACGGTGTTCTTGCTTTGGCTGAACCGAAGTATGGACTTATCTAAACCTGGCTGCAAAAGTCAGCAGAGTGAGCAGGTAGGTCCCCTGGGGTTGTGGGGTCAGCAGGAGTATGCTGGTGCTGGGCCCATCCTTGGTTTTTTTTTTTTTTTTTTTTTTTTTTTTTTTTTTTTTTTTTGGTACCAGGGACTGAACCCAGGGGTGCTTAACCACTGAGTCCCATCCCCAGTCCTTTTAATGTTTTGTTTTGAGAAAGGGTCTCTCTCTAAGTTGCTTAGGGCCTCGCTAAGTTGGTGAAGCTGGCTTTGAACCTGATCCTCCTGCCTCAGCCTCCTGTTCTGCTGGGATTACAGGCGTGTCCCACCACACCCAGCTAGGAGGCAGTGTCTTTTAAGGGGTTGCCTTCAGTATGAAGATCATGCATGAAGCTGAGTCACTTAGAAAAATAATTGGTGCAGTTCCCCTCAAGGCTTTTAAGCTTGTTGGTTTTCTGGCAATGAATATTAAAAAAAAAAAATCAAAGAACAAAAGAAAGAATGTAGAGTGAAAATTAAGTTTTCCTCTGATCTGTCTTCCTCTTTCCTGTATCCTGTCCCCTGTCCCCTCATTTCCCCTCTTTTGAGGCAGTGTTATAGCTTTCTAGGCAAACCTTCCCGAGAGAGACTATTTGAGCATGAGTCAATATGCATATATTTCAAATATGCTATCATAAAATGCAAACAACTGCATATATTCTGTGTCTTGCTTTCTTGGTTAATAGCATAGCTTAGAGAGAGTTCCATGTCAATTCATTACTGTACATTCTTTTTACTGGCTGTATGGCCTTAAATAGATGCGCCTCATTTATTTGATTACTCTGTTGCTGGACATTTATATTTTCTAGTCTTTTGCTATTACACACAGTGTGGTGATGACTGTCCTTTGTGCACATGTAAAAGTGGAACACTTAAAAGTGGTAGTTCTGGGTCAAAGAGTCTTTGCAAGTACAGCTTACAGAGATGTCCCCACTGCCCTGCCAAGAGGTGGTTTCCATTCACATGCCCAGCAAAAGTGTGTGAAGATAGCGTACAGTCTTAACATGACATTTCTTTTAAATAAATTTATTACAAATTTGGTGCATGATCACTGAGAATCAGTTATAGCTCATAGAATAGCATGAAAAAGAAACTACAACTCACCCGTGCATGAAAAAGAAACTACAACTCACCCGTGATCGTGCAGTCCAGAGACAAACACTGTTACATTGTATTTACAGCCTGTACCTCCGATTTTCCCAGCATATATAATATTTGTATATACATATACTAATAAAATTAAGCCCATATTATATACCTCATATATGTAAATCTGTATTTTGTATCTGCTTTTCTCTTCATATTTTAGATTTTTTTTTTTTTTTTTTTTTTTATTGGGGATTGAACCCAGGGGCACTTGACCACTGAGCCACATCCTCAGCCCTTTTTATTTTTAATTTTGAGACAGTGTCTTGCTAAGTTGCTAGGGCCTTGCTAAGTTGCTAAGGCTGACTTTGAACTCTTTTTTATTTTAAATATTTATTTATTTGCTTTTGTCGTACACAATGCATTTATTTGTACATGGTGCTGAGGGTCGAACCCGGGCCGCGCACGTGCTAGGCGAGCGCTCTACCGCTGAGCCACAACCCCAGCCCATGACTTTGAACTCTTGATCCTCCTGCCTCAGCCTCCCAAGCTACTGGAATTACAGGTGTACACCACCGTGCCTGGCAAAAATCATTTTTTAAACTTAGAGTCTTTGAACAGTTATGGTAGAAATTTGTACTGTGGATTGAATTTGGGGCACTTTACTGCTGACTTATATCCCCACATCCCCAGTCCTTTTTTTTCTTTAAAAATTTGTTTTGAGACAGGGTTTTGCTAAGTTGCTGAGGCTGGCTTTGAGCCTGCAAGCCTGCCTCAGCCTCCTGAGCTGCTGGGAATGCAGGTGTGCACCACCGCACCTGGTTTGCAGGTCATAGTCTTTGAGAAAGAAAACCAACTTTGTCTTTCTCCTCTGTAAAGCGAGGCACAGTGGCCACCCCTCTGCTTTCAGGGAGGGACGTAGGGAAGTGCAATAATGCGAAGTGTCATCAAATCCCAGGGCGTGTCCTGGGAAAAAAATCACCATCCAGGAGGACGTGGCTGGATTCCCAAGCGCCAGCTCCCTTCTGAGGCTGCTCTGTACCCGAGGAGGTTTGATGGCCTTCGGTAACGAGAGGGCAGGTGCTAGTCAGATCATCAAATCGGAGGACACCAAGCCTAAGCAAGGGCTCTGACAGATGCCATCAAGGGCAGCCCTGCCCTTGGCTGGGATGGCCTTCCATGTTCTCTGCCAGCCCTGACAGACCACAGCACGAGGCTCTTCAGTCCAGGCACAAATGCCAGCTGAAGGAGTGTGACCTGCTCCGTGGCAGCTGCTCAGCACTCTGGTCTAGGCCCTCAGAGGCTGCCCTTCTTTCCCTCTGTCTCGCTCACCAGGGCCCCAGCTCTGAGCTTCTGTGGACCTGGATTTTTTGCTGTTGGTCCCACTTGAGTTTTGTTCTGTCTTCTTCTTCTTTTGATTGCCCTTTTCTTCCCAGTAGATATCTGTGCTTTGTTCTGTACATACTTATTGTACGAGGTGCCTCTGATGGTGGCATAGCATATTTATTTTTGTTGGTGTTTTTGGTACTGAGGTGAGCCCAGAGGTGCTTAACCACTGAGCCACATCCCCAGCCCTTTTGATTTTTTTCATTTTGAGACAGGGTCTCACTAAGTTGCTCAGGGGCCTCTCTAAGTTGCTGAGGCTGGCCTTGAACTTGCAATCCTCCTGCCTCAGCCTCCTGAGCCTCTGGAATTACAGGCATGCACCACCACACCCAGCATGGTGTAGCATATGGTTAAAAAATAAAAAACCAGAAAATGCATGCACGAGCAAGTTGTGGGCTCTCGTTGTGAAACACAGAACCTGTACAAATGAGAGTGTTTTTACCAACAGGGACTAGGTGTGGTTGAGAATGAAAATCACTGTGCACTGTTTTGAGTTTTGCTTGTAGGTATGCATTCCCAAGAGCTTTCCTATCAGGGGAAAAAGAAAAATAGTGTGGTTTGCGTGCCCCCAGAATTCTTCTAGCTTTGCGCTAGTCCAGGGCCTGGGGTGAATTGTCCTAAGAGTTAGTCCTGGGCTATACTGATAACTCCTGGGTCCACGTGGGCACAGCCTTCCTGGCTCTTTGGAAAGTGCTCCTGTGTTATTAGATAAATAAACCCTCGCTGGGCCTGTAACCCGGGCAGCATAAACCTGTCAGCACTGCTTCTGCCCAGGAGGACAGAGAAGGGACAAGAGTTTTCAAGGTGTATTGTTTCCCTATCCTTTTATTATTTATTTACTCGGGGACTGGAGTGTTTTTCCATGTAGCTGGAAGGCAGCCTTTGCTTATGCGCGCTTTCCCATTATATTTTTGATCTATTCTTTCATGCCACTGTGTTAATTTATTCTGTATTTACATGGTGATTCATGAACATTTGAGAAGCCCGATGCTTTTATCTTTTAAAATCCTCCTCCCCCACCTTTCAGTGTGTGTCGGTCCCAGCATCGTGGCCTGTCCTGCGGTCCTGGTTGAAATATTACATTTCACAGGCACTTGGCATTCAGCTATGCCTCATGGTTTCTCCGGGGCCGTGTTGACTGCCACTTGCCCCTGAGTGCGTCTCCTGTGTTGTGGAATAGCTGGTGGCTTTTTCTTTACCCACATGGTTCCGTGAAGCTGTCTGAGGGTTGGCTGATCAAAGATCATGAGTCTGAGTGTGGATGTCCACTTGACGATGCCAGCGAGTTCTTGGGGGGGACCTCCTAAATGGGAGCGAAATGGAATGGAAAAGCAGTGCCCAGGCTTCTCTTCTCTGTTCATGCAAGAATAGCAGCTTGAGGTTATCTGTGGACCTTTCATGGATTCAGTGGCCCTACAGCGAGCGAGGCCTGTCTGTGCTCTGTGCTTTCTGGATTCTGCAAAGCTGCCCGGCTGGCCTTTGCTGTGTGTCACTGTCCACCCAACGCTCTGTGAGGACCATTTCAAGCCTTTCCTGCACCCACCCTTCCACCCGTCCACGGACACCTCTCCCAGCTCTCCATGCCTTCTGACCTCCTGCCCACCTCCAAGCACAAGTGCGGCTCCCTCCTTCACTGCCCTCACCACCAGGGACTCAACACTTCTTGGGGATTTATTTGTTAATATTTGTCTTCCCGGCTAGTCTGGGAGCGACAGGAGGACACTCTTTAGTGCCTGCAGCGTCCTAGGGCTCTAATGACCAACCGAATGAATGGAGGAAGGAATGGAAGAAGGGGTCCTGAGCACGAGGGCGGGACAGGCCCTGAGAGGAGTTAGATACAGAAAGGGCGGCTTCCATTAGGGCAGAACCTGTGAACACAGGGAAACCGCAGGATGCTGGGGACAGAGAAAGGCGCCAGAATCAGGTGCAGGAGAGGCCTCAGGGGACCCTTAGAGTAAATACCAGCCTTAGACTGCCTCTGACCCCATTCTGCTCTCTGCTTCTGTGAGTTAAACTGTTTTAGGTTCCGCCTGCAAGGGAGAAGAGGCTTCCCTCCTTTCTCTGTCCTTGTGCTGTTCACCATGGATCTGCTAGCCACTGGGCGCAGCGGAGCTCTTGAAATGTGACCAGTCTGAACACAGATGCTTGTCAAACGCTTGTCAGGTTCAGGAGACAGTATGGGAAAAAATAACTTCAAATATCTTGTTATACTTCTTAATGTTGACTACCTGTTAAAAATGATAATATTTTGGATATTAGATTAAATAAAATAGATTACTAAAATTAATTTCACCTGTTTTAACTTTTTGAAACATATTGATTAGAATTTTTTTAAATTACCTATGTGGCTCCCGTAATATTTTTCCTGGGCAGCACTGGGCTATAGCTCTGAGAGTGTTTATCAATCTTGAACATGTAAGTGCGTGCCCTGGGGATCTTTAGACGATGCGGGTTGTGACCCAGGGGACCTCAAGCCAGGGATCCTGCATTTCTTACCATGTTGCTGGCCTGCAGACTGCACTTGGCCTCCCAAGGTTTAACACTTTAAATTAGCGGCTCTTCGGCTTCAGTGCGCATCAGAATCATCCGGAAGGTGTGTTAGAGCACACATCACTGGGCCTCATCCCTACAAGTTGTTAGTCTGAGGGGCCTGAGAATCTGCATTCTCCAATTTCCCCGGTGGTAGCGGTGCTGCTGGTCCTGGCTGAGCTTGGCTGAGCTTTGAGAGCGGCTGCTTCACCTGGTGGTGGGGCGATCTGTTTCCCCAAGGCCCCAAAGATGTCATTATGACATGTGCATTTTTAGAACTGGTTCTTGGATAATACAGAATTTTCCAATACTATTGGTCTGTTGATTTTCCCTTGGGAGAAGGAGTTTTGATAGAGGTATTTGTGTTTTTGTAGAGAAGAGTCAATTTCATGAACTTTTCCAGGTTATTTGCATGGAGTCTACCAGTATCTATTGTAGCTACACATTTCCCATTGTTTTTGGTCTTTGCATTCTCTTTGATTATGCTACCAGTGGTTTATATGTTTTGCTTTTAAGAGAAGCAGTTCTTGTCTTCATTTATCAATTGTATCTATTTCTTGATTTCTAATTTTTAAATTTCTGCATATATCCTGATTTTCATCTTCTTGCTTTATTAAGGTTTGTTTTCTTTCTGCAAAATATATTTATTTGCATGCTTAGTTCATTTATTCTCTCTCTCTCTCTCTCTCTCTCTCTCTCTCTCTCTCTTTCTTTGTAATGCTAAGGCAATGAGTTTTTTCCTCTGAATGTTATATAACTTAAGTTTTTTGTTGTTGTGTTTTTTGTTTTTTCAAATTTATTTATTTTTTATTCTAAGTTGTTAGAAATGACAGCAGAATGTATTACATTTCATATTATACTTATAGAGCACACTTTTACATATCTCCGGTTGTATACAAAGTATATTCACACCATTTGTGACTTCATATGTGCACTTAGGGTAATGATATCCATCTCATTCTACCATCTTTTTTTTTCTTCACTTTTGCCCCCTCCATTCTCCTCCCTCCCCATTGGCCATTCTAGTGTTCCTCTAATCCTCCTATGCTCCCCATTCCTACCCCATTGTGAATCGGCCTCCTTATATCAGAGACAACATTTGGCATTTGGCTTTTTGGGATTGGCTAATTTCATTTAGCATTATATTCTCTAACTTCATCCATTTACCTGCTAATGCCATGATTTTATAACTTAAGTTTTTTTTTTAAAATATTTGTTTATTTACTTTAGTTGTACACAATGTAATGCATTTATGTTTCCGTGGTGCTGAGGATCGAACCCGGGCCGCGCACGCGCGAGGCAAGCGCTCTGCCGCTGAGCCACAACCCCAGCCCCTATAACTTAAGTTTTGATGTGTGTTGTTTTCTTTTTTTTTTTTTTTTTTTTTAATCTAGCTATTCTGCACATTTTTTTAATCCTTTTTTTTTTTTCTGGAAAGTTGAGTTTTTTGTTGTTGTTCCTCCTTCCCTTTCTTTCTTTTGTAGCACTGGGATTGAACCTAAAGTATTTACTCTACACTGAGCCACTTCCCCAGCCTTTTTTATTTTAAGACCAGGTTTCACTAAGTTGCCCAGGTCCTGCTTTAGCTTCCCTGGTAGCTGGGATTACAGGTGTGTGCCACTGCGCCAGGCTTGTTTTTCACTTCTTAATTCTTTTGCCTTGTTAGAGAATAAATTAGGTATTATGTCTACCTTTGGGAATTTGGTATTTTCTTTGTGACTTCATCTATTGCTGATTTTTTTTTTCTCTTTTCGAACTAGAATTGAACCCAGGAGTGCTCTACTACTGAGCTACATTCCCAGTCCTTTTTATTTTTTTATTTTGAGAGAGCTCACTAAGTTCCTGAGGCTGGCCTTGAACTTGTGATCCTCCTGCCTCAGCAAATCACTGGGATTACAGGAATATGCTGCCATGTCGAGCTGTGGTTGAGTTTTCCATGGGTACCAGGGAAGGGTGAGTTCTCTTGTTTTCAGTGTGTTGAGTTGATATATGTCTATTGGAATGGCATTATCTGTGATATTTTCTATTCCCTGTTTTACACTGCGGACACCATGCTGTTCTGGCTGGGTGTTTAAAGGTCTGTGCTGGTTCTGTCTCCACTGAGGGATGTCCCTTTATCATTCTCCAGTACCTCTGTCTATATTCTATTCTATTTTGAGTTCCAGACCACATGATGTTTGTCACTTCCCTATTTTAGTGACTTCCAAGGATTGACAGATGAGAGTATTGACACTCAAAGATGAAGGTCACTCGTGCGAGGTCACACAGCGTGGAGTGTCTCGTTTTTTGCCTTGGTCACCCCAGTCCCCCACCTTGCCCTGTCTAGGCCTTGGCAGGTGGCAGTTAGCACTCCCGCGCCCCTCCTGCCCTCGTCCTTCAGCTCAGCCCTGCTGGGACAGTCTGTATTGCCTGGTACCTGCCAGGCTTCCCCAGCGCCCAACCACTTTTCTCAAACCAGGAGTCCAGCTGCAGGGGATTGGCGGAGGGCGTGCCGGCTGCTCTGGGGACAGCGTGCCTGGGGTGAGGGCCAGCCTGAAGCAGCCTTGTGAGATCCTTGGATGCAGGAGCCCTAATTTAGGAGATATCTAAGATTGCAGTTAGCTGTGAGCCATAAGCATTACCACCTTCCATGGTCTCGTGAGACTTGGCCCGGGGCCTTGTGGATCGGGTCGGCGCCATTTGCATGATCTCACGAGACTTGGCCCAGGGGATTGTGGATCGGGTCGGTGCCATTTTGTGTGGTGTGGTGGTGGTTGTAGGAGTGTGGATGGTGTTGGAGTTGTTGTTGGAGCCGGAGAGAGAAGCTAGCAGAATGAAGAGCCTGTTTGTTTCCAGTCTGCCTCTGAACTTATTCCCGTGGCGTTGTTGCTCCATGCGGCCATCGCTCCAGACAGCAACACTTGGAGGTTGAGTTTCGTGTAAGGCACTTCGTCCTTGGACCCTGTGGCTCCCCGATTCCCCGACCTCAGCCCAGACCCCTCAGCACCCTGAGCTGGCCAACAGCAGTGTCGGCACTCCGTATTTTCAGCAGCCACGGTGGTCTCAAATGCCCTTCTGTGCCACTTTCTGCACTGCCACGCCCTCTCATCAGGCTCCACAGCTTGCTTCCTTTGGGCTCTCAGGCCAGGGCTCCCTGGCCCCAGCCACACCTCCACCGAAGACACTGGGAAGGACCAAATCCTGTGGCTCCCTCGCCAAGACCTGTCCCAAGTCCATCCACTTCCCAACGTGCCCAGCCCTGCACCCCGTCCACGCTGCCCTCATCGCATTCCCGGTTCTGACAACAGACTGTGTTGCCTGCTGCTTCTCTTTCATCTGCTTTCTCCACACAAGCCAGAATGAACTTTTTCTTTTCTTTTTTGTGGTGCTTGGGAGGGATAGAATGCAGGGCCTTCGGTGCATGCTAGCCAAGGGTGCTACCACTGAGCAACACTCCCAGTGCCACCGTGAGCTTTTGTAAACCACATCACGTGACTCTCTTGCTTGAAACCCTCCCTTGGCTTTGCAGTGCCCTCAGTATAAAATCCGTGCCCTTGACCCTGGCTGCCAGATCCCTAGCTCACCCATCCTGGCCTTTTCTTTCACAGAACAAGGAGGACCACGTCCCTCCAGCCACCCTGGCTCTGTCCTGCCTTAAACCTGTACACAAATGAGTTCCTGGACATTGAAGGCTCCTGCCCACCACCCTACCCTGACATGGTAGGCTCCTTGTCATCCCAGTCTGAGTTCAAATGGTGTCTCCTCCAGGGGTTTCTCCAGACTGCTGGAAGACAGCCTCGCTGCTCAAGGACACGCTGTTTTAATTTTGCACATGCCATATACCACTACTGAGTACCTTTCCTTCCTCCCTCCTTCCTCTTACTCCCCTCCATCTCTCTTCCCCTCCCCAGGGCCTTGCACATGCTAAGCACACACTCTAACTCTGAGCTACGCCCTAGGTCCTAAGTACTTGTTTATTTTTGTCTGTGATTCCTTATACCCAGGATGCTCCCCCCAACCTTTTTTGTGACAGGGTCTCCATATGTGGCTGAGGCCGTCCTCAAACTTGAGATTCCTGCCTCAGCCTCCCAAGCTGCTGGAATTGCAGGTGTGCACCACCACTCCCCACTCTTCCCTTTTAAAACACAAAGTAAGATCCCACGTGTGCGGACTTGCATCTTGGCTTTCTCCCTTCCATTTAACATCCCGGGAGAACTTTCCTATCAATACATAAAGAGCTTTCCTGCTGTTTTCAGGACCTAGCGTTTCATCGTGGTTTATGAACTCGTCCCTTGGAGATGTCAGGTGGGGCCCTTTTAAGGTCAACGGGGAAAACAGAGGAGGTGGGTGAAGGAAACCTGGAGAAAGTCACCATGACTTGTCTAGGATAGCGACCCAGGGCGGGCTTGCCATAATTCTGATTGCTCTACAGAACAGTTGTGATGATGGAAAGGAAGGGTTCCAGGTTGCTGAGGAACTTCGGAGGGTGTGATGACGTGGGATCTGGAGGGCTGAATCAATTCTCGCCTCCCCATCCAGGCTGGCTCCCTACCCTTAAATCCCGGGGAAGAGCAGGGCATTTTTAAATCGAGCTGTAATGCACACTCGGTGACATCCAGTCTTCAAATGTATGTAGCTTATCTGTTTCCAGTATATTTACAAGGTAGTGCAACTGTCGCTACCATCTGGTTCCAGATTTTCCCTACCCACAAAAGAAACTCTGTGCCCATCAGCAGTCACCGACCAGTTCTTCTCTCCCAAATGATTGGCAACCGTTAGTCCCCTCACCGCCTCCATGGACATTGAGCGCAGATGGAAAACCAGGATATTTTAAGAGAAGCCGGGAAAAGAAATACATGCCTTGCAGATTTGCCAGGAAGTGCACATTGACGGGCCCTGGGAGGTGGCTCTGATTGACAGGGTGTGAGGCGGGTATGGCTGGGGAGGCTTTGAGGGAAGCCCAGTGCCCCTGCAGGGTTGAGAAAAGCTTTGTCTGAACAGTCTGTCCTTTCTTCTGACTCTTAAAAAGCTCTCAGTGCAGGCAGACAAGCAATGGAAATGAAGAGCAGCTTTGTGGGAAATGCTGTTATTAAAATCCAGTTTATACTCTGACGTTGGGGCAGGGTTAGTGTGCTGGCCTGAGGGCTTGGCTTTTTCTGTTTTTGTTTTTGTTTTTTGTGTGTGTGGTGCTGGGGATCAAACCCAGGGCTTTGTGCATGCGAGGCAAGCACTCTGCAAACTGTGCTATATCCCTAGCCCTGGAGCGCTCGTTTTGGCCCTGGTCAGTCCCTAAGGAGCTGTGTGTTCTCAGACAAGTCCCCACCCTTCCTGGGTCCAGAGGTCCTTCACCTGTGTCCCCTCCTATGAGTCTGGGTCACAGTGTCTGTGAGGGTCACACTTTTAGGCGTGATCTGAAGCAGTGGTGGTAGGCATGTTCTAATGGAGGAGGGCTCATTCTTGCTGTTGTTTTTTATGGTGATAAAATGAATGTTTAATTCTACTACAGTTAACTCCCTGAAGAAATGGACTATCTCTGGTACTTCTTTCATAATTAGTTCACCTCTCTGTATACTTTCTGGCTACATTTTGGGTTGTCCTAAAGTTGCATCGGTAAACTGACGTTGCAGGTTCCCCCTGCATTTGATCCCAGTAACATATGCCCCAGTGCACACACACACACAGGGGGTTACAGGTTCAAGAGACACGGGCATATTTAAGTAGTTTGTACACATTGCTAAATTGTTCCCACAAGGTTGCACAGCACCCTTTCCTCATACCCCTGTCACTTAAGTGTCTTTAAAAAACTCTGCCATTTACCCAGCATAAGAAGCAGGGTGTGTGATTGGCTTCGTGTGTGTTTCTTGGATTCCCAGCCAGAGTAAACATCTTTCCAAGTGCTTATCGGCCATTTGTAGTTCCATTTTGGGGACTGACCTGTGCCTGGCTTTGTTCAGGTGACCCCTGGGCGGGGGCTGTGTGTTGGACATAGTGCTTAGGGATTAACCTTATGGCAAAGTCTCCAAAATTTAAACACATGTGTGCCAGTCCCGTCCAACCCCGATGCTTAGGGGAGGGCCTGGCTTCTCCTAAAAGGCTGTGGGACCCTGAGGCTTTGGTGTCACCCCGCTGGGAGCTGAGGGCCGAATGAGGAGCCCTCCTTGTCTGTGCCTCCCAAGGGGCAAGTGATCTCTTGAGGGTGGGTTGGCCTTTTATTTTACTTTTTTGATAAGGGGTCTCACTGTGTTGCCCAGGCTGACATTGAACTTGTGGCCTCAAGTAATCCTGCCCTAGCCTCTCAGTAGCTGGGACCACAGGCATAAGCCACCATACCTGACTCAATTTGTTTTTGAAGAGGACCAAAATTTGTGCTGCTGGGCCACAGTGTGTGAAATCAAGCTCTATAATGCCAGCTCGGCCCAAGAGCTCTTTTCTGAATGGCAGGGCAGCTCTGTGGGTGGCTCTACAGGCAGTATGCCGGGGGAATCTCACTAAGCGATCTCATGACCCGTCCATTATTTAAACATCCAGTCTGAGAACCAGGGTTGGCATCCGAGTCCCCAGAGCGAGGAACTTCCTGGAAGTCATTGGACCTTTGGTTTTATATAAAGTCACTTAATGGCTCCCTAGTCACATTTTCCTGATGTGTTTGCTGCAGGGCTCATTGATTTCTTTGTCCCTTGGCAGAGGTGGAAGCAGAGAGACAAAGGCGAGGGTGAGGTGCCCGGCTCAGGAGTCACATGCCCCACCCTTAGCGGAGGCTCCTGGGCTCTCCTCCCAGGCGGGGCTTCTCCCGTGTGGCCGTCCCATCTGGACGCACGGAGGACAGTCAGGCACAGAGGGCGCAGAGGGCTGGGGCTTCCGGTGGTCAGAGGGGCCTGTCAGCGTCTGGTCCTGTGGATGGTGACTGACTGTCGGGCCAGGGCTGTGGGGGCAGTACTGCTGGTGTTGTGGCCACCAGCCAAGTGACCTGGGCCGTCTTCTTGCCTCTCTGAGCCTCAGTTTCCTCTGCTCTCTGGGACTTGGTCTTGTTTGTTGAGGACTTGAGTAAATCCGTGCGAAGCATCCTTCTGAGGACTGAGCCTGGGTGGGAGTCACGGTCATTCCTACTTTGGAACCTTGACAACAACGTCTCTGCCCTGCCCTGTAAGCTGTTTACCCCTCCTCCAGGCTTTGGGTCATTTCTGACAATCAAACCAACCGACCCTGTCTCGCTTTTGCCAGAATTATCCAGAAAGTCCTGGGGAGGGGAGAAAGCCCTCTCCTTCACATGGACTTGCCTCGGGAACCTGGAGCCTGCATCCACCATCTGGAGAGAGCTGGGTGGAGGAGCCCAGTCCTCCCTCACAAAGCAAGGGGAGCAGCAGGGGGCGCATAGCGCTCGGCTAAGGGGGACACTGTTGAAAGCTTGGCTCCCAGTGCTGCTCAGGAAACTCTGGGAGAAGAGAAGAAAAAGAAAGAAAGGGGCAGGGGGTGCCGAGAGGAAGGAAGGAAGGAAGGAAGGAAGGAAGGAAGGAAGGAAGGAAGGAAGGAAGGAAGGAAGGAAGGAAACAAGGAAGGAAGGAAAACAACGTGGGGAGCTCGGCTGCGTGGGTTTACAGGCAGCATCCCTGGAGACTCCATGTCTTAAGGCCATTTAGGAGGACTCTCGTGTGTGCCCTCAGGATTGGCGCGTTGCCCAGGAATGCAGAGGTCAGCCCTGCGCTCCAGATCCCTCTACTGCCTGCGGCCTTCCTGGGGCTGGGAGGCTTCAGGTCACCTACCCAGCTGCCCCTCTACCCACATCCAGGTCTAGAAGGGTCCTGGGGGCCCTGCTGGTAGGAATTTCCTGCCTTGTGGTTGCAGGAGCAGGGGAACAGATCTCAGGACAGCTCCTACCTGTAAGCCATTCTGCACCCCAAGGAGTGGGTGGCTGAAGGCCTCCTGAAGCCCAGGGTCCGAACACCAGCAGGGCTGAGAGCTTCTCTCCTTCTCGTGGGAAGGAAGGAAAGAGCGTTCGCCGCACGTCCCCGGCTGCGGGCAGGTCCGTGGAGCTGCTTTGGCCAGTCCCCGTCATCCGACTGTCCCCCACCTAGATGCCAGGTGACAAGACATGGCCTGCCTAGCTCACGAGGCCTCCCTTCCCTACTGCCCTCCTTGCGCCTGGAGCATGCCCCTGTTCTTCCTGCTGCCATCTTCTGTGTCTGCCTCGGGGACTCCCCGCAGACGCCCGCCCGGCAAAGGGGCTGTGCTCAGGAGGCAGCACCGCCTTCGTCCTTTACCTGCCGTTTTATTTGGATTCCCATCCTTGCCTTTTTGTTTCCCATATATGCCGATTATTTTTTTAAAAATCCAGATTTGACCCCTCACAAGCCCCTTCCTCAAGGGACATCGTTTCACCAGCCCACCTGTCCAGGCTCCCCCGTGGATACACACGCAGGGGCTTAAACCGCTTTTTTGTTTGTTTTGTGTAGAAAACTGCCATTGTAACTCGCAATCTCTTCACGTCTTGCTCCTCCCCTTGCTCCGGGAGGCACAGCCTTTCATGGCAACCCGGAGGTGACCGTCCTCATTCTCTTTAGGGACTTCTTGGTGATCCATTGTGTTCAGTGTTTCCCCAATAGTGACATTGGGGTGGCTTCTTGTCTTCTGCCATGACCAGCCCATTCTGTGTGGGCTTTGAGCCCCAGAGCCAGGATAGCAGAAGGACAGACTGCTGAACCTGGGATTCCTGGGTCAGAATGCCCACGTGTTAAAGCATCTGGTGGATCTTCTGAATCACTCCCCTGGCAAGGGGTCCCCGTCGACACCCAGGGACACGGGGGTGGGGGGGGAGTGGCGTTTGTTCCCCTGAGGACTTGCCAGGCTGTAAATTATGAATCTTTTCAATATGCCCATCTGATCCGTGAAAAGTGATATTTCACAGCAATGAGGAGGCGCCTCCCTCCGTGTCCAGGGGCTGCCCGTTGCTCTCCCAGGGCCCTGGGTGGAGGTGAGCATTTCACCACGTTCCTGCCCTCCGTGCAGCAGCCGCCGAACTTGGGGCGTTTGAGCATCTGGCCCTTGTTCTACTCTGCCTCGAGCTGCTGACACAGGCCTCACTCACCCTTACAGCAGTAGCTGCCCTGCTCCACTGAGGACTTGATCCATCTTTATTTATTATTTTTTTAAAATGCATTTGCAATTCAGCTCTTACCCTTTCCACCATCTTAAGCGTCCAGCTCGGTGGCATCAGGGTGGCACATCGGCCTACAACCGTCACCACCTTCCAGCCAGGGGATTTTTTTTTTTTTTTTTAATCTATTAAAACTGCAAGTCCAAGTCTCCGTTCCTGCTTGCCCTAGCCTGGGAGCTGGGCTGTTCTTGCGTCTCTGTGAGTCTGACTGCTCTAGTTACTCCTGTGAGTGGAATCAGACAGTGTGTGTTCTTTTGTAATTGACTTATTTCACTTAGCATGGTGTCCGCAAGGTCATCTGTGTCAGAATTTCCTTTGTGTGTGTGTGTGTGTGTGTGTGTGTGTGTGTGTGTGTGGTGCTAGGACCTCCCACGTGCTAGACAAGTGCTCTTGCTGAGGCTGGCCTTGAGGTTGTGACCCTCCCTGCCCCAGTCACTGGGATTATAGGTGCACACCACCACACCTGGAAAAACTCATACGTTTCAACAAATTCACTCACAGCATTATATAAATGTGTAGAAATTGAAAAGTCTAAGTGAAATAAGTCAATTACAAAAGAACACACACTGTCTGATTCCACTCACAGGAGTAACTAGAGCAGTCAGACTCACAGAGACACAAGAACAGCCCAGCTCCCAGGCTAGGGACAAGTGCTCTGCCAGGGAGTTCCATCTCCAGCCCTTTTTAAGTTTTACTTTGAGATAGCCTCTTGCTGAGGCTGGCCTTGAAGTTGTGACCCTCCCTGCCCCAGTCACTGGGATTATAGGTGCGCACCACCACACCTGGCAAAACTCATGTTTTAACAAATTCACGCACAGCATTACACAAATGTGTAGAAATTGAAAGTCCCTCTTCATCCACACATGAAGATAATGAGCAACGTCAGTTTGGTGTCTTTTCTTTCAGGCTTCTTACTTACGAACATACTGACATTTTTAAAGTGGTATTATAACATACTTAACATATTTAACATTTTAAAAACTTTTCCTTTGAGCTCACTTCAAAGCTTCAGAGAGGTTGCAAGATTACTTAAAGAATTCCTGTATGCCCTCTACCACCTCCCCTCCACCTCCTCTGCCCCTCTGATGGTGAGGTATAGACACAGTGTCTCTTCTAAATATTTTTAGTGTGCATTGTCTAAACACAAGGACATTCTTTTGTACAATCTTAGTGTGGTGATCCAGGTCAGGATGACAATACTGATATTTAGTAGCTGTCACTTGGATACCACCATTTGTCTCAATGGTATACTTTCCAGCCAAAGGAAATCTTGCAGTTTCTTAGACAATGATGAACCTTGAGGTGGCTTCCTGTCTTGTAATGAATTACCAGTTCTCTTTGGCTTTTCAGACTAGAACATGTATTTATACTCCCTGTGCATTTCATGACACCAAGTTGTTTATTTCTATAACTCTACAGGTCAGTTTTGTGAACTACTCCTTACTTTGCACTCACCTGATATTTCCTCCAGCTTAGTCTCAGGTTGTGCGTTTCTGGCAAGAATAGCACAGAAGGGCTGCTGTGTCCTTGGTGCGCCCTTCGAAGGCACGTGTGGTTGCTTCTGTGTGGGTGATGTTAACTTTGGTCACGTGGTTAAGGTACTATCTGCTTTAAGGTAAAAGTTACATATTCACATCTTAAATGAACAGTTTGGTGAGTTTTGATGAATGTGTTAATTCATGTAACCAACAGCCAAACTGGGATCTTTGTGTATTGTTGCAGTTGCTCTTCATTAAAAATGTGATCTGAGCTGGCCATGGTGGTACATGCCTACAATCCCAGCCACTATGGAGGCCGAGGGAGGGGGATCGCAATTTTGAGGCCAGCCTGGGCAACATAGTGAGATCCTGTCTCAAAATAAAATGGATAGAAAGGACTGGGAATGTAACTCAGTGGCTCAATCCCCAGCACCACCAAAACAAACAAACCATGTATGTAATATATATATATATATATATATATATATATATATATATACACATACACATGTATTATGCATGTATATATACACATATGTTGTATGATATTTATGATTGTACATCTTCCTTGTAAGTTGATAATTATTATTGCCAGGTGTTTTAGGGAAAGGTGCCAGAATTTACTTTTAGCTTTGAAGCACATGGGCTTTGGAGTTATGCAGACTTGTGATCTGGTTCAACATCTGTTTTCTCTGTCAAATTCCCTGTTTACAAAATTGCCTGTTTATAGCCGGGCATGGTGGCGCACGCCTGTAATCCCAGCACTTGGAAAGCTGAGGCAGGAGGATCAAGAGTTCAAAGCCAGCCTCAGCAATGGCGAGGCACTTAGCAACTCAGTGAGACCCTGTCTCTAAATAAAATACAAAAAGGGCTGGGGATGTGGCCCAGTGGTTGAGTGCCCTTGAGTTCAATCCCCATACCAAAAAAAAAAAAAAAAAAAAAAAAATTGACTGTTTATTATGGCATTTGTTTACTGTTACCTTTAGCTAAGTCTTAACTTTTTCATCTTTATTTACTTCTGCATGTGTGTGGTGCTTGGGATCAAGCACAGAGCCTTCTACGTGCAGGCAAGTGCTGTGCACTGAGCCCGCCCCTGAGCCTTTATATTTTTATCTTACAAAGGGAATGTCACCTAGCACAAAACACTGTCTCGAAGAACTGGCCTCCAAAATACATAAGAGCTCACACAAATCAATACAATAGAATTTTAAAAAAGAGGGCCACGCCACAGAAACACTGGCAGAGGGCCTGAAGATGTTATCCACAGAAGCCTCGGACAGCCTGGGGTAGAGCTAATAACCATGAGGAAAGTGCCCAGTTGGTCGAAGCACTGAAGCTCCGGGCAACAGCGGGATGTGAGTTCTCAGCTATCAGACTGGCAGGGGTCACAGCGGTTCCTGATGCCCGTGCTGGCGAGGCTTTAGGGAAGCTGGCTGCTGGTGGGTGTGGACCTTGGCCATGTGGTCAGGGCGGGCTTTGGCCTTACTTCTTAAAATCGTAGCTGTTCCTATCCCTTATTTCAGCAGCTGGTCATTTAGCAGCTTCTCCCATGTGTGCACCCACGCACGGGCAGCGTAAGTGTGTCATTGTGGCATCACATCAAAGGGAGGCAACTGTGGGCATGGTGGTGCACACCTGTAATCCCAGAGACTCAGGAGGCCGAGGCAGGAGGATCACGAGTTCAAAGCCAGCCTCAGCAACTTAGCGAGGCCCAGTCTCAAAATAAAATATGAAAAGGGGGTTGAGGGTGTGGCTCAGTGGTTAAACACCCCTGAGTTCAATCCCTGGTACCAAAAAAAAAAAAAAATAAATAGGAGGCAACCCAGGTGTCCAAGGAGAGAGTTGGTGAAATGCTGTGCGTCCAGCGCAAGGTGGAAGAGGAGTGTCTACCTACGTGTTCACGATGACTGTAAAGTGGGAAAAGTGGATTTGACGGGTGTGGAGACACTTGGGTTCCTTCCAGTGAGAAAAATGGCCTGGCGGTGATGACCACTGCTGACCACAGCTAAGTCGGTCTGTGTGTGTTAGGTGGCACAAGAGGCGTTTCTAGCAGCTAAGCTTCATCAGAGCACGTTATTCCCAGATGTCCCAGGTGTGATGGACATGCCTAAGGGCCACATTTGCCACAGTGGAAACCTTGACAGGGCAGGGACACGGAGCAGCGAAGAATCCTTTACAAAACAGTGGGTGAGTTCCGCTGTTAGGTCCGCCAGGGACGAAGGAAGGACGTGAGTGATGGAGAGGCTGGGCAGGGCGGGGTTCGTTTATTCATTCAACAAACATGGCAGAGCAGCTACCGTGAGTCAAGCACTGGGGTCAGGGCTGGAGTTACTCCTTACAGTCACGTCAACAAACTATTCCTGAAGCGTCCTAGGGGTGTGGTGATAGGCGACAGTAACTCGCACACGTCAACATAGGGATAAAAGCAACACCACTCACAGCCTTCAAATAGGAGCTCAGTGGCCACAGGGATTTTGTCTGGTCCACAGCATCTTGGACAGTGCTTGGTATACATTAGTTGCTTAATATATGGAAATTGCTGAACAAATGATTAAACTTATTGAGTCAGGATCCCAACAGAGAACGGAGGGCCACTCATATAAGGATAACTTGAGCCAGGTGAAGCCCACCTGAAATTCCGCCAACTCGGGAGGCTGAGGCAGGAGCATCACAGGTTAAGGCCAGCCTCAGCAACTTAGTGAGACTCTGTCTCAAAATAAAAAGGGCTGGGAATGTAGCTCAGCAGGAGGGTGCTGTAGTTCAATCCCCATTGCCGCAAGGAAAAGGTAAATAAAGAGAACCTGAGGAGGGTGGACTTAAGGAGGGACCCAGAGTCGTGTGGGGCTGTAGGGAAGCCACAAGATCAATGCAGGGTCCCACGCTGCTGGGACTCACAACCCACAGCTGGAGGAGACAGGAGGATTGAGGTTACTCCAACAGGGAGGGACCTGGGCCCTGCCTCCCTTTAATCCTCTGTGGAATCCACCAGGGAGCAAGGCTAGGGAGCCCCAAACAGTCTGGTCTGTCACCTGAGCATATCTCAAGGTCTGTCTCACAAAAGCCCGCCCCGACTCAAACTTTGCATATATTGCCCCAGCCTCCACAAAGCACCCTGTGAGACGCGCAGTCCTATCTGTTTTCTAGCTCCGGATCCTGAGATGGGTTAAGTGCCTTGGCTCAGGATATTGGTGAGACACTGTAACCACTATTCTCACAGCTGCCAGCCCGGGTAGAAATTTAAACACGGACCAGGCCTCGGGGACTGTCCAGGTGTAGTGTGGCCTGGTGGCTGAGAGTCTTGCCTTTGAAGTCCTCATACAGACTGGATGGGAGGGTGCAAACTGCTTCCCAGAGTCTCAGCTAGCTCATCTGTGAAGTGGGGCGATTCCCACCTTTTGGAAACGTTTGTGAGGATTAAATGAGATGGTGGTTACAGAATGTTCGGCACTTGGTAGGCTCTGTCGGAGGGTAGGCGCTACCAGGAGACCTCAGCTCCCTTAGACTACGCGGGTGCCGGCCTTGGAAACACGTCAGGATGCTGGTTTCCTCCTGGGTGTGGAGAGTCTGTTGTTGTTCCTGGTGCTGGGAGTGCAACCCAGGGCCTCACGCACACTAGGCAGATGCTCTGCCCCTGAGCCCACCTCCCCAGCCTGGTGGTTATTTTTTTAGCAAACTTTATATTCGTATTTATCACTTTTTGGCCATGAGCACGTTCATTTAAGAGTCATTTATTACCCTCCTTCCTTTCCTTGCTTCGATCAAGGCCCTTTCCAGATAGTCTCCTGCCTCAGTTTCTGTGTTTTGGACCAAGCCTCCATGCTCTAAGTGGCCAGTGTGGCCAGTGCCTAGGACAGTGGAGGACCCTGGGTTCCATCTGGGATTTGGTGACCTGGGCCCACTGTCCCTGAAAACACACCACCTCCACGGAGAGAAGGCCTCAGGCAAAGCTTCACATCACTAGAAATTTCCGATTGGACCTGGCTTGGGAATTGGATTCCAATTGGATTTCTCTTTGATCAGCCTCCTGCTGCTAGGAGATCATTGCTGGTTAGTTATATCAATAAAAATCCCACAAATGAGGCATAATCCACATCTTATGGGTAGGAGAACTGGGGCTCAAAAGAAATTAAACCCATTTGGCCAAAACCATACATTTGACACTTGGCAGAGCCACGGCGAATCTGAGCCCTTTGCTTCTAAATCCTGTACTTTCCGAAGGTTTCTGTTTTGTGGAGACCAGGTTCTAATTTTCTAACATAAAAGCAATAGCAGGGGGGCTGGGGCTGTGGCTCAGGGGCAGAACGCTCGCCTTGCACGTGCACAGCCCGGGTTCGATCCTCAGCACCACATAAACATAAATGCATTGCACTGTGTACAACTAAAGTAAATAAATAAATATTTTTTTAAAAAAGCAATAGCAGATTATGATAGGAAAATCATCAAGTAGGAAGAAGAGTTCCACGGGTGCAGCCGGCAGCCATAACTGTCTATGTAAGTTCACTTCTTGGTTTTTTCCACCTAACCTCATAATGCGTGCCTTGTTCCACGGTATTCAAAATTCTTTGTAAACCTTATTTTCAATGGCGGCCTAATAATCCCTCGGCTGGATACACCCTTACGCTCTTAAACAATTCCCTATTGTTGAGCCTTCTGGTTGTTTCCAGTTCTTCACTGTCAGCAACAATGCTGCGAAGAACATCTTTTTTTTTATTCAGAAAGCTTTTTCTGTTTTTCCTGTTTCCTTAAGATGGTTTCCCAGAAGTGGAATTACTGGTTCAAAGGCTGTTCACATTTTAAGTCCCTTCTCACGGATTGCCAGGCTACACCCGCAAAGGCCGCGTGTGCCTGGCCCTGCCAGCCTGGTCCTAGGCGAATTCTGCAGGCGGCTTCCTGCTCTCACCGGCTCTTTCTTCTCTCCCTGCAGCCTCATAAAGAGAATGGCACAGAGTGTGGTGGAAGTCATGGAGGACTCCAAGGGGAAGGTCCAGGAGAACCCTCTTGGCTAATGGAGGTAGGTGCCGCAGGGCTGCAGTTTCCCGGGAGCGCCTTCCTGCACTCTGGTCACACGTCAACCCTGTGGGAAAGGCCTCCCTGTGCGGAGGCCGGCCTCCAGGCCTCCAGCGAGTCTTTAGTTGCTGTGCAATAAATAGGAGACAGAGAGCCACCCCAGAATGCTCCGGGTAGTGTATTCCTGCTTGGAGTTTTGGTGTCTCTGTGCTGATGGGATGTGTCTTTAGATTCCGGTGATGCTTGGGCAATTAATCACGCACGTGTGCAATTTGAATATTTTTAAAATGTTCAAGACAAAAATTTGGAGACTTTGGAAACTTTAGAATTAAATGTTTAAATATCCGTAGAGATAATTAAACCTGTGACTGTGCATGTTTATTGAAAATGAGAGCACATATTTAAAGTTCATACCATTTGTCATGAATAATTGTGTATATATGAATATATATACACAAATGTGTGTTGTGTGTGTGTGTGTGTGTGTGTGTGTGTGTGTGTGTTCATACTTTCTTCCTCCTAGAAACACTAAGAGGCTTTTACCGTGCTGGTTGGGATTGACAAGTAGAGATGTGCACTCTTCCAGACCTGAGCCGGCGAGGCCTGCCTCTGTGGTCTGAACGCCACCTTGTTGTGTTGCAGGTGTGAAGGAGAACATGCGATGTCTGAAGAGTAGGTCGTGCATGTTTGCTGTGCCTGTGTTCAGAGTGGTGTGCATGCCCCTGGGAAGGCGGAATCTGTCTGGTTGTGGGGCACAGTGACCAGGTCGTGGCAGTTTCTCCCGTAAGAGCCTGGTGGCCTGGTCACTGTAGCCGCAGGACACATCAGCCTTCCCCCGCCCTCCGGCACCCTGCCCTCCTGGGTAGCTCTGCCTGCTCCTTGGACATCGGGCTCCTGCTCCTCTGCCAGTGGACACCAGCGCCTTCTGCCAGGCTTTGCCAGTCAGCTTCGAGCTTCCCCGACACGAGCAGCCCTCGGGGCGGCGCACAGTCCTGGCGTCATTGCCAGAGGAGCCATTGCTCTGGGTTTCTCCAGTCCGCTTCAGCGGGTGGCTGAAAGAGCAAGGCCTTTTCGGGCAACTAAAATCCTTTACAGACTGAAAGTGACAAGTTGCCTTCCCAAATGCCATCTGCTTGTCACACCGAGATGCTTGCTGACGGTGAGGTCGAATGTGTTGTCAAGTCGACCAGCTGATCCTAGTTCCCAGCAGTTGATTCTAGGGCCCTAAACTGAAAAACTGACCAGGCCGAGAGTTACTGTTGTCAAGAACCTGGCGTGTAGGGTGTGAGGGTCGAGACTCACGTTACCATAGTGCTGGGAACGCTGCATCCGGGTGGGGCTGGCTCCATGGCAGACGCCCGCCTCGCCGCACATGGCCAGCCGTGCAGTGAGCAGTCACGCAAAGTCAACGCTGCTGGAAGTTAAGTGTCACTCCTGGTCTGATGGCACCAACTCTGAGGGGCAGCTGCCTTCTCCAGAGGAGGAAACAGCTTTGTTTAAAATGCTCCATCTTAGGCCTCCTGCGACTTGGGTCCTGACAACTTCAGGATCAGAGTTCCCAAAGCACGTTCTATGAACCATCCCTGCCGCAAGACCCGGATGAGGGCGGGATTCACAGTAACTTCTGAACCTTCTGATGCACACTGGCATGTTAGAGGCTCTGGAAAGTCTTGCAGACCAGAGACCTTTTAAAACCGAGTTTGACTGGCGTTTTGACGGTGCTATCCAAATGAAGAAATCTTCTTCTGCAAGGCACCCACAGATTAGTGATTGACAGAGTCAACCAGAGAAGCTCTTTGCTGACCCCCAGGCCCCTGCCCCCCAAAGTGGGATTTTAATCCAGTTTCCTCTAGGGGATTCACAGCACTGTTCCCGTGAAGGGCCAGCAGCAGGTCGGACCAGCTCTGACACACAAGCTCATCCTGACCTTGGCCGGTCCTATCTCTGGGTCTTATTTTTCTCACCTGTAAATTGGTTTGATAACCACTGACAGGCCTTAGCTTTGCCTGGGCACCTTGGTTCTTGTTTGTTCTTTGCTGGCAGCTGAGCTGAGCGCGGCAGGCCCCAGGTGTGTGTGAGTGCCGTGGAGGTGAGCGTGTTGTCTGGCCTGGGTCCTGAGGTGTCTGCGGAGGATGGAAGCACCAGGGCCTGCCTGGCTAGCCCATCAAGGGCACGGGTCCTGTGGTCACAGTCCTGCGTGCTGCAAGGCCTGGCTTGGGTTTTCACATGAGACCACTGCTGCTCACAGCAGGCAGCCTGTGAGCAGTGAGCCAGCCAGGGTCCTGGCCTGACCCAGCAGGCCGCCAGCCCAGGTCCCCCTGGCCTGCCCCAGGGACCAGGCAGAGGACAGGGAGGGGCAGGGGATGTCCTTTCCCGAGCAGTGGAGAGAAAACAGCAGTCAGGAAGGCGGTGATGGCCGAGGGCCGTCCTCCAACGCGTTCTCCCCAGAAGCTGTGCACGGGGACAGGAAGGGCCCTTGGACGTGTGACCTGGGGCAAGAGTCGGTGTCCAGAGCGGGCACTGGTGTTCAGGACATGGAGAGGATGGAGGAGCAGCGGGTCATGGTCAAAAACCCAGAGGTCTCCTGGAGCGCCTGCAGGGAGGTCCTTGACCAGCACTGTCCTGGGCGCTGCTGGGCATCTGTTGGGTACCATGCTCGTGCTGGCCATCTGCCAGTGATGGCGTAGCCTTGGCCTATGAGCGTGCATCGCCCATGTGCCAGGATGGCACTCGCCCCTTTGGTGTGGATGCCACAGGGCCTGGGGCTTGGTGAGAAGGCACGGGGAGAAGAGCTTGATCAGAGACGCGAGTGCCCGCTGCAGCGCCCCCGCTGCCGGGGATCGCTCTCGGTGTCCGGGGCATGCCGTGGGCAGTCACCTGTGCAGAGCACCGCGACCACCTGGCGGCAGGAGACCGCGAGTCAGAGGCTCTGCCCTGAAGGAGCCGCGAGGGCAGGTAGTTGGCATGTCTTTAGCATCCTGAACCCAGACAGGAGGGACGATCAGGGCAGCTTCCGGAAGGAATTGGCCCCCATCTAACCTGTGGGTTAAAGGATAAAAGCAGCAGTGGCGGGGAGTGAGTGTGGCTGGGCTGGAGTGGAAGGGCCCCAGGGTGCTGGCAGGGACAAGGGGGACCAGGTAAGATCTAAACGTGCACATCTGCCTTGACATCTGGCGTGGCTGCTGCTTGGCTGCTATGAGGCTGGCCCCCACCTTGGGGATGGACCTGGGGCCACCGTGGGAGGTCAGCTTGCGTGATGTCCACAGTGTGGTCAGCGGGAGGGTCCCCCGTGACCTCCTCCTTCAGCCTCCTCCACTATCACTGGCCATCCAGGGCCTCCCAGGCCCAAATCCTTCCTACAAAGTCGTTTTCCCCCCCATGGTGTGTCAGTGTCAAAATCAATACCAAAATCTGTCTCAGTCCACTTGGGCTACCGTCCCCAAATGCTGCACACTTGGGCACCTTAAACAACACTTGTTTTCTCACAGTGTTGGAGGCTGAAGTCCAAGGTCAAGCGTCCAGCCAGTGCACAGGCTGTCTCCTGGCTTGCAGATGGCCACTGCCTCACTGTGTCCTCTTACCTTCCTCGCTGTGTGCGTGAGGACAGTGTGGATGGAGCTCTCTGGTGTCCCTTACAGAGACACAGATCTTATCAATTCTGGCACCAGTGATATAGACATATAGTGAATTCTCCCAAGGACCTTTTTCAAATCTGGGGATTCTGGAAAACACCTGATATGGCTCTTGGGAAAGGGACAATGGTGGCGTGAGCCCCTCCCTTCCACCTGCAGCTGCATCCTGGTAGTGGACTTGGTGGGGAGGGAGCTGAGGCTCCCTCCGTGTGCCACCCAGGGCGCTGGGGCTTTGCAGGCGTTCTCTCCTTATGTAATGGAGCTTACATAACTTACCCTGTGCCAGCGTTTCCTCATGGAATAATAGTCCTTACTAGGGCTGAAAAGTAAGTCCTGTGAGATGATTCAGGTGTCCTGGCCCAAGCTCAGCGATCAGGAAGTGTCGGCTACCTTCATGGACAGGAGCATGGTCTGTGTGACTTGAAGGCATTTCCTGTCTATCCCCAAGTGCCCATGATTCTGCCCCCAGACCAGCTCCTGCCTGTGGGTTTCCTTTGGTTTCCATCTGCTAACTCAGGCTCGTCCTGGGCTGGAATCGTGCCCTGCCCTCTGCTCCATCCCCGCCCCGCCCCCGGGGCTGCCCAGCTTCGTGCACATCCCTTCCTCCATCCGGTCACCCAGGCTTGGAATCTGGGCGTCAGCTGCCGCCTTCGCACCTCCGTCTGTCATCAGCCCTGCGTCCCTCACGGGGGCCTCCTCCCTCCTCCCGGGGCTTCTTCGGCCCCTCTCAGCTTTGCCCTCTCCTCCCACACCCTTGTTGTCCTCCCCACCACAGGGAGGTCTCCTTCAGTGGGCGAGTGTCCCTGGCAGCTCTGGCTGGCTGGCCACGTGGCCTCCGGGAGGCTCAGTGGTGTCCCCGTCCAGCCCTCAGCTGCTGGAGTGATCTGTGGCCATTCTTGGCACATGACAGGGGCTGATTGGTGGCTCTAGTATTGGCATGTGCAGGCTCAGGCCTGCAGGACCCTCGTGCCTGGCCTGGCCCTCCCGTGAAGTCCTTATCTATCCCCTGCTCCCTCAGCCTCACCCAGAGCCTCTGCTTCCGGTGAGCACGTGGGGCTGCCGGTCCTCCTGACTGGCCTCCTTCACCAGCCACAGGGCTGGTTCCTCTCCTTCAGCCCCTGCGTGGATCTGGGTCCAGGAAGCCGTGGTGCCCTCCCCAGGAGGAGTGGGGCCTCGTCCTCAGCTCCCGGCACCTGCGTGCTGTCCCCCAGCTCAGCGGCTCACTCTGTGCCTTTTCCTAGTTGAGTGCCCTGTGCTCTCTAGGAGCGCTCGAGGTTGGGCAGGGAGTCTGGTCTGTACCCCAACAGGGTGCAGCTGGCTCCCCAACCACAGAGGGGACCCAATGTTGAGAGAGGACTGTCCCTTTTCAAATGCAGAAAGCTACACTGGGCAGCAGGGCGGGTGACAGCTGACCTCAGAAGGGCTATCTTGCTAGGGCTGGGGGGTTCTAGGGGTCCTGAGCCCTGAATCATCCACGGAGCTTCCTGCTTGTCACAGCGCAGACATGGGAAAGAGGCAGCGAGCCTGGGCAGTGGTGTGTGGGCGCAGCCCAGCCGCCTGGGAGACTGAGGCAGGGGGATTGCTTGAGCCCAGGAGTTTGAGGCCAGCCTGGGCAACATAGAAAAAAAAAAAAAAAAAGAAGAAGAAGAAGAAGAAAGAAAGAAAAGAAAAAGAGGCCTAGCCCCCGGCTAAGCCCTCCGCACTCTAAATGTGCATAGAACTGACCCTCCTTCCTCGGGTGGAAACTGGCTTGGGGCCCAGGGGCTAACCCAGCTCCCGCTGCCCCGACAGACGCACCCTGAAGGCAGCAGGCTTTGTTTGTTTTTGGAGGAAAAATGGGAAGAAGTAAACTTATGGGGAGGCGGAGGCTTTCGTGCGCAGGCTGTGCTGAGCCCCGCGTGTCCCGGATGGAGACGCTGTGGCTCAGTCGCCAGCCCTGGGCGCACGGTGAGAGTGCCTGTGAAGTGGACCGCGTAGGTTGAGATCGCCCTGTCCCCTGCCTGGGCTCAGGAGGCAGCCACACTGCCTCCTGGTGGCAGGCCGCGGGCTCGGTGGAGCGCTTGCACCCCCGGAGGTGGCTCCGCGGCTGGCCGCTCAGGGACTGCTCCCTTGGCGTGCGTGGGGGGCCCGCTGGGGTCTGGCAGCCTCCACTCCAGGGGCACGGAAAGCCGCATGCGCGTGTCAGCCTGTGCTTGTGTCCCTCCAGTTGACCTGACATCCTTTGTGACCCACTTTGAATGGGACATGGCCAAATACCCTGCGAAGCAGCCGCTGGTGAACGTGGTGGACACACTAGCCAAGGTGAGAAGGGCCTCTGGGGACATCTGGCCATCTGAGAAGTGGAGTCCAGGGAGTGACCCTGCGCAGGGTCCCCTCACCCTGCTCTGATGGGCCCTCTGGGCTCCGAGGTGCCTCTCCTTCTGTGACCTGGCAAGACCAGGACCAGGGAGGGCCGTCTCTTACACCCCCCCCCCATGTCCCTGCTACCCTGGGTTTGGCTGTGGTCTCACAGGACAATCTGCTCAAGGGCCCGAGTCACCTGGCCCCAGACCCCAGTCCCCACTGGCCTCGCTGCCCCGCCTCTCTTTACAGAAGCTCAGCCCACCCTCACCACCCTGAGCACCCCGGGCTTGCTTTAGCAGTTTGTCTTAGGAGCCCCAACCCCTCGAGGTGGTGTGACAGCAGTGAGTGGGTAGATGGCACCTGTGACAGCTGCTGTCTGCTGAGCTGTGGCCTCTGGCTCATGCTTGACGAAATAAAAGCTGCACAATGCAGGTCTGTGGGGACACTGTGGCTCCTGTGTGCCTTCAGGGCCTGCTGACTTGCTCATGGCCCGTCCTTCCCTCCTGCCACTAGCATGAAGCCACTGCTGGACTGGTGATTGGAAAGAAGGTCTCAGCCTGCCCAGAAACAGAGCTGTCCTGCTCTCTGCTGCAAGGAGCAGAGTCCCTTGAGTGTGGCGGGTGGGTCAGTGGGGAGAGGGGTTCCATTCCCCTGTAGCTCTCCTGGGAACAGGGGTGAGGCCAGACTGCTGGGGGCATCTGGGCTCGGCTTCTGCGGGCAGTGCTTACATCACAAGGTCCCAGCTCCTCCCACGACGATCAGCCAGTGATTCTGGAAGGCCCTTCAAGGAGGGGCTGGCCAGGTACCTGTGCCAGGTGTGGCTTCCAGGAGGCTGCTGTGCACGTCCACCATGGAGCCAGAGCACAGGGTGGCCCTGCCCTGCCCCACCCTGCCCTGTGCCAGCTTGGAATTCAGAGTCCCAGGGAAGCGGGAGCCAGTGGCGGCCCCTGGAGCACGTAGCCGGCAGCAGATGTAGAGGAGGCCTGGCTTGTCTCTAGTCCAGGGCACCCGAGTGGCTTTGGCAGGACAGCAGGGTGGGAGGGGGAGGAGGCGCTGGTTTTGATAGCGCTGGGAGCCCCGCCAGGCTCTCTTACTTCCCACCTCACCCCACAGGTGGGTTCAGTGTCCTCTGATTTCAGGAGAGAAGTGGCTGAGACCAAGGCGTGCCTGGCAGCTGTCGAGGTGCATGCTGGGAGGGGAGCGCAGCTCCCGGTACCAAAGCCCAGGAGTTGAGCTGTGTGCGTGGTGCTGCTGCCCCAGGAAGCCCTGGTGGCTCCACCCACAGGGCCAGCCGGGGCAGGGGCCCTGGGGTCGCAGCACCCTCTGTCCTTCCTGCATCAGGAACCCCTGCGTGCCACCCCAGTTCTTTCAACAAGAGGTCTGATTCTGCCCGCCGGAGACCTCCTCCTCCAAGGAGGCCTGCGTGTGGCCTCAGCACCCGCGTGTGCTGGGCCTGCGGCTCCGAGAGGTCAGGGAGCTCACGTCAGGTCACACCCGTTGGAGCGGGGCCTGCGTGTGTCGGGGCCTCACTGGGTCCCAAGCCTCGGTTCTTCTCGTGGCTTCGCTGGCGTCCAGGCACCCTCAGCAGCTTTTCTCTGGCTTATGGTGAAATCAGAAAAATAAGGATACACAGCGATTTTGTTGTTGTTTTCATTTTGCTTTTTTTGGTGGTGCTGGAGATCAAACCAGGGCCTTGTGCCTGGCAGGTGCTCCACCGCTGAGCAGCTGTTCCCTTAAAAAAAAAAAAGTGTAAATATTTTATTAAAAAGTGAGATTGGGCCAGGGATATAGCTCAGTTGGTAGAGTGCTTGCCTCAAATGCACAAAGCCCTGGGTTCAATCCCCGGCACTACACACACACACACACACACACACACACACACACACACACACACAATCTCTGGATATCAATGTCCTGCTTATGGACGCTGTTCCAGGGCGTGTGGCAGTAGAGTACAGTTGTTCAGTACATCAGTAGAGGGTGCCACAGCCGTGTGTGATTACATGGTAGCGTTGAACAGTGTGCTGTTACACAGTTGTACAGTGTGGCTGTGCAGCAGGTGTAGCATAGTGTGCATTTGGATACCTGAGGTGTGCGGTCAGCGTGGCGTAGTACAGTTCTACAGTGTGGCTGTAGAGTGCGTGTGGGGTCATCGCCAGCTCCTGTGCCCTTCATGCTAAAGGTCACTGGTACTTAGAGTTTAAAGAGGAGCCTCCCATACACACATAAAATGCATATATTTAGAATCAGATTGTCCATGTCTTGCACCTGGTGACTCCCGACGTCCCCACCCCAGTGCGGGCACCGAGCTCTGCTGCATCTGCTCATGCCCAGGGTGTGCAGGCCCCCGCGGCTGATGGTCAGCTGCCGGGGACGGGCTTGCGCCACGCTCCCTGCCAGCCCACAGGACGTGGGCCTGGGTCCAGAATGTGCTCCCTAACCCTGGCACCCCAGGAGAGTGAGGCCCCGAAACCTCTGAGTGGTGGCCCGTCTCCAAGCCGGAGGCGACTTCCTGCCCACACAGGCTAGAGGCAGCGACCCCGGGGTCTGCGCTGTGGCGGAGCCCCAGGGGCGCGGGCGGAGAGGCCTGGGCTGGACGTGGGAAAGCTGTCTCAGAGTGGGAGCTGGCAAGTCGCTGCTCTTGGTCCTCGGCGCCTACGAGTACCTGTGACGTGGTGTATTGCCCCCCCCTCCTTGGGATGTCCAGGGAAACAGGGGAGATCAAAGCCCCCTTCTTCCTGCCATTTGACAGGCTGCTGTTTTTCTTTTCTTTATTTTTTTTATTTTATTATTATTTTTTTTGTTACTGGGGATTTAACCCAGGGGTGCTTTAAGGCTGAACTATGTTCCCAGCTCTTTTTTTTATTTTTATTTTTTAATTTTGAGGCAGCATCTCACTAAGTTGCTTAGGGCCTTGCTGAGGCTGGCCTTGAACTTGTGACCCTCCCGCCTCAGCCTCCCAAGTTGCTGGGGTTACAGGTGCGTGCCACCTCATCTGGTGGTGGCTGCTGCTTTTCTCAAATGCCCCATGAGCACTTGTGGTCATTTTGAAACGTTCGGGCACCTCCTTCATCACTTGGGGGTGACGGAGCGTGTCCTACCCACGCAGCAACTGGCGCAGATCGAGTCGGACCTGAAGTCCCGAACAGCAGCCTACAGCGCCCTCAAGACGGCCCTGGAAAACCTGGAGAAGAAGTCCACGTGCGTAGCCTCGCCCACCGCCGCCTGGGGGGGGGGGGGGTCCCACGCTTGCCTTTCCCATTGCTGGGGGTCCCATTGCACAGCAGTCTGTGCCTGTGCTTGAGAGGCAGAGTGAGTCAGAGCTGTGATGGGGACCTGGAGCAGGTGACAGGAGGACAGTGAGGAGGTGTCTGCACCTCCTCGCATGTGCCCAGCAGGGAGCGTGTGCCCGCGGTGCCCGTCTGCCCTCTCCCGCCTGACCAGGGCAGTGTGCAGGGCAGAGCGGCCACAGGGACTCGGTGGCTTCTTTGTCCACCTGACCCATTGGTGAGGCGGTGCCTGCTGGGCCCAGCAGGCAGACCCGCCACCCAGGAGGTGGAGCTATCTGGAGAAAAGGGAAGCTCGTGGTCCCCACCGTGCTGGGGACTGTCCCAGTGAGGGGGAAGCCCGGCGGTGGCGGAGGCGGAGGCGTGTAGGGAGCCTGCAGGCGGCTGCCGGGGCTGGAGGCTGCTCCTGCACAGGGTGGGCGGGTGTGGGAAGCTTCCCAGTCTCCCTGGTCTCTGGGCCTCATCTGTTGGTGATTTCTGAAGATTCTCCAGAGAAGGGAAGTGGCCCAAGGGCTCAGAAGCAGCTGCCAGCCCTCGATTACCTTCCTACCATGAGCACAAAAGTGTCACCTCCTCCTGGGCTTCCCTCCTGGAGGGCTCCTGGGCTAGCTCTTCTGGTGACAAAAGCAAATACATGTTGAGTATCCTTAATTTGAAAGTCTGGAATGCAAAATGCCCCCAAGTCTGAGACTTCATGGGTCCAGCATGGTGCTGTGAGTGGAAAGTCCCTCATGGGACCGCGTGACTCTGATCACAGTGAAATGCAGAAATACTGAAGTCATTGTGCAGCATGACCTTCTGGCGAGGCGCGTAAGGTCTACGTGAACCTAAGGGATTTCCACTGAGGCGTGGGCCCCCTCCCCAAGATATCTCATTATGCACCTGCTACCATTCCAAAATCTGAAGCTGTCCAAAAGCCAAAAACACTTCTGGTCCCAAGCATTTCAGAGAAGGGATCTTCAAGGTAGAGTTCTTAGTGTAGAATTAAAACCAAAGAGTGAAAAGTACACTTCACCCAGAAGCCATCACTGCTGCCTGCCTTTGTATCAGAACTCACTGGACATGAGAAAGAGGGGACGGGAGGAAGGTGGGGCACCCGTGGCAGTGAGCTCTAAATGGTGACGTTGGCACAGGTCTGTGGTGGCATGTGGGCCTTGGGGCTGGAGCACGCTGAGCCGCCCCCTTGCAGCACCAACAAGCTGTAGGCTTTTTAATTGGTTGGTGGCACATGCCTACGATCCCAG